>OX438968.1:20735596-23175596 GCA_949316085.1 Hypercompe scribonia | reverse complement strand
CATTTTTTCACAAAAATTATAATGATCCATTGAGTCGTAATAAATAAACGAACTCATATTTGTACATATTTAAACCACATTGTTGTACAATTTACGATTAAGGTAATTAGATAAATATTAAACATGTATATTTCTCCAACAGTCTAGCACCCGAGCCTCCGCCGATCTTCACCAAGGAGCTGGAGGATCAGTTTGTAAAGATCACAGCGCCTCTAACTCTCAGCTGTCATATCGTGGTGCCTCCATGGCCGCGTAGCGTCGTCTGGTACAACAAAGAAGGAAAGGTGGAACCCAGTGATAGGTATGTTGACGTACAATGATGTAATATGCTTTTGGTTTAGAGTACTATTGTGTTCGATTTCCATCATTCGGTTGTATTGGGTACCTACAACTGAAATTTTCCTTCCGTTTTTTGTGCTAGTAACGTGTCGGGCGACTCCTGATACTTTGATATTAATATTCAAGAAGTTGTGTCCATGGAAAGGAGCGTTTCTCTTAACCCTATATGCATTTACGAGCCTAGTAGTGATCTTTTATCGAGAGTTGAATTTTATTGTTTGAGAAATTAGCGTATAGGGAAATCAAGTGAGAATGTTACTCAGTTCAAACATGTGAGGTTTATAAAGTATTTATCGCAGGTATCATGTTCTGGAAGACGGGGCGGGAGGATATCTACTTGAGATTGGTTCAGCTGAGTGGCCGGACGAGGGCGAGTGGAAGTGTGTGGCTTGCAGCTCCGGTGGTCGCGTTGGTATTTCCACCTGTTATGTCACCATGGATGGTAAGCTAGTTCAACTTAAGTATAAATAAATAAATTTGAGGTTGAAAACTGAGTATCACCATCTCAGCCAAAAGTCACAGTGGACACTGTTGGACATAAGCCTTCCTCAAGGCTCTTCACAGCAACCAGTCCTGTGCAGTTCTGGTCAAAACTTAGTATAATACATGTGAATATAATGAGAAAATTGATTATGATGTTTGTAAAGCAATTTTACGTAGAAATATTTTCCCTTTTACTCTATCCATCCGTAATGTTTATTATTAAACAATATTATCTCATTCATTAGATACAATTTATGAGCACAGATTATAATGTTTCGTAGAATATGAAATGCTTGACTGTCTCGATGGCGTATCGAAAGCGACTGCTGTACTTAAGGTCTCAGGTTCGATTCCTGGGTCAGACCAAATGTAGTATGATCTGCAAATATTTGCTTCAGAGTTTGGGTGTTTTCTACGCATAATGTAAAATATGTATTAACAAAAAAAAGTATATAAATATTCTATCAGTCAATCTAATAATCATAGTACGAGCTCTGCTTAGTTTGAAACTATATGGCGTTATGTGTTAAATGTTCGAAATATGAAAAGAAAACGTTTTTTTTTTCAAAAACCAACTACACGAGATACCAAAACAATATACATCCGCTTTGTTACAACTCGTGTAGTGAATTACTGAAAATTCTGTCGAAGTTCCACCATAGCTCCGAAGTTTTGGTAATTATATTTTATCTTAGTACGGTAACAATAATAAAGGTTATTTTTGCTTATCACGATTTAGTGAAACTTCTCACAATAACATGCGAGTGGCAAAACGTTGAAAGTCGGTACTCTCATGACGGTCCGCCCCGTAGACACTGACTTATTTGAAGCCTTCCCTTAATTATTAGACTGGCCAAAAGAAGAAAATGTCTATATAAAATCACAAGAACAGGGTAGCCTAGACCACATGCTAAGAGTTATCTCGCGACGTGTTCCTCTATTGCGCAGAGAGCACGTGCATCGACGGACAATGTCATGAGGGTGACTGGATTATTGTCGGCAGTTGGAGCAACTGAGACGATAATAACCAAGCTAATGGAGGTAGCTAAGGCACCGACGCCATGGGTACCATTATTACGCATTTATAAAGGACAGGTGACCTACGAGTGATGGACTTGGAGGACTCCATCATCCAAGCCGATTTTGCTATGACCATTGCGACAGTGGGAGTATGTGCCACTTCTGACGTCATAGTGGACTGTACGGATATCGTTGTGATTTAAGCGATTACCACGGCGCCTCCTACAGCGCTAAGTGTTGTGGGTTCAAACCTCACCGGGGACAACACTTTGTGTGGTTTACCAATTTTTTTTCTGAGGCTCGGTGTTTTTGTGTCCACCTCTAGTATGTTTGAAAAGTTTGTAAAACACAGACATTGTCTTCTATAAACAAAAAAGAAATGTCGGCAATATTCGTATTTCCCCGTACCGGATCGACATGGTCTGAGTCTATTATTATTTGTGGCGGTGTGCAAATTGTGAATGCCAAACGGATGCGGGGGGGGGGGGATGGGTGGTGCTACCAGTCAAAAAAAAAACGAAAAAGGGCTGCATATTGACCCCGACCCAGCCCTGGCGAGTACTAACCCCAGCCATAACCCGCCGGCTATAAGAGCAGCACATTTGGGAACCGGTCCGGCAAGTGAGAAGCAGCTTCTCCACATTTGAAGCTTACTTGGACGGATTTAGGAGTTGCATTTACACTCCTGACTTCCTTCTCCTTTGCTTGATACGTCCGGTAGTTATTTTAGGTTATTTCAACGCTCGCTTTACGTATTTGAAAGATCTCCTGGATAACGCAAGAGGAGATACACACATCGAATAGGCGGTGGAACTGAACCGGTATTGTGAAACAGGGTTTGAAGAATACCTTCGTGCGGCTTCAGGGAGAATTTTTGATATGGCTGTAGAACGTCGCCGCATTACTTGACCCCCGCAACGACAAGTGACAAGCCCTCAAGCGGATGAACTTATGTATGCTCACTGCGCCAGATTGGCTACAAGAATTGTTCTCATTGGATCTGGAAGAGCATGCGGCCTGGTTCCGTGAAATTATGACTGACGTCTGTGACGCGTCAATACTACGGGTCTGGACGGGGTCAGAACCCCTTCTGTGTACTGTTATTCCCTTCCGGCTGGAAGGATGCCAGTTTGGTACTTACGCAGAAACCTGCCAGGCTGTAGATTCTTCCTTGGCATTCGGACCGATATGTCTACTGAACAAGGGTGAAACTCTTTGGAAGAGTTATCATTGCTCGCATCAACCAGCACCTGTCACAACATTGGAAGCGATCGAACGCCTTCGCTCCTTATTGACCGTTAGTCTAGACAACGTCAACGGTGATTATGGAGGCACTTGTGTGTCCCTAGTTGCCTCTCTATCAACGGAACATCATTGGGATTTATCTTCGGCAATTAATTCATAACTTATACGGCGCGGGGTGATGAGGAACTTCAAAGAAAGGTCATATCCGGTATTGTTCAGGGTTCGGTCTTGGAGTCTTATGCTACGCGAACGACACACTAGTGCCGACAAGGGTGTATGGCTGGTGGGCAAAATCTTGGAGCTCGGTAAACTGACTGTAGCTTGTATGTCTTAAAAGTCGTAGAATTAGGTTTACGTGTCACACCTCATAAGATGGAAGTGTTGTGGTTCCACAGAAAGCGTGGACGAGAGTTGTCGCCCTACTATGTGGTAATACGATTCATGTCCCTTTATGTAGTGCTGATATGGGCGAAGCGTCTATCGACTTCCTCCGGCTGCCAAGTTAACCTCAAATAACCCTAGGAGTTAATGGCCATCCAGATCGTATGAGTATACCAAACCTTTTCATCTGAGGCGGCGACAATCCGGCCTTTTGATGTCTTGGTGGATATGAACACGAGGGTCTAAGACCAGACTTGTGTAATAAGTGAGAGCGTGAAAGACTGGGACAAGTTAGAAATGCGGGAAAACGCTCACCGATAGGCACTGATTTTGTGGCATGCATGGCTGAAATAGCCGTACAGTGCACACCAATACTCTGTCGGCGCCATTCTGCCTAACCTACAAGCTTAGGGAGTAAGGTCGCATCACTACAACGTACCGATTGACACAGTGCCAATAGTTCTTAAATCAATAAGCTAACAAAACTTTAAAGAAAGAAATCCTAAACAGGGTTTTTAGGATATTATATATTATACATATTAATATTAAACTCACGTCTATGATAAATGTCTTCAAGAATGATATAGGTACAATTTATAATAATAATATTTATATGTTGACAGTGCCTAAGAACTACCGAAAACCGCGCTTCATGGAAAACTTACAAGCTGTTCTCACAGAAGAAGGCCTGGTCTCTTTCGAATGTAAGGTCGTGGGGTTCCCGACTCCAGTCCTCAGTTGGTTTAAAGATGGTCAAGAATTGAAACCTGGAGACGTGTATCAGCTAACTGGTACCAATTCTTTAGGATCTTACTGTTGTATCGCTAGAAACTGTATGGGCCAAGCCAGCAGTTCTGCCGAACTTACAGTTGAAGATATCCAAAATCAGTTGAATGAGGAAGAGAAGCACCAACTGTTTCAAGCGAAAAATCAAGCTCCGAAGTTTATACAAGGCTTGAAGAGTGTTGAAGCAAAGATTGATGAGCCATTCCGTTTTACTGTTAAGGGTAAGATGTTCACGACTTTTTACACATTTTGTTTACTCCAATGTGCTATAACTTAATGAATAAACTCAGATGGTTCAAAAATATTGCAATTACTAAATCAATAAAATTAAGAACACCAATTAACACTTGTGGGTAGCGACCCCTTGGCAAAAAATAGTAATGCCAGAAACCATTTTGTCAGCACGGATGGCGTACTAGTTTAAGCAGTCACCACGCCACTTACGCCGAGTGTTGTGGGTTCAAACCCGACATGGGACTACACCCTGTGTGATCCTCAAATTGCTGTTCTGAGTCTGGATGTTCTTTGTGTCCATTTCTCATATGTATATTAAGTCCCCCGCTATACAGGCAATGTTCCTAACACGGTCGTTGTCTTTTTTAAATAAGAAAAAAAATAAGGAAAGAAAGTGATGAAATATAGTTATTTTATTTAGATGGTTAGTTACTTCTTAAAATTTATAAAGTAGCTACTTTAGTTATATAAGATTAGTTTTTTTTTTTAAATTTTAAGTGTCATTATGTCTATGTTAAACAAAAAAAACACAAAAATAATAACATATTCTTTTATTCCAGTCGCCATTCCGCCTGAACCCTCTGTATTGTGGTACCGTGACGACCAGCCAGTAGATGAGTGCTCTCGGTGCCACCACGGTAAAGAAGACCGAGGTGTCTTCTACCTCGATATCCAGAACTTGGAGTTCCTTGACCAGGCTGAGTGGAAATGTGTCGCCATGAATGACTTTGGACACAGTGTTACTTCATGTTTTCTGAAATTAATCATACCTAGGCACTATAAAAAACCCAGATTTTTGGAAAATCTTCAAGCTATTTTGTCTGATGAAGGAGCTGTTAACCTTGAGTGTAAGGTTATTGGTGTTCCTCAACCTGTTCTAAAATGGTATAAAGATGGTGAGGAACTGAAGCCCGGTGATATACACAGGATTATATCTGGTCAAGATGGCACTTGTTGTCTTGGCACGTACACATGTGAAGCGCAAAATTGTATGGGTATAGCCGCCAGTTCCGCTTCGCTTCTAGGATTCGATGACTCAATGAAAGCAAAGAAAAAAAAGGCTGAAGAACAAGCATTGCAAAGAAACTTATCTCTCAGCACAATACATGAAGAACGAACATCACAAATGTACGACACACCAGTAGGTGATATAACACTGAATGACGATAAAGGCGAAATTTCATTCTCATTCGATGGCAAAGAAGTATCTGTGTCTTTGTATGAAACTCCGGACTTAACCGAAGAAGAAGCTTTACAAATCGTTGAAATGTATGCAGATCAGCTATCCGAAAATATAACGGAACATAATGTGGTCGAATTACCCCCGTTAAGATTTGTAAAAGAAACATCAACTTCAGGCAATTTATTAATGGAAGCTGTTATTATTGACGTATCTCCAGACTACTTCCAATCTCCAGATGAAGATCTACGAACAGAAGCCGATGTGGAAGATATTTCCATTGCTGATGAAAATGCTGCATCATTACTATCATTAGAAAAAGATGATATCGGTGGAGAGGATTACTTAGAAAAAACAATGGCAATGTTATCAGATGAAAAGTCAGATTTTCCACTTAAGTCTAGCAGAAAAAAATCTGACTCACAGAGAAGTGCAGATGACTTCTTTAGTTTGTCACGTGATCAGTCACTCTCTGAAGAAAAGAGGGATGATGATACTCAGCCGATATCAGAAAGTGATATGCCAAGCTTTGCTAGTGCTCGTAGTTCGAGTAAACCGAAATCTAAATCTTCAAAGCCATCTGGTGAAGAAGGCCAAGAGTCCTCAGAGCCTACAAAAACCATACTTTTTAAAGAAGAAGCAAAAAAGCATTTATTGGAGGTTGAAATATCTCAGGCTGTTAGACCTAAACGAGAACGGCGAAGTAGTCGTAGTTCTAGAAGATCTAGTTCAGACAGTGAAAAATCTGTTAGCAAGCCTAAAGAAGAAGCACTTCATAAACATGATTCTCTTGAAATAGAGACGTTGAAGAAACCTCATATGTCTGAAAGTGAGTTTAAAGAGAAAGTAACAAATGTGAGTAATACTTTAGCAAAAATAATTAATGATATTCAAATTATAGAAAGAGATATAATTCTTAAGTCAGAGTTAATGTCATCTGCTGCTACAGCTTCAAGAAGCTTAGAAATAATTAGCAGCTTAATATCGCCACTATCTGAAATTCACAGCGTTGCCGATGCTGCTACAGAAGCTGTTTCGGAGTTAAGAGAAATTAGTAGTTCATTGTTTAATAATCTTCCTAAGCCTCTTAAAACCCTTCAACAATCATTAACAATTATTGAAAAATGTATAGATATGGAAAGTGACGGAAGAACTCTTGTAAAAAAAACCTGTGTGGCTTTTATTGAAACTTGTGGCAGTGATATGCAGCAATTGCTGTCAGAAATTAATGAAGTCACATCAAAAGATTATTTAAACACAGAAGATGCGGTACTTACTGAAATAGAGTCAATAAATAACGAAATTCACAATATAATCAAATTTTCTTCAGATACAATCAAAGCTAGAAGTCTCATAAGTAAAGCCAGTGATATAAAAAGTGATGAATCTTCTCAAGATGTAATACACTTAAGAAATACTCAAAAAGCAGTGTTTGAACTGAGAAATCCTCTAAATTCTTTGATCTCAATAGCCGAAAATGTCGATGTTGATAAAGGCACAAATAGTGAAGTGCTATTACATGACATGTCTGAAGCAGTTCAAGATTTACAGACTGCTTTAGAAGAAATAGAAACTCTTTCTATAAAGGAAACCACTTCATCGCTAAATAAGTATAACACTGAAATAATTGAGACAGTCATGGATTCAGTTGTAAAACTTAGAACTTCTTTTGAACAATTGGCAACTAAAACAAAGACTGATGATAAGACAGTGATAAAACAAGCTGTATCTTCAATTAAAGAAAATTTAAACAAGATATCCTTACAAATTGATGTTATAGAATCTAATGTAGGTGCATTTGACATACTGGCAAGTGACAATAAATTAAATGCACTGCAAAAAATGGCACAGATTTTAATAGCCCTCGAGAATAACTTACTTAGGTTGGATACCGTGCCAGAAGTAAAAAATCACATGACCGCATTTCATAAAGATTTAACCAAAGTCTTGGAGAACGTCATCGAAAGTAATGATTCTAAAAAATACTTCTCACTCTTGGAAATATGTGGAGGAGTCAACAGACTCAATGCTGCAATAAAAAATTTTGACATCGATCAAGTAATGTATCTTACCAGACTAAATAATACCTTGAACATTATTAAAACCCAATTTATTAAAACTGTATTTGATTCAGA
The DNA here is from genome assembly GCA_949316085.1 of Hypercompe scribonia. Lineage (NCBI taxonomy): Eukaryota > Metazoa > Arthropoda > Insecta > Lepidoptera > Erebidae > Hypercompe > Hypercompe scribonia. The sequence goes on along the minus strand of OX438968.1, from coordinate 23,167,793 downwards.
ACTAAATTGCTCGATTCTCACAAATATAAATGACACTTTACTTGAAATACAAGAAACTATCAATAATGCAGAAGAAATTAGTATTCAAATTAACTCTGAGCACGTTCAAGAAATAACAACTCAAACTTACCAAGAAACAAATGCTGCACTATTAATTGAACATATTGAACATACAATTGCGGCTATAGAAAATGTAAAACTATTGGAATCCATTAATTTATTAAAAATTAATATTGCGCCTACACTTCATAAGATATGTCCAACGTTAGTAGAATTAAAAGAAAGTGTTGCTGCTTTTAAGGCTAATTTGCAAGAAGAACAGCATATTTCTGAAATGTCTGAGGTTTCCTCTACCATTAAAGGTCTTGCAACACCTATTTGTGAATTAAATCAAAATGTAATGATACTGAGCCAACAAGTTGTTGAGAATATTGAGAGTATGAAAGAATGTAGTGAAATTATGGCTACTTTGGCAGAGCCTCTTCATGAACTGCATACGACATTAGAAATATTACAGCAAGATGTTATTTCACAATATAGTGATTTTGCAACTCCACAAAATCTAAATGAAAATATGGTAAATGCTGTTCATAGTCTACAAAGCTGTATTATAATGATTCATGAACAAGCAGCAGTTGAAGGAGCTGATGATATGTCTACTCTTGAAGATGTATCTGGTATTAAAACAACTGCTGATACTCTACCACCTGACCACTTACTATTACCAACAGCAGAAGAAATCGTTATAGAACAGTCACTGTTACCATTTGACCAGGAACTAGCAAACACAGCAACAGTTCAAGCTCTTCAAATATTAAATGAACATATTACTACACTACAATCACCAGATATAATAGAAGCTTTGGATACATTATCTGAAGTCAGTGATTTCACTAGTTTGAAATCTTTTGTTGTAAACCTAGGTGAACTTCACATTGGAATTGAGGAAGTATTTCATCCGATCCCCATGGAAGGATCTAAGGAGATAGGTAATCTTATAAATCCCTCAAAACTAATGACTATTGCAGAACCTCTGCAGGAATTACAGCAAAATTTGTCAGTTTTAGACATATGCAACATTCCAATATACGAAAATATACTAGAAATACCAACAGAAAAAATACATTCCTTGATTCAGAATATAACTGATTTCAAAGAGCATTTAGATAAGTGTATGCTCGCTGTATTTCCTGCTTTAGAGAGCACAGACAAGACAGTGGAGATAGCAAACAAAATTGGTACTTTACGTGAAGTATGTGAAAATTTGAAAGCAGGTATTAACACTTCTAAAAATGTCATAAGCATTAAATTGTCAGAAGAAGTAAAAGGCCTTGAGAGTACAGTTGATAAACTGCTTGAGGCAACTGACATTTCAAAAGGAATAAAAATTGACCAGGTCAGGACTATAGCTGAAGAGTTATATGAGAGAATAATCACAGTACAGGAAGAAGTTATACAATTTACTCCCCGGTCCCCAGACCAACTAGCACATGAAGCTAAATTGATTGAAATTATTGATGAAGTCCAGAATAATATAGCTGCATTAGAACAGTATGACTTCGTTGATTTGTCACGAGTATCAGACATGTCTTGTACATCACTACAAGTAGCAATTGAATTAAAATCGGATTCTTTAGCACATATTAGTGATTTAGTTGATAACGCTGTCAATGTCGTTCAAGATGCAGCTCAAGATACACCATTGACTGACCTTATGATTTTAGAAGATTTCTTTAGAGTATGTAAAAATGATTTTACTATTCTACGTTACCTAATATCAAAACAGCCAAGTCGTAAGAAAATAATACGCTTATTACAAGAATTTAAGTCTCTTCAAAGTACTATTGCTCAATTCAAAATAAATAGATCCCAATTGAATTTGACTGATAACGTCAATGCCTATTTAACTACATTCTTCGATCATGCCGATGACTGCTTGCAAAATATCTACGATTCTTTAGTAAAAATTGTAGATTCTCAAGTCGACCTGTTAATAAATGAACCATTAGAAAAGTTAAATACCTCTGAAATATTATTGAGAGAAGTAACAACAGCTGAATATGGAAATATAATCCAAGAGGTGGTAAGGCAGTTTACAGAAATATTAGAAATTTCTAAACCTCTGTTTACAAATGTTCACAAGGATGTCCTAGAAGATTTAAAGAACCCTGCCACTTATAACAATGAATGTAAGGACTTAATTGAAAAAATAGAAATCTTCAAAATATTTGTTAATGAAATGAAGTTACAAAGTGGGGATGGGGAAACAAATAGCATTCTCGAAAAAATATTAACTTGTATTGATGATCATCAAGACTATAATGATGCTCATGGAACAGGTAGGAGCTTAATAATAATTAAGTGTTTATCAGACTGCATGAGTATCTTGCAAGAAGATATATTAAAAGTTAAAACAGTGGATCATAAAGCAGAAGACCGAGCATTGAATGTAATTTTAACTGAAATGCTTGAGCCTTTGAAAGCGTTACAAAATCAATTAAAGACTATCCAAGAACAAGTTTCAAGTGGTGTTAATGAGGATATAGTATCCGTCGATATTACCACAACAGAGTCTTTAGTCCAGACTATGGCCGAGAAACATAAAGAAATCATGGCAAAAATTGAATCAGAACCGGCTGTTGCTACTGAAGACATATCTTTGATCATCGAATTAGATAAAGAAATTCACTCAATTCAAGACAGCCTGAAAACTTTGGATGATGGGCAAACCGTGCAAGTAGTTAAAGATATTACAAAACCAGTTGGCGAAATCGAAAAATCGTTACACAATATTTTGTCCACAGAAAAAAGTTGCGGCAATAAATTGTCTATAGGTGAGTTTAAGAAAAGTAAAGTTACAGTTAATAGTATTATTAAGTTAAGTTATAATATACCGTCATTGAATATGTTTATCCATACTAAAGATGGACATAGAAAAAATATTTACTTAGTATTTCGCAGTAATAATATAATAATTCAATGTAGTAAAATATTATTTTAGACCATGTCTGAATTATTTATATTATAGATATCAATTCGAATGTCGATTCACTAGAAAACGCGATTGACCGTTTTCTCAATATTGGCACTGATTCGTGGACTACATCAACCATATTTGGATCCGTAAATATATCAGAGGGTATTAAAATAGCAATGGAGTTAAAAAATCTACTTGGTGTGAGTCCAAAAGAACTAACATCGGCGACAGTAGTAGACAGCAAAAATGAAAAAATTAAAGCGCTTAAAGAAATTTTATCCAAATTTGATTGGCAAAATCCAGATTTGTGTGAACGACAAAATCAAATAGAAACGGATGAATTGAAGCGCGTTTTTCTTACAACATACCAGCTATTGACAGAGCTTAACAAAGTCAATACAGATGAAAAAAATGAAATTACAGAAGGTAAATTTACGAGTGGATGTAAATAACCTAGCTTTGTCCTACTTTTTATACATGCTTTGTATAAATTTGCGTCATCAATTGATTTCTTGTTTTAAGTTTTTTATTAACTTTATTCGTTCTAGATTTATTACAAGAATTGTTTTGCAAGATAATAAAGATGGTAAACTATTTATTTATGTACCAGTATTACATTGAAAGTATCTTACACAATTATATTAGTAAATAATAATTTACAAGATAATACTGTAAGTGATGTCTTCTAAGCAACCCTTGAATGAACTTAAGCTTTTGTGAGATATTTTATAAGTCATAGGCGCGGTGGCTGTGTATAAATTTTTATAAAACTGGAAATTACTGGTAAACGTTCTAAAATATTTTTGAATTTACTAATAATTTTAATTTTAGATATTCTGTATGTTACATTTTTACTCACATTATATAATATATATATATATGTATACGTTATATAATATATTGTATTTAAACTTCAATGTATACGAGTCCATACAAGTCCAGTAAACCCACAAGATAAACATAACAGGCAATTCAAATTAAAATGTAATGACAAAAACTGTCCAAAAACCATTGCCTTCGGTAAACATAGTGGATATAATTAATTAATTTTTGCATTTTTATCAGTGTATTTCAATAATTTTTAAATCGTCTTTATTTTTATTCTTCTCTTTGTCACTCTGCTCCGTCTCTGCTAGACCCTATCCCGGTTTCCTCCCTAACTGTAGTTAAATGTAACCAGTGCTCAGTTGACGAGTTTTCCTATCATAACTTGCTTTACTTACACAATCGCCTTCGACCTCCTCAACCTAAAGTGAAGACTATCCAGCAGTGAAACATCAAGGGTATGAATGTAAATATCTTGGTAAGGTATGCCAACAACATCAGCTAGATACATTTCTTTAGTACTGACTGCATAGGTGATAAGGTCAAACTTTTTATCGCTAATTTAACGACTCTGCACAATGAATATGCAGTAATCCAAGGAATGAAAGTCAAACTTCTTCGGACACCGTTGCTAACTAAAGACTTTAAAACTGTAATCGAGACAAATGTGATAGTTCCGTCTAAATTTAAAAAGTATTCCGGTGATAGTATTCCGATATAAATATGCAACTATCTGGAATCATTGCAGTAAGGTAAATGGGAATATTCAAAGCCGATACACTTACAATTCCGTTGAAAACTGAAATCCAGCTAAAGTCTGGCACTTTTAAAAGTCACTGAAAGTGTCTACTTTAAGTTGGTAAGGAAACAAATCATAAATATGATTGTCTAATCCTATTCATGATTTGTTTCCTTACCGACAAAGAAGCTACAAACAAACTTCTTACTTCTGCTCCAACTCTTGACTGTTCTCCCTTTTTCTTCACTAAATTTCTTAATGTTAAAAAAGCAAGCCTAACATTTTTTACTTTGTATGAATTTGATGTCGATTGTTTTGTTGCCTTAGAAGGACGCTGAAATAATGTCCACTCTCAAAAAGAAAAAACCCAGAGATTTTTTTTATTTACCACTCGATTTATATTTTTCCCTTTCTCTCCTAGGCTCTTGATAAGGCGTATACTCAGTTCCTGAATTTTATTATTCGAAAACTTACTGCCTAATCCTCTGCAGTCCGGCTTTTCGCCCAATCACATTAATACATTCAACACTGTTCTTGTTGACTTCGACATTCTGCTGTGTATACTACACTCTCTCAACATGTTTTTAATTGCAATTGAATGGCTTTATATCTATCAGTTTTAGTATTGAAAACATTCTTTCTTCTTAGTGCGTTACTACTGCTGGCTTATCACAGGGTGATTTGCTTTCTCCCTTACTTTTCTCTGTTTTTATCAATACCATCAACATACCACTTATACGTGGATGATCTTCAGATCTATATCAGGGTATCGCTGATTAATTTGGCTGATGTTATTAACACTTCTATGACAGTGGAGCAATACGTACGGATTGTAAAGTAACCCATCCAGGACTCAGATTATTGTCGTTGAAAGCTGACGAACTATCTGCAAAATTGATTGAACAAAGTATTAATAAGTCACTTGCAATAGCATACCTATTCTGTACAGTAACTAGATTAAGAGCTTGAAAATCTACATTAACAGAACCTTATTATAGGGTCCTGGGCTATAAGAATTGAGTCGTAATTTTTTAATAATTTTCTTCCCAGATGTAACTAGATTGTTCTTGCAAAATACCTTCTTTTCCCTATTCTTGATTATGCTGATGCCACTTATCTTGATCTTCCTAAAGACCAATTGAAAGAACTTGCAAAACTCCACAGTCTCAGTAAATGATTCATACTTGTATATAAATTTGATCGTGTCTCCGATTATCGTAAACAGCTTAAGTGGTTAACCCATTATATAAATTCTAATAAATCTTCTAATTCCATTTTATCTTAAATCCTAGCTTGACTTCCTAAATAAAGTCAATTCCAAGCAGTTGAAAGCGCCTAAGATTTTGAAATTAAAATACTAGGGTTTATTACCAAATTCCTCGACCATTTCTTTTTTGACCTAGTAGAAAGTCAAAATAATACGTACGCAAACATTGATCGTCATTATGAGACTGGTAAATGAATATTATGCAGAAGACATCAATGTTCCATAATTAAATTTACTTTACTAAATTTGGTTAGGTCAAAGTATTCTGCTTGGATATGTATCAAATATCTGTATTTTTTTTAATGTGTATTCATTTGATCACTCTCACTACGTTTTATTATTACCTTTTCCTATCCACTTTCTTATACACCAGGCACTTTTCTATATTTCTATCCCGTGCTTTTCTTACCATCCTATGGTTGCCGTAGATCGTCTCCGAGCGATAAGGCCGCCCCTTGTATTTCATTATTTTTAAATTACATTTATAATTAATCCGGTGTACAATAAAGAGATATATTGTTCTCATTTATAAACTGTAGTTTTAACAATTTTAGGGTGTCTTAAATTTGATTTTCTAATAAATAAATAAAATATATTTTCAGGCCATGTTGAGAAAATTATTGAGCACATTGATCAGTATATAGAATTAATTGAAATAGTTGAAGAAATATCTGCAATAATTCGATTCGAAGACATTAAAGAAACTATGGATATTGCAAAAGAACTGCGTGAAAGTTTTGCTTCCTCAGATATTGTTACAAAAGAAGAGGTTAGCGAAGACAAATGCTTCGAAATACGTCAAGAACAATCCAGATTAGCACATAAACTTCAAACTGCACTGAGTTCTTTACAAGTACAAGTACTTGAACAAACACAAGAGTTGGCACCTGAGATTAATGTAGAAGTTCTTCGACGCATTGCTAAAATAACTAGTCAATTACAAGCTGATTTAGTGGTAGTTGCCAGCATGCATGTTGTATTGCAAGCACCTGACGAACTCATAAAGACAGTAGAAGTACCAGAAAACCTTGATATGCCATTAAAAACGACAGAAGAGACCGTAGTCACTGCTAATACAGAAGAATCTATTCAGAAAAAAGTGGACGTTGATAAACATCCTATATTTGGTGAACAACTTTTCGCAACAACAGAGATGCTAGAAATGTTGATTGAGAAACCTACTGATATCGCCAACAAATCGGAAAATATATGCCAAGAGTCAACAGATTCAGTGATGGAAATAAAAACGGAGTTGCTTAACGATATTAATGTAATAAGTTCTGCCGCATTATCGGTAGAACAACAAATGCTTGTTGAAGAAAGTGGTGAAATGAACATATCTGGCGTTACTGATGATGCTGTTACTGAAAAGTACACAATAGATGCTACTGAAAGTATTTTATCTCAAGATCAAGAATCAGAACAAATCATTCCTACTAAATCTTCTACTGATATTGGGTTCGAAGTAGTAACTGTCTTAGAAGAAGAGCCTTTAGTTAAGTCAGGTAATAACATTTTAGTTTGATAATAACCTTTTAAAATTAAATTATGCAATCAATTTTTATTAAATACTACCATTGTTGTCTTTTTTTCAGATTTAGTGATTCAGTATATAGACCAGTTTATCTCTGACGAAGTAACTGACGTTATTAGTAAATTATCGAATTGCATAAACTCCACTGAGTTAATGCAATCAATAACTATGGCTAAAGACTTACGTGAAAGTGCTCGAGTGTCTAAAGTTGGTCTAGAAGACGAGACTAGCATCTTTCTTGAAGATAAAGTAAATGTACAGCAGGCTCAGCTATTAAATCAACACCTGCATACTGCATTAACAGTATTAGAAGATGTACCTTTAGATACCCTATCAAAACTTTCAACGGTTGACAGTAATACCGTATTAAAAGTACTTCAAATTACTTCTAATTTACGAATTGCTCTTATCGCAGTTCGACCTAATCAAGAAATAGCAGATCAAACCAAAAAAATCGTAGAAAGACAACTTAGTGCTACTATTAGTGAAATTAAACAACCAGAAATAGTAACATTTGAAGAGATTAGTTCAGAACCCATTGAATCTTTGAGACCTGTTGTAGCTGAAATCAAGGAAAGTATACCTGAAGAAACACATAAGATTGATGAAGATATTAAAATTCTAGACCAAATAGAGCCTACTGCTCCTGAAACATTAGAAGTCTCTATAGAGACTGAGAATAGTAAATCGCAAGAATTTCTAGTGGACAATGAAATGACAGCAGAAAGAATAGAACTAAAGATCCCAGAAATAGAACCTTCTGACATTGAAAATAAAATGTCAGTTGTAACAACTACAGCAGCTCTTCCAAAAACTGAAGAAGGTAACAATATTTACATGTATATTATAATATTTATAAAAGGTCAATAGTAGATTTATAGACTATTTTTATTATTAGGTTGAAGTCTATTTGATACTAAATAAAGTTGGTTTTATAGATTTCTTTACATAGGGTTACTGATAAATTTGAACTAGATCCTTTAAGGAGTTGTTGTAGACACTATTTAAAATAGATTTCTAGTTGTAAATATGATAAAAATAATTTTGTCTTGTCAAATTACGACATGACACTCGTCCTTCCTCATGCTACTGAGTATATGGAGGAACGACTGTCATCTCACTCAAACACAAAGGTAAGGTGATTATATCTGCCGGGCAACAACCCGACGATTGATTTTGGAAAGTTGTGTATATACTTATCGGCGGGAGAATTTCTATATCGTGATACAGTATATTTAGATTACATAAATATTGTGATTATTTTTTTTTATGTATACTTATAGATTGCGGTATGCGGAAGTCGCCACAAGTATTAAAAATTAACATATAACCCGATTATATCAAATTAAAAATTTGTCTTGTAGTCTAGGACTGTTCCCTTTTTGATTCGTGGCTAAGTATTACTGACTGAACCTTTATTTATATTTTTGATAGGTTTATTAAAAATAACGATCTATACGAACGAGGAAAATGCTGATTATTCAGATTTTTTAAGGATATCCGCACATGTTCGTGAATATATTAGAAAAAAAATCTACAACAACTCCTTAAAGAATAATAATACCTCCTGTCTAATAGACAAATCATATGAGCATATTACCTAACTTAGAGTATTCAATTTAATGAGCGGCGTAAATTAATAAAAAGTATGAAAAGTAAGAACTACACGATACAAAATGAATGACGTATTTTCATCTCACAATATCCTATAACCAAACATCATAATTTTAAATGTGTTTATATTATACGTATTTAATGTTTTCAGACATATTGTTACAAAATCTCAATGATTTCCTGTTACACGATACTTTACAAACTATTGAACAAATATCTAAAACATTAAAAGTAGATGAATTATATCAGACCGTAGCCGCTGTGCAAGATTTACTCGAGAATATTACGTCTAATAAAATTACACTCGCCAAAACTGACTCTGATAAAAATGAGCTAGTTAAAAATCAATCACTTTTATGTTGTAAATTACAAAATAATTTATCTGCAATTGAAGTTTTGCTAGCAGAAAATGTTGAAAAACTACTCCCAGTAATCAGCCAAGACACATTACAACAAATGAACATTTTAGTTACAAGTTTGACTACCCAATTGATTGCCGCTACTTTAAAAATCGAACAAAATTTGCAAGTTAACAGTGCCGTAGAATCGGTATCGTTAGAAAAAAATATTATTCAAATTGACGAAAGTTCAAAACCACTACAACAAGAAACAATATCAGTTATTGAGCCATTTACAGATCAAAAACTGGAACTCCAGACATTACCTACAGTTGCTGCTGAGAATATAGCCCAAAATACAATAAAAACAAATGTCGAAGCACCTTTATTAAATGAAAAGCCAAGCATAATTCAGGAGGAAATTAAAAATGCAAATGATATTTTACTCTCAAAAGAAAACAAAATAGAATGCAACGTAAATGATGCATCAAATAATAGAAATTTAGAAACTGCTATGACTTCTGAAATTTTAGGAGCAGAATCTCCTGAAACTAAAATAACGCCAGTTTTAGTAATTGAATCACAAATTACGGAAATTGCCAAAGAAGACATCGAAAGAGTGATATTGGAAGAGTCAATTGTCCAAGAGACAATTAAAAAACTTATTGATGAAGATTCAGCTAGTTCTGGCCTAGTAACTTTGATGTCAGCACCATTGACATTCAATAATATTTCAAAAGATGAAACTCCTTGTGCAGCTAATATTAGCAGTGGATTTAAAGATAGCATTAACATCAGTAAAGAATCAGTAGATGAATTAGAGCGTACAATATCGGGACCTGAAAGTCAAAAAACGGAAAACTTGCCTGACAATATTCTCGATCTGGATGACACTGACAATTCTATTACCACAATTGAACCTGAGCCTGTAAAAAGCGATGTCAATTATTCAGAAAAAGTTATGACTAATAGTACAGAATTACCTGTTCTTGATGCAGAAACAATTGATAGATCAAAAAGAGGAGAAGTTACAGTCATAGAAGGTGATACTATGACTGCTTTAAGTGATACTTCTGAATTCAGTGTCGAGCCTAATGCTTTAAATATTCCTGTTAACATAACATTAGATAATATACAAGAAGAAAGCATTAAAGCATTAAATGATTTGGTACAACATAGTATAGAAGATACTTTCGCAATAATTGGCGATGATTCTACAGTTGTTGAAATTTTGCAAGATGACACTACAGAAATAAAAAATTCGAGAAAAGTAGCTCTACATAGTGAAGAACCTGACACTGTTTGTGAAATATTAAATGCCTTTGAAGGAAGTGAATCAAGAGAAAATGGTGCTATTATTGAACAAACGATTACAGATTATATTGAAACATCTACAACGATTCCTCTGGAAGAAGTTACACCTCTAAAAACAGATTTGTCATTTAACAAAATAGTTGATAGCGTTCCAAAGATAGAAGATAGTACATCAATAGTTCTTAACGAAGCAGAAGCTGCTGTAATAGAGACGGTGCAATTTATTATAGACAATATTGAAACAGGGCCAAATGATAACGACGAGGATAAACAATCTACAGAACAGATTTTAGCTGCAGATAGTATTCTGGCAAATACTACGGTAGAAAGTATAGCCTCAATAGCATTAGAACAAATAACAGACTGTCAACAAATCGCAACAGAAAAAGATAGTCAATTAACTGATCTTGTAAAAGCATCTGTACCAACATTGAAGGAGGAAAAAGCAGTAAATAATGCTCCACTTCAGCAAGATACACCTCAAGATATCCAAATTATTAATTCTGTTGCACAAGTGTTGGAACCAGAACACACTCTTATTTCACAAGATCTATCATTATGCCAGCAAGAAGATTCAATTCTAGAAGAACCTGAAAAGGAAATTTCAAAAGCTGAGGCAATTATTGCTATAGAAGACCTCGTTCAAGCAATTGAAATCAGTGAAATACTTCCAAAAGAGCCGTTAGAGGAATTACCGTCGCCGAAAACAATCATCGGTAAACGAAACAAATGTTTTAATGCTGCTGTTGTTGTTTTATTAATGCTAAAACTAATGGCCACACAACGCTTAAACATTTGAGTAAATTTGTTGTTCGTATAACCATTACAGTTTTGCAGAAATGTGTAGATGTTGTCAGTAAAAACCATTTTGCTTATCAAATACGTGTTCCTGTTTCAATATTACTTGATATATTATATAGATAATTATGAATTACTTTAAATACTTGTCTATGAAGTCAAATATTTAATTTTTTTAAAGTAATATTTCAATTGTCTTTTGCTTAGGTTATAATTTTGAAAATGTTCCGCTACCTATATGATTTGTTTTCCATTTGTCTTGATTATAATACAACTCTATTATTTATACTTTTTGTGGTTAAATATTATAACAAATAGGTAAATGTGTAATAATATGTAAAATGAATGCTTTAATAATCATGCTTTTAAACCACTATACTTAACAAATAATAGACTTATTGCTCTAGAGCTTCTAAACTCAGGCTGCTAAAACAGTGACAGTGGATTTGATTCCATAAAAAAAATATTTAATAAACACGATAATTTATGTTGTATCGGAGTGTAATTTATCTACGATATGAATGTATTTGGGCACATACAAATATGTTTATCAGCGGCTTAGTTTGAAATCAGACTGCTGTATGTGAGAAACCAAACGGCCTTGAAATATACTTATACGATAGCTTAATACCTGTAAAAAGTGAATTCATTTAATTTTTGAGGATAATGAAATTTGAAAATCTTATTTAAAATTTAGTATCTTTTATTCCTTTTAATAACTTTTTAAAAAACAATCTAAAATATGTATGTAGAAAATAATGCTACAACAAGAACAGTAAGATTACAATCGAAAGCAATATCAATGTGGCGGATGTATGACGCACCAAACTAACATAGGTATAATCCTCATTTCGAATGCTTCATCTAAAAATACGAAACAGTTACACTACTCTTTAACACCAATTCATTAACACCACACGGAGTGAATTAAAATTACATCCAATCAACTACATTTATATTCAAATACATTCACAAAAGCAGACAATACTGATAATTTTATTATACTTATATTGATTAGTGCCGTCTAAGATTAGTTAAAATAAAAAATTGCTTTGTTACAGAACACGAAGGTCTTATTATTCATATTGATAAATTTGCATCTGGCGAAGTCTTAGAATTAGTCAATGAAATATTGATGCTGACTCACTCAGAAGATCTTAAAGATATTACAGAACTAGCGCAGGTACTAAAAGAAAATCTTGAAGATACTGCTTTACTGGAAGAAGTAAAAGTACAGAGAATTGAGTTAGCTCAGAAATTGCAAGAGGCGCTGTCTGTGTTGCACGCCAGAGCTTTGGACAGCGTCGAGGTGATCTCAAGTATAATGAAGCCTGATGCGCTAGTTCGTGTATCAGAGGTTATCACATATCTACAGAACGATTTAGATACAGTCATACTATCTGATTTACCTCAAATACACGATTCTACAGAAATTCGTACGTATATAAATATTTTAAAAACAGTTCGCCCTTAATCTCTCTCTTTCTCTCTTATTTAATCTATTTTTCTAAAATTGTTAATCATTGGTTCTTGTTCATGATTACTGATATCACCCTATTACTAATTCGTAATACTCATGTATCCATCCAGTCCATTTTATAAAAATAGATATAAAATAAATACAGCATTTCATTTCAGATGTAATGTATACTTCAGCAGAAAACTCACTGGAACAACTTACAGAATTGCTTCAAGAAGTGTCTGAAAAAATTAATATCACTTCAAAAGATACAGATAATACAGAATCATTGAAGAATATTCTAGATGAAGTTCAGACTGTTATCATCAAACTTAAAAGAGATTATGATGGAATTTCTAATGATACTCTCAATGAAACTCTAGAAGATTTAGAGTGCAGTGTGAGGAGTGTCCAACTTCAGATAAACGAGGCAAGTCCACCAGAATTACTAAAAGAGGCTTGTGATACATTGCAGTTATTAGTTAATAACATGAGTGAAACCCAGCAAGTTTGTGTTACCGAGATAAGAGCAACTGAAGCAAGTAGTCAAAATATTTTAAAAAAATGTTCGTCTGATACTGAAGAGACTATTAAATTGTTAGAGATAGCTTCATCAATTGAAATGGAATGTAATGACAACTTACATAAAATCGTAGCTAGTTTGAACGTTCTTAAAGACACAATCAAAATTTTAAAAATAAACTTTACAAGTAATGCCGATGTTTTGATCGAAAAAGGAGTTGATATTTTGCAAAGCCTGCATATATTAGAGGACAAAGTATTTTCTCTAGAAAAAGATTTATCAGAAGCGAAAATCAATGAAGACGTTAGGGATAGTATTCTAACAGCTATTCATTCTATATTTGGAAATATTTCTAACATGAGAGGAACCATTGCAAGCATACAAAAGAGATACATGTTTGAAAATTATGGGCAACCATCGGCTACTGTTTTAAAATCTATTAAAAATGTTGCAGCGATTTGTGAAATTGATGAAAAAGAGAAAAGTAATTGGATAACTTTCTCAAAGACACTACGCAATGTTTTAAACCATTTTGAGGATATAAAATTTTATATAAATTTAGATAAAACGGCTCGATTGCCAAGTGATGCAGCTTTTACAAAAATAATTTTAAAGGAATTGGAGTCCCATATCAAAGACATTTTATTACCTCAGATTTCAGTATTAGGATCTGACGCAATTAACAGAGCGAATGAGGTTGTGGAGTGTATCCAAAAAAATCTGATCAGTATTGAATCAAATGTAACATTAGAAGTTAAAGAGAAAATACCAATTTTCAAAGAAATTTCTGTATTGTTATTTAATGTTACTGAATTTATTAAAGCAGAACAGTATAAAGTGCTGGAACAGAAAATACTAAATTCAGCAGAAATAGTTGAACAAACAAATGAAAAGGCTACTGCAAATGATGTTATAGAAGTTCAGAAAGAAATATTAAAAGATGAAACAGCTTCGCAACGAACGAATGAAGAAGACAATGAAAGCCGTCTACAGGAAGCAATACAAAAACAATTTACAACTTTCGAACAACAACCTATCGTTGAAACTGGAGAAGTGTCTAAGCTCATAAGTACTGAAGAAACTCATTATTTAAAAAAAAGAGGCAAGGAACTTCGTATACAAGAAACTAGCCGTGAATCTGAAATATTTCAAATAGCTACAGATTTAATATCAGAAATTACTTCAGACGCAATTGCTCAGCTTCAATATTTTGATGGCTTTGATATACAAGAGCAACAAACAAAGCCAGAAACCGAACCCCTTGGTGATGAAGAATATGGAAACAAAAGCAAAGATGTAAATCTGTCAGAAGCAACAAATATCGTGGCTACACATCTTCTACCAACGGTCAATTTCGAGAAAAGTGAAAGTGCTTCAAGTAAAAATAAAACGGAAGATCAATCAGAAGAGAATACTGTTAATGTGACAGACAATGATCAACGCAAAGACATTGAAAAACATTTAAGTGAATCACCTAAAACTGGAGAAGTGGAAATTGAAGAGTCGCGAAATATACAAGATAAGCCAAAAGAAATAGCTACTGTGGAAACAAATCAGGCAGATATATCTAAGCAAGATCTGAATAAAGACTTAGATTCAAACGAAGAGACTAATATCTGCTGTGAGAATAAACTGGAACTTCAGCAACGACAAACAGGAGATATTATTGGTGAGGAAAAAGTTGACCAAGGTAGTGTTATTGTTTCAAAAACTGAGCGTACAGAAACGGATGACACGGTTAATTTCGAAAACAAAAAGCTGCAAGAGCAACTGCAGTATCTAGAAGAGATAGAAAAAGGACAAGAGTTAAATGCATGTCCAGAAATTTCTACAGAAGTAATAATTGAAGAGTTTTGTCCAGTAACAGATCAAAGTGCAGAAAGTGAAAGAGTAGCTACTCAAAAAATAACAGCAAAAGAAAATAATATCGTAAAAGAAGGTGAAAGTATAAAACAGGAACAAATAACAATCTTTTATGAAGAACTAAATAAAGCAGAAAAATCTACAGAAGATAGTGTAATGTTTGAAGTTACTGATAATCAAAATAAATGTAAAGATGTAGCGGAAAGTAACAAAGAAAACACAGAAGAAAAAGATAAGAAAGAGTTCAATGAAACACAGAAAAAGTTAGAAGAAAATGACGAAATAAAGATAACAGAAGAAGAAATAATTGACATCAGAAATGAAGAATTATTATACAAGGATAATGAAGAAAGCCAAGAAGTGATAGCGCAAAAAGAATTAAATTTGCAAGTAGATACTAGAGCTAATAACAAAATCAAAGAAAATGAGGCTCTAATTAAGACTGAAAATAAAGAACAAATAACTGAAAATGAAAGAGTAAAAGGTAAAGATAATATTTTAGTTCCATTAGGAACTGAAGAAATGTTAACTAAAGAAACTGGAGAACAAGTAATTGAAGCTACTTTGACTGACAACAAAATTAAAGAAATTGAGGTACAAAAAGAAACCGAAGGAAAAGAACAAGAAGCTGAAAATGCAAAATCTGAAGATAATGTTTCAGCTCAAAAAGAAACTAATGATGCGGAAACTGAAGAAACTGAAGAGGCAGCAATTAAGATTGCTACAACTGACAATGAAATTAGAGAAATTGAAACACCAAGCAGGTCCAAAGAAGAGATAACTGAAATTGAAAACAGAAAAACAAAAGATAATGTTTTACTTCAAAAAGGAATCGATAATACAGAAGCAAAAAGAACTGAGGAGACAATAATTGAAGCTGCTTTAGTTGACAATGAAATAAAAGAAACTGAGGTACTAAGCAAGACTGAAGAAAAAGAACAAATAACTGTAAACAAAGGTGAAAAAAGGAATGATAGTGATTCACTTCAGGAAGAAATCAAAGACATGGAAATTACAGAATCTGAAGAGAAATTAATTGAGGCTACTTTAGCGGACAACGAAATTGAAGAAAAAGAAACGGTATTGGAAAATGCAGATGAAAAAAAGGAAAGTAACATTTTAGTTACTGAAAGCATTGAAGACACGGAAGCGGAACAACCTGAGGGGAAGGCAACTGAGCTTGCATTGGCTGACAACAGAAAAGATGAAATTGAGACACTCAGCAAGGTTAAAGAAAATGAGCAAATATCGAAAAATGGGGATGAAAAAATAGAAGATAACGTTTCAGTTCCAAAAGAAACCGAAGTCATGGAAGCTACAAAAATCGAAGAAGAAACAATTGAGGCTACTTTGATTGACAACGAAAACAATAAATTAACACAATTAAGCGAGATCGAAAATGATGATGTAAGGGAAAAAGAAATTGTTTCATTACAAAAACAAACTGCTGAAGAAATGAATGAGAAAGTAATTGAGGTTACGACCAATACAGAGAAAGAAAAAGTAGAGGGTGACGCAAAAGTAGAAAAAAAATTGGTAGAGGTTGAACAAATACAAAATGAAGAAGCAGAGGAGGAAAAAAGAAGACTGAATGAAGAAACTGACACTAAAAAGATCGATGAAGACACAAAAGATACAATAATTAAGCTTGAGAATGAAAGTAAAGAAGCTGGTGCAGCAATTACAAATGAAAAAAAAGGAGTGACATCTCAGAAAGGAATAGATACGAACGAAGCTGGTATTCAGTCAGAGCGACAAACAGAAGATACTACTAATGAAGGTGATCAAGATATGGAAACATCAACAGTGCAAGAGCCTAAAGTAGAAAGGAAAACTGAAGAAGCAGACATTGAAGCCAAAGAAAGAGTGGTAGATTTAAAGGCTACGGCTTTAAAAGATGACGAATTTGTTGAAGCTAGGATAAAACCAGGACAGAAAGATGCTGAGACTGAGGTGGAACCTCCAACTAAGGCAGAAGAAGCTGAAGTCAAAAAAGAAACTAGAGAAATTACAAAAAAAGAAAAAGAACTCATAGTTGTGGACAAAGATTGTAGTGTGCAGCAAGAAATTAAAGAAAAAGTTAAAATGAAGGAAGAAAAAGTAGAAGAAATAGCTAATATAGAAAAGGAAGCTACTGCTACCAATGTAATGGAAGAAAAACTTCAACCTGATGACAAAATCAAATTTGAGCACAAGAAGACTGAAGTAAAACCCAAAAACGAAATAGAAGTAAAAGAAGATAAAATTAAGATGGGAAGTGTAGAAATAACCGAAGAAACAGAAGACGGAAAGATTGAAAAAAGTAAGGAACATGGTAGCGCTAAGATACAAAAAGATAAAGAAGAAACATGTAAAGAAATTATTCAAGAAGAAGAAAAAGTAAAAGAAATAACTAACAAAGAAAAGGAAGCTGCTGATACAAGCATAGTGGAAGAAAAACTTCAAGCTGAGGATAAAATCGAAGATAGCCAAAAAAAGGTTGAAGTAAAAACCGAAAATGAAATAGAAGTAAAAGAAAAGAAAACTAAGATGGGAAGTGTAGAAACAATCGAAGAAACAAAAGATGGAAAGACTGAAAAGAGTAAGAAACATGGTAGCGCTCAGATACACAAAGATAAAGAAGAAACATGTATAGAAATTATTCAAGAAGAAGAAAAAGTAAAAGAAATAACTGACAAAGAAAAGGAAGCTGCTGATACAAGCGTAGTGGAAGAAAAACTTCAAGCTGAGAATAAAATCGAAGATAGCCAAGAAAAAGTTGAAGTAAAACCCGAAAATGAAATAGAAGTAAAAGAAAAGAAAACTAAGATGGGAAGTGTAGAAACAATCGAAGAAACAGAAGATGGAAAGACTGAAAAGAGTAAGAAACATGGTAGCGCTCAGATACACAAAGATAAAGAAGAAACATGTATAGAAATTATTCAAGAAGAAGAAAAAGTAAAAGAAATAACTGACAAAGAAAAAGAAGCTGCTGATACAAGTGTAATGGCAGAAAAACTTCAAGCTGAGGATAAAATCGAAGATAGCCAAGAAAAGACTGAAGCTAAACCCAAAAATAAAATAGAAGTAAAAGAAGACAAAACTAAGATGGGAAGCGTAGAAACAATCGAAGAAACAGAAGATGGAAAGATTGAAAAAAGTAAAGAACATGGTAGCGCTGAGATACAAAAAGATAAGGAAGGAACACAGATAAAAATTATTCAAGAAAAAGAAAAAATAGAAGAAATAGTTGACAAAGGAAAGAAAGCTGCTGATACTAGTGTAATGGAAGAAAAACTTGAAACTGAAGAAAAAATCAAAGATAGCCAAGAAAATAGCCAAGAAAAGACTGAAGTAAAACCCAAAATCGAAATGCAAGTAAAAGAAGACAAAGTTAAGATGGGAAATATAGAAACAATCGAAGAAACAGAAGATAGAAAGATTGAAAAAAGTAAGAAACATGGAAGCGCTGAGAAACAAAAAGATAAAGAAGAAACATGTATAGAAATTATTCAAGAAGAAGAAAAAGTAACAGCAATAACTAACAAAGAAAAGGAAGCCGCTGATTTTAAAGTAATAGAAGAAAACCTTCAAGCTGAGGATAAAATCGAAGAAAATCAGAAAAAAAATGAAGTGAAACCCAAAAATGAAACAGAAGTAAAAGAAGATAGAAGTAAGAAGGAAAATGTAGAAGCAAAATATGAAACAGAAGATGGTAACGCTAAGGTACAAAAAGATGAGGAAGAAACACAGATAGAAATTATTCAAGAAGAAGTTCATAAAGAATCTAAGAAAGAAACTCAAAAAATTCAAGAAAAGACTAAGGAAACAATAGACAAAATAAAAGAAAGTTTGGAAAAAAAAGTAGAGGTTAAAGACGATAAAACCAAGAATGAATTTGAAGACTCAGAAGAAGAATTAAAAGGCGGTAAAGCTACGTTTAACCAAAAAAAGAAAGATTCTAAAGAAAGGACACCAAAAGAAAGAGTAACAACACAGACAGAAACTGAGCAAGAAAAGCCTATAGCTTCGATAGAAAAAGAAGGCACTAAGGAAGAAGAAAAGGAAATACAGGAAATAGCAAAACTTAGAGCACAAGACAGTTTAGACAAGGCTGTGAAAATAAAAGACGAAATAAACGTTGAGATTGAAGCTGAACAGCAAAAAGTTGAAGTTAAGACCAATCAAGAAATGGAAGAAGAAAAGATCAAAGCCGAGAAGAAAATTGAAGAATTAGGGACAAAGGATCAGAGAGAAGAATATGAAGAAAAAATAAAAGTGAAGAAAGAAAAGAAAACAAAAGCTAGAGCCAAAGACAAAGTCAAACAAGAAAAGAAGGATGGTGATGTTTATACACAAGAAGAAAAGAAGGAAGCAGAGACTACATACAAAATTGATATAAACTTAACTACTGAACTTATTCATCCTAAACCTACTAAAGAAAGTGAGGAAGAGAAAGATAAACCTAAAGTGGAAATTAAGGAAATAGACTCTAAAGATAGAAAAGAAAACGAAGACAAAAAGACTGAGACTAAGGCAAAAGATAAAGATATTAAGATAAGCATAGAAAAGAAAGAAGCAATGATAAAAAGCCCGAAAGAATTTGAAAAGGATGATGAAGTAGATACAAAATCTAACACTATAAAAGAAATGAAAAATGATAAGACTACAATACAACCAGAAAAAGAAGATACTGAGACTACGGTACCAAAACAAACTGTCAAAGAAGAAGCGAGAATCGATAAAGAAGAAGAAAAGGAAAAAGACAAAAAGGAAAGTCAGGACATGAAAACTAATTTTAATGATCAAACAGAAGACATCAATACTAGGACTGAATTAAAACGAGAAAAAGCTGTAACCAAAATCAGCAAGATCATAAAGGAAGAAACAAAACCCATAAGTGAAAAGGTAGAAACAGAGGTAAAAACTAAGGAAGAAGCAGAAGGCTTAGAACCTCAGGCTATAGAAGAAAAGCAAAATACTGAATTACAAAAAGAAATAGTAGAACCTAAAACTAAAGTAATGAAAAAGGAGGAGACGAAATCTGAACAGGAAAAGGACGAAACATATACAAAAGCTGAGGTAAAAATAGTAGGCTTAGAACTTCAGACTATTAATAAAAATGAAGATACTATGGTGCAAAAAGAAAAGGTAGACTCTAAAACTAAAGAAAGAATAAACGAGGAAGAGATGAAGACTATAGAGGAAAAGGACGAAACACGATTAAAAGCGAAGGCAGAAGCAGAAAATTTAAATGCTCAAACTATAAAGGACAAGAAGAGTAAGAAGATAGAAAAAGAAGAGTCAGTTCCTGAGGCAGAGTCACATAGAAGAAAGGGAGGAAAAGAAATCAGTTCTATAAAAGAATTAGAGAAAGCAGAGGAGCAAGTAAATAAAGAAAAAAAGGTTACAGGTGATGAGCACGAGAGAGGAAATGAATCAACAAATCTACCTAGGATTCAAATTGAAGAAAGTAAGAAAGAAGATGCAAAGCCTAAGGATAAAAAAGAAGAACAGGATGCTGAGACTAAGATTAAAAAAGAAAAGGAAAAAAAAGAGAAGAAAGTTACTAAAACTATAACCACAGAAGAAAATAAAGAATCTGGTGCTAATGCCATGGAAGAACAGAAAAAACCTGAATCTCAGACTAAAAAAAGCATAAAGGACGAAGATGTAGACGCTGACAAGGAACATAAAAAAACAGAAGCAAAAATCATAAAAAAAGCTAAAGTAAAAGACATTAAGCATAGAGGAGAAAGAAAAGATGCTGATAGTATGATACATAAAGAAAATGAAGAGGAAAAAACTGGAGAAACAGTAATAATATCCGAGAAGGGATTAGAAGATGCTAAGGTCAGGGTTGACGAAGAAAAGAAAGGTGTTGGAGACATAATAGAAAACGAAAAGAAAAAAATGAAGACCTTGGAAAAAGCTGAAGAAGAAGTTCGGACCAAACAAGGAACAGAATCAGAAAGAGTTAAAACTAAGACTCAAAAAGAAATTAATGAGGCTGAAGTTAAGAATGAAATGGAACCAATAGTGTTAAAAGCCGAAATAGAAGTGGACGTTGAAGAAGATAATTCTAAGGAAGAAGACGACAATATCAAGACTGAGGTTCAAAATCAGGAGATGGTACCTCAAACTAAGTCTCGGAGAGGTATGGAAGAAAACACTAGATTCATAATAGAAAAGGAAGAAGCAGAACAATATGCCATTGAAGATGCAGATAAGAAGGAAGTTAAGATTATGAAGGAAAAAGATCAACCTGAAACTATAACGAAACGAGGTAACAAATTATCAGATGCTAAGAAGAAGAAAGCAATAGATGAAAAAGAGTCTACAATTATAGAAGAAAAAGAAGGAAAAGAGTTAAAAACTGAGAAAGGAACTGAAAATGAAACAAATAAGACTATAAAAAAAGGAGATTCTACAGGTATAATAGAAAAAGAAAAAGAGAAAGTAGATGCCAAAGTAAAAAAACAAAAGACAGACACTAAAATAAAAGTGAAAAAAGAAAAAGTTGAGGAAGAAAAGGTTAAGAAACAAAAGAAGGAGGATGTTAAGACTGAAAAAGAAAATAGGGACGCAGAATCACAATTAACAGTGGAAAAAGAAAACGTGGAGGCTAAAGTTAAAGAAGAAAAAGAAGAAACGGCGACTAAAAACGAAAGAATAATAGAGGAACCAGAGGCCAGCACTAAGCGAGAAAAAGAACAATTAGAAGCTAAATCCAAGAAAGAACAACAGAGCCTGGATGCAAAGATTGACAAAGAACAAGCTGGAATTGAAACCACAAAACAAATGGAAGAAGCAGAAACTACAGCTAAGGCAGTGAAAGATGATGAAAAAGTTAAGAAAAAGAAAAAGGATGTTGAAATTAAGAGTCAAAAAGAAACAGAAGAAGTGAAAATAAAAGTCAAAAGAGCAATAGAGGAAGAAGGAACTGTACTTAAGATATATAATGATGAAAATAAGGAAGAAAAGGAGAAAAAAGAGCAGGGTAAAGACGTTAAGGTTAAGAAAGGAAAAGACGAAGCCGAGGCTAAAGCCAATGAAGACCGGGAAAGAGTTGATACGCAGGATAAAAAAGGCACGGAAGAAAAAGAGACTAAAGTTACAAAGAAAAAGGGTGAATCGAAGACGGTGGCCAAAAAACAACAAGATGAAGAAGCTAAGGTTAAAGAAGAAAAAGAAGAAATCGGAATGGTGGAAGAAGAGGCTATCGTTTTCAAGAAAAAGGAAAAATCAGAGACAAGAATGAAAAAAGAACAACAAGATGTAGAAGCTAGCGTTAAAAAAGAAAACGACAAAGTTGAAGAAAAGATAAAGAAAACCAAAGAAATGGAAGAAGTTACTGGCAAAAAGGAAAAAAAAGATGTAGAAACTAAGAACAAGTCAAAAATTTTGAAAGAAAAGGCTGAGGCGGATAGTACAATTAGAGATTTAGAATCTATGTCTAAAAAAGGAATGCAGGAAGAGGAGGTCAAGATAAAGAAAGTAAAAAATGAAACTAAAACCAAACAATCAAGGGAAGAAAAAGATGTGACAACTACTACAATTTATAAAGAAATAGTTGATAAGTGTGAAGAAGGAGAGGTAAGTAAAATAGACGCCAATATAGCAGTAAAACGTAACATAGGTGAAAAAGGCGGAGATTATGAAGATGTGAGTAGTGGCATGATTGAAAAACAACAAATATACTCAGATGATACTAGCATCGACATTAAGTCGAAACCTAGTATGGGTGAAGATGCAAAAATTGACAGTAAAATAGTAAAGGATCATTATATAAAAGAATATCAATATGATCCATCGAAACAGAAAATGGGAGAGAAACACAAATTCATAAATCACAGCAATAGAGATTATAATATGGAATTTCTAAGGCCCTCTGGCTACCGAGAAAAAACCTTTGAACCTGAAAAGTATAGTGAAAGCACTAGCTTAGGTAAAAATGCAACTATTTACAAGGCCCAGACTATTATTCTAGATTCTCAGTTACGGTCTTCTATGCCTCCCTCATCAGATCGCACTGAGTCAGAAAAGAGAGTCGAGAGACACAGGTCGAAAGCTTTAAGTGAAGTCAGAAATCTTATTTCTGAGAGACGATCGGGCCTCTCTCGAGATCTTAAGAGGAAACCTGTTTTTTCCACACACTTAACAGATAGAACAGCGGTTGAAGGGTCAAGAGTTAAGTTAACCTGTAGCGTGCTGTCTTCGACGGATCCCAAGATCACTTGGTACAAAAATGGAGTAGTTCTTGATGATAAGTTGAAGTTTACAACAAAGTTCATCGATGGTCTTATAACTTTAGAAGTTCTGAACGCGGTGCCTAGCGATTCGGCAGAATACAGTTGTACTGTAGAAAATGAGAACGGATCAGTAAACACATCAGCCAACTTGAAGGTGTACCCTAGTTTTGAGGCGTCACCAATACCGCCTACATTTACGAGATCTATTCGAGGTAAGATTGTTTTACTCAAACAGCTAATGAACTCATTCATATTGGATGGCTAACGAATATTACAAGATATACATTTAATTAATTAGAAGTAAATACTAAATGATATTAAATATTCAATATATATTTATGATATTCCATGTTAGTTCAATCTTAAACTAGATATTACATTTTCAATAAGGTGAATCTATGGAAGAGAATGGTATTTATAGGAGGACTTCTATGACAGACTTACCAGCCTCTCCGACTTTAGATAAATTACTTTGCTAGCTTTTTAGGACAACAGATGTGAAATGAGAGTGTTGATTTGGGTTCATTTTGGGTGTGATAAACAGATCTGGATGTCGTAATAGCAGCTGTTCCCAGAAAGTCCTATGTCAGTCGCAAAGTGGCACACCGTGGAGTTTTAGTCGGTCCGATTCCGACACACCACCCCGCCGTAAACGCTGGTGGAGTGACGGTCTGAGGAGGTTACCACACTTTAAAAAAAGGATGTGACGAACAACATGTGTGTGTCGATGCGAGGTTGTGTGTGCACATTTGTACATACATACATACATGTCTGTGTGTGTGAGTTTATGGATATGTGCAAACCTGATGACAATGTGAAAGATTATCTTGGTATCAGAGATTAAATAATACATAACAGAAAATAAATAAAATTTATTAAAATATACAGGCATATGACGAGGATAGAAATATATATTTATGAGAGTACAAGTCATAAATGTCTACTTTCCTCCTTTTTCCTCCGTTGTACTTAGTCTGGGCGTAAATATGCAATTTCTCGATCACCTTATTGTGATGGTTCACCCTATAAACCTAGTGCGAGTATAGTAGGTTTTCGGTTATTTAATGAGGTATTTATATAAATATTATTTTACAAGCCAGCACCCTCCAATGTGGAGGGAGGTCTAACGCTCCTCCAGTATCCGCGTTAGACTGTAGAACTCGACACCAGACTGGACATACTATCACACTTATTATGTAACAACCTTTCCATGAACACAAAGAATTTGTTCAAAGAAATGCAGTGGATCATAAATTTTCAATTGTGGTACAAACCTTGTGATTCATTTCCTAGGGCACTAATGATCATACACGAGATGAGGATATTGCCTTACTATATTGTTTAGGATGTATAGTTAGCGTACTGTTACGATATCTGAAAGTTAGTACAAATCCTTGTAGGTTATAAAAAAGGCAGGGAATGGTTCACCTTAAAGCTGTACTTTAAGCTGTCTCTAGTTTAATTCAATCAATCATAACTATTTCAATCATAAAGATACATTTTTCTCCCAAAAAAAATATATAAAAAGTTGAGAGGTGTCAAGGGACTCCCGGATGGAACGAATTTCCTTTCGATTAATTAGTGAAGTAATTGTAATATTTTTTTTATTTCTTTTTATTTTCTGTTATTTTATTATTTATTTTGTCCATAAAACCTGTATAAACTTAAGAAAACAAAAGTACCGTCGCGACACTACACTGTTCAAAGCAAAATAGAAAGACGAAACGAAAATAATTGGCATGCTTTCTATGAGAGAGAGAGAGACAGACAGAGAAACATGCGCACGCCCCACGGCTTACTATACTATAGCAAACAGTGTCGTGACAACTTTTTGTCTGATTTTTTTCCGTCTAGCCTCCTTCGCAACGCGCGATAAGGAAGTTCGTTCCGATAAAATAGTACTTTGTCACTATGTAAACATCAACATCATATAGTCTATATCTGGACATAGACCTCTCTTTTTAATGAGGAGATTTTGGCCTATTATTCCTCGCTGTCAAGACGAGTTGGTGTAGGATTTGTTTCAAGGTTTCCATGTCTTTGCAGTGATGTTGCCCTGCGTAGCTTGCTCTCTTAATCGCCTCTTAAGACACCCACGGCATGTATGAGAGTGGTGACACTCCATATCCTTAATCTGTCACCACACGTAGTCACTATACGAAAACCATTTTTAATTTTTCCTAATCCTTTACAGATACTTACCATTTAGCTGAAAATGAACTTGTTTTGGAGTGCCGCATCAGGGGCCAACCTTTGCCAACCATCGTATGGCTAAAAGACGATAGACCGGTGGCCGGTAACGATAGATACCATGCTTACTACCTAGCGGATGGAGTCTGCAGGCTGGCAATTAGCCATCCTACTCCCGAAGATAGTGGGAAGTATACGTGCAGGGCTGAAAACTCTGTGTGGTCAGACCAGATCACTCATGTAGTTAGCTTTACTGGTGAGTAATATAAATAATTACATATATTCAAAAACTCACATTTGTGTCCCCGAGGGGCTAAAACTACTCATATTTCGTAAATTAACATTTCATTGAAATCATGTACTATGAAGCAAGAAAATATAAGAGTGCGCGCTAAAAAGTCTCTGCTTCTTCCCCTTCATACTTTTCAAAGTATTCAACTACCACTACAAGATAAGTTCGCTATTTTCCACCAGCTACATTAGAGTCACTTCGGCAGACATATTAATAAAAACCTAATGTAAGTGCATTGATTGCATTGCACTTTCTCATATTGACATCTTTATATAATATTTACATTACTTTTTTTTTTTTTTTCTTAAAAAAGACAACACCCGCATTAGGAATAAATCCTGTGTCGCGCGGGACTTTACAAACATACAAGAAACGGACACAAAGAACATCCAGACTCAGAACAACAATTTGTGGATCACACAGAGTGTTGTCTCATGTGGGATTTGAACCCACAACACTCAGCGAAGTGGAGAGCGGCATGGCGACCGCTTAAACCACTAGGTCAATCGTGCAATCAAACTCACACATTGATGATCATATTTTGTAAAGTCCTAGAAGACCGAAATTTGATATGCAGGCTCCCCCTCCAACCATTCGTATAGCGTGTGCATATCTGTGAAAGAAACAGACCTGAAGGGTATTATTACTTCAGGATGAAGCTCGAAATAAATGAAATTAGGTGTTTAGACTAAAAACTGTATATTATGAAGGGAGAAATTAAGAAGTGATATTATAATAATAAGGTTCACATTCTTTAGTAGCTTGATTCCTTTACCCGTTGGATTAATGGAGCGAACGCGACAAAAGAACGCACTTAAAATAACGTAAATACGTAATTTACGCTTGCCATTGCTACGCTTAATGGAATAAACTGTTAAATATTAGTATTAGTACAAAGTAACCCATGTTATCCTACTAATATTATAAATCCAAATGTTAGTTTGTTTGTCACGGTTTCACACGAAAACTACTCAACCGATCATCATGAAATTTTGTACACTTGTTTTTGGAGGTATTAAAAGTAACATAGGATACTTTATATTAAATATATATTTATTTAACATGATCTGTTATGAACCTGAATGTGGCAGATCAAATTCCACGCGAGCGAAGACGCGGGCAAAAGCTAGTACTATATAATGATATGGTATAGTATGGAACTAGCTAAGGTATGTTCTTGGGCAACAATAATTGATTATAATAATCTGTTTATAATTCGATTCTTAAGAATTTGTGACAAATAAGAACTGACTCACCAAATGTTCTGTGTTTTAAACTCTTACTGCTCCTTTATTTCTCTTAATGATTATAAAGCATTAAAACTAGTGAAGAAATTGTTACTGTCTTATTGTAAAATGAAAGACTGCACAGTTGGCCTAGTGGCTTAAGCGGTTGCCACGCCACTACTGCGCTAAGTGTTGTGAGTTCAAATGCCGTATGGGAAACAGAAACACTTTTTGTGATTCACAAACTGCTGTTCTGAATGTGGGTATTTTTTGTATCCGTTTTCTTATGTTTATACCTAATGCAAGCGTTGTCTTCGTCAAAGAAAAAAAAAATGTAACATCCAGAGGCTACTACTTACAAATTTTCGACAGTCATAAGCTAAATACAATTTTTATTTAATTTAATATTATGAAAACCTAACTCTGACGCAGAGTTTTAAAAAGAAATTTGCCCAGCAACACCAGCAAACAATGTTATAACATTGAATACATATTTTATCTCCCATGTAAAACACAAAGTAATATCCAATTATTGTGATTGTTTTAAAATACGTTGTGAGGACACCAAAAAGAGAAACAGTTAATACTTTAATCCAGAGAAAAGCAGTTTATGATCAACAAATCCATACACTGAAAGCTTTATCATGATGAGTGGATCACATAACATTATTACATGAATATTGCATGTGCCTTTACAGCACTTAACTAATAAATTTTGCAGGCATTGAAAAACTCATTAATATGAGTGGTTATTTGTTATTTTTCAATTTCGTTACCGGCGGAATAATCCCTTGCACGTGTGCGCTAAAAGCACCACTCAGGTATCGATTAAAATCTATTAACAACGGCCTATTATTGAAGTGAAAACTGCTTTAGCGGCATTGTGCACTTTTTGTGATGGGTAAAAAATGTTAAACTCGCGTCAGGACACCGAACTAAACGATTCGGCTCTTCCTTCCTGTGCAAATCGATTAAAGCCTGGAATTCATTACCAGCGCACCTCCCGCTACGATCCCGGGTCCTTTAAGCGGGGCGTGAAAAAGCATCTCACTAGGCCGCCATAGCGTGGGTCGCCATACTGCACTGTCTTCGTTCGCAGTGAGTGCGGCGACCACCGCTCTTGAATTCTATTCCTGCTTTTCATCAGGCAGAATAGAGTCACTTTGGTGGGTCTCTTATTTAAAAAAAAAGTTACCTGATTGAAAATTCGTAAGACGATGAGAGAGAAGACCATCGGTGCGGCGTAGGAGAGGAAGTGTCCCCCTTTCTATATTGTCCGCTATCGAATATTGTCATGTTTGTGTACGATAGCGCAATAAATGAATATTGTATTTTACCACATAAATGATAGTACTTTAATACTGATAATTAAAGCAATTTGTACAACGCAAAAAAACTTAAGTTTCTTGTTAGACTTATTTTCTCATCTAATTAGTAAAGTTGATTTGAATATTAATCTTACGAGCAATAAATAGACATATTACGTATTTTTTAAAAAGCTTCTTACAACTGAGTAACTTTTCTCGGGTGGCAATCGAACTTGCAACTTGGTTCAGCAGCCGAGACCGCTAACCACTTGATCAAGAAGTCAAGTGAAGAAGTATTCTTAGATCTGAACTAAGTCATATGCTCTACGCAGGCCATAGGCTCACGTGAACTTACCAAGACGTAATGAAAACACAAACAAACTTCAGTAAATTAATAATAAAAAATCTAATGCTTTTACATTGATTACAAAAAGTTACAAAACAATTTATTCCTCTCTGTAGGTTTTTAAATACATTTTTTAAGTTTTTGGTTGAAGAGATAAAGACCTCCTTTAAACTTTTCATAGATCCAATTGTTTAATCTACAATTCTTCTACTTCTCTTTCGTTCTTAGTTCTTTAGTCCAAGAAATCAAGAAATTAGTCACTAACTCCATCGCTTACGAATCAGTTTAGTTAATTAAATACTATTACTACTTCTTTTTCGATTCTCTTTGACTATGATTTAGCTAGATGAAGGCTTAGTCAATATTATGATTATTACCCTCCAAAATCCCCCCCCCCATCCCCTCTAAGCACTTAAGTAGCCCAACCACAGCGGCAAATGAATAGATATACTTTAGCCTTACTCACGACTACTAATATCTTGTGTTACATATTATTACCTTTTTTTGTAAAACAGAAAAAGAATTACTACTGTTCAGGGTCTTCATTTTAAGGTCGTAAGAGTGCCTATTTTTTTTTTTTTTAATATTTTATTATATTTCAGGTAAAGAAACAAACCTTAGTCCAAACATCACTACCATAGAACGTTCTCGGTTCAACCGACAAGTTTTAGAATCCAGACGACCACACTTCACCAACGTCTTAAGCGACTACAAGGTGTCTCGAGGCGGTACTATCGGCCTTCAGGTTGAGATCCATGGTTGCCCTACAAGGGTAGAGTGGCTGAGAGAAGGTCGCTCAGTTACTGAAGTCTATAGAAACGCCAGAACGTTTGTTGAACACGAATTGTATACTCTGGCACTGTCTGACGTCACCGAGAAGGAGTCGGGGATGTACACATGCCGAGCTTGGAGTACACATGGCAATGTAGATATGAATGCCGCGATCACTGTGGTGCCCCCCAACGAGATAGAAGGAAAACCTGCCATAATTGTTGGTAGACCTGAAAAGGATATCAAGATATCAGTTGGAGAAGATGTTAATATATCATTTAGAGTACAAGGAGAACCTAAACCTAAAGGTAATATTTATAAGAATCTATTAATATTAATATAAGTTGACAGGTGTCAAGGGACACCCGGATAGAACGAAGTTATGCACTCTGTCTGTCTATTCTTTCGTACACGTCATAGATGCGAGGGACTTTGTAAACACAGCAGAGTGTGTATATACATATATATATACTCTCTCGACTTCGTAAACACAACAGCGTATAGGTTATTAGGCACACACAACGGCTTGCTAAATACATACGCATTAATATTGTAGTGTTAAAATATAATCTGTAAAGTAATAAATTATAATACACAATAATGGGGAGATTATAACGCCTATGACTTGGTTAGTACAATAGTAAAGAGAGGTTATAATGCGCACTTGCTAAAATACATCAGCATTTATTATTGTCTGTATAAAATCTCTACTTACCTAACTCCATCAGCAATATCCGGAACTTGTGCAGAAACACTGTCATGATTGTTTTATTATTGTTATTATTTTATATTAGCTTTAAGGGTCGCCAACGCACACGTGATGTCCCTAGTGCCACAGGCGTCCATAGGCTGCGGTAACCGTTTACCATCAGGCGGACCGTATGCTTGTTTGCCACCGTCGTGGTATATAAAAAAACAGTAGCAGTCGTGGGACTGCCGACAGAAGTGAAAACGGAACTATTAAGTTGAGAGTAATTAAAACTATATGCAAAAATTATATGAAATTTTTTATGTTTCATATATAGCTAGATATAATATATAATATCATATATAATAATAATAAATTTCATATATAATATATAATATCATATTCTCCATAGCTATAGATATACTATTATCATTAGCATGTCGGTGACGCGAACCGAGGATTTTACCCTCTACCAAAACGCTCAACGCGCCTAAAGAAGTTTTCACTTCAAAAAATATTATTTTATTATTTATTAATAATAAAATAATTGTGTGCATGATCATTTGTTCTGTGTCTGAATACAATTTATTTATTTTAGAAATATATATTTAAGTATGTTAATCGGAAGTCTGGTTACTAGAGTACACGCCCTATGTATGAGCGTAAACGATAATTATGAATTTGTAATTGTTATAATCAATTCAACGACATTTTTAGTGGTATTCATGAAAGGCATCCGTGACATCACGAACAGCCCGCGAGTCTGTAAGATGACTTCTGATGACTACGTCAAGTTCACTCTCAAGAGATCTGTGGTGTCAGATGCTGGGACATACTGTGTGCTTGCCAGGAACGCCTACGGGTGTGACCGGGCGTTTGTCACTGTTGTGGTAAGTCTTTTTTAACACGCTTTTATTAGCTTGGGTTGTATCTATGTATGTAACGGAATCTTTGAGCTTAATTTACACCAGTTTCTAAAAATCTGATCAACTTGAAACTTTGCACACGTCTCAAGGACCGATGACAATGCGATAATTTGATAATAGTTTTCCATTATCCTTATTAGGGTTACCAGGATTAATAAATTCTTTTATAGATCCTCTGTAGTAGAGTAAGAGAGACAGAGCTAACGCGCGATCTGCGCATGCCTTCAGTTCTGGACTTACTCAATTCCTCAATTTATGAGTTTGTCACAGACTAAAAAATGAAAAATAAATAATAGTTTAAAAAAACTAAAAAATACACTTTTATTGTAAATCGAATTAAAACTAGTAGTAACTACTACTACAGCAGTAGAAGATCGTCTCGAAATAAAATTATAATAAAATTTAAGTTATTAACAGAATAATTCAATTCAGAGTAAACATCGTGGCGGGCATTTTGAGGCAATTCACTATGATTGATTGTTCGATCTTCTACTACTGTAATATTAGACTCTTTGTCATTAAAGATTATTTTCTAGTTTTTAGTTCGATTAGCAATAAAAGCGTGTTTTTTTAGTTTTTTTTAAACTATTATTTATTTTGTGAATTGTGACTTTTGAGTGACGGGTATTCTAGGGCCGCAGTAGCACTTAGGTGACACTGTTTCGCCTGTACGGTTGCACTCCCATATATTAAAATTAATAATCTTATTTCAGAAAGTTCTCGATTAAACAAGTAATAGTAAAACATTGCTCTTTTTATAGGTGAGACAAAGGGCTTCCTCGGACAATTTAATATCAGATTGGACGTACCACTCCGACGACTCCCCTATATCTGTCGCCGACAGGCAATACAAATGTAAGTTGTCTAATAAGTTGTTTTTGATGTTGGGTAATAAATATACTGCAATACAAGCTAATAAAGACGTTACGTAATTATGAATACAAAGTTTATTTTCGTTAAGCAACATCCGAAACACATGACATGCAATATATTTATTTGTTAACACCACAAATGTCTTAGAGCTAGATACGTTATTAGTTTTATTTAAAGTTCAAAGAGAAGGAGCTTTACTACTAACGAGTTTAATGAGATGCGAGACACTAAAGCAAATACTTGAACCAAAGGCAAGCTTTATTCTAGAACTCAATGCGCAGCTACGAGTATCTGTAATATTCAAGTCTTTTGATCGACTTACAGTATTCAGGATTATAGTTAATCAGAATGTCACATAATCAGCTTTTATAAATGATATTTATTTCTGTAAGTAAATCTATTACAGATATTTTTACACGTTGAATCTTTAGAGCTAGAAGACGCTGGCATTTTCTAAGACTCATTCTGAGACGAAATACTGAAACAAATCATACAGATGTCCTTTTATTTAAATATTATTATTACATGCTCGACCAAGGCAGTACTACCCTCCCACAAAAAACCAATCTAAAGCACCAGCATCCATGCTGTCGTATTTCGTTGGTGAGTGCGAAACCGGAGGCCCATTGAAGCAGGGATGACAGTTATCGTGGTAACTGTGCAAGCCTTACACTGTCACGATGACTGTCATGCCTTTTACGTCCCCAAGCGGGGTGTCATCTCACAAGGCCGCCATAGTGTTGGTCACCATACTGCATTATCTGCATTTGGATTCTATTCATGCTTTGCATCAGGTAGAGTAGAGTTTCTTTGGTAGGTTCTTAATATAAAAAAAATACGTACATACACAATAAATTAAATGCCCATTGCTTTCAAACACAACAAACGTAAATACGGGAGTGAGCAGCATCAATCCCAAGTTTGTCACTTAAGTAGTCTAATACTGTGTAGTAAAACTTTTCACATAGTTTTTCTTTGATTAAAGACCTATGTTCCTTAATATTTGATTTTCTGAAATTTTCTTGGTATTTATTTTAGTGTAGAGTCGCACACCTTGATATTGCAAACACTTGCGTACTTTTTGTAATCTAATTGTTGGCAACACGAGTTTATCTTTATTATCTTTATAGTTAAATCTTGCGAATAAACGAATGTCTAATACCTTTATGGGAGTAATGCTTGCATACACATATCTGTAGATTTCGAATTTAGGAAACGGCTCCAATGCTGAAATTTAGTGTGCAGGGGGTTTCGAGGCCGATACATCGATATAGCTTAGTTTTATTTTTAGAAAACGTTGTTATATCCGTGTTTTAAAGCAATGGAATGTGTGTTTAATTGGCTCGTTTTGACAATATGTAACTGAAAGAATTAGGGATAGGAACAATAAAAGTTCGTAAATAACGAATCGACTAC
This sequence comes from Hypercompe scribonia, assembly GCA_949316085.1. Taxonomy (NCBI): domain Eukaryota; kingdom Metazoa; phylum Arthropoda; class Insecta; order Lepidoptera; family Erebidae; genus Hypercompe; species Hypercompe scribonia. The sequence goes on along the minus strand of OX438968.1, from coordinate 23,134,276 downwards.
CACACAATAATACCGAGCAAAGCTCGGTTTCCAGGTACTTTTTAATTAAATACACTAAGTATTCATAGATGTATTGAGAGGTGACTGTCATGATACCAATTTCTTTACACTTATCCTTCAGGGACTGTCTATAACTGAGATTATAAATTGCGCGAATAGCCCTCTTCTGCAACATAAATGTCATACATTAAATGTCAGCAGCATTCCCTCACAACAAAGTACCATATGACATTACACTGTAAAAATAGCTAAAGCGCACTTGTCTGTTTCTACATTGACAACTTTTTTAAACTGCGTACGTTGAAGTATTGAGTCTATTCGACAACGCAACAACGTGTGGGCCCCTGCAATGTAGTCTAGAGGTATACCAAAAACTTTGGCGGTGTCCGCAAGGTGTCCAACTCCTTTCCATTTATTGAAACACTGGTTTCAACTTATTTGACATTTAATATAAAAATATAAAAGTTCAACACTCACTGTTGACTGACCTCTTTTTTTTCTATATTAAGAGCCTACCAAAGTGACTCTATTCAGCCTGGACGGAAAGCATGAATATAATTCAAAAGTCCTCTTCTGAAACCAAAATATTTTCTGTGTAGAATATTTTTTTAGAAAATAAAAACTCAGTTTACCAGATTTTCTGAGTTGTCTAGTTTTCTGAGGAAAAAAAGAATCGTGTACAAAAAAAATCGTGCTTATCTATGCTTCATTAAAAACCTGTCGAAATTGTTTTTATTACAATAATGTTAACAATACAGCAGAGAAAATTTCTCAATTAATTTGATTCGTTTTTTCAATATACGAGTATTGACATATAGACAAATGAACAAATCTTCTGTGAAATACAAATGATCTAGACTCTTTGGTATGGGACACTGAAAATCACATCTAGACGTCCAAGCAGTGGTAGTGTATGCGATTTCTGTGCTGAGGTCTCGGGTTCAATTCCTGAATCGGTTCAAACGTTGGTATAACCTGCAAATATTTGTTTCGTAGCTTGGCCATTTCCTATATATAATATGTATGTATTAAAAAATCTATGTATGCAGTCTATCAATAAATCTAGCTTTCATACTACAAGCTCTGCTTAATTTGAGGCTAGGTGGAATTGTGTATCAGGTGTCTAAACTATAAAGCACAAAACTGTGATGTAGACACATTTTTCTTATAAATACATTCTTATAACTAGCGTCAACTAGAGCTGACTTGTTAATGTTAGTTACTAAATAATATGCAAAGATAATATTATGTGTTTCTGCCATTTTAAATTAAATTTTCAAATGTTTCAACAATGGTGTTACAAAAACAAAATCATAAATTGCAAATAATGATCGCCACTGGTAAATATATAACATTCACTTTACCACACAGCAACAATTACTTGCTCCTTCCCTGAATCAAAAACAACTCACAAACACATCACCTCCATTGACTAACAGTGTATACATTTTTTTAACGCTAAGCCAATTTCACCTCTATCTTTAATCGTTCTTCAATCAATACATTGATCATATGCCAGGCGATCTGGCGTTACGTCAAGTATTCATTAAGGTCAGTGCCGGGTTTGTTCTCGTTTTAGCTGTACCCGAACGTATCCCGGGAGAGCCGAGCGTCGTTGATGGTGGCAACAATTGGATATCTCTTGCTTGGCCCAAGTCTGACCCTGGAAACACAGCTCCAGTCCTCGCCTATAAAGTAGAAAGTTGGCTATTGGGAAAAGAAGGTGGAGCACGCTGGGTAGAACTTGGAATTACACCTCTTAATTCATTTGACGCTTTTAATTTGAAACAAGAAGAACAGTATCATTTCCGAGTGACTCCTCGCAACAGATACGGGTGGGGAGAATCAGTTCAAACATCTTCTCCCGTGGGTGTAGGTTTAGCAGGAGATAGACCGGAGTTCGTAGAGATTTTACCTGGACAGTTGAAAGTGCTGGTTGGCGAGACGGCGAAGCTAAACTGCAGTGTTAAAGGCAAACCGTTGCCTGAAGTGATTTGGATGAAGAATGGTCACGAAATTGAAGAAGAAGGCCGAATGACTACAGCGTTTAATGGACATAGCTGTTCCTTAACTATTAAGGACATAAACAGTGAGGATGAGGCACGGTACAGCTGCGAGGCGACGAACATCCACGGGCGGGCCTCTACGTATGCAAGACTGGCGGTCGTCACGGACAGACTGATTTGGGAAGCAGACGCCAAACTCAAAAGGTTAGTAGAGTACATTTCATGTTTGTTTACCAATAGGCTTGCCTAACGATAGGCTGATATTAAAAGTATGCCAGATAATACGCGACAATTATTACGTAGTAAAAATTTTAAACTATACGTTTTTGTTCGGTTCTAGTCCGACATAACGACCAGTAGGTGGTATCCGGGGAGATTTCCGCACAATAAAGAAAAAAAGAAGGTATAAGTTATATCCCTCGTTATGAATATTCCAACAGTAGATTCAATAAATAAACGAACGTTAAAATATTTCCTTGAGGGACACGGTTCACTCTATAACAGGAATTAAATTCAGTTGGAATTTTCCCCTTTAGTAGGAAACTACAGAATTCGTGAGCGCCAGTCGTATTGTGAGAAATAAATTTTACTGAATACAAAATAAATTGTATCGGGTGAATCCTTCTACGCGTTCCACTGCTTGTTAACCTTGAGTTTGATCTTTCATCTGCACAACAGAAACCTTAGCGTCTTATTTTATCGATATTTTCCTTTTGTAATTTGCACTAATGAGTTGACATTTTCTTAGAAAACCTTGGCAGAAAACATTGAAACAAAATCAAAGGTTCCATGTTATACATATATATATTTTTAAATAGAAATGCGACTGTCCAGTTTAATTCAGTTTAGACTTTTTTTTATAAAGAAAAATAAAAAATTGCAAGATTAGAGAAAAGTTTATTTGAACAAATAGTGTATCTTTTTTTTTAAAAGACGACACACGTACTAGTAATATATCCCGTGTGGCGGGTAACTTTACAAATATACAGGAAACGGACATAAAGAACACTCAAACTACAACAATTTGTGTACTACAAAATGTGTTGTCCCATAACAACACCATGCGCTGAACGTTGTGGCATTTAAACCCACAACACTGCGTGCGTGCGACGTACATATATCACTGCACCTTTCATGTAGTGTATAAAAACGATTAGGTAAAAACGATGTTGAGAAATACTCGGCCATTCTACAATAAAAAATATTTTGACCATACTCGAATGAAAGCCTGAGTTAGTGGATTTAACTCCCAACCAGGGCAATTGGTTGTGTAATGAGTATGATCATTTACTCTGTGTCTGAGTATATTAATCCGTTATAAGTATGTATTTAAATATAAATACAGGTACATATGTTTATCAGCAGCCTAGTTCGCCTAGTTTGTGTGGACATTTGAAGTTACTATAGCCTTGAAAGTGGCTTTGGGTTGACATTCAATTTCAAACTTCAAATTCAGGTCGGGAATTCATGTTGGGTGACTCACCCTCCATTTCTTGTAATGTATGTATAGAGAGTAATACGTTACATACTAAAAAAAACTCGCTATGAAATACGTTTCTGGAATTTATAATTTCTATAAACCCACAGGGATAGATCTCAACATGCTGTTGGCGAGTACCCACCGCAATTCACGATGCGTCTACGAGACAGACGCGTGCAGGCAACGTACCCTGTCCGCTTAACCTGCCAGGTGGTAGGCAACCCTCCTCCGACAATCACCTGGTTCAAAGACGGAGAGGACCTCATACTTGATAGTAAGTATTCCAATGTAAATATAAGTCAATGGTCGAATTTTTACTACAAAATAAAATTGTTTGCTCGTAACGAATTTTAAAATATCAGAAGTGTTCACCTGTAAGCTGTGACAAAAACTTTTCACAACGAACTTTCCTTTTTTTTTTGTTTCTATATCAAGAGCCTGCCAAAGTGACTCTACTCTGCCTGATGGAAAGCATGATTAGAATCCAAGAGTTATAGTTTCCATACTCATTGTAAATGCAGACAATGCAGTATTTTGACCTACACTATGACGGCCTAGTGATACGCTTTTTCACGACCCGATTGGGGACGTAAAAGGCGATTACCACGATGACTGTCACCCCTACATCAATGTATGCTGTCACTTTAGGTTGAATTATCTCCATACAGACTCATACTGTGCAAATATATTGAATTTATATTTATTTTGTTTATATTTATAAAAAAAAGAAATTGAAAGAACTCATCTTTCAATTATTTATTATTATTTTTTAAAAAGAAAAAGCCCGCACACGGTATGAATCCTGTGTCACGAGGACTTTATGAACACACAAGAAGCGGACATAAAGAACACCCAGACTTAGAACAACAATTTGTGAATCACACAAAGCGTTGTCCCATGTGCGGTTTGAACTCACAACACTTAGCGCAGTAGAGAGCGGCGTGGTGACCGCTTAAACTACTAGGCCAATGGTTACTGCTACAAGAGCCAATGTGTAAGCTGTTTAAGTAGCTTATCAGGATAAGCAACTTGGTTTATTAGAAACTGCAAGTAATTTATCGATTTATATCGGTAGTTTTTCAAGCAAATATAGATGCCAAAAATCTTTAGAGATGACAGTAATATAGTAGGTTCATTTGTTTATTTAGTTTTATTTTTATTATGGTCATTTTGCTGCGATTTTGCATTTTGCGTCTTAGCTTATTCTAATAATAATAACATATTCTAATAAATGCTATTATTGCCGTAGGTCGCCGGTGCAAGTACCAAGATGAACACTTCCATACTCTAGAGTTGGCCCCGACCACGTTAGAAGATGGCGGCGTCTACGAGGCGATGGCCCGAAACAGCAGTGGTGCCGTCAGTTGTCGATGCAGCCTTGTTGTTGACAAGGGTATCAGGGCATATGTGGCTCCAGAGTTCTGTTGCGGCTTGGAACCACTTTACAGGCTAGCAGAAGGTTAGTGTTTTCACTACAAAATAACAAAAGTGAAGTTCTTTTTTTTAATTATGGTCTTAACTCTATGTTTATCTCTATCAGACTCTGTGTTTGTATGTGTTAGACTAGGGAACGTGGTTTTTCTATCAGAGTATTTCGTAGTATTAAAAAAACCATTTGGTTAATTACAACATATACATATTATTCATGGCAATTCCTTAATTTTATAAAGTAATAATAATTACGATGTCTGAGAGAACATTCCCATTTAAGAAAAAGGTGCAAGAATTAAACAAAAAGGTATTTGGATTTGGTCCATGAGGTGGAGAATCCTGAAATATCTCATACACGACCGCTTTATTCCAAAGTAGGCAGATTCTGTAACTATAGTCACCAGTTTGTTGATAAACTTATCTATACGTTTGAAGCATATATATATATATATATATATATATATATATATATATATGCTTACATATATATATATATATTATATATATATATATATATTATATATATATATATATATATATATATTATATATATATATATATATATAATTTAGCAGGCAGAATCAGCAATCATTAGACCTTGTAATGTAGGTAATACGCAACCAGAATTTTAGAGAAATTATTTTCATATTTAATCTGTGGGAAGCCACACGAACACTGTCGACCTCTACCTCTTTTGTCTATGAAAGTACACACAGAAGTACAGTGTGAAATTTCAGCCATGCCTTATTCACTCGTCGAGCGAGACCTCTTGTGTTCGTTTCAGCAAAGTAGTAAGAGATAACACATTGTTAGAAATTACAGCAATTCGAGTACATTTAAAAAGATTTAATTGAGTTGTGGTGTAACGCTCACAAGTTCGTAGTAGTATGCAACTGGAACAGCAGTTAACAGGTTGTGGTGCCGGTAACACGGAGTCGTTCTCGTTGTTTTAAACGTATCCAGTTCACAGTCACACTGTAAAGTTTAATTGACTGGGCCGTACCGTTCTGTTTCACGTAAACAATTGCGTTTGTGTACTTCTGTGGTTACTCTATTTGTATGGTTTGAACCTTAACATACGCGATTATTAAGTGATTCGTGTGGATAGCGGGCGTTGTTTGCGCCCATACAATTAAAATAAATCTATTAACGTCTACCCACATTGTACATTATTACTGTAGTAAGCTGTAGTTTGTAACTTGTTTCTTATGAATCGATGACCTTAAAGCATCGTAAATCTCGAATGAGATTATGATTGCATTAATACTGTAAGCACTATTGTAACTCTTTTATGTAAATAAATAAATAAATAAATTATTATACGTCATCATTATTGAGGCCTTGTGTCAAATATGTGACTTGAAAAACGAACACAAGCGATCACGCTCGATGAGTGAATAAGGCATGGCTGAAGTTTCAAAACACACTGTGCTCCTGTGTGTCCCTACCTTTGTCATAGACAAAAGAGGTAGAGGCCGAAAAGTGTTCGTGTGGCTCCCACAGATTAAATATATAATTATTCGATATGTCGCTGAGCCACAAACTGAGTAGGTCCAAAGTTACCCGATGGTTTATTTTTTCTACTTTTTATATGATATATACGTTTATGGATATTTATCTTATGTATTTTTTTTCTAATATACTGCGTAACCATACATATAAGTACGACACACGAAGATGGAAAAACCGAAGTCTTTGGTCGCGAGTCATATCAAAATTCCAGTGCTATTGACGCCTTTTGTAGCACATGGCACTATGCTATATACTATACTACATACACACACACACATAAGAGAGTCCTCTTATATTGTACCCATTTAACAATGTGTTGGCGTGTGAATGTCAGAATAAATGATTTTCTTTGTGTCCTTCAAATAGTGCTCCAACGCTTAAAGACGGTCGTAACTAGTTCTATGCAACTTCTACAGTATATTTAGTGAGAAGGTATATGTCTTCAGAGTCTACAAGTACCACTGATCTACTTATAGGGACCTTACAATGACTATGAAAAAGTTCAATGTAGAGAGGATTATAATAGTAGAGTAGTAAATACCGCACATTTGTTGTTGTATCTTACGGTATATATAACCTAAATGTATATAAGAGAAAACATAATAAAAAATAGAAATGGGGTGTGTACACCTAAATTCTTGCATTTAAGTATTCATACATTATTAAAAAAAAAAACATACGAGACTTGTAGTAAATTGGCCAATAGTATTTGAATCACTAAATTATCAATTTAGAACCAGAACCTCAGACTTCGTTGTCAATTTACAAGGATCACAAAGTTTGCGTTAAACTTAAAAATGTTGGGTTTACAAAGAAACCCGTGTGATATGTAAATAAATAATTTTAAGTATTAAAATCCTCTTCCAAGCGTCTCTCGTAAGTACTTTTCCGAACTAACGTAATTAGTTTAATATTCTGAGAAATATGAAACGACGCGTGTGTAGGTAAACTAAACAGAGCGGTAAACGTTATAGATGTATTATGCGTATTGATTTATTTATTTACTTATTAAAATTTGGCAAACCAACAGCTACAAAAAACCAATAGGCAGTGTTATACACAACATCAAGCAAGGTTTTCACGTGTAGTGACTGTGATTACACAAAACTAAAATCACATAATGCGGCAATGAATAAAGAGAAACAAAAACAAAAAACAAAAGCAACAACAAGAAAATAACTACCTATCTGTTGAAAAAAAGATACGACTCATCGATCTCCTGGCAGAGCCGCCATTCACTGTCTCGAATAGTATTTCCCTGCATAACTCGTTAAAGGATTTACTCGCTCGTAACACAAACAAATTCAATACAAATATTCCACAAGCAATATATTGAAACAATTAAGTACTTCTTGTAACATCATATGATGCAAATTAATTCGTATATATTAATAATGTTGTATTTTTCATTAATTAATGGTTTTGAATTAATCATTTTTAATAATGTTAAATAACAAAACTATAAATATTGATGTGCATTTGACGATAATAACATCACTATTGTGACTTATTCTCAGAATGTGTATAAAACTCAAACACATTTGACATTACAGAATACTTTCTAGCAACACATTCATTTAGGAAAATTCTTTTTTTTTTTAAATATGGCACAGCCCGCACTAGGAATAAATCCTGTGTTGCGGGGGACTTTACAAACATATAAGAAATGGACACAAGGAACACCCAGACTCAGAACAACAATTTGTGGATCACACAAAGTGTTGTCGCATGTGGGATTTGAACTCACAACACTCAGCGCAGTAGACAGCAGCGTGGCGACCGCTTAAACCACTAGGCCAACCGTACAGTCGACCTTACCACATACATAGTACTTGATTCTGGTAGGGTTTATAAGACTACCACTATTTGAACCATTTTTTTAAACTTGTAATTATCAATGGACAATTTATGATCTATTGAGAAGGAATTGAATTTTGTAGTGTTTAATCCACACTGACAGTATTTACTGTATGAACTAAGGAATAACAGTATCAACTGCTTTGGTGGCGAAGTGGTAGTGTATGCGACTGCTGTGCTTGAGGTCTTGGGTTCGAGTCTCAGGGCGGACCAAAGGTTTATATGATCTGCAAATATTTATTTACAAAAAAAGTATATATTGTTTATATCAGTTGTCTAGTACCCATAGTACAAGTTTTGCTTAGTTTAAGACTAGATGGCGTTGTGTGTCAAATGTCCGAAATATTATTATAACATTATTATCCGAAATATTATTATTGACTAGCGTTCACGACTGACTATTGGCACCGTGATTGTGTATTCACTTTATTCCAGGCTATACGTAGTACGAAAATTAGTGTACTTTACTCTACTTTACTCTGATATTCACTATTTATGATCCAATAAATACAGTACTCACTATTAAAAATTCTCTATTTGCAAATCCAAACAGTTCAATAAAAGCATTTCGATTCTGTGTTTGGGTACGTTTCTATTTTTTACATGGCAACAAACAGTAGCCATTACCAAACAATGTAAACGTTCGCATATTGAAAAAATATGCGTTTTTTTTTGTAGAACCTTTGAGCGTGTCCTCGGTGATATCGTGAAATCGTGCCTATGAATTATTAAAGGGTAGTAATTCCTCGGCACGGTTTCGGTATTCAAAGCTTTACAGGCACTATTGCCAGCGCTTAACGAACTTTCAATGTATTTGTAGCCTTGTTGTTAGTCTGGAACTGAGGTTGGAAGGGAATACTTTACGATTTTTTACATATTATATACTCGATTTTGGAGGTTAAATTCTTTCAGTATATACATTGATAAAAAACGCATATTGAATAAGAAATTAGATTTAGACAAAGTGATTTTTTTTCATGCCAATTTGTATCAAGTATAACAAACAGTTTTTGTGTAGGAATATCTTCTTTTATTTTGTACTCAGTATAATTTATCCACGTTAATTTTATTTTTTTTTGCATTAGGAGATGAGCTGCGTATCTCTGCAGTCGTAGAAGCCTACCCTTCGGTGGGAGTTACGTGGTATCGCGATGGAGTTCGTCTTCGGCCCAGCCGTCGAGCTATCATGACCTTAGACAGAGATGGCCAGATAGAACTCGCTTTAGCCTTCGTTACCGCTCGAGACGCTGGCGTCTATACATGTACGGCATCAAATGAAGTAGGCAGGGCATCTACTTCAGGAAAGGTGGAGATTATAGCGGGTGAAGGACAGCAGTCTTCGAGTAAGGGATCTCCTTCGGTTATGATCAATGCACCGGATATACCGTAAGTGTCAATGTTATACATTTTATATTTTCTAATTATATAATTATAACTTAACATTTTTTTATATTATATTTGTAGATATTCAAAAGAGCCGATGTTCATCCGAAAACCACGTTCGAGTGAGGCTCGCGAGGGTGACACGGTGATCATTCAATGCGAGGTCATCGGAGACCCCAAACCTGACGTGTATTGGCTCAGAGACTTCCTTAAGGTAAACCACTATTGTGATACAGTGTAATAGAGCAGGCGTTATCTTTATTTAAAAAAAAAAATATCTTACACACCGTTATCGAATCTTAAACTAGGTAGAGTCTGTGCATGCTAATCAGAAAACTGATAAATGTATACACATTTCTAAATTAATTCATATTATGGATAAATTAGACCAAGATATAGGACAAATTATCATGCTTATTACACAATGATTTCTGATGACAATCGAAACTAAGGCGTCCGATTTAGCAATCGGACTGCCAATCACCAACTTATACACTCTCGCAGAAGTGACTCAAAAGAACAGACCAGTTTTTTACGGGTTTCAATGAATAAAAGGGTCCATAAGGAAAATAGGTCGGCAACACTTTGTATCCATTCCAAAATGTGACGATGATTACGTTAAATAGTGTCACGTTCACACGTAATCATGTAAAGACAGGCTCATTTCACACTTTTCATTACATTTATTTTTGATCAATAGTTATACTATAGAATTGTTGTACTGACTTGTAAAATGATCGCGTTCTGTCAACGCTAGTTAAGTTACAATTTCCCTGTCATCTCATGTTCGGCTTATCGTCATGCCACGGTAAAGCGAGATTCTGACTGGGTCTTCGATGGAAGGGCCTCCATGTCCTCCTAGAAGTACTCGTCGGGTGCTACCACCTGGTCACTAGCGGTCACAACGAGCCCCTTCTTGAATTATATATGACCTGGCGAAACAGCTTCCCAGAGGATTAACTTTGAGCCCACTCCATGCCACGGGCGGCCAGCGGCGCCACCATTTCTCCAGGTTTCACTGGCCGACGGTTCGATCTACGCCACCCTCATAACGACTCTACGAATTATCCACTGCTCATACACATACCAAGAGAAATGTCAGCCCTACATCATTTCGTCTTCATCTTCTCCAAACTCACGCTCACCAACGAAAGACGACAGCTGGAATACTGTCACTTTAGGTTAGTCTTCTGTTGGATCGAGGCGACCAATCCATGCTGAGATCAGCTTGGCTCTACTATCTATAAGACTTACATATAAGATTTTACCATTCAGATTCATTCATTCAGATTTCAGGTATCTACATAATACGAATAGGCAGATAAATATATAAAGAGTGCTTATCATTATCATCATCATCATCATCATCAACAGTCTTATCTACTTTACTACTGAACATAGTCCTCTCCTTAGAAAGGAGATTTTAGGTTTAGAGGTTTCCAGAAACAGATCGTAAATGTTTTTAATAAACGGAATCGAGTATGAAAAAATATAAATTCTTTAAAATTGTCAATCAAAATCGTTTGTTTCCAGAATTTTTATTATATCATAATTTGACGCTCCAAAGTGACTTTAAACTTGAACAAACAAAAAATGTACACTGAGAACACAAGTACAATACTCTCTTTACGCCTTCACCCACCTTGTCTAAGTCTCCGGTCGTAAGTCTAATCATGACAAAGAATGATGTACAGAAATCTGAACTTAAGTCCAAGTAAATGCTTTTGGCGTCAAAGCTTATGTACACTGCAAGTATTTACATAGGTTTAGGTCACTTAAGATATGGCAGGACGACCACGAATTCAATGGCACTGTATGGTGCACCGGTGTGGGCGGCGGCTCTGACCGCCCAGAATAGGGCTCGCCTCTGGCGCCCTCAGCGGATATTGGTGGTTAGAGCCATACGCGGTTACCGCACCGTATCGACGGAGGCGGCGTGCGCGTTGGCCGGAACTCCCCCGTGGGATTTGGAGGCGGAAGTGCTCGCTGAAGTTTATCGGCGAACGGCAGACTTTCGGGTGGGTAGCGGCATTCGGCCCCCGCCCGAAGAGATACGCGAGTGGCGAGCGGCCGCTCGTCGAGCCACGATGGCTCGTTGGTCGTCCCGGCTGGAGGCTCCACGTGCTGGCTTTGCCGCCGTGGAGGCTCTCCAGCCGGTCATCGCCGAGTGGGCAGGGCGGCAGTACGGGACCCTTTCCTTCCGACTGACGCAGATTCTTTCCGGGCACGGTTGCTTCGGGAAGTATCTGCACTCGGTCGCCAGGAGGGAATTGAGTCCCGCCTGTCACCACTGCGACTGCAGTGAGGACTCGGCTCAGCACACGCTGGCGGTTTGTTCCGCCTGGGCGGCGCAGCGTGGGGTCCTCACTGCAGTTATTGGAGGAGATCTCTCGCTACCGGCCGTAATACGCTCCATGGTCGGTAGCGACAGTTGTTTTACCGCGGTCGCAACCTTCTGCGAAGACGTAATTTCGCGGAAGGAGGCGGCGGAGAAGGCCCGGGAGGACAATATCCACTCGGACCCAATTCGCCGCCGGCGAGCCGGGCGGCGGAGGCGCGCATACCAGCGCCTCATGCCGCCTTGAGTGTGGCCGCGGGTGGACGAGACGGGTTTGCCCCTCCATCCGCTACAATGGCCAGCCGCGAGGAGGCGACGTCCGCGTGTGCCGTACGTCTCCTAAAATAAAGAGTTTATCCGCAGGCGCTAGGAGGGATCTGGATGTCGTAATAGCAGCGGTTCCCGGATCCCTCCTATCTCAGGCGCAGAGTGGCACACCGTGTGGTTTTAGTCGGTCCGATTCCGACACACCACCCCGCCGTAAACCCCGGTGGGGTGACGGCCCGAGGGGGTTTCTTTCCACATGTTAAAAAAAAAAAAAAAAAAAAAAGAGGACGACCACGAATGTGAAACAATAACTTATTATTGTATACTTGTTACACGCATTGATGACCTAATGTTAATTTCGAAGATGGCGAAAAATCAATCCGGCATAAGTAGCGTCATGTTTATAATATGTGCGTTTTATAGTAAGTCTATGTTTCTATTATGTCCTTTTTTTCTGATTAAAAAAATAGTTCTGCGATTTTAAGAAGTGGTCAGTTAAAACGGTGTTTTTATTACTTAGAGTAAGATTCAAACTGAATATTTTAGTTATTTAATGGACTCACATCACATCATCACATCAACAGTCTAATAATGGCCACTGCTGGTTATAGGCCTCTCCTCTGAAAGAAAGTTTGGGCCTACTATCCCATGCTGGCCAGATGGCTTAGAATAGGGTTTGTATCAAGCTGGATGTCGTAATAGCAGCTGTTTCCGTATCCCTCCTATGTCAGGCGCAGAGTGGCACACCGTGTGGTTTTAGTCGGTCGGATCCGACACACTACGTCGCCGTAAACCCCGGTGGGGTGACGGCCCGAGGGGGTTTCCAAACGTTAAAAAAAAAAAGGGTTTGTATCAAGTTTTCCTTCCCTACACATTTAAAAATACACATAAATGCATTCATTTATAAATTATAACAGCTAAACTTAAAAAACTAATACAAGCAGAAAGGAATGAAAATGTACAATACCACCTACGGAACCTGGACACAACAGAGGCTACTAACTACTCACTTTGGAAAGCAACCCAAAAATTCAAAAGACCCATTACATCTAATCCACCGATACGCAAAAAGGACGGAACCTGGGCAAAAAGTGACACGGAGAAGGGTATAACTTTTGCCTCTCACCTAGCTGACGTCTTTGTCCCAAACGCAACCCCAAACGAAACGAATACCAACAGTGAGGAACTTACTAACTTTCTTAGTGAACCTTATCAGCTCGATCTACCTATCAGAAAGATTAGGATACATGAAGTCATTGAAACAATTGGGAATCTAAAGCAGAATAAAGCTCCGGGGTACGATTTGATTACGGCAAAAATTCTGCGTGAATTACCTAAAGCAGCAATGCACTTTTTGACGCACATGTTTAATTGTATACTGATCAGAGGCATCTTCCCGCCTCAGTGGAAAATAGCTCAAATTAAAATGATCCTTAAACCAGGCAAATCTCCTGAAGATCCATCTTCCTACAGACCGATCAGTCTACTACCTATCTTGTCTAAAGTCATGGAAATACTATTCCTAAAGCGATTAAACACAGTTATAGCAGAAAATAAAATCATACCTGATCACCAGTTTGGTTTTAGGAAAAAACATGGCACGATAGAGCAAGTACACAGACTGGTGGAAGAAATCCATAAGGCTTTCGAAACTAAAAAATATTGTTGCGCTGCATTTCTGGACGTTTCCCAGGCCTTTGACAGAGTTTGGCACAAAGGTTTGTTATTCAAAATTAAAAAACGGCTCCCGACAAACTATTATATTTTCCTCAAATCATATCTTGTTGATAGATATTTTTATATTAAGCAAGGGGAAGAAATAACAGAACTACATAGAGCTCATGCTGGTGTGCCACAGGGAGGCATTCTTGGTCCAATCCTTTATTTGATTTTTACTTCAGACTTGCCTACGACAGATGGTGTCGTGATTAGTACGTTTGCGGATGACACAGCAATTTTAACTGCACATGACGAACCGGCACAAGCAAGTAACATTCTACAGCACTCTCTGGACAACATCACAGAATGGCTATCCACCTGGCGGATAAAAGCAAACGAGACTAAGTCATTACAGGTGACTTTCACGACTCGACGAGATACATGCCCCCCTGTAACACTTAACAGAATACAGATCCCCCAAGCCAATGAAGTCAGATACCTTGGTCTTTATTTGGATCGTCGTCTTATCTGGAAGAAACATATATTTACAAAACGCAAAGTCCTGGGGATCCAATTGAGGAAGATGTACTGGATGCTTGGAAAAAACTCACAGCTGTCGCTGGAAAACAAACTGCTGCTATACAAGTGTATCTTAAAACCAATTTGGTCTTACGGAATCCAACTCTGGGGTACAGCCTCCAATTCAAACCTAGAAATATTACAGAGGTTCCAGTCCAAAATTCTGAGAATGATCACACAAGCTCCGTGGTTTATAACAAACAAACAGTTACACCGCGAACTTAAAATCAGAACAGTCCAGGAGGAGATAAAACACTCAATGATATCCTATAGAAATAGGCTCGAGAACCATCCAAACATTCTAACAACAAACTTAATGAAAACTCCAACACTGAAAAGGCTAAAGCGAAAGTCGCCTAGAGATTTATAGGGACCATTACGCATAAAGGGCGCACATCGCTGGACTGTCTGCCCCCCAAGTTAAACTTATAATTTGTCTGACCCTAAGCTAAATGTTCAAATGAAACAGATTGCAGAAACAAATACAAAAAAAAAAAAAAAAATTTATAAATTATACAAATTTTATTAGAATATTGTGAATGCTTTCTATTTTACCATTTGATAAGTAAGTTGTGGCAAGTTAGCTTTCTTTGTGTTGGTAACGAGACAGAGCGTAATCGTGTAGAGGTTCCATAAGAAATTCTTTTCTATATTATTGACGGATACATTACTTTTTTTATATTTTTTTCTAATTTTTGTAAGTTATATAATAGGCTGAAGAAGTAAATGGACCACAGTCGTCTCGCACTATCAAGTCACCTATTGGTTCGTAAAGAAAGGCAAGAATAAACTAGTATTGGTTAATCTTAGACTTAACAAGTAGCCAACATTTGGTCCAATATTTTTGTTCGTTTCACGTCTCAACTGAACACCAAGACTTCTTCATACACTTGGATTGTCTATACTTATACTGTCTCTATGGCTTTTACCATAAACACCACAAGTTTTTACCTAACCAGTCGGCGCTTAAGTTAAGTTTAGATACGTTTGCAAGACTTCGTGATTCTTGTTAGTTTCAGAGAATTTTTTTCTTTGTATGGTTTCAAGAAAAATCTTTCGCAATTTTATTTCTGAAACCCACACTCGTTTGAAATAATAAATTTTAAGTATACTTCGCTTGGTAATCTATCACGGCATTTCAGACACTTGTTGTTGTGCTTGTTGGACTTGGAGTTTTGTTGTTAAATGGTTAAAGATGAGTTCGCTCTTTGTTCATGTTGAAAAATATGATTTAATAATAAAATTGTTTAAAATATTTGTCGCTAGACACAGGCAAGGTTTATAACGTAGCAGAGCCACGCTGATTTCAGCACGAACGGATTGGGTCGACCGCGACAGTCATACCCTTTTACAGACTAATTCAAAGCGACAGTAACCATATTGTCGTGATTTGTTAGTGAATGGCTCGTTCCCGGGTCTGCCAGACCGGGAGAGTTCTAAATCTTTCCCGGTGCCACTCCGTCATTTCCTTCGCATGCAGGGAAAAAAGAAAAGAAAAAAAATAGAGGCGATTATTTACGAATTTTTTGGCTGAGGGTACAATAAATGTACATTCGAGACGAGAAAGTCTAAACTGGTAATTATATAACAACTTTCTATTTTTACTATTGTATTTTATTAATTTTAATTTATACTCCACGATTTTTAATTATTTATTCATTTTTCTGTATCAGCATTTGACATCACTTATATATTTTTCATAATAAATAAAGTTTACTTTATTGATTTATCGTGTGGGAGTTCCCATGTGTCATCACCTCAGAGGGCTTAGCGGTATCGTTGAACACTTACTCATATGAGTTATTTGTGAGTGATTGGTATAAACCCTAAACAGAAATTCCCATAGAAGCAGAAAAAAATCTTGACTGCTTTTAGCAGACGCACTATTGCACGCAGAAAGGGCCTTGTTCTCGAAAAATTCAACTCGTACGGACAACTAGAGCGTAATGAAGCTAGACAAATTGACCACCTTAGATGGTTTGCTTAGACCACATTTTAAAGGAAACTATTGACTACCTAGATTGGCAGTTACGGAATATTCAAATAAATGGTCATATATTTTAGACTATTTTAGAATACTATTATTTCAACATATCTTTGGTCATACTTGTACTAGTATATAAGAAATGCTAAATACTATTTTTACCTTGCAGCCGGACTATTATCGTGACGCGACCCACTTCAAGCGAGTCGGTGATGGTCCCGAGTATCGCTTCGAGATTCCTCATGCCAAGCTGGACTACACTGGGGCGTACTCCGTGGTCGCTAGAAACAACTTTGGTGAAGCCAAGGCGATCATATCACTGCAGATACTCGCTAAGGGTAAGTCTGTTATATACCTACTTAACCAATGACGTATTATGATATGTAAATCTTCGCCTAGTTCTTTCATTAGACTACGTGAATGGCGAAATGTGTTAAACGGTCATTTCGTCGTTTTGTACCGCACTGAATGTTGTGTGTTAAAACTCCACAACACTGTGGGATCCGCAAATAGTTGTTCCGAGTCTGGATGTTATTTGTGCCCGTTTCGCGTATGTTGGTAAAGTCCTCCACGACACAGAAATATTACTCAGGTCGTCACAGAGAGTTACCTTAATAGCCGCTCTCATAAACTAACTGACATTCCATTACGGCTAACTTATTTTTCACTAGTCGAGTACAAGTTTCTGCTGCAGATCCTGCTCGAGGAAACGTATGTACACACATTTTGAGAGTAAATATTAAAACATACTTTCCTTCTGAGAGTTGTGAAACTAAAAAAGTATACCGGATGCACAGGCATCAGACAGGCGACAGATACTAGATTAGATTGAACATACATAACACACATAAGTTATGATGATGAAAGACACTCATCAGCCTTCATCCACTCGTTTATCTAATGTAATAAATAAATATGATAACTAGACGGACTGATAGAATAATTATGTACTTTTTTTATTTTGTAAATACATACATATTATACATAGAAAACATCCAAACTTCGTAACAAATATTTGCAGATCGTACAAACATTTGGTCCAACCCGGGAATCGGACCCGTGACCTCAAGTATAGCAGTCACAATCACTACCACTGCACCACTGAGGTATTTAAATGTAATAAACATAACGAACCGTATGTAGAAGTGAGGTTTGAAAAAACTTCACAAAGCATCATTAAGAGCAAAATGGACTCGATTTTTTTTGTGGAACTACTGTTTTTTGTCAATTAATATTTGTTTTTTTAAGATTTTTCCATACTGAAATTACTTAAATTATCGGGTATGTTATAAAATACTAATTCCTTTGTTCAAAAATCTTAAATAAAATATTTAATTGGGTATTTATATTGAATTTAATGTTTATAATGGGTGCCATGTTTCCCAGTTTCCCCGCTGTTGCTTTTAGTTTAATCCCGAGAATCAATAAGGATTTTGCACTTCCATGTACCAATGGATCAGGCTGACCTTCGGTTCTGAGGAAAATAATCTCCTGTTTAATTAATTCTAGAAAAGACCAAAATATATAGACGGGAGATATTGCTACTGTTGAATATAGGCAAATTTGGTAAGGATAGGCATTCAAATTACCTATTTTCATTGTGATTGCGTCCAAAAATGAACCCTTTTTCTGCTACATTTATAGACGAGCCACCTGATGGTAAGTAACCATAGTCGCTACCGGACATCGGTAACTTAAAAATCATAGAGCAATGTCGCTCTTTGAGTATCACCTCAAAATCAAATTGGGACTCCGGTAACCCCACTTGATAAAGCAACGAAAATAGTGCTTTCTCTGTCACTCTTTTAGCTCTGTTCTGGATAAGTTCTATGAATAAGATAGGATAAGGTATACTTCGTACGACAATATAAATGCTTCGTTATTCACATCGTGGATATTGACCTGGCTGCCTGTTGATTAATTAGAATTTTAGTAGAAACATTTACTCCAGACAAATGTCACAAAAAATGTTAAACCGAGAACTCATCAATTTAATGAGAAGTAGTTTATTCGAACCTGTTTTCCACATTTAAGGTCTTTCTTCTGTGTGATGTGTATATTGATCGTCCCCATTAAAAATGTCGGTTCTGTTAATGACTAGTGTTTTTTTTTCCTATATTAAGAGCCTACCAAAGTGACTCTACTCTGCCTGATAGAAAGCATGAATAGAATCCAAAAGTTGTGGGCACACTACTTGTTGCGAATGCAGATAATGCAGTGTGATGACCCACACTATGGCGGCCTAATGAGATGCTTTTTCACACACCGCTTGGGGACGTAAAAGGCATGACAGTCATCGTAACAGTGTAAGGCTTACACAGTTACCACGATAATTGTCACTATATTTTTCTTTTTGTCAGTGCTCTGCAAATTAGTTTAAATGGGACCATTGGGAAAAGTTTTCAAGCCTTAATTATGTATGTGTATAATTGATTTCGACATAAATCCTCATAAACTGAAACTGGCCTCGATATTGTGATTAAATTATCAACAAGTATTGTCTGTTTCTTTCATTATGAAGACCTCGGTCTCTCCAGAGATTCTCCTCTCAGAAATGTGTGTAACCTGTAAGGAGGTATCCTACTTAGCATGCCCATTAATGATCCAAGAGCTTTTGGTTAGTCCAAAATTTATGACATTATGCGGATTTAGTTATTACCGACAGTATGAAAATACAAAATGGATGAATAACATGATTTTTAGTGTAATAAGTTATCAGATAACATATTGTTGAACTTTTTATTTTGATGTCATTTATGTAAAATAGTAAAAAAGGATAAAAAGGTAGATCCGACATTATTTATTACATATTAAAGTCAAGTACTCATTTATAAAACCTGAGTTTTGATTTGTCTCTTTGTTTGAATTATTTAAGGGGAATGTTTGTAACAAAACATTTACCTAAAATAATTGTTTACTATTTGACGAAACACTGGTCAATTTTAGTACTACAAGGGTACCTGACCAATTGCATACCTATTTTAACATTTGTATACATTGTGTATTTACTCGAGTTTAAACAAATAAAATGTTTTATGTGTAAACAACACTCAAAAAATATTTTCTTGCTCTCAAATGTAATGTTGTATTTATTAAATATATTTCTTATTTGTCCGTGTAGTGACGGGTTAAGAATACACAGTCCCACAACCCTTATTCATCATGTGGGTGTCGTAAGAGTCGTCTAAGTAAGATAAGATAACGTCACTGTAAAGAGAAAGAAAATTTGATATAAAACCTTTTTTTCTTTTTTTTGCAAATCCTATACTAACCTAGTAGAGTGGTATAGTAAACCAAAACCTCCACGGAGAGGCCTATGTCCAGCAGTGGACTGAATAACTAATAGTATCTATACAATAATACTTATATTATGAATCTCTAGGAATATTCGATTGCGTCCTGTCCCACAAATGAAATAACTCAGTTACCGCCTGTCCTCGTGTCCTTCGGTTCGCGCGCAATCGATAAAATGAAACTGAGAGTTACCCCTACCACGGTATCGCTTGCTATCGCTTGATAAATTAGTTGCTACGAATAAACACCTAAAGTAGTAATATCCCTACACAAAAGACAAGTAATGAAATATGAAATCATGTTACCAAAAATGTTTAAAAATGTGCTGGTGTGAGAATTTTTTTTTACAAAAATGTTTACGCCACACAAAAATGATAGAAAATTTATTTATTGAATATAAAATATTAGACGAAAACTTTGAGTTTGACATTCCATTCGATATTGGCATTGCATTGCTACGTATCTATTCTCACAAAATTTATTCACCCGTTCAGGGGTCCATTACGTGAAGCAAACAAATAGTTTTTTTGATTGTTTGCCGCATAACATTCAGTTTGAAACTTTCAAAGGATTGCGTTTCATTTGTATGTGGTTTAACCATTCATTTCTC
Source organism: Hypercompe scribonia (assembly GCA_949316085.1). Classification (NCBI taxonomy): domain Eukaryota; kingdom Metazoa; phylum Arthropoda; class Insecta; order Lepidoptera; family Erebidae; genus Hypercompe; species Hypercompe scribonia. The sequence goes on along the minus strand of OX438968.1, from coordinate 23,113,876 downwards.
CTTTTGATTGTAACTGAAAGAGACAGACTAATCAATTTTGGAGCTCAAGTTACGAGGCAGAGAATTGAAGAGAGAATAAAAAGTCGAGCGTTCGGAAAAGTAAAGTAATTTGTTTGCCTTCACGTGCATTGCCATAACACCTTTGAGTGTTTTTTGTTTCCTATTATATTTCTCTTCTCTCATGGCCGCTTCCAGGGTTGGAACCGATTTCAATTAAAACTAAATTAATTGAACTTGTTTCCAGTGAATAGTTACCGATATTGTGTGTTGTTCACGGATGTCTTTTACCAAAAAGCTGGTAACACGGTAGCGTTTCAATTAAACTCTGAACGGTATTTTACTGGTGAAGTAAACGTTTATTTTACACTCGTGTAAGCGTTAAGCGTTTTAAAAATTGAAATTGAATATCAGAGCTTAAGGTAGTTACGACGTTCGGTTGTTGTACGTTGTTTGCTATGTATTGGTAAAATTAAAATAGTTTGTTTACATATATATGTGTACACTTTTGTGAAAATGTTACATAAGGTAAGACAATGTACGCGGGTAATTGCGTACTAAATATGAAATTTAGACTTCAGGCTAATTCAGGTTCAGCGTTTGTCTATTTTTTTGTGACGTGGTACAATATTCCTCTAGATATTTCACTCCTTGAGGGTACATGCACCAGGAGTATATCTCGAGTAAAAACATCTCCGATAGCCTGTAGTCACCTTACTTTGGAGAGGATCTGGACTATGAGGTTTCGGGTCTCACCTGGATACCATTAGCTTGGTTACTTTTAGCCATATATACTAGTATAACCCACTCCCAGTATATACCACCAGTACAGTATATACAACCATAAACCCAGGCCAGACTTTGTGGGGCTCAGTAAAGTTGCATACATGTTGCACTGGTCCCAAACCAAGCAAAACTTGTACTTTGGGTACTAGACAGCTGCTATAAAAACATATTTACTTTTTTTGTAAATACTTACATAATATACATAGAAAACGCAAACTGCGAAACAAATATTTGCAGAACATGCAAACATTTAGTTAGACCCGGGAATCGAACTCGGGACCTCAAGCACAGCAGTCGCATACGCTACCACTGCGCCACAGACAAATTATAAAAGTAAATTTCCAATTTAAACAACTATTGATATTTATTTTCATGTCAAGTTCAAAATATAGTTTGCTGAAATCCACATTTAATGTCTATTTGCAAAAAAAATACCTATACGAAGTACAAATCTTTCGTTATATGTCTATTTATTATGTTATTTTTAACAGTTCTGATTTGCTTGTTTTGTACCCAATTCAACTCGGGGATTACGATTTTCTTGTTAATCTGTTGTCGACGAATCACCGTAACTGGAATACCGCTCGAGCCACGCTCGAACGCTGTTCCTACTTGTTCATTTTTTAGCACTCAGTTTTGCGTAAATCCGGTCTAATTGAGCTGCACAGTATATTTTTGTTTAAGGACACTCACCGTATCGAGCCCGTAACTTAATACTGAACTCAAAATGAATCCTCCGAAATGAAAATATCCTCTCTGTATCAAAATATGAACAAATAATAATGTCTGTAGTAAATAATGTATCTGCTCAGTAAACGAATGATGAATGTGGGCGAAACAAAAGAACTCAGGACCATAGTGAGTGGGGATCAGTTGTGTCTTCGTGTCTCTCTGGGAAATAGGCGTGACTTTTTGTATGTATTTAAATAATCTACGTCGCTGTACCTTAATATCGTCATCGTCATCGTCAACAGCCTTTTATAGTCCACTACTGGACATAGGCCTCTGCTTAGTAAGGAGGTTTTGGACTACACCACGCTGGCTGGGTTGGAATAGGGTTTGTTTCAAGTTTTCTTTGTAGTGATGTTTTTCTGTATAGTATTTTCCCTTAGTCGCCTTTTACGACACTTACGGAACGAATAGGGTTGGTAACAGTATGTATTCTTAATCCGTCACCACACAGACACACTTTAATACATGCGTGGTGATTTGCGAAACATCCTTGTAAAGATAGATGTCTTATTACTAGCGAATATCGTTGATATTCAGTCGTAAGTAATTGTCCGTACATGATATTTTGATATGTGGAGGAGAGACGTTACACTTCTAAAGTCGCTTTACATTCATTGTCGGTTTTATATTTAGTATTTTACAAATACGTCTGTAAATTGATTTGATAGTAAATTAAATTAACAATTCGCATCGAGAGGAGAATAGAAAGAAACATGATAGGTAATATTCATTTTCTGAAGGGAAAAAGAAAACTAACTAAAGTTCTCAAGGCTTAGAAAAATAAGTTAAACACGATCAACTCTTCGAGCAAAGAAAATTTTATATAAAAACTGGAGAAACTTGTGCAGAAAATAATCCGCAGATACAGTTCTTGAAAGTCTCTGATTTCTGCTTCGAAGTATGCAAAGTCTTGCAGTGTCATACTTTTATTTATTGTGTTTGTGTAGATTGTGAAGTTTTATAAAAGCAAATAACATCTTACTACAGGATATTCAAACAAAAGTAACAGCATACGTCGTTTTTTTCTTCCTCTTTCCTTTTAAAAAAGGTAAATTTTGTGTCACGGGGGACTTTTCAAACAGACATAAAACGGACATAATGAACACCTAATTATAATTCTAAACAAATCTTATAAAATTTCTAATAAAAGACGTAAAAGTAGGAATAAAAGACATAACATTCAACGCGGTCGAAAGCGGCAAAGTCATCGGTTAAGCCACTCATTCATCTTCGGGTACACGGTCCACGTGGACTTTAAAGTACTGGTGAAATGTAACTAATTAAAAAAAAGGTATTTTTTCTATATAAAGAGCCTGCCAAAGTGACTCTACTCTGCTTGATGGAAAGCACGAGTAGAATCCAAAGAGTCACCATTAGGGTGTCCCTTAAATTTCAAGTTCGATATTTTTTTACGCATACCTTCTTAAAAGTTTCGTAATAACCCTATATTGACTAGAAAAAAATATTAGTTCGATATATAAACGATAACCCGTGCCAACTTGCTATTTAAACTTGTCGATACAAGTTGCTTAAGTACTGCCCAGTGACCTGTTACGACATGTTTTATTTGCCATTTCGTACGTGATTTTTGAGACTATTAGTGCTTCATTGTTTAGTGCGTAAACATGTCGGTGGAATTACGGAGTGATAAACAAAATATTTTTCTTATCGGATTGACTAGCTACCAAATAAATGGTGCAAAATTACCATCTAATCGACAAGTTCTCTCAGTCCTATTTTACAATATTCGTGAGGTTAAATTGACTGTTAGTGAAAGTGCAAATCTTGTGATTAGGGAGTGCATCATATATTGGGAAAAAGCAAGAATTCCAACAAGGGCATTTCCTAACTGCGTGAAGAAACTTATTGATTTATATCATGTTTGGAGAGAGTTGCAAAAAAATTGTAAGAAAACTCAGATTACGTTTAAGAGTCGTGAGAACAATTTTATAATTAATCTTGATAATTTGTTTGATATTGCACATGCTGATGCTTTTGAGAGAATGAAAATAGAGGAAGATAAATTATTTTTAATGAAACAGAGAGAGCCAGGTCGACCGGGATGCTTAGGTGGTGTAGATAAAAAATTGGCGGAAAAAGAACAAAGATCTAGACAACGACGATTGGAAGAAGAGGAAAGGATTGTAAGACAAAGAGAATCACTAGCTGTTGCATCTACTTCCACCACAAATAACTTAGACAGTGTAGAAGATTCAGACGAAGAACAGATCTTGAATTCTGAACTCAGCTTGCCGGACGTTCCCTGCCATGAACAAAGTTCAAAAAGAGGTAGAAAGAATCTTATAACACCTAAACTAGTTGCAGCTTTAGATCGATGCCAGTTAAGCATTAGAGATACCGTTTACATTCTTAATGCGGTGGTAGAAGCGCTTGGTCTGAGCAGCGATGATTTCTGTATTAACAAATCCTCGATTCAGCGAATTCGTAATGAAACTAGAAAATCAAGGGCAGAAGCAATAAAATCTAACTTCCAAAACAATGTACCCGACATAGTCACAGTCCATTGGGATGGAAAACTATTACCGGGGTTAGCACAGGTTGCCGAGACAGACATTCAAGCGTTGTTACTATTTTATAAGGCAGAATTAGATAAAGGTTTTGTAAGAGATGATTACCGCGAATTGATCGAACTGTGCGTAATATTTTTAGGAGGAGACACAGAGGAAAAATTAAAACTAAGGCCCCCCGGGGCTATACATCAGGCACGCTGGATGGCGAGAGCGATCTATTCTTTAAAAATATGTTTACTTCAGCCACAATGCAGAGTAACTGCGAAGGACAAAAAGGCTCTACAAGATGTTTGCTTATTTCTCGTAATATTGTATGTTAAACCTTGGCTCGAATGTACAGTGGCGACCAAAGCACCTAATCAAGATTTGCGCTTCTTGAAGATGCTAAAAGAGTATGAAAAAGTTGACGCAACAATTTCTAAAGCTTCTATAAGCAAGTTCAGCCATCACTTGTGGTATTTATGTGAAGAGACAGTCATTCTATCACTATTTGATGATGAAGTTGACAACCAAACTAAGAAGAAGATGATTGCCAACTTCAACAGGGACAAAATCTCGGATTTTAGCAAACGCTATGACCCGTCGAAGGAAGAACTGACTCAAAAGTTGTTTGGTAAGTTAAATTGACTTTTTGTTGGATTTCAATTTCAATGTCCAATACTTATTTATTTATTTTCAAAATTGTTGTTGATTTTTATTTGTTATTTAACTTATTTTTCTTTTTTTTTAGACAAAGCACTGGATGATTTCGTATCGAAAAAGAGCAAACAATTTTTATCACGACTGCAGATCGACGACAGTTTTCTAAAGGAAGATGTATCTTCTTGGAATAACAATGCTGCTTTTCTGGAGGCTAAAAGAAGAATAAGTTATTTGAGAGTTGTAAATGATACTGCTGAAAGGGCTGTTAAATTAATGCAAGATTTTAACGGACTTATCACGGCTGAAGAAGAACAAAAACAGTTCTTGCTGCGCTGTGTCCAGGAACATCTAAAATTGTATCCAGACTGTAAAAAAACTACTCTAAAAAGAAGTTACCCTGAATGATTCTTATTTCTTTATGTTTTTAATTAAAGATTAATGTTCATCTAATTTATTATTTAATTTTATTCACTTAATTCATTGCATTTATAGTGAAATTATAGCAGACTGAAATTTTAGGACAAAACACGTTTTTTACTAAACTTTGAAGCTCGGTCGGCACTGGTTGCAATTATGCTAGATTGATAAAATTTTATATTTAAGTATCTTATAGCATTAGTAAAATTATAGAGGGTATGCATTTCGAAATTCGAAAAAAAAATTTTTTTTGTCATATAAGGGACACCCTAGTCACCATACTCATTACAAATGTAGACAATGCAGTGTGGTGACCTATACCACGGTGGCCCTGCGAGATGCTTTTTCACGCCACTCTTGGGGACGTAAGAGGTATTCAGAAATATGTGGCATTTGTATGGATTTGGATATCGATACGGTACGCATGGTCATTCTTTTATTAATCTCCTTGAAAACTATGTATTTCAATATTTAATGTTTGCATATCTTCTTTACAGATCCTAGTTCGGATGAAGCGCATAATGTAACGTACGGGTAAGTAATCGAATGGTATATATTTTTAAGAGCCTATCAGTGTGACCCTACTCTTCCTGATGGAAAGCATGAATCCAAGAACTGTGATCATTATACTCAATACGAATGCTGACAATGTAGTATGACGATCCACATTATGGTGGCCTAGTGAGATGCTTTTTCACGATAAGCTCAAAAGGCCCGGAAAATTATCGTCGTCACGCTGCTCTCCACTTCGCTGAGTGTTGTGGGTTCAAACCCCACATGGGACAACACTTTGTGTGATCCATAAATTGCTGTTCTGAGTCTTTGTGTTATTTGTGTCCGTTTCTTGTATGTTTGTAAAGTCCCCCGCGACAGAGGATTTATTCCTAATGCAGACGTTGTCTTTTTAAAAATAAAATAAAATAAATAAAAATAAATAATAATAATAATAACTTACATTTGTGTGTCACCTATTAATTAAATTGTCGGTTAAGTGATCACCAACATCTCTCTCATACCTTGCAAATTCAAGATTAACAAAGTCATATGTATACAATATTAATATAGTACAGTTATTAAACAAAATTTGTTGCAAAGTTAAAAATTGAAAACAGCTTTTTCATATTATAAGGTCTTATACTTTGATTCGCCATTCTACTTAAGTCTAGTTATACATTGAAAATGTTAGTTATTAAGGCTATCGAAATTAAAGAAAACAAACAGCACAAAATTAAATCACCACGCGATTTTAGGCCAGTTGTTTAGTAGCCCGAAGTACACATTTGACTACTAGATACTAGATTTAATATTCAAGGAGTATTCACAAGTCTTTGTAAGACTTGCATCCCTGGTGTACACCCGTGGTTTGTACACGTGGTTTGTACGCGTGGTTTGTACACATGGTTTGCACGCGTGGTTTGCACCTGTGGTTTGCACGCGTGGTTTGCACGCGTGGTGGCCTCATAATTGCATGTCTGCGTTACTATTGTCCACCTAACTTTTTTTATAATTATCTTTTTTTTTACTTTACTTTTTTATTTTGTTTATTTTTAATGTAATGCCTGCTCTTGTAATAAAACTGAGCTTGCACTATGGATATCAGACAACTGATATAAATACATATACACTTTTTTTTAATGCAGTCGCATACTCTATCAGTGTGCCACCGAGGCAGCTAAAAACTTATATATATATATATGTTTGAAGTGTTATAGTGACGTATCTATTTAACATGGATTGCTTATATTTTAAAACGTGCTTTAAGCTGCTGGAAATTTATAATTAATTAGTATGTAATAAACTAAACTACGTTAAACAAATTTGTCGAAGCTGTCGGTTCTCTAAGATCAAACAGCCATAGCGTGGGTCGCCATACTACACTGTCTTTACTCGCAGTGAGTACGGCGACCACACCTCTTGGACTATATTCATGCTTTCCATCAGGCAGAGTTGAGTCACTTTGGTAGGTTACTATAAAAAAAAAAGAAAAAAACATCTGATGACGCCAGATTGTGGTTCTTTTTGTGGATTCTTTAAGAAAACTTTTCTGTACCCCCATCAGCTGTATAAACTCAGTTCCAAGTTTCATCTACGAGTATATTCAACACTCATTTATTAAAAACTCATTTTGTTGTGTTCAGACCATGTTCCATTAAATGTATCTCTGAAATATTATTTTTATTTTTGACACTATCAAAGTATATTTTTCTCTTTGGTTCAGTGTCAGATGTTCTATTAACATCTATGTACGTATACATTTCAAAGGATTGATTACTTAAGAAAGTAAATAAAGGAAAATCGCCCGTATTTGATGCGAAATATAAATGCTTTTCGAATTCACGTTTGACCAAAGAGCGTAGTGAAAAACACAAAAACATTTGATACAACACAACGAGTAAAAACTCATTTTCATGGAACTTTCCATGTACCTTGTTTATGCCAGTACGCAGAACAAAGAGAAGTTTTAAAAGTACAGGTCCACGTTTCGCTAAATATACTTTTATTGTCACTTACGCAACAGTCAAACACGGTCTCGGTGGCTCAGCGGTAGAGAATGCGTCTGCTGTGCCTGAGGTCTCGGGTTCGATTCCCGGGTCGGACCAAATGTTCGTGTGATCTGCAAATTTGTTTCGAAATTTGGGTGTTTTCTATGTATAATACGTATGTATTTCCAAAAAAAATATATGTAAATGTTCTATCAGTCAGTCTAGTCTAGGTCGCAATACTGTGGGTTGCCATACTACATTGTCTGCATTCGCAATGAGTATGGTGACCACAACTCCTGGATTCTATTCATACTTTCCATCAGGTAGAGTAGAGTCACTTTGGTAGCCTTTTACAAAAAAAAGTCTAGTTATCATAGCACAAGCTCCGCTTAATTTGAAATTAGATGACGTATGTCAAATGTCCGAAAAGAAAACAAAAATCAACTAGCAGTGGTAAGGGAGAAAAGGGGTAGAAAATGTAAGGAAAAGTACGTAAAAAAAGTAAAGTTAACTGTATTGTAATTACTATTGGCAAGTACACTTACAGTGACATATCATAATACGTCATTACGCATTATCCATTATCATTAATAGTGGTAGATCTAGGCGAGGAAGTTACATTAAAACGAAATCTTAAAGATCCAGTTCCAGTTTAAAAGATGGCGGCATGACTGTTTAAAATGGCGTGGTAAGATTTCCAATTGCCTGAACAGATAAACCGATAGTTGTTGTTGTTGTTGTTGTTGATAAGTTTAAACGCAGACTAGAGATATATAGAAAATAGGAGACAAAAAATGCAAAAAGTTTGATTTTGTTACTAAATATCTCTTATCGGCGCGATTGACTTCGAACAGACGACTTACACTTTGCCTCAGTGTTTTACCGATAGTCGAGTATTACGTCATAAAATGTTATTTTATACGAGTTTCCACTGATTTAAGCTCACTGTTTTGTATTTCATTTAAGTCTATGCACAAATTACGGTTTTTCGTGGCAGATTTGACATGGTGGTGAAACAGATATTTTCTCCCAGTTTCCCTTTGGGGGGTGGGGAAATGTCTGTCTCAGTAATGGTGACTATATTTAACATTTAACTGGTCATAAATTAAATTATGTCTGTTTAATTCATATATTTATCAGTTCCATAAAAATAAACAACTCTTCATTATTACCAATAAGGCAACCTCTAATATAATACATAATCACATTTGATATGTTAATAATCACTTTTACAGTCTACTACTGGACATAGGCCTCTCCTTAGCAAGGAGTTTTTGGCCTACTATACCACGCTGGCCAGACGGGTTGGGATAGGGTTTGTTTCAAGTTTTCCTTCTCTTTGTAATGATGTTGTTTTGCATATTTATCTTTACAATATTAGATGTTAAGTTTTTTAAGTGATAAGAATAATTAAGAGGATGTATAATAATATGATATAACTGCCTTTATTTTATCAAAACTCGTAATACTGTGACACAACTTGACAATTTTATTTCTTCGTAATATTATTTGTTTTACTTTGTTTTATGGCTTTTTGCCAGGGTGGTATAGTAGGCAAGAACCTCCTTGCTAAGAAGAGGCCTATGTCCAGCAGTGGACTGTAAAAGGCTTTCGATAATGATTTTGGTATAATTAACGTTACACATTATTTTCAGAGACACAGACGATACAACGTCACTTGCCACTATTCTAATATACAGCTCCCTTATTTTCCTCATTAGTCAGGCTTTTATACCTGTTACGAGGTAGATGGTATAATTAAACTATGATTACAGATACTGATTGATCCGTAAAACAGTATTCTATTATGGAAAACACTACAATTTCAATGTTAACTTAGCGAAACATCGGAAAAAGAAACGTGGGATTGCTCCGGCACAGTCTCTAAAATATATACTAGTATCAAGTAATTCTTTAGACTCCTTTCACTGAGTGCGGTAACTGAACCCAAACCCGCCTCCACGTTCTTTCTTTAAGGATAGGGCAAGACTCAAGGGCGGCAATCACTAAGACTAAAAGTTCAAAAAAAATCTACGATTGAGACCACTTTTTTGGTAAACAAATTAGTTCGCGCTGTATAACATCATGCTACTGGCAATAGGAGACGCAGACGACGTTGTATGAGTCAGCTAGTCTTCAATAAACACACTTAAATATATTTCTTTGAGGTAAGAGATAAGTGACCATCACGCAATTTTGTCCTGGAAGGGTATCAAACTTGTCTTGATAGCCATGGTCACTTACGGATTTATGTCCAGTTTTCCTTCTCTTTTCAGCGCTATTGTATTCTTTTACTTTCTTTTAAAAAGACAAAACCCGCACTAGGAATAAATCCCGTGTCACGAGGAACTTTACGAACATACAAGAAACGGGCACAAAGAACACCTTGACTCCGATCAACAATTTGTGAATAACACAAAGTGTTGTCCCATGTAGGGCTTGAACCCACAACACTTGGCAATGTAGAGTGCGGCGTGGCGACCGCATAAACCACTAGGCCAACCGTGCAGTCTTGTATTGTATAGTTTTCTGCCTTTATCGATTCTTACGATGCTCATGGTATGGATAGGGGTCTCACAAACTCAAGAAATGTCATATTTTAATGTTAATTTTTTTACAGCCGTGTAGAAGTTATCCCTCGTTTCGAGAGGGAACTTCAAGACTTACTGTCGTACGATGGAGATGCGGTGGAGTTCAAGTGTCGCGTCACTGGCAACCCAGAACCTGATATTAGGTGGTTCCATTACAATGAAGTGAGTATAAATATAGAAATTGAAACACAATTTAGTATTTTGAAATCTGAAATAACTCGGTTACAACTTGTGCTCGACGCGTAGGTATTGTTTCAATTCCGATTGCTTAGTTTGAATTTGAATACGTGTGATAGCGTTTATTCATTGTGCATTACGTATACATACCTAATAAGGTCGTCACAAGCCCAGAAGACAACTACATATACAATCTTGTCATTTGTCTGTAATTTGTTGGATTACAAGGTACTCTTTTCTAAAAAAAATCCGGGCTATAGGGGGTCTTAGGCAGTACTGTATAATCCGACAAATTACCGGGGGTCTACTGTACTTACCTGGTTAACCTTCTCCAGTTAATCCGTGACTGTCCCGATTTCGAGTCATCGTTCGACGAGGGAGCTGCTCGGCTGAAAATTAAACAGGTCACTGCCGAAGATGAGGGTACATACTCCTGTGAAGCTTCCAATAGCCTCGGGAAGGCTACATCGAGTGCTTGCCTTGTGGTTTATCGTGAGTATAAAGTTTGGGTAGCTATTTTTCATTAAATTAATATATGATATATTATATACATATTTCATAAGATATCAAAGAAATTATTAGTAGCATCTGTGTTTATTTTAGGGAGGGTTTGTCTAATACTTAAATGCCTTTCACATCACATCACATCAAATGCCTTTCAAAGTCTGCTGCTGGACGTGGACCACTTCTTAGAAAGGAAGTTTGTTTGTTTTTTTATTCTTTCTTTTAAGTAAACACAACGTCCGCACTAGAAATAATTCCTGTGTCGCGAGAGACTTTACAAGTATACAAGAACACAAATAACACCCAGACTTAGAACAATAATTTGTGGATCACACAATGTGTATTCCCGTGTGGGGTTTGCACCCACAACTCTCAGTGTAGTAGAGAGCGACGTGCCGACCGCTTAAACCACTGGACCAATCGTTCATAATTGAGAATCTCAAAATTTTCTTACTAAACCAGGACATTTCGTTTGAAAATCAATGTTTGCTTCTTCGTGTTTTATCCGATCAAATACTGGTCATCCGGTCGTAATCTAATTTGACACACGTCGCCAGCAATCATTTTTACATATTCTATTTCCTGTGCTGTGAAATCACGAACTGCTTACTTGCTAGTTTTGTTTACCACAAATTTGCCTTTTTATCCGACTGCTCGAAGAAGAGAGTTATGTTGTCGACGATTTTCAATTGAAGCAATCAAATGTTGTTACCACCTAACGTCAACAATAGCAAAAAATTTAAACATCAAACTAATTTTCTTTGGTAGGAAAATAGATTCTATGGAGTATGGCCGCCTTTATAATTACATTCAGAGATTAATACCTAATAACAACACTAAACCAACTCCTAAAATATGCACTTAGCAACAGCATTAGGTAGCCCACTAGCACGACATAGGCCTTTCTTTAGTAAGAACATTTTGGCCTACTGGCTAAACGCTGGCTACCACAATAGCCAGATGGGTCGGTGTAGGAATTTAATCTGCCTACTGTTTCCAGTGCTGTCATTGTGTGTCTTCTTCTCTCGACTCTTACAACACGCACGGGATGAATACATACTAAACACGATAAATAAATAACACCCAATCAGATAATATGAGTTTAAACTGGGTGGAAATCCAATCCACAACTATCAGCTTAGTAGTTAGTCACTAGCCTCTAGATCAACAGCAACCAGCCAGGCCAAAAGCCATCGCTCAAGTCTGTATGTTAACACTATTTTTGTGTATAAGTAGGTGTATATATAACACACACTGGGTGAAGACTTTCGTCTTTAGGCTCTGTACACACACCGGTAAATACACACACACACATAACTACAATGACTTACAACACTTATAAAAAAAAAATTGTAGTGCTTTACACTTGAAAACACTCCAGTAACATTCAATTGTTGACAAGTAGACAGAGTTCTACAGAAGTTGTTCTAACAAAGTTTTCTATTCTTCAGTACAACAATGGTCTGTACAAAGTTCAACAAGAAAACGTAAAGAAATGGTATATAAAACTCCGAGTTAAACTTTTCTAAGTCATCTTTTTTATGTTAATAATTCTAAAGTTTCAATTCAAAGAGTTATTCTGATATTTATACGGGAAGGAAATATACAAAAAATGTTACAAACAATATTTTTTAAGCGACTTTAAATTGAGCACCCATTTACACATACGAGGATACGACCCACATAAAACTAGGTCACGCACACATATACATTGACCTGTTATTATACATAGGCTTATACTCGTACAAAGACAGTACCAGACGAGTAAATTCTGGACTGCCAGGAGATTTCTATGTTTTTGGACAGCGAAGTTACTTGCGGCAATAAATGCTAGATAATCATATTAGGAGTATTTGCTGCCTCGAAGGTCTCGTGGTTAGCGTATGTGACTGCCGATCAAGAGGTATCGGGTTCGATTCCCGGCTCTGGTCAAAAAGTTTCATTGATTTTTTCGTCACGCTTAATCAGAGGTCGAAAATTGAAAGTTGATGTTTTAACACCCGTGCCTCGGAGATCACGTAAAGCACACACTTGTGCACTATATCTCCTGCGTAGGTGATGAGGTCCAAGAGCGGTGGTCGCCATACTCACTGCGAATGCCGACAGTGCAATATGGCGACCCACGCTATGGCGGTCTAATGAGATGCTTTTTCACGCCCCGCTTAAAGGACCCGAGATCGAAGTGGGAAGGAAACACGTGCGCCGATAATGAATTCCAGGCTTTAACCGTTCTGCACAGGAAGGAAGAGCAGAACCGTTTAGTTCGGGAGCGTATGTCTACCATTCTGAAACGGACAATAGACGTCTTTCGGGTTTCGTCTTTCGACAATGGAAGACAGTGGTTACGTAGTCATGTGTACCCACATAAAATACTGTCTATGAGTCTAGTACTATGATATGACTATTCACGTTAAATTCAAGTTTTTCTATTAGAAAATAAATATTAGAAAATAAATATAATATAAATATTTTTTTATTTATAGCACCTGGTGAACCGAACACACTAAGCCAGCGTCTCCGTCGTCCATTAGCTCTTGTCTCAGCTGCTTCAACGCCTCGCTCCACACCTCGCAGTACACCTGTAAGATCCGTGTCAAGGACGCCAGGTAAATGCGACGCAAAAATTGGAATAACGTAAAAGACCTTGACATATTTGGGTCAATTCGCAATACGATTCGTTTCAATATATTGTGAAATTTGGGTGACCTGATCTATTCGTCCTTGACATATTGCATGACCTAGATTTATCTTGCTCATAGTGACTGATTCGTCAACACAGAGCCTAAACCATTGAGGCTCCAAAATTCATATTTTGCCACCCAATACTCTATACACACTAAGAAATGGTTTCCAGAGATTTTGCTCCTAAGGTGGTGAGGGATGGATGTTTCCAAAGTCAAAATCACGAAATAACCAATTATCGGAGATCCAAGCCATGGACAATGACTAGTTCTATTGGCGTCGGCAGAATTGTTGTAAGGGAGGTGTATCTTCGTTTATACCTACCAATACTATTGGAAAATATTGAATCATACTAGGTCTACCTATGAAATCGATTTTTGTATGAAATAAGTTAAAAATATTTTTATTATATTATATTATATTATTTTATTATTATATTTTATTTATTATATTATATTTATGCCAGATGGTTACTGGCGCATCCCCTTACACCCCCCTCTCGGCACACATAACTAGTTCATTTATTTCACTGACAATTCATTTCACAGGTTCACTTTAGATTAAGACTGATATACAAGTTATTAGTTCGGCAATTAGTACGATCAATAGGTATTACGTACCTTTGAATTCTCAAAAGCTTGAACCAATTTTAGCCTCCCGTGGTCACAGGTTGTCTGAATTCAATATAACATAATTTACTAATATAAAACAAGGTATATTTATTTCGTGCACGTTTCATCAATATCAAACTAAAAATCTGTTTTGACAGGGCCAGATCCCCACCGCCTCTGCAGTCCATCCCGTCAGATGGCACCATCTTTTTACACATATCCCTTCAACAAAGTTGTCGAAGAAGGAGACCATGTCAGTTTCCAATGCGCCGTGAAAGGTCAACCAGTTCCTTGGGCCACGTGGGACAAAGACGGCATGATTATCACACCTTCTGCCAGATTTACCCTCAAAGAGAAAGATGAAATATTACGTATCTTGGAAATCGAAGAAGTGAATGTCGAAGACGTTGGAATTTACAGGATAACTATTGAAAATGAGTATGGGAGGGCCGAAGCAATGGCTCGACTGGAGGTTATCACACGAAAAGGGAAGTTTTACGGAGGAGTGAGGGCTTATAGTGCGAGCCCTCGCAAAAGTCTTTCGTACAGGAGGTACCCCTCCTCTTCGAGACAAGACTGAACATCTGGGTTTGATTATGTAAGTTCAGAAATGCGTTTAATTGGTTGATTTAAATATTACTGTCATTTTTACATAATGGAATTCAATAACTTCAATGTATAAGACTAAATAATCCTTTTTTTAACCAAGGTATTGTGAGTCAACCATTTTCTAAAAAACGTCTATCAGCATTAGCGAATTTGGGTACCCATATTTTTTTTTTTGGCTTCGCGCAATATGTTTGCTTTGCGTCATTTTATAATAATGAAAAATAAATTTAATATTTAACAATATTTCTTTCAGGAAGGGAAACATCGTGAAAGAAGAATATTAACTATATTTATTGATTTGTTTTGTTTTTATTTGTTCTAATTTATTTTCTGTGCATTTTATTTATTCTTATCTGTGGTATGAATTCTTTGTTTTTGAACAAAATAAAAATGTTAAGTTTTTTGTATCTTTTGTTAGATTATGTTGAGATCGGTTTACACGTAATTTTATATTGGCAATTAAATTAGACTATAATTATATTTGTACTTCGTTATTATATACCTAATTAGTAACACTTTTAAATAATTTAGCATGTTTTTGAGTGTTTTAATATTACATTTAGATTGCGCACAATAGGGTTCCTACTTGGCTATGGGACCCTATATTGCGCAAAATATATCTTGAGTGCCAAAGAATAGTGATTTTCTGTAACGTGTAGATCGAGCTCGTCTCAAACACATAGAAACCTTGGAGCTGATTCTGTTGTACGTTCACATCGGGCTCAGCACACAAAAGTGATAGATGAAGAGACACTAATTTCAGTTGTGCGTAACTAATAACGGTCTTCTACTCATTTCTAAATGAATTCAGAAATGAGTGAAGAAGAATTAGAATGATTTTAGATCGCAACAGCAGAATCAGCCCGCGATTAAAGTATTATTTGTTGTTTCGGTTTACAACGCGTTGCCTAAGTTAGTTAGACAAAAGCACCCCGGGGCGTAGGGTATTGCAATAAATTTTATTACGAGTTCTTCTGGTTGTTTTATTTAAAAAGTACCCTGTTATGAATTTTTTAGTTTTAAAGAACGCTGTAGTCGTGGGTATTTTATTTTCATATAAACATCAATGCTTTCCATCAGGCAGAACTTTGGTAGGTTACTAAAAAAAAAAAACAAAATGGTTATATAGGGTTGATCAATAAGCACCCGTGGTAGAATTAAAGATGCAATTTTTTTTCATTCAATAATCCCTTGATAATTTTTTTTTAAACTTTTTTTATTGTTATTTAATGTGCTTAAACTTGTTGAACCAAAATTAACGGTTGTCACAGATGGCGAAGGGTCCTCTTAAACAGCATCCAACTTCACTATTATTTTATCGCATGCTTTTTGGCCCAAAAATAAAAGAACGAATTAGGAATTGATATCACTGTTTTTGCATTTTATCAAGAAACCACCACTGTCGTATGCCACCTGCCGTCAAACAGGGATACTTGATTAATTTAGATAAAATAAATTTTTACAACATCCATTATTTTGCGTATACTGTACAGTAGCGTTAGCGTTACAGCGTCCGACCTCAACATCGAAGTGGTTGCGGGTTTGAATCGTAACAAATGACCAAATCATATCAATTCGAGGATCTAGGCATGAGTATAAATAATAACATAGTTTATTTTAGTAACAATTAAATAATGTACAAATATTACAATTACTTGTACTTGTGGATGGAACGGGTATCATCAAAGCGAGGATACTTCTCCTGATTATGCCTGGCAGGTGGCTAACGGTTGATGTTGTGATTTTTAGTATTTTACTTATCACCGCAAGAGTTTTTATATCACGATACAGGATAAGTAGTTTCTCCATAGTTCGATGTTTCTTCGGTAGATGGCGCTGTAGTATGTCTTTTGTTCGTGCTGTATGTGGAAGTCCCCACATATTCATACTAACATTAGGTGTGATTTTTACATTGATATTTGCTCTTGGATTGGTTCCATGTAGAGCTGTATATAATAGCTTTACATTGATTATGGTTCTTACCTCTATTCGAGAATACAAAAGTGCCCTGCGATCTTTGGTGTACCACCTAATGCAAAATTACCATAGAGGCAAGACTTGATATATGGAAACCTCATTCAATAGTTGAAAAACATGGAAATGATTACTTAACAGCGATTTTCTATAAGAGGTCTTAGAAATTGGCCAATTCATGTTTGAACTTAATATCTCTTTGAGGTGGATGTAATCGCTTAACTTTTGTACTTAACAAATCCTTCCAGGTACTATTTTGTTTTTTTGTTCTATTTACTTATTTACCGAGAGCTTTGGCACGAAGTGATTATGGTACCCTCGCAGGTAAATACAATTTAAGGTCTATTTAACATACAAATTTGACCTATATTACACAGTTTTCGCTTTTCCCGAGAAGAGGACAGCGAGAATGCTATTACATACACCAACATTAAAATGTTACAAAACAATTGCTTTCTTTCAGCTTTTTTCAATATGATGTACGTATTGACCAATTGGGGGAACCGACCCTCGCAATTAAATATACAAAACTGTCTAGTGGAATGTGTCCGGAACAAAGTTTGAGAGCCATAACCATATCTGACCTGCTCATAATAAATAATAATAATAAATATTTCAGATACACAACGTCATCTAGTTTCAAACTAAGCAGAGCTTGTGCTATGATAACTAGACTGAATGATTGAATACATATATACGTTTTCTTTTGTCAATACATACATATTATATATAGAAAACACCCAAACTCCGAAATAAATGTTTGCAGATCATACAAATATTTGATCCGAACCGGGATCGAACCGGAGACCTCAAGCAGAGCAGTCGCGTTCGCTACCGCTGAGCCACCGAGGCAGTCAAATTGCAAGAAGTCCAGCACACATCGTATTCATGTTACGACATATGTTGAGTTACAACCTACCAAAGTGACTCTATTTTGCCTGATGGAAAGCATGAATAGAATCCAAGAGCGGTGGTCGCCATACTCACTGCGAATGCCGACAGTGCAATATGGCGACCCACGCTATGGCGGCCTAGTGAGATGCTGTTTCACGCCCCGCTTAAAGGATCCGGGATCGTAGTGGGAGGGAAACACGTGCGCTGGTAATGAATTCCAGGCTTTAACTGATTTGCACAGGAAGGAAGAGCCGAACCGTTTAGTTCGGGAGCGTATGTCTACTATTATGAGACGGTGACTTCCAAGGCCGGCACTAGTTGTCCTATAGAGGAACGGAGAGGATGGGATCAGTTGGAAGAGCTCGTCAGAACACTCTCCATGATAAAGGCGAGAAGAATAAGTAAAGAAAGAAGAAAAATATTAGAAGAATTATAAGAATCTTCGGGTATAGGAGTAATCAGAATTGTCTTCGTCGAAAGAGAAAGCTCATCATCATGATCATTTAAGAAAGCTGACTGGGAAGTAAAGAACATTTTTATCTGATTACTTTAAATATTTTACTATCTCACATAATTTACGAAAATGTTATAATTTATTAATTTAGCTGTTGATTTAATAAATAACAACCCTAGTACAATGTTTACCTTTTAAAATTATTGGAGTCTACAATTATCCAAGTGTGTCGCTGAATGACGTCTAACGTTAGCGAGATTTCGTAGTAATCCTACGCCCGAAGACTTAAGTCCATACGTAACGCTCGTACGTAATAATGTACTCGTACGTAATGGCGACCACCGCTCTTGGATTATATTCATGCTTTCCATCAGGCAGAATAGAGTCACTTTCGTAGGTTGTAAACAAAAAAAAAGAAGAAAAGATTCTTATAATATGGTGGTCACTATCCAAGGTTTCATTGAACGGATCCCAGTCAAACTTTAAAGCTATGTATCGATACCAATGGTACACCTGAGGCTGAGTATTGTAGTATACCACTAACGAAGTATGACAAGTATAAGATTATGATTTAGTAATATATCAAGGATCTCTGAACCTATACTGTTAGTTGTCTATGCCCCATTTTTATGAAGATCATTTAAATCACCTCGCAAAATGGTACTATTACTACACTTGGAAGGCAACTCATACCAGTCAATTTGAGTATTGTGTGCTGACTGCAAGAATTGTAGTCGCTATACTCATGGCTAACGCAGGCAATACAGTATGGTATGATTGATGCAGGGGTGACTGTTATCGTGATAACTATGTGAGGCTTACACTACCAAGATGACTGTCATATCTTTTACGTCCCCAAGCGTGGAGTGAAAAAGCATTTCACTAGGCCGCCATAGTATGAGTCACCACACTGTATTGTCTGCATTTGCAATGAGTATGGTGACCACAACTCTTTGGATTCTATTCATGCTTTCCACCAGGCAGAGTAGAGTCACTTTGTCAGGCTATACATGTAAAAAAAAAGATGGTCGAGACTATGGTGGCCTAGTGAGAATCTTTTTTACACTTCGCTTGAGGATGTAAAACACATGACAGAGTAAGGCTTGCGTACATCGCACGATAACTGTGACCCCTGCATCAATGGGCCTCCGATCTCGCACTCGCGCCAACGAAACATGACAACATGGACGCTGGCGCTTTAGGTTGGTGTTCTGTGGGAGGATAGTACTGTCCCGGTTGAACCGGCCCGTTCGTGATAAAATTAGCGCGGCTCTACTATCTTGTAAATTGATAACATAGTGTTGTTCCTATTGATTTTGTGATTACTTGATCTTCTGATCCCATAGATACCGGACCCTATAGGACTATCGAAATCAAACTGCTTATATTCAAATGTTATATAGATCTATGCCTTATTGACGCAGAAAATACTCACTACCTATTAAGGGGACGTCTAATATGCCTCTGTCTACACCTCCAGGGAAACAGGCGCCATCTTATATATGCATGTATGAATGCACTAATAGTCATTTGACTTAAAGATCTATTGAAGATAGATAAATGAGAAGGATATATGAGGATAGGCAGAAAATTATTCACTTATCCTATACCAGAGAGGAAATTAGCTTCAGTTTCGAGAACTTCAGTTTTTCAAAATATTTTGCGTACTCGTGTATTGTTCAAATGACTACTTCCTTTCTGATGACAAGAAATTACTGATACTTACACTCATGTTACCAGCCTTTTACCTCTCTTCACTCTCATCTTCTACTAATTCTTTTCAAAAAGAAGAAAGTGCTTATCTATTACGTAAACGTCTCACAGCTACAATTTCGAAGTCCCGCAACTACAATGTCGACGTCATGTCAAGTCGTATGATGTCTATTACTGACTATCGTTTGTGACGTCATTACGTCAATTAGAGGACTGTAGCATTTAAATGCATACTGTTTTAGAACCAACTTCTTCATAATGTGATATCATTGCCTTTTAATGTAAAAAAAAAAACCATCCATCTCTCTCTCAGACCAGAGATAGCAGATTATGGTCATATCATTAAAACAGATAATATATACAAAGTATGAGTTCAATATGTATACTGTCTGCTCGTTTGTGTTTAAAACATACCTGAAGAATACTTATTTTGTTGTTGTGTGGCAACAAGTTTCAAGTTAATGTTATTATTACATTGTATAAGGGATTTTGGAATGAATAACACATATTTGGCAGGGGAGGTTTTATTTTAACAAAAATCTGACCATTTGCACAGTGAGTTGGGGAGGAGCGATAAGTCTTTCTCACATTGAGAGCGCATGGGAAACAGCGCAATCAAACGGGGTCAACAATATTAGGTCGGCATCTTTAAAAAGGTATCTTGTGAACGCACTCTTCAAACTCATCACTCCTTTACAAATTGTTCGGGTTATCATTGATTGTTGGACATCGTTATAAACTCATTTTGTGTTTATACATGCGTACATATTGTCAAGCATTTTTTCTTAAAATTTTTTTTTAAACTCTACTTATAAACTGTCATGGAGATTCAAATGTTTTCAAATTTGGAATGTTTTTAAGTTTATGCAACAAATATTTTACACATGTTTTGTTTTCATTAATACTTTATGGTAAGATGTGACATTTAAAAGAAATTCTTGTATGTGACGTAGTTATTCAATTTAGTTTAGTTGAAGTTAATTTTCATGTTGTATAACCAATTGTTGTGTTATCTCGCCAATTACTAACTCGATTTGTATATTATTTCCGAAATTTTTAAACTTGTTTTTGAAATACAAGATTTTTAAGTGAAATTAAACTCTGACTATCTGATAATAGTCGCTACGTATCTCATACTTTTCTACTTCTATACCGTGATAGTAAAACACCGTTCCTTGCCTCTACTACACCACCCTGGTCAGTTGGATTGGTATAGGGTTTGTTTCAACTTTTCCTTCTCTTTGCATTTCGATGGTGTTGCGCAGTTTCTGCCCTTAGTCGCCTCTTACGACACCCTTGGGGTGAGTTCGGGTGGTGACACGTTGTATTCTCAATCCGTCACCACACGGTCGGTGTTCCTGTTTAATTGTGACTGGTTCAACAACTCAGGAACACAAGTCGCGCCATTGTAAAGCGCACATTGTACGGTCGAGATGTTTTTTCGACTAGTTGAAATATTTATATCGACTAATATTTTTATTTATTTTTTCGTTTTATATTTTTTTTTTGGATTTCCTTAAACAATTCTTTAATTGCTAAGTTAATGTTTACTTTTTGTATTTTTTGTGTTTTTTTTTGGATTTTATTTTGATATTTTTCTTTGCTATGCTATTGCTTAAATTCTACAACATTTTTTTGTCTTTTTATAAATTTCTTTTGTATTTTTTTGTATTTATTTTCTAATTTACCTTTTAAATTTTTTTGTCTTTTCATATTTTAATTTAATTTAAATTTTTTTTGTCTTTCTATTTCTTAATTTATTTTTTTAATTTTTTTTGTCTTTTATTACCCTTGTCTATTTTTTTTTATATTCATACTTTTTTATTTTTTTGTGGTTATTCTGAAACTATGCGATATTCATTTATATACTACAAATTATTATAATTTTTATTATTCTATATCATGGAATGATTTTAAATATGGTTCATAGCAAATCCTAAAATGAATGAAATGGAACATGCACCATACATCACAGATAGAAAACTAAATTAAATGTATTTTACACTGGGTGGGTATCGAATCTAGTCGTTTGACAGAATAATGACGTTACAATCAACATTCACACTAAGGGGACGGCGCTCACGTTACACTTATAGCCTCATTCAGCTTATCACATCAGGTACTCTAGCATATACTTTGTACATTTGTACCTGATTTATAAATTTTATTGATATAACTATTTTTGTCTGTGTTTGGATTTGTTTTATTTCTTAGTCAATATAAATATAAACCTGTTTCCTTTATTCCAAAATATATAATATACTATCTGTATTTGTCCTACTTGTTTCTACCGGTCTAATATGTAAACATGATGAGAATTCCTACATATGAGTAAATTGAATATACATTTAAAAAAAACCTAAAATCCAATCTATGAAAAACAAATTGAATTTCTTTTAATAACCGACGTAATAATATGTTTATAAGATAGATAAAGTATTATTCGATGAATAGAAACCAGGCGCAAATAATTAATTTTTCTTAACATGTATCAAAGTATTAGACGCGCGCAAAATGGCTACACTTAGCATCTATATATACATATATATGTTAAAAAAATATATATATGCGCTCTTCCTTATCCAGTATCTCACTTCGCTTATAAGGAACATCATTCATACAACTAAGGTTGATTATCACACATGGACTCACTGTATGTAGGTTGGTCAGTTTTCACTGTACGTAGTCATACATACAGTGACATATTGACACATCACACATACATTAGATGGACTTGATGGCAATGTAGGTGATGTGGCAAAATTAAAAAAAAATGGAAATGTGTGGGTTGCCTAGGGAACGCAATTGCGCAATGTGTGTGTGTCGGATTTTTTATTATGTATACTTTGGCCATAAATAGTTTTTTTCTAACGTTTTTTTATATTGCAACTTTTAGCACTCGAACCTGGCAGTTTTTTTTTTAATTTTGTACTGGTTTTACAAATGAAATTATTGACATGGATATGATTTTACGTGTTTTATTGTTCAGTAGATTGATTTGACTTTCAGAAGACCTGATTTTTACGCTATTTTCCAAAATTTTTGTTGAGTTTATTAATATTAAAAACCTGCCAAAGTGACTCTACTCTGCCTGATGGAAAGCATGAATAGAATCTAAGAGTTGTGGTCACCATACTCATTGAGAATGTAGACAATGCAGTATGGTGACCCACACTATGGCGGCTTAGTGTGATGCTTTTTCACGCCCACGGGGGACGTAAAAGGCATGACAGTCATCGTGGCAGCGTAATGCTCACATACCACGATAACTGTTACTCCTGCATCAATGGGCCTCCGGTCTCACACTCACCAATGAAACGCACGGATGCTGTCGCTTTAGGTTGATCTTCTGTGGGAGGGTAGTACTGCCCCGGTCGAGCCGGCCCGTTTGTGATGAAATCAAAGTGGCTCTACTACCTGCAAGATTTTTTTATTTCATGAGTTAAATTTTTTTATTTTGTTCTTAGACCCGATCAATAATATAACTAGATTAGAAGTCCTGTGTATTTGAGAATCATGCGGTATTGCGGAAGCTAGTGAGTGATAAAGTAAAGTATTTAAAATAATATCAAATAATATGTGATTTTATTAAATGGGTAATGTACTTATTATTTAGATGAATTTATGTTTTTTTTTTTGGATTTTGCTTTTTTATAACTTATACCTAATACATAGTGTTATTAGCGTACCTACACTTTAGTACATTTCCGTGATGATACATTTCTCTGATCCCCGCTAGTTTGGGGCTTTGGACTTTAGCCTAACACAACAAGTTCGTGAGCATACAGAATGAAATAGGCCCGTCGTCTTCCATTTTGAGTACGCCTATAAATATTATACATTAAATATATGATGGAACTTACCACGACTAGTTTATGATATTAACCTAGAAAGCTTACATTTAAAAATATATTTCTATTCCTTTCTTACCCTTCCTGCCATTTTAGTTCGTTCAAGACACATACGATCACAATATCAGTACTTTTAAACTAATCACAGTTTCGTCACTCACTAAACACAAAAGATTGTCTATTTTCTTTGCTAAGCCTTCGTGCCGACGACTCCAAGTTCCAAAATACTGGATCACAGAAAAAAAAAATTACATTAGGGCATTCACCAAAAA
Source organism: Hypercompe scribonia (assembly GCA_949316085.1). Taxonomy (NCBI): domain Eukaryota; kingdom Metazoa; phylum Arthropoda; class Insecta; order Lepidoptera; family Erebidae; genus Hypercompe; species Hypercompe scribonia. The sequence goes on along the minus strand of OX438968.1, from coordinate 23,089,956 downwards.
TCTTTATGAAATTATATCTTTTAAGTAATAAGAGAGTAAATTCAATGGCTTAAAAATGTCATACTTTTATGCCTCTTCTAAACTACTCGCGAAGTTGGACGAAGTTCCTCGGCGAAGTACTCTAGAAAGTCGCTCGAAGCGAGGTAAAGTTTGATGAAGTAAGCCGAAGTGCCTCTCTACACTATTGTGTATTCGTCTAACACCCTCTACTTTCGTGAGCAGTGTGGAAGAGGCATTATATTTTAAGCATCGTAGGGTTGTCAATTTTCGTATGTAATATTTTAGTAAAATATTTTTTTTTTTAATTTCTGCTAAGAATTATCGTCGTGAAACTGCGAAAATGCGACGTTCTCGATTAATAGGACATATTTCTGACTCAACTAGCTTAAAATTTTTTTCCATGGTGTTTGATATGAATGTGACAATATTAAAAAAGCCTTTCATATGTATATCTATATATATTTTATTTATTTATTTATTTACACTTTATGCACTTTGCAAATCAGCGGACTTAATGCCAAGGCATTCTCTTCGAGTCAACCTTAGGGTGGCATAGAAATATTATAAGGGAGGTGCACAGAGGTTACATTAGCAATGAAAATATACCCTACATGAGTAAACATATACAAATAATAATATCTAGTTATTAAAATGAAAATTAGCAATGTTAAATTAGCATTCACATTATTACTGACTAAACACATATGCTAATTTTCAAAAAAATGTAATTAGACTAGTCTAGTGTAGCTCTCGGAGGAAGTATATCGTCTTTACATAATACAATTAACCGAAAGGAGATTGAAAGTCACATATCAAGAGAAAGAAAGAAATAACTACTCACCTAGAAGATGGCGGGGGTTGACGGTGCGGTAACGTTTACATCGGTTCTGTGAAAAAAATTGAATCAATTTAATTCACTAAAATCTACATTTTTTATAATTTTCATCAACCATGATCTTATTACAGTCCACTGCTGGACATAGGCCTCTCGTTAGCCAGGAGCTTTTGGCCTATTATACCACGATATCCAGATGGATTGATATAGGGTTTGTTTCAAGTTTCCTTCTCTTTGTAATGATGTTGTCTTGCATACTTTGTTCCCTTAGTCGTCTTATACGACACCCACGGGATGAATAGGGGTGGTAACACTATGTATTCTTAATCCGTCACCACACGGACATGGTATTGTATGATAGTCACAATTAATGTTACGCCCATATTATTCGTTGGCTGTAAGACTATTTTATGGATCTGTTTATTTATTTATTCTTGCCATGCTTTGTAGTGATGTTGTTCTGTGTAGTGTGTTCCCTTAACCGTCTTTTAGGACACCCACGGGATGAAAAGGGGTGGTAACACTCTTTATTCTTGATCCGTCACCACACGGAGACTCATCATCATTTTAAACTGGTGGATTAGATTTTTCTTGAGTTAGATGAAACAGTCCTAAAATTATGAAACTAATAAGTTTGTTTGGTTACACGCGTTAATCTCGGACATGACTGGTTCGAATTGAATAATCCTTTAAGTATGAAATTAACGTTACAGTGGCGACTATAAACAAAAAATGTTTTAAAATGAGAAGTTGCACGGATCAGTTCCTCAACAGCCTTTAACAGTCCACTACTGGGCAGGGGCCTTTCCTTAGCAAGGAGGTTTTGACCTACTATACCACGCTGGCTAGACGTTCAAGTTTTTCTTCTCTTTTCTATGCTGATGTCACATTTTGTTGCTTTAGACACCATGGGAATGTTAACTTCCTCTAACTAACTTTCTTTAACTAACGGATCAGTTAAAGTTTCAGAAAACTCCCGGACCTTTAAAAATATCTTTTTATGAAGGTACCACTTCATCGTCATAATAAAATAAATTAATAAATATTTTGAAACACACAAAACGCCATCTAGTTTCAAACTAAACACAGTTTGTACTATGATAACTAGACTGACTCATAGAATACTTATATACTTTTTTTTTGTAAATACACACATATTATACATAAAAAACACTCAAACTTCGAAATAAATATTCGCAGACACAAACATTTGGTCCGGCCCGGGTATCGAACCCAAGACCTCGAGTACAGCAGTCGCTTTCGCTACCACTATGCCATCGAGGAGGTCTATAATCAACAACAGTATTTAACAGCCCACTACTGGGCGTGGCCTTTTATTTAAAAAAGAGTTGAGAAATAATAAAATCACTTACGGTACTCGAAGTTTATGCGGATGGTGCGGTTTGAGGTTGTACGCCTGAAAACATAACCTCATGTTGTAATATATTCATTAATATCGATAGCCCTAAAAGTCCACTGCTGGACATAAGTCTATAGAAAGGGCGTTTTGACACTCGTTTATAAATAAACAAAAAAGGTGTACCAACTAGGTCAATTCTAAAGCAGTAGAAATAATCTCTCGGTATGTTGATATTTTGAACTTAGTCACTTTATATGGAGAAAATAGAATTTTAGTAATTTTATAACGAAAAAAAAGAGTTGTAGTCATTTTATAAGGGCAAGAAATCGAGTTGTAGTCGTTTTATAAGGGCAAGAAATCGAGTTGTAGTCATTTTATAAGGGGAAGAAATCGAGTTGTAGTCATTTTATAAGGGGAAGAAATCGAGTTGCAATCATTTTACAGAGTAAAAAATCAAGCTCTAGTCACTTTATAAGGGGAAGAAATTGACTTGTAGTCATTTTATAAGGGGGAAGAAATTGACTTGTAGTCATTTTATATGGGGAAGAAATTGAGTTGGAGCAACCCATGCAGATTAGTGTTTGGAAGTTTGGAAGCTTACGGTGTTTACGTATGAGAAATGAGTACTTCATAAATAAGGGTCCATATTTATGTAAAATTATTTAGAAATGGGCTTAATTTAGAGTTTTTTTTTCCAGATGTCACGTACGTTAATGGAATTTGATGAGTTTTAAAGTAAATACAAAGAAAACTATACGGAGCCAGAATTTCATAGTAATCGGTTGGGATGTTGTGGCGTAAAAGTTGGACAAACAAACACATAACTACAGTATTACTTGTAATATTTGTTTTACCATTGGATCTGGATATATGATTGCCCCCCCGTAGGAAGTAACCTCCATTTCCTCCTGAGGGCGACGTTGATGGCATTAGCGTTCAATGTGTTTTGGTCGTATACGATCTTAACATAGGTTATCCTTCGTTCAAATCTGTAATTAGAAATCAATAATGGGGTGAATGTGGCGAAACCATAGATGTGGTACTTCTATGTGAAACACTGGGCCGTGACGTCAAATCTTTTCACTTTGCTTTTCTCTCTTTAAAGATAACATACATCCCGTGTCGTGGGGACTTTACAAACAAAAACAGACAGAAAGCAGATCCAGAACAATACTTTGTGAATCACAGAGCGTTGTCCTATGCGGGGTTTGAACCCACGACAGTTAGCACAGTAGAGTGCGGCGTGGCGACCTCTTAAACCACTACACCGTCCGTGCGGTGAAACAAACAAACAAAAAAAAATCCATTCTATAATAATATTACAATGTAACTCACAGGAAGGCGTAACAACTCAATATCGAGTCGGCATGGTTACTAAAGCATACCTCGGGCACGAGATACGCAAGCAACTGAAAGAAAAAAATTTTTTTTAGAACTATTACATATACACCACACTACTACAACTGTACATAAAAATTCCAGTCAAACACACAAATATACCACACACACACACACACACACACACACATGCATACACACATACACAACATACACAAACGTACGCACCACACTAGCGCTCACACACTCGTGGAAAAGTAACTTGAACAGGTATGACTCTACCCTGCCTGATGGAAAGCATGAATAGAGTCTAAGAGCGGTGGTCGCTATATTCACTGCGAATGTGCAGTATGGCGACCCACGCTATGGCGGCCTAATGAGATGCTTTTTCACGCCCCGCTTAAAGGACCCGGGATCGTAGTGGGAGGGAAACCAGCGCTGGTAATGAATTCCAGGTTTTAACTGATTTGCACAGGAAGGAAGAGCCGAACCGTTTAGTTCGGGAGCGTATGTCTACCATTCTGAAACGGTGACTTCCAAGGCCAGCACGAGTTGTCCTGTAGAGGAACGGAGAGGATGGGATCAGTTGGAAGAGTTCGTCAGACGACGAACGACGTTGTCTTAGTAAAATTAACGTATTTAAATATTATTCAGATCATGGATAAAACTTATTTCTCTGCTATTCTTATATTATAAATAGAAATACTATCGAACAACTTACCTTGCAAACACGAGAACCTACATCCAGATCGATCAAGTTTTTCAGGAGCTTGAATACCATGAATAGACACACAAAACATTCCTACCTTTGGCGCTGGCCTAAATTTATGATACATCGCAAAATAATCCGCACAGCAATAGCTTAGCACAGATTTTACTTATAATTAACATGTGAAATTCATTTTGCACTATATTCACACTACAAAGAGCACATTTTAGATTGTTAAAATACGCAAGCTGTCTCTATACAAACAAACCGTTGTCTTTTAGCTACATTCACATAGCATAGTCAAAAAGATAGTTATAGTAACTATTTATACGTAACGGTATAACCACTAGAAAAAGACCGACATGAAATTATAAAAGTCTAAACGTACATTGTAAATTTGACAGTCAACAGTATACTTACCTTTTTTTTTTTCGTACTCTACGCAAATCCCCACGGATACCACCGAAGGGTGGTTATGTCGGACTCGAGCCTACCAAAACCGCACGCCGTCTCAGGTACCAATAACCAGGGGACCAGGTGCACCTTAGTAAGGATATCCCTGGAACCCCGACGTACCTCGGACCAACTATGGCTGCAGTGGCCCCCTCCTGTGTGGAAACCTCATGGTTTCTTTACTGTCCTCCTTCCTCCCGAAAGGCTCTGTAGTGATCGCATTGCCCCCCCAGCCTGCTTCTGCTAGGGTCAGACCTGCACTTATGGAGGACGGAGATTGTCTAGTGAAACAGTATACTTACCTGGGTTTTATTGTTTGTGATAACTGTTGAAGTTATCGGTCCGGTTTCTTGAAATATATAGGGCATATACGCAATAGTGTGGTTACGCTGGTACAGGATCTGTGACCCTGCAGCTCCTTGTAACCACTGCGGATGAATCACGCTTAATTTACCCTTTTTTCTAACTTTTATCCGGCTAGTTGTCGATGTGATTCTTTCGTGTAGCTCACACAGCACATTCCCAGCCATATAACGCTGTGCCGATGATACATATAACATGTATGTATTGCCAACATTGCTGAGCTGCAAATATATCCACACATTTATAAAAACCGATATTCCAATAACGACAATAACGGTAATAACGTTAAAATAACTAGTTTCGGTAACTGTTTAGTTATTTGGTTAGATTGAAAACTTTGGGGTGTAAATGTACAAAAACACTCACCATAAAATGTTTGTTGCTCGCTTTAAGGTAAACGGTTCCCAGCCTCCAAACGGCAAACGTATTCGAAGTTATGAATTCGTTAGGAAACTGTACATCAAAAATGCACGGGCTGTTCGGTGTCACAGCCGCGGACAACATGTTGGTTTTGGCTCTAAAATGTTAAAAAACAAACAAAAAAAAAATTAACACTATTTACACTTCAGTGAGGTTTAAATAGTTAACCGTAAGGGTAAAGTTTATCCGGTAGATAACAGTGATTTATTCTTTATCTATGTTATATGAATTGGTGATAAATTCATTGCTGTCACCATTATATAATTATGTTCAAGAGAGTGCGTCTACATCTACATATATTATCTTTTCTGTCACTTGCATTCCGCGAGTGCACCCCTTCGCACCCTCCTACCGACACTTATGAGTTTATTTATTTTTGGAGAAGACTTATAGACTAATAACTTTATGACTGGTATAAATATGTGTTGCTAACAACCCTTATAGATAAGTGATAAATAGCTTACTACCAACACGCTACAGCGATTTTATCCTAACTAATCAATAGGTGTAAGCAACATAACATACAGCTAGATACAATAACAAAAACTCGCTAAATCGCTCCACTAAACGCTAAGCTTATGAAATTAGACCAAACGCTATTATCGATTTTATTCCATAAGTGTACTCGTAGTTTGAACGTTCCTCGACTGCGACTTACGCGCGACTTTTTCTCATGTGATCTAAAACATATTTGCCACTTTTATAAAAGACATCGTCGTTTTATATGGATGTGTTAGTTATTACAACAAATAACAACACATTATATATGGATTTTTTATGACATCAATTTTAAAATTACCAAGTATTCAAAGAAAAATAGTACTTAACTAATTTAACATTTTTAAATACGTAAAAAGTATTTTTAACTGTAAACCATTCAAATACGCGAAAAAACGCATTATTAAAAAAAATAGGTCGTTTGTTTTCCGCCGTCAGTGGGACCATACCACGTAAAAGTAGCGGATAAAAGGGGTATTACAAGATAGATCTTAAGTTAGCGAAGGAAGCGATCTATCGCATATAAATCCACCTTTACAACTGAATTCGGTCTTAGTATGAAATAAAGACGTTACACACTTAAGGAGTGCTATAAAATATAGCTTGAGGCTTTTGCTGCCAACTGTGTACATTATAATCAATAATAATAATAAAATATTAAAAAAATAATAAAAATCTCTGCTTGATCGGCTTCGCCTAAAAATAAGAAAACACAGTTTCTTATAATTATAGCATGATTATTTTTACTTTTATTTGTAAATATAATGCCAGTCACATTTTGTACCTCTAAATATACAGAAATTTCTATTCAGATTCAGAATTAACTTGTAATTCATTAAGAAGTGAGGACTTACCTTTAACTTCTAATTGAGAAAAGTTACTTCCGCTTCATGGTGTAGTACTGTAGACAAAAAAAACACACCAGTTAGTAAGTCATAACTTACTAACTAACTAACAATAGTACTAATTGATGTATTTTAAATTATTGATTTCTGTTAAAAAAAATACAGTCGTTTCTCAATAGCGGGCATCAAGAAATTGTGTTCGGAGTGAGAGTCCTTTTGTTTATCTTCTCCTATCGATCTTCTTCTATCGATCTTCGTAAATTCCTTCTTGGAAGACTCGGGTTCGATTACCATTTACTGTGAATGTGTTGCGTTTAATAATTTGTTCTGTGTCGGGTTATTGTATTTTATTCATAATATTTCTCAGCATTCTGACTGTCATGGTGTCAGATCTGTCAAAGGTAATATTATTACTTATTGACAAGTTGGGTCTAATGGTTAGTGATTCGATTGCTTAGCTAGAGGTGGTGGTTCGATTCCCACCCAAGACGAATCCTTGTGTGATGGTCATGATTATTTATTCTGGGGTGTAATTTATCGATAATCTGTATGTATTTAGAAATATATAAGGGTATTCAGACGGCCGTGTGTGAGATGTGTGAGGTTTTTTTTTATTAAGTATGAATAGGGACTTTTAATAACTACACTATTACAATACTTCAACTCTTACTGTGGTAAAATAGCTAACAAGAGACATTGAAATTTACTTTACCGAAATGTAACAACCACATGCAACGGAGCAAGTGAAACATAAAATACGGTGTATATATAAGTTAGAGCAAGACAAATATATGCTATGTGTACCTCTCAAATATAATCGTAACAAGTGTGACTGCATATAATTTATTACTCAAGCACCCCGCCTTCGCTAATTGTATAACAAACTAATTTGAACTTAATCCGCGTGAGATTAAAGTAGATTTTAGAATACGCACCGTCTTTCAGCATCCAAGTGTCTTTGCTGCATATGTGGGAAATTGAACTCTATTACAATGAACGAAAGAAAACCAAATAATATGGATTTAAAGGGGTTTTTATTTATATTAATATGTAATAAATAGATGTATATAATATACCTATATCATATTTTAAAAGAATCAAATCCCTGTGCTCGAGTTTGTTTGACCTACATTTGAAGCACAATGGCGCGGGGTCGACATACTATGATTGTGTGTACCAGCTTTAGGGCGGGGCGACTGGGGCGGCCTACCGGGGCCAAAGCCCTCGCCTCTAAATAAATAAATAAATACCGGGACGAAATACGCACCGCGTAAACCGTCTAAACATGGGACTAGGTCGCCCCAATTTGGCAGTAACGCCCCAAACCGAGGTCCGTACCCCACAGAGGGTGCCCTTGAGCGATGTTGCTTAACAAATGATCGGTTGAGAGCCCTCAACGCTGACCGAAACATCCGGGTAAGGTTGTAGAGGCCATCTGAGGCCATAAGTCAAATAAAAAAAAAATCAGGCATTTGACACAGGACGTCATCTAGTTTCAAACTAAGCAGAGCTTGTGCTATGATAACTAGACTGACTGATAGAGTACTTATATACTTTTTTTTTTGTAAATACATACCTATTATACATAGGAAACACCCAAACTCCGAAACAAATATTTACAGATCATACAAACGTTTGATCCGACCCGAGAATCGGACCCGAGACCTCAAGCACAGCAGTCACATTCACTACCGCTGCACCATCGAGGCAGTTCGCCACATTGTGCCACACTTGATATAAAAAAAAAAATATTCTGAAGAGGCTAAATTATGCTTCATATTTTAGCACCCATTTATAAAACCATTGGATATTTAACAACGTATTAACATGATATAGGAAAAAAACGAAGTCAACAGATGTGAAACGAATCGAAGAGAGCTGGAAAAGGGGTGAAATCTCATTAATTTCAGTTAACGGCGTGGGATGACGCATGTGAGGACACGAAAGTACGCAATTTTAACCAAACCCACACAAAGATGCTAAATACGCCACACTCCAACCCCCACCTGTTGGAATCTACCTACTAGCTAGGCATAAAACCCAAAATCATTACCTTCTTGGCATCAAAGAAATCATTTTTCCAATAAAAGTGGCAGCAATTCCCCCATTTGTTCTTAGTGTACACTTTTATTTCTGAGCTTTTCCCTGTGAGTGTGGTAGCTAGAACCCTACCTCCTCTCCTCACCCCTCGAGTGATGGTTTTCAAAAGCATCAACGTACTTACGACTCTTGACTAGGAGGTATCCATCAGCGGCGGTAGTCACTTACCAAAAAAATAATACTTGAAAGATACCAGTCCACACCTGACACACGCGTGGCGGTATTCACTTACCATCAGATGCTTGATCTCTTTCACATAAATACTCCTAAACCTGTAAAACCTTCAGTGATATAACTCGACTGCACGATTGGCCTAGTGGTTTAGTCGCCATGTCGGTCTCCAATTCGCTGAGTGTTGTGGGTTCAAATCCTACATGGGACAACACTTTGTGTGAACCATAAATTGTTGTTCTGAGTCCCCCGCGACACAGGATTTATTCCTAGTGCGGACGTAGTCTTTTTTTAAAAAAAAAAGCTCATGCAGCAAAAGAAAATATAGATTACTTTTCACGCGCAAACACGCACAGAGCCGCGAATAAAGCTAGTATAGTACAATGATAGACACTTTTTTATTTTTTTTTTATGAAAAGCCTTACTTCACACCTACAAGTCACTGCTGGAACTGCTTCCCAAGATCTCATTATTTTTTTTTATATATATTTTTATTTTAAACCTACCAAAGTGACTCTATTCTGCCTGATGGAAAGCATGAATAGAATCCAAGAGCGGTGGTCGCCATACTCACTGCGAATGCCGACAGTGCAATATGGCGACCCACGCTATGGCGGCCTAATGAGATGCTTTTTCACGCTCCGCTTAAAGGACCCGAGGTCGTAGTGGGAGGGAAACACGTGCGCCGGTAATGAATTCCAGGCTTCAACCGTTCTGCACAGGAAGGAAGAGCCGAACCGTTTAGTTCGGGAGCGTATGTCTACCATTCTGAGACGGTGACTTCATCATTATTACAGTCCACTGGCTGTGTGTGTCCAGTGTCTGGACATAGGCCTCTTACAATATTCATTATACGTAAATTATAAATGTCCACCACAAACTATAAAATACAATCCATAAGGTTGTCTGGAAGTACCAGTCTTCATATGACCTGGTTATGGAGAAGCTCAAACTCGCTATGGAAAGGGCTATGCTCGGCATTTCCTTGCGTGATAGGACCCGGAACGAGGATATCCGCAAGAAATCTAAGGTTACCGACATAGCTCTTCGAATAAGCAAGTTCAAGTAGCAATGGGCAGGCCACATCGCTCGTAGAACCGACAACCGTTGGGGAAGAAAGGAAGACGAAGCGTGGGTAGACCCTCCACTAGATGGACTGACGACATAGTCCGAGTCGCGGGGAGCCGATGGATGCAGCTGGCGTCCAGTAGTACGGCGTGGCGTTCTAGGGGGGAGGCCTATGTTCAGCAGTGGACGTCTTCCGACTGATGTTGATGATGATGGTGCGCCATAAAGGGTACCTATTTATCTTGTACCCCAAAGGTGGTTGGTTCTACAGCCAATGAACTTAGTTCTCTGATTGCCTCATTCCTGAGGCGATCGCTTAGAGAAACACCGAGCGTAGTCCTTTTCATAACACACTAAGCTCCTTTGAGGGTGGTGGTGGTGGTAACCATCTGTGGTGTTAGTGTCCACGTCCTCTGGTCATGATACGTAAGACTCTCGTCTTTAAACACCGTGGGTTCGATGACGAGAAAGCTGGATGTAGCCTACGAAATACTACCCACCGATATTGCCAGTAAAATTGCTCAACTTAAGTGGCAGTGGGTGGGGCACCGCAGAAACGATGGCCGATGGGGCCATAAAGCTCTGGAGTGGCGACCGCGTACTGAGAAACGCAGGGTTGGTAGGCCCCCCATAAGGTGGTCCGACGACTTGGTGAAGGTCGCGGATAGCTGCTGGATGCGGGCGGCACGAGACTGGCTGTTGTGGAGACGCTTGGGGGAGGCCTATGTCCAGCAGTGGACGTCTATTGGCAGAGAAGAAGAAGGAGAAAAAGAAATGCTACCCAACTGCGTGTTACCATTGCATTATTAAAAAACTTATAATTATTGTTACGTCTGTAAAATGGCAACTAATTATATTTTTCTAACGTCAGCTGTAGGTCCAGGGGTTTTATCTGATGAATTCTTTTTTTCAGAAGAAGCCTCAAAGGAAATGGATCTGGTTAACCCTACAAGGCACCCAGTTCCACATGTGGAACACCTACTTTAATCGTTTCTACAGCCATAAACTTACAAGTAGCGACATCTCTTGACATTTTGATACAAGCTACAGACAATTAGCGATGTTTTAGTACGAATCTTTTCCTACAGATGCCCTTTTGGTCTTTGTTATTTCACACGAAGCGTAGAATTTGAATGAAAGTGAAATGTTTGTCGTTTAAAAAATATTTAAAAAATAGATATCCTTCAGTTTCGACTCGAAAAAAATTACTGTGTGCTGTAACGAAGTGTATATTTTGTAGAGGTAAGTTGTTTTTTATATAAATATAAGTAAATGTATTTGTAAATCATATTTTTATGCATGTTCCACATATGGTACGTTGAGCTTTAGTGTCCGTTTTCAGTTATACGTACTTAGGATAACTTTTCATATAAATACTTTGATTTTATTGCAGATAATGGCGCGAAGAAGATTGCGTGATGAGGATATTGAGGGTTTCTTGGAAATCCCTTCTGCGAGTGAAGACGGACAAGATTTTTCTGATGCTGAAAGTGATGATGATATCGAAAAGATTCAATCTATCCAAAACTTTTTATCCGAGCCTCTTAGCGACGTGGAGTCTGCCTTATCTTCGCCGAGGCATCATCATCATCAGTGTTCTCCGAGCAATGAGGTTATTGCGAATATCGAAGATTTTCAGCCAGAAATATCAGACCCTCAACCTAGTACATCAGGGACAACTACAGGTACCAATACACAATCTCGGACATCTCGAGCTCGGGGATCATCGAGTACCACAATCAGTCATGGATCTAGAATCCCTGTAACTGTCACCCAAAGAAAAAAAAGAAGATTTATTTGGAAGAAAACCTCTTTTCGACCACCTCCTTCTATATTTACTGGAAACACAAATTTACCGTCACCGATTATAGACTTTGAAACTCCCCTTCAATATTTTTTATGGTTTTTTGATGATGAGTTACTTCAGCATATTGTAGAAGAAATGCACAAATTTAGTGTCCAAAAAAATTCCTCAAAGCCATTTACAATAACAACTAATGAATTGAAAAAGTTTATAGGTGTTTGTTTGATTATGAGTTTGGCGCCACTGCCAAACATTCGAATGTATTGGGCATCTGAATTAGGCATTCCTTTGATTATGCAGACTATGTCACTAAATCATTTCAAAAAAATCTGTCAGTTTCTACATTTCAACGATAACTCCACACAACCGCCATCTGGTAGTCCAGGATATGATCGTTTGCACAAAATAAGGCCTATATTGGAAACATTGAGAAAGAAATGCCAAAGCGTGCCGAAAAGAGAAGCACTATCCGTCGACGAACAAATGTGCGCAACAAAAGCTTCAAATCTTCTACGACAATACCTTCCTAATAAGCCACATAAATGGGGCTATAAATTACTGGTTCTATGCGATGATCGTGGCTTTGCTTACGACTTTGAAATTTATTCCGGAATGGAGAACGCTCCTGAACTAAGACTTTCAACTGAGCCAGACTTAGGAGCAAGCTCAAACATAGTAGTTCGCTTAGCTAGATCGATACCTAAAAATCAAAATTTTATATTATTCTTCGACAATTATTATACGTCGCCAGAGTTGATTGCTTTTTTAGCCAAAGAGGGAATACAGTCACTGGGAACGGTCGTTTAGGAAAAGACCTCAAAATACCTTCCATAAAAGACCTAAAAAAGGATAAGATACAGAGAGGTTATTCAGAGCAATGGGTAGCTAATTGTGATAACACAGATATTGTCACCGTTATGTGGTACGATAACAAACCAGTCGTTTTATCTTCGTCTTTTGTGGGTCAAGAGCCAATAGAAACAGCAAGAAGATACGACAAAAAAGAGAAAAGATATATCCAAGTGAATTGTCCCCAAATAATCAAAACATATAACCAGCATATGGGTGGTGTGGACCTCCTCGATTCGTTCTTAGGAAAATACAAAATAAAAATAAGAACTAGAAAATGGTACTTGAGGTTATTTTATCATCTTCTTGATGTAACTCTAATCAATTGCTGGTTATTGTACAGAAGAGTCGGGGAGCAGCAGAATAAGCCAACGCCAATGAAACAGAAGGATTTCAAATTTGAAGTAGGGAAAAGTTTATGCATGTGGGGACCATCGATAAGCAAAAAAAGAGGTAGACCAAGTTTATCTGATCTAGTTGAAAATAAAAGGCAGAAGCCAAATACTTCAATCCTACCTCCTCGTGATGTCAGACGTGATGGGTTTGAGCATTTTCCCGTTTGGGGCGAAAAAAGACAACGGTGCAAATATCCTGGTTGTAAAGGAAAAACATTTATATCTTGCGATAAATGTCGCGTTGAACTTTGCCTCAATAAATCTAACAATTGTTTTCGATCTTTTCACCAGTAAAAATATTTACTATAATAGTTATAAGTACATATGATTTTGCAATATATATAGAATTTCAATATATAAGTAAATAATAAGTTACAAATGAAAAAAAGTACATCAGAAGCTATTTCCAAAACAATTTAATTTGTACTATTTTTATACCAAAAAGTTTAGTTAAGGCTCAGTGTACCGCATGTGGAACTGAAATAAAAAGTTATTTTTTTCGTAAATAATGGTTTTATTTTTATTTCTATAACTTTTCCCTAACTTCTGATCACTTATTACAACCTATATAATTTTTTGGCGCACATAAAAAAAATTGAGCCTTGTAGGGTTAAGCCCCGATAGAGCTACAAAGAACGAAATCAACTTCATCATCATAAACAAACGCCATATATTAGGTAATCTCTCTGTGATCAACAGATTCTACATAGGAAGTGATCACCGACTTGTGAGAGGTACCCTAAAACGGGCGCACCTGATGAAGTCAACTCTTAGACCAACTCTCCAGCAAGTCTAAGCTGGGTGCGAAATTTTCCAGTTAGAGCTTCAGAACCGGTTAGCCATGTTGGAAGCCGTGAACAACGTCGCCAACAGTCTGGCAGGTACGTGTCATCCGCGAGGTGGTACTTTATGTTGAAGACCATCGATGGAAACATTGTATCTTCAGAGTTAACTCAAGAGAGTCACACCACGGCCTCTCAGAGAACCGGTGTAAGCACTCCACGCACTCCATCTTTCCTTTTTACAGAAGAGTAAGACATTGTTAGCTCATTTACCAATAATAAGGAACCGTTAGTATGCCAAAACCTCCTTACTAAGGAGAGGCCTATGTCCAGCAGTGGACTACTAAAGACTGTTGATGATTGATTGATGAAGAATCCGTTAAGGCTCAACCCACGCTTATCCTCACTTATCATCACTAGGTAGTAGAGCCACGCTGATTTCAGCACGAGCGGGCTGGCTCGACTGGGGCAGTACTACCCTCCCACAGAAGACCAACCTAAAGCGCCAGCATCCGTGTTGTCATGTTTTGTTGGTGAGTGTGAGACCGAGGCCCATTGATGCAGGGGTGATAGCTATCGTGATAACTGTGTAAGCCTTACACCGTCACGATGACTGTCATGCCTTTTACGTCCCCAAGCGGGGTGTGAAAAAGCATCTCACAAGGCCGCTATAGTGTGGGTCACTATACTGCATTGTCTGCATTTGCAATGAGTAGTGTGACGACTACTCTTGGATTCTATTCATGCTTTCCATCAGGCAGAGTAGAGTCACTTTGGCAGGCTCTTAAAGAGCGGTAACGAACTTGAGTCTCTGGGTGACAATAGTTAGTTACTATCAGATCACCCAACTGTTGCTCTGTTAGCGCGTTTGCCGCTTATAATATACATTTGAGATCTCTTCCGTCTTAATTCGTTTTCTTTAAACATCTCACCTGTCTGTCTTACCCAACTTTAAGTGAACATCAACGCATATATAACAAAACGGCTTTAAACCAATCGTTTCTACGTCAAAGTCTTTGACAAGTATTTGAATAATTATTGAACTCCTCCATACGCCGACAGCAAACCTATTACAATAGTAAATGTTAGAATAGCAAAACTCCGTGGTGAAGTCAACGACTTTCAGTTACTTATAAATAGGGGAACCCCCCATACTTCATAATAAAGTATTGTACGTTATTTCTGGTGATTGTACTCTATACTCTATAGTATCTTGATGACATATGATATAACCTACAAAAATAATAAAAAATATGTTTTTAAAAGAAAAATAAATTGTGCTTTATTTTGATACTACTGATATTTTTTCTTTCTTATCTATAATCACCAATGTACTTTAATTGCTAAAAAAAGTGGCAACTCTACTTCTAAATATCTGATATCTTGACGTACGTGTCATACGGACAGGTGGGACATCTAACAGCTACAAATTTCTGCTGTCCTTGAACTCAAGAGACCCATATGTGTTACCGCTCTTCAAATACCCCCTCTTCACCTAAGAAACAGAAGATGGCATCTTAAAAACGGTAACATATTCGTGTCGAGTGAGTTACATGTGTCCAAGGGCAGAGGAACTTCGTTACTATCAGGTGATTTATATTCTTGTTTGACCCTAACTAGACACCGCCGAGGCCCAGCCTTCTTTCTTATTCAAGGAGAGAGTACTCGAAAAGCGGTACCGCATTTGTGTCCTTTGAGCTGCATATGTCCAAAGGCAGGTCAACCACCTGCTCGTGTATTCCGTACACCAAGAAATTAGATTAGTAATTTAAAATCATTGTCTTCACGCTAGCGTTATTCAAATATTTACTAGAAATCGATTTGTTGCCGGCGCCGGTACGTTTTTTCATTGAAATATTCATTAAAAACTTTGAATGGATATTCACGATGGCATGTAATACAATCGGTTTTGCTCAGTAGGGTTGGTCAGTTAAAGTTGATCAGTTAAAGTTGGTCAGTTAAAGTTGGTCAGTTAAAGTTGGTCAGTTAAAGTTGGTCAGTTAAAGTTGGTCAGTTAAAGTTGGTCAGTTAAAGTTGGCTTGTTCAGGGAGGTGAGGTCAACGTTTTTAAATTACTTATGAATATCTTATATCTTGCTGTACAGGACAAACGAGCAGGTAGACGCCTTAGTTATGAACTACTGCGACCCTTGGATACTTGGAACTTAAAAGATCCAAATGCGTTACCATTCTTCAAGAGTCTAAAGACCAGAGGGTGGTAACTAATGAACGGTAAAGAAAAGGCAGAAGGTGTATTTATGTCGCGTGTCGTAGGGGAAGCAGTACTTAGTTATGATTAATTTAACTACCCGCTCGTTTGTTTCGCTCACAAAGCTATTAGATTAGACATTCACAAGTAATGTACAGTCTATCTTCAACCTAGCGCTTTGCTATTCAAACATTTACTTGAAATCGATTTCTTACCGGCGGCGTGGGCTAGTGCTTCATTATTCAAATACTCATTAAAGACAAGTGGATCAATATTGACGATGTTATTCAAAACAATCGTTTTTGAATAACGGTTCAGTTACAGATTTAGTGCCGACATTTTACAGAGCTTAACACTCGAATGTCCACTCGGAGTTAATGAATGAGAGATGAACGTGATCATTTGTACCAAATCTGGGGGTTTCTTTTTTTTCTATATTAAGAACCTGTTAAAGTGACTATGCTTTGAGTGATGTAAAGTATGAATAGAATCCAAAAGTTATGATCAGGATGATCCAAACTATGGCGGCCTAGGGAGCTGCTTTTTCGCTCCGCTTGAGGATCTGAAAAGCATGACCACGATAACTGTCACCCCTGGATCAATGGGCCTTTGGTCTCACACTCACCAACGAAACACGACAGCACGGATGATTTCGCTCCGGGATGGTCTTCTGTAAGAGGATAGTACTGCCGTCCATCATCAAATCTGCATGGCTCTACTATCTGATAAATTATCTGGAATACTTATGTAATGACAAATGTGTAAGGGTGGTTATCGGCAGTCTGGTTGTCATGACATATGCTCTGCCTAGCTTGGAATTGGGCAGCTGTATGTGATATCTGTACGATTATTAATGTTAAGTGACTTTTAAGTTACTCAATCAATCAGCGGCAACTAACCAACCACTGGTAAACTTTAGGTAGGTTTCTGTAATTACGTTAATGTAATAAAAAAGTTTTATGAAAAATAAATTGAAAAAAAGAACTTCTTGCATGAAGTAGTGCAATAGTGTGTTAAACCTTAGCGCAGTGATACTGCTTTTAAAAATAAAGTCACAAAATCTCTGTCACTTCTGAAACATAGACACGAATTTTTCATGGAGGCGCCTTAAATCTGGAATTCCAGTAAAGGAAAAAGATTTCATACTATTTGGTAGATTTTAAAAAGATCCAGTAGTATTATAATTCGTCTTGTTTGGTCGTTTTATGTTTTCAAATATATCGAGACCTGAGGAGATCTGGATATACAGCCGCATATATAGTCTGCTTAACAAGAACGTGACCGCCATTATTCAGAAAGAATTTGTATGTGTGGCATAGACTGCCATATTGTATTTCTATGAAGCCTGTATGACATTACCACGATGGTCGTCAATCTCTACAACCAGTGAATAAACTCAATAAACTTGCAGCGTACAAGTAGACAAGAGTATGTCATATTCCCTAAATCATTTGCAAACGCGCTTGAGGATGTCTTCAAGGTACTGGATTAGAATAGATAAGAAGAGAATAGACAATACATTTGAGACGTCGTGTCGCTCTTAGTATACACTTTGAAAAAAACGATGCGATGTTCAATGTCACATTACATCATTGTGTAGGGGTGACAGTTATCGTAGTAAATTTGTAAGCCTTACACTGCCATGATGATTATCCTTCCTTTTAGATCCCCAAGCGAAATGTGAAAAAGCATCTCACTAGGTCACCATAGTGCGGCTCGTCCTGCTGCATTGTCTGCATTTACAATGAGTGAGAGCGACCACAACTCTTGGATTCTATTTATGTTTTCCATCAGGTAGAGTAGAGTCACTTTGACAGGTTTGATAAGGTCGACACTCGAAGTTGTTAAGCAGTATTGGGAATTCTATCCAGTTCGATAGAAACAGCTTGTATAAATAAATCACCAGAACGTAACCATTGGGTTAAACAGAGTTCGATAAACTGCTACGGAAGGCCAAAGGTTATAGAGCACGTTGGAAGAAGCTTATATCTTGTGTAGGACTGGAATTGGTGCGCCCATATCTTTAACTCCCTTAAGTACAAGTATTTAATATAAAAAAATAACACTGGTAAACAGTATTTTTGTTAACAAAATCAAGTCGGTTTTTTAAACACTACTACCAACTCGCATATAAACCTCATACTTAGTTTTGTTTAATCACCCTCAGTTTTCGTTAAACATACTTAAACTAAATTGATTACGCGAATTTTGCTTACCGACGTGAGTTTCCGATGAATTATTGTTAAAATATGATAATTGTAGAAATATGTGTAGGACCACATATTAGAGATCTACTGTCTAATAAAGAATTTGAACAAGAACTTAATCCGATCGAAAAATCTGCATGGACATGTTTTCGAAATAATGTTTGTAATTTTCTTGGAAACCACAAGGCCGATAACTATGAAGAGTTGGTCAACAACCTCTTATTAGCTTACAAGAATATGGGATGCAATATGTCGCTCAAGATACACTTCTTACACTCTCATTTGTAATTTTTCCTCAAAATTTGGGAGCCGTTAGTGATGAACGCGGAGAGCGATTCCATCTGGATATATCCAACATGGAAAAACGGTACCAAGGCAAGTGAAGTCTGAACATGTTGGCTAATTACTGTTGGACACTCAAAAGAGATGTACTTGACACTAAATATTCGCGAAAATTCTGAATAAAAATCAAATATCAGTTATTTTTCTTGATTAAATTCAATTTTCAACCATATTTACTTCAAAAAAATGCATTGCAGTTGCAAGAAAACTGAGGGTGACCGAAACTTTTAAAAAATGCAGATTATTAACAGGCTAGTTGTAGATACAAAATATCCCATTCAAATTAATTTAACTTTCACTAAGGTCATTTTTGTCCATCAGTGTAATTATCTATAAATAATCAATAAATTAATAAAAATATATAAAATTATTTGTATTAGTCAGAATTAAATGTTTGAAGTCATTATATAGCGTTCCAGTTAGTACTTAACTGTAATTATCTCATAGTGAGGGTAGAACACAGTTGCCTGGATTTCAAAAGTTTAATTAGAAAATCTTGAAGCATGAAACTGTTTAAAGAAAACCTTTAATCAAAGTGTAGATGTTAGACGACTTTCTCGGTGAGCGTATGTCAGATAAATATGATGCATATTTTCACAAGAGTATTTGGTGTGAGAATGTAATGCCAGTAGAGCGACAGGGACGTTAGAGAGATGCGACCTTGTAAATTAGATCAGTAAATATTGTGAGTACGTAATAACATATGTGATAAATAAATAAAATAAACTGCATTGTTACAATTGAGTTACAAATCGCAATGTATTTGACAGTCCAAATTCCAGTTCTATTTTGTAAATAAAACGCCCATGGCCATGGACGCCTGAAGAGGGGTGCAAGGGGGTGCACTTGCAACCTGTGTCCCCCAAAGGTAACAAATTCTTCAAAGACATTTTGTATTACCTCTTGGGTGCCCTTCCTTCGCTCTGTCAGAAAAGAGAATACAAAAAAAAAAATTACTTGACTACACCAGCGAACGCGTAATGTTACCCGAGAGGCAGCAGGCAGCTGATTTCTTCGAGAAGAAAATCGATAAACTGCCATTTTGTTGGCAAAGATGCATCGATCCCAGAAATGATTACCTACTTTAATTTATAGATATAAAACGTATAGAAAATATTATATGTGTATATGTAAATGCACCTCTTGAAAAACTATGGCGGCGCCCATGCCCGTATTCTAAAGTATTATTATACAGAAAATTAATTAGTGATACTGTGCATCTGCACAGTATCTACCTGAAAGACTATAATAATAAACCAAAAGCAGTCAAATAAGTTACTTGTATAAATACCATAACCTATTTAAGCTGTTGCTTATGCCTAATCTTTCTGTTTAGTTTTTTTTTTTACTACCAAACTGGTCCTTTTTGTCTATTTTTCTTTAAATCATCATCATCATCAACAACCTTTTACAGTCCACTGTTGAACATTGGCCTCTCCTTAGCAAGGAGGTTTTGGCCTAGTATACCACGCTGGCCAAACGGGTTGGAATAGTGTTTGTTTCAAGTTTGCCTTCTCTTCTTGTTCTGAATAGTTTCTTCCCTCAGTCGTCTCTTACGACACCCACGGGATGAATAGGGGTGGTAACACTATGTATTCTTCATCCGTCACCATAGCGACAACATTTCTTTAAATATACTTCTAATTTTTACGTCCAATCAGCATCTGGTTGACAGTAGTAGACTTGTACTCTACTGCATAAGTTGGACTAAATTCTAGATATTGTGAAGTGCTGGCCACAGGCAAAATGAGGACATTTATAATGCCTGCCTGCCCCGTCAGTGATAAACGTGTGAATGTATATTTATAAGAATAGATACCAAAAGTTTTAAAGTCTAACCTATATATATCTACAACACAGTTCTTTTAACAGCGAAGTTAAATAGTAAATTAGAGGTGTAGATGTTGTATCAATAAACTCTTCCAAATACATAAATAAATGGTAAGTTGGGTAGCAGATATTACTTGCATTTTGTGTAAAAAATTATAAAAAGTAAACAAGTCGTCTCAGCGTCTTGAAGTTTCAACTCAAGAAGTTAATAAAAGAAACTTGTTTAATGCTGAGGTATTATTAGATCTACATTTCTAGGTATTCCTTCAAGTTACGCTTTTAGATTATTTTCTAAGAAGTTAGCGTACGGAGAATAAGTATACCTATATTCATTTCTAAGCTATGTAAAACAGAAGTGTTATACGTCTGATATTTCAAATGGTACAGAAGATTTTTATTGTGATATATCTAAAACAAAAGGTCAGACCGGATGGTGGCGTGGCGACGTGTCACCACGCTATGTGATAGTATTAGTATGTGTAATAGTAAGTGTTGCTACGTAGTGTCTTCGCGACCCGCTCAGACTCCTTTTGATTTTGTAATCATTATTTTAAACTAAGTAAATATATAATTAGCTACACCTTGCGGTGTTACGCGCGGTTTTTGTTGCTTTTGAACCGTGTATTGTTTACTAAATATTTCATTGGCTTAATTCTTTTTTTAAAACTATAGTAACCTAAGTTACTCCTTATGAAATGGAAGTACCGATAAAAGCTGTTCAGCCGATACAGAGATTAGCTGGAACAATCAAGCAGACAGACAGACAAAATTTAAAAAAAATAGTTTTTCTTATATGTATTTAGTAAAAAGTTTCCAGTTTGGCTATTTTAATACATATTTCAATGTTTTACAAAGGGCAGCCGTAGGTGGTCTCAATTTTCAGTTTTTAGTGCACGCCTCTGGCACCTACAGAGGGTATTAGCAGATGTTCCATACGTGCATTTATCGTACCAGGATGATGGCGATGGTGTGTGAGTTGGTAACATCTTTTTTTTTATATATTAAGAGCCTGCCAAAGTGACTCTACTCTGCCTGATGGAAAGCATGAATAGAATCCAAAAGTTGTGGTCACTATATTGCAAATGTAGACAATGCAATATGGTGACCCACACTATGACGGCCTTGTGAGATGCTTTTTTACACCCTGGTTGGGGACGTAAAAGGCATGGCAGTCATCGTGACAGTGTAGGGCTTACACAGTTATCACGATAACTGGCAGCCCTGCCTCAATGGGCCTCCGGTCTCACACTCACCAACGAAACACGACAACACGGATGAAAATTGGCAATTGGTGTCGGGTCCCTCTATCCTCCACTGCAAATGACAATGTATTCGTGTGTCTTGATTTTGCTTAGATGAGAATTATATTAGAAAGTGGTGCCGATGTGTTTGTAGGACGAGTTAGAGGGAGTCTAGATGTCTTAACAAAAGTTATTCTCGGAATCCCGGTGTCTTACAAGAAGTACAAAAAAAATTTTTTTTCTAGAACTATCCAACAGGTATCTGAAGTTGAAAACGTGATGTTGTCGTTGCCGTCTCAGACCACTTTGCGGTTATCTTTTTTGGGGAAGCTTAATATTTCTTTGAAGACACCCCTTATTTTTTTAGCTTATGCTATTACCAAGATTAACGAAGGTCTGCTGCTACTTCAACCGGTTTTTGTCATCACGTCCCATGTAGGGATAGAACCCACAACAATTAGCGCATTAGAAAGTGGCGTGTTGAGCGCTTAAACCACTATGCCGTCCGTGCAGTCAATTCTTTAGTATGTTATCCTTCTTGGGTTATATATACATATATAATATATATAATATGTATTATAATTATTATATTATAAAATATATTTTTTTTTTATCAACCTATCGCCGTCCACTGCTGAGCGAAGGTTTCTTCCAAGGAGCGCCAACTATCACGGTCTTGGACAATTCGCATCCATCCATCCATCTATATTTATATTAAATAATTATGTCCGCGAAATTTTAAAATATTTCTTAATGATTCCAAACTAGATATATCCTGTGTCACAAATAATAAAAATTTAAACCGTAGAAAGTGTTTTTCTTTGAGGATCGAACCCACAACACTCAACGCAGCAGAGATGAGCGAGGTCGACGCTTAAATCACTGCGCCATTCGTGCAATTGGTTTTGTAGAATGTTGTTCTTCAGTCAGTGCTGCGGCTGTTCTTCTGATGGGCGATATAACTGTTGCTATAAAATACCTAGCTAAAAATGTAGCATAGTGATGTTATTTTTATAAAAGAAAAAGATATAAAATTTGACTTTCAAATGAACTTACGAATTATAATGATACATATATCACAAAAATTACGAATTCTACTGAAAGGAGTTAATTTTTTTTAATAGCTTCACTGGTTTCAAACATTATCACTGTACTCAGTTTGTAATATGAGTGCCAAGTTACAACATTAGGATTTTTTTTAAAAAAAAAGTTGTAGAAATGTTACATTTTTTCAGAAAAATATATTCAAAATCACAAAAGTAGTAGCCTAATCTAGACATTAAATTGAACCGTTACTGTAATGAAAATATTTCAAGTAATTTTTATATTAAAATCTAGTTTAACAAACTTCCTGTATCAGCTTCATCTTTATTTCCATCTTGTATAAAACATAACCTTTATATCTTTTTCTTTTAAAGAACAATTATTATTCGATCGTTGACAACCATTCACATCTTCAAAAAACCTGTAGCGTCCCGACTCGCTGAAAGCTAACATGAGTAGCAACAAGTGTTATCGAAATACAGCTACGGAAAAATAGACTTACCCGCCGTTTGCGGTTGCGATGCATTTGTGTGAGCGCGAAACGAAGCCAAATAAACAAACAAATGAGTACAATTACAAATGGACTCATGATTATTACTTAAAATGAAAAACACTGACTTTAATACTTTAATGTTAATAAAGATTTGAATTTTGAAAGTACTTCATTTTAAAAAAAAATTGACATGCAATATTTTTTTGAGTGCAATAAATATTTAAACGGGAGCAAGCGAACTGAACGTGCTGCTCGTTGGGTGTCGCGACGCACTGTGCTGCACCAGCCGAGAGTTGCGTCTGGCTTGCTTGAGGGTGCACTCAGCACTGCTCTCCCTGATCACTGTGCTCGAGGGAGGCACCTACACATTACCGCTGCACACATTGAAACGAACTATTCCTCATTTCAGGTTACCTGGAACAGGGTTCCTCACTAACACACTATTGACGACCTGATTATATGCAATTCTGTTTGACAAGTATTCATTTGATATTGGACTTTAATTTGGGTTGTGAATTTTGTTTTGTACTCAATACGATATTATTTTAATCGGACTCCATTTTGTATTATTCATTTAAGTGTTATATTATGTTTTTTTTGTGGTTTAGTGGACAAAACCGATAAGTGCATAGCCGCTTATTAATCCCCTTCAGAATTGGAGGGGAGGGCTAGTCCTTTGTTACCTTACTAATATAGTGGTAACCTGTGAAGTTATTAGTATCGGTTTTCTGTGCGTTCTCGGTACCTCCTCCGTCACACCGACGGCGGCAGCAATACCTGTGAAAATTATACCAAATTGCAAAGGTAAGGTAGACTTTATTGACTTATTAATATTTTCTTTAATTCATTTCATATTCAATGATGATGGTAATTGTTAATTATGGTATTATTTGAGAGTCTAGTAGACTTACTTTTGTAAAAAAAATTGCCTCATTACTGCTACACACTTTTATAAATCAAAAATCAAAAATGTCTAACAACATGCGGTAGTTGAAGAAGTGTGAATCAGCCGTCTAAATTACTGATTTATAACGATTAACTAGATCATTTCATACTTACATATGAGTAAAGAACAAAAAATAAATGACACGTTAGAACTTGATAAGCAACAGTTCTCAATTAACATTGAAATTAGAAAAAAATATCTCCAGTGCAAAGGATAATGATCTCTGTAACAATATATTACGGTTTTGTTTTAACCGAAAGAGTTTTCAGCACTGAAGCCTCAGGCAAATATGTCAGTATAGTTTTGTCCATCGGATTCAATCAGCGAAATGTATTGGTTGTATGAACGAAACTAAAAGCTTCCTCATGTTTCGTTAAATAGATTTTCTCAAAATAGTTTTGCGCAATCACATTATAGGCTGCTCTTGTATTGTACATATACACATGATGTTTTAAAACTTGTTTTTCAAGCTAAATAGAAACACGTAATGAAGGATAATTTAATAATATCAATTAATTTAAAATTACATTCATTTAAAACCCCTTTAATTTTTTTTTAGATACGATTCCGTGACACATCATTTATATATTTATTATAATTTAAGCTTTGTTACATCTTCATCTTTCTTTCTTTGCATAACAACTTAACAAAGCATACTTTGAAATAGACCACGTCGTCCATTAGTTAAAACCGAATCAATTTGCTTTTATTTTAGGCATTCGTGTTGTCGCATTCAACTGTAGAGTAGATTGGTCTTGGTATGTTAGTTGAAATCTCAATTTACCTAACATTACTGAGAACTCAGATCTCTTTGTGTATGTGAAGGTATTTCCATTTTAGATATATTTTCTCTTGCAATTTTAGAGGTTGTAATTTTGTACTGTATTATGTATTTCTTTGTTAAACACCATAAATGAGAGATTACGGATCGTCCACATTAACAGCGGTATTGTCATTAACAGGATATTCGTTCTTATTACTACCGGCTGAGTTTATTGAATTCATTTTCAACACTACAAGAGTTAGTTAACGCAAAACCGATCACAATATTAAGTCAATTTTTCTTCACATATGTACTTGTACCCCACGTACGGTGTTTACTTTTCGTTGTATGAATTCTTTAGTCATCAATTGGTACATTACAAACATGATAAAACCATATGGTACATGTATCATCATCAGGTGATGATAAGCATTTTTTTTATTGCGAACCCCTTCAACTGTTAACCCAAAAGCACCCAATCCGTCACTGCTTGCTGATGATTTATCTAAGAAGAAGAAACCGTGGTATAAACTTCCCTGAAACCCATAGAGTCGGGACCAGTAACTAGTTATGATCACTTGTTATAATTTAGAGTCAACTGAATATTGTTACTCGAATGATATAACATAAAAAAATAAATGTCTTCATAAATAGGATTCACAGGATTAATATTTTCATCAAACACCAAAAGTATAAATAATGTATAAATAATGTTAAGTTTAATAATGCTAAAATTATTTAGAAAGAATACTACGTTAGAAAATCACAGTTATATATACATACAGATCAAACATCTATGTACATTTAATACCAGCAGTAGCTGTCCACCATATCATTCAAACACGGCAAAATGTCCAATCTCGTCGCTTCGATAATTGGCTCTGTACGACCGTCCACATGTCGAAGAGACTTTTTGCGTCGACTGTCAGTCTTAGTTAAAGCTATCGCACGCCGTATTTTCCAATCAATAGTACATTTAAATCATGACGAAAAAAGAGTATTAAAGAAAAGTTTGTGTGTTCTGACTTGCAACTGTGTATAGATAACGGGACTTCCCTTAAGATCGATCCAGTCCGCTCGTTTACTTGCTATATATTAAAAACAAAAACTATTTAAATCGATTATAGCTATTGTATTGTAAAATATCATAAATAAACTGTAGCAACTGAACAATGAGTACAGTACAATTCTTGTCAAAAACGTTGTAAACGTATGTTTCATAAAGTGACGTGCATGTCATTATTCAATAACATATCAGTTACATCGGATTACACTGTTTTTCTTTTTATTTCAATATGAAAAATAGCATACAATAAAAGCATGAAACATCCATGATACTCATATTGGTTTGTGGGGGGATGATTTGAATTTTCGAAACTTATAAATCTTTGCAGGCTAGGTGTATAAATGTTTCTAGTGTGTCACCGGTTTTGTTATTTGTAGATGTTATTTGCACCTACTGTTGCAAGTTCGCTTAGAGTTTTAATTTTTTTTTTTTTTTTTGTATCAATAAGTACGTCAATCATGTAATCACTGTCATCATCATTTAAGTCAAAAGATGTCCACTGCAGGACATAGGCCTTCCCCAAAGACGGACGGGCAGCGGCGGTTGTGTGAAACATATAAATATCATTTGTTTAGTAGTTAACTGCCTCGTTGGTCTAGTGTTTAACTTCTGCGACTATCGATCAAGAGGTCTCGGATTCAAAATTGAAATAGCTTTTTTATTGTCATAATTAAATTAATTTTGTCATAATTAATTTTTGGCGAACATTATTAGGCACTATGTATTTTAACAAACGAAGTTGTGGAAAATTATTACCACTATTGACCGAGGATCATATCGCCAATTAACTCTTTCTATATACTATTTATTTTAATATTTTATTGTGAACTATAGGGACTTCAAAGAGAACCATATCCGTATGTATCATAAACAGCCTTCTTAGCAAGGAGGTTTTGGCCTCCTGTACCACGCTGGCCAGATGGGTTGGAATAGGGTTTGTTCCAAATTTTCTTTCTCTTTAACACCCACGGGATGAATAGGAGTGGTAACACTATGTATTTATATTTAAATATATTTGTTATGCTATTTTAAGACACCGTGCTCGCTTGATGCATTATCAGGTGCGGTGAAAGTTATGAAACAGACGCTCCTTCAAAGCTTTTAACGCGATGTCTACGTGGAATTGCAATTTGTAGTGAATATTATTACATGTTTAGTTTTGTGTTCAACATTTGACTGTATATGAGTACGGTTTTGAAGTTGACTGTTCTGACTCCTTTGTGAATATGACCAGATGTGGTATGCACGGGTATTTCATATGTTATTATTAGCTTGCAGTTGTTTTAGCAGTGTGTTGTTAGTCTGTTGATGATAGTGGTGATTTATAACATATTAGGATACATATGTTTGACTCCCATCCAAAACAATGTCACTTGTTCTCTGTCTGAGTATAATTTATCTATAATATGTATGTATTTAAAAATATATAAGTATGTTTGCTAGTAGTCTGGTTGGACAGGTTCTGCCCAATCTATAATCAGACGACCGTATGCGACATGTCTGGAGTTATCATTATAACTATTTTTAAGAAGGTTATCGTAGATATTTACTAGTTTTTGTCTACCTTAAAAGCCTGCCAAAGTGGCTCTACTCTGCCTGATAGAAAGCATGAATAGAATCCAAGAGTTGTGGTCACTACACTCATTGCAAATGCTACCGATGCAGTATGGTGACCCACACTGTGACAACCTTGTGAGATGCTTTTTCACACCCCGCTTGAGGACGTAAAAGGCATGACAGTCATTGTGACAGTGTAAGGCTTACACAGTTACCACGATAACTGTTACTACTGCCCTTCTTGGTGTTTAAAGTTTTTGACACTAATTATTTCGCTCCTTTAACTGACGTTCAATTCTGATTCCACAGTTACTGTCCTACAACATAATTTTAATTATGAGATAGTTACGGTAAATAACTAACGGCTGCATCAGTCTGAAACACACAAAATACGAAGTTATTTTCATGTATTTGTGTTTGAAATGCAATTTAGTTCATTCTATGTGTTGTTTCTCAGAGAACACAAAAATGAAAAAATGTTTCAATTTTTGTGCAGTTGGTTACTTAACTAGGAATACAAGCAGAGAACATACCACAATGCATTTTGCGTAGATTCTCCGTAGTCCCGTAGCATTCATCGCAGTGACAGCTACGATGCTACACTTCGTAGCGTGGATGGCGCGGCGTAGAAGTCAAATTAGTAGTCACTTAAGCAAAAAATGAAGTCAACTTCGTAATAAGAGATTAGAAGTTGTAAACTCGTCTACACCTTCATTCCTTACATTCTAAAAATAACTTCAAAAGTCTAATTATCTCTCGTGTTTACGCTGTAAGTTTTTTAAAGTTAGGGCATTTATCTCGGTCTGTATAGCTTCAATAATATTAATATTTATTTTAAAATAGGCATGGAATTTGCGACAAAGTTTTTTTTCATACACCCAACCGTTTTTGAAATAGAGTGCGGCATTTGTATTATTCAATAGTTAATACATTGTAATCAAAAAAATGTTGCATGCGTCTATACATTAATATTTTTATTGAACTAATTAGTTCTTATTTTGCGGCGATATCCTTATTATAATTGGAATAAATAGCCCTACGACACCGAGCAAACAACTTGTTTGATAAATTTATACAAGTAAATTTATCAGCTGGTATTTTATATGAACAAAATGTTGAGATATTTTATTGTAATTGTGCTATTGATGTTTTATTATTGTTATTTTAGTTGTACTTATTGTATTTCTAACTGTGAGTTGACTTCAAGGACAAAATAATTATAAAGGTACTTGGTACGTTAAAACTTTTTTCTGTACTTACTTTTTAACTGTTAGTATCTTACAATATTTAAATTACTTAATCTTAGTTTAGCTTTGGGATTTTCACTGCTCCAATACCTGCAATTCTGTTTGTTTACACGTCCGTTGAGGTGAAAATGGACTTCATCAGAAAATAAGATGTCAAAATTACTGAATCGTTCTAACATTGTTTCGGAATACGACTTACGCAAATTTAAATCTATGCATGCAATGCAATCATGCACTATCTGGATCTTACATGAATGTAATTTCAAAATACGTCGTTATAATGTGCGGAACAACCCTAGTTCAGCCGAAAGTTTGCGCCTCAATAAATCTGGATTACGTCGAACAGAAGCGAAAACTTGCTGCACGTTCTCTTCGGTCCGAGAAATCCCAGGGCCTCCATTTAACTTCACATTTAGCGTTGATCCTTATATCAAATGGTTTTTTTACGACTTTATTAAATATTGACTAATTTGTGGCCCACCCTTCATTTACATTAGTAATAGCTTAGGGCAATAGTCAGATCCGCTCAACTGTACGTTATTTGAACACATCATCCGTGAAATTAGCAATAGGCTACATAAATCGATTGGCGTCGGTTTGTACACCTACATTCCATAGCCAATTACGGCTACACCAGTGTGTACGGGAACTGGCAGTCTCGAAATTACAGAAAGCGTTACAACCAGTCTATGTGCATGTTAACGAATTATGTAGATAATGACATTGTTGATAGATATATGTATATATACGTTTCTGTTACTTGTATCGAGTACATGGATTTACGAGTTACTTTTGCCTTCAGTGTCCATCTTTAACTGATAGTTAGGTTTTTATTTATTTTTTAAGGACATTCAGCCATCTCATAGTATATTTGTGTAGTTTTTATAATAACAAATAAATAAATATTTCGGATATTTGACACACAACGCCATCTAGTTTCAAACTAAGCAGAGCTTGTACTATGATAACTAGACTGACTGATAGAATACTTATATACTTTTGTTTTGTAAATACATATATATTATATATAGAAAACACCCAAACTCCGAAACAAATATTTGCAGATCATACAAACATTTAGTCCGAGCCGGGAATCGAACTCGAGACCTCAAGCACATATATATATATCTATCAATAATGTCATATTCTACATAATTCGCTAACATGCTCATAGACTGGTTGTAACGCTTTCTGTCTTATTTTCCGTGATTATCAGTAAAAAGTAGACCAGCAGCAACTCTTGATGCGTCAGTATGTTTTCAAACAGCACACAAGTAGCCAAATCTGATAGCATTAGAGTTTCCTTCACACAGTATGAGTTAACGAACCGTAAGGAGTAACTTAAATCAATAAATGTGAGAAACAGTGTTGTTTCTGATGAAAATGGGTAGATTTTTAGCGGGCTATCACATTCCCATGTAAGGTAGTAAATAAGCAACCTTGCCAAAAAATAATAGTTCGCTCTCCTAAACTTAATAACGAGTTATCAAGTTCAAGTGAAACATAAGTAAAAACTTTAAGGATTGTTTTGGAAATAAGCGATATTTCGTAACCAATGCACAGTTGTTTGAGTTCTGTCGTACAAAATGGCCGCCGCTCCACATATAGCGTTCCGAATGATAGCTGTCACTCTAAACCAATGTTACTCAGGTTGTACCGTCAACATATTTTTATGCTACTGTCTCGGTGGCGCATTGGTAGCGTATGCGACTGCTGTGCTTGAGATCTCGAGTTCAATTCCTGGGTCAGATTAAGTGTTTATTTTTTAGTTTGCAAATATTTATTTAAAAGCTTGGGTATTTCCTATCTATAATTTGTAGCTATTTACAAAAAAAAAATATGTATATCAATGAAGGAAAGTAATAATGCATATTTAGAAATATGCATTATTATGTTTATTATATAATAATTAGCTTAGTGTAGTTTATTATTCCTTTTTAGATAATTACAGAATTTCAAGTGATAAACTATCAATCCGACAGTTACACCATAATATCTCCCATGTGGTTGACTGGTCTCCGATGAAAGGAGCTGCCGTGGCCGAATTCGGTTGGGAGTACATCGCTATAAGTAAATAACAGGCCGGTATTTCATGACCATCAAAATGCCGACCTGTGGTAGTGTATACAAAGTTATTTCATATCATGATATTAACAGTTATTAACAGTTCACTGCCGGACATACGAGTAAGCCCCTTCTTCGAAAGGAGGTTATCGCCTACTGTATAACGCTGGCCAGACATGTTGGTATAGGGTTTGTTTTAGTTTTCCTTTTTTGTGCAGTGATATTGTCTTGCGTATTTCGTTCCTTAAGTCACCTTTTATGACATATGACGCCATGGAATGACTGGTGACTACATAGTCAGAAGAAAAGACTAGATGGATGGCACGGCAAGAATAAATAAATAAACGGATCCACAAAATAGTCTTAAAGCCAACGAATGATATTGGCATAACATTAATTGTGACTATCGTACAATACCACGACCGTGTGGTGACGGATTAAGAATACATAATGTTACCACCCCTATTCATCCCGTGGGCGTCGTAAAACGCGACTAAGGGAACAAAATATACAAGACACGAGAAAAACCTTTTTGCTAAGGAGAGACCTATGTCCAGTAGTGGACTGTAAAAGGCTGTTGATGATAGAATACCGTAAATAATAGCTATATTCCATTAACAATTTAATATTATTTTTAATTGTATAATCCTTCTTCTTTGTGTCTTGCCAATCTTTGGTTAAAATTCATCCTTTATTAGGGGAAAAGTTTAGCCCTCCGGTAATCATACTTACACAGGGAAAACAGCTAAAGAATCAACACCAAACATATGCGTCGAAGAACGGTTCTACAACGATTAAAGGATTAAATTAATATGACACATGTACCAATGATATATGAAACATAACAATTAGCAAAATTGACTGATTAATCCGGTACATCACAATTTACAAGAGTTTCATAAATGTACGGTGTAATCCCACTCAATATTATTGACAATTTATCAAGTACGTATTGAAAACTACATTCATAAGCTTTTTCCAATATCATGTAACAATTGGGTACATGACTGTATCATAAATAAATACCAATGTCCACTTCATTAAAACCAATATCCTGAACCATCTCGGAAAATTCAATTAACATAGCTTTTACTATTACGAATTTCAATCAAATATACAGTAAAATATGTTGTTCAATTGAGTAGTCTAAAACAGTGACGTCACAATTTGGTATTTAGTACATTGTTCATACAAAATTGTCGTTTTGACAGATGATAAAAAGTAACTTATTTGACTAAGGTGTCATCTAGCCTATTATGAAATGAACAATGTATCTCCTCGCGTACTGTACGGACTCAATATAGCAAGTTAACAAAGGACAAAAAGATCAAAGCATTCCAGTGCGCTACCTGGTGAGTTGATTGACGGCTTGATTCTCTGAATTTTCTTTGGTATTTAAAATTTAATAAAAATTAAACTGCGTACTGTGTAACATCTTCAATTGTGATATTATTTTGTAGCATAGGGCGTTGAAGGGTCCCTAGATAGAAAGGGATTATAGCATTCTCTGGGCATCTGTCATTCAAAGGTAACAAATGCGTTACCGCCCTTTGAATTTGAATATTAGATTGAGAGATAGTTTCTTCCTCGAGAACTTCACTCACTCTGTAACGAACAAAAATTTTCAAAGAGGCCGTGTTATCATTTCCGTCGAACGTGGCTTATATGCCATATAAATTCTACTTTTTTTTTCTGAGATACGGTTACAATTCTGTGAATCGCATAGCTTAAAGCTTATAATAAATAAACGCATTGAACTAGAAATTTCTGCGTAAAATATATTAAACATGCCTGTCTGTGAAATGACTTTGAATACCAAACATGTTCATAAATCAATGTTCATTATTGCTCTGGAATGTTCTATTCTGTTTCTGGAATGTATGCATCGTTAATTCAGCATGCATTTTCGATATACATATAACTCGTTTCCACCCCACCATGGGGAGTAGAATAAACGAGGGACATAATTATTCTTGTACACTTATACATTCATATTTTCAAATAGTTTTTATGTAACTTTACTTAATTATGTATTTGTTTATTTGTTTGTGAGTTCAAATATATTAATTAAAATTTTCTTGTTTACAGATTGATTTGATGTTTAGTGCATACCTTTGGTACAGATGACAATACAATTTAATAATTTTTGTATCATTACAAATACAAAATGGCCGCCGCTACAAAATGGCGAACTATATATATTTTTTCACAACTACCTTAAAAAGGGTATCAAATGAAACCGTAAGAATGTAGTTTAGTCATCATCATTAGCCTATTGCAGTCCGCTGCTGGACATAGACCTCGCACTTTGCACACGACTCTGATCGACTTTGGACTCTTCACATCCAATTCCTGCCAGCCATATTACGCAAATAGTCACTCCATCTGGCGTATGGGCGTCGTACTCTACGTTTGCCGAGAAGCTTTCTACTTTAGAACTCTTTTACCTCATGGGTTGTCGGTTTTAATAGAAAACGAATAATAAGCCAATACATCTTACAACAAAATAGCGAATTAAGTATATATTTTTTAACAACACCTTCAAAATAAATATCAAATAAAAGAGCTTGACCAGTAGAATAGTATACACTAAGTTAAATTTCTTAACAAAATTCAAAATGAAAAACTTAAAAATAAATTCAGTAATAAAATTTTGAACGGTATTATTGAAGTTAAGATAGCATCATAACTATATCATTGTAGTTAATTTACTAAAAACTACAAAATATTTAGTTAGAGCTTAGGAACTAGTCATCACACCACGCCTATCATCAACCTTGCCTATTAATCAGACACAAATAATAAATATATTGACTACATGGAAGGTGTAATAATTTTAGCGGTCGCCACGCCGCTCGCTACTGCACTGAGTGTTGCGGGTGCAAACCCTACATGGGAAAGCACACTGTGTCATCCACAAATGTTTGTTCTAGGTGTAGGTAGGGTACACCTGGTTGCCCGACTACTGGTACCTGAGACGGCGTGCGGTTTTTAGTCGGTTCGCGTCCGTCATAACCACCAGCAGGTGGTATCCGGGGGGATTCCCGCACAAAAAAAAAACAAAGGGGTGGGTGTTCTTTGTGTTCGTTTGTATAATTGTAAACATCCACGCGACACAGGCTATATTTTGAGTGATGTTTTCTAAGAAAAAATTGATTCAAATTCAAATTTAATGCTAAATAGACTTTTACCGAGGAAGGCATCGCAGAATCGCGGGGGACTCGTGAGTGAGCGGACTTATAACACTCAGCGTAGAGGAAGAGTTTCTTTCAATTTTTTCACTGTAGCGCGATGTCATGTGATCCTCCCTTGATAAATAGACCATCAAACACTAATCGTCTTTTTTTTTTCAATTTTAACGATTAGTTAACGAACCTATTTTAAAAATTGACCCGCGATGATTGTGTTTAATAAAACAAACTTCAGACTAGTAAAATTACCTTGTAAAGTATCTAGAAAATAAAAATCAACAACAAGGATTGGTAGTTAATTTTTTTTTGTATCATACAGTACTCTCTTTGTCAATGGGCAACAACATTGCATAATCAATCAGAATTTTTTAAATCTCAATGTACGACAATTATCTAATCTTTATCCAACACTCTACCTGCATAATACTCTCCAAGAAGTTTCATATCAAAAAGACAACCATTCTCCACATAAAACCACTTACATTCAGAAGTTATAAAAGGGAAACATTAAAGGTCTGAGAAACATTTTCTGAGGAGGATTGCAATTTCTTTGAGTACAAGATCTACGCTGCATCCGTGTGTACTTGAAAGGTCCGTGTGTAAATAACATTTGCTCGTGTGAGTACACAATTAAACTTGCCTGCATATTTCTCGGTGATAACAAAATTAGTAATATGTAGTGCTGTGACGCGATAAGTTAGTAGGGACCTCGCTTACAACTTCATCCAGGGAATTCATCGAAAAAAAATGTAATTTTCAGATTTTGAAATGAAAAAGATGGTTTATCTTAACATAATACAAGGGGGGAAGAGGGGAGAGGGGGGAAATGTTGTCTACTTTACCTTGTTGTTTACTTACTAACTGCTAATCAATCGTCTTTATTGAAACAGATTAATATCAAACAATAACACCATGCGTCCATTTCTGATTTCACAATATCAAATACATATTTATTTTAAAATCCCTTGACGATATTCTGTGTAGTCACTACAAAATATTGTGTTCAAGGACTCCGTGGAAAATGTTTTGCGCTCCATGTTAATTACTGTTTCCGACAACCGGAATCCGATAAATCTGTGTATTGATACAGTCGATACTTTCACAAAAGTAGAATAAGTCAGAACGTTCTTTTTGAGAAGAGGCCTTTGTCCAGCAGTGGACTATTAAAGGCTCTTGATGTGATGTAATATATATTACACGAAGAAGAATCTTCGTGTTCCTCTTTAAAAATTGTAACGTACGGGAACAAGACAAAAGTCTTCCCCAAGGAGCTCCAACTATCCCGGCCTAGGGCAGTTCGTCTCCATTCGCTGTCAGCCTCTTTCTTCAATGATAGGTTCAGGATCAAATTCTTGTTATCTATCTTTTCTAATTACGCAAAGTTTCAATTTAATTCGACATGTTCCAGTAGTGTCAAGTCAAACATACCTTAAACACAACACAAACAAATACAAGTAAAACCAACAATCTGGTGATCTTCGGTAATTAAACCGAACATGAAAACATTTATTTGTTATAAGGTAAATTGCACGAACACATTATTTGTACTACAAAAAGGAATTTATATTCAATTTTCAAATTTTATTAAATTATTAAACATTTCTGATTTGGCAACATTAACCCTTGTTAGTTTTTATATGGAATTATATTTGCAATAACTAATATTGAAGTGATGCGACAAGCTATTTACTATTCAAAAAGACCCAGACAACGTACATGTTGATGTCTGACGATTCCGATTAAGTCTAATTGATGGTTACAATGTGTTATGTTAGGTACTTATCTGATTATCCATGTCGTAGACTGACAGTTGTAAGGTGTTGTCGCTATTTGAGTGTATAAAGTGTAAGCACACAAGTGAGCCGGATTGCCCTTCCGGAACCCTGGCATTCATAGGCACTGTTTGCATAAACAGAGCCACCCATTGATGCTGAAGGCACAGCGCTGAAAACTACACACGTGGCCTGGAAGAATAGTGTTCACGCGCCGCTCGATACTCGGTCGAGTCGCGGCCCAGTAAACGATTCACCTTCGGTAAATTAGAATTACCGTATTTTAGCATTTACTGGGGTTTCAAAGAATCAAATTAGGTGCAGGGATGCCAGTTCTATGTGAGTCTAGATTAGATTACAGTACGTAGATTAGAGATTAGATTAGTTCTCACACATTCAATATGATTTTGCTAACTTAGATAAAAATAATTTTTGACAGGCTAATATGACCAGCCATGTTATCATACGAAATCAATTTACTCGGTTTTGGAATCTTGAGGAAATAAGTTTCGGTTCCAGTCATTCATATGAGAAATTAATTTTAAATAATACAACAAGAATTTAATCCTTCTTAGAGGACCGTTTTTGTGTTAGAATTCTATCAAACAAAACCGAGAGTTATTGGTTGATTCAAAATCAAGAACCAAGTTGTTTTTAGTCATTAAAACGTGGGTTTAAAATCAATATACATTAAATACGATTTATAATCATTTCATAACCGGATATTTAAACCTAGGCCATATATCCAAGGACTATATTACTGGAAGAAGTTGGTAAAAACTTTCATTACATCCCTCACCACGGTGTATTAAGGGAAAGTAATTAAACTACAAAACTACGAGTATTTTTACTACTAGTAGTCTCTCATCTAACGCTCTTTCATCAAATAGTTCACAAATGGTTGAGTTAACTGTATAGTTGACCCATTGTGTCGACTGTTACGTTTTAGGAAGCACAATTATATCGGCAGATTATAGTGCACCTTGATTTAGGCATTTACAGTACACTATCTGGCGTAGTAATGGTGATGAACCACTAAAATCTGTAAATTCAATACGAGTAACGTAGTACTGCGAGGGCAATCTACCGAGCAATGAGATACTTGAAACAGGTATTGAGTGTCTAGACAGTAAAATAGCACAAATAATAATGTACGATTTATACTTTGATGGTTTATTGACCTAGAAGATTTAAATGAGGCAAAATCAATCCGCAGTAGTGACATTTCAGTTGTAGGACGCATGCATGGGGTGAT
Source organism: Hypercompe scribonia (assembly GCA_949316085.1). Lineage (NCBI taxonomy): Eukaryota > Metazoa > Arthropoda > Insecta > Lepidoptera > Erebidae > Hypercompe > Hypercompe scribonia. The sequence goes on along the minus strand of OX438968.1, from coordinate 23,052,740 downwards.
GAACATGAGCTGGTGGCAGAATCTTCTTCATCTGCTTCCAATTTAAATAATAGATCTTCTGAATCTTGCCAAGCATTAGGGTGGTTGACATCATCTGGTGAGTTACATTTCAGTTAGTAAATCGGTCTCTTTTACTGAAACTAAGTCAGAAATGCTGTCAGTTGAGTCTCAAATGTTTGCTCCACTAGGTTTAGTACCTACGTATTTTATTGAAAGTTATGTTACAGCACTTTTGAGGAAAAATCTATCGTAGATTGAAGCTGTACCTAACAGTGAAACTCGGAACAGTTTTGTTTTATATACCACGTCGGTGGCAAACAAGCATACGGCCCGCCTGATGGTAAGCGGTTACCGCAGCCTATGGACGCCTGGCGGCACCAGGGGCATCACGTGCGCGTTGCCGACCCTTCAAAAACCTATTTACCCCCTTCTTGAAGAACCCCATACTGTAGTTCCCAGGGAAAGCCTCGGCAGGGAGCTGATTCCATAACGGGATTGTTCGCGGGAGAAAATTTCTCTGAAACCGCACTGTGCGCGACTATTTAGGTTCCAATGTATGTGGATGAGCTCCCTGATATATATGAATATACCTATTCAAATATTTATCAAACTTGATTAAGGTAATGATTTCAGTCGTATGGAGTTACATATTTTTAACAAAGCACAGTAGTCTAAAGTTAGGAAACCCAAATCACTAGCAATAAAGAATGCTATGAAATAAATAGTATTTGTAGTAATTGTTACAGCAAAAGTAAACAAATTAATATTTTTAATATCAAACAACACAGGTATTTATAACAAATACTTGCACCCGACACTATTATAGTGAAGTGATACTCAGGTAGCAATGTGTGAATATAGCCGCGCGACATCCCTCTCTGTTGCGCGGGCGCCGGAACAATAGACGCGCCGACAGCCATATTGATTCAGGCGCGGTCTAGCGCACGCCGTATTGACACCGCCTACATTAGGCGATATGACGCAGACATTGGATGATCCGGCGCCTCGTGGAGTCGACTAACCTGCTAAGTCTTGCATTTAGGTAATTTGACATCAGCCTGAAACGAAGACAAATTAGAATTATAGATAATAAGAAAACATTGTTGTCAGATTACTAATGTCAAAGGGCCGTGTGGCTCTTCTTAGAACAACTATCCAGGGATTAGAGCTATGCAGTGCTCTACTTGAATATATAAGAATAATAAATATTTCGAACATTTGGCGCACAACGCCATCTGGTTTCAAACTAAGCAGAGCTTGTGCTATGATAACTAGACTGACTGATAGAATACTTTTATACCTACTTTTTTTTGTAAATACATACGTATTATACATAGAAAACACCCAATTTTCGAACAAACATTTGATCCAGCTCGGGAATTAAACCCGAGACCTCAAGCACAGCAGTCGCATTGACTACTGCTGCGCCACTGAGGCAGTTAACACGTGACATTCCTAGAATTTTAGCGTCAGCTGTCACGATTCGGACTGATTCCACAATAGTACTCGGTTGGTTAAAAATATTACCCTCGAAATTGCAGAAATTATTTAACAAGTGCAGTGCAGTGTGTCAGACATCTTCGGCTCCAGCGACCATCGGCTCGTCTGGAGACATGGCCGGTCCACTTCCACTTCAGCCTACGGATTCCATTCCTGATGAGTGGATACCACGATTGGGCCTAAGAAAGTATAGGATGCCCTGCGGCGCGATGGACCGACGACTTGAAGGTGGCTGGCAGCGGATGGATGCGAATTGTCCAAGACCGGGATCGTTGGCGTTCCTTGGGGGAGACCTTCGTTCAGCAGTGGATGGCGATAGGTTGATTGATGACCTGATACAAGTTCTAATTTCATTCATTATGAACATTTTTCAAGTATTTTACGACTGAAACGCTATGCTATGCGTACGTGGTAATATTTATTAAATTATGTAAGGGAATAAATATTTCTAATAATAAAAAGATGCAGTGAATACATTTTTATTACATTTTCGCAAAAAACAACTAAACAAAATTACTATAGTCATTGCTAACGCGTAGATGATACCTGTACATTTTATTATGAATATGGATCTAAGATGAAACTTTGAGGGAGCGTTGCTTGGTACTTTGAAAAGTCTAAAAATTATATAAAATTAACTGATAATATTTTTATTTTGTACGTCTTTTACCAATTTAATAAATCTAAAATAACTACATTGCTATAATATCAAAAATACAAATGTATCTCGAATTTAAAACGAAAGTAGAAGAGTACGACCCCTACATAATGCTAATAATATTTGCCTAGCAAAAACGTGTACAAATTACGGCAAATGGAACATATGTAATTTTGGAGGGGATACGATGACTATCATGCCTTTTACGTCCCCGAGTGTGGCGTGAAAAAGAATCTCTCTAGGGCACTATAGTGTGGGTCACCACATTGCATGGTCTGTCTGCATTTGCAATGAGTATGGTGACCACAAATCTTGGATTCTATTCATGCTTTCCATCAGGCAGAGTAGTCACTTTGGCAGGTTCTTAATATAGAAAAAAAATTTTCAATTCATTACCAAATGAAACAAAAATGACTGAAAGTTTTGATAAACAGTTCGTTATTGATAAAATCTAAATTCGGCCTTGGTAACGGTTGCATGTTTACTATATTACCCACATATACATTTTTTGTTTAATTATACCTTCCGTATTCTATTTATTGAGCAATTATTATTGTTAGAAAGTGTTTATACATGTTTACTGTGGTTTTGTGTTTATAATAGTGTTATTTATTCTTAACAAAGTGTTTGTTTGTTTGCGAATCGTGCTGTGGGTACTTATTCGATAGATTTCTGTAAAAGACACAAAATATAGGCATGCACTAATGCTTTCTTATCAACAAGCTTAATCACGCGTTACTTAATGAAAATGAACGTTTGTTCTACTCACTGCTATGATAATTATTTGTGTAAAATGTTCTCATAAAGTGAAATATATTATATTTTGAGACATAAATTTCTTTAACCAGAAAAATCATCTTACGTATGCCGAGTCGCAACACACATTAATCTTGCTAATCCAAGTGTTTCAAAAGGAATCATTTCCTGCTTTTGTCTACGAAAAGTCAATTACTTATATGTAACACTTTTTCGACGAAAAATTAACAATGCGCGTCAGAGGTAGGCTGGGCTATTCTCAATGTGGCTGTGATGAGTGTGACTTCCACTGTGAAGGGAATGGGCCTCATATCCTCCGACCAGACAAGGTGAGTATACCTGGCGAGCCGCGGCCCAACGGTTGATGATGGGATGTCGCGTATATGCTAATGCTATCTTTAGTAATTACTCCGTAGTTCGATGTCTGTAGAATTTTTGGTGGCACTGTATGTGGAAGTCGCTACATAAGCATCGTCCACTAATAAAACAGTTCACTCATGATTTCACGAAATTATTATTTCATACCGGGCATCATAAGTTAATGCGCGCAGGGTAGCGTTAATGTAAATGGTAAGTGCATAAAAGGGAGTGGTTAGTCCTATTATGGGCCACTTACCACAAAACCGTACAGTATATTATAGTTTCCCATTTCAGTCTGATGGAGTACACCACATAGAACGAGTTTTAACATAAAAGCTATTCATTTGTGAGTTATTTATGTTTCACAAGTAGTAATTATTTATTTGCTCGTGCGGTGGCGGATTAAGAATACGGAGCGTCTGCAACCTTGTTCACCTGTAGCGTTCATGTGGCAACACTGTTTTGAAGACGTCACTTCTTATACACAGAGTTGGGTACAAAAAAATTAAGTGACCGCTTTGATTAAAAAAATGTATAATTCAAGCTCTTGGAGACAATTCTGTGAATATTAATATCACCTGAACAGTAAGTCTTCAACCAGTGTGTGTTGCCAGTGATGACATATGGAACTGAGACGTGGTCTTTTACTGCTGGCCTCATGGAGAAGCTCAAAGTCGCTCAACGAGGTATGGAAGGGGCTATGCTCGGTATTTCCTTGCGTGATAGGATCCGGAACGAGGATATCCGCAAGAAAACTAAGGTTACCGACATAGCTCTTCGAATAAGCAAGTTGAAGTGACAATGGGCAGGCCACATCGCTCGTAGAATCGACAACCGTTGGGGAAGAAAGGCTCTTGAGTGGTGACCGCGTACCGGAAGACGAAGCGTGGGTAAACCCCTCACTAGATGGACCGACGATATAGTCCGAGTCGCTGGATGCAGTTGGCGTCCAGTCGTACGGCGTGGCGTTCTAGCGGGGAGGCCTATGTTCAGCAGTTGACGTCCTCCGGCTGATGATGATGATGATGATGAACAGTAAATCCATATTGAATATATACTGTGTTTAATTTGACCATTCAAGTGGTAGAAGCATCAGATAAAAGTATATTATGGAGTAACACATACTTAGTAACTCCAAAATCCCATGGGTTTCGTAGGACGTGACCAAGGGGATGAACTACGCAGGGCAACACCACTGCGAAGAGAAGTAGACCTTGAAACAAACCCTGTAAGGTCTAAAATACGACAAAAACTTCATAGCAAGGATATTGTCCAGCAGTGCGCTAAGCTGTTCATAAGTTGCTTACTTGCAACACGTATATTTATTTCACAGCGCGTCAAACCTAAGAATATTATATCATGTGAAGAGTACAGACAGACGCAAGACTAGCTCATTAAGACAATATGTCAAAAATGCCCACTTTTTCTATATAAAGAGCCTGCCAAAGTGACTCTACTCTGCATGATGGAAAGTATGAATAGAATCCAAAGAATTGTGGTCACCATACTCATTGCAAATGCAGACAATGCAGTGCAGCCACACTATGACGGCCTAGTGAGATGCTTTTTCATAATAGGCTTGGAGATGTAAAAGGCATGACAGTCATCATGGCAGTGTAAGACTCACATAGTTATCACGATAACTGTCACCCCTGCATCAATGGGCCTGCGGTCTCGCCCTTACCAACGAAACACGACAGCACGGATGCTTTATGTTGATCTTCTGTGGGAGGGTAGTACTGCTCTGGTCGAGCCGGCCCGTTCGTGCTGAAATCAGCGTGGCTCTACTACTTGATATTTTATTGCCACCACTTTCTTACATATAGGGTTGTCAATGGTTTAAATTATTGAAATAAAAGACCATTTTTCAGTGCACGAGGCGTAATATTTCTCTTTTTTGGTTACTTAAACTGTTTGCCGTTCGACCCTTAAGTTTATTGGTTTTGAAAGTATAGAAACTGATACCCTACGCCACCCTACGATGTTGTGGACTCGTTGCCGCGAGGCCCCTCCTAAGTTATGTACACTTTGATACAGCCCCTTACGTCTTTATTGTTTAAACTTAACGCCACAATATGGCCGCTCACGCATTTTCTTTTTTTGAGCTTGACGGTCATATTGCACTTTGCCTTACCCTTGCGTAGAAACGGTCAAGTGTGTGTCTAAAAACCGACAAAAATATTACTAGGCATGTGACCGTGCATTCACTTGCACTTACATTATGAGTGGATGTGTGAACAGACCCTTATAGTTAGCATAATAAACGCCAAAGTTTGGATGTTTTTGTTTTTTTACACAATCTCAACATTAATAATAATCTGAGATCACTCATTTTTACAGTTTTTACACACAAAACATACAGATAATAAAAATAGCTGCAAATAATTTTCGCCCTTAATGACATTTTATTAAAAACATTGGTTTTGGAGGTCTATCGCTGAGAGTGATCACAAATATTGAAAAGAAGTAAGATACTGTGAAAGTCCATAAGGCCGAGAATTGCTTGCACCTACTTTTTACCATATACATTCACATATTCTTGTAATTTGGACTTCAAAACACATTTGTAGAGAAATATTGTTAAAATTTCTGTTTGTTTGGTGATCTTAATTAGTTTTTTCAATATTACATTAGGTTCTTGTTAAGTACGGTGTTTCAACACATTCAAATAACTAAAAAGAACCGTAAGCTATTTTCGTCCTTAATGACATTTTTCAAAAAATATTGTTTTAAGTGTCTGTTATTTTAAATGAATTTGATCATTAAAATAAAAAAAAAATCAGATACTGAAAAGTTTATAAGGTCGAAAGTCACTTGCATCTATTCTTTACCATGTACTTGTATACATCTCAAAAAGTCGTTTAAAAAGAAATGTCATTAAGGACTAAAATTGTTTTTTGTGTATTACTTCATTGGTTTTTGGCGACATTCCCGTTGTCTTCGCCGAAATTAATTTATTTTGGCTATGTTCATCTATCAGAGTTATAAACGATAACATCAATTCAGATCTTGCCAAACAACCCGAGTGTTATTCTGGTCACTAGTAGCGCATAAAAGTGAGAAGAAAGTACCACGGGATCTCCCAAACCAATGGTGGATCACAGTGAACTTCATCGCGTTGCATCCACTGGAGGATCGTGATAGTAGATCCTAATGGAATGAGGAACTTAAAATTATAATGATGTCCACAAATTGTATAATGCACATTAACTGATTTAAATTTGAAAGTTTTCATTATTGTACCATATGCGGGCAATAAGAGGACACAGGATGAACAAAAAAGTTACCTCTGATCACCTGGGTGAATCAATTCTAAGGTGAAAAAAGGTCTTTAGATGAATATTTCACCTATTATATCAGCTAGGTGAAATACTTACAAGGTGGAATAAAGAACTCCAGTAGTCTTCTTGTGAACAAAGTGAAATAAGCCTTATAAAACAAAGCTCTAAGCTCTGCTTGGTGCTAGATGCCACTGTGTATCAGATGTCCGAAATATTATTGTCATTAAGTGGTATACTAACTCTTTGAAAGTTCTAATTGAAAAAGAAAAACATTTTTTCAGAAACAAGTGCTAAATGATTTATGACAATACACATCATTCTTTCAAAAGTAACAACCAAAATTTATCCGAGTTCGTTACATTATACAGTTAAATAACTACAAAATTATAAGTGAGCTCCAAAATGTCGACCTTAGAGAAAATATCAAACACCTTTGAGAATGTACGGTCTTGTATAAAAAGCAAAAATTCCTCGGAAAGATTAGTAAGTTTAAAAAAAGATATCCAGACTCTCAGCACCGAACTAGTGGTTTTGGGCAAAGAAAACCATGACCAGTATATTCGCTCTGTAGCCATGGAAGGCTATCTGGCCTTGCTGTCGTCCAAGACCATGCCACTGTCTATCACCGAAAAACGAAATATTCTACAGGCAGCATTCGATAAACTCAAACCGTTCGCTATGAGAGAGGAATGTCTGTTCATCTTATTGAGATTACAGAACCTTCTATGTTATTATCTTATTCAATTAGATCAAATAAGTTTTGCCCGTGACATTCTTGAAAGTATGGAAGACCTCTACGACCAGATCACCAAGTCCCAGTCTAATACGTTCCTCGACGCAGAAGACTTATTCACCACCGAGAGTACGGCGAACATCAAACGTATGAGCCCTGAGAAAATTGATAAAGTAATCACAAATAACGTCCAAATGCAAGCATTTCTTTATAATAAGTTAAATATGCCGCAAAAGTACACCTTGTATAACCACATGGCACTTCGAAGGCAGTTGGATATGAAAGAAGGCACACCGCAGGATTGGGCGCTACGGACCGCACGCCTCGGCAACTATTTTACGTACCTTAACCAGATCGGCAACGCGCGCCATCACCTGTGTGCCGCCTACCACGTACTGAGGAGTTGCCATGATAATTGTAAACTAATGCCTGAAGAATTCATTCTACAGAAGGCAGACTTCGAAATGCATTTCTTAGAGTTGAGCCATCATTGGGTTAAATATGGCTTAACCCTTTTCAAATTGTCAAAAAAGAAAATACTCAATAAATTCTTTACTCAACCTGGGTCCACAAGCACAGATCTATGGAATACAGTGGACTTACTCGATAAGTTGGATAACTCCAAGGTAGATGAAGAAAATGTCAAAGACACGGGTACTGAAAAATCTGATAAAAGCGAATTCAATATGTCGAAATTGTTCACGTTCCCCTCTTTAGCTTTAAAAGAAATGGAAATGACGGTACCGATGAAGAACGTATGCAACATCGAGGAAGCGAGACAACTATTCTCGTTTACATACAAATGGCTGATGAGAGCCAAACACTACTATGACTTTGAGCACCATTCTGCACAATATATAGCGTGCTCGTTACAACTCGCCGAACTGTACGAACACTTAGCATTTTTCGAAAGAAATATTGACAATCAGTATAGCATACAAAAGAGACGCGCAAACGTTTTGGAAACGCTGAACTCTCTGCTAAAATCGTGTGACAACCTGATGTCGGTGCAGATCGATGTGATCCGGGAGCTCTCGCAGGTTCAACTAGAGCTAATGGCACTCAACCTCCAGAAGCTGTGGCGCGAAGAATCGCACACAAACATTATAAACATGGATACGGACGCAGAGTCCATAATGCATTCTCTAGGTTCAGACTCTAACAAAACCCTGACGGAGAAAACGTTGAACACGTCCAGTAAGAATTTGTTTTTAAGGAAAATGGAAGCCGCGACATCGATTAATGGCAAGTTATTTCGACTCAGTGGTCAGCTTACGGCGAAAACTCCTTCTCAGCTGAGTTTCAGCACCGGTATTCTCAAAAATTAGGTCTTGGACTACATTATATCAGAAGTCCAGAAAATAATTGGTATACGAAAATTTAATGTTTTGAATTCTACTGTATCACATTTAAAATAAATAAAAACGTGGAATTGTGTTATTTTATATTTAATTACAATATTCATCTGTAGTTATATGCGCTTTTACAGCTACGCCATGTTTTATATAAATTCAGCTTAAAAAGACAGAGCCTTTTTAAAAACTTGCTACCTACTGCAAAAACTACAAAAAATCACCTGAAAAAAATGAGATTCTTTCGAAGGCACCTCCTTTGGCAACGTGTAACGTTGTCAGTTAGTTAAAAATATGAACTTTATTATTACATACTGAACTATGTGACGGACTTGTTGGTCTCGTGGCTAATGGCCCTGATTGCTAAGCCAGAAGTTGGGAGTTGAATTCCAACTCGGAACAAATATTTGTGTGATAAGCACGATTATTTGTTATCTCGGTGTAATTTATCTCTCATATATAAGTATGTTCATCAGCGGTCTGGTTACCATAGCACGAGTTCTGCCTAATTTGGAATCCAACAGGCGTGTATGCGATGTATGATATCATATTGCCTTAATACACGAATACAAAAAAAAAGGTTATTCCTGATGATTGCGTAAATTTAGTAACAGCCTGTAACAGTCCACTGCTGGACATGGGCCTCTCCTTAGCAAGGAGGTTTTGGCCTACTATACCACGCTGGCCAGACAGATTGGTTTTGAGGTTTGCTTTTCCTTGTAGTGATATTTCTTGAATAGTTTGTTTCTTGAGTTGCCTCTTAAGACACCCATGGTATGAATAGAGGTGGTGATACCACGTATTCTTAATCCGTCACCACACGGACGATTGTTTATAATGTTGAATGTGTGTTACAAATATCTGCACATATACATATTGGACCTCGGTGGCACAGTGGAAGCGTATGTGACTGTTGTGCTCGAGGTCTTTGGATCGGTTGCCGGGTCAGACTAAATGTTTGTATGATCTGTAAATATTTGTTTCGGAGTTTGTGTGTTTTCTTTGTATAATAAATATGTATTTAAAAAAATGAAAGGTGTCAACGGACAACCGGATGGAACGAAGTCCCTTTCGATTAATTAGTGAAAGAATTGTTATATTGTTTTTTATTTCTTTTAAATTATAAAAAAAGTAAAAATAATCGTCGTGACACTACACTGTTCAAAGCAAAATAGAAAGACGAAACGAAAATAATTGGCTTGCTTCCTATGAGAGAGAGAGAGACCGAGAAACATACGCACGCCGCACGGCTTACTACCCTATAGCAAAAAGTGTCGTGACAACTTTTTGTCTGAACTTTTTCTGTCTAGTCTCCTTCGCAACATGCAAAAAGGAACTTGTTCCAAAAAAAATATATATGTATTTATATCAATTGTCTAGTACTCATAGTACAAGCGCTGTTTAGTTTGTGACTAGATGACGATGTCTGTCTGAAAGAAAAAATAATTATAGCTAGTCATTCCCATAGACGTAAGACATTATTTATTGATTTTTTTTTATACGACGACGGTGGCAAACAAGCATACGGCCCGCCTAATGGTAAGCGGTGACCGCAGCTTAAAAAAGTTAAAGATTTAAAAATAGTTAAAGTAAATTGCTAAATACACGATAAAACATTTACTGCCATGTTGATCTTTGTACTACAGAATGTTTGTAAACGTTAAATGGTGATGATGATGATGATCAATGATCTATATTCTTAATATAAAAGTACAAAATCAGATAGAAAGTAATTACATTGACATAGTGTAAGGTATAAAAGCAGGCAAATCTATGAAAGTAGGTCAACACGACCTTAACCTAGAAATCGATTTTTAATGGAGCTCGGCTCTAGGGATGGGACGTTGGGGGGCGAGCTGCGACACGGACGCAAATATCATAGGACTTGTTCAGGGATACGTTTGCTATACTCTATATTAATATGTAAAAATATCTATAAAAATTTATTTGCACAAATAAATGTTATTTATAATTAAATTAGTAATAACTTAGTGTTACTAGTAATAACTAGTTATAACTGGGTGAAGATTTTTTTCAACTATAATTCGTATCGTTTATAATTACGAAGACTATTATTAATATATTTATGTTTATTAGATTATTAAAAGAATTAATTAGATTTCTAAGTATATGTATAAAAATCTTAAAAAACAAGGACAAACCAAAACCCTCTGTATTATTAATATTTTTATTAATTTCATAAATAATAGTGATCTTATTTTTATTATCATTGTGTGAAATCGTTAGGGGTGCTAGGGTGACAGATCATCCCATCTCTCTCCCTATTTTTCGTCCGTGTAGAGTCCTCCCGGATGCCACCCACTGGTGGTTGTTCTGTAACAGTACGCTACAAAGCACTATTAATTTTTTCCGTAATGTATTCACCGATTCGAATAAATCTCAAATGAATGTTATCAATTCAATTCTTACTTCACCTAGACTTTTTTTTATTGACGAGGCGGCAAATCTCCTCTGATCTCCTGCTACTATGCTCCTTAGAATACAGGATTCAGGAGTTTATGGTTTTGCCACTAAAAACTGACCCGACGGCCGACCTTTAACATCCTACTCTGGTCACGGACTATATCATTCCAGGTCCTCCCCAAACCGATGCCATGCCCCGTTTGGTCCTATCTCGGGGGAATAGTATTTCTTGCCCTTAATACTTCACCTAGACCTACTATTATAATAGGCTTTTTCTGGAAATCTGTTCAGAACATTTAAAATATTAAATGTATTTATTTTACTTACGATTTATTTTTAATTGCAACGGTTTCACAGATTACAACAATCAAAAACAAAAAAGACATACAAATTTAGAAAAAAAAAACCAATTTAAATAAAAAACAAACAAATCAAAACTTAAAATATTAAAATTTAATGATTTATTGTAAATGAGTTTTGAATTGCATTAAATGTATAAAGTATCTAGTGTGTTCAAATAAATAATTATATAATTATAATAATTTAACTTAGTCCCTGTGTGCGTGTTTCTTTTCACAAGACAGTGTCGCTTCATTGTGCTTAAAGCTACATCGTAGCTCGGCTACCACGGGAGCTATTAGTGTCGTAGAGGTCTACGGCGCTACGGGTTACGAACATTTGTTTGTATGATCTGCAAACGTTTCGGAGTTTGCGTGTTTTCTATGTATACTGTATGTATGTCGTTATAAAAGAAAAAGTACACACACACATATATTTATATCACTAGTCTAGTACCAATAGTACGAGCTTTGCTTAGTTTGAAATAGATGGCGTTGTATCAAATTTACAAGACATTAATATTATTATCGCTTTCGGTGGTGTTCAATGCTTATTAATGCGCTTGTTGAAAACCTACTACATATATCCAAACATAGTAATTTTTCCATACTTCAAACTGCAGAGAGGTCACCAATCTGGTCACCGATCGACGTTTTAGTACAAAAATATTGTCCTCCACTTTAAGGTGAACTACAGTTAAGCTAAAGCGAGTGGAGTAATGCTATTTCATTCTCGACAATACGAAACTTCTATGAGTGTGTTGAGACAGAAGTAATCCTTTGTGACTTTAGTAAAGTGTGGAAAAAAGCGAGCTTATATGCTCGTGGATGGGAGTGTGAGGTGATAGAAGATAAATCACTCGTTGCGTCCTATGTAAGCTCTGTAGACACATCCCTTTGTCCCTTGAATTGTAATACACAGCACGCACACATTGATACACAGTATTGTATTTTGCAACTTGTGCGAACTTCACGGCACTCGCCAATTTCCTGATGCGTAGTAGGAATAAATTTGTTTTACTTTGATATTGACAAATTTAATTACGATACGGTTTGAGTTGAATTATTTGAACGGATTGGGGGGAGGGAGTTTTACATTAACGGAACAATTTAACGCACTTAACGTCAGGTGTCCTGTAAGAAAATCCTTTGTTACGTGAGATTTAAAATGTACGGGACAAATATTTTCATTACACAAGCTTACGTAAGCTTATGTATGTGTGCGAGAACTTCAATGTTTATGAGTGTGTGTTTGAGGGAGTGAGTGTGTATGTTTCCGTGTATGAGTGTGGACGTGTTGTTACAACATGTCTTTATAACGAGAGTGTGCTTTGGTTTTGTTTGTGTTTGTAACATGTTCAAGGACTTACACACACAGATTTGAAAGGTAAAATCATTGTGCATAGGCAGTAAACATGATATATTAGGTCTGTCTGCGTACTTACTCTTTTGTGTGCTTTGTAATTGTGCAAAATATTAATATTTTATCTACTGAAGCTTCCCCGACACTGGAAGGCAGCCTTAACTTCTTAAACCTGTACTTTTAAAATACCTATAAGCAATCATAAACAAGAGACCTGTACAAAATTTCAATATTAATATCCGCCACACCTCTGTAAAATTTTTAACATAACATTTAGTCAAAATCAAAATAAATTGTAGTCAATGTTGTAGTCAAAATAACTTTTTTTCTAATATATTTTTCATTTAACAACTTTTTTCAGAGACAATTTTTTGAGAGATGATCTTTATAATCAATGTCGCAATTAAAATGAACTCGTTTAGACAACAGACTACTGAGAGTGACAGAGACATATACACACATATAGTCTAGACACAAAACTCTCCCTCAGTGTCGGAAATTTGATGAAGAGACATTACATTTGATGTGTAACAAGTTTGTACAGCAACAAAAAATGACGTCTTTTTACACAATATAGTATACCGTCTACCGTCGATTAGCCAAAATACACCTATTAGTCAAGGAAATAAAATCTAAACATCTCCAAAAATATTTTTACTGTCTATAGTATCTTAGAATACCTGGATTATATAGAAAGTAAATAAAAACAAAAAATATATCATATCACAAAACAAACAAAATTTTAGAACAAGAACAAAAACACATTTAGTTCTTAACAATCAACATTAAAAATTATATGACTATACTAAAACTTTTGTGCGAAATCTGGTTGCAGCGCCATCTGTCGACGAGTAGCTTCAGAACATTGTTAGTGTTACTTTAAATAAATGTAATTTTAGAAACATTTATAGTTTAAAACTGTGTTAAATGATTTCGTAATAATAAGATTTGTCTTGATGACAGCTATGAAGAATTTATTTCAGTTAATTACAACTAAATATTAACAACTAAATTATCAATAAGTGGGTCTCTATAGTCAGTAATGACGTAGTTACGAGTACAGAACAATCAACATGATAGAGGCGGCATCGATCAATAATGTACTACCGTTAATTACGGTTTTTTATTCAAGGATCGTTAGAAATGGGTACCAGTTATTAGTTTCGATCGATTAGTTACAAGTCAATTGTTTATTTAATATACATTGTTTTTAAAATATTATCCATTTAAACTAATTTATTTATTTATACGTCCTGCATATAATTAATATTGCATAAGGCGGACTTAATGCCGCAGGCAGGTGTAAATTAAAGATTGGACAAACTACATTTCAATAAATTTGTTTAATAATTCTGGAGTGGGAAATTCTTGTCGAGGTGGCAGATCCCTCGGAGAGGCAGTCTATTCGCAAGTCAAAATTTTTAAGTACACATTTTTTTATATTTGTATTTTAATATGACTTTCATAAAGAAAATTGCGAACAACGAGCCGATAAAACATTACAATGTTACATATACAATTTATAAATAAATATAATAATTTAAATTTACATATACACTTATATTTTATGTTTCTAATTAGCAGTAATATTGTCGGGGAAGGCCCCTGCTTCAGACCCAACCACAATGACGCGTACAAGATACCAGTGTTAAGCAATTGTGTCGTTACTTTCACCGAGAGAGGTTTGCTTATCCGATTGCGGCCACGGCAGCTAGTCTCAACGAAGATGAGCCAACGTAAGAGATATTATAATGCACAAACTAGGTACACTCTCTGTTCTCTCACAATCCGATAGAACGGCTATCCGACACGATCGGGAGAGAGATTTCCTCTCCACACGGAGCTTAATACCATAACTGCCAAACTTCGGGCTGCTTTTAAGCGTTTCTATAATCTCTCAATAACAACTTTTGGCTCGACATACTCGTAATTCGTCTTAGAAACATTCACGGACGATGGTACTCACTTTCCATCAGCCGACTCAGCCGTCTCCTTCACCATAGAGTCAGAATATGCAGAAATATGCAAGAAACTGCTAACAATAAAAATATTCACAACATTGACAAGAAAATAGAAATAGCTGTTGTTAAAGCATCTTGGAAATAATTCAAAAGCTCGACGAAATATTCGTAAAAGGCTCGACTTGTTTGAATACCCTTTCATTGTAAACAGCTACATTTGTATTTCCCGGATACTGTATTCATAATACTCTCCTGTATTTCCGTGTTCCACAGACTGCATGGTCCAAGAGCCCGTGAGTGCCAGACCTTCGTCATTTTATAAAAGCTGAAAGTTCTTCTATGTGTGTCCCTAGTACAGGTAAGAATGATCCCCAAACATGAAGCTGAGGCAGCGGTGGCTTTGGCAGATAACAGGCAACAAAGGTATGTAAAATTCCATCTCAAATTCGTCATAATATAAAACTTGATTTTTTTATATTTGATTCATAATAATATCAAAACTCGAGTTGCTCATTGCCAGACAGTTAGTATGGTTCCAACCCTCTGCCGGACACCCCTAAACTATTATAATTTATAATTATACTTACGTTATATTATAAAACCTAAATTTGATATATAATTTTTTGGGAGCCTATTAAACTATGTTTATATAGTAGCCGGACAGTTTCGAAGGTTCTATCATCTTGCCAGACGCATTCAAAGTGAGCAATAATCGGGAGAGCAAGGAGCGAATACAGTAACTAAACGTTATATTATAAAACCTAAGTTTCATATATAATTTTTTGGGAGCCTATTAAACTATGTTTACATAGTAGCCGGACAGTTTCGAAGGTTCTATCATCTTGCCAGACGCATTCAAAGTGAGCAATAATCGGGAGAGCAAGGAGCGAATACAGTAACTAAACGTTATATCATAAAACCTAAGTTTCATATATAATTTTTTGGGAGCCTATTAAACTATGTTTACATAGTAGCCGGACAGTTTCGAAGGTTCTATCATCTTGCCAGACGCATTCAAAGTGAGCAATAATCGGGAGAGCAAGGAGCGAATACAGTGACTAAACGTTATATTATAAAACCTAAGTTTCATATATAATTTTTTGGGAGCCTATTAAACTATGTTTACATAGTAGCCGGACAGTTTCGAAGGTTCTATCATCTTGCCAGACGCATTCAAAGTGAGCAATAATCGGGAGAGCAAGGAGCGAATACAGTAACTAAACGTTATATTATAAAACCTAAGTTTCATATATAATTTTTTGGGAGCCTATTAAACTATGTTTACATAGTAGCCGGACAGTTTCGAAGGTTCTATCATCTTGCCAGACGCATTCAAAGTGAGCAATAATCGGGAGAGCAAGGAGCGAATACAGTGACTAAACGTTATATTATAAAACCTAAGTTTCATATATAATTTTTTGGGAGCCTATTAAACTATGTTTACATAGTAGCCGGACAGTTTCGAAGGTTCTATCATCTTGCCAGACGCATTCAAAGGCGGTCCGAATTGTACTCGCAGCACTTACGACGTTTAAACTGCTAACGTGTGGACCGATTTAGTGAGCGCGCGATAACGATGAAAATAATGAAAATATTTAGATTTAATTAAAATAAATTAATTTCTCTGTAAATTTCTTATCTTAAAAAAATGTGTCCTTTGGTATAATAAACACTAATATTTGATTTACTTTGTTTCATTGGCTTTATAATTTTAATAGCATTGACAATAATAAACTTCTTAAAAATGAAAAATAATATCAATTAAATTATTAGATTTTCGACATGATTGACATTGTATGAGAAAAATTTTACTCAGTATTATTTTAAATATTTGTTATTGAAATTGTAAAAATTAATTAATGAAATTTCTGGATTAAGAAAAAAATAAACTGCAAAATTTGAAATTAATAACAATGGGTGTGCAGTGAAATCCCGCAATAGACTAAGCGCTCTGTTTCATTCGCACTAGTTACTGTATACGCTCCTTGCTCTCCTGATTACTGCTCACTTTGAATACGTCTGGCAAGATGATAGAACCTTCGAAACTGTCCGGCTACTATATAAACATAGTTTAATAGGCTCCCAAAAAATTATATATAAAACTTAGGTTTTATAATATAACGTTTAGTTACTGTATTCGCTCCTTGCTCTCCCGATTATTGCTCACTTTGAATGCGTCTGGCAAGATGAGAGAACCTTCGAAACTGTCCGGCTACTATATAAACATAGTTTAATAGGCTCCCAAAAAATTATATATGAAACTTAGGTTTTATAATATAACGTTTAGTTACTGTATTCGCTCCTTGCTCTCCCGATTATTGCTCACTTTGAATGCGTCTGGCAAGATGATAGAACCTTCGAAACTGTCCGGCTACTATACTTAGTCTGGCCATAAATACTGTTACACTTAATTATAAAAAAATATTACATTTGAATTTCGAATCTGTCATTTTTATACGATTGTTCATTGTGTTTTCTCATTTTGGCGCCAATACATTGTAAAATATTTTGCGATATTAAAATGGTGTGGGGTGATAAAGAGAACCGAATCGCTGTGATAGCATTACACAAAGTAGGTATGGAGCCAAATGCAATTTTTAAAACTCTCCATACACTTGGTATTAGTAAAATGTTTGTGTACCGGGCTATTAATAGGTACAATGAGACCTCCTCTGTTTGTGACAGAAAAAGATCTGGCCGTCCACGTAGTGTTCGTACGAAAAAGGTGGTCAAAGCAGTAAGGGAAAGAATTCGAAGAAATCCTGTCCGAAAGCAAAAGATTTTATCTCGGGAAATGAAGATAGCACCTAGAACCATGTCGCGTATTTTAAAAGATGACTTAGGACTTGCAGCCTATAAGAGACGCACTGGCCATTTCTTAACTGATAATTTAAAGAAGAATAGGGTGGTAAAATCGAAACAACTACTGAAGCGGTACGCAAAGGGAGGTCACAGAAAAATTTTGTTTACGGATGAGAAAATTTTTACAATTGAGCAACATTTTAACAAACAAAATGACCGTATTTATGCTCAAAGCTCTAAGGAAGCTTCCCAATTAGTCGACAGAGTGCAACGTGGACATTATCCGACTT
The DNA here is from genome assembly GCA_949316085.1 of Hypercompe scribonia. Lineage (NCBI taxonomy): Eukaryota > Metazoa > Arthropoda > Insecta > Lepidoptera > Erebidae > Hypercompe > Hypercompe scribonia. Next base: position 23,034,922 of record OX438968.1, on the reverse strand, counting down.
CAGTGATGGTTTGGTGGGGTGTTAGCTATGAAGGAGTGACTGAGCCATATTTTTGTGAAAAAGGTATCAAAACATCGGCACAAGTGTATCAAGATACCATTCTTGAGAAGGTAGTTAAGCCCCTTAACATCACCATGTTCAATAACCAAGTATGGTCCTTCCAGCAAGACTCGGCGCCGGGTCATAAAGCTCGGTCCACGCAGTCTTGGTTGGAATCGAACGTTTCGGACTTCATCAGAGCTGAAGACTGGCCGTCGTCTAGTCCCGATCTTAATCCGCTGGATTATGATTTGTGGTCAGTTTTAGAGAGTACAGCTTGCTCTAAACGCCATGATAATTTGGAGTCCCTAAAACAATCTATACGATTGGCAGTGAAGAATTTTCCCATGGAAAGAGTGCGTGCTTCTATTGATAACTGGCCTCATCGTTTAAAGGACTGTATTGCAGCCAATGGAGACCACTTCGAATAAGCTTTTTATATTTTTAATTGTTTTATATTTATGTATTAAACTGACACACTGTAAAAGTAATAAATGTTATTTGCAGTTAACAATTTTCTTTTTTCTTTATTACAATATTTATGGCAAGACTAGGTATAAACATAGTTTAATAGGCTCCCAAAAAATTATATATTAAATTTAGGTTTTATAATATAACGTAAGTATAATTATAAATTATAATAGTTTAGGGGTGTCCGGCAGAGGGTTGGAACCATACTAACTGTCTGGCAATGAGCAACGTGAGTTTTGATATTATTATGAATCAAATATAAAAAAATCAAGTTTTATATTATGACGAATTTGAGATAGAATTTTACATACCTTTGTTGCCTGTTATCTGCCAAAGCCACCGCTGCCTCAGCTTCATGTTTGGGGATCATTCTTACCTGTACTAGGGACACACATAGAAGAACTTTCAGCTTTTATAAAATGACGAAGGTCTGGCATTCACGGGCTCTTGCTCTAGCAGTGTGTCACTAGATCACGAGTACACTGGGAGGGTCGTTCACGTCCGTGTCAGTGAGCGCGGAACGAGGGTGATAGCGACGCGGCAATGCAAACTCGATTTAGAAGACAGTAGGGTGATTGGCGTAGTGTTGTGTTATCAGAAATTATATTTCGTAAAATATAAATCGATCCTGTTTGAGCTGTAATTGATTGATGATATTTTGTTTAATTAAGGTACGTATGTAATCAAATAACAAATAGGTTTATTAATTTTTTTTTTCTAAAATCGCACCGCCGCACCCCATGGCGCTGCTTCAAAGCCAGTTTCCTATAAATGTAGGTATTGGAAAGCGCTGCTGCCCGCGTTGATTCGATTTTCTAATATACACGTTTTGGTAAATCACGAAATTTTTATCGACTAAGTCAATTAGACTCAGAATCTCATGAAATGAGACCTATTGGGGTTGATAAAACACAGACTTCAGACCAAAAACGACTAAACACAGCTGATATTGACAAATTACCATGCAATGGTAATTGGTAATGGTAATAATGGTAATGGTAAAATTACATTGCAATGTGCAATTTCATTGTCATGTTCGTAATATAATAACATTAGACTATATTTAAATCGTGTGTTAATTTTGTAAAATAAGGTGACCGTCATTTAAAATATCTACGAGTATATACTTAGTAACATTCTGAGTATTAATTTTTTGACAAACACGCCAACTTGGTCAGACTCCTTAAATATTTCGTAACGACTTGAGTGACAAGTATTTTCTAATGAGTATAATCATTTGGTCTCTGTCTGTTCGTTAGCTCTTCAAACCAAAAAAAAACAGACCGACCCTGTACCATTCATAAATACATAGATAGCTTATGCCCAGACTCAGAGTGGCTAATCGTGTTCATCATGCTTTATTTATAAAAGGTAAGAATCGTATGCTTCCAAAGAATGTTATCAAGTGAATTAACAACACTTAACGCAGTGACAGATCTTCAAGAACGACAAAACCGTACACAAACTGGACACACGAGGTAGGACGTATCTAAGAACGTTGTTATGTAGATAAGCAGAAGGTAGGTGAAGAGTCTACAGAGACTGAATCCCAAGGCTCAGACCTAGGGCTTGGCTAAGAAATGCACAGTGAGACTGATCGATTTTCGCTAGTTCAAATGAAGCCTATGTTACGCATTGTATGACAGGCGTACAATACGTGCCCATTCATGAATAATCACACGGTCCAAGGATGTACAATCACAATGGTTGCTGAATTCATAGGAAAATGATTAATACATTTTCAAACAGGGATTCAATTTATACAAACAATATCAGTTTGCATATGCTTGAATAGATACAATCTAAGCTAAAGAGCCGTTTACATTTCTTAGATAAATCTAAGCTACAGATTTACAATTTGTAAAGTTTTAATTATAAACTCATATAGATATATATTTTAAATAATCCTGTCAATTTTCTTTCGTCATATGACTTTATTTAATTTTAATTTGAAAAGTTTTGAAAAGTAGTGAGTGTGACAAGTGTTACAAATAGCCAAGTACAAGAGGTATTTTTCAATTGGAGTTATATCAGTACCTTACGGTAAATTAGCATTAAACAATTCTTCTGTTGCTTTTAAATTAATGGACATATTATACTGTATATACTATTTTACATGAAGCTCGTAAAGTCGTGTTCTACTTTTATATATATCTACTGCGGCCAATTCACCGAAGATTGTAATATTTTTAACTGGCAACTTTGGAGTAAAAATTGATTTAAATTGTGAACAACACCAATTCATAAAGCATTATTTATATATTTTTTTATTCTTTTTTTAAAAAGATCACGGCCGCACTAGGCGAATAAATCCTGTGTCGCGGGGGACTTTACAAACACAAAAAACTTTCCCCTTCGAACATAGATGAAATGGACACAGCACCCAGACTCAAAACAACTATGGATCACACAAAGTGTTGTTCCATGTGGGGTCTGAATCCTCAACACTCAGCGCAGTAAAGAGCGGCGTGGTGACCACTTAAACCTGTGCAGTGCAGTCTGTCAGCATTGATTATGACCATCACTGTAATCTAAGTGGGGTGGTTCATAGAGCCAGTTATCCATAATGATAAGAATGTACTTTATTTACTATTTCTTTGGTATGTGGCACTAAACAGCAGTGATGTCAGTAATCGGACTAATTGTAGGCTCGAAAAAGATATTGTGATCCATATAAGATTTTAAATTTAAAATTAAAGGATATATCTTCCAATATATTTACATTAAAGTCATCACACACTTACACTTTTATATGTTTTACATACTTTCTGCCAGAAAAGAATAAAATAAATAAAATAAATAATAATTATTTTTTTTTCTGTTATTGATCTCAACTCATGGATTCTATTCATGTTTTCCAGCAAGCAGATAATCACTTTGGCAAGTCTTTAAAATAGTTTAAAAAAAAAGGCTTCATTCAAAACTAATATATGATGTAGATGGAAGCTTGTACACTCACTACATACATTACATTACATTGTATACACTAATAGAGAAGCTTGCAATATCAGTAAAAACCTTTCTAAGCAAAAACAATGAACTGCCATGTTCAGCACTCTCCTTACCGAGCAAACTATCCAATATGTGATTACTGAAATTGTACATGAGCTGAAGGCTTTTTAGTAATATTCTGTAATACAAAAAAAAATCAATTATGACACAATTTCTAGGCACTTATTAGACATTCCCTGAATATTTTGATGTGTTACAGTCAGTTTTTGTACATTTGTTTGATACTATTTTAGCTAGACTTGGCCTAAAATCTCAGAGTTAATAACCAAGACCTTGGCTGTATCAGTGTAATTTGCCTGAGCAACTGGTTTATTAGCCAAGTTCTTGGCTCTTGTATCAATAAAATGATATAGTGATATTGTTAACTGTTCTTTTGTCTTAAATAATAGTTTTACTTTAATATATTGTGTAACTGCATATTTAGCTTATATTATCTAATGTTATTTTCTTTCTCCGGCAAATCTTTACTATATGGTAGTGTAAATATAATTGTGTTTCAAATCAAATGCACATAATTTGTTATAATAACTCTGCCTATTTAAATTTTCCCTATTTCCAATTAAAACTTTAGTGTATACTCCGTCACTTGCTTTTCAAAACTAAACTTGTTTGTCATCGACACCAGTTTCTCATTAAGACTTAAGGTTTTGTGTTTAATACTCACGACTCAATACTGCTATTTTTTTATTTTCCTGACTATATATTTATAATTTTTCAAGTGATGCTTAATAAAAACTTTGGTCTATATACCAACTTTTGAGTTTTTTTTTTAATATATCTATTTATTTTTCACATATTTTTTCAGTTTTTTTTTAACCATCCCAGTTAATTTATTCATGACATCATCACAAGTTAAAGCAATAGTCACAATAGGCTTTTGGTTATTAAGGGTCGATTTATACTAGCGCAGAGTCGAAGCGCATCGAAGCGTCAAATTTTTTACAACTGAAGCGAAGCCGCACGAATGCGCGCGCATTCGCACGAATACGCGCGCACTCTCACGTGTAGTAATGGGCATCAACAGCTTTTTCCCAAGCATTATTTTTGGAATGTTTGTCACTATAATTTTTAGCTTTTGTATTAAATAGGCATTCATATTTTTGCACCAGGTAAATTAATTTTTCGTCCGAGTCCATTGTGATTAACACCGACGCAGGCCAATTTCCGACTGATGACGCGTTGGTTCGCTAATGGGCGCGGATACACGAGAATGCGCGCGGAAGCGCGCGAACGCGCACGCACGCGCGCGCTCCAATCAACGTTGTTCGCGCGCAGACGCGCGAATTCCGACGAATGCGCGCGTCTGCGCGCGTCTTTTCAAAATCTCCGAAGTAATGTGTGTGTTACGCTGTGGAGTTAAGGTTGAATTTGTTATGTTAAGTTTTGGATAGACGCTTCGATGCGCTTCGACTCTGCGCTAGTATAAATCGACCCTAAGTGACCATATATGGGGCATCGACTACCAGCTCAACGAAGACTTCGGTTCAACACAGTAGTGGTAAAATGTTGAATCATTTCTAATTTTGTGATACCTTTCAAATGACTTATTCCGTACAAGGCGACGATAAGTTGAAATCTATCCTAGGTAGCACGAGCTTCCAAGCATTGTTGAATGAATCTTGGCTAATTCGAAGTTTAAATTTTCATTACTTTCAATTAAGCCCAATAATTCCTTCTTACTATCATCCTTTCCAGCCTCTTCTGTCACACAACTGCTCAGACTCCTGTAGTTTGCTCAAAGTCAATTTGAGTTTAGAGTCTTTTGGCGAGCAGTCAAAGCTTTGTGTATCATCATAGTTGATTAGATTGACATGAAATAATTACATTACTCAAAGTAGTTGTGCCACCGAACTAGATAGGGTTATGTTTACGTTTCAAAAGGCAATTATCATGAAGTTTTGACTGTAAGAATTGTTTAAAACTACTTACGATTGAGATTAGTTCAGAAACACTTACAACTGTACCTCTGGAACGATTTTGATTCAATATTTACTTGCCGGGGTCTGCCACACTACGTTATAAGTTAAAATCCAAAAAAAAATCGCCATTTTTTGCTATATTTTAAGTAAAAATAATTTACAACACTATTTAATCAATGACAGATTAAAAATTATGTTATTATAATATGTATTAAGTAAATAAAACAAATAAAAATTACTTTAACAGAATTAGGATCAGCTGTTGGTTTGGGTTGCCAGAGCAAGTCTGTGTATGTTCATCAAACAAATGAAAACTAATATTTTAACAAATTAAGGTTTAAGGGATCTCGTTAAGCTCAAAACGTTACCGTGGAAAATCTCCAGTCACTAAAAGAACCATAAAACTCACAAAATTTACCATTCACAAACATTTAATAGGTATTGAAAACTTTGCTATTAGTAAACAAATTACTCTACGATGCTTTAATTTTCTGTAATATTCCCTCTAAAGGATAACTTTTAAAAACATTTTGCTATGGTAACACATCAATATATGGTAAAAAAATACACATAACGCCCTCTTTAATAATTTTCATTTTTTTTTCGTATCGTGAAGTAACAAACAAGTTAGTCGCAACAAAAAGTAGTAACAATTAGGGTTGCCTACGTTTTATTTGTATTTTGGGCTATGGACTATAATTATTATGTTACAAAAAACAGAACTAATCAATGACTTATTAAATTAAATTATTTTACAGCGTACATTAGTCAAAAGGTTGTTATTCACAGGATATATAGATATACTTAAGTGGCAGTGGGCGAGGCACATTGCAAGGCAAACAATGGCCGATAGGTCCATAAAGTTCTGGAGTGGCGACCGTGTACTGGAAAACAGCGTTGATAGACAGTGTTCCAACGAGCTGGTGTGGGTCGCGGAAACCCGTTGAATGCGGCCAGCAAGGGACCTGCACTGGTAGAGAACGTTGTGGGAGTCCTATGTCTAGCAGTGTCCGTCTTTTGGCTGAGATGGTGACGATGATAGATACACTCGATATACAAAATGAGGAACCATAACTCTCCAACACTAGTCACCATTTTATAAATTCTTTTTTAACTTACTATAGACTTATATTTTAGTATTGTAAACTTCTGAGAACAATGCTGTTGCTGCTTTTATAGCAATGTCTGGGATTTCATCTAATTACGGTCTAATTAAGATGATTCTTCTCTTGAATAGAAGATGGCTAGTTAAGGGTTCGATGAGGTGCGGAACCTGTCTATCTGAAATTGTGTATTAAACTATTTAGTTTATAAAATGAAAATATAGACCTAATTATATACGTTTATCAACAATTAATATAGTTGATATTGATGGAACTGTAATAGATTTATTAATGAAAAAGTAATTAAATCATACTTGTGTTGTTGTTTCTTCAAATATATCTTTTAGCAACCCTTATATAGTCATTTTTATTTACCCTAGGTCGTGTGTGGACACATCAGTGTCTTTTAGATTATGCTCTTTTTCATTTTTCTGCTTGGATAGTACGTTTAACAAGTCTGCGGCGAATATTACGAGTCGTGTCTGGTACGGAGCAAAACGACGTAAGTGTTCAAAATGTGAGAAAAACATTGGTTACTCAAAACAGTTTCAACTTTCAACATCATTTCTATTTCATATTTTGAACTTAAGGAATTAGGAACTTCCATATCATCCCTTATTTCACCCTCTTAGATCTTCTTAGTGGGTACTTGCAACATATAAATTACCTGATAACAAGGTTTCAAGTTTATAACCCCAGTGATAATTGTATTGCACAATTAACTTAATTAATTTGCTTATTAATATTACAAAGTTGATGTTGTTAGCATATACCTAGTCTTGCCATAAATATTGTAATAAAGAAAAAAGAAAATTGTTAACTGCAAATAACATTTATTACTTTTACAGTGTGTCAGTTTAATACATAAATATAAAACAATTAAAAATATAAAAAGCTTATTCGAAGTGGTCTCCATTGGCTGCAATACAGTCCTTTAAACGATGAGGCCAGTTATCAATAGAAGCACGCACTCTTTCCATGGGAAAATTCTTCACTGCCAATCGTATAGATTGTTTTAGGGACTCCAAATTATCATGGCGTTTAGAGCAAGCTGTACTCTCTAAAACTGACCACAAATCATAATCCAGCGGATTAAGATCGGGACTAGACGACGGCCAGTCTTCAGCTCTGATGAAGTCCGAAACGTTCGATTCCAACCAAGACTGCGTGGACCGAGCTTTATGACCCGGCGCCGAGTCTTGCTGGAAGGACCATACTTGGTTATTGAACATGGTGATGTTAAGGGGCTTAACTACCTTCTCAAGAATGGTATCTTGATACACTTGTGCCGATGTTTTGATACCTTTTTCACAAAAATATGGCTCAGTCACTCCTTCATAGCTAACACCCCACCAAACCATCACTGAAGTCGGATAATGTCCACGTTGCACTCTGTCGACTAATTGGGAAGCTTCCTTAGAGCTTTGAGCATAAATACGGTCATTTTGTTTGTTAAAATGTTGCTCAATTGTAAAAATTTTCTCATCCGTAAACAAAATTTTTCTGTGACCTCCCTTTGCGTACCGCTTCAGTAGTTGTTTCGATTTTACCACCCTATTCTTCTTTAAATTATCAGTTAAGAAATGGCCAGTGCGTCTCTTATAGGCTGCAAGTCCTAAGTCATCTTTTAAAATACGCGACATGGTTCTAGGTGCTATCTTCATTTCCCGAGATAAAATCTTTTGCTTTCGGACAGGATTTCTTCGAATTCTTTCCCTTACTGCTTTGACCACCTTTTTCGTACGAACACTACGTGGACGGCCAGATCTTTTTCTGTCACAAACAGAGGAGGTCTCATTGTACCTATTAATAGCCCGGTACACAAACATTTTACTAATACCAAGTGTATGGAGAGTTTTAAAAATTGCATTTGGCTCCATACCTACTTTGTGTAATGCTATCACAGCGATTCGGTTCTCTTTATCACCCCACACCATTTTAATATCGCAAAATATTTTACAATGTATTGGCGCCAAAATGAGAAAACACAATGAACAATCGTATAAAAATGACAGATTCGAAATTCAAATGTAATATTTTTTTATAATTAAGTGTAACAGTATTTATGGCCAGACTAGGTATATGTACGAGGGCGGTTCGGAAACTTCTTAGCCTATCAATGAAAGAGAATAGTTAGTTTTTCAAAAACATTTTTATTTTTCAATATAATCTCCTGAAACTTCAATACACTTAGTCCAACGCTTATCTAGCAATTCTATCCCTTGATTAAAATAGTTTTCCTCAAGGTCTTCAAAATAGTGGTTTACAACTGCAATTGCATCTTCATTTGAGGTAAAACGCTTGCCAGCAAGGATTTTTTTTAAGTTTGGGAACAGGTAAAAGTCACTGGGAGCTAAATCAGGAGAATAAGGTGGGTAGTCAAGCAACTCGTACTTTAATTCGTTGATTTTAGCCATTGTTAAAACACTCTTGTGCGCTGGTGTGTTGTCTTGATGAAAAATTATTTTTTTGTGTCGTAAACCAGGACGTTTTTCTTGAATTTTTGCATTTAATTGATCCAGAAGGTTGCAATAGTACTCTGAATTTATTGTTTTACCCTTTTGTAGATAGTCAATCAATAAAATACCTTTGAAGTCCCAAAAAACCGTTGCCATAACCTTACCAGCCGATTGAATTGTTTTTACCTTCTTTGGGGCACTTCCTCCAGCTTCAGTCCATTGTTTGGATTGTTTTTTGTCTCTGGAGTATAATGGTGGATCCATGTCTCATCAACAGTTATGAAACGACACTTAAAATCCATTTTATTTTGCTTAAAACGATCCAAACAAGCTTGAGAAATGTTCATTCTTATGCGTTTTTGGTCGACTGTTAACAAATGCGGCACCCATCTTGCAGAAAGGTTTTTCATCTGTAGTTCTTCATGCAAAATTAAATGGACTCGATCATTCGAGATGCCCATGATATTAGCTATTTCACGCACTTTTATTCGTCGATCATTTAATACCACATCATGCACTTTGCCTACAATTTCTGTTGTTGTTGCTGTTTTTGGACGTCCACTACGTGGTTCATCTTCAATGCTTATACGACCACGTTTTAATTCAGCAACCCAATTTTTTACTGTTGTATATGAAGGAGCACTTTGACCTAACACATTCACCATATCATTATGAATTTCTTGGCCCGATAAACCTTTTTATGTAAATATTAAATGACAGCACGAATTTCTAATTTGTCCATTGTAAAAAAATCGCGGATGCGTCTTTTTTGAACACCTGCTTCTATATGAAAGAGTTGCCAGATCAAAACTAAATTTAACATGTGTTCATACCATAGATGGAAGTTCCCAAAACACTTAACTTTTTTCTGTTTATACCACGCTTTTTGGGCTAGGCTAAGAAGTTGCCGAACCGCCCTCGTATATAGGCAAAATCGTAGTGTCTCCTTGCCAGGGTGCCCTACTTTAAGCTGTCCGACATTTATGACCCACTGACCTCGTTTACAAACTTGCGTACTTGTGGATATAATAGGTTAGTGGGTCATGGCTATGCAGCGCTCGTTAGTAACTGTTACCATGCTCTATTTTTATCAAATGCAGTTTTATTTTTCATCGAGTTTTTTGGGAGAGGTACTAAATCAGAGTTGTCCAAACCACGGCGCGTGCTGTCGTGCAGTTTTTCACATTTAAATAAGATCAAATAATACTTTAAAAACTAATGTTAATATTGATAGAACCGTAAAAATAAGTTAGTGAAATAGTAATCAGATTTAAATATAGGGTGGGCCACGAATTAGCTGACATGTGAAAAATTGTATAAAAAAACCATTTGATACGTTATAAAAAATGTTTATTTACAAGAAAGCTAATTAGTTGGAATTATTTTTTTAAACATTACATCGTCTAAATGACCACCGTTTCGACGTTTGCACTCTTCTAAGCAAGCACCGACATTTTCGTATACTCGTCGGCAAACAGACCGCGCGATTGCCGACATCTCTTCGTTAATTTTTTCTTTTAGTTGACGTAGTGTATTTGCTTTATTGATTTGATTCACGATTCTTCAAATAACAGACGGACAGATCAGGACTTCTGGGTGGTCATGGAATGTCATGTCATGACTTTGACCACTGGCAGGAACTCATTGGATGTGTGACAAGCGGCTCCATCTTGTTGAAACCATGTATTACGAATGTAGCCAGCAAATTCGAGAAGCATCGGTCTCAAGAACTCCCGTAACATATTTGCGCGGGATTAAAGTCAAATGTTAACGAATTCTTAGCCCACCTATATAACATGCATCAACCTGTATGTTGTCTCTTCAAAATTCTTTTTGCGGCCGCACGGAGTTCCTCTGATTTTTCTAGAGCTGCGAGAGGATTTTTCGTGACTACCGTGGCTAATTAGTTTATTCCTGAAGTCAATGCCGCGTTGCCAAATTTCTTGAAGGCCCAAACGGAGAATGTACTAAATGTGACTTCACACCTGTCTCGAGTGACAATAATTATTTTATTTTTAAGCTCAGTCGATTCCTTTTTATGAAATGACTTTGTAAATAATAATTAGACCGAGTTATGCAGAAAGCAGCTGTGTGAGCAAAATAAAAACTCGTTCATTTGCCTTGAAAAATTGAGTTCGATGTTGTGTATTGTATATTAATCAATTTTTTTTTTTTCAAACGATCAACTAGTTAATTTTTAAAACTGACTTAGACTTTTGTATCACCACTTATATAGACACACACATACATAAAAAACGATTTTTACGGTGCCTGATTCTTACGTAAATTATCTTTGTACTCAAATATTAATACCGTAAAAGCTAACCAAATTAGTGCTAAAGCTATCTAACCTAGCACATCACTACACATTTTTTGGTTAAACAGCCATTGTTCAATAGCTATTTCTGTCCAACTAGAAGAAAATATTATCACATTTTGCAAGAAACACCCACATGTGAAGGTTGACTTTTGATTTTGGTTGCATTTTACAAATTAATTTCTTTGTTTTACACATTAAAACTTTGACATGGCTGGCCTTAACGAATTGAGTCTCGCAAACTTACAGAGATATGGATGTCTTTGCAAAAGAAGCGCGATATTAAAATGAGTATGGCAGATTATAACTCAAAAAGCCAAGTAGCGACATGGCTATTTTCCAATCCAATTTGATCCAATTTGGATGTGTTTTAACTCTATGATGACTGTACAAATTCGACTGGTAGTTTTTGGTCCGCTTCAGATTGCTACGTCACGTGGCAGAGAACAAAGGAGGAGGAACTGAATCAAAAAAAACTCATCGAGTAAGTATATTAACGGTATTTATTGACCAGCAAATGTGGGAAACGCAGAGACAAAGCTTTCATTGTTTGTGTACTAGTACGTGATTTGCATAAAGAATCCTAAGTATTACCACTTAAACACTAATTGTTTATTACAGTGCAACCAAAACTATCAAGTTTTACAGTAATAGTTGTGTTCAACCTAATTCTACTCCACAACAAATGAGATAAATCAGACCTAGGAAACTACCGCTCCATAAGCCTTGTTTCTCACCTTCATAAGACATTCAATAAAGAAAATAAAACCTCCACAAAGCTCTACTAAACTGTTTACCGACGCGGTCTTATTACCAGTCACCAACCCCACACTAAACTACGGTTAAGTGTGGGGTTTCACTAAACTCTGCTTGTTAAGTGTGAGGGTTTCACTAAACTCTGCTTGTTAAGTGTGGGGATTTCATTTACCTCTGGTTTAATGTGGGGCTTTCATTAAAATCTGGTTTAGTGTGAGGGTTACACTAAAGTCTGGTTTAGAGTGAGGGCTTCACATCTATTTTTAGTAAATTTCTGAATTTATAATATACCCATGGCAAAAGTATGGAGCACTCTATTAATATTACACGTTCATAACACTTACACTAGACGTGATTTCAAACAATATTTTAGATTATGGTTTTAAAATCTATGCAGAAATACATTTCATTTAATTAGTAATTTCAATTATTATTAGCAGTTCACTAATTCGTTTCGTTGTGTACACATACCGCGCTCCAGTGCGCTTTTGGTGTTATTTTGTGTTGTTAAATTAATTTTCTAACATCATTCATATATATTCTACTCCAAGACGCCCCCGTCAAGACTGGAAAACTCCAATTAAACAACTCCAGAACAATGTAAAAATCTTATAAGCTCTATGCCAAGAAGAGTTACTGTTTTTTTTAACATTACCGAAAAAAAAATGAATTATCGTAGGGATGCTCCATTCTTTTGGACATGGCTAAATGTGCTCCGTGGCTATAACCCCCGTGGCAATATGTGACCTCGTCGGGCACAGCCCAGTATAGCAGAGAGAGAGATGGAAACTATTATTATATTTAATCTGTATGCATAATCAACACCTCAAAGAACTTAAACATATTTAAAACTAACTAATAACATTAAAGATTTTCTTTACAAATAATAAAAAAAAAATTAAAATCATACGTTTGGTCGACATCGTATAACTTTATTTTTTAAATAAATAAGACTCGCAAAGATATTTCACCTACGACAAAACTATGGAATTAAGTGTTTATATACGTCATGAATTTGACAAAGCTACATCTATAAATATTATATATATTTATGGTGACATAGTCTAAAACGATTACTTAATCATGTATACGTTTAAAACCTGATTTAACGGTTACAACTATTGTTTAGTTTAAGTTAAATTCATAAAACACTAATCTATTATAATTAGTTCAAGGGCAACTGCAGGTGTTACAATGATCCTCACACATTGGTGGCATAGATAGTGTCTCATGAACACAGGTAAAACTAAGCGGTAAAACAAAAATATATTCAAAATATATACTAACTATGATAAAAGCGATTGACATCATTTCAATTCACTGCTATACAAAATAGCGTAACGAGTCAACACGAGATCTATCGCTTGTCCGCTCGGGCTCTCGAGGTTAAGCTAAGACTTTCGAAACTGAGTCTCTCCACAACTTAGTGTATTTTTATCACTTTCCGTGGACATATTATAACTTTAGTTGGAACTCATTAACCATTGTCTAGAAAATTAATCAAAGTGCATGCTGAAATTATTAAATTAAACAAATATTAAAATTCTTTAAAATATTCAAACATACATAAATATAAGGATGTTGCAATAAACCGAATTAGGTTGATAGCGTCAGGTCTTATATTTCAGAGACCTTTTAACATTTCATCCCTAAGTCAAACTGTTCTAGGCGTTATCAGGCCTAATGTCAATACTGTACTGTTCTATTAATTTATATTATTGTTAAATTTTATTAAAATATTTTAAAACTAGCAGCACAATAGTAAGAGTGTTTATGAACTAATTAGTTGTTAATAAAAATATAATGTCATCATATAAGAATATCTCGAACAATGGTCAATTCAAAGAAACCACAAACGTATTATAAAAATGTGATAAATAAAATATATAGGGAACCTTTATAGAGATCAAATTTATAGTTATCTGTAACATCCAGAGATCTTGCGTTGTCAGATTCATAAAATTCAAATGTTCATAACAGTGGCAACACTACGTTCAACGTATATCCACCCGATAAGAGTCGATATTAACTTGGTTCTCGGCGTTAAAGAGCAGGCACTACTATCGTAGGCACTACTCTTTAGGAAACTCTGTAATAATTAAAACTGCTGCGCAACTAAAAGATAAGATAAGATATTCGTTCATAGCTAAACGTAAAAATACCAAAACTTCAAATATTGAACACCCGCAGATCCCCTCAGCTATAAATCTTACAAGTGTTATGACATAATGTAGAGTTCATCATGATTTTATTTATTCTATACAATAAGATTGAACGAAAGTATGTATCTAAAGCAACTTCTTGCTGTTCTGTATATTAGAATCTTATATTGTAATAAATGAATTTTAAATATTCTTCCTAGCCCTTCTTATCTCCAAGATTATTTTGGAGCCAACTGTTTTTGTCAGAATATCACTTTTTCCACGGAGCGACTGGCATTGAACCTTCGCAACCCTGACGGCGAACCGAATGTATGTGTAGTACAATTAAAATCTTCAAACTTTAATTTAAAGTCTATGTGCCTTCAAATGTCAAATATCTTAATGGAGATCAGCTTTTTAATACAGTAACTGCGATAAGTACCCATACGTAGCCCCCGTTAACAAAATCTTGGGTTTGTTATTGACACTCACAAATTATCAATGTACAATGCACTAAACGTTATAAATTTTATAAGTAAATTTATCAAAATATCTGGCTTGTTCAAATCTGTCAGTTCAACTGAACTTTACTTGAAAAATCCAGCATGCAGATTACAGGTGACACGATAATGGTTCATAGATACCTACTTTCGTTAGCCTTACATTGCTGTTAACATATTTTTTGGTACAATCGATAATGTTCAAGATACTTTGAAGCTATCGGCCCAATATCACTATTATATAACTTCATCATCTAAGATAAACACCAATGTGAGGCTCATCATCGCTATCTAGTAGAATAAATAGCGCTAAAGCAAGACTCGAGCTAAACAAAATAAATTTCTCAACAAACATCTCAATCTAAACTTCGAATCATTGAAAATAACGGGAGCCTTGTTTAAGCGACACATTTATTCGTACTGCAATCCGTGAATCTATAATAATTGCAGAGATCTGACGTCTCATAGCATAGACAATAACTCCGATAAATAAGACATTTAAACACACAACATATAGCCACATACTTATTTATAACCAGTGTGATCTAACCTATTACACTATTGGAGATATGGAGTCTTAAACATTCAAGATTTACGTAAGTGAAGTTCTACGGATGAATGTGAATGATAAATACCTATTAAAGTCGGGGGCTGGATACCGATAGCTCCTGGCGTGACGTAAGTATATTATAAATTAACTTAAACTAGACGCAAAACTACTTTCTCGTTGAAATCGTCGTCGTCAGCGTCGTCTTCTTCCTGAAATCAACAAAAAACTCAATTTAACATAATAATCATTTGAAATAGTCAACAAAAGTATCGGTTAGTAAACACTTTGTGCTCTTTATACAGCAGAAACATAGCCTCAATTTGTTAATTTTATTTCTCAGTAGAATTATATCTGGCTTTACTTCTTTCTTTGCGACCAAATAGTATGAGATTTACAAAATTTTAATTGCTTCTCAACTTGCTAGTCACCGTTCGAAAAAATTATGAAGACCTATTGCAGTCATTAAAATTTTCCAGGAAATTCTAGAGATGTTCCTACTTCGATACAATGGTCACTTGTGATTGACAAATAGTAAAGCAAAATGTATCGATGTTAAGAGCTTTTCACACTTTTAATAGCTTATCGGACTCTTATGGTACTATACGCATCTTACACCTTTAGGTAGCTTTACAGGGATATCATAACTACAGTCCAATTTTAGGTTGCCTATCAAGGTAGTATGCCTTTATAGCGAATATATTGCGACGATCCATGTGTTCGTGACAAGCATCTCACTGTAATCGTCCGATATTTGACTTGGCCATGTCAATCATTTACTACCATTTCTTGTCAATAATGTCAGTTCTGTGGAGCTCTACAGAATGATTCAATTTATCTACTTCACTCAGTTCTTTGCTGTAAGATTGAAATACTACTTGTTTTTGTACTGGACACCATCTTTTACAGTTCCTTCAGACTCGTGAGAATCATAATTTGTACTTATTGTAAAAATACTGTGCCATTAGATACGCCTAAGATTATTTGATTCGTGAACTTATCAAAAACTCTTTCACATCTTACACCGTTTTTACATTCTGTAACCCTCATTTTCCTCAGAAGCACTTTCACCAAATTGATGTGAATAGCGCTGGTTGTATAGTACCCATAACAAACTCTTCACTTTGTGTCGATCTTTAAGTTTGGGCCCGAATCATTAGGTCATAGAACCACGCTGATTTCAGCACGAACGAGCCGGCTCGACCAAGGCAGTACTGTCCTCCTCAATAAGATCAACCTAAAACGACAGCATCCGTACTGTCGTGTTTCCTTGGTGAGTGCGAGATTGGAGACCCATTGATACAGGTGTGACAATTGTCGTGGTAAGTGTGTGCAATACAATGCCACGATGACTGTTATGCCTTTTACGTCCCCAAGCGGGGTGTAAAAGAGCATCTCACTAGGCCGCCATAGTGTGGGTCGCCCATGCTGCATTGTCAGCATTCACAATGAGCGTGGTGACCACAACTCTTGGATTCTATTCATGCTTTCCATCAGGCAGAGTAGTCACTTTGGCAGGCTCTTAAAATTAAAAAAAGAACCACTTTGGTAGTCGTTGGTAATTAACATAACATGTCCATGTGGTGACAGATTAAGAATACATAGTGTTACCACCCCTATTCATCCTGTGGGTGTCGTAAAAGGCGACTAAGCGAACACAGAACACAAGACAACATCATTACAAAGAGAAGGAAAACTTGAAACAAACCCTATTCCAACCCGTCTGGCCAGCGTGATGTAGTAGGCCAAAACCTCCTTGCTAAGGAGAGGCCTATGTCCAGTAGTGGACTGTAAAAGGCTGTTGATGAAGTATTCCTTATACACCCTGATACTTTGATGCTTCAATGTCCTCTATATAATCGAAGTAACGTATATCATTGTTTACTTGAAGAGATATTAACAAAAGTGTTGACACAGTTCTAATTCAACTGCTTTATGTAACATTTAAAGTAAAAACTTACCTACTTATACAGCCTGATCGATTAAATAAATGTGTTCAAGTGTTCATACAAAAATGTTAAAAGAAACAGTATTCATCACGGTACTTTAGACCAACTAATAATGTAACAAAGGGTTAAAAATCGACAATATTTTTTTCAGAAACCCTTATTCTTTTATTTACATTAGACTCTTGATTTCCCTGGACACCCTCCGTGAGTAGAAATTACACTTACCATCAAGTGACTTCGTCTCGTTAGTCTCCAATATCATAAAAGTTTAACTAGGATATATAGCCAGAAAAATAACATGTCAAAGTCAAAGTACATACATCAAATCCGAAGCATGTGTCAACCTCCTTCTCCATCTTAATACTTCGGTCAACGTTGCCCTTTGTCCGGTTGCTGTAAGTTTTCTCTAAGCCCTCTTCCTCGTCCTCTTCCTCCTCTTCTTCCTCTGTGAGTTGAAAAGTGTCTGATTGACTTTAGTGATCACTAATTCTTAACACAAATCATAAACTGCTTTAATAACTCAATATACAACGTCACATGAATGTTCAGCTCAACACTAGTATGAACGCAGTTTTTGATTTTTAACTCTTTGGTTATGAATATAACAAAAAAGGGGTTTACACATGTACTGAAAACTACGATTGCACGTTCAGTAATGCTCCATTGTTAGGAGTATATATAATACAAGCTTGTATGGATAATTTATCGTCAAAATTTCTGAACAAAATCAACAGATCAAGTTAAAACTGTCTAAAATTCACACATAACCTACTGATAA
This sequence comes from Hypercompe scribonia, assembly GCA_949316085.1. Taxonomy (NCBI): domain Eukaryota; kingdom Metazoa; phylum Arthropoda; class Insecta; order Lepidoptera; family Erebidae; genus Hypercompe; species Hypercompe scribonia. Next base: position 23,016,931 of record OX438968.1, on the reverse strand, counting down.
AATTTGAAAAAAAAAAAACTAAAATAATTTGGGTGTTGTATCAGTTTCATACTGTTTACAGGTCGACAGCAGGAAAAAGAAATAGATATATGACGGTGAAATCTGGTCATTTAGGCTGCGATCCAAATTGTGCTCGAAGCACTTAAGACGTTTAAACTGCTAACGTGTGGTCCGATTTAGTGAGCGCGCTAACGTCTGTTAGCAGTATTAATAATTTGGACCACTTGTGAGTGTGCTTACGAATTCAAAAAGTTGAACATAACCTAACAGCATTTTTTGACAGAAACATGAGTGGAGTATGTGGTGTAGCCGGTGAAGATGGTAAAATGCTTGTATTTCAAGCATTTTCCGCAATCATAGATTCATAGATTCAAATAAATGGCGTAAGATAACGTCAATGCTCACGATGCTAACGATCCGACCCGTCAGTACTGTAAGCAGTAGGTAGTGACTTCACATGTGATATCATAGCATCTACAACGCTAACGGTTAGCATGAAAAGCACGAATCGGACCGCACGTTGGTACGCTACGAGCTCTGTGAGCGTGATTCGGACCACGGCCTTAGAAATAGTCGTAAAAAAACATTTGTAATTGAAAAATAAATCACTCGTCACAAAATTACACAATGTGTATTATAAATGTGATTATCTAATTATTTGTTTCGCTTGTCTTATGCCGTCTATTTACAAGTTTAGTAGTCAATAGTTTTAAAATTGTGCAAGAACATAGAAAGAAATGACATACGTCCCATAGCCCTTGTAATTGTAACTTTTTCCTTCTTTCTAAAAAGACGATTCTCGCAACATATTGTGTCGCGCGAGACTCTCAAACACACATTTAACGAATACAAAGAACCAGGCTCAGAATAACAATTTGTGGATCACCTAAAGTATTGTTCCATGTAGGAATCGAACCTACAACATAACACAGTATGGGGCAGCGTGAACCTCCATCCATGCAGTCAATTAACCGCAGCCCATAGCTAATAGCATATATTACATAATTACCTGCTTCCTCCTCTTCTATGTAATCAGGGGCAACCACAGCAACTTGCTGCTCGGTTCCATCTTCTAGTTGGATAACTTCCAACACCACATATTGCTGGCCGTCCCCATCAGCCACGGTGACGAGCTCACCCCGTTTCAATTCATTGTGCGCTAAGCCCAGCTTTATCAGTTCAGATTGATCATCAGAATCTTGACCCTGAACGACGTCCTGTGGTACAGAACAAAGCAACTTGAGTAAAGGAGTAAATACATACTTATTTTATGAAAAGGATAATCTTTGGCAACGCTGAACCGATTCGAAAAATTGTTTCAATAGCATGTAATATTATCAATATCAGCGGGCAGAGCCTCGGACGACAGCTTGTGGAATATAACTGACCTATATTGCAATTTGCACACTATTCACTATCCGTTCTGAAGTCGTTCATATGCATTTCTTATTAAGTGACGTAGATTGAAAAATTCACCAGCGCAAGCTCGAAATACACGTTAGCTTTGGTTGCGATACGCACATATAACAACAAGTTACGCATGTAATGAAAACTACCATTGCATGTTTAGTAATGCTTTACTATTAGGAGATCGCGGCAATATATAATAACGCATGGACACGCTGCTAACGCATGGCTGCGATGTACCTACATATATAGGTTTTATATACACACACTTTTGAACACGAGCTTATATTTCGCTTGGGTGCTTATGGATAACACGCGAGCGTTAGAATCGTTGCAATGGTCTCTATCTATTTCTAATAAAGCTGAGCTTATTTGATAAACCGAGATCTCAGGAATTACAAGTTTAAACTGAAGTCTTGTAGTGTTAGATTGTTATAGTTGTATAACTGCATACTATGACCAATAGGAGCTGAGCAATTTTGCAAGAGTCGCGTTGAGAAAGACGCAGATGAAGTTGCGGGGCTAAGTTAATCGTAGAATTACGCGAGAGCACGTATGTGTGGGCTATGCATCGACTTTGAATGCTTGCTTTAATATGCATATAGAGAATGAATGATTTTTACATTCTAAGTTTATATAACAATTTTTGCCGCCAGCAGTACAAATAACGTCATTATTAAATGCATCAAGCTTGTTAGATGTTAGGTGATTACAAATGTAATCATTAAGCCAAGTATATATTTATTAACATGAGAGAGAATTACAAAAAGGCCCTTTTTAAACGAACAGCACACGCAAGCATATCACATTTGAAAACTTAATATTTCGTAAGTAAAAAGTGAAAATTTTCTTTAAAGCTAACAACGTTACCCAAGTACTCCAACTACTCATCTATCTTAATCTGTGTTGGCATCAACATCGCAATAACAGTTCATTCAAAACAAAACATTCAAAGCGGTCGAAATTTGACAGCTAAACAGCTTCTATCTGTTACCATCATCATCATCATCATCATCATCATCATCATCACCACCACCATCACTCTAGTTGTCCTGTGTGGTTTGCTCCCTTGTTCGGTGGGGTGACACTTCATATTCTTAATCCATCACCACAGGAATTCATCATCATGAGGCTTTTCAATTAATAAGGTAAATCGCAAGCAATGGTCACGCGGGCAAGACATTTGTTCAAAATATACTTAAACACTATGCCTAAAAACAAGTATTCAGTGTATTTGTGCAAGTATGTGAGGATTCTACAAAGGTACATTTTGTGTATACAATTGGGTAGATGACTGTATCGTAAATAAATATCAATGTCCACATCATTAAAACTAATATCGCGAAACATCTCGGCAAATACAATTAACATAGCTTTTTATTATTATTACGAATTTCAATCAAATATACAGTGAAATATATTGTTCAATTGAATAGTCTAAATCAGTGACGTCACAATTTGGTATTTAGTACATTTTTCATACAAAATTGTCGTTTTGACAGATGATAAAAAGTAACTAATTTGACTAAGGTGTCATCTAGCCTATTGGTGTGACAGCAGGCAAAATTTAAAGGCAATTTATTGATATTCAGTTCTAAAATAATTCAAACTACGATTCGTATCGCACAGCAGCAAATTACGCACAGCTAATACGTTTTAGCTATTTTTTTTTTTAAAGAAAAAGACAACGCCCGCTCTAGGAATAAATCCTGTGTCGCGGAGGACTTTACAAACATACAAGAAACGGACACAAAGAACACCCAGACTCAGAACAACAATTTATGGATCACACAAAGTGTTGTTCCATGTGGGATTTGAACCCACAACACTCAGCGCGTTAGGCGTGGTGACCGCTTAAACAACCAGGCCAACCGTGCAGTCAAAATTTAAAAGAAGATTAGTAAAATGCGGCATTGCAATGAAAGTAGGCTTTAGAATCTCGTAATATTTACATTGAGGGTTAGAAATAAAATACTAATTAATATTCACAATGACCAGGTTGCAGATATTGGTTCCTTAGGATATAGACAGACATCTTAGATTAGAAACTAGCCGCCCGCGGATACTTATAACAACTGACTATACATAATCTTTGTTTTCTAAAACTTCTAATATTTTTATCAACTGCAAAAAAAAACAAGGAAGTTCTCAATTCTATTTCGTTTCAAGTGTTTATATTACGCGGCCTCTTACATATTTATAAAGTGGTTACAATCATTTGGCATTCAAGGTCAGCTTTGTTTAAATTTGTTAAAAATATTTAATTTTTATATTTTTACTATGTCTTTAAAGAAACTGACAGACAGTATTGACTAACCGATCAACGCACAGCTAAAACAGACATTTGCAATAATGTTACTTAGATGTAATCTAATACCTATTTTTAAACGAGAATATACAAGAATATACATATAATCGGCATCTCGGAAACGGCTCCAACGATTTTTATGAAATTTAGTATGCAGAGGGATTTAGGGCCATAAATCGATCTGGCTAGGTTTCATTTTTGGAAAATGTTGTTTTTTCCGTGTTTTTAAGCACGTTACGTGTTTTCAAATGTTTGTTAGGTCCGTTTTGACACTTATCTAAGTGACTAAGGGGACTTAGACAAGGAAGTTAGGGACGGGAGCAAATGAAACGACAATAAAACACAATAATACCGAGCAAAGTTCGGTTTCCAGGTACTGTGTCATGATTTAGTAAACTGGATGACTAGAAAAGGAACAAAAAAAAATGGTCACAGCTGATCCCGCAGTTCACATGAACCACAATGCAATAGTTAAATGAAACCCTGAAACGCTTATAAAGTCATCTATTCCTCACCTTGAGATCTCCATTGACATATTTGACCTTCCTCTGGCGGCCAAGTTTGAGTGCGAGGGCCCTCTCCTGATGTCCAGACTCCGGGTCGTGTAGAGCCAAGTGGCGGATCAGATTGCCCTTGTGTGCAAAGGTGCGCTTGCACTCGTGGCAAGTATGAGTCTTCTCCTTAGGCGGCTTTGGAACGTAGCCAGGGTTGTGATACAAGTTTTGGTGACGACGAAGAAGTTGCTTCTGCCTGTAATTGAAAAAAAAAACAAACTATATATACATTATAATGTAACTTGGATGACAACACTGTTACTGCAATACGCTAGATGACACCTTGGTCAAATTAGTTACTTTTATCATCTGTCAAAACGACAATTTTGTATGAAAAATGTACTAAATACCAAATTGTGACGTCACTGTTTTAGACTACTCAATTGAACAATATATTTCACTGTACATTTGATTGAAATTCGTAATAATAATAAAACGCTATGTTAATTCTATTTTCCGAGATGTTTCGCGATATTAGTTTTAATGAAGTGGACATTGGTGTTTATTTACGATACAGTCATCTACCCAATTGAACAATATATTTCGCTGTATATTTGATTGAAATTCGTAATAATAATAAAAAACTATGTTAATTGTATTTGCCGAGATGTTTCGCGATATTAGTGAAGTGGACATTGGTATTTATTTATGATATAATGGTCTGACCCAATTTGTATTGATTTCAGTGACAAAAAATAAATACCGTAAAATATTTAGTGATTAGAAGAGGTTTTCCTTTTTTATTCTTTAAGGATTATAGAACTATATTTTTTTTACGGAATACTTAGGTCTCTTGTTAAAAGGAATTATGCTTGCGGTTGGAGTGGGATCACATAGTCAATAACATCGGTGTGGGTTTCGAACCCACAGCCACTTACCCTCACTACCTGTGTAAATGTCGTTAAACTAATCATTACACTAACCGGAAGGATTGATCGCATTGGTCACAGACGAATGGCTTCTCGTCTGTATGTTTCAGCATGTGCGACTTCAGGTGACGCATGGTGGTAGAAGCATAAGGGCAAAGATCACACTTGAAGCACTTCTCTCCCTCGTGAGTCTGAGAAAATAAAAGTTAAAATATTAAGCCGGTGAAAGAAATTTCAAGAGTAATATTTAGTGTATATTACATCTATTACCATGTAACGTAGTCTGTTTGTTTTTCTGTTTTCTTGGGTTCAATTTATTGAGTATAAAGAAAATCTTGTTCAAATGGTCTAGCTTTTTAATTTAGCAATGGAACAAGCAAGGTGATATTTAATTTAAACAATGTTGCAGCCATATATCTGCTAAACTATGGGCTATTAGAGCAACCTAACACCATAAATTGTGGTTATTAGGTGGTAGCATTCTAAGCAAAGAGGATATTGGGTTAATCCAACAAATCCAACAGTCCAATAAACATACAGCTTTAGTTTTACCTACACACTGATTATAATGACTAGGAAATGTTGTAACATAGCAGTTATTGCTTGAAAACAACGTCATAAATAGACTAACAAGTACACTATTTGCATGCTCTTTTCATTGGTTCAATTAATTGTTTGAAATGAATGAATTAATATCCTATGTTGCATATACTCTTAAAAGTTATTACCAATGTATTAACCCTTTTGTTCTGTGTACATCCATAAGGACACAGAAACAGAAGTCATCAAATTAGAACAATGTCCTAATTGTATGGTCCGTAGCTAAATCTATGTTAGATTATATTGACAGTTAAAATTCTTAACTCCTTTAAGTTTAAATAAAATAGATATCCCCTGATTTGTTTTAATAGAATATTTATTTGGTATTATTATTGTGTAATGTTCTTTTTACTTTTTTTTTTACATATAGACAGAAAATGGAAAGTATCTATATTATAAAATTATTTGTCCAGAGAGGCTGACATTCGAAACTTAAACTGCAGGGGCTTCAAACTTGAAATATGGCAACTGATCGAATTTTCACCCCAAAAGAAATAAAGCTGTATGAAAGTTAAAAACACAAGACAAGTATTATCACGGGGACTAAGTCGAGGGCCCACAAACAATTCAAACAAGCTCAATAAACTGAAATGAAGACATTAAATGACTTACTTTATTATGCATCTTGCACGAGTAGCGATCGGGGAAAGATTTCCCACAACGGCGACACTTGAGCGGTTTGTCGGATGTGTGCAGTTTCTGCACATGGATCCTCAAGTCTGTCTTACGTCCGCACTTGGCTGGGCATAACTCACAAGCATACACTGGCTTCTCAGACACTGATGAAAAAAAAAACGTATTTATAAATTATTATTCGTGTCGAACTTTTAAATTATTCTTTAGAACACTGTTTCCCATTTAGTGGTACGCGTAAACCCAGGGGTACGTGAGATTGCATCAAGGGGTACGCGAGCAATCCCTTAATTAAAATATTAAATCCTTAAAATGAATGCCTAATGATTATTTAATCCTTCTCTCCCGACTTCTTAAAGTTATTTGTGGTCGAGTCATTATCTTAATGTTAAATTAAATGTCACTTTTTACATAAGTGTTCTTAGAAACCTATTTTCAACAAACGCATTTTACTTTGACTTTGACTGAGGGGTACGCAAGTTCGAGGTCTTTCTTGAAATGGTATGTAGAAAAAACTAATCGAGAACCACTGCTTTAGAATATATTTTTGTCAATGAATGTAATGTACTCTTGATATCACTAGTTGAACGAGAAACTAACTGAAGTAAATTCACATATTATTTATGTATTACTAATAAAATCAAGACATTCAAGACAGTTTTAGTTTGACACATGAATATTTATCATTCTTCGATTATTGGGCAGTTTTGTTGTTTAAATGAGTAGTATTATATCCACACTATCTCAGAATTATGTATGTTATTAATTTAATAGCTATAGAAATCCTGGAATCCCTCAATGATTAATCACTATTAAAGGATTATATTTTATGTAGGGTAGAGTCACTTCTAATATAAAGAAAAAGTAACGGAATACTCGAGTTCCTTAAGTCCCTCCCGAGTCGCTCGAATCTCTCCGGAGTCGCTCGAGTTACACCTGATTCCAATAATATATGTCTCAAAAATTGCTTGGAATAAGTAGAACAAAACGACATGCTTCCGGTGATCATCCTTACTGGCTATGTTGCCATACTGCTGCTCTAAATATTAGTTTAGGGGAAGAATACTAGTAACATATTAAATTTTGATTTTAAGATGGGGTTAAAAAGTAATCTAACCCTGTACACCCACTTCAGACTGTTTGATTATAATTATTATAATTATACTAAAACATTTAAAAAGTTGTAAAATAATTAATGGCCTACACATGGCAACCCATTTTTAGTAAAAAAGCAAATTTATTTAGAACGTCATAGACATTTATTTGTTTAATCATATCGTTATGTAAGGTTAGTTAGCTAGTACCATATTACTATATTTACGGCCAGTAAGGATAACAATCGGAGGAATGCAATTTATTAGTACTCATTTTTACCTATTTTAAAAGATATTTTTCTCAGATATCGGACATGGGATAATTTTCTATTGAAGTTGATACTTCTTTGTTGTATCACTAACAACTTATAGTTTAAATATCAACATTTCTTAATTAATTGATTTTCGTTTGGCTGAAAGTTGATAGTCTCACCATTACCATTTTAATCGAGACATCCACTGCTGGACACAGGCCGGCCCAAAGTCAGGATTTTTTTTTTTTAAGACAAAACCCGCAGTTGTTACATTTTTCTGACACGAAGGATGTTTTTTTCTATCTTAAGAGCCTGCCAAAGTGACTCTACTCTACCTGATAGAAAGCATGAATAGAATCCAAGAGTTGAGGTCACCATACTTATCGCAAATGCAGACAACGCAGTATAGTGACCCACACTATGGCGGCACACCCCACTTGGGGACGTAAAAGCCATGACAGTCATCGTGACAGTGTAAGGCTTACACAGTTACTACGATAGCTGTCACTCCTGCATCAATAGATTTTGCTACAAACATACATGAAACGGACAGTGCAGTAGAAACAGTCGAAGTGACCGCTTAAATCACTACGTCTTGTACAATTAGTATTTCAAAGCTGTTTACACATACCGTTATGGATGAGTTTATGAGCCTTGAGAGAGTTGGATTGGCTGAAGCGCATGTTGCAGTGGTCACACTTGTATGGTTTCTCCCCGGTATGGGTACGGAGATGACGCTTCAGCTTGAACGTGTCTGGAGACGCGTAGGTGCAGTGAGGGCACTGGAAAATAATAACAATTTAATACTAAGCGTCCACAATTTATGATAACGACAACATCAAGCGAAAATTACTGGTTACTGAAAATTAAACTATTGTGCATGACGATCACCACTCTTGGAATTCAAATCACTAATACTGTAATGTTATTATTGTACTTATAGAAGAACAAAAATGAGTAAATCAGTAAGTATAACAATAAAATATAATCCGACCCACGCAACCCTGTCGATGATACTCAGCTCCTATGGTCATAGCATGATGGGATAGCATATGCCTTTCCTCAACAAAAGGGCTATCCAACTTGCAAAAGAATTTTTCAATTTAAACCAGTAGTTCCCGAGATTACCCCGAATATTTTATAGATAGATTGTTTTCTCACCTGGTATGGCCTCTCGCCAGTATGGCAGCGAACGTGTCTGCGCAGCTTGGACAACTCAACAGAAGCGTAGTCGCATTCGGTGCATTTGTGCGGCTTCTCATGAGTGTGCTTGTAGCGTACGTGACGCACCAGCTCGCCTGTGCACAACAACAACAAAATAACAAACAGAACAAATATTGTATGTAAACATGCAGGTGACTGCTGAATAACAAGCATTCAAGAGTGGCGGTAGTTACTGTCATTCATCAGGTGACAAGCCTGCTCATTAATGGCATGAAAAAAATTTAATCTTTGGACGATGATAGTATTCAGTTTTTATTGAAGTGAAACGTGAAAATTTAGTGTAACATTTTTTCGTTACGCGTCACATTTTTTCGTTACGCGCCATCTTATACATACTTTCTCCAGCGGAGTAGGGATTGGTAAATGTCTCCAATGTATTTTGCGGCCCGTTTTGAGTAGTTACATTTTTAAAATCCAGGTGGCGATTGCATCGACTTCGGACGGGTTTAAATTATTTTTTTGAAAAATAACGTCATAAAGAAGTTTCACTTCTTACGAGTGTACGCTAGTACACGCACACATTTTGAAGTGAAACTTCTTTATCGGGGTTGGAAAAAAATTTAGTGTAACATTTTTTTTTCTGCATGGTAAAGATGATTCTTGTAGTGTTTTATGACTTGTTATACGTGTTGGCCAAACTAATAATCTAAATAGCTTGTAACTGTACTGAGTAGTTAATTGAATAAATAAATAAATGAATTTTATATGAACTATACCGGTTGATAGGCAAAATTCTTCCAAAGATTTAATTTTTGTACATTTTCTTTTATAAAATCATTGCTTTCATTTTCCTCTCTTTAATTTTAGATCTTTCATTTATAAGTGTTACCATCTCCTGTAACTCCTCAACCGACGACGCAAGTAATTGGTCATCAGCATAGAGACGGCATTTGATTGATAATTCACCCGTTCTCAATCTCAATTCTTAGCTTTTCAACTCATCAAACAATTGTGCATGAATAAGTTAAACACCAAAAGATATTCTACACATTCCTGTCTGACATATCTTGAAATGTCAAACCAATCTGTGTTGGCTCCATTCACACGACACAAGCTCTGGAGTTCTCATATAGAAATTTAAGAGCATGCACCATCTGGGTGTCCACCCCATACGCAGTGTTAATCACAAATCATCCTTCACCACTCAGTTATAGTCCTTCTCGAGATTGATAAACGTGCAGAAAACTTTCTGACGTTTGGTGTGGTGTTTCTCAATGATTGATCGAAGTGAGAAGACCTCATTCATATATCCCATTCCCTATCTAAGCCCGCCTTGCACATCCCATATGTTTTCATCTCTTTCTTTCATCACACTAGGTAATAATAGGTATAAGACAATCAGATTCCATAAGTGTCAAATATTAAACATTGTAAATAAAATAGATATTGAAGGCAGGTGAACTTTATAACACTGTTATAAAAACAATGGCAGCAATTAGATGCTTTTAATTTAGTAGTAACTTTAAATTACGTTTAGAAATGGTGAGAAAAGAACTGGATTACAAAAATAAAAGCTATGTCGTTATAGTACATTTCACCCTACAAATATTTGGACGTGAAAGCATATTAACTGTTTTTGTAACCCGTGTACACTAAATTTAAAGTTAAATTCACAAATGTCAATCAGATGGTCCATTTATATCCAAGACATTTAATTTACAGTTAATCTATTAATTTGAGCATCGAAGTATATCAGTTTTACATTTAGCAAATGATTCCATGAAATACAACGACAATCACAGCAAGAACTTACCAGAAGTGGTGAATGGGCTGTTGCAATACTTGCAGACATGGGGCTTGACGCCATTATGCATGTTCACGTGATTCTGAAGCGAGGCGATGGTCTTAAAGCCACGCTCACAAACAGTGCACTTGTGCGGCCTGTCCTCAGAGTGACTCTTCATGTGACGGAGAAGTAGGTACCTGGTAGGGAATATATCGTTTACATTTAATTTATCCTGTTTAACGTTTCTGAAATACATACGGTCCGTGAAATTTGCTTAAAAAGTGGTAGGTGCAAAAAATTTTTCACAATACACGGATACTTTATTTAGTGCTTTTTTATTTAAACAAGATGTAGCTTAGCGCAAATCAGAAATGTCAATCATGGAGTTTAGAGCCGAGACTGAGCTCCAAACTCCACGACAGATCATCAGTGTAATACTGAACTGCTCAGCGCGAGCGCCTGTGGTTGGTCGAGCGAGGCTAGTACCTAAGGTCTCCAGGCGTGTGTGAAGGTTTAGCCTAGGCCTAACGGTATAGCGGTCAGCTACTTTTTGCGTGTCGTGATAGTGTCTACCTTAGAATCAGTACTAAAATAATCTCCCGCGTGCAAGTTTTAGCTTTGTACTAATGTAATTGGCCAGTAGCTACTTTATTTACTTCTCAGATCGTTCAGTTACTGGCGTCAGAATAAAAAAAAAAGTTCTTCGTGTATCGCGATAGTCACTACGTCGGGATTTATGACTGTATGTGAAATGGTAACAGCCGCTAGGACATTTTCAGCTAGTTATTTCAATAGGTTTTAAACTAATCGAGAGAAGTATGGTCCCGGAGATTCACCCTTGTTCATTCTTCGTGTACTCACTCTTCCACATACTTACATAAATACATATATTCAATTAGCACAAACGCTTTATAACCGTCTGTCTACAAGGATAATCAGGTAAGTACCTTACTGCCAGGAGTTTTGCTAGCCAGTGTAATTAAAATACAGTAACGTTGACAAAGGTCTATTAGCGAACGCATTAAGGAAGGACCTAAAATTATTGACACTGTACCCACACAAGCGAAAGAATTACACATAAAACTAAGTTACATAAAACGAATCGAATAAATACGAAAATAATGGGTAACATGTTTTTAGTAAACGGAAGAGTTTTTACAGATCATCATCAACATTGTTTAGTTATTACTGAATATTTAACACTTTATGAACCAAACAAAAAATTAGGGTCGCTAGTTGAAAACAAAGATCAACTTGCCTTTTAAATGAAATTATATAGTACTAATATGTATAAAGTGCTAGTATAACTATAAATTTCGAGAACTTAAAACGATTCTAATAACAGCATACATAGATACATGTATATATATCAATGTTTCAAAGTCAAAGTGTGGTATAGTTACGACTATCTTATGTTGGTATTATAATCAGCAAATGTGAAAAGGTTTGTTACACAATGGACTGTAAATAAACACAACATACAATAACCACCCACGTCATCATTACATAAGACCTGTGTGACAAGGCAAAGAAAGTTCTGGAAACATCGACAAGTTTGCCAAAATAATAGAATATTCGCGAAAAGTGAATCTGAAGATAACCAAATACTTTCACATAAATTACAAAGCAATAAAATAATATGTTTCATAAAAATATGTTCAGCCATATGCTTGATGGAGAAAAATTCAAAAGAAGTAACTTAGACACAGGAATCCAGTCTTTCTTGTGTCGTAAATATATATATACAGCAGGACCTCTTTCATCCGAACGCCGAAAATTTACCCTCCGTTCGGATTCGTGGAGCGTTCGGATTATAGTATGTTCGGAACTATATTTAGGTATATGTATATGGTACATACTTTCCTGAGATAAAACAAATAGTATTGCAAAATATTAATTAGTATATACTTATTCAAAAACATATAAACAGTAACATTTACCAAACTTTTTTAAAGAAATCCTTTATTTTAGTTTGTCGGGAGGTATTTAATGAGAAAAGCGAGCGGGTATGGGCCGTTCGGATTATAGAGGGGTTCGGATTTAAGAGGTCCTGATGTATATATAAACAAATATAAAAAAAAGTGTAAATGTGTTAGGTCTCGAACGCGAGCCGCGAGAATATGGCTGAGTAAATCGTGATCACAAATCGCGTAAAGTCGCTTGAACTTATTTGAATCGATTTCTAATATCGATCTTTTATCCACCACCCTAAACATATGTCATGCCTTTCGAATTCAATAACAGTTGATCCTAAAAAACTTAACTATTACAAATGCTTAGTATTTAAAACCGTTAATGTAACAAATAATTTTAATGAGTGTTAAATTATGGTACACAAACTATGCAATGTATTCACAAAAATTAAAATTAAATCGATTCTGTAAAGTTCGATTTCGCAATTAAAAACAAGAAAAGAAACAAATAAAAATCCTCACTAAGTTATCAGTAGATTTAGTTGGATAATGCATATTTTATTTGGAATAATAATAGAATTTGTACAGTCCGGCTTCTTTTGGACTTTCTTCTGTTCAGTTAACTTTATGTTCCCTACTATTTCTACTACGTTTATGGCAACGGCTTCGCTGTTTATGACCATAACGTGATCTTAAATAGCCTACAACCTTCCTCCATGAATACTTTATTCAATACAAGAACTAATGATTGAAAGCCGAGTGACAGTTTAAAGAATACTGAAAAAAAGCAAAAGATATTTTATATATATGTTACTTACCGCCTGTGACTAGTGTAAGAACAGAAGTTGCACGTGAAATGTGGCCGGACATGCTTCACTCGCTTGGTGGTTGCTGCTGTCTTGGCCTTGCCTTCAACCTCTTCTTCTTCTTCTGAAGCCTCCTCAACAGCTTCCTCATCTTCAAAAGTGTACACGTCCTCATTGCCTTTGTCATCCTGCTACAGAGAGTATATACTACATTAGTATATTATACCAAAGTAAAGCAGGCCAATATGGTACTGCATGAGGAGTTATTTTCAGTTTTTGCAAGATCCTTACTAGAACCAAAATCCAATAACCTACTTCCCTTCTAGCAAACTAACTCATCTTGTACTGTGACAGCACATGAAGTGCATTATATGTAGATGAATTTAAATTTAATTTCATACTTGAGTATGTTCAGGTTATATTATCAGAGTGGTGACAGACTAAGAATAAAGAATGTTACCATTCCTATTAACCCAAGGGTGTCGTAAAAACCGACTTAGGAAACAAAGTACGCAAGACAACAGTACTGCAATAAGAAGGAAAAGTTAAAACGAATCTTTTTCCTTTTTTTTTAACATGTGGAAACCTCCTCCGGCCGTCACCCCACCGCGGTTTACGGCGAGGCGGTGTGTCGGAATCGGACCGACTAAAACCACACGGTGTGCCACTCTGCGCCTGACATAGGAGGGATTCGGGAACAGCTGCTATTACGACATCCAGACTTAAAACAAACCCTATACCAACCTGTCTGATTAAAGTGATATGGTAGGCCAAAACTTCCTTTCTAAGATACCACCAAACTACTAAAAGCCATTGATAATGATATGATGAAGTTAATACACTATGAAGTTTACCTGTTCTAAATTAAGATCAATATTGACAACAGGTTTGTTCTCTTCTTGAACAACAAGCACATAGCTGACTTCTCCAGTACTCGATTCCGATGGCACAAGGGTCACAGTTTGGAACCCTTCTGCCACTTCAGTATCTAATATCATCTGTTCTTCTTCTCCTATGACCTGCAAACGGGTAAATATATAATTATATTAAATTGTTTTCTTACTTTTCCTCATTTATTATATACATTTATTTCATTTTATTAGGTGTATTGTTTGTATGGTTAAGTACATCGGTGTCCTTTAATGTGACATTCTGAAGCACAAAAATATTAAGCTAGCTTGTATGTGCATTTATTAAGCTATTTTAAAGATTGTTTTTATTTGTACCATTAATTCCATTCTTTTTTTATCAATGCAACTATAAAATGCCATAAAGAAGTGTCAAACACAGCTTAATTGTTATAAAATATTGTTTTAACTTTTATGTAAGCTTGTACAAGGGAATCATTAACAAAAATGAGATTTTAACAATTAACATCGAACAATCTCATTATGGAATGAGCTTTCTGCCGAGACTTTCCCTGAGAACTACAGTATGGGGCTTTTCAAGAAGGGGGTAAAGAGGTTTTTAAAGGGTCGGCAACGCGCACGTGATACCCCTGGTGCCGCAGGCGTCCATAGGCTGCGGTAACCGCTTACCATCAGGCGGGCCGTATGCTTGTTTGCCACCGTCGTGGTATAAAAAAAAAACACTTGAAGTGTAGCTCATAATATTACTTGCATTTTCTTATGTACAAAACTTTATGGGTCTTAACCCTATTTTTCTGAGTAACATACCCTTACTCTCAAATGATATATGCAAACTTCAACAGTTATCAATGGTTAATTTTCAAATCAAAACATGACATGACTAAAATTTTATTAAAAACTCTATCTTACCTCAGTACCATCTGCCTCAGTTTGCAGTGACACCAAATTCTGGTTGTCACCAGCTCGCTGGTAGTAATACCTTCCTTCGTCGTCCACAAAGTAGGTAACGCCAGTAGCGGCTTCTTCATCTTCAGCGGTGTTCACTAAAATATATAAAAAAAATGTACGTTTGACTACAAATTAAACTATAAAACTTATGTTTTTTTTTTAATAGTGACTTATTCTCAAGAATACAAGAGGTAAGAAACGTGTACCTAGAATATTTTTTAAAAAAATATTTCATAAAGTAGTGTTTTATTTATAGATGTAGTCCACCCACTAGTGTCACTTTTGTGCGACGAGATCAACTCACGATCACAATGAGTAATCAGACAATCTCTCGAGTTGAACTATCTTAGAAACCACAACGACATTAGATATTATTACAAAGATAAAAATACATTCTCTACTAAGGTGTATATTTGCTTCTCACGTCTTGTACTGTTTGTATTTAATGTTCATTGAATCTCTTTCTATGTTCTCTCTTTTACGTGCGCCTGCTGAGGATTTTAAAAACGTTTGTAAATAACTTTGCAACGACAAAACAATCTATATTTATCTAATCTATATAATTTATATTTAAAAATGACATTATTACGTCCTGGTAAAACCAGTTTTAAGCAATCCTTTCGTTGCTTTTCACCAAAAGACTAAGATTACCAAAGCGCAAACCCTCTTCCCCTAATTTTGGGGATGGAGATTTAAAAAGCGGCAACAAGTTTGCGTTTTTAGTGTAACACATGCCTGTGGGTACTGGTAAGGACATACTGGCAGGTGACCCGTCAGCTCGTTTGCTCCTTATACCATAAAACAAACTGTATGTGTCGGTTCATATGCTACAACAGACCTTTCTATAAAGAATACTAAAATTAAGCTACTGAATAATTTATTGATAAAAGTATTTTACCTGCAATAACAGCAGTGCTTTGGTCCAAGTACTGCTGAATCAGCGTCTGCTTGGTCTTATCCTTTTTATCGGGAGGCGGCATGGCTGTAAACAAAGAGCGAAATTAATAATAAAATATTTAAATAAGTATTATACATATTGATCTCAATTAATTGATTACTTTCACTCGATGGTAGAAGCATCACCACTATCATATTCTCCAGATGCGATGTTACCCTAACACAAACTAGTTTATTAAGGGAAGTATCCCATTCAAAGGCTGAGCGCGCCCTGTGATTAAACGTGAGCGGATTAGTGATAGCTGATAGCGTCTATACAGTTTGTAATACCGACACGGACGTTGCAACAAGTAGCGTGTGGTTTAAAACAACAGACAACTTGACGATGAACTTTAATACGCTAATACCTTTTTTAATTACTACGAATGTCGTTTAGCACTTTTTCTCAACCTAATAAAATCTGTACCGACAAATGTTGATATCCGAATTTAGCAATTTTTTTATTAAGAGCCTGCCAAAGCGACTACTCTACCGGATGGACAGTGTAGATATAATCCGAGAGTTGTATTCACCATACTCATTGCGAATGCAGACGATATTTAAATAACAATAGAAATATGCAAACTAACCAGCTACAGGATCTTCCAGAGGTAAAAGTAAATAATCATACGTTGACAGTAAGATAAACATTATTCACAGATGCAACCACACGTCCCAAACATGCAACCATTACTCTCCCCAACACAGCCGACCACAAACTGATTGGAATATTGATCGATTCATGTCCTCGTCTCTCCCTATGCACTAATGGGAATGAAATACCTATAGGTATCATATGTAGCCAAGTATTAACTCCCTACCTGAAAACCCCTGTTCCCCGCGTTGGTTACCCCCTTGCGTCCCGACACCGAATACAGCTAGCACTAGGGTGATACTAAGTACGCAGTGGGTGAAACATCGAATTATAACTCATATACAAATAAATATATTACAGACAAGGCTACGAGGCGCCTATCACAGACGAACCCTTCGATAAGTGCCTCGTAGCAAATAAATTAGAAATCTGCTGCGTAATTGCCCCTTAATATCGTTAAGTCGCTGATTTGTGTTATTTAGAAAGTGATGCTGAAGGTATTCAGTCATTCGTTGAATTCTTGTACTTATTAATCTTATATTAAACGCGAATTTTGAATTATAGCTGGGTATACAATTGGCTGAAATAATTTTTTATTTTGATTTTAAGAAATATATCTTCTGCTTGCATTTGGCATGTAGTAATAACGTTAAATATAGGAAAAGAAAAGTAAAAATACTTTCACGCCATTTATCAATTTTTTTCCGTCTGTCAAAACGAGTGAATCTCCACCCTTAAAATCTATCACAGACGGCTAAGAAACCGACAAAAGTAACTTCGAACAAGCGATTTTAATTTGTATCACCTAAATTCCACCCTTTACGTGCTAGTTATATCACAAATGAAATACATTATGAATATAAAAATTCACAACAAAAATGTACGTCGTTAGTTCTAAAATGATACTAGAGATAATTGTCACAGGGATCAAAGGTATATTTTAAGACCTATAATTAGGAAATTCGGTATATTCTAAAGTTTGTTACAAAAAAAAAATAATACGAATAAGCCTCGAGTATAGTTTATGTACATCGTGCAGAGTCAATAAGAGTATCCCAAAGAATTCTGAACACTACACACACACATTAATCAGACACAATGAAAAATCAGACTAAACAGTTTGTGGATCACGCAGTGTTGTCCCATGTGGGAATAGAACCCCAACACTCAGCACAGCAGAAGACGTTCATCATTCGTGCAGTAAGATCTGGTTGTCTTACGGATAAAGTTTGAAAAAGTGGAGTAAATTGATATATTAGTCGTTATTTAGAAAGAAAAGGCCTCTCCCTAGAAAGAAGGCTTTGGCTTACCACACCACGCTAGCCAAAGAGCTAATATTGAATGCGCAGACAAAATTAGTTTTTTAGTACTAACAGTCTCTAACATAAGCCGCGGTCGAATAGAGGAACAGACAAACGGGCAAGGCAAAGATATGAGAGGTCTTACATTACAACGAAACTCCTAAAAATTATAAATCTGCTTAGCTACAGTGGTAACAGTGTCGTGAGCCCGATAGTGGTCGTCGCTCAAACATCTAATTTTTTGAAATGCTATTTTTAAGTCATATAGCTCTTAGACAAGACAGTGCCCGACAAAATCGATCTTCGTCGGTTAAAATCTATTATGTTATATTATATTATATATTATGGATGTGCACATTTTTATTTCGTCATGACTGACTCACCGATATTTCAGGTTTCTAAGTTTAATATTAAATACAGTAACTAGTGTTAGGTTGCAAGTATAACGCAAAATAGGCATTATTTTCTAGGTATCATAATTGCTTAGGTAGCATTATAATCTGATGGAATACATATTATTGTTATTAATATAGAGTTCTACATTTACACGATTATTTTTCAAAGACATAAACTAAAGCATAGATGGGTATGTGTGTAGGTATATAGTGAATGTGAGGAGTTGTGGTGTAATTGACTTACAATGTTTATCTCAAAATAAAAAGCACGAAAAAAAAATTGTAATGATAAAAATTTGTAATGTTTACTGCAAAATTCAATGGCATCATCAATACATTATTTTATGACCTTGTTTATTCTTAAACTTTTATGTATGTATTATTAATTTAAATGAATTTTAGTCCATCCAAAAGTTACGAGGAAGAAGTTACTGTAAGTGACAAGGTCAATCTTCTGTGTACATTACATTTGATATACATTTTATTAAGAAAATATGATTTAAAATATAAATATTTACTTATAATTTCGTGTAAAACTAATATAATTGTCTGCCGGTGCTTGCGTTCCGTTTACATTAACAAATTATATGTTTCAAGCTGTGAATTATTTATTTAATTACTAGTGAAAAAACGTAAATATATTTTCCGTGTATGTGACTGCCCACTATGGCTAGTCGTAAACCGACGCAGCTACCATATTTTGTGAGATATAAGCCTGTATTTTAAAAGGTTTTCAAGTATCTGTTGAACTCTGATTACCTGAAACTAGTCTTAAGTTCACTTCTTAAACAATATTCTTATTAAATAATGTCTTTTAAGTGTTACTCAGCTGAAACTCGTCTCAGTAGTTGATTTTAGCTTACAGTCTGTTCTCAATTACGCTTTTGCGTTATTGACGTTGTTATTCTGTATTGCGCAGCAAACTATATTAAAATATACTTAATATATAATTTAGAAACACTATTTCTAAGAATTTATATGTAATACACTATTGGTTAGAGTAGCAATTTAAACACATTAATCACAACCTTGTTCCCCAAAATTAAGTGTTAAATAAAAACGACTAGCTATTAGCCATAATGGAACATTCAAATTGTTATCAAAATTTGTCATGTTGAATCGGTAAAATATGTTTTTTTTTTATATTAAATGATAATGTTATACTTTAACCATAACCAAAAGGTTATGGTGGTTTTTAATTAAACTAGTGGGCAGGCGCTAGGAGGGATCTGGATGTCGTAATAGCAGGGGTTCCCGGATCCCTCCTATCTCAGGCGCAAAAAATGTATATTTAAGTAAACTGAATACCAATTTAGATTAATTTAATTAAAGTGAGTTGAGATATGTATCTTAAGTAACTCTTTCATAATTAAGAAAGTAAAGTAAGTCTTTCGTAATTATTGACAAACAAATAATTGTTACACTTGTTCATTCCCCTTAAAACACCTTAGAATTCAACGTTTGAGACTTGCTTCAGCTTGTCTCACATAAACAAAGATCACAAAATCTATACTTGAGTGAAGATTTTGACATAAATATTGTTCTGTAATAAACAATCACTTCAGTACAGACCGAGGAATTTTGTTTTAGAAGGCATTCAATAATAAAATCATTACCTAAAATGAGTTTTAAGATTAGATTCACTCTTACATTGTTTCCACAGCCTAAGAAAAGAAGATAACATGTAGATTTGTTCAAATTGCTTCATTTACAAATAAACATTTTATAAGGATTTCATTGAATTTTTTCTTTAGTGATGTGGATCATTAATTTTGTTAACAACCAGATCTCTATAGAATAACAAATCTAAATCAGAACAAAAACAATAAAAAAAATTAAAATGAAGTCTATCATTATAATTATACGTGTAGTTTTATCCAGGATGCAAGTTGTCATTCTCTGTTCTGTATCTGAGGGTCTTATAAACACCTCTTGCAGTAAAGATCAACTTGACAGAAATGCAGGTGGATAACCTCTCTCTCTCTCTATAAGAAATTTACCAACAGAATAGACTGATACTAAAATACTAAAGTCAATCTAAGCTCAATCTAAGTACCTACTTCAAAATATTGTTATACTACTCTGGGAAGTGTACATTCTAAATATGTATATTAAACAGAACATACTATAGAATCACAGCTTATTCTATCAGTTGGAGCTGAAAGACGAACCTACTGTTAGAAATAGTTATGAAATGTATTTGCTACTGTATTTATCATGTATGTGATATACTGTATATCATCCTTATACTGTTCAAAGTGGACAAGGTATGGATTATTAATATTTACTTTCCGTGAATAAGAAAATTAATTTACACTTAGGTACGTTTTATATAAATTCTATTAATATTAATTGACTGGACTAAATAGTATTACACACCGATTTAATACTTGTGATTAATTTTTAATTATTTTCGTTAAATTATATATTGAGCCGACTTCAACAATTAGGTATTATAATGGTTTTTACCCTCTTTACAGTGATGTGCTTTATTTCAAAATTACTAAATTAGAAAGACAAAAGTCACTATTAGTATTACACCTGCACTTGTCTTAACTAAATATCATGAGTCATGAATGATGTGAGTGATGATAAATCAAATATAAAATTGATTATGATTATTTAGTCAGCTAGCAAATATGTGATGTATATTACATATATATATTTCTTAATATAAATAAATAAATATTTCAGAAATTTAACACACAACGCCATCTAGTTTTAAACAGAGCAGAGCTTGTACTATGATAACTAGACTGACTTATAGAATACTTGTATACTTTTTTATTGTAAATACATACATATTATATATAGAAAACACCCACACCCAACAGCAATGCAGTTAAAGGCAGTTATATACATATTATAGACAAATTACATTCAAATATAGAACAAAGTGAAAGTACACTTGATTATTCTCAACCCCTTGGCTTGATTATTTGTTTATATTACATATTTATGAATGTGATTACAAAATTATATGCATAGGCCTAACAGGGAAGATATTCTTCAATATACTTCATTATAAGACATATAATACAAAAAAGTAGGTTCCAAGGCATTTAGATCTGTTGGTGTAGTGGTTAGCGACCCTGACAGCTAAGTCGGAGGTCTTGGGTTTGTTTCCGGTACAAAAACTGTGTGATGAACAAGATCATTTCTTCTGTGTCTGGGTGTAACTTTTCAATAATATGTATTTGAAAACATTTATGTATGTTTATCAGCAGTCTGGTTATCATAATATTGGCTTTGTTCAGTTTGGGATCAGACGGCTGTGGGAAAGATTTGTAAAATTACACTACTTTCAAAGAATTGATTTGATTATGAACCTGTTCGAGAACTATCACTAGCTTATTGTTATGAAGCTAAAGTTAATTAAATGCCCACAAATAGGTATTTGCATAATTTACATGTGTTTTAATTAAGTGTTCGATGTGACATAATCAAAAAAAAAATTGATAATGTGTCAACAGAATATCACAGAAGACCCTACCACTTTTATACTTTATATTCATATTGTACCAAAGAAGGTTATAAATGAATAGGTAACAAAGAAAACCCTTGTTTCACACTGATTATAAGCAAGACAAAAAAGAAATTGTTTCAATTTAATATGTATTGCATTTTTTAATTTGAAGCGATTAGATATCTCAATGTATAGAGATTAAATAATTATCACATATAACATGTGGAACAAAAAACAAAATAGAGAAATTAAAACCTCAATGTGCCTCTGTATTTATCCATGATCTGGATTATTGATTGATTTAGAAATAGACTCAACTAAGCAAAATCTATACACAAAATGCAATTTTAGTGGATTTAGTGTTTATTTACAATAGTGTAAATAATACTTAAGACTTACTGCAAATCGTGGACCAATCTGGCTTTGATAACGACACTTCAATATGTAAAGGTTACGATCACAAAAGATAATATCAGTCAACAACACAACACAATTCACTAAGACAGCTATTTAAAAACATAGAGCGCGTTGTTGCCTTAACTTCGAAACCGTATATTAAGCCAGGTAGTAAGTATACTGGACACGATCGCAAATACTATACTGTAATTTATGTCCGCCATTTTCTAAACGTGTTTTCACCTTTTTCCACTCCTTTTTGCTTTAGTTAACTACTATTTCGTAAGTTTAACTTTAAAATGAAACAAAATATACAATTATCGACAAATTACCGCCACAGATTGGAAACTAGACGAGGTAGACGGCGCTAGCGTCTGTCAATATTCTTATGGGTCTACCAGGAAACTTCTGTTTCACATAGCTAATTATTCATTCTGTTATATCAACCCGTAAACACTTTAAAATTAATATGGTTTACAGCCACGATTTTATGCATTGAAATACTTGAAACAACACAAATAAATTTATACCTGCTTGGTGGAGCTTCTATATTTTCTCAATGAGGGCGTTTCAATCAATTCATTTCGTTTCCTGAAGTGCGATAGTGACGCCAAAATGGCCGCCGCGAGAACTACAAAGACAGTCTCTATAGAAATCTACCACAGACTCTACAATATTTGACAGATATATATTTCACGACGTTAATCGATACGTAACCCTGTGTTGCCATATTGCGACCCTAAAATTACTGCTGAATGGTTATTTTTAAGGAAGTTACATCGTCAACTGTAGAATGGTAGTATTGTTTTATGAAGTTTTAGTTTTATCACATAAATAAAACTAGTGATAAAATAATA
This sequence comes from Hypercompe scribonia, assembly GCA_949316085.1. Lineage (NCBI taxonomy): Eukaryota > Metazoa > Arthropoda > Insecta > Lepidoptera > Erebidae > Hypercompe > Hypercompe scribonia. The sequence goes on along the minus strand of OX438968.1, from coordinate 22,993,780 downwards.
GAAATATAATTTTATTAAATGATTTTACAGTTGAACATTTTAGTCTTACCATAATTTTTTTGCGGGAGTACCTATTCATATTGTAAATGATAACAAGGTAATAACTTTCGTAAATTAATATCTACAATATATAACAAAGGACTCATGTAAAATTTTGAGTATTATAATTAATTTAAAAATGACATTAAATAAAAAATTATAATATTATAAAAATTTAATAACTTTCTTCTTTATCATTTTAAGATTTATTTACGATATACGATTCTTTTCTTAATTTGCTATAATAGGAAGAATAATATTTCGAACTCTCTTGATTAGATCCAGAATTCCCAAAATAGGGCTTTTGGTCCTAAATATGGGACGAAAACAAATATAATAGAGTGTCTTATCGTCGATGACCCTTAACAGTCCACAGTTGGACATAGGGCTCTCCTTACCATGCAGGTTTAGGTGTGTTGTATTTTTAAGGATTAATTGGCTTTTATATTTTTTTTTTGTTTTTGTGTAATTTTCTACTGCTTATTACTTTTTTTGGATTAAGACAAATACCGGTATATAATATAATAAAGGTATAATATAAAAATTTAGGGTCCGAAGTTATTTAATCTAGCCAATCATATTTATTTATTGACCTAGTAGCTAAATTAAATCTATTATAAAACAAGCCTGTTGGTCTAATGGTTCAAAACCCTGACTATTATTCTGTAGGTCGCGAGTTCCATTTTCACTGTTCTATGTCTAGGTGTAAATTATCTCTTCATTTATTTTTATTTTTAAAATATATAAGTATGTATGGAATTTCCTTCTAATCTAATTCATTTAATATCATTCAATCTCTCATTAATTTTCTCCTTAAATATGGTATTTAGAACAATTGATGTATTGTTAGATTTAAGTAAAAAATAAATTCTAGTTTTAATTACACATTAATCTGAGGTTGACTTTAGTCAATCAAACCGAAGACGGCTCTTAGTTCTAATAAAATTCATTATTTATTTTTAACTCTAAATTCTTAAACAAAAAGCATGGATCTAAGAATAGTACTGAGTGGTTACACCACTTTGTCCTTTCTTTCCCGGCACTGCATTCACGTGTGACGTCACGTGTTAATAATTTAAAATTGTTTTTGTGTATCTACGCGACTGTTTCCCGTTTTGTGAGTGGTTCAAGATAGTATAATAGTGCCTTTGAAATTTAACTGCTTTAAAGCATAAATATTGTGCTAGATTCGTTTATTATGGCTGATGACTAAGTAATAAACTTTATTTCTATTGATTCTTCTTCTCGTGTTTTTTTGTTTTTGAAGTTAATTTTAAAGAGTTTGTTATTTTGTTTGTCTTTTTTTAGTCATGTCTACTGTTAGCGAGTTGTCGGCCTCATCGTAAGAGCTTTTTATTTGCTATTATGCTATTTTTTTTAATTAAATCATAATGCCCATGGTGTCATGGTCCCTGTACCCAATGTCGGTGGTCTACTATTTTTTTAATTTTTAAATATGTATTTTTGTTTTCCTTTTTTATATATTTAAAAATGTAATCAATATGTGTATTTATGAAATAAAGAGAATAATAATAACTTCAGATATCTCATATACTGCTATCGACTCCAAATTAGACCGATGATATACATGCCTATTATACGAGCCACCATGGTGTCAATGTTCAACACCTGACCCTAACTGTGAACACTACTCTGCTCATCTTATCCACTGGAAATGTTGGGAATGTAATCTTTGCTACAATAAACGTAATATAATGCTTACAAATGATATTTTTAGTGGTATACTATGGTCAACTAGGGTGAATATCCGTGTGGTTAGAAGATTCTGCCATACATATTATAAAAATTAAATATAGCTTACTTAGGAAGCGTAATATTTCCTATCTGAGGTGCTTCCCTGTTTAAAAGGTTTGCCTATTATCCGTTTGCCTAGAGCGGGGGCCCATTGATGCAGGGGTGACAGTTATCGTGGTAACTGTATAAGCCTTACACTGTCACGATGACTGTCATGCCTTTTACGTCCCCAAGCGCGGTGTGAAAAAGCATCTCACAAGGCCGCCATAGCGTGGGGTTACCATACTGTATTGCCTGCATTTGAAATAAGTATGGTGACCACAACTCTTGGATTCTATTCATGCTTTCCATTAGGCAGAGTAGAGTCAATTTGGCATGCTCTTAAAATAAAAAAAATGCCTAAAGTATGTTATTGATACCTAAATTATATACATCTGGCTAGCGTGTTATAGCAGACCAGAACCTCTTTTAAAAGGCGAGGCTTATATCCAGCTGTGGAATATTCATTCATTCATTAAGTGATATCTATTGTTATTTCATTTTGTCTCCCACTTTGGTAAGGAGGGCAGTGAAATTATTATATTGCCAACTTCTCCTGTTTTCTTGTGATTCATTTCGTTTGAGGTTAATACATGAATATGTATGGGACTGACCCCTCCGAAACGTTTTCACGTAACTTCTATACACTAGAATCATCAGCAGTGACACGCCGAGCTATAGAAGTCGGGACGTCTCAGAATAAAATTGGGACATTATGGCCGTTAGGTTATACATTAATTTAGTGCGACAGCGGGCCGCTAGGCACGAAGTGTGACAGTAAATTTAAACTACTTTGAAATGATAAATATAAATAAATATTAAATGTAAAAAATATTTTAGTGTTGAGTAGCCTAGTTGTCGAAGGCTATAACTTTTAACATTACGCTAAGATCAACAGGAGCTGAGCATCAAGGAAAAATGATGCAAAACAGGGCAAATTTATTTCTTTTAAGAGCAGGAGCACATCGTTAAATAGTGGGACCCTGAGCTATTGTTACATAGGGGTCTCTTTTGTAGGCGGTTTTATTATTGTATAAGGGAGTAAACGAGCAGATAAGTCACCTGATGTTAAGTAACCAGCGTCTCTCAAGGATACCTGCAGTTCAAGAGTTGCAAGTACTTAGCCACCATTTGAGTCCCTACGACTTGACTCAGGGGGAGAAGAAAGTTTAGGCTCCAGTCACATTATTTATTCAGTGAAAAGCAACAAAAGAATTGCTTATCACCATCTTCAAGTTGTGCTACTACTCATAAATCAGCTAGAGATTGGGCGATTTCCTATGCACTGCAACTGAAATATTTAAAAATAAAAAATATAGATATTAAAAAAAAACTATTTATGAAAATTGTGCGTCAATATCCTTCGCAATTAGTTTTATAAAACTGCAACAAAATACTTTTAAGAGAAGAACGACGCCTCAACTGATTCGATCAGCCCAAAAATAACGTCTCATCTTTACATCGAACTAAAAGGAAGAAAACGTCTTGTATTTTTATGAGACACTTAGAAATGTAATAATAAAAATGTCCCAACATTGTATAAGAGATCTACTTTTAATATTTTTAATTACAAAAGAATCCCTGTGAATATAATGCATAACGTCTCGTATTTTCGCGCTAAAAATGTGTTCCTATGCTTGTCCTTCAAAAAACGTTCTACGCAAAATTCTGACACCTGTAACTTTTAACTGCGATAAGAATAGATATAGACGTAATATATATATTGATTTCAGATCTTAAATATGTATATCAAGAAATAATACAAATAAAAAATTACGATTTACCACCAATTACACTTATCTTTACATAAGTATTTGACAATAATGAACTAAACTTAAGAACTTATGTATTTTTATGTGCATATCCACCATTTTCTTGATCATATTATCTCTTTTTTTTTCTAAAAAAGAGATAATATGTCTCTTTTTTTTTCTCAATATAAAACCTTATTAATTATTTTTTCCTCAAACTATAAACAAGTTACGCATATGATATATGTCTTTTTTTCCTATTTTAAGTGCCCGCCAAAGAGATACTACTCTGCCTGATGGGAAGTACGAATAGAATCCAAGAGTTGTGGTCACTATGCTCATTTTGAATGCAGGCAACAAAGTATGGTGACTCACACTGTGGTGGCCTAGTGAGATGCTTAACGCCCCGCGTGGAGATGTAAAAGACATGGCAGTCATCGTGGCAGTGTAATGCTCACATATCTACCACGATAACTGTCACTCCTTCGTCAATGGGCCTCTGATCTCACACTCACCAACGAAATACGAAAACACGGATTAGATGCTGTCATTTTAGGTTGATCTTCTCTGGGAGGGTAGTATAGCCCGGATCAAGCCAGCCCGTTCGTGCTAAAATCAGCGTAGCTCTACTACGTTTAGTGGTACCTACTCGGTATCTACTCCCCAACAAACAGTGGCCGATGTTCCAAGAAGACGAAGCCCCTGCACCTACCTCGTTTGCTGCATACAGTCCCTAAACCACGTCGTGTGTCTTTTAACACGCTTTTATTAGCTTGGGTTATATCTATGTATATAACGGAATCTTTGAACTCAATTTTCACCGGTTTCTAAAAATCTGATCAACTTGAAACTTTGCACACGTCTCAAGGACCGATGATAATGCGATAATTTGATAATAGATTTATGACTTTGTCACAGACTAAAAATGAAAAATTAATAATAGTTTAAAAACACTAAAATAACACGCTTTTGTTGCTAATCGAACTAAAAACTAGAAATAATCTTTAATGATAAAGAGTCTAATATTACAGTAGTAGAAGATCGAACAATCAATCATAGTGAATCGCCTCAAAATAAAATTATAACAAAATTTAAGTTATTAGCAGAATAATTCCATTCAGAGTAAAAAGCGTGGGGTGCATTTTACTGCGATTCATAACTATCCTCTCATAGATAGTTGCCAATAGAATGATTGTAATATTTAAAATATCGAGCAGCCCACGATTTTTTTTTACTTACTTCTGCTTTAATTCGTTTCTGTATATCCGAGGTTAAACAAGATTAGAAAATTCCTATCTCATCTAGCTATTCAACACGTTTTTGTCCTACGTTCACATCGTAGTCAGTTCTACAGATAAGTCAAATGCGTAGTTTTTTTTATTTTTATAAAGTACCTACAAATTTGCGTCATTCATATTAATTCTAATTTTGAAATTACGATAAAAATATTGTTGAAAAATTATAACAACAACTTCTGTTTTTATTTTTTTTCGTAAGGTAGGTAAATATTTTTTCATCATAATATCAAACATTTATACTTTCAGTTATCGAAATTAAGACATAAATCTTGCTATTATTTCTATTTTTTTAATAAACTTATTTTTAGGGTATCATTGGAAATTTTAACTTAGGGACAAATGTTTTCGAGACTTGGTAACACTGTATTGATCGCTTCATAGCGTCGTGTCCTTGATTTATTTGTTATGGTTGGTATCAGACCGGCGCGAGAAGTGTCTGCTGCATTGATTTTTAATTGTGATAAATTGCAAGCGCGGGTGGACGTATTCCTAAATACGTCGCTACGCTAAATTTTCAATTTTAAATTTCTAAAAGTGAATATATTTGCATTCAAATCTACAAACCAAGCATGTTTGGACGTCTAAGGTGGCCGCAGGTGGCGTTTGCCGGTCCTGCACCATATTGTCGGTGTTTTATAGAACATCCAGATTCGGTCCAAGCCTGTAGCTGTGGTGAAGAACTTGGTGTAAGGGAGTGGTCATGGGAGCGCCCCGAACTGCCATCTAGCTGGATACACTTTGCTAACAATAATACGCAGGTGACTTTGCACCCTTACTATAGTGCCGGTACTGCCGTTGTACGAGGAGACTCTTGTTTCAACCAGGAGTTTACTTACTATTGGGAGGTAAAGATCATGACAGAACCATACGGTACTGATGTCATGGTTGGCGTAGGATCGGAGAAGGTTAACGTCAATGATAGCCTATTCACCTTCCGCTCGTTCCTTGGTCGAAACGAAGAGTCATATGGGCTGTCCTACACTGGAGCAGTGTGCCATGACGCACAAGTTACGCATGATTCGCCGGGGTTTGGCTGGGGCACCATAGTTGGAGTTAAAGTTGACATGTGGCATGGAACCTTAGAGTTCTTTATCAACAGGCAAGGATTAGGAGTTTCTTACGTTACGCTGCGCAAACATCAGATGTTATACCCAATGGTATGTTCCACTGCGGCTCAATCAGTGATGCGCTTAGTCTACGCATCGTCATGGAAGGCTTCTCTTTTAGTGACTGCAGGGAAGGTTCTGGCGAATTCTGTGAGGCGTTCTCGTTACTTCACTCTGCTACCACCAGGAGTGCGCAATTTGCTCTTGGAGAAATTTTTTTTAACCCTTCCGAGCCCGCTTTCTGAACTGAAAATAGAGGGCGTTGCACGTCAGCCTCTGTTCACGGGGCGGCGCCATTTTAATCGGAGATGGTAACATGAGAGGAACTCGCGTCGGCCTGCCCGCCCTGACAGTCCCGCGATGTTTTCTGTGCCCTACCGGCACCAAGCTGAACAAAGGGAAATGGGCAATCACTTCAACAATTTTCGAGGTGAAAATTTCTTCGACATAATTGATAGATTGAGAAGAGATTAAGACTGTTACAGAACGAGCTTTAAGGAAGGATAGTGTTTAGTGTGATTTCAAAAGTTGATTGAACATCATATCCGTGTATCTGTGTTAGAATAAGATTCAAAAATGTTTACTGAATATGTTTTTAAATTAAGATTCAAACTTACTCTTAATGTAATTTGAAAGAAGTTTCCTAGCGTAGCTGGGACTATTGTTTTATTATGATGTACTCAGTAGATTTCTCCCTGATTCATTTCGTAAGTGTAAAGGAGGGTTACTTATTGCTTTAAAATTTTGGAAATACTTTAAATGAGCCAAAGTTAGTTTTTAGAAATTTTTGGCCTAATGAATCAGAAAATGATGCTAAAACTTTTTACAAAAAAGTGAAGTGTTTAATCTAATTACTTAATTAATTTTTTTCATATAACTTATATATTAAATGTGTAACAATTTGATACGTATATATCATAGATATATCTTTCGTAGATATACAGGCGCTGAAATCTTTCAAGTCAAAATAAAATTGGATAAAATTCATAACTTTCTAGTTGCGCCATAAAATAAACAAAGTTGAATTTTATATTTAGAGGAAGTATTATCTATAACTGGCTACTGACTATTTTTTATGTGTGTATTTAGATATAGTTATAAACTAAAAGAAACTTACCCTATTTTGAGGCATTTTCAAATACTCTCTAAGTCCTTAGATTAGTGACGAAACGTTTAGATTATATTATATGAATGATATACGTGTGTAATAAATGTGTAGTCAACGTTTCAACATGTTGCAATAGTAACACAGTACTCTTATAATTATAAATCCTTTATATGTGTTACTCACTTTTAATTTCGTGGGCCACATACGAATTAACACTTTAACACGGGCCATACATAAGAATTATTTTGTTACTAAAGGGTTATAATTACTAATAATCTCATTTATAGGTTTAGTTCAGAAGAAAAGGTGATACATATTAATAATAATTACACGAGCAAATTTTATCTTTGAGTTAGAATATTCAAATATACACGAATCAATATCACAAATTGTATAAAGAAAAACTTAAAGAATAAGCATCAGTACCATTTCGGATCAACTTTCTGCACAATCGCGGCAGCTAAAGTTAAAACCACGTGGAGAGAAACATAAGTTTTTTTTGAACCAGGCAAGGGTTATAGTCTCGAATTTCGTGCATTAGGTGGTACAATGCTATCAACCATACTACTGTTACTTTATCAGTCATATACGAGTACAACTATGAAATCACTAGAGGGCTCTATAATGACATCATAGTTGTCATAGTGTCAATTTATACCGTGCACCAGTGGGGTGGGGCCCTCGAGTTCTCTTAGACAAGATGAATCTCTTTCTACAATCGCTAACGCCTCTATTATCTTGTAACATTATGTTTTGTGCACGTGACTTAGCGATTTTAGCGAATCGCTGACTTTTCTAATAACGCATACGTTTGTTAAATGTCAACTTAGCTAGCTAGTGGGGCTGGTAGTAACACCAATGACAGCAGAAATCCGAGACCGTAATTTCTTGAAAATTATTCTTATATGGAGCAGAGGTTAAGACTGGTTCAGAATGAGCTTTAAGCGAGGACTGTATTTGATATTAATATAAAACTTTTGATTCAAAAGTGTTAACAGTAAGTTCAAAAAGTTTCTTGTGTTAAATTCAAAAATATTTATTAAAATTTAATATTTATCTAGACTGTACTAAAACTTAAATTGTAGAAAGAAAATAAAGATTCAAATAGAAATAACAACTGCATCTATTTGATGGTCACTTACGAGATTACGTGAACATCTTTCGCCAAGGTGTAGATATTCTACAATAATGCTCAAGACGTTACGATGAATTTTAGATAAAAAAATAATATTTAAATTACTATCCACGACCTTATATTTAATGTCTGATAGATTTTTATAAGTTTATCTACCTTATAATAAGCTATGACTTATTCTCTTTTGAGGCATATATTTTGAACTTCCTTCAGATAAGAAATGTTTATTTTATACCTTCTTATTATGAATAAGATATATGTTTAACATAATAATATTATATATGTGAAATATTTAATCAAACTTGTAGTAGTTAAAGACATAGAATAAGAAACTTAAAACTAAGTCAATCACACTCAAAATTGTTGGTTTTCGCCACATTCTTTAATCAATTAATAACATCTATACATATTTGAGTGGCAATGAATTATTACATTTCGGCTAAATGATTAACTATGATTGGCTTAGTCTATATAACCATTCTATAGTATACGACCAAAAAAAAATAAAAAACTGTAAAACCAAAAAAAAAGTGCTTAAGAAACATGTAATACATATTTAATCTGCTTATCCATAAATCGCTGTTTTATTTTTCATTTCACTTATATTAAATTGATGACCCAGGCACTTAAGATAGTGAACACGATAACAGTTCACGTACAGGGGTGTATCCATCTAAATAATAATAATAATAAATCTCTTAATTCACCAATGTAAATTATTACACAGTTACAAATTAGTAAAAATTCTAAGTAAATTAAAAAGTTTAAGATTTTCTTTAATCTAATTTCAGCAATTAAAAATATAGTATTTGAAATATAATATATAAAATCAAATAAACACAATTTACTTTTCGTGTCTCTATGTGAACTTTGAATGAGGAAACAGTGGATTTTTCTTAAAGACATACAACAAGTTCCAATTTAATCACCTGCTTGGCATTGTATAAGCTACACTCGATCCAGGGGTTATATGGCGTCCATGATGCATGGGTTATGAACGCTAACGAGTCACTCTTGCATACCTAGACCTAGACCGCATGCGGTTCATTAATCATCATCGAAAATATAGTAAAATTAATTCACTATTGAATTTTCTACTCCAGATTTCAATGTATGTATAGGGTGGGCCAAGAATTCGTTAACATTTAGATCTAGCTACTGGAATTTGCTGGCTACAATCGTAATAAACTGTTTCAATAAGATGGAGCCACTTATCACACATTCAATGAGTCCCTACCGGTGGTCAAAGACATGTTTCCGGACAGGCTGATTTCCAGATTTATCCATTTCCAGATCTATCCTCAGCAGACTTTTTTTTATGGGGTTATTTGAAGAACTGTGTCTACATCACTAAACCAAATACTCTACGTCAACTAAAAGAAAAAATCAGTGAAGAGATGTCGGCGATCTCGCTGTCTCTTTGCTGACGAGTATTCGAAAGTTTCGTGTGGTGCTTGCTTAGAAAACTGCTAACGTCAAAACGGTGGTCATTTAGATGACGTAGTTTTTAAAAAATAAATTGTAACTATTTAGTTTTCTTGTAAATAAATAATTTTTATAATATATCAAATGGTTTTTATATGATTTTTCAAATATTAACTAATTCGTGGCCTACCTATATAAAGATGATGAAATACTTACGAACTCCTCAAACGTGGTACTTACTTTCTGTCATTATGGTTACTAAACTACCATGTCAGTATCCAGCATACTCAACAATACCTAATCATGAACTGACCATATAGGCCTATTTATGTGCAAATAAACATTTGTGTTATAATAACTCATAAAATCACATTAAGACTTACATCTCACACACGGCTTCATTGTCCTAAACAGAACTTGTGCAGCTGTGACCTGACTGGTGAGAAACATACTTAAATATTTCTAAATACAGTGGACCCTCGGTAATCCGACCGCTGTCTAACCCGGACCCCGTGATAGCGGTGATAGCGGTGATATCACATCCGAGTGATAGCGGTGCAGCTTAGCGTTTATTCATTGTGTATTACGTATACGTACCTAGTAATGTCGTCACAGGTCCGGAAGACAACAACATGTAGAATCTTATCATTTGTCTGTAATTTGTCGGATTACAAGGTACTCTTGTAAAAAATTCCGAGCTATAAGGGGTCTTAGGTAGTACTCTATAATCCGACAAATTTGATAGTCCGACACTGCCCTGAAAAACGTTTGTCGAATTACCGGGGGTAGTGTACATACATATCTTAGATAAGTTACACACAGACAAAGGACAAATGATCGTGCTCGTCACAGAATATTTGTTCTGGGTGGGAATAGAACTCACAACCTTCCGGTTAACTGTCAGCTTTACAAACTACTAGACCAACAGGCCCGCAATTTTTTAATAAGTATACATTACTTATATGTACAAAGACATGACATGTGGATTTACATCCACACATAATCTTTACCAATATAAAATATAAAAATATACTTTAAGTTTTTACCTATTAAATCGATTCTTATATGAAACATGTTAAAAATACGTATTTTTCTATTAATTGAGGGTGAGGGGTGAAAGTGTTCGAGTCCAACATAACCACCAGTAGGTGGTATTCGGGGGGATTTCCGCACATTAAAAAAAAGGGGTGTGAAAGTGCACTCGATGCTCATGTACACAAAAACTCGGATCAATGGATATTTCGTCTGTATGATGCCTGATTTATCACGGAGCACCAGTCTTTGTAAACCTGTCCTTAAAGATGAAGTTATTGCCTAGTTGATGAAACTATGATGAAATATTTTATTCATGGTGTCATTTTAAGATTTCGTAGGTAAAATGACAAAACAGAAACTTCATAGAATCGTCCGATACGTCCGACCGTCTGTCTGTCCACCCACACGATATCTATTAATACCTGAAATCGATAAATTTACATGAATATTGTATACATATAGTCTTTCAAAGATACTAAGGGGTTTGTTGAAACAATATTTTAATTAACGTTTCCATTTGTGAGGTATTAAGGCTTAAAGCGATGCTTTATACTATTACACCTTTTTAGTGAATCAAAGTTTCTAAAATACCCAATTTCCAGACCCTTAAAAACATCATTTATCAAATCAATTCACGAAAAACAAGCAAAGTGTAACAGATTATGTGACTTCTTAAAAAAAAATATAATATTCTTAATGACAGTCAAAATGGCTTCAGAAAAACCAGAGCTAAGATATGAATGAAGTGAACATGGTATAATTTGTAAAAAGAAGCAAACGTGTTCAAAGGGCAGTATGTTGGTTTGTGTGCTGTTTCTAACATACATCAACGACTTATAGAAAGCAGTAAATAAGGAATAAACATTGCCCGGCTTATTCACTGTTGATGTACCAATATAGATTGCCTATGATAAAATCGTAAACCCTACACCAATGCTTCGAATACATTTATCTTCCAATATTATAAAGATAAAGGCGAGGATGGATGTCTGGATGTTTGTTACTCTTCACGCAATAACGACTGAACAGATTTAGATGAGACTTTACAGTAATATAGCTTTTACATCAGAAAATTATGAAAAATAAACTATGTCGATTTGCATATCCTATATTTCAACTTACTTGCAGCACAAACAAAAGAACCGCACTGCCAGCCTACTATGAAAACGTTTAACTAATAATAATTAATACTTTTGATGCGTAAATTATGCGCATTTTCAGGATGTATTCATACTTTATAATAAATATGCCAGAATTATCACATAAATAAATCACTTCACAAAAGTAAAAGTCGACCACAATTTCAACATGTTTTGTTGTCTCATTTGTTACTTACTGCAACCCAGTACAAACACTTACTAAAAATTTTGAAGTAAACAAAACAGGTTAATTACATGATTATATTGTTAAAAGAGTTATCCTCTAAATCGTAAAAGTCAAGGACCCTCCCATCATCAACTCAGCAACATGAGATATCGACCATTAAATGCAGACCTGTATAGCCAGAGACACAAGTTAAGACACGTTTCCCTTGCTTCCTCTGGAATCCCATCATCATATGCTCTGATATGGTGATAATGTGACCACCTTTTACCTTTACTAGGAAGTAGAGCCACGCTGATTTCAGCACGTGTGGGCCGGTTCGACCGGGGCAGTACTACCCTCCCACAGAAGACCAACCTAAAGCGCCAGCATCCGTGTTGTCGTGTTTCGTTGGTGAGTGTGAGACCGGAGGCCCATTGATGCAGGAGTGATAGTTATCGTGGTAACTGTGTAATCCTTACACTGTCACGATGACTGTCATGTCTTTTCCGTCCCCAAGCGTGGTGTGAAAAAGCATCTCACAAGGCTACCATAGTGTGGGTCACCATACTGCATTGTCTGCATTTGCAATGAGTATGGTGACCACAACTCTTGGATTCTATTCATGCTTTCCATCAGGCAGATTAGAGTCACTTTGGCAGGTTCTTAATATAGAAAAAAGAAAAACCTCAGAAGTATAACCTTTCAAATATAAAATAATTTTGAAAGGTTTCACAATTTGTGTTTAAATTATCGAAAAAACTATCTTCTTATTCCTAAAGGTCAAGTACACTTCCATCATCAATTCTGCAACATGAGATACCGACAGCTAAACGTAAATACCTGTATAGCTAAAATAAAAACTAAAACACGTTGCCGGGGCTTCAAAATTTAAGGTTTTCTTCAATTTATCTAAGACAACATCATTAGATCCTGACATGTTGGTAATGGGACCAATACGGTAGCTTACTATTTCGAGTACACAAAGAATTATATAAATTTATCCGCACATGGCGGCGATATTAGGTAACAAACATACAAAGAAAAAAAATACAACGAATTGAGAAAGTGCACATTTTTTTTGGAAGCGGGTAATGTAATAACAATACGTTCTAAGTACTGAACACTACACTGAGTGTCGCTCGACACGTGCTTACTCAGTTTTTTTCTATTATTATATACTATATATATACAGATATTGGCGGGCCTGTTGACTTGTTATCGATGTGGAAAACCCTTTCGGGTCTGCGCAGGGTTTTGGTGTTTTAACTAAAACTCTCTAAAAATGTACAACGCATTTAACTAAGCCCTGCCTACTTATCGCTAAGGAATCTGTCAATAGAGGACTCCAGCAGCCAGTGGTCTGATCGGTGGCTGATACCGCCGCTGACGTCTTATGCGCTCGGGATCGGCTCTCTCCCTATCCGTTCAGCAATCTCTTTCTAGAGCATTACAGTTTCACGGAAAAAAAAACACTGCGATCCAGCCCTCGTCAGTAGTAAACTGTTAAAAGCTATTGATCTGATCTGAATCTACTGTAAATGCAATGTGATCCTTCATCCAATCTATCCAAGTACTTGTACTTTAGATTATTTATTAAATGTATATACCTTTAGATATTTTAAAAGAGAATAAGAATTTAACCATTGCAATTAAATGTAATATATAGTTATTATGAAAACAGTACGTATGTGGAAATTTCCATCTCCGACATTTTAATTTCTATATTTAACCTTTAGCGCAGTACAGATTGGCTAATCGATAAGGGATAGTTCTCTCTCCCCGTGCACCACATGCGCAAAATAGGGTGTCTATGCTCACCGGGTAAAATAAAACCTAGTCAATCACAATTTGTTCTTATACTTTTAGAAGTAGCTATGATGATATATGTACAGGTAAAAAATCAATACAAAACAGTCCAAAACGGGTAACAAAAGGACCCGTAGTGCCCTCTGTTCAACATTTTCGGCAACTTACATGGTCTGCGTTTCATTTCACTGAATTAGTTTTAGTTTCAAATCTAAGATAATTATTCAACAAAAAATCCTTAGATATTTCTTTTCTTTGCAATAAAAATATCACAATATAACTAAGTCTTTACTGTAAGTATTAAGATTTAAAAAGATTATAAAAAAGTTTTCTACATACTATTATAATTTCGTTTACTTGTTGCAAAATGCATTGATGAATTTCTCTTACAATAGTTATTAAAAATAAAATACATAAGTGAGTTACAAAGTTTTTCAAAGTTTATAAACAATTCTGTATCTATATCTTTCTTCCCAGAATTGTTACTGAACGAATTATTTCACCCTTAAAAGTCTGTTTACCCGATGTCACCCACTCGGGAAACATCGGGCGTCGCTTTGTTGATCAAAACCGATCCGCTCTTCTTCTTGTTTTACACTAATGCGAAATTGAACCTTATTCCAATGAATCAAAACTCTATTGAGGTTGTTAAACTTAACAAGACTGTACTCTTCTCTCCGAGATGGTCAGGGTAAACAGACACTTCGGTAATGCATAGCCACGCCTAACACCCCCGCGCTTACTGCCTACGCGCGGTATTCAACTTCGCACCTCCGTAGAAGCAGCTGGAGTGCCATTTTATGTGTGTCATTGTTTATAATGGGATAGCTTAATGAACTCTTGTAATACATGAAATAATGTAATACAATCATTCAGTTTCGGGAGAGTGATGTCTTTATTATTCATTTATACTAAATTTTAATAACAACTGAATTAAATTAAATTGTTGCTTTTTGTTGTTGTGTGTGGTCAAGCGATCCAAACAAATAACTTGTTTAAAATGGATCCAAACGCAATTAACATCGAAGAGCTACAAATGGAACACTTGCTTTCCGGTCTGCAAAGGCTTCTACTATCTACACCAGGGGAAATAGAGGCTCCACTGGCACCAGGGTCACCAGTGGCACTATTAGCACCAGGGACACTAGGGACCCCAGGGGTACTAATAGCTCCCGCTGCACTGGTGGCACCAAATGTACCAAGGCAACCAAGAGAGCCAGGGGAGAGTTTCGATCAGCAAAATGTTGAAAATAATGCGACGGTATCGGAGTTCGACATAATTGATCCAGAGGGTAAGTTTTATTCGTATTATTACTTTGTAAAATATGACAATATGACTCGTATATTTAGAAACTGGACAGAATACGACGTTCATATGTAAGCCAAGGAGAATGTTCAGCTGCCTTTATGTACTTTGTTTAAAAGTGGTAATTTAATACGATTATTTTGTTTTTTATACATGAAGTCGCCATAAAATTACATTGAAAAAAAAACTGGTGATTTGAAATATAAGGAATTGTGTGATGAGATGTATGTGGAAGAATTCAATAAAAGCATAGAACAACCTTATAAGTAACTTTTTCTGCTCCTGTCTAAAACAAAATAAAAACATTATGTACTTATTAATTTTCTAGATTTTTTTTCAGGGATGTCTGAGTGTCGTGGGTTCGATGCCCATATGGAACAATATTTTTTGTTAGTAATCTACGTGATCTTTGCCAGGGATTTTCCTTCTCCAGGATTTTTTTCTTAGGGCACACCTGGTTTTTGGAGCAGAAATATGGTCATCTGCAAGCCGTAGGTAGATGGCCCGAGGTACGTCGGGGTTTCAGGGATTTCCTTTGTAGGGTACACCTGGTTCCCCGGCTACAGGTACCTGAGACGGCGTGCGGTTTTTGGTTGGTTCGAGTCCGACATAACCACCAGTAGATGGTATCCGTGGGGATTTCACAGAAAAAAAAAGGGTACACCTGGTTTCTTCGCTAATGTTACCTGAGACAACACGGTAGCTCCTGGTTTCTAGTCGGTTCGAGTTTGACATAATAAGCGGCGGGTGGTATTTGCGTACTCATAAAAAGGCATTTTTTTATCCACTTCATGTATGTATATTTTGAAGTCTTTCCCGACAAGATTTATTCATAGCGAGAAAAGAGAAAAAATAATTAAATAGATACAATATTCTTAACAAAACATTCGTAGTAATATTAAAAAAACATGATTAACAAATTATTTTATCCAATAGACATTTTAAAGGTTTAAAAATGGTCCATTTTCTTTTATATATAGTTTGCAAATATGATACAGCATAATGCTGCAATACAGGAGACCTATGTGCGATAGGTTGATTATGACAATGCTCAAGGGTTTTCAGCGTCGCAAGTAAAAATGTATTATTACTAAGCGATTACTTGTTAGTAACTTTGGACTATTTTTACTCGTGTCTAAAAATAAGTAGCAGATTATATATTATAAATTTTTTAATCTCGGCTATTGTATTCATGCTAGGCCTATTGTTCGCTTCACTTCACCGCTACCTGCTAGCCTGAGTGTAAAGGGTAACACTCGTTTCCCCAACTACTGGTATCTATTGAGTTTTGTGGGTTCAATCATCACCTGAAACAAAATTTTGTGTTATTCACAAATTGTTGTCTGCATGTTCTTTGTTCAGAATTCCCCTTTCTCAGAACTTTCCTTTTTAAGGAACACCTAATTTGCCCAGTTACTGTTATTCGAAACATCGTGGTAACGTGCGGTTTTTAGTGGGTCTGTGTTCGACCTTATTACCGACGGATGATATCCGATGGAATTTCCGCAATTAAAAATAAATCTTTTTTTATTGTGTCTCCTTTGTGTATCTTTTTAATCTCCGCTACAGGATATACTCATATATATAAGTAGAAGGAAACCTACAAAATTAATTATATATTATTTTTCTAGGCTTTTTTAAAACTTGCCAGTGTAGTGGTTCAAACAGTCATTCCATCGCTACCTGCAGCTCTGAGCGTTATAGGTTACACTTGTTTTTCCAGCTATTGGAACCCGCTGAGTATTGTGGATTCAATCGACTGCACGATTGGCCTATTGGTTTAAGCGGTCGTCACGCCGTTCTCTACTTCGCCGAGTGTTGTGGGTTCAATCCTACATGGGACAACACTTTGTGTGATCCACAAATTGTTGTTCTGAGTCTGGGTGTTCTTTGTGTCCGTTTCTTGTATGTTTGTAAAGTCCCCCGCGACACAGGATTTATTCCTAATGCGGGCGTTGTCTTTTTAAAAAAGAAAAAAAAAATCCTTACATGGCATAGTTACAGGTGGTATCACCGCCTGCCGCACTCAAAAAAAGGTGTAATTTGTGTAGGCTTAATAATGAATTGTCATTAAGTGATTACTTGTCTTTTTTTCACTTCTGCCTAAAAATGAGTTTCCGATAAATACGATGGACGGGATAATCCTAGATTTCAGATGACCACTAATAAATTGTGTTCAACTTGGCTGGCGCTCGACCTGTTACAGAAAGAGTTACAATATTTTTCAAGAAGCGTTCGTAGTAATAACAGACTGAGCTAATATTTTTAAAATGCAGGAAAAAGGGCACGCCTTTGTGGTTTGGAAAAAGGATACAGTATTATGCTGGAGGATTCCAGCGCTGCTAGAAAAGATTAAATTTTTTTGCCGAAATAAAAACCTAGAAAAATATTTATATCCCTCTGAAGTTTTAAAAATGAAGAAATGTGCTGTTTTTCTATTAGGAGAGGGCATAATGCCGAAGGAAATAAGGATTGGAAGAAAAAACTACCTTTTTTAAGCGATTATTGATTCTCATTATTCTTGTGTGTGTGGGACCACACGCACAAGTATTATTTTGCAAGTAAACTAGTACAAGTAATCGGGCAGTAGTTCTTTAGTAAGCTTTATCTCCTTTCTTGAAGAATAATATTGCCCTTCTCTGCTCTGCCTCCGGTGTAGTACCAGTATTAATGACAGAATTACATAGGTTTGAGAGCTCTACTCACCTGGAAATTTTGCCAGCTTTTAAAAGTTTTATTGCAATATCTTCTTCACCTGGTACTTTGCTTTTATTAAATTATCCGAGTGCAATTCTAAGCACTCTCAGATCGATGCCTTTACCTTAGAAAACCTTTTCGTTATTCTTAAGATGAGGTACTCGTACACTGTCCTTAAAGATATACTGCTAACTTCCTCCACGTTGCTTTTGAGAGATTTATGAATCACAAATCCGACACCGTCCTGGAATGCTTAGTCTCCTTTTCTAAAACACAGGGAGAGACCAGAATCTAGGGTTGTCTTATCTTCATCCTGTCATTAGACTTCTGATAGTCTTATAACATGCCAATTTATATGGTATACCTCCTCTTGCAATTCTAAAAGGTCGGTTCAGTCGCAAATTGCGTCAATTGTATCATATGTCGTCAGATATAGTCGTCTTTGGTACCCTACCGTATCCAGTCGATTCTTCGCACCGTTACGATGGCCGGTACCAGGACCAGGAATGTGACTGCCAGAAGCTGGGCGCTGTTGTATTTGGTTGTTAATATATAGGTACTATAGAATAGATTGTGCTATGGCTACTAAGCTTGGCAGGTGCACCGCGTGCAGAAGAGGTTAGCTTTTCAGAATCTTAGATGGTCTTACACTTCAATTAACAAATAGTAAATAGAAGTAAATAGATAATTATAGAAAGACTCTCTTGCCGAATATTTGAGAACACAATATATACGAGTAGTGTTATTATGGAAATCTCTTACATTTGGGTAACACTGGCAATCAGCAAGCAATCAGATCTGTCATCTGATGTGTATTTATGATATTTGAGGCTGGGTCATGAACGTTTTCTCTGCCAAAATCAGTGAGTTGTTAGAGGCAAAAGTATCACAATAGTCAGATATATGACAGCTCTCGTTTCTTGCTTAACAAAGCGATCAGAATGTGATTGTTATAATGTCAGAAGATTAACTTTATTTTCTTCAGATTTATAACTATATGTAATTAAAGAGTCATAGGTGCCTAATGTAAGTGCCCATTTCATTAAATACAGCAGAAGCACTTTTTGTCGTGGGAAAGATAAAACCGCTAGAGATAAATCTGAACTGGACATATAAGATTAATACGTGTCTTCTTTCGAATCATTATTTATTTGATGACGAATATGATCGTTAGTGTTAATGATATGATCATTAGTGTTAATGAAACCCACTTAATACGATTTCTTCTATAGGGTAGTTTCAGATCCTGTATTTAATGGTAAAAAAATTTTAAAACTTATTATTGAATTTGTCCACAGTGACAACAGCGGAGCTTAATCATATGCTTGATCAGCTACCATGACGACAAAATCTACCAGAAGAAGAAAATTGTCCATTTATAAGGGACTATTTCAATTTTATTATGCAGGTTAGTAAATATAGGTTAAATTTTTATAATCGGTATAAATGTTTGATATTTTGATATGTTGTGTAGCGGTTTCTACGTTACAACACAGAGAAAATATACAACAGCGCCATCTAACGAAGATACATCGAACTACGGAGTATGAACGAAACGTATGAATGTAATGAACTACAATGCTAACTACTAATCCTGTATCGCGATATAGAGATTCGCGTGGCAATTAGCATATGTACAACATCCCAACATCAACCGTTGGGCCGTGACCCGCCAGGCATGATCACCTCGCCTGGTCGGAGGATCCTCCCTTTGTGTCGGAGGGATATGACACACATCCCTCCACATGTTGATCTTTCAATTTTAATAACCTTTATTAATCAATTGGAATTTAAATAGTGACGCAACAATTTTTTTTATACAAGGGTACCTATATTTTTCTCGGGATCGTTACATGTAGTTCTAATATACACTCATATAAAGCAAAAATTCGGTAAGTTAAAGATAGATAGATAAATAAATACTGAATAAATATTTCGGACATTTGACACACATCTAGTTTTAAACTTAACAGGTTTGTACTGTGATAACTAGACTGACTGATAGTTATGTACTTTTTTTTTGTAAATACATACATATACACATAGAAAACACTCAAACGCCAAAAAAAATAATACTTGCAGATCATACAAACATTTGATCCGACTCGGGGAGTCGAACCCGAGACCTCAAGCACAGCAGTCGCATTTGCTACCGTTGCGCTACTGAGGTAGTCATAGATAGATCACCTGTTATCTTGAAGTCTGTGTTACAAAAGGATAACAATATAATATATCATAATATTTTCTATACGTCTCACACGGCCGTCTGGTTCTAAACTAGGGAGGACTTGTGTTAAAGTAACCGGACTGCTGATAAACTTACTTAAGTATCTCTAAATACTCGTACATACATTTTATAGATAAAGCACATACAGACACAGAACAAATGACCACTCTCATCACGTAATTATTTGTCCTGGATGAGAATCGAACCCGCAACCTCTAGTGTAGCAGTCAGGATCACTAACTATAGAGAACGTCACTTCTACTTAAGTCAATAGATACTTTTTTATTTACTTTAGGTATATCAAATTCTGCAATGTTCAAGTTGTGGCTTGTGGCTTATGGTTACGTAACTCTAACACTGCCACAAAGGTACTTTATCAATTTTTTGATCTTTATTTCTTTGCAGATCATGGAAGATATTCACAAGGAACACTCTGCGAGACCAGTAGAACCCAGAACTGAGTTAAATAGCCCTCACCCAAGAACGAGGTCTACCACGTCCCAGCCATCGTCATCGTCATCTGACACCATTGCACCTTCCTTGGACTGCTTGATTCGGTGTACTATGTGTTGTGACATGATCAAAGCACTCTATGAAAGATTCAACCCTGACCTTCGTTATTTTAATAGGGTGTCACATCATGATCCACTGGAACTCCCCATACCATTTCTGGACGAAGAATCAGTACCACGAATGTGGGAGACGAGCATTAGCAGTGAGCTTTCTACACATAATGACGAATTACGTTATAGCATTCAACCTGAGTGGCTGTCATCACCTATACTAAATCTCCCTTCCACATCGCAACATCATGATTTAATTGATCTACTTTCGTCCGTTGAAGGTATGAGAAGCACATCTCCTGTATTCAATTTATGCTCCTCTTCTTCTTCGAGGAATTTTAATTTTGGTGGTGCGGATCAACCTTCATCCAGTTATAGCAACCCGAATTTATCATCACAATTGACGCCTATTCATGAACCTCAATCAAGCATTGAATCACAAATGACGCCTATTCATGAACCTCAATCAAGCATTGAATCACAAATGACGCCTGTTCACGAACCTCAATCGAGCATTGAATCAAAAATGACACTTGTTCACGAACTTCAATCGAGCATTCAATCAAAAATGACGCCTGTTCACGAACCTCAATCGAGCATTCAATCACAAATGACGCCTGTTCACGAACGTCAATCGAGCATTGAATCACAAATGACGCCTGTTCACGAACCTCAATCGAGCATTGATTCAGAAATGACGCCTATTCACGAACCTCAATCGAGCATTGAATCACAAAAGACGCCTGTTCACGAACCTCAATCGAGTATTGAATCACAAATGACGCCTGTTCACGAACCTCAATCGAGCATTGAATCACAAATGACGGCTGTTTACGAACCTCAATCGAGCATTGAATCAGAAATGACGGCTGTTCACGAACCTCAATCGAGCATTGAATCACAAATGACGCCTGTTCAAGAACCTCAATCGAGCATTGAATCACAAATGACGCCTGTTCAAGAACCTCAATCGAGCATTGAATCACAAATTGACGATGACAGGAAGAAAAAATTTCTAAGGATAAAAAAAGAAAGGAGCTTACGTCGGCGTAAAAGGTCAAAATAAATACGAAATAAGAAGAGTCGAGAAGGAAAAACCTTTGAAAATATTTATTTAATTGTAACAAAAAGCGAGATTTGACTACTTAATTTTTATATATATGTAAATATATATTGAGTTTGTTAAAATGTTAATGTCTGTTCATCATCTACAAAATCCATTCACAACCACCTCTGGTTGTTAATATGTCACGGTTTGAGAGTTTTTTTTATTAAAATAGTGTACTGTTGTTTGTTCTATTTCATATAATGTAGACCAAAATTGCTCAACAATGACTTTATAACACAATGCGATTCAAAAACTTAATACGGTTAAAGAATATAAGTTATTACATATTGAAGGTATTTTATATATTGAATATGAATTGATGAATATACACGCCTTTACTCTCTACTACTCACTACTCCCATATTTACGATATTTAGATTATGTTGCATTACGTATTTTAATTTCTTTTTTGTATTTCTACTATTTGTAATTTTTTCTTACATGCCATTCGAATTGTAATAATAATACTTCTATATATATAAAGGCGAGTATAGCGTAGGCTTGTAATATTACTGCATATTTAAATCTTTCTGGTGATTTTCTGGTCAAATGTCTTGTTGGCAGTATTGTCGCAGTCTTCAGGTCGTTAATCTTGACTAATACTGGTTAAAGCTGATTCAAAACTATGGTCCTGTATTCAAAATTCCAACCCAGAGTCTATGTTGTACTCGCTTAATTTTTATTTAATCACAGTTCATTTTAATTTTAATTTAATCAATAATGAATGTGAATGTACCAGACCATTTAGATAGATTTGATTTAATTATAATTGATATTAAGTTTAAAAACTATTTATGCGGCATAATATGTATTTAGAATACATTGTACATCTCATTTGTTTCGACCGAGTTATAGGGTTTATGTTTATGCTTGTTGTGTTATAGCCAGCCGATGTATATGACTTGGCCTTTCCAAGCATCCGGTACCGATCCTTAATTTTCCGTATGTCTCGCATTCGATCGTTCCTTCATCCTATACGTTTTCCTTACCTCCATTTGTCTTCTTCCTGTGTCTCTTCTAATGACCACTATATTTCAGAGGAGAACTCATAGAGAAGAAGTCAGTCATAAAATTAATCTGAAAAAACATTTTGCAAATTTACAGATTGTACCGAAATAGATATTTATGATGAACAAAGAGACGCGAAGACGCGAGAGTAAGCCGGGTAGGTGGTTCGTTGTGAAAGTCCTTGAGTGAGACCTACACTCGCTCAAGGACTTTCACAACGCTCACCTGTGCGAACATCTGGTGATAATGACTATTTTATTTTTTATAACTGTATTTGTTGTTAAACAAATTTCCATGAGGTTACTTTACTAGGACATGTTTGTAGTGTATACAGTATTGCTGTGTGTGTACACACTTTTATAAACGTGTCAGTGAGTGTTTTATAACTATTATGTACAACTATATATAGAAATTAATGTTGTAATGTGAGCGACAATGTAAATTAAATTTAAAATATTCTCGAAACAAATAACAATTTTGATTTATAACACGTGGTTTAAGGGTAATACTTGCTTTTACTTAAATATTAGGGCTCGTTCTTTGAATAATAATATACTTACATATCTTTATACCAGTATCCTTAGTACTACTTATAAAATTCTGAAAATTAAAAAGAAATCTTTCGGACAAGGTGGCCCATTGTGAAACTTTTCTTTTGCGTTACGCCATATATAGTAAAGAACATAATTTTACAGTTCAAAGTCAAAGTCAAGGGCAAAACCTTAGTAGGGTCTCGTGAAAATAAGGGCCATCAGTGTCTATTGAAAATAATAGGCGATTCTGTGAAGAAATGACACTTTTAAGGTTTAAATCACAAGACATAAGATTTTTTAGTTAATTTTCTCGAGAAATTAAGAATTTAATTGGGGCTGTGTGTTATTGTCTAATTATCATAGTCAGTAAGTACACTATTATGTGGGTATGTGACATTGTATTTACGGATTTACTTATGATAAGTACTTAAATTAATTATGAATCTAACTTTACCTATAAGGTGTTTTATATATATATAAATTATATACAACGTACTATCATTTTCAGAAATCAAAGTGTTGAAAACTGTCCAAAAATGATGAAAAATATCAGTATTGTTAGCATTTTATAAATTACCTTTTTTTCAAGGTTACCATCGTTTATGATGACCGTTTTATATTTATTTAACAATGGCACGTCTGCCTTTACTGAAGTCCTTACTAAGTTTGAAAAGAAAGACATATTTGGCATAAGTATTATTGTAATAATACTTAATTATTTTCAATTTTCAAATAAATTCTAGTCGTGTCATATTGTATAAGTTGTAACGATTTGTGTGGAGTAGATTAGTACTAGCTTATAATCACATTAATCATATCTGTATTTCATATCAGTGTATTGTTTAGTAAGTCACTATTTAAGGACTAGTATATTGAAGGTATACGTTCTACAATCATCCTTAAAAATTGTAGTAGGATGTTGTCTGATAAATTGTTGGGTCGTATTATAATCTAATATATCATAATTATATCATCATCATCATCCTCTCAGCCAAAAGACGTCCACAGGCCTCCCCCAAGGTTCTCCACAACAGCCGGTCCCGTGCCGCCCGCATCCAGCAGCTTCTCGCGACCTTCACCAGGTCGTCGGATCACCTTGTGGGGGGCCTACGCGGTCGACACTCCATAACTTTGTGACCCCATGCGCCATCGTTGCTGTGTGTAATGTGTCCCGCCCACTGTTACTTAAGTTTAGCAATTTCCTGATTCCTGATTCGATTACACAAAGAATCTCTGATCATTGCCCTCTCCATTGCTCTTCGTTGTAATTACATATATAGTCACTTTTATTATATTATTGTAAGCACTCATCATTGAAACACACTAATTATGCTGTTCTTAGTTATTCTTGTTTCATATGTGATTTCGTTGATTTTATAAGTAAATTCTAGAAAAAAATATTTTATTTTGACAGTTAAATATGGTTACAAGGTAATAATTTTTAAATAAGTAAGTAGATTTGTGTAGTCATAGGCTTACGGTATTGTAATAGTATGGATTTAAAATCAATAAAAGAATTATAAACACAATTGTTTAATTTTTTTATTTGAATATTTTGTATGTGTGTAAGCAGGAAACGAGCGACTGTGATCCGTAAGCACTTTATAGAATTAATCGAGGAATTTTGTTTTGATAAGCCTCCTTATAAACCATGACTACCCATGCATATGTATATGCATCTACTCATGATACTCAAGAGTGCGGCAAATGCTAAGAATCAGAAGGGGTGCCCTCTTTTTTTTGCTCGTGTGGCAACCCCTCAGGCCGTCACCCACCGGAGTTTACGGCGGGGTGGTGTGTTGGAATAACCGACCGACCAACCGACTAAAACCACACGGTGTGCCACTCTGCGCCTGACATAGGAGGGATTCAGGAACAGCTGTTATTACGACATCCAGTGATATGATCACTCATTTGGGTAAAATTATCGAAAGAAATACTTAAAAAAGTTATAACGATAAATGAAAATAATATTTCAAACTACACCCGAGAGCAATGATTCGACTCAGATAGTAAATGATTATTTGTCGGAGATGAAAATTAAATAAATGAAGTGGCCACGACCTGACAGAAGTGGAATATTCATGGAATGACTTCGGGCGATGTGTGTGAAAACCAAGTGTTTTCCGATACGAAACCATAGTCGGCACTACTGGTCTCGAGAGTTCATGTCAATACTTTTATGTAGTAAAGACTTTTCTTGCCTCATAAACGACACAAAATTAAGGTTAATTTATTACAAATATCCGGACAAATACAAATATGAACAGGGTTCTAAGCTATATTGATTAAATCGTTACTATGATATTCAGGATTCTAGAACGTTCTGAATGAAACGTTTTTCTTTTCTAGAGATTGATATTTACTTACCTGACTTTCTTAACAGTGAGTACATTGACAATATAAACAGACACAGACAATAATAAATACGCTTATTTCTGCACAAAAGGTGTAGTGGTTTAAGCGGTCACTCCGCGGCTTCCTACTGCGATTAGTGTTGTGGGTTCGATCCCTATTATAGCGTTTAATACTTTGCGTAATCCATGAATTGTTGTTCTGGGTATAAGGGGTTCATTCTGTAATGGACACGTTTGGTATTTAACCCTAAGATGGACTATTCTGTGCGGAAGCTATCTTTAAAAAAACATGCCATATTCAAGCCTTAAAGATTTTAGCATATTTATATATAGTAGTGGTCGCCTACTGGTCGAAAATCGAGCATAAAAAAACACAACTTACGAGTACATTACATAAATTTGTATAAGCGAGCGGTATTTCACGTGATATTTTTCCACAGTGAACATATAAAACAGTAATCTATGTCTATGTCAGTACTCAATGTCTATAGACAAAATGATAAACAAAAGAAACAATTTGACCACAGACTATGTATGGGTGTAACAAATACTTGTTTGTGTGTGTCAAATGCATGGTAGTGTGTGTAATGTTTTATTTATTGATTTAATGTACTTTATAAGCATCATTATTTGAAAATATTAGCGTTTTGCACTTCTCGTATATATAAACTGTAAGAGTGCTAAATTTTGTACTCCTCCATCCGTGCAATTTTCTTATAAAGGGGCCCAAAGTTTTTGCTTCACGTATAAATATAAAGATAATATTATGTATTAAGCATTTAGACTTGAGTCAAAAATATTTCTTTTTACTTAAACAATGTAGCTGCACTAAGATTACGCGCTGTTGTTAAATATTTACAAACCATTAATTTATTATTTTAAATAGATAAATTTTTAGTAGTTAGTAAATAAAGTGGTATTTAAAAATTGTACCTTTTTGAGATGTCAGTGTCAGTTTTTGAAGTGTAGCTATCGATATAAATATACATGTAGAATCTACCTATCTGGCTACAATTTCAAAAAGCTGACAGTGATATCAAATTATTTTTATACGATTTAGTGAGCATATTCTGCAGGACAGAAGAACTACAAAGAGAAGGAAAACTTGAAACGAAGCTATCTTGGCGTGGTATAATAATCCAAAACCTTCTTTCTAAGGCCTAAATCTAGCAATGGAGTGTTAAAGGTGCAATGGAGATGAAATTATTGGCTATGGAAACTTTCAAGTCAGCTTAAGTTGTTGGCAACACTTATCTACAGCGTATTAGAAGTTTCATACGATTTAAGAGAAATTTATTTGAGACTTAGAAAAATAAGTTCCTGAGTACAGCTAACACATGATTCAATATCACGTCTCGAATTGACAACTGACGGATTTTTGATAAAATGCGTAAACTGTGTCTACAATTTTGTACTCCTATGAACAGCGTCATTGACCAAAGGTATCCGTCAGTTGGCATAAGAACTGTGGTGTATCGACCATTTTCTGATTCAAAACTCCTTTATAAGACCCTAGTAACCTACGTAAGGCATAATTAGTTTATTGATAAGTTATACGATATGCTACGTCCGAGGTTTGGAATCCGATTCCTACAGAGGATAAATAGTTGAGTGATGACAGTAATTCCTTTTATGACTTGGGACAATTTAACTATACCATGTAGATATAGGTTTAATTTGGGATCAAAGTTCCTTGTGTAAGAAGTGTCAAGCTATTCATTTATAGGAAGTTTAGAAATTAAACTAAAACTGCTGACATCCATTTATTTTGAAAACTAAGACAACAAAATATTGTCAAACACAGCATTATAAAAATAAAAAAAAAACAATCAAAGAAAAATTATCACAGTGCTAAAAAAACTTATACGCTAAATAAGAATAACGTCTAATTACAAGTCGCATTAGCTGCAAGAAGCTAAAGTTTTAACAAATCACTCTGAGTTTCTGAAATTTAACTATATGTGTATAACAAGCTTTAATACATGAACTAAACAGTAACAAACAAGAAATTTTCTTTCAAAGGCCATTAAAACAAAACCGAGCACTAAATTAATCATGTGTGGGCAGTCTCCTTCCACCAGTCTAAGCCACCTACCGATTGTCATGGCCCAGGGCCCTGGGAGGGAGATGCCCACGTGTAATTTTCGACTTTACACGATTCGGTGTAAATGTCAAAATGAAGTTTGTCAACAAATTTTGTAGATTTACATAGTTAGACATTTAGAAATACTACATATATAAATATATTTAAGAAAATATATTCTGGCTGAAGCTTGAATTGTCGGTATAATCGTACAAAAAGTGATTACAGTCTTCATGACATAATTTTTGATCGAGTTTAAGCCTATATATACTCGTAAAAATCCAACTTAACATACTGCATTTACATAGCTTGTTTTGGCTACGAAATTTACAACCTGATTTAAATAACTGAAGGCTTTAAACTAAAAGTTCTTAATGATTCCAAAATTAATTGAATAACAAAAAAGAATCCATGAATGAAATCAACCTCTCCGTACAGCTGCTATTTTAGTTAACCACCGTTATCAGTAGCAAAATTTGTCAATAAATCAATCTATCTATGATAGTAATAATTATAAGGATGCTTAGGAACATAGTTCTTCTACTGGGAAGAAGGAATAATATATATAATACATAAAGAGGGCTATTAAACGTCCCATAATAGACATTTATTATACAGTGATAGTAGTAAAGTTACGATAACAATCACACAAAAGCTCTTTACATGTTACAAAGTTTTAATTCTCTCCGTCTATACATAGTACGACTGTGTTTTGTGTACAAGATTGTGTAGAATGAAATTGTGTGGATCTGTTATATTTAAAACAAACTTAGTTACACATCAAGAAACATACATTTAAGGCGATTATAACACTGCACCGAGCACCCACCGGTGTGCTCGAAGCGTTTAGTATTGTCCCAAGCGAATTTTGTTTTAGAAATTGATATTTTTGCCAACAATGTTAAAATCTGCATGCCTGAGTACTTGTTGGTATATGACAATAATATAATCGACTAAGAGACACAAAGTAATCAAATTTTAAATAATTAGTTAAATATATTTTAAACACACGAACAACTGTCCTACATGTTTTGAAAGAATAAAACTCAAATTAAATCCTTGCCATTGCAAGACTTAGATTATAACTTACTATTCATATTTTTAAATTTTAGTTTGTCAATTGTTTTATCATTGCAAATAATCCAGAATGATTACATACAGACGTAATATACATATACGAATAATATGCGAGCTAATCGATATGAAGATAGATATTTTTTTAATCACTTAATATTTAATAACAAAAGGTTTTTGCATAATTTATTTTGCTGTTTGCATTGGCAATAGCAACTACACTAGAACACATAGTCCTGATAATAATGACCCACCAAATAACTTGTTAATTAATACTTATTAACCTGATAATATTTTGTGAAACTTGGTATTTCTCACTAGTTCTCGAACAGTGAATAGAAAAATTAGAATTTGAGCAAAATATAAAGTTAACTAAATGTTGAGTATGTTAGATAGTAACTCTAGTGTTTGAGAGCTATCTTGGCGTGCACTGCACAATTTGCTAACATTACATGAAAGGAAATGTATACATTGTGGGTATGTTGTACTCTAAAATTGTCAAGAAAACTGTTTGTTTACTTCAACTCGGGTGAAATGAGTAAGGGTTATTTCGTTTTAGACCTTCAGGTGACAATATCTATGTAAATATATTTATCTAACCAAATATTATTCAATTGCGATAGAAGGCTGGTAATGTTTTTCGAATTTCTGTATGTTTTTGGCACTCTCTGTGATCTTATCTGTGGCTTAACGTATCGTTCGATTTGTCTTGAATTGAATTGTGAATGAAAATTATAAAAACTAAAGTCACTGGAAAATTTTTGAAAATTTTCAATACACTCTTTTACGCAGTCGGATCTCTTGTTTCTTTCTCAAAAATTAGCTTGTTAGATACAGATTTAGATAACATTAATTTATTGTAATAGTTAAACCCTGTTATTCAGAAAAAGTATACAATCTTCAATAAATAAGTAAAACTTATTGACAACAGACTTACTTGCAGTCATAAAATTATAATCGTAGTACAAAATACATTTTGGAATGCGATGTTTTGATAATTGTGTAAAAATCGATGCAATTCAATCGGAGCATGACTTACAATTAATATCGCGACCAGGTTAAAAAGTACATAATCTAGTACTGCGTTTACACGCTTACCGACACTCGACAAGTGTCGACAAACAAGTGTGTAAATGGTATGTTTGTCGCAGCTAGTGTCGGTTTTTAAACACATAGTATAGGAGCTAGCAACGTTTTCGAGAAAGAATTTTAGGTCAGCTGATTTTGTGATATGTCGTCCTTCTTGCACTTTCGGTTAGAGTCTGGGCTATCTGGCTGGCGGTAGCGGTTGCGTTCATTAGTGCGCATCCTACATGTCCAGGTAATAATCCTGGATTTTAAAAACATTTTAGAAGGCGTAATTTTTAATTTTTTGTTTTTAAATAAGTCTACCTGACATACTTTTTTTATTGCCAGACATTTTTGACATTGCTAACTATGTGCCATACGTGATTTTTTTTATTTTTTTTAAAAAAAATTCAAAGTATTTTATAATGTCTGTAATTTTAATATTATGTTATTTAAATATAAGGAAACTTAAAATAAATTTGCCAGACATTAATTCGATTGTTAAGTCTTGAATTAAAATTAAAAAGTCATAAAAAGTATTGCAGTATGATGCTAGTAGTCCGAGAGAGACAGTTGCAGGATAAGTCGAGAATGATACAGAGAACCATTACGAAAGTAAATTACTTTTCACTGTGCATATAATAAAAAATAATAATAATATGTATCTAGGTTTTTCACAGTCCTTGGGAAAACCAGAATCTGGCGTGAAACAAATGTTACAGGAACGCTTCTTTGGCCGCCTAAAAAAAGTACTTAAAAGTCTTTTATCGGGCCCTACACGGGCCTGATATAGACTTTAAAGCGTCGTCGTCTTGGCTACGGTATGGTGATCTCTTCGGAGAAATCGAAGGTTTTGTTTGTGCAATTATGGACGAAGTTATCATGACAAATAACTACCGGAAATATATCCTGAAAGATAGTACGGTTGACATCTGTCGGGCGTGCCACCGTCGTCCTAGAGAATCTATTAGGCATATTATTTCTGGTTGTTCTCGTCTTGCTAACGGTAAGTATTTGCACAGGCACAACCAAGTAGCCAGGATCGTACACCAACAACTTGCCCTTAAATACCAACTTGTCAATTTTGAAGTACCTTACTACAGGTATGTACCCGACCCAGTTCTCGAGAACGGTCGTGCTACGTTATATTGGGATCGATCTATTATCACAGATAGGACTATTGTGCCAATAAGCCTGATATTGTGGTGATAGATCGATTAGAGCGCCGCGCAATGATTGTCGATATCGCCGTTCCTCATGACCAGAATCTCGTGAAAGTTGAAAAAGAAAAACAATTGAAGTATTTGGATCTGTCTCACGAGATTGCCGATGTGTGGAATGTGGATTCGGTGATTATTGTTCCGATAATCATATCTGTTCATGGATTGATAGCGAAGAGCCTTTTTTTTTTTTTTTTTTTTTTTAACGTGTGGAAACCCCCTCGAGCCGTCACCCCACCGGGGTTTACGGCAGGGTGGTGTGTCGGAATCGGACCGACTAAAACCACACGGTGTGCCACTCTGCGCTTGAGATAGGAGGGATCCGGGAACCGCTGCTATTACGACATCCAGATCCCTCCTAGCGCCTGCCCGGTACCTCGGGCACCATCTGCTGATAAACTCTCTATTTTAGGCGACGTACGGCACACGCAGACGTCGCCTCCTCGCGGCTGGCCATTACAGCGGATGGAGGGGAAAACCCATCCCGTCCACCCGCGGCCACACTCAAGGCGGCATGAGGCGCTGGTATGCGCGCCTCCGCCGCCCAGCTCGCCGACGGCGAATTGGGTCCGAGTGGATATCGTCCTCCCGGGCCTTCTCCGCCGCCTCCTTCCGCGAAATTACGTCTTCGCAGAAGGTTGCGACCGCGGTAAAACAACTGTCGCTACCGGCCATGGAGCGTATGACGGCCGGTAGCGAGAGATCTCCTCCAATAACTGCAGTGAGGACCCCACGCTGCGCCGCCCAGGCGGAACAAACCGCCAGCGTGTGCTGAGCCGAGTCCTCACTGCAGTCGCAGTGGTGACAGGCGGGACTCAATTCCCTCCTGGCGACCGAGTGCAGGTACTTCCCGAAGCAACCGTGCCCGGAAAGGACCTGCGTTAGTCGGAAGGAAAGGGTCCCGTGCTGCCGCCCCGCCCACTCGGCGATGACCGGCTGGAGAGCCTCCACGGCGGCAAAACCAGCACGTGGAGCCTCCAGCCGGAACGACCAACGAGCCATCGTGGCTCGACGAGCGGCCTCTCGCCACTCGCGTATCTCTTCGGGCGGGGGCCGTATGCCGCTACCCGCCCGGAAGTCAGCCGTCCGCCGATAAACTTCGGCGAGCACTTCCGCCTCCAAATCCCACGGGGGAGTTCCGGCCAGGGCGCACGCCGCCTCCGTCGATACGGTGCGGTAACCGCGTATGGCTCTAACCGCCAATATCCTCTGAGGGCGCCAGAGGCGAGCCCTATTCTGGGCGGTCAGAGCCGCCGCCCACACCGGTGCACCATACAGCGCCATTGACCGGACAACCCCCGTGTATAGCCGTCTTGTCGCGACGCTAGCTCCACCCAGATTGGGCAAAAGTCGCCCAAGGGCAGAAGCAGCGCCGACCAGCTTTGGAGAAAGCTGTCGGAAGTGCTCGTCGAAGAGCCACCTGCCGTCGAGGATCAGGCCCAGATACTTCATCTGGGCCTGAACCGGTACGAGGACCGAATTGACCACGATGGAGGCGCCGGAGGGTGGACCACGACGGGGCCCATGGAACAAAAGGGCCTCCGTCTTGTCCAGGGCCACCCGCAAACCCAGCGCCCCAATTCGCTCGACCACCAGAGAGACACCCGTGGTGGCCAGGCGCGCCGCCTCTTGAAAGTTCATCCCCCGGGCCGTGATCAATGTGTCATCTGCGTAACAAAGTACGCCCAGCCCGGGGGGAAGACGACCTCGAAGGGCCCAGTCGTATCCCATGTTCCACAGGAGTGGTCCGAGGACAGACCCCTGTGGAACACCGCACGACATGAGCCGCCGCCTTAGAACACCGTCTCGATCCTCGTACATGACGGTACGCTCCTCGAGATAGTCTGCCACAAGCCGCCTCAGGTACTTTGGCACCCCGTGGTAGTGGAGTGCTTCCCTGATGCAGCTAAATGGCAGACTATTAAATGCGTTGGCGATGTCCAACGACACCGCCAACAGCACGCCGCCACAGCTCACCGCCTCTTCGGTAACGGCCCTCAGGCGCAGCACGGCATCGACCGTCGAACGCCCCGCCCGAAAACCAAATTGGGCGTCCGACAGATCGGGGCCCACCTCGCGGGGATAGCGAAGAGCCTCGGCCAACACCTTAAGAGGCTCACGTTAGAAGGTTGGATCAAGGGTCTGATGCAGAAGGCAGTCCTCCTTGACACGGCCCGTATTGTGAGGAGGTTCCTGTCTTTGGAGCCCTAACCACCGGTGTCTTGGTCCCTGTACCCGATGTCGGTGGTCTACTACTATTTGTTATATTTTTAAATGTGTATTTTTTATTTTTTATATATTTAAAAATGTAATAAATATGTGTATATAATGAAATAAAGAAAATAATAATAATAATCATTCTAGTCAGAGCAAGTTTCAAAAAAAATTTAAGTATAAAAGGAATATAAAATTACATTAAAATTTAAAAAACAACACTTTTTATTTAAATTGTTCTGATTACTAAATGGAAATTATAAATAATTAATATAAAGTTTTTCAAGTTGTTTCAGCCTTTTATATGAAAAGTATTATCGTAACGTTATGTCCTTTACAAAAAACACATTTTATTTTATCACTGGCCATTGTAACCAAATTTACATTAGACTGACGCCATCTTACAAACTTGCCTGTCGCGCCACTATCGTTGTCTATCTCTCTCGCGCCTTCAGCTGTCTCTCTCGGACTACTAGCATCATACTGCAATACTTCATGACTTTTTAATTTTAATTCAAGACTTAACAACCGAATTAATGTCTGGCAAATTTATTTTAAGTTTTGTTATATTTAAATAACATAATATTAAAATTACAGACATTATAAAATACTTTGAAATTTTTAAAAAAAAAATAAAAAAAATCACGTATGGTACATAGTTAGCAATGTCAAAAATGTCTGGCAATAAAAAAAGTATGTCAGGTAGACTTATTTAAAAACAAAAAATCAAAAATTACGCCTTCTAAAATGTTTTTAAAATCCAGGATTCTTACCTGGACAGGTAGGATGCGCACTAATGAACGCAACCGCTACCGCCAGCCAGATAGCCCAGACTCTAACCGAAAGTGCTAGAAGGATGACATATCACAAAATCAGCTGACCTAAAATTCTTACTTTTCAAACGTTGCTAGCTCCCGTACCAACAGATCAAAGGAAGTTTGCGGCAGGAATTTGCGACGCCAGCTGTTTATTTTGAATAGACTCCAAATACGTTAATTTGATTAGATTTAATTATTTATAATTTGTGTTACCTAAACGGAATATTTTTGTTGACAACTTGTATAATTTGTGTTTGTTGAATAATTTGTGTTACTTAAACGGAATATGATAATATTTGCCCCTCTGGAATACATACTCGCAAACGTGTATGTGACACTTAAGCCTTTGTAAAAGCTTGGAATTTGCTGACGTTTGCAAGCCTCAGCGAGCATATGTACATAGCATGATACGTATAAACGAATAATGAATATGTTCGATTGTTTTATGAAAGATGAGTTTCTGCGTCAAAGAGACACCAATTTAAGTTATGGTAAATCTTATATATATGGTCATTCTGAAGAAACAGTCTTTTATTAAGTCAATAGATAGCTCCTGTATCTTTTCTAGATATTTTTTTAAAAGAGGAACGTTTGGGATCTTGTAAGAATTGTGTCTAACATAGATTAGTACAATATAATTCATAAGTACAACATTAATAAGCTACTGATACACAGCACGACAGACATGTAAAATGTTGTTTAATAAACCGACTTAAATAGACACCTACGACACATTTATATGAATAATAATTAGCAAAAAAGACACCTAGATCCATCATTACATTTATCTAAAAATGACGAAATAAACCACTGATCATTAAATGTTAACTTTTTTTTTTAAACAATGAGTTCTTTTTTTTATTTACCTAGACTAAACGAATTTCGAACATTTACTTCATAAATTTATATCTACAATAAGATGTGAAACAATTATGTCTATTCAAGTTATAATTTACTAAAAACTTTTAGTGGAATATAAAAAAAGTAAGCAAGATTTAAAAAAAAATGCTAACTTATTGAAAAAGTTAGCATAAGTAAAGTTGTTGAGCCTATCATCTTCCCACATAACAAGCTTCTATTTATATTGT
Organism: Hypercompe scribonia; assembly: GCA_949316085.1. Taxonomy (NCBI): domain Eukaryota; kingdom Metazoa; phylum Arthropoda; class Insecta; order Lepidoptera; family Erebidae; genus Hypercompe; species Hypercompe scribonia. Next base: position 22,958,614 of record OX438968.1, on the reverse strand, counting down.
AAAAAGGTTTTTAAAAGATGATTTTCTTGAAATGATTATTAACTCAAACTTAAGTAAAGTTTTTTTTATTGTCGTGTAATGCTAACTAGATCTTTGTTATTGTTCCTTAAAATTACCCATATTTTAGGATCTATCAGACTATTTCTTTTAACATTTGATATTGAGTATCTTTTTTAACGTGACATATATTTTCAATATTTTTTTTAAATTACAACTTTTGAAAGAAGAATCTAGTAAGTAAGTTTAACTTAATATACCTATCGCTACTCAAAAAATTAATTAACTGAAAGTTATTTTGGTACCTAAACTAACACTTGATTGAGTAATAATAGGAATCATAGATAACACTTACTTGCACTCACTTACGTGCACTTGATACACTTAATATTATCTCTCTGAGTTCTCTGACTTATCCCAAGTGTTTTGGGATCTAATTAAATTACATCTAAATAATTAAAATGATATAACTTTAGGATATTTTGGCATAACGATTAAATAACACTAGTTTTAAAACACAAACAACAATTAGATTAAACAAATCAGAACGATAATTCACAACAAACTCTAACACCTAGTAGATAACCTAGACATAAAACATTTTACGTTTCGAAAATGCCATAATCAGAACGACGATATACCATTTTAACCAAACCTTATCGTACCATCCATAAATATATATTATTTATACAAATTTTTAGAGACAAGTTTGTGCTAATTAATTACGTGTCACATAGAAAGCAACCAAAACGATTCAATAAAAACTAATCATTTCATTCGTACATGTATTCTAAATCTTTTCTTAATGTTTTTAATATTTTTTTGAAATTTAAATATTACAGAAAAAATACTGGCACGTCTGTACTGGTTATTTAAAAAACTATTCTCATTCACCACTAAGTACGAATAAATGCTTTATCGTTTTTATATTTGTTAAATTCAGATTACAATGCACACACAATAGCGTTACTTACAAAGCTATACCTATTACATTAATGGCACCAAACTATATGAATAAAAATGTATATAACTAAAACACCACCAATAATTTAAATTAAACCAGTTTTGCGTAAGTAAAAAACAAGTTTGTTCTTTAAAGCGACCGGGTATAGATTACAACGGTCCAAGAAAGTTTAAACAAAAGCGCGGAATCCGTTACAAAAGCATCACGTTTAACAGATCATGTATCAGTTTCTTATTTTGCTTACGCAAACGAGATAATATGTATATGACAAATCGCATTGCGTATAGCAAAATTGACATCGCTGCAGCATTTATAATGATAATTCGCAAAATGGCAAAAATTTGCAGTGAGGTCAGAGCTGCTGGCTGCAATGTGATATGTCTCGCTTCCAATACATATGTAACTTCCTTAGCCGGTCATAGTTACAGGAAAACAGACAATACGTAATCATAGCTCAAAAATTCAGAATTCACGTAGCTAGTTATAATAGATATATAAATAAAATAAACTTTGGAATGTTACATCAGTCTCTGCAGGATCTCTGCTTAAGCTGGCTGGGGACGGCGCATGTGCGTTCTCATATGCCGCGTTATCATGTCGCGGCGACAGGCGGCGTACGGGCACGTCGGGCACCTGTAAGGTTTCTCCCCGGTGTGAGTTCGCTGATGGGTAGCCAGATGATCAGAACGCGAAAACACTTGTCCACAGGCCGAGCAAGCGTAGGGTTTTACTCCAGTATGCAGACGAGCATGCCTCGTGAGCATGTCAGATCTAGCGAATTTCCTTGAACATATCTCGCATTCGTACGCTCGCACGGGCTCGGGTTTATCACGGTGCCTCGAGGCAATGTGTTTAGCTAGACGATCGTGAACTGTAAAAGTTTGCCCGCACGCATTACATGGGTAGACAGGCTCCGGCGTCGTTGCTCGATGCTCAGATTTGAGACTTAGATCAAGGGGGGCATCATCTTCTTCTTTGGGTAAGTGTTTAATGAGAGGAATAGTGGGAGCATCGAGCATGAGCCAACGTGGTGTAGGATAGTGGTTGTTGTTGTTTAGTTGTACGGTGAGTTTGTCCAAAAGGCGGGAAAGTCGTCTACGTTTATTGAGATGACGCGGACTCCGCGGACTGTATACTGCGTCTTCCATGCTACCGCTGCTGCTGCCGGCATCGGCCGCCGTAAAGTGGGGGGTCCAACCTGGAGCAAAACAAATTCGTGAAAAATGTTGATATCAATTAAGATCTGTTTATGGGTGGATTGGTGAGCTCCATCCAGAATATATTCTATTTTTTAGAACTATTGGGCACGGTATAACAATTACATCATAGTACAAAGAACTCAATCTTGTCGAATCTGATTTTTATTTTGACATTTATCATTCCATGGTTACCTCCTCTCTGTAACATGGATGGTAGTTATTCTAAATAACCTCAGAAGCAAATTTCATAAAATAAAAATATTGGTTTGTTAAATGGAATTGAAACGTGTGACGTTTATAGTCATTTTACATTAAAATCGTTACCATAGAATTTACGTTAAGAAATCCTACAGTAAAAATGCAAGCAAGCATTAAACGTTTTTGTAGTATACCTTTCAATGTTGGCCTTGTATGAATAGTTACTTGTACGCATGTGATGTTTATCTATAGTTGAAATTAACTAATTGACAGAAGCATAGATTTGCTGAAATCGTATTTTTAAACTTTACAAGTTTGTATTGAGATTCTGCCGGTAAGTAACCTCAACGGATGGCTATTACTAAACCTATAGTTTACGTTAGTAGTTCCTTAAACGATTGTCACTAAGATTTGATCCTCAAAAGTACCGATAGTCATAATGTCCTTGCTTGTCAAATATTTTCAAAAGAAATTGGTTGTAATTTTGTAACACACTGGCAGACAGACGCACAAGTGATTTTACACGGATTCCGTTTTTTAATTCGCATAAATGGAACCCTAAAAACGATGAAGTGATTCATATTTGTTTCTTGTCATTGTGACGTGGAAAATACCACATGAATATTGCTAAATATGACATTAAAAAATCATAAAATGCCTTAAGTATGTTATATAAACCCGCTAAAGCTACCGCTACAAATATACTATCTAAAGGTATACACAAAATACAACATATACTGCTATATAACTTTATATTATGTAAGCAATAAACAACGAAAAAATTACCCAATACCAGTTTTGTGTGTGGCCGTTTCGTGTATTTTTCTGTCTAGCCGCCTCATATGTGTCGAAGTCTACGTTTCCCTTCAACAGTAACAAACATCATTTCATTACACACACTCTCACGTTTACACTGGTAGTTATATTGTGTAGATAAAATTGAAACAATCATGTACAACAACACAAATATCGCGCCACCAACGACACACATTGCCAGGTGATATTTTTTTCGTTATGTTGTGAAGCAAATAAAGATACTATTTATCAAAGTGCACCTTTAACGCATCTGTCTTCTAGATGGGCCAATCTTATCCATAAGATTCTATTGGCAACTGGTTAGACAATTTGGACCAATCAGATGATCCCAGAGAAACACAATAAAGTCCCTACCGCATACTGGCTCCACTTTTTTTTTGTAAAAGTAGGTAGGTACATATTCAAAGGTGTTAAGATATTGTCAAAAGGGAGGCTACCGGTTTATTGCTCCATTGAGAACATGAATAACATGTGCGTAGTACACTTTTTTTTTAATTTTTTCTTGTATTCTTAGGTATTATGTGTATTTATTATTTTTTATTTATTTATTATTTTTATTATTAAAAAAAAAGAAGGTATAATGGGTTACTTTGATGTTACTTTGAATAAAGAACTCTTAATCAAAAGAGTTCTTTATTCACATTTACAAAACCATCTAGCCCCAAACGAAAGTGTGTACAATGGATACATATTACACATCGACAACACCCAAACTTCAAAACAAATATTTACCATCCATTGTAGATCATACAAACATCCGGGAATCGATCCCGAGACCTCACGCATAGCAGTTGCATTCGCTACTATTACACTACCGAGGCATTTGAATCATGCATTACATTACAGTACAGCACAGTATCATACGTTACAATCATTTACCTACGTATAAGTTTTAATATTACGCGCAGCTATTCGGAGTCTACATGAACAATTATTACATACACATCTCTTATTTCACACACTTTAAAAATGAAATTACAAATAGATATACTGTTGTTTAACTCGTGTACCTAACAATGTTTATGTGTAGTGTTACCATTCCTCTAGTATTCTGCTTATAGGCTAAAGACGGTTTTTCTACGAACGGTGGAACTTATCAAATGCACAATATAATATATGTATTAAAATATTATTTCAGACAAATACAAATTTCAGCAACTAATAATATAGAAATTCATACGTGTCGTGCTTTAATTGAACGCGTACAGACATACTAGTTATATGACCTTATTTTGTTTTAATATTCCACAGTTGGACGCCTCGGGACGCAGTTGATAAGCCTCTCCTTCGAAATTAGGCTATTGTTGTTTTATCTAACGCCATTCATAAATACCACAAGATAGACAGATACTCTCTCTGCCTACCTAACACTTGCCACAGTACCCGCCCCAGTATTAGACGCTAGTAAGTTGATATCAACCAATACTATTTGTGTGACTTGATTATATCCGACCTCGGTAGTAAAATATTTTACATTAAATTTTCTATTTTGCAGGTGTAACTTGCTTGCCTACTCCTAGAATGTCAATGTTTGTAGTTTGTATTCTTGTCATCTACATTGGATAAAAGCAAGTTTGACACGCACATTCAGGTTTTATCCAAAGCTGTTTTAAAAATGCTCTCTCGTACACCCAATCCGTCAGCGCGTAATTTAAGTTTTTAATCGCAAAAAAATTTTTTTGTAACGTGGTTCAAGAATACCTTCTTTTTAAATCCTTTCATCAATCAACAATTTACAAATGAATCTTTAAAATATATTCTTACGAATATATATTGAGTTGCGCACAGCTGGCAATCTTATTTAGGTCTGAGTATATGATGATACAGAAGTGATTACGTGCGAAACGGACAGGCATAGAGAGACGATTTTTTTATTAATTCAGTTTACTTGAAATGATTATTTGTTTCATAGCAACTATAGAAATACCTACTGTATAACTGTCTAATTAATGGTAATATTCGAAATACTGTCTATTGATACGGATGACAAGAAACGGTGTAAAGGAACCCCATTAAATTAATGCCGATATTACGTAACTAGTGAAGACAATCCGTCTGGATTATTATTGATGATTAAATAAATAGTTTTAATATTTTTAGACACTTGACATCGCCTTTAAATAAGCAGAGCTTGTACTGTTAAAGCTAAATTGAATAATAGAATACTTATCTATATTTTATTTGTAAAAATACACATATTGTATACAGTATATAGAAAACGCCTAAATTCCGAAACTAATGTTTACAGATCATACAAACATTTGATTCAATTCGAGAATCTAATCCGACATCTCAGAACAACAGTCACGTACGCTATCACTGTGCCACCTCTGTAGTTTTCAATTAATTAAATATATTGTCAATTTTGCCATATCCGCCGGCACAGATGGACAGTCTACATATGACCGCAGCCAATACAAGATAATGGAAACATCAGACAATTTGATTTGTAATACCTATGGACCGCGATGAATATCCGATTAATTGATTACTAAATGAAAATAGCTTTGTCTGAGTCGATCATCCGGAAATGCATCCATCCAATTAGTAGATAAAAAGATATTGAATAATTTTCATCCCGAATAATCTTCTGATAAAATAAAAATTCATGAGAACAAAGACGTGGGCAAAAGTAGGTATAAATACATTTTAAATAAAGGTTACATATTGAGATGTAATCGAAGTATTTTTATGTTGTACCATTTTTTATCATGCAATTAATTTTGTACTGGCAATAGATCTAATGCGTTAAGATTTCTTACTTTACTTATAGATGGGCGAGTCCATTGCTCGGAACATTGGATTTAATTAATATCTAACACAAGTCTCTGGAAAAATAGAGTGAAGTTCCTTCCGGTGTTAGAATAAAATACAAAAGCATTAACACAACCAGCATCTATTAATTCTGTGAAATCGAAAAGGAATACTACCTTTCGAGTAAATATCGAGGGATCAAAGCAAATAATTAGTTAGTAAAAAAACTACAGCTTTCTTAGTTAAAGGAAAATCTGTATTTCAGGTGTTCAACTGCCATTGTTAGGAAAAAGATAAACTTAGAAATTTACATTGACGTTGCTGAAAAAAATAAAGACTCTTATTCGTATTCTAGAAGAATTGGTATGTACTAGATACGAGAATATATCAAAGGGAATTTTTAAAATAAATACTTTTTAGGGATTGTAGACACCAGCCACGTACTTTAGCCATGTGATTACAAGTAGCAGTAGTCTTGTACTCGTAAAGCTAATGTCAGTGGTTTGCCGCACGCACGCACATGTGCTCGCGTACTATTTTGATAAAGCTTTGTACATTTGTACGTAAAAGTAGATTCATCGACAAATTTTACTGGCAAGAAATATTCAGGTTAAGTAATTATTTCTTAAAAGATGTAAACTAAACAATGACGTAAGATGAAATAAGGTTTTTTACGTGAAACTTCTAGGTAAATAAATCTGTAGGCAGCAAGCGCTATTTATTGGAAGAAAATTGCAGAATGAGCCGTGTACACCTGCGTGCTACATTTGTAAACTTTAACAATTATTTTGTTAATTAACTGTAATGTTATTATTATTTTATTATATGAGCCTGCCAAAGCGACTACTCTCTCTGATTAAAAGCAAGAGTTATGGCCGTCATACTCATCACGCATACAGACATTGTAGTATGGTGACTTGGTATAGCATGGCGGCCTAGTGTGATGCTTTTTCACGGCTACTTGGGAACGTATAAGAGATGACAGTCATCGTGGCAGTGTAGAGCTTTCACATTTTTCACGATAACTGTCACCCCTTTGGCGTCCGATCTCACACTCACCAACAAAAGATGACAGTACGGATGCTGTCACTTTAGGTCAGTACTGCCACTGATCGTGCCGACTTGTTCGTGGTAAAATCAGCGTTGCCTTTGACTACTCCATTAGTCAAAGTGTCCAGAACAGGATTAATTATAATATGATTAGAATTACAGTATGGCCCATTTAGATAGTTAAAAACTAATTTAAAATATGATGCATCCGTTAAGAAAACTTTGTTGAAACAAAGTTTTATGTTTAATATGGTTTAATCGATATATCGAAAGACATATTTAGTGATAAATTTTTCATGTAAAAGTATTCAATTATTTAATTGGCATTTGCTACATCTCATTAGAACGTGTTAGATGCACGTTAGTGACGTTAAATAAAAAGAAATACATATTATGTATATATATTACAATATATGTTTGAAAATATATTTAATATCATAACACGTACATTCAAATAAACAGCTCAGAGCTTTACAACACTAGGCATTATTAACGGCTGACGAAATAAGACGTAGAACGACTACCTATAGATGTAGAACTTTTCTTGCGATAATACAATTATTTTTGTTTGTTGCATTAAGTTCTTCGTGGATAAAATTACCTTAGATACAAAATACTTAATCGTGAAGACAATGTGAGAAACTTTGAATCCATGTTCACAATAAACCTGAACACGAACTTAGACGTCACTCTATGAAGTTTAGCAAGCTTTGGTGAGCAAGCAATCCCAGAAATAAGTTCTTGTCAAACCGAGTGGTGCGTTTGTACCCTTTGCTGGCAACTATGATTAATGCCTCGAATATAAAAAAAATAAAAATACGCATGGTAAACATTTAAAAACACAAGTGTAATGTTATACACATCAAATTTAAGCTATCAGTGTTTTAAAATACTTCAGTTCACTTTAGTTTTACAAGCCTGGATTGACCCGCAGCTGTGAGTGACAATTAGTTTCACTGCTATTCAATCTAACTTTCTGTGACTTATTGCACACTTTGATGAAGTTTACTTTTGTATGTCTTCAGGGTAAATTAAGGATTGAATTTTTAATAAAGTACTGACAGAATTGAACTCGTACAACATTTACTCTGTATCCCATTCATGCAAGTGAATTACTTTAATTGCTGCTAATAATTTTGTGTGTAAATATCGGAAGTTATGATTTTTTTTGACAAAAGTAATTCGTTTTACAAAAAGTTTATAGCAACTTAAGTTTATTTACGGCCATAACCAATTAGAGGCAGAAGTCTGCGATCTTGACCAGTTCGAGATATTGTTCACATTCCAAGATCCATCTGTATGGGGAGTATCCCGTTCCTTATACTGTCTACCCTTTGGTTTATCTTCCCCTTTAACATACTCCCAATTTTCTTATCCAATCCCTAGTAACCGATTGATAGCATTTTGGTAAAATATAGGTCTTTAGCCTCTGTCTATTGAAAAAAGTGTGACTATAGCATTTATTTTTAATTCTATCACACATTTAAAACATAGATTTTTTTATCTACTACAGATCATGTGCATCCAGAGGTTTCTGTTGCAGAGATCGCTGCGAGTGATAAGGCTGTATTCTTAAGGTACATTATCTTGCTTACTTTGCATTTAAAATATAGGTTAACTATATGATATAGGTGAACTAAAAAAATAAAGAGGAAGTAAAAAAATAACATGTTTGGTGTATGAGTCTGATTCCGAACTGATAGATGGACGATTCCTACAAGTAGTCTATTAGAAAAACTAGCTATGAAAATACAGGGTAGGCAATGTTCGTTTAAGTTTATGTACCAACGAGTAAATGCGTCTCTTCGTTGACTAGAGAGAAATTGTTTAAGAAAAGTAGGCACATACAATTTACTAACGTCTAGAAGATATGTGCCATTTAGCTGTGCCGAGCAAGCATGCAATTATTTTAATTGCAGTTTAAATTGTATGCCTATGAGTGTGACCATTTATTTTTTTAAATAATAACCATTACTTTAGCTTGGGAGAAACTAACCGTGACTTGAGAATATCAACAGCTCGTTATTTCTCGTAACTAGATGGGTATAGTTAATTAATAACTGCAACGGAAAATATTTCAAAACATAGTGATAGTGATAACTTTTATAGATAATATACTATTTTTATTTCATAACAAAACCTAGCCGCATGGTATTTTTTCAATTTCTAAGGCATTTTTACTAGCCATACAGGGACATTCGTGTGTAGTTAGATACTCCTATAATACACGGAAACTCTAAAAAAACTTACGTACATTTCTCAATAAGTACCAAGTCCAGTATCTCAAATGAAAACACAGATGCATCTATCCAAAATTCACTGTGAAACAATCATTACATTGCCATGTACTTTTGATGCACTTAGTTTTAGCACAAGAGGTGCGTGAGTGAACGGTAAGTAAGGTCGTCAGGTCGTGGGACCGGTCTCACCGCCCCCGCGCACGTAAAATATTACTCGGACACACACGTCCACACCGCACTGTACACCGCGGCCAACTACCGCTTCCTTCACCGGTCACCCCCGCATAAATGTGCGCGTGCGCCGCTAAAACATTGCGATGCATTCACGCATGCGCGTGGCCGTATGAGTGCAGGTACTTATTAAATAGCCGTTAACTAATTAAGTAAGTCCTTCCTAAGTACAACTTACATTCATATATCAACAAGTGGCCTATTAGGTTATTAAATTATTCAAGTTTTATAAAATTGGGTTCCTTGTGCCCCTGTAAGATGTAAAGTGATGTCAAAGATGTCAGTTCAACAATTTGAAGTATCAGTATATTAACTTTATCCAGTTAATTCATCAAGTAGCTAATCACATACAGTAGGTATAAATGGTTTAAAACCAATTGAGTCTTACCCCTGACTACTTCAAAACAATTTGTTACAATAAAGTGTTGCTTGAAACAATAAAGCAAAATTTTATTAAAACTATAATTAAGTAGTTGAAGTCTACGCGGTGGCTTATAATAAAAAATCATACAACTTGTTTGAACGTTGACCAGAACATTTATGAAGTACTTAAGTTTTATATTTATTGCCATCACGACAGATAGCTAATGTTATAGGGAAAAACCTAAGGTACTTATATTTTAGAATTTCGGAATTTTAAAAACATTCACGCGGACGAAATCGCGGGTGCACTTAATCTCTAATAAATTATTCTCTCGGATCGGAAGATGGTTAAATGAGTGGCTTATTTATTAATACTAATAATTACACCTGAAACCATTTCTCACGCAACAGGTTTTCATATCATTTTGAATAAATTTAATATCGTTACATTTAATTATATCTTCACATACTATTCTTCTATGAATTTCAATAAATGAAGTGGTGCTTTTTGTATATGAGTATGTATGTGGCAGGACCATAGACACTCATATGGGAAACTACAGGTCTTTATGTACAAAATGAGTTTGTTATCGTGCTCACAAACAAATAAAATTAAATTAAAATCGGATGCGAGTGGTAAACTCTAGTATACTAAGCAGTTTAATCCCATGATTTATCCTCACTTTACAAGTGTGGCTATTTTCTTAGCTATATTAAAAATCTTTGTAGGTTTTTGGTACATATATAAAAAGAAAACTAAATCAAAAGTCAATTTAAATTAAAACAATCAATTTGTAAAATTTCTATGACATTTTGTCTTTTTTTGGACAGTTTCATTGCCATAGAACGCTTTTGGTTTTTCAACTCGTTTTATAGTCCATACAACTGTTGTATTATCAAATTTAAAAGTATCTTTTCGAAAATTATAAACTGAGATGTTCTGTTAAGGCACATGTTTGTAATAGCAAATCAAAATGAAGTAAGTACCAAAAAAGTACAAGTATTCGATGTAAACAAAAGTAAAACTTTCAATACGCACTGTAGGAGTTTTACTAAAACACAATTTTAAAAATATGTATATTGTTACATATCTTGTCAAAAAAAATAAACAAAAAGAAACGTATAAACACTGGCGAAAACTGAGCGTTTAACATAATAATATTATTATATAATAAATATTAAAGACATAAATATATTATATAATAAATATTTAAGACATTTGACACAACGCCATCTAGTTTCAAACTAAGCAGAGCTTGTGCTATGATAACTAGACTGACTGACAGAATGCTTATATACTTTTTTTTGTAAATACATAAATATTATACATAGAAAACCCCCACACTCCGACACAAATATTTGCAGATCATACAAACATTTGGTTCGACCCGGGAATCGAACCTGAGACCTCAAACACAGCAGTCGCTTACGCTACCACTACGCTATCAAGGCAGTCTGACATACCTCTGTCTACCCCTCCGCGGAAACAGGTGTGACTTTATGTACATATATACATATATGCTTGAACTTGCACGTGCATCAAACATCGATGACAAGATATATATACATATATCTCGTTTTAAGTTGATAGTTAAGAATGACTAGAACTAGGATAAACTACTTTCCAAGATTCCCTTGTAAGATAGATGATCTATAGATATTCAGGTGGAACTAATATAAAGAGGATAAGTAGAAAGTATTCTGTGAAATCCATCATGTTTCTATATGGAAGTTCCTATTGAATACTACCAACAGATGGGGTGGTTATGTTGGATTTGAGCCGACTGAAAACCGTTACACTGTTTCACATAACCAGGTGTACCCTAAGAAGAAAATCCCTCACTGAGAAGTCCCCCCGACGTGATTTTCAATCATCTTGATGATACATATAATTAAAATAAGCATCTAAAAATTTGTTTTGAAAATAATTGTCCAGAATTTTGAATTTATCGTGAAAACAATAGCCGAAATTACGATTATATTGCCTTATTGATAGACGGATGAATAACATTAACAGCATTGTTTATGACCCATCTTTTGTTTGTATGCACACATACCCACAGCAATTCAAAAATTTTAATCATTCATTTTCTAGGTTTAAGAAAACCTCCAAAATTAAAAATAGAATAATCAAATCGTCATAAGAATAGTGTGTGCCCTAGACTTGTACGCATATATTTAACACAATAATGCACTTCTGTATAACCTTTATACAAGTTTTTATTTAACTTGCAATGTATGTATGTGTGATCCACAAGTTATTATACCGAGTTTGGGTGTTCTCTATGCTCGTATTTCTGGTGCGAGAGATGTATTACAGTCCGTTAAATCGAGTACAGTAATGGATAGAATATAATCGATATTAATTACATGTACATTATTATGCAGTATAAGGGGCTGGGCTTTAAGGCTTTAGCGACCGGTTGATAACCATATATCCATCCTAACAGGCGTAGTTATATGTAATAGGCCAATGAAGGGCATCAGCGCCGCCGGTGTAACAAATTATGCTCTGTGATCACCAACCCGCCTGCCCAGCGTAGCGATTATGAGCAAAAACACCAACACGCAGAAACAAATAAAGCTATAAAACGATGAGGCAGAGTTGTTAGAGTTAATAAAAGAACGGCGTGAAAACCCACCCGTCCCTTCGTCGACAAAGGAGAAGTTGAACCAACGTACGACACGACCTGCAGTGCACCAATATTCTTTCGATAGAAAAATATCGCTGATTTACAAGCTCTAAGTTGCTCAGAGTGCTATGAAAAGGGCTATTCTCGGTGCTTCTCTAAGGGATCGCGTTAGGAGTGAGGTGATCCGGCAAAGAACAAAGGTCATCCATGTAGCCCTCCAGATTAGTTAGCTGAAGTGGTAGTGGACTGACCATGTTAGTCGCAGAACCGACAACCGTTGAGGTAAATGAGTTCTAAAATGGAGACCAGAGGACACCCATACGTCAGGTAGAGTAAAGATTTTCGCAAGATGGCTGGCAGGAGCTGGATGCGAGAAGCTAGAAATTAATCAGAGCGACGTGCATTGTGAGAGGACCCTGTACGCTGTCGACTGTAATAGGCCAATGGCCTATCATATTATCCATGGATAATGATGACAATAAAGTTATATTTATTAACATTAAAATAACTGTCTCCAATAATAAGCGTCTAATAATAGTAAATCTCTAATAAGCGTCTCTTAATTAATAAGATATTTTAAGAATTAATTGCCTTCACGAAAAGTCTTAAGTACATAGCACAATACACAATGAGGTCACGGCCCACTGGCGGTAGTCTCAATTTCTTGCTTTATTTTTTATTTGCGTGAACATAGTAACAAATTGTGTTTGCTTAGTTTTATGAAGTTATTTTGCAAAGTTACGAAGCCTTATAAAAATCCAGCGCTATGTTGGTACTTGTTAAGTTAGTTGCCAGTAAAGTCGTTAGGCCTCGGCACAAATTATATTATTTAAAGGTAGGTCAAGGTATTTTTTGTACGTTTTGTTAGAAAGCTTGTTTACCTACTTTTTTATACCGTTTCAGATCAGTTATTTTATGTTCTTCCAAAGTATATAATAAAATAACTATATTGTTAACATAAGTCTAAATCTTGTTATTATGTCATACTTTAGTAATTCGATGTCATGTGCAGTCATTTCATCAATAAATAACGTTTTCTTTTTTAAATATTTTATATTAGACCACCGAACAGGTGACCTAACAATTGGTTACTACCACTGCACACGGACGTTAACAGCCCACGATCCAAAAGTGTGTTGTTGACCTTTAAGCTTCAGTTGATCAAGGGAAGGTAGGTTTAGCTTCCTGTAATCTGAGTAGGTGCAAAGTAACGAAGGAATGGGAACACCCATTTCCTGTGATATTACTAATTTTCTGTGATAACACTCTGATCGCACCGGCCCATTTGTACTTATACAACTTATTATGAATTTAATATTTCTTCTGTGTACTACAGTATGTCAAGTTTTCTAATATATATTTTTATCCTTAGCGAATCGATTTGATTAGAGCAAAATATTCAATAAATAATGAAAGGTTTCAAACCATATTGCTGCTTATTTGTAGAACTTGTTTTAATGATATTAGAACCTTCTTTCAAGTTAATTTTTTCTTGCTATACAAAAAAAATAGAATTCTATTATTGACGTCATGTCATTTTCAGTAAACAATCAAATTTTCAGTTTTGGTTTCAGTTTCAGACAGTTTGAAAAAAAATGTAGTTTCGGTTTTAGTTTCATTTTCAGTCAAAAATGGCCGGCACTTTCGGCCTCTTCGAAACCCAAATGTTCGCAAACTATCGTGTATCTTTCGGCAAACTTCGCTGCTAGCTCATACTTGCCCGCTCACGCTGCTGTTCATTGCTAATGGCGTTTAGTTAAGGTTATGTTTTGAATTTAACTGGCTTTTATTGAACTATGTTATCTGTTCTTCAAATTTACGTTATAAGTATGGTCACTTTTAAAATATTATTATATTGTGACATGTTTGTTTTGCATGTACATTTTCATGACATAAAAATAAAAATTATTACAAAGTGTTAAATGAAATAATAAGACAATAATTATTGTAAGAATTTTGTTTTCTTTTATTTTTATAAATAAAAAAATACACTAGAATTCAGTATAAAGTTCGGTGTCGATTTTGGCTGAAAAACCAGCTTCGGTTGTGCGCCATATATTTTGATACTGAAATATTTTATCTGTAAGTCCGTATCAAGTTAATCATTGAAAATATAATGATGTTACTAATTATTATCTTTGATTTAAAAAAAGGGTCTTAATTGCAATTTTTTATATTAAACTGTTAAGTTATCTATTATAATATGTTTCTGCATGTAGCAGTTTTTATAAATATAATTCGGTTTATTTTTCTCTTGACAAGCATGGTACCAGATAAAATCGTACACAAAAGAGTTGAATTTTCTATGATGTACATATACAATCGGTATGGACGCCTTTGTGCTTGAAACAAACAACCCAACTCGGGTTATTAGAAATACAATTTTAGAACAAGATATGAAATAAAATGAAAATAAATAAATTAAATGTATTTGTGGTGACGGCATAAGAATTCGAGGTGCCACTACCTGTATTCATGTCGCGGATTTCGTCAGAGCCAACTTAGGAAGTAAACTGTATAGGACAACAAAATTACTAGGAGAAAAAAATTTTTAAAAAAACTCAATACCCATCTTGCCAGCGTGGTGTAAGCCCAAAGCTTTCTAAGGAGCAGTTTAGGTCCAGCACTGGGTTAAAGGCTAAACAATATATATTGGCTCAAGAAGATTTCAGACACAGGTAAACAGGTTCAGACTCAACTCCAATCAATAGAAATACCTATTTTTAAATAGAAAATACACTATCCATCGTAATCTTTCTACAGCAAACACAACAAACGTTAACTTTACAGTACTTGTGTAAATAAGGTTCCAGAATATTCCAACATCTAATTCTCTTATGTACAAATATACATTGATTTTACAAAGACTAATGAGAGATATGTGATCCGTTCTAATTGGCTGCAGCAGTTGTCTTTGTACGTGCATACACTATTATTATTAATGAGCTTGTTTATTACAATTAAGATAGTCGTTATCTAAAGTTGATCAGCCGAAGACAAAGAATTGTCTTCGGCTGATCAACACAGTAAGGATCGTTAACCACTAGACCTACGCATGGTGGCTGGCGATCCTCACAGTGAGCAATGTGGTTCAATTTTTTATATGAAAAGTAGAAAGGTAGTGAAAATTTGACATTTCATAAACTCTGTACCAAGTATTCGAATTTGCGACATTTAAATATCTACCAAGTTTTTTTTTTTACTTTCTTTTACGAGTTTATACATAGTGATTAGTCTTAGATAAATCGTATCGCAAATTGCAACTCTCCGTTTCATACCTAACCGCCTGCTCCATCCAGTGGTTGTCTGAAAGAGATCGTATATCACAATAAGGTCGTTATGTCTACGACTTTTATATCATTAGCTTTATTCTTTTTTTAAAACATTCTTAGGTCATAAGACTCATAAATGTAAATAAACTGTATTTTTCATGTTGTTTCTTTTTTCTTGTTCAATAAAGAATTATCCGTCTATCGAGTTTACGATAGAGACCATTTGTGAGAAGATAATATTGTTATTATTTTTACTTACCAATCGTTTTACAACACAATGCTTTAATAATATTTAAGAATGTCTTTGCAAAATAATATATTTGTCGTTTAAATAGGCTCAATAAAAAATCGTACCAAAAAAACCTTCACAAAATAAAACTTTTTAACTCGTTACATCTCTGGGCTCATTGCCTTAGTAAACTAACAAGATAGATTGCTTTACTTAACCTGCAATTTATTTGAAGAATCACTTCACAACGTCTTTTTAGTCTGTCGCTGTTAATTTAAATTCTCTGGTAAATAAAAATAGATGAACTTTATTTAAACATGCATTTTTACGAACAAATATTAATTAGAGATGTTATAAATTTTACGTAGCTGTTTACAATTGTTACACATTTGAAATATACAATTTTTAAAACTTCGTCTGCTGAACAAAACGAAAAAAAATCGAATAGGTCCCGTTTTTTAGGTAGTTTATTTAAGCTAATTTTTTAACACAAATGATGTATGTATCGTTTACACAAGAAGCTTATAGTTAATGCAGGGTCCTTAAATGCTTATAACAGTGCGGTGAACTTATTTGCTATCTCAGTGTACCTTTATGTGTAAATGATACGATCCCGTACATTGCTTGAATTTGATTACATTGTTAAGTTGACCAAAGTTATTATTTTTAACATGCACTGAACTAAACGTGTGGATCTATAATTGGCTTGCTGATGCCATCCTCTTAAGAAATTACATTAAGCAAAATTTTAACAGCCAGGCTATAAGACATACCACGAATAGTGATTTGGCCCAATAATGGTTATTCCACGAGTCCTTTAGCCAAAGCGCTGAATATTCAGCAGCTAGACATTCGACGATACTTAGTACTTTCTCGGATGACTGATTTAAACCTGAATCAGAAAAGTGCGAATAACGACTTGCCGTAGTCCCTTTTGTTTCATTCGTGATTTGCTCACGTGACAGCACTTTTACTTGTTATTTTTTAAGGATTCATTTGTCAACTTCAGGTAGTACAATTAGCGACTAATTTTCAAAGCAGGTATTTCCGAGTAAGGAAAAAAATTCAATTGTTTGAATCGTCATAATTCATTTTACCTACGAGCCTTTTTAACAAGCTATGTTGGGTCGGTTTTAAATTTTCTATCATGTAACTGATTTTTTTACGTGGGGCGACTACAATCAGAAGTCTATAACCCAAGCACTAGGCGAAATTGAAAAATTCATGAACTTTCACAAGTTTTATGCAATATATCAAAGTCTCTTTTCACAGTGTTTGTTATTCAACCCCACTGAAACAGCAAGACATTACAAGACACAAGTAGAAAATTTTAAATTTTCCACTATTCAGTGTTAGACCGAAGACCGAATAGTGAAAAATACGGCCGAATAGCCGAATAACGAATAACTGCCGATATTATTTTTCAAGTTTAGTTCAATTAGAAATTCAATTAGTTCAAAAAAAAAAGAACAAGGAAACATTGTGAACTGCTTTATATTATGTGAAATAAAAATTATTTTGTTATTTCCACCTATCGTACTAACGAATGTCTAAGAGGGCCTCCTTCACGGCTTTATTTCTATTTTCGGCAAATTAAATATTTTCAAGTATTTACCCGAAAATTCAATAAGCTTCGCCCAACAAAATATAATGATTTTATGTTACTCAATTCTGCTAAATGTCTAAACTAAAATATTATTTGGTAATATAAATATATGTTACTACTATATACATAAATTTTATATAATACTTTTTTTTAAACATAAATATCTTACACATAAAAAACACCCGAAACTAATAATGGATTTACCAAGATATTATTTTAATTGTAATTCTCGTGTTCGTTTAAATAAAAAAAAATCACGTCATTTAACTATGCTGGCAATTTAATAATAATACATAAAAACACCACTTATTACAACACAAGCGCAACACAAAAAAAAATTACTATGAAAATCACGCACCTTCAAATTAAAAAAAAAAAATTAAAAAGTATAAATCTTACCGTTTAAGTCCAACAATGCATTAAGAGCCCGCTGCTGATTGATAAGAGCGTTCATATTTAAAAACCGAACAACACTCCACAGACAAAAAAAACACTTAAACTTTTTTATAACTAAGTAACGACGCCGCAATCACTGGACGAATGCAACAGGCGATGTGTAAGCCTCGATGTACCGGTAGAGAGTGAACCAAATCACAGTACGGGAGAAAAATTATCGCCGTTTGAGACCTAAGGGTGCCGCCAGATGCAGTGCTGTGGGGATGAGGGGCGACTTTGTAGGTGTGTCTCTTGTTTATTTGTACTCCTCCTCCTTGGGTATATTGTTATATTCAAATGAAGTAATCTTAAGTAATTCTTCTAAAAAGAAATTAATAGACAATGATTTATTTGTTTTTTGCCGTTATTATTTATTAAGAATATTTATTTATATTCACAGTTTTGAAGGGAATTGAAGCTTACGACTTCACTTTGTATATTTCTTTGTGTATTATTACTGTTTTTTTTTCAATTTCTAACTGTTCTGTTGGTCAAATGGTTAATTATCCTGTCTGTAGAGCCTTATTAGTTCATCGTTCAGGAAAAATAATTTTGTGATTTATATGTAATAAGTATGTATTAGAAATATGTGATATTAAGAAGCATATTTTCTCAACAGGTTTGTCACAATAGAATAGGTTCTGTCTGGTTCGAGTTCAGGTCAACGTGCGTATGACGTGTCAAGGTATTGTTAGTTATTATTGATTATAAATGGAACATTACACCACCTTAATGAAAACCATCAAGCGTCGTAAGTGTAGTAGATATTCTAGCTATTATTAATCTTGTATCTTCTTTCTAAGAACAGTCTTGTGACCAGGAGTGAACTTTTAAAGGTTGCTAAAGTGACGTGATTCTAAATATAGGTTCTTATAAAGATGTTTCTTTATTACACACACACACACACAAATAGGTATATTCTAGGCAACCTGGATATATTTTGCCGTTTGTTTTTTATTTTATTTACTGAAAGGAACTGTCATCTGTCAAAGTATTTTTTGATTTTAAACTTTATATTTGAATATCCCTAATTAAACTTTATATCATACGAGATACGAATAC
Organism: Hypercompe scribonia; assembly: GCA_949316085.1. Classification (NCBI taxonomy): domain Eukaryota; kingdom Metazoa; phylum Arthropoda; class Insecta; order Lepidoptera; family Erebidae; genus Hypercompe; species Hypercompe scribonia. Next base: position 22,939,565 of record OX438968.1, on the reverse strand, counting down.
CAAATTTTCTATACTTTCTAGACAAAGGATTACCTCGATGTCATAGCGGTAGTGAAAGTGGCTGCTGTGCTTGAGGTCTCGGGTTCGATTGCCCGGGTTGGATCAAACGTTTGTATGATCTCTAAATATTTGTTTCAAAGTCGTGTGTTTTCTATATATAATATGTAGGAATTTACAAAAAAAAGTATATAAGTATTCTATCGGTCGATCTAAATGTCTGCTCAGTTTGAAACTAGGTAACGTTGTGTGTCAGTTGTCTGATTTGTTATGTTATGCCATATTATAAATATTATATTATGTTATATTATACACTAATGGAAAAAATTAAGGGATCAAAAAATAATTCCAAATTTTTGGGCAGTTTTCAACAGGCCGTAACTTCGAGAGAAATGGTCGTACAGGAAATCAAAAAAGAGAAAATTATTTATTTTATTTCTTTTTCGGAAAAACTATAGCCAGTCATTAGGGAAAATTTATTCAAATTCTTGAAACCCACCTTTAAATTTCTGTGGAATCATTGGTTGCTGAAATATCGATAATCAAAGACAAAAGGATCCTTTTCCATTTGAAAACCGATATCTCGGCGAGAAGTGGGCAAATCAGGGTGTATAAAAAAGCAAATTAAAGCTAAATAAACAAGGTATCTGATCCTTATAGTGGTTAAGCTAAAACAATTTTTTTCACGTCCGTAGACCAAAAAAAAAACTAAAAAAATTTTAAAATTTTTTTTGTTGCTGGTTTTTCTACGATTACTCAAAAACCGCGGAGGCTATAAAGTTTTCAAGTTCGAATCCAAAAACTAGACACTTGGAGCTATAATTTTCTCTTTTTTAATTTCCTGTACGACCATTTTTCTCGAAGTTACGGCCTGTTGAAAACTGCCTAAAAATTTGGAATTTTTTTTTGATCCCTTAATTTTTTCCATTAGTGTATTATATTTTATTATATTATATTATGCTCGTATTATATTATATTCGTTCGTATCATTTGAGTAATGTTTGAATTGAATAATTCTTTTAATATTAAATGGCATATTTATCGAGTAAGATTGTCTTTTTCTTTAGTTGTTTTCTTTAGTTGATTATATCAGCCAGGACAACTATATTATCAGCAAATCGAAAATGGGTGATATACTCGCCATTGATGTAAATGCTAAATCTATTCCAGTCCAGAAGCTTGAGGATGTCTTTCAGTGCTGTGGTGAATGGTGTGGTGTTTCGAAGATATTACGTCTCCCTGTCTTACACCTCGATATACTTTAATAGGTTTCGAGTTCTGATCTTGTAAATGGACTGATATACTGGCGTTTTGTTTGATATATTGATATGAAAACGTCAGTATGTCAGTCCGTTTACTTTACGTTCACTTTAATACTTCGATGTACTGATAGTCAATTTGGCACCGCTGCAGAGATTGTAGCACAGCCCAAGTTTTGATCGAATCAAAGGTTTTTTCATAGACCACAAACACCAAGCATAGTGAAAGGTTATACTCTTTGGACTTTTGTATAACCTGCCGCAGCGTATGAATGTGGTCTATGGTACTAAAACCTTTTCGGAATCCGGCTTGTTCGGGAGGTTGGAAGTCGTCAAATCTGCGTGCGAGACGATTTGTGATGACTTTAGAAAACAATTTATAGGCATGGCTTAGAAGAGAGATGGGTCTATAGTTTTTCAGCAGGGTATTATCACCCTTTTTTAAAGAAAAGCACAACCACAGCCCTAAGCCATGCCTGAAGTGGTTTCGCATTGAGTATGACGGAATTAAATATTTTTTGAAAGATGTTCCGAACCGGTTTACCGCTTGCCTTCAGGAGTTCAGTCGTAATTCTATCTTCACCAGGTACCTTGTTCTTTTAAGCTGTTTTAGAGCCAAGCCAAGAGCAGCCTCGCACATGTATGTCTTTGGTATAGCGTCAGGTTAACTTAGCCCTTGCATCTTTCGGTAGGTCAGTAACAGGATCCAGTGTTGCCGTGTATAACTGTCCATATGATATTCTACCATCATCGGTCCTCAGTTTTGTCAACTGGCTCTGCACAACAGACAGTGCCCGTGCGAATATTTTAGTCCCCTATAGCCCTATAGTCGCTCTATAGCCTCTTGAACACGCAAGGTATTAGTTAAGTCAGCGTAGGTCTTTTCTCTGACACTTAAATATCTGTCTGTTGGGCTGCGGGTATTTAGATGCATCGACTGAAGACTACAGATTCATGTTTTGCCTTTATTGCATGAGCTTGAGAGTGCAGTCAGAGAACCTTTTCATTCCATTTGTGGGATGGGTTTTGAGTAACTGATACCCAACCGTACAGACAGTTTCCAATAGCCTGTTACTGAGTTCGTTCGTATCAATGCAGGACTTGAGGGCTTCAAAGTAATTCTGAAGTTCGAGCTGAAAGCTTTCGGGGTTTTGCATATGAACAGGTGACGGTCGGAACGTGGACTTTATTGGCCGTGCCTTTCAAGCTTGGTGTTGACATTCAATGTGCCTCTAACCAGTCGGTGATCGCTTCCGGTTTTAACCATATTGACCACAGAGACAACATTGAATATTTGCTTTTTTGTCGACATGATGATGTCGATCTCATTTTTGGTTAAAACCATCTGGGTTCATCCAAGTCAATTTTCTGTGTTCACGCTTCTGAAAGAAGGAGTTCATCATGCCCCTCCCTCTTCATGAAATGGATCAGTAGTTGGCCCCTGTGATTTCATTGACTAACTCCAAATTATCCTACCCGTAGCACATTGCCACTACGTTTACCCAACCTTGCGTTGCAGTCCCCCATAATAATGGTGTAGTAAGTTTTACAGATATGTATGGCCCTACTTATGTCCTCATACATAGGCTCTACCTCATTGTTGGGGTGTGTCGCGGTCGGAGCTAGTATGTAATGAATGCAAAAAGCTAAAATTTATGTAAATATGATTGTATGGTATCCAGTATAAGTTTTGAACCGTCAAGGTACAACACGGTTAAATAGGTCAGTGAAATGAAGTAATAAAATGGTAAAACTGTATGTAGAGCGATAGGCGATAGTGTATAGGTTGACCTGTAATTGTACAAGAGTTGTTGAAAGCCATAGAAAACGGTTGAATGTGATCTTTATGAAATGTTTTTAAATGAAATTTTTACAGTGCAGAAACTTGAAGGAAGGAATTTTATTCGGTATAATTAGTAAGTATATTAGTATATAGGTACGTATTTATTCACAGGACAAGCAGTCTTAAAGTCAGTAAGAGAAAAAGTAAGATAACATTGTATTAATTAAATGTGTTGTAGTAGACATCCAGCGTATCTGTACTCAGACCTACAAACCTTCATCCGGATTACTATCTGGATATTTTTCATGCGCTCAGGAGATGTCACAATAAGATTACAAGAAATAATAAACTGTAAGAATCTTCTAGACTACCTAGAACATTTTATCTACTATCATTTTTTTGCCTTAGGATCCAACCGTAAAAGGTGTGTGAGTGCCGTCGTCCACGGATCCGGAAATTAAAGCATCTCGAGTGCAGCATCACGTTCTTTTATAAATTATTTGAACTTCGTTTCGATACGAAAATACCGCATGCGACAATTTATGCAACAAATTGATTGTAAAGAAAGGTAGTATTGACGTGCTGAACGATGGAAAATATGATCTGTTCAAACCTGTTAATTTATATCTATACTCATGTTACAGAACTGAAGAGTTTGTTTGGTTGAAAACGCTAATTTTAGGAAGTACGAATTAAAAAATATTTGAATGTTGGATTTTTCATTTATGAAGGAAGGCTGTATACTATACACTATAACCGATAGGAGCCGAGTCCCTATGAGTAAACCGGAAAAGTATATTTCTTTTGAGACATTGCTTGAAATTGCATGGGCCAGCTAGTAAAAAATATTGTCTCTACAGCTCATGTGTACTCACTTATCTGTGACTATTTTGGCGTTAGCTCAGGAATGGTATAAAGATGTATTATAAGTATATAAACTTAATATATATTAATTAATCCTTTCAGACCCCAAAACCAAAACAGAGGGCATAAAATTAGAAATGTTAAATATTTTACAGTTTAAATGTCTTAAACTTGTAATTCAAAACGATTCAAATACTTTTATAAATTAATTTAGTTTTGTATTTTAATATTGTTTTTTTTTGTTAATTCAATTCCAATTAACCACATAATTAATGATACATATATTATTTCCATGTTATTCTAACTGAAAAATTTCAATTACATTTTCTTATATACTTTTTCATGATCAAATATTACAAGTATTATAGTCTTAAAAATAAACCACTACTAACTGACTTTAGTCTAGCACTGGATGTCATTCGGTTGAATCATGATCATAACTCAAGTGAATCATAGTATCACACCCTCTTTTTAAATGTCACAGCGTTCAGATTTCAAATGCTTTTACTTGTAATAGTGCTGCATTTTCTGCATCCACTAAATATGAATACTTAATTATCGTAGCTTTGTAAAAGGATATTTGAGTGCCGTTGAAAATTAACATAATTGTCGATTCCGTTTAACTGAACTCCGAAGAATGAAGCACCTTTATGCGCTTCTAATAAAATTTTTCAATATCAATCTACCAACGCAATAAAACTGTGCCCGGTTTATTGGAACATTTTCGAGCACCCGTAACCCGGTTTTGTTGGTGACGTATTCATGATGCTGCATTTGATACTTGCTCCTGAGGCTCATATACTATTAATAAATAATATTTACTTCTACAACTAATTCTGAATTTAAACAAATTCAAACTCAAATTGAGATCTTCAATTAGATAATCCTTAAATTCATCAATTAATCCTACTATAGCAGTGATATGTTTTTGTGGTATAAGGTGTCAAATGAGCAGACGTGTCACCTTAAAATAAGCAACTACCACTGCTTATGGATATGTGCAATTTAACAGGGGCGAGTATATTACCAAAAAATATCAAAAATTTCTCTTGCTAAGTCAAAAATTTCCATCTGCCGATTACATCATCAAACTCTGAATATAGTAAATACTAAATTACTCATCAAGAAAACGAATAAGTCCAAAATATGATAGGTCTACCAATTTCATCATAGCATCTCCATACATATGTACATACATCAAAGAACACAATCGGAGATCGCGCAGTGTTTCTAATTTAACTTCTGAGGTTGGCGCTAAATACACCTATATACATTAGTATCATGTTACTTACATTTACATATAAACGCTGCAAGTTAAAAAAAACTAGTTAAAAGGAAAATTTACCGGGCTTTTTTCTTTTGTGCTAAGTTAGAAAATTAGCTGGCCTTTGTGTTTGTATTCCAAAGGATTCGTCTCGCTAGTAATAAGAAAATAAGAAAGTACAATTTTATTCTAGGAATCTTCGAAGTGCTATTTTTCGCAAGAATTTCCCCAATTAGATATCTTTATTTGGAAAACTTTAGCTTCTTCTAATTCTACTTAACAAAATATTATAGTTATTTATACAGAATTCATCAGAGGTCTCCGATATAAGAATAGATCGCAAAAAAATTACGACTTGTCTATAATACTTCCCTTATTATACTTTACTTCTAATTAATATACCTGTTGAGTTGAGAAGGATCTTATTGATTGTCTGACCGGAAAACATCTAACAGCACATCTAAAAATAAACTTCTTTGTAAGCTTTTGTTTCCATGAAAGAATGTAAAAAGAAAATTAAAAATCACCTGATTGTTAAGTTTTGATCATTAGGAATATCTTTTCTTGTTTCATATATTAAGATAGATACAAAAAGATTGGGAATATTTGTATTCATTATGTTGATCTGTCATGCCAGCGAATGTATTTAAACTGATAGTTTATGTTATTCTGGTCAAAAAAAGACTTACCTTAGCATTCACAGAAGACTGCTAGCACGTAGAATTTCATTTTCTATGTTAAATGTTATCTGGTCACGGAAAGTATCGAGTTATTAATTATCATTATCACTGCTTAATTTAACGTACGAGGAGCAACTAGCGCGGATTGCTTGTTTACTTGTATTCAGGATGTTTTAATTACACTGTGTTATTAAGCTTAAACAGGTATTATTTGATACACTATTATTTTCTAGAAATATTAAAATACAAGTCCGCAATATCAATCACGAGCGGTATCTGCTTCACTGCTTCAATATGAAATGAAATCATTTCTTGCACAAGTAGATCACAAGAATATAAACAGAAAAGATGTGTACGGCGCAAACTCAGGTATTGTCTCTTATAAATGAATAAATTAGGCTATAAATTATATTACTGTTGCTTAAAAAAGGTTTGTCTGGAATATAGAAAAAAAGTAAACTGGCCTTACTGCTTTAGGAGGTCGTATATGAAACGTGATGTTTGATATTTCACCTATCATCTGAGAGCCCACTCTAGTAACAAGAAACAACATTTGTCAAATCGAATAACGCATGCTTCCCGGCTTCTTTGCTATACACTTTGGCAAAAAGGATTGATTACATACAATCAAAAGAATAAATATAGAAAATCATAAACCCGACTGTTCAAACCTGCGATTAGATTGTTTTATTAAAAAAAAATAAGACAACAAAAAAAATTATGTAATAAAAGATGGCTTTAAAAAGAAGCCTTAACTGACATAAGTCGGAAGTTAATACATATTTACAGGAATCCAACGCGTCATACAATAGTTACCCATGCTAAAAAAAGCGATTTCATACGCCTCCTTTCACAAGAGTACTCTTTCAGTAAGAGCAACAAGTGGTTCAACTTGCTAACCTACATTTTATGTACTTCTATTGGCAGGAGGCGTCGGACAACTCAGGCCTTTGTTGCGGTAACGCCTTTTCTACGTGACGAGATTATAATGCAACTTTGTGGATTTATCCGCCAACAATTTTCATAGTAATGAAATATAAGAAAATGTATTTAATAAGATGAAGCATTGAACTGATATTATGCGTTACTATTATCTATATATTATAACATTAAGTTGTTTTGTATATACGTTTTAAAAACCAATGACTTCTGCTTCGATTGAATTCAAATTTTGACACGATATAAACCCACTTTAAAGGTGGTTTTTTTACTTTTGTAAACCCCCTCGGGCCGTCACCCTACCGGGGTTTACGGCGGGGTGGTGTGTTGGAATTGGACCCACTAAAACCATACGGTGTGCCACTCTGCGCCTAACATGGGATCCGGGAACAGCTGTTATTACGACATCCAGACTATTGTGATCACCATAGTACAAGCTTTGCTAGGTTTAATATTAGACGATCTTATGTTCAGTTATAAAAAAATAACCAAAGAATAGTTATGTAGGCAAATTGGCAAAACAGTTTCTTATTTGAAGTTGATTAAAAATCAAAGATTACGCCTTATAATGTGTAAAATTTAATTGAATTGAATTTAATGTAACTTATTTATTTTATTTAGAAAATATGTTCAAGAATTCAGATGATTTTGTAGTTGTATGCAAATAGAAACGATAAAACGGTTTTATTACAGATATATATGTTAATGCAAAGAACGGGCTTGTAATCCATCACCATCCATCTTAATATAGATAGAAGACGTATGCTTTATATTATGCACTATTAATGCATCATATTTGAATGTCTTAATCACAGTTCATGCACAGAATGACACCGTGGTTTAGTCTGTTCGATTCCAATCACCACTCGTCATACTACCACAACAAATAGTTAGTTTCAACCTGTCAACTGTTTTGATAAAAAAAATTTGATTTTAACTTTACCAACGTGTGTTATTTGCAGAAAACATGAGTTTTGCAATATTTCATATTTCGTAGTCCACTTCGTCTGTGCGTACAAATTCTAGGAAACAGACATTTTACAAGAATGTGAATAGGTTTGGAGTTTCCTAGAAATTGTGTAAAATTTTTGTATTTATCTCTACCTAGAATGTTTTTAAATGTTACCCTTCCAGTAATATTTGTAACAAATTATATGAAAGAGATATCGTAAAGTCACGCTATTTCTGTCATTATTGAATACGAAATTCAAAGGGCTTATTGTACACGGAAGTGTATATACAACAACACGGTGTTTTAATGCTAAAGTTTTCAGCGGAGCAAAATTCCGGAAATGTCTGCTGTTACGTTTTTTATCGCTCGCTGTGATGTTATGGATTTATGAATTCACTTTTTTCGAAAATAAATACCGAATTCAAATACTGTTGCGAGCGATATTTTAAATATTTGATATTCGAAACTGACAGACAGTTTCAGTTACTGGATATTAAAAATGCCTGAATTTTAATAATAGTGGTAGGTCTTTGATGAAATAATGACACGTTGTCTGAAAAAGTCATTAAATTTTTAAAATATGAAATTTACAGATGAGTAACTTATTAAATAGTCTTTGAATTACTGTGCTCAGTTTCAGTGATGGTCATGGCTTAAAAGTAGTATTGAATTTTACATAAATAATTACCGGTAATTTCATTTTACTGAAACTACTATTAGCAAAATGCACACATTTAATGTGCTCTATCTGCACTTTTGAAGACGTGGAAAATGAGTGTATTAGTTAGACGTACGATTCTGTAAGTAAACTTTAACAACTTCAAATTTATTACACCTCAATTTGCTGTAAGGGTTTATAAGGAATAAGTAATTAGTAAGTAATGTTCTTTGCACTACGAACCTTTTACTAGACTACGTGGCTACGAAGCTACGCTCGTAGCTGTGACCGTTGCTACATCTGCTACAAACTAGTACAATATAAAGAAAATCTGTTTGTAATGTAAAAAAATCATTCCATAGCAATAAATATATCGAACGATATTTGGAAATAAACACAGTTTATCTCAAAACTATCAATTTGTGTGTAACAAAGTAAGCTAACGATGTTTGTTTAACAATACATAATTGATTGTTTAACTGTCGGCACACATATTTTTGGGTTTATTTTAGACAAGATGAAAGAATAGATTATTTAATTTTTTATGTGTACATTGTCTTGTAACTGCACATCGTTAAGATATCTTGCACCATTGAAGTAATTTCAAAGTCGTTAGTTAATCATTGGATCGCACCACTTTGTACAATATACATGAAAAGTGGTCATACATGGTCATTAATTTGATGAATTCTTGTATGCGTAATGTTTTAAATGGTGTACAATAATTACTTACACTTGACACATTTTTCCACAATTTCGTTCTAGTAATTTTTTACACATTTAAACATCGTTCGTGAACCCTATTCCTAGTGACAACTTAAATTAAATTATCCTTAGATTTTTTCAGAAAAAGACATATTTTTTCATTAGAAAAAAGTCCTTTTCCTCAGATGAAATGAAACGACTTTTTTATAGATGCCGCTGACAAATGTCAGCATGATGCAAAATACATAAAATATGTGCCAATGTGACAATAATTAACACTCACACTACTCACAAAGATATATCGAGTTCTCTATTTAAATAGTCTAACAATGTAGATAGAAAATAAGAAGACTCATTTTTAAAAATGTGTTGTTCATTTAAATATATACATATAAGACTATTAATTACATAGTGTGGCGTATTTGCTTAGAGGTCTGTAGTCCTTAATTTTAGCAGTCTAGGAACGCAAATTGAGGTCGAGGATCGATACCAGAACAAATAATTAAGCGATAAGCACAATCAGGAGTCAATAAGGGATGGTTAGAAATAACGTTTAAACTGTTTTTTTAAACACCCAAGTTAGGAATAAATCCTATGTCGCGGGGGACTTTACAAACATACAAGAAACGGACACAAAGAACACCCAGACTCAGAATAACAATTTATGGATCACACAAAGTGTGGTCCCGTGTGAGATTTGAACCCACAACACTTAGTGAAGTGAAGAAACGACTAAACCAACCGTACAGTCGAAGTTACAGTCAATGTATGTTAATACTGAATCTATCTTATTTAGAATTAGATGGTATCGTATTAAAGGGATCACATGAACCAAAAATATTTTTAGAAGGAGTTAAATTATGTTATTTAGAATCACTGTTATTGTTAAGTTCTGTCAGGATTCAAGTGTTGCGTCCATGACGCAGTGGTAGCGAATCTGACTGCTGTGTTTGAGATCTCGGGTTCGATTCCTAGGTCGGACCAAATGTTTGTATGATCTGTAAATATCTGTTTCAGAGGTTGGACGTTTTCTCTGTATAATATGTGTGTATGTATATATAAAAAAAAGGAAGTATGTAAGTATTCTATCAGTCAGTTTCGTTATCATATTACAAGATCTATTTAGTTGCAAAGAAGATGGCGTTATGTCCTCAATGGCCGAAAAGATTTATTTTCATTTTCAAAGTTTTTTTTTGACAATTCATTTTTCTTTGTATATAAATTAATGGTGTCGCCGTTCATACATACTTATGAATTTCAATATATTTATTAAACTAAATCAATCTAATGTTAGCACTTTGTCTCTTAATGTATAAAAGTTATCGATCATTTTAAGTTATAATTGCAGTGTGCGTTAGCCATCTTCATTTATTAAAAATATAACAAAAAATAAAGTTGATATAGTTGTAAAAAAATGTTTATATTTAACTAACAAAGTATCAATTTATAGTCAATTCGTTGATACCTACTTCTATGTATAGATACTGAACTATTTGGTCGAAGTAAAGAGGCACATTTAATGATCATTTAATTATAATATTTAGTAAATATTTGAGGTTGGTTATAATTACCAAACACTTGTTATTCTTACAATACAAACTAAACACAAAAAATTGCTACGCTCGTGTTCGCTTGCTGCTGTACACAAGCCGTCCTTGAAAAAAACCTAACACGTGTCTCAACCGACGCCAACTACACTACGAATCACACAGAGAAAAAGAATATAGTCAACTAATATTTATTATTTTAACAGAAATAATAGTAATCATAATAATTCTAATGATCTTTGAGTCTCTATGTCTATCTAAAATATTATTAATATTTTTTACATCATCAACAGCCTTTACAGTCCACTACTAGACATAGGCCTCTCCTTAGCAAGGAGGTTTTGGTCTACTATACCACGCTGGCCAGACGGGTTGGAATAGGGCTGTTCCAAGTTTTCTTGCATATTTTGTTCCTTAGTCGCCTTTTACGACACCCACGGGATGAATAGGGGTGGTAACATTATGTATTCTTAATCCGTCACCACACGGACAATATTTTTTACAATCGGACTTAAAAAAATGAATACATCTGTGGTTGTGTTGTGTCTTAGGAAATGCCGGTGCTGTCTAGCTATACAGTCTGATGCGTAAAAATATCTGTTAAAGATTCACACGCAGTAATAAATATCATTAAAAACAAAATGATCTTTTTTTAAGAAAAATTTACTAACTTTGCAAGATTACCTGAGACGACTTAGTATTATACAAATACGAGTACCCTACTACCTTACAGAACTTTTTGTTAGAGTTAAGTGCTAATGAGTGAATTATAATTTGTTTTCCTTTTATTTGTATACTGTTTTAGTGTTTATATATGTATGTATGTGTGTATTATAATAATAAAATTTAGATTATTGTTTTATAACTTATAAATAAAATCGGATAAACAAATAGGTAATATGTTAACAGTTAATTGAGATGACAAACTCGACATTTCATAGGAGATACCTAGTAACTTATTTAACTAGGTTAATTAACAAAAAAGGAAATTCGTCGTTATTGCATAGCATTTTGCCAACTCCTTTTATAAATTAAGTAAAATATTAATATTAATATAATACTACCCTTCTCGATCTCAATTACTCGGGGTGATAATTTTAAATACCCCTCAGTAATAGACTCCCACACTCGACGATAATAGAACTTGCAAGAAAAATTTGTAATCTTTGTCAAAAGGAATGTTTTAAAGAACAAATATAAATAATAATAGCAGCTTGCCACCCGCTGCAGCCGTATGTCCCCCTACATATTTTACTTTCTCACGCGTCACGCACCTGGCTGAGGCAAAGGTGTCGCTAATTGATCCAATGGCGTCACTTTTTTTAAGAACGCGTGTGAGATACCGTTAAAGAATCCTTTAATTTTTCTAGGAAACCATAGACAATTTTTTCTATCTTTGGTAATTACCAAAGATGAAAAATTTCCAAATTTGGAGCAATTTTTTTATTTTAGTAGCGAATTCATGTCGTTTACTTGCTATAAAAATATGTACTTTACTTAACTACTAACTTTGTTTTGTAACTGACCTCAACATTCGTACTTAGTAAATTATAGCTGTATTTTTAAGGCTTCAAAGTACGAGGTTTTGTTTTAAAAGTTTTGTATACTTGTTTTATTTTCTTTTTGTTAAATAGAGAAAAAATACCGTCGTACCTTCGGTTCCTCGAGGACAACAGCAGGCAGGAGTACGTGGATTAGAAATCACCCGATGGCTGGTCTCAGGCGCTCTACCCTAAGAAGGTCTCGGGAGTAGAGAGTACCTAAGTACCTCTGTTGATTACATTCAGATAGAAGCTGAAATCAAAGCTTAAATTAAATTCATAATTTAAATGAACATTTTTTAAGTGACAGAAAAACTTGACAGAATTGATTATCTTGACAATACGGTAAACGAGTATCATTAACAATGTGTTTGTAAAAAGATTGGAACTGTTTTTATTTATTATTTATATAGTTTTTATTAGCACACTTTAACTGAAATTACTTACACAAATCTTAAAGATAATAATCATTTAACGTACTTTCAAATCTTATTAATACTTATATAACATAAATGTCAAGTATAACAGTACAATAATTTGACATATTTGACTGATTTGATAATGGAGTCCGGAGATGGATGGTTAAACTGCTAAATGATTCCATTGAGTCTAGCTTTGGTTAGATATGGAATTGTAAATACGGCGACGCTCGTCTTTAGAGGAACTCGATGATGAAACACTCTTTGGATCTTAATAGACTATATTAATTTATAAAATGAATGCATAAACAAAGATGAGTACTCTGTATTTGACGGACTTATAGATCTAGTTGTTAGTATGAGTGTCAGAGTTCGATGGTGCGATTCCCACCCAAAACAAATACAGTGTATTAAGTACGAGTCATCATCTTCATCTTCGACAACCTTTAACAGGTAGGTGAGTCACTTAATGTTACGTGACTACTTGTACAGTACCATAAGTATGTGGCAGACTTTCCGACATCCCTTTAGATCAAGGGAAAAGCAGGTTTTGTCTTCATGAATCTCACTCACTCACTCACTCACTAAAAACCAACGAAACATTTTTAATTATCGATTTTCTAGTTAACCCGGCCCACTGGTCCATATCTTAGTCCGTTATCCGAGAGGTATTACATCTACTAACTGTCTCGATCTTAACTCTATATTACTTTTATTACGACCTTGAAAGGAACCAGACATACTCTCGCCAATGTTACATGTAAAGAAAGGGCGACCTAATGATATTAAGGTACAAATATATGTTTATATCTCTGCCCAGTAACTACATGGCAATTAGATACATGTGTGTTACGTCCAGAGGACGTTAAGACAGCTTAATTTAGGCTTAAATTCGCATGGCAATAGTATGACCGATATCCCCAATGTTATACGAATTTCTTTGGAAATCGTTACGGCTAGTAGAATGCCTAAAAAGTTCGATAACAGTCTTTTACTTTAATTTTTCTACAGAATTACCTTATCGCCTAAGATTTGGGTTGAGGAAGTAATAGATCAGAGTTTAGCCATATCATTGTACACTTAAAGCTAGGTTCAAAGGAAGAGAGTGAAATTCTGTTACATGACGTCATACCTATCTATTGTCAAAATATTATTTAATGTTGATTTGAAGATTAGAACAATAATAACATTTAATGAGTAATGGAGGACAATTCAGGTTGTACTTTAAGATGTCAGTTAATGATTCAAGTGTAATAATTTATTTTAAACCTAAGCTACACCATTTGTTTGCGTATATGAGATATATTTGAATGTATAATGAAAATTAACATTAGTACTACAATATGATATAACATGGCAATTTTTACATGAATAGTTTTAACCATTTGCTGCTAGCTGTATGTTAATATTTGAGGGTCTTTTCTTCACTCCATTAAGTTAATTTCATTTCTATAACTTAATTCATTCAAAATGATGAAAATGTAATAAGTTAACGACTGTATTGAGTATTATATGTATGAATTATTACAAATCTTGAAATTAGTGTTGAAATAGGTTTAGTATAAGTTAAACGTTTCATTATATAAACTTAATCATACCTTAAATCGTTAATTGCTAATAATGTTTGAAGGTTTGACAAGATGGAAATTCACACCTCTTTTGTTATGGCATAGAAACAAATGAGCTGACATGTTACTCATTAGGAAGTGAGCACAATCGTCCAAAGACAAATAGAAAAAAAATATTTAAAACTGTGCTTCTAAATTCTGGAAAGATTAACACAGCTCGCCTTAGCACGCATAGATATTTTGTAGAGACATTTTGAAATGATACGCAGTCGATATATTGTTATATGTGTGTGTTAATCTTTCTTAATCTCTCGAACAATAGATGAAAAGAGCCCCAAAAATAGGTTGAAGGTCAACCTTTCACTCAATCTTATAACAGATTTTTAATATTTTTTGATTTAAAAGGATTTTTAACATAATTTATTCTTACTTTACATATATTTACTTACTTTACATTAAATTTTATTATTTAATTTAAGGAAACCACTCTGTAAAGTACTTACTACTATTTTTTTTTTTACCGTTTGTAAAAGTACGACATAAATTTCCAAGTGTATTCACTTAAATACGGTCTGTTGCCGGTTACAGTTACGTATATAGCAATACACAATAGTAGGTGTCGCACAGCACAGCAATCAAACAGTGAAATACTTATTATGTGACTCCTTACATTCCGCTACAGCGTGGGAACGACCCCTCCAATACAACCCCCAACATACTCCTGGCATAGGGGAGTCTGTTCTCACGCAACTCACACCTGCGAAAATTATACTCCGCCGACTTGTAGATTAACAATAGTAAACTGTTATGTTGTACGCCTTTGCCTTGCACAGAATTAAAAAAAAAGAATAATACAATTAGTCTGATTAATTTTGTTCCTAAGACTAAAAGAATTGACTATATTAAATTGTAACTAAAAAGTTTTAAAACGCTACACTGTGTAGTAAAACCTCACCATTTTTTAGCAATCCTCTTTTTATTAGAAAAATGTTTAAAATCAATCATTTACAACGCTTGAGCAAAACCCCAAAGTGGCAAATGTGATAAGTCAAGGCATTTTTTTAAGTTGTTAATTATTTGTTTATAACTTGAAAGGACGACAGTTTTGACAACTTTGCTTAACATAAAGTAATGCAGTAGTAAGCCAATTATATATCCTCACATTTACTTCAGTAGATAATAATTGAATGTAAATTTTGAGCAGCTTAAAGCACACCTTACAATATAAGTAATGAAAAGACAACGCACGCACTAGGAATAAATCCTGTGTCGCGGGGGACTTTACAAATATACAAGAAACGAACACAAAGAACACCCAGACTCAGAACAACAATTTGTGGATCACACAAGGTGTTGTCCTATGTGGGATTTGAATTCATAACACTCAGCAAAGTAGACAGCGGCGTGGCGACCGCTTAAAACACTCGCCAACCGTGCAGTTAATGTTAATATGAGTACATCGTTATAACTGTAACTTTCAATTGAGTAAAATTTCTATTAGTTTGTAGTATGTGCAGTGCCCTTTAAATCTTGAATGTCTCATAACAGAGAAACGTTATACAGGAACTGAGTGAGGGATTTAAACTCCTAGTGTGGCTTATATACAGACAAATACTTAGCGGCTACTATCCTCTTAAATGACCACGTAAGTGCCTGTTGCGAATAAAACCTGAGAGTATGTTGTACGATGTCAAATCATTATCATCACGAGCCTTTAACAGTCCACTGCGGACATAGGCCTCTTCTTAGAAAAGAGATTTTGGCCTACTATACCACGCTTTCCAGACGGGTTAATATAGAGTTTGTTTCAACTTTTCATTTCTCTTTGGAGTGATGATTTTCTGTACTTTACTCCTATAGTCGTCTCTTACGATACGTGGTTGCTGTATATGATGTCAAATGGATAATCAAAATAGAGCTCTTTGTGAATCCCGTGTGTTCTACTGTGAACTTCCCTTTCTCTTCTTCATACGAAAGGCTGGATCCATTCGATCTTCTAGTGTAGTTATCGAGATTATTAAATGTGCCAGCAGGTGTCCTTCAGTAATCTTCAATGGGAAAACAACATTGTGTAATATATTTTTTTCAAGGAGGAACTAAACATGAACAATAAACAATACGATTAACCTGAGTTGAGTGTTGTATAGAGCGTCGACCTCTTGTTATACCACTTTTTATAACTAACTACAAATATTTGCATCTAACACATATCTGTCTACATTGATAAAGCACGTGTAGACATTGTGAATAACCCGGTAAGTGAAAAATCGTATCTTAATCGGCAGTCGCATCATGGGTGTTAGATATGTTTGTTTGTCACCGAAGTAATGTAAAAGCGCTTAATCCCGTGCTGTTTTCACCATAAGAGAAAAGAACTTAAAAAATTTTGTGCCATTTCTCAAGAAATTTTATTCATATTATTTTGAAATATTGAGAGTTTGTCTAAACAATTCCATAAAATGTTATACTATAGAAAAATATGACAACAGTCGAAGCAACTTATTTTAATTAAAAATTCTAATTCTATAGTAATTGGTTCTTGATTCCGGGTCTACAAAATATAAAGGAAAGGAGGCCGGAAAATGATACGTGATGTTCAAAAATTAAATCCATTCATAATAATTGTCTTTGGCCTTATGATATGTAATTTACTCACTTATTGAAATATTTTAAATACATACATGGAAAATAAAATATAATTTATTAGTCAAGATTTTTTTGCTTTATCAATCAACCTATAGCCGTCTACTGCTGAACGAAAGTCTCCCCCAAGGAACGCCAACCATCCCAGTCTTGAGTAATTCGCATCCATCCAATGCCAGCCACCTTCTTCAAGTCGTCGGTACATCGCACCGCATGTAATCCAATAATAATTAAGTATTAAGTAAATTTTTTGGTTATTAAATCATAATTTGTTAGTCATATCAAGTTTTGTGTAGTTAAAATTTAACTTTGTATTTTTGTTATCTAGTAAGTGCTTACTTATCTGCTAAAAAACAATCATTAATAAAATCAATTTAAATATGATAATATAAAGTAATATCTTGTGATATGTGATATGATATGAGATTCTTATTACAACACTAACTCAGTCACTTTTATTTCTTCCAATTTTCTACACCATTGGTCTTGCGATGTCATTTTCGGCATATTGTACTGTTGGGCCTTTTTAATTGTGATAATAACATGTTCCTTTGTATACTTATTCTACTCTTCACATGATTATCTTTCATCATCATCATCATCAGCCGGAAGGTATCCACTGCTGAACATAGGCCACCCCCTAGAACACCACGCCGTGCAACTGGACGCCAACTGCATCTATCGGCTCCCGCGACTCGGACTATCATTATCCTACAGCAAAATAATTATAAAAATAATGATATTCTTTTGAGTCTAGCAACAGCGTAGCTCTAGCTTGAATGACACCCGGGGCGATGTTCATGAGTAGTATCTCCTCGCAACTTAAACCACAAAGAATCTGTAAGAGAAAGATACAAAATAAACGTGCGCTGGTCCCTTCCCTATCTTGGTCTCCTTATTTTGGCTTCGTTTAATCCGTGTCACCGCTTATAGACGTTCTATGTGGACTGTTCTGCTCCCAGGCTAAGTCACTAGAATCTAGACCTTATGAAGTATTATTTCTCTGTAGGTATTAAAACTTAAATAATCAAGCAGCAATGATTGTGTAAAAAATGTTATTGACATGCCTATCTAAGTAGCAGTTTAGTATCTAAGTACGTATATTAAATGTATCGGATTATATACGTTATTTTAAAGGTCAATTCGTTTAGTTACTAAAATCATAAAACTGACTTAACCAACCAATGATTCAATGCCACGGAGTTAACAACTTCTATAACCTTATTCCGTCCTAAATACATCGGAAATAGCGTTTTATAAGCCAAGTTTTCTCACTCCAAGCAATAAAAAGTAAAAGATTTTTTAATATTATATCAATTCATGAATATTTAATTGTAATATTAGTAAAGAAATATAAATCAGTCTCTAAACAGACAAACTTTGACCGTTATAATTAGTAAAAACGATATCATAATGTACTTCAGAAATACAGTTTTGTGAGTGGATTATTTAAGCAATCAGAATTAAAAACGTTCAGTTCTCAATCATTAAATTGTTTGGAAAATAAATAAAAACGATAACATGTATTAAATTCCGTGTGGTATTATACATCGGCATTTAGGATCCGCCTAAAATGTTTGCCACGTAATGTCATTGTATTGTAAAAGTTTATTTGTCCCTGAATTTGTCAAGAATTTACTTACATGTTAAGTGTTTTCGATAATAAATAAAACCCTTTCAATATTCCTAAATAAACAAAAACTTTCACAGCGTAAAATTATTATTTAAAACACTTTAGCAAACCGATGTACTTAAGTGTTTAATGTCCAAAATTTATAAAATGCGTATTCTAACCGACCGCGAGTGTCCAACAGACTATAGTACTCAACACGCTAAAGTACTCTTCTACTTATTAAAAATGAGCAAAACAATAAATATCAAATTAAATAATATATTAAATTACATATCATACAAACAAATTGAACTTGAAAATTGCTTTTAAAAGTCTTTATTCTAAATAGATCGGTATATGGCGCCGTTTTTAGTGCCTCTCGGAATTGAGTGGCTTTACTTTAGTACACAAAGTCGTATATATGTTTATAACATCGGTAACAGAGTAAATAAAATCAATTTGTTAAGACATGTATGACTATTTAATAATGTATTATCAGTTATGGTTTGTTGATAGGTATATTAAAAATTAGTTCTTAAAATCTTGGTTGATCAACTTATATGCTTAAATAATACATTCACAAATAACTCTGGTTGTCTATGTCTTTATCGGTATAAAAAAAAAGAAAATTCATTTTACATTATACAGTGTAGTACAGCTTCTTATATTTTACCGCGAAAAATGAAAGTTAATGCAAATATTCAATAATGAAGTAAGAGATATTACGTAAACAAAGTTGCTGACTGGTGCCCGCGATCGTTTGGTGCTGGTAATTCACTTTATACCAAGGTCAATTTATTACATTTTTATAATTTACTTATTCATCTGGCTTTGGAAAATTTCGATACCGATTGCCAGAGGTACAAAAGAGTACACAGCGAAAGAGTGAGAGAGGAGAGGTTCATTCACTTTTGCAGTCAACTATACATATGTATACTCAGAATCACGTATCACCAAGTACTTCAAAACAACTAGCAGGTTTTAAACGATCGATACGCATCTCATGTTCCTATAAATACTTATGCAGACGTGGACAATAGATCACGAACTTTTTGCAAGCAATTATTGTGTCCTCGTACTAATAAACTATGTATTAAATGTTTCCATAAACATATTTTACAATTGTTGAAAACAAAGACGCACCGTACAGTGTACGTAAATTGTTGATTACTGTACATACATTGACTGGATGGGGAAAGTGTAGAAAATAAAACTGTAATTTAACACAGTTCATTACAAGCTGTTTTAGGCATCGATGAACAATCTTTTTTTCCAACAAAATATAACACCTAACTGGTGACCAAAAAAATAAATATTAATATAGCTCTCAAATCTGATAGCTCCATTACGAGATTCAGATAGCGTTACATTCTTTTGTCGCCTCAGAAAACGTTAAGAACTTATTGTTCGGCCCACAGACGTTTCATCCGTCTTTGTATTAAAACTTAGGGTGTTAATGTAAAGATAAATGATTCGTTTTGATAATACGATATCAATTTCAGGGGTTGAAACGTGCAATTGATTCTGCATTACTTAAACATATTTTAGTTTTATTTTCGTGTTATTTACTGGACTTGTTACATCTTTCTTGAGTGGAGTGGAGTTTATAAATTTATGGGTAAGGAAACCTGACAGCCGACCTGAAATCATGGGTTCCGTGATTCTGTAAGAGATACATAGAAATGTTATTATTATAGCAACAAGATCTTGCAAAATGACTATAACAGCAGTTAACCACCAATATTTCGATTCTTTTTGTTAAATTAAAGAATATTTTTTAAAATTACACTTACGATGTTGTCCATCAATGTGGTTAAATATATGAGGAGCGTGGGAAAGTGGTAGGCTGAGTAAATAATATTAATATCGCGTAATGTTGGCATTAGATGGTAAACAGTTATTTTATTATGCTATTTGTATTGATAAGATGCTGAATGTCAGGCGTCGTAGTTCCGCCTTCTTTTCATGCTTCTGAATACGGTACAGTCTTGTAAACGTGTGTGTTTTGTTGTTGTATTTTTTTTATGTTATATGATTATATAGTTTAATTATTATATAACGTTATTTTTTTACTTTATCAGTTCTCACAATCGACAATATTATTTGTTCTTTGTCTGGGTTCTGTCTGTTTATTAAAAGTAAATGACGCTTACAGCCCAAGTAGAGGGAGTGGCAGGAGTTGGATTCGACTGTATAAAGAAATCTGAATAAAAAAATATAAACCCTCAGTGTGATTATGATTAGAGGCTATTAACAATGATGAATTTAGCGCGACCGTCCGGGTGTGTTTCTCAACTGGTTTTTTAACTTTAAAAGAAACCGAACGTTGAACATAATATTATTTTTATTCGATATGCAGTATTCCCCATGACTCACATGGGGAATACTGCATATCGAATATGCTATAAATTTACTAGAATTACACAGTAAAGAGGTACATTGAACTCGGATCATTTACAACCAAATATCGTTTTGACACAAAGCTTTATAGCCGGAACCTGAAGAAGACAAAAAATATCCCATCAATCTTGGCAAATATTATGGTGCATGTGTGCACAAACACAGGTACACTTACTGTTCCCTCACTCTCATCACCCGATGGGACTGTTATCTGATACGACCGGGGACAGATCGACGCAGAACCGATGACTTTACGTGGTCTTCGAGACACAGTGGTTAAGATCCCAACTTCCAAACTCCAAGCTGTAGGCAGTTTAACAATAAAAAAACTCAATAACATTTCGCTAGCCTGTCCCGGGAATCGAACCCGAGCTCTCTTGATCAGCAGTTGCATACGCTAATCGCCAGACCAACGAGGAAGTCGCAAATCCTACATACACTATACGTATGAAATTACTTGGCCCGAAAGATTGATTAATCCAACAACATAAATCGTAAGCCACTTGGGCCACTACCTTGAAATTTTGACAGTTAATGGTTTTTATTCTATAAGCACCAACTAAGATAGGATTGCCGATAATTTCACCTGTAAGCGAGTAAATTAAAGGATGAGATTAATCAGGTATGATGTAAGAAAGATTCACGAAACCTAGCTTAAGACAACATCTAATATCATCAAACATCTACGATAGTCCTCAAGCATTTTCGCGACAATGTGGTGTTGCAAATTGGTTTTAGAACATTGCACGTGGCAAACAATAAATAGTCAAGTGATAGTTCTCTTAAGTCAAATTAGGATCAAAGCATTAATGCATTAGTATAGACTTACATCATAGTCTTGTCCGATCTCCAAAACACGTATAGAGTTTACCAAATACAAAGGACTCTATAAATTGGTTGTATACTATGATTTGAGGCTTCGGTTAATTGAATACTGATGGCTTAAGCTGTAGCTCTTCGGCATTGTTTAAGATAAGATTGTTGCCTGGGATTGCCAATTAGAAAATGATTTTAGATCATATAGTGATGTAGTATGTATGCTGTTAACGTTGACGAAGGGCAGAGAACGGCTAACAAAGCATCAATGGTCAAAGGCTTGTATTTCAGGCAATTTGGAAGATAAATTCCTGTCTGTGTACTGAGTATCCTGGTGTGAGAGTTGGCCTATGTGATTCAAGGTCCTCAAAAAAATTACTTTTGTTGCTTTTGTGTGAGTGAGGTTACTGGAATCTCAAACAAAGTAGGGAGAGCGAATATTGACTCTGGTATTTATTTTAGGAACGTAACCTCAGATCAAGATATATAATCAATATAATTATAATATAATAAATAATAATAATAATATAATTTATTATTTTATTGGATTATCATAAGTCCACGATAAGATAATAAACCAATGTTTCAAAGTGGGTGAAAATTAAGTTCGAAGATTCCGTTATATAGACACTAACATACATATCTACGCGTATAGCGTGTTAAAAATATATACTCCTAAAATATCAGTACATTCCCTCATCCTATTTTTTTTATATTTGTAGTGTTGATTTTAGAATAAATACTCGACAGTCTGTATCAAAATCTTATTTCTTCTAGGTAACTAAGACAATAATAAGAAAAACGTCTCAATTACCTTCAAAACAACTATCTTATTTTTCTTCATAATACTTATTTTTCTTACCAAGAAACTCTTGTTTGTTTTTAGGTGGAAATCTGTTTCTAGAAATAGTAGATTGGTACAAATAAACAATTATAAAATTAATTACATAGAATATAAGTGAGGACTAGATGCCACTTTAGTGGTTTTAGATCAATGCCATATCTTGTTTGTTTTGGCATGCAAATCTTTATGAGCTGAATACAAACACATTACGTTGTACTTTAGTTTAGCGTACTATTTTTTATAATACTTTATACAATAAAGCACCTTTACTTTCTAAAGATAAAATAACAAAAAAAAGGAATTGTGTTACAATAGATAAAAGCGATAGTGAATCCCGTTTACTATCACACAAAAAAATTACTCCAACTACAGTTGGTTAGGCAGGTGTGCGGCGCGTGGTAGGAAATAGTAATAATTTTTATTAATAATAGTAGAATTATCGTGAGACGTACACACCCTCTTAGTACAAGTAGCCCCCGCAGTGAGTACGGAGGGGTTATTTGAATTGTAATAACGGCTCTTTGTATTGAAAGATGGATATCCTTGAAGGGCTTTGTTACGGTAGTTTTAAGAACTAGATTTAATTTATAGCGTTCGAGGTGGGGTCACTTGGCTGTGCGGCGATTTTATGGCCGTGGGAATGTTTAAAATTTGTTAAAGTCTTGTGGAAATAAAATTATTTTCATTGAAAATATAGGTACTTGAGAATATTTTTCTGTATCATTTGAAATTGGTTTCGCATTTTATATTATAAAATCATCATCCATATCATCATCATGGTCCTACATGTTCTTACTTTAAATTTGCATCACAAACATCACCATACCACCTTCATCCTTTATTAATATTATATCACTTGAGATATGAAATTGAGAAGGGAAATTATTACGATATGTATAGCTGGGTGTTGTTACATTATGTTGCAATAATATAAAATCGCAATTACTTTATTCTACTACTGCACGTGGTATTAAGCTTTTGAGCTCAGATAGAAAATCGGTAACAATTCTAATCTTTCGTTTAACGATTCACGTTAAGCCCCCTAAGAAACCAGGCCTATATTTCATGGAACGGGTGGTAGACGAGATTGGATGAAATCGATCTCTAAAAGTTGATCTCTAATAATAGACCATTACTTTAGAAGTCATACATTTCGTTAGTTGACATACATTTAATACTTATTTGATAAGAGAAAGGTGAACTGTTGTCTTGTCTGCGCTGGAAGGCACGTGTGAAATAAACAAAAACCAAAACTGTAAAAACATGTAATGACTGACAAGTAAATATTTCTTAGTGACAGTACCTACAAAATAAATTGTTACTGTGCAAGCAAATCCTCGTGACAGTACGGACGTCGGTATACAATTGTGCGACTATATTAAAGGAACAAACATCTAAGACCGGGGGCCCATTGATGCAGGGGTCACAGTTGTCATGGTAAGTGTGTGTAATACAATGCCACGATAACTGTTATGCCTTTTACGTCCCCAAGCGGGGCGTGAAAAAGCCTCGCACTAGGCCATATAGTGTGGGTCACCATTATATATTGTCTGCATTAGCAATGAATATGGTGACCACCACTCTTGGATTCTATTCATGCTTTCCATCAGACAGAGTAGAGTCACTTTGGCAGGTGCTTAAAATAAAAACAAAAAAGAGAGATTGTTGATAAACGGACGGATAAGAATGGCAAATCACAGATCTAAAAATGGATTCGTGGATAGAATCAACAGGTGAACATCGAGGCTATCATGCTCCTCAATAACACGTGTTTAGTAAGAACACTAAAAATTACTACACATTTTGTGAAAATGATTAAATATAAAAGTTAGTACTAATAATGTTTCAAACATCTGACACGCAACGCCATCTAGTTCCAAATTAAGCAGAGCACGTACTATGGGTACTGGAAAACTGATATAAATACATACCTACTTTTTTTGTACACACATATTAAGTACATATAGAAAACGAACAAACTCCGAAACAAATATTTACAGATCATACAAATTTATGGTCCGACCCGGGCATTGAATCCTAGACCGAGATCAATATCAGCAGTCGTATACTTTACCAATGCACCATTGAGGCAGTCAATTGTAAAGAACATTACACCTACTATATATTATAAGGTCAAATGTAAATTATATAAAATAGAACATTAAGTCATAATATGCAAAAGGTCCATCATTATATTGATATAAATCATCATCATCAGCCGGAAGACGTCCACTGCTGAACATAGGCCTATGTTCTTGATATAAATATCAAATGAAAATTATATCACAATAACAGTGTTTCAAGTGATATTATAGTATCTCTTATTATGCCATATATTACACACATCCTAAATAAAGAAATAGATTGACTAATTATGTACACAAAATCGTGGTGTCTTCTTCACAACGAAAAGTAAAAATATTGTCATTGGAATAATTTCGGCACAAGTGTTTTTTATAAGTTTTTTTTTAATTTGAGTACTGGTATTACGAGGCGTTGCCTTTGTCAAAATTTGTGATCCAATTCAATAGGTAGTTTCTATTCTTCCGACTTACTAGAAAATGTTAGAATAAGTATCTATTTTAAAGAAAAATCGTAAAACTGTCTGTAAACTGTAATATTGCAATCAAAAACACTAAAGATGAAATGGTAAAGACAAAAATAATATCTTAAATATCTTTTTAAGTGCAAAAATACTCTTTGATATCATAACCGTGTAAGAGAACAAACAAAATTAATTAGTCTCTTAACGCAAGTACATCACTACAATATAATATCAGTAAATATCGTATAAATTACGTTGAAAGACTGTCTGTTGTTATTATCACTAAGCGGAATGCCTAATCCGTTCCACCTACACGCCGTACTTATAAACATCAAGTCATCAACTTCGGTTAATCCTTATAGTTAGATACCCAATGTTTCTTTTTCCGTAGGGTTGTCACCTAGCTCAGTAAACTATATCGACTTGTTTTTGGTTTTTCAATTTAAATTTACATCATTGCTAATAGTAGTATTAAAGTTAAGGTTTTCACTCACACAAAAAACTTCAGTATCAATTTGTTGTCGACAAGAGTATAGTGTAGAGAAATCTGGATTGAATTTTGCTTAAAAGAAGATTTTTTTGTGGGTTTTCTAGAAAATTTTATGTAAAAAAAAAAGAATATTTAGAATATAATGAATTGAAGTTTACTTTTTTATAATAAGTATACTTCTGTTTAATTTTCTTTAAAAGATGGCATATGTGCAAGTAAAAATAATAGATTTTAGTAATAGAAACACATAATAGTAGTCATAGAAACCTCCAAGACAGTAAACGATTGAAATGATCAAAGAATATATAATTATATTGTCGTTATAAAAATAATGTAAGGTTTTAAATGAATATTGTCATAAAATTCATTATAATCCAATTAAAATGTAATTTCGGTGTTTTTACTACTTACTACTACTACGCTCGGGTACTAGTACTACGGGTACTTCGCTCAATTTATGTAAGTTAAGTAACTATCTTACAGGCAAACAAAGATATAACACAATATTTTCAGTCTAATGATTTGACAACCCTACTGTGTCAACTTATTTTGTTCTTATTGTTTCGTCTGCGCCGGATCTAAACATAAACCCGCGCATGCCAATCTGTCTCTCGACTACTACAAATGCTAATTATATTACACATCTATCTTCATTATGAATTAATTATTTAGCTTTTTGCTTAAGCGAATACAAGGTAGCGGCTTAAGATACAATATCTATACTTTAAGTTTACTATAGATTTATATATTTCTATATATATTTATATTTTTTTAAACTGTAGATACTACTTCTAATGTGAGTCTTGATATCTTGATTACATAAATGATTACTTATTATTATAGTAGCATCGTTATAAATCTATACTTTGATTAATCTGCTTTCACTTAAAAGAGCTCATCAGTGTAATTAATATAATATAAATGATAACTTCACCGAGACCCTATTAATTGAAATGTATTTTTGATGCCATTGTCATTTTAGTAATCAACTTTTAAAATAGTTTTACTTATTTGAATATGCTTACATCGTATCTACCTAATGAATTGTGTACATCAGGATGACGGGCATACCTCAAAAAATTGTTATAGAATTACTACGCATGAAAGCAATAATCTAGAAACGTGAGAGTTGTGCGTAAAATTTAAGGGAATGTGCGTTTTCTATTGCCCGTAGAGTGATGGATAGGAACTTACCTTAAAAGAAAAGTGTATGCTGTCGTGAATTTTTTATTAGAGTTTTAAAGGGAACTAATTCTTTTGTACATTATCTTTGCGAAACTTTAACCGTTAACGCAGTGCATGTAATAGAAACGCTCAAACAGATTTTTTTCCCCTGCTTTTACAAAATTTTGCATTGATACGCCACTGCCATTAGTCAAAGCGTGATAATATATAACATAAAGCCAAATTAAAAAAAAAAAGTAAAGTGATAAATTTTAAATTTAGACCAATACTTCCTGAGATTAATTGGCTATTACTGAGTAACTAAATCCGTAATTAAATCAAATATTATAATGTGCGTATTTAAAGAGAAGAAAAGGGTATAAATGACGGCAAAGTATCTAATAAGTAATTTTTTTCACGCTTACTGTTAAATAAAAGCATTAGTGTACCTACGGAATTCTTGTAAAATACTTGTAATGCCATCTATTGGTTCATATTTTACTTTAGATCATAATACGAATTTTGCGAAAATGAGCTATTTTACGAACGATATATATTTTATAGAAATAATTTAAAAATGAAACTATTGCTTATTTGCATAAATTTACGCATTATTTTAAAAGAAAGAAGTTCTTTGGTTGGGTAGTAAGTGAATGTTTAACGTTAGCTACATCAGTTAAACGTCACAGTACGCCAGTTGTCAATGAAAAGTCAGACTAGTTTAAAAGATGGTTGCTTGTGTTATCTTCGCATCCTTTTATTGATTTTTGACTCTTTCTTATTCTATCGTCTTTTAAAAATAAAATTTCCATTTAATATATCATTGCCATAAGTTCACCATGTCTGCGAAAGTGTTGGAAGCCCGCGAACACTGCAAGGCTGCGGAGAAATAGTAAGTAAAGCGAAAACTTTCGAAAATATTTGTTTTATGCAAATTAGTTAATGTTTTAATCTATTTTTCGATCTTAGGTACAACTAAACAAGCTTATTAATGAAAATATGAATTGTTATGATGTTATATGGTCTATATGATGGTTCTATGTCTATTTAATTTATGCATGCAGCTATTTTATTCTAAATACATATTTTCATTGGAGATGTTTTTTTCGTATTTACATGCGTTGTTTTTTTATTTTATTATACATATTATACTGTATGCGATGTTGTGGTAGAATTATATGTACTTACTTTATTCCAATAATGATTAGTGATAGTTAAGTATTCTACTGTTGCTTTTATAATCTTAAAATAAAAATAGTTCCAATTATTTTCAAAAGTATAATTAAACACTGTGTGGTAACGGATTAAGAGAACGCAGTGTCACCAATTCTGTTCAGTCCATTGGTGTCGTAAGAAGTGACTAAGAGTGCAAACTACGCAGGACAACGTCACTGCAAAGAGAACAGAGAACTTGTAACAAACCCTGTACCAAACCGTCTGGCTAGAGTGGTGTAGTAGGCAAAAACCTCCTTTCTAAAGAGAGATATTCAGCAGTGTACTGTTTAAGACTGTTGATATGATGAAATGACAATTATTCACAGCATTGCACTTAATTGCAAAACTATAACAGAACAATTTAAAACCTGTTTTCTAGATATACTATGTAACTACTTGGTATAGAAGGCCATAAGAATTATATGTACACTTTATTACACCTACCAACTTAAGAAAAGAAAAATACAATCAAATTTAAGTCCACTGCTGGACAAAGGCCCCTCTCATTAGATACAAAATGTGTATCGAATGTATATCACACTGGCTTCTATAGGATTTATTTCATTTTTCCTTTCTCTATCAATTTTAGATTGCCTAGTTTGTCAAATAAAAAAATAAAACTTGAAATTCAGACTTGGCATTAAAATCTATATAGTATATATATATAGATTTTAATGCCAAGTCTGAATATAGTCTGTATATAGTATATATATATCTATACAAAAAAAAATTGATCCAGTTCTACTTTCATCATCTCAGCTAAAAGACGTCCACTGCTGGACATAGGCCTTCCCAAAATGGGAGGGGATTACCATAATCGCATACACAATCTTAGTTAGTTGGTGTAGTCAGTAGAATGCTGCTGCCCATCCTCTACTTTAGCTGCATTGATATAAAAAAATGTTTCAAATATATGTATTTATATATTTCTGATATGATTCAAAATAAAGCTAAAAGCAACTTAGATAAATAATAAATATCCTCACATCTCACAAAGAACTGTCTGATCCTAAACTATGCAAAGCTTGTATATATATTTTATATATTTCTAAATACATACATATTATGTATAAATTACACTCATGCATCTTATTACTAGTTTGAATATATTTAAATATATTTAATAGTGGGCGTATATTTAATAGTAGGAATATATTTAATAGTGGGCGTTCTTTGTGTCCGTTTCTTGTATGTTTGTAAAGTCCCCCGCGACACAGGATTTATTCCTAATGCGGGCGTTGTCTTTTAAAAAAAAAAAAAAAAAAAAACAAAAAATAATAATAAAAAAGAGGCTGGCATGCTAGAATGCTGTGCTATGCTGTTGTATGGTGTTTTTAGCTTTGCTGTGTACTTAAATTGGTTTTTATCAAAGCGATGGTTATAACATAATTTTTTAATGTTAAAATGGACAAGTGACCAGACTGTACCAAATCGCTATCTATGAGAAGAAGTGAAAATTGATAACTATATTAATTTTAATCTGTGGCCTGTTTTGTGATTTGACTGCCTTGTTGGTTTAGCAGTTAGTGTATGCACCTGGCAATCAATAAATCTCGGTGATCCTGAGTGAGTTCAAAAGTATTTTTGAGTCTTCCTTACCATAAATTCCTTATAAATAGCCCAAAGTACAGATTGCAGAACACTTTAAGCAGTTTGTCCTGGCTGTCCTAAACATCTATGGCCATACATACGTATAGAGACCTAGATATAAAGCACTTGATTGGCTGGCGAAGATAGAAAACGTTTTATTTAAAAATTTTGCTAGATATGCCTAAAAAGATGTTTCTATAGCCTGCATTGGAGCACAAATAGTTGCCAAGTATGAAACTAATCATACCCTATTCCTTCTCATCTGTACCTATAAAAGTGCTTGCCCTGTCTGATTAACTGTTTCATCCACATAGAACCTAATCTTGGGCTATAAATTTGAAATTTTGGCAGTAGATCCTATTATATTGTAACTACTGAGATAGAATTTTTGGAAATTTAACCCAAACGGGTAAATTAG
The DNA here is from genome assembly GCA_949316085.1 of Hypercompe scribonia. Classification (NCBI taxonomy): domain Eukaryota; kingdom Metazoa; phylum Arthropoda; class Insecta; order Lepidoptera; family Erebidae; genus Hypercompe; species Hypercompe scribonia. The sequence goes on along the minus strand of OX438968.1, from coordinate 22,909,652 downwards.
AGATCGCGGAAATAAGAAATAATCATGCTTGCGAAACCACATGTAGTAATAGAATTTTTGGAGATTTAATCCAAACGAGTAAATTATATATTGTGGCAGTAAGAAATAGTCATGCTTGCGAAACTACATGTAGCAATAGCCTATTAATAATGAATATTGCAGTTGCCTAGTAAAGTTTTTTTTTGCCATACACTCATACTGCAACTTATCGTATTGTTATTTATAATTTTTAAAGGAAATTAATAATTTTATGATATGAATAAAAATGAGTTCTCAGAAATATTTGAGTCACTCCCTGTTACCAAAACTTTGGTAAATATGTGGTTCAATCTGCAAGTGCTCAGAATTTGTGCATATGCACACAGAATTATTAAAATTATGTGTCATTATTACTTGTGTAACCATAACTGTTTTATTTCACAGTCTGAAGACGTCACTGCTGAGGTGGAAGCCTGATTTTGATTCAGCTGCTGATGAGTACAGCCAAGCAGGTTAGTCGGCAAAGTTATCTTATTCTTGCACTAGTGTATAACACATGTTTTCTACATATCTAAAAATAACTAAACACATTTGGAAAATACACCAACTGACTGATATAGATGTAACCTAGCCGTGTCTGCACATCTGATGTGTGCGGCATCTGATGCCAAATAACTTACTTTGTGGAATGTGAAGAAAGAAAAATGATTATGAATGATGAGTTGATTTAATCTTTATTTACCGTACTGACCACTGTATTATTGCATGAACCTTGACGTAATGTAATAAGCAATAAGTAATAAACAAAGTAGATGGCTAATTTACATATAATTTACAGCGCAATGCTACAGAATCGCCCGCGAACTGGAGAACTCGAAGGACTGCCACCTGAAGGCATCTGAATATTACAAGAAGAACAGGTCCTTCTTCCATGCTGCTAAGTCTTTGGAGAATGCGCTTATAGTGTGCAAGGAAAAGGCTTCGCCCGAAGAAGTAAGTGGACATAAATATTATAAGTCTTAAATGTCTTAATATGTCACAACCTAATCATCTACAAAGATGCCATGTTTGCTATAGACGAGTTGTACTTCACATGAAAAAAATAGTATACTTTAGTATCTACAGACTGACTGGTGAGATACCTTTAATATTTGAGGACGTGATAGTATGCGATCATATATCATGAAATAAAATAACATAAAAACGAAATATTAAATAACTTCTTAGTAAACTTCGTACACAGTACACCGAGAGCCCAGTATTTAACTGCGGAATACTTGGACACCGCGCGGACTTATTTTTTAGAGACATTTCGATAAAAAATAAGCACCTATTTTTTTATATCAAGTTAACGAGAATCGAGTACCGAGTACTCTCCATAAGTATTGAAGGTATCTCACCAGTCACAGTGTATATGTTAAAACGGTACGTTCAGTAGCAATTTGTATGAAATAATGAGTTTTAGGTCATAGCATGCCCTTGTAAAATCATTTATTTTAAATGTTAAATTTAAAAATTAATAAATCACATGAAAACTTAAAAATAGAACACAGCAATCAATTATTGTTTTTGGTAGTCTGAGATGGTAACTACTATCTATGAAAACAAGACCCTAAATGCTAATTTGCCCTAAAAAACAAAACCCTGACCATATTTTAGGCGTCTGATTTAAGTCTAGGTATCCCATTACTTCTTTTAATAGTCCAGCATATAAAGTGAAATCTAGTCTCCAACTCCTTGTTCTCTTTTACAGCCACTGTTATTATATATACATGTATTTTGATAATTTTCTAACCATTGCTTACTAGGTTCATTTTCTTTTATTATTATTTCCTTTATTAGTGGACCCTAGACTCAATATTTAGTTATAGTATTAAATATTTATATGGAAGAAGAACCCTCCGTCACGACCTCAACTAAAACTATTCGCTGGAAACTGAAATAAATGATATTTGTCAACTACGCGCACGGCCCGCTGCATGTGCCGTGGTCACTGATATACGTTAACATATCCTGATTACATTGTGACTTAGATTTTACTTGTTATTATAGACACCCACAGACTATGTTTCCATACACATATTGCATGCCTTATTGTACACTATATCAGACAGACATATTATACCATGCTTTGCCAGTACTTATGGATACCGTTGAGCTCGGCAAAGTAACTTTTTGTTACCTGTATATAGACACTTATACTTACGTATACTCATACACATACAGACAGACGTACATTCATGGACATAGTTTTTTTTTAAATCCCACAGTAGGTATAAATCCTGTGTCGTGGGTGACTTTACAAACATACAAGAAACGTGTGGATCACACAAAGTGTAGTCCTATGTGGAATTTGAACCCACTATACTCAGCTAAGTGGAGAGCGGCGCAGCGACTGTTTAAACCACTAGGCCAAACGTACTGTCAAATGATATAAACATATTTATACACTGTGACTGGTGAGATACCTTCAATACTTATGGAGAGTACTCGGTACTCGATTCTCGTTAACTTGATATAAAAAAATAGGTGCTTATTTTTTATCGAAATGTCTCTAAAAAATAAGTCCGCGCGGTGTCCAAGTATTCCGCAGTTAAATACTGGGCTCTCGGTGTACTGTGTACGAAGTTTACTAAGAAGTTATTTAATATTTCGTTTTTATGTTATTTTATTTCATGATATATGTTCGCATACTATCACGTCCTCAAATATTGAAGGTATCTCACCAGTCAGTCTGTATATATATATGGCTGTCAATTGCTACGTTTTATGATTAAGGTTTTTTTGTAGTGTGTGATATCCTATATTAAGTACTTTAATATTTTAGAAATTTAATGTTGCCTTTTCACTTCGGACAGCATCTGGCAGCTTGTTATGTATTTGGATGGACATGACGAACAGACCGATAGAATGTATTCAATTTAGATGTGGGCAGCCTTTAACGTCTCTATGAAATATCGAAGTAGGGTGCGTGTGGGCTCAGTAGGTAGGTTTAAAATTTTCTTACGTAAATAATTTGCGTAATCCTACGTCTCTCAAATCGTTATAATCCATTACCGTTTACTAACCGTAGATAAAAGTGATCTATCGTTATCTGTATGAGTTAGTACTAGAACTCCTCATTTTTAATATGAAATATCGTTGATCGATACAGGTATACTTAGCATGGTTTGAATGGATCAGCAAAAACTGCTTCTGTTTGGTTTAATACGGTTCCAACACCAGCTTCCTCGATATTCGAGGTAAAGGCCCACGTTGATTTTTACGGTGACTTAGAAAAAGATGTACTAGGAACGCAAATCGCAGCACTAGGGAGCTGTTGGTGACATACCGCCGCAACACCAACGGTTCTTCTATTTCAGACGCAGTATTACACAACACATCATGTGATTTGAATCGGTCTCAGTTCGACTTACCATTTAAATAATTGTGTTACAACACTTGTTAAGATATCTTGTAATTTTCCTACGTTTCGCAAGCCTAAAAGCTTATTATAATTTGGCCAATTAGGAAAATCCCACTCGTATTAGCATGAGTTACACGTGTCCTCATTTAATGGGTCGTTCTCCTCAATTGTCGGAATAAATATTAATTTATTTTTCAAATATAGGTTTACGTTCATTTTGTTTCCTTCTCTTTAGTTCGCACATAAAAATCGTTTGACGACCTTCAGATTGTATATCGCGAAGTTCTTAGTATATTCATAATTTCATTTAGAAATTTTATAACGATTTAATATCATTCTTGAATTTGTTATTCTTGAGTTGTTTATGAATAAGTTATTGGAAAATAAACCATTATTTCTTTAAAAGTAAGGGCAATATCGTCTTGTTTATTATCGACTTGCAAATGAGGGATTATTTTCCCTAACAACCAACGGATGGAATATTTCTTTTAAATGTTTTGATATTAATTTGAATCTTTGAAACAGTATTTTTGTAGCCAAGACTACGTAACTTGGGACTTATTATTTAGGATCTGATAAATTAGTCTCTCGAAATAAGTCACCTAAATATAATATTTTTTTAGTTATACAACTTAGCGACGGAATCTTCGAGTCTTTACCAACAACATGGCTCTGGTGATAGCGGCGCCTCGATCTTAGACAAAGCGGGCAAGATATTGGAGGAAAAATCACCAGAACTGGCGGTGAAACTATTCCAACAGGCGGCTGACGTTTCCGCTGTGAGTTTGCTTGTTATTATCGGAGTAAGGAGAGTTGCGTGTATGTAGATATTAGTTACCTGATGTCTGACGTTTTATTTTCTAACAGTGAAGGTAGTCATAATACTTTGTAACACACTTACAATCGGCTACTTCTGGTCGAATAGCGATAAATAAGAATCCTAATGGTGGGACTATAATGGGACTACGAGTTAAGTTATGATAAATATAGAATGTATAACTGTGTGTAATGCAATATTATAGACGGAAAGCAGTCAACATCAAGGATCTGAGTACATCAGTAAGGCTTCTCGTCTTCTAGTCAAACTGCAACGGTAAGTTCTGCTTTCATTTCTGTCATCTGTCAGATAATCATCAACTCAAATTACACTCTAAAATCCAAACTATCAACTATATAATTGTCTAACTAATAATTGTATTACTGTGTACAAGTCAGTGAACATTTAACAATCAAAATGTAAATTTTTCTATTGTAATAATAATAATTGGACTCAACCAGCTGGTATTGAGGGATTCTATTTTATTAAGGTGTTAAGGAAGTTTAAGGAAGAGGCCTAACTTGGAGTTAAGAAATTAGTACTAGATGTGTGATCTGCATGTATATCTATACTATTATAATATTATAACGCTGAAGAATTTGTTTGGTTGAATGTGCTAATCTCAGGAACAACTGGTCTGAGTTGAAAAATTTCTTCAGTGTTAGATAGTTCAGTTATCGAGGAACGCTATAGGCTTTATATCGTCACGCTAAGACCAAAAGGAGCAGAGTATCAATGAAAAATGTTGTAAAAACAGGGGAAAGTTATTTCTTTCCAGAGTTTACACTGCGTGCTTTTCGTAAATGGTTAAAAGTTTCCCAAAAATAATGTATGAAAGAATTGTTCACCGTTAAAAGTTCATAAAGAAAGATGATAGCATATGGCTATCTTTTAAGATTGGCTCAAAATAACCTTTTTAATAGTAAAAAAGTTGTTCACGCTATATAACATCACGCTACAGGCAACGGGAGATGCAGACAAGTCAACAAGTATATAATAATCCTTTTGCAGTTACGATCAAGCAGTAGATAGTCTCCGCCGCGAGATCGGCTTCCACCAAGAAGCTGGTAACGTCGGTGCAGTGGGTAGACTAACCGTTGCTATTGTCCTCGTCCAACTGGCCAGGGGTGACGCCGTCGCTGCTGAGAAAGCTTACAAGGTATATTGTAGGAGACGACATAGTGGCTGGGAAGTTAAGGGGATTGTACAAACCTGTAATAAATATATACATATATATTTCATGATTATTTTTTTCTATAGGTTACTTGCGTTCTATTCTATTAGAGTGTAAGCTCTGCTTAGTTTGAAACTATGATGGCGTTGAGTATCAAATGTCAGAAATATTTATTTATTTTAGCTTCAATCATAAGAATCAAAATAATAAAGCTTTAAAAGCATGTATATGTATTCTAATCATTACGAGTAACCAATTAATTATTTAATATTCAATTATGCAAAAAAGAATATATAAAAATCTCAAAACTATTCTCAAAATTATAAGGTTTTGTAATTTGTCATTCTAGGAATGGGGCAGTAACTGTGAAATGGCGGAAATCCAAACTTTGGAGCAACTACTCCAAGCATACGACGAAGAAGACCGTGAATCCGCTAAGAAAGCTCTAGCGAGCCCTTTCATACGCAACATGGACGTAGAGTATGCTCGTTTAGCTGCTTCAGTGCCGCTTCCTGAGGGTATGGAGCCGGCGCCAAGGGCTACGGTCAGGGAAAATGCTGCTCCTTCGTACGTCAGCGCCAACGCTCAGAGCACCACTGTTGCGGTATGTATACACATGGTTGTAAAATTTGTATGTTTTAATAAAGTATATTGTTTATGGTTTAGGATCAATTGTTAAACATAGCGTTGGAATACATGGCTTAAATTCAATGCGGCCAAAGTCGAAATACAAATTTCACATAGAATAAAATTACTCGAGAGACTGTAAATTATTGCTGTGCGACCTTACCTCAGCCAAGTGTTTCGCGTCAATTCTGTTTCCACAGTCGGTAACGCGTATTATTGGCTAATATTTTGTTTTGACCATGTGACAGCGTTAAGAGACTGCATTCACATTTGTCAGTTTTCTAATAAAGTTCATGTTTGCAAAATGTCAACTTAGCTAGGGGGACTGGGCGAGCTGTTTTAATAGGCTAGATGACACCTTAGTCAAATTAGTTACTTTTTATCATCTGTCAAAACGACAGTTTTGTATGAAAAATGTACCGAATACCAAATTGTGACGTCACTGTTTTAGACTACTCAATTGAACAATATATTTCACTGTATATTTGATTGAAATTCGTAATAATAATAAAAAGCTATATTAATTGTATTTGCCGAGATGTTTCGCGATATTAGTTTTAATGAAGTGGACATTGGTATTTATTTACGATACAGTCATCTACCCAATTCTACATGTATTCTTTTCTAGATGAAACTATATACATTTTTTTTTTTTTTTAAAAACAACGCCCGCACTAGGAATAAATCCTGTGTCGCGGGGGACTTTACAAACATACAAGAAACGGACACAAAGAACACCCAGACTCAAAACAACAATTTGTGGATTAGACAAAGTGTTGTTCCATGTGGGATTTGAACCCACAGCACTCAGCGCAGTAGAGAGCGGCGTGGCGACCGCTTAAACCACTAGGCCAACCGTGCAGTCATTAACCGTGTAATATGTATAACAAACATCTTTTCTATTGCAGCAAGTGGTGCACGAGGACGATGAATCGCCTTACGAAGCGGTGACCATTCCGAGGAAATCTGATGATGAGGACGGCTTATGCTAAATCCTTCATAACCTCTTTATGGGCGATTTTCTGTAAACTTGCAATAGCCTTTCAAAAAGTTGTTCTGGCAAATATTATAATATATTGCATTTTAGAAACGAAAGAAACTATTATTGTTATAAAATAAGAAAGTGGTTTAAATTTATTGGCACATTTCATATTATTAAACATTTTTATTAATTGACAGAGGAATTTTAGGTGCAATGAGGGTCTGTTTTTATTTCCGTCTTTGTGATATTTTTGTCTATCTCTTATGTATTGTCTTAATCTTTACTGTGCAAAATTGTAAATGTTATCGTTTTAAATACAACTACGTTATAAGCTCGAGTCTTATATTTTAGTAAATAGTGATGGTTGTATTAGTTTACGACACCATTACGAGTTTACAGAGAATTGTCCTTATATATTATTTTATTTCTGCCGTGTTTAATCCGTTGTTGGTGATAGTGTGATTGATAAATGACTCGCTCTACGATATTTAGAGTTCTACGATTGAATATAAGTACGGTCTGCGCGCGACCTCCGAGAAATCATAAGTAATGTTGGCTGTTGACATAACTATTACGATTTGTGATGCAGTCGATGTTGCGCTCGATACTGACACATCTCAAGCCTACGGGCGAGTGTAAATCATTACATCGTATGAAATGAAATTGCTTCTGTTGCGATGTACGCTTATGTTTCAAGAAAGGTTTGTATACAGAATACACCTATGTTATATTGATAGAACGCAACAAAGTCAACGTATTGTAAAACAGAATTTTTAAACCCTGTAGAAAATAACACTGATATCGGAAAAATAAAAACAAGGACTTGTACAGATCACCTCCTAATAGATTCCGCATACATGGCCACAAACGTGCGCCACACATAGTTACTACAACAGGCTTATAAAATTACCCTAAAAATCACGACTTCAGTATCGTCCAAGTTTGTGACCCATAGACACACTGAGGTATTTGCAATTTAAAAATATATTGAAAATAGCTTACTGTGCAGTAAAATGGTGTGGCAAGTCGTCTAAAACATCTAATTATCAAAAAGATGACATAACGTTTCATCGGTAAGTACATTATATTTTTATTACGTTAACGTTTTTCAAATATACCGGAGTTCAACTTATACTGGTGTATTAATAGTATATGTCCCTTTCACTCACCACGTAAATTACAATAGTTGTCTTTGTCTAATACTGCACGCCTATCGATAGTGTTGTGATTTAGAAATCGATTTATTGGCTTATCGTTTGATTTTTTTATTGAAGAAAGATGTTTTCTAAAGTAAGTGATGTTTAATAGTGGTAAAATTATGTTAAAGGTTTCCTAAATCCCCTGAAAAAAAATGTGGATCGACGCAACTCGTCGAGGGAATGAATAGTTTCCCACTAAAAGTACTGTGATATACTCAAGACATTTCACAGAAGATAATTTTCATGCTATGAAAACCGAAGAAGGCTATTTAATTCCGCTATACCTATTCTATACTTGCCAGTTTTGGTAAGCAGTTTTACTTTTTTGAAGACTAGTATACCAATAAAGGTTATACAATAATAACTTTAAGGGATTGAGTGAAATATCATATTCTAAAATTTATGCAAATATTAAACGCTAACACTATTTTAAAGTAAGAAAAATATGCGTACCCAATATTATTATTATTTATATTCAAATTTTAATTTTCAAATAAATATTTAATAAACATTGATCATTTCATTTATATATATCGATAAATTAAAAAAAAATATCCAGTCTATCTAACCAAATTCATTGATCAACGGTCTTACCCTGTCCCAACACTATGGTTCGGTGGATTCTAAGTTTAGCTTGAAACATCCAATCACAGCGCATTAGACACGTCCCGCGCGTCCCGTACATACCCCGGAATTTGGTGAAGTCCAATCGTAACAAATTTTCAATAATGCGGTATCTATTAGGAGGTTATCTGTGAGGACTTGGTAAGCGTGGTATCCTGTCAATATCGATACCAATACTATCAGAATACGTTGTACCGAGCGTGGGTCGGGCACAGAGTGTATTTTAATTAATATTTAGCGTTATACAACTGATCCAGATCCATTTGTGAGCAATATTAGATAGTTTAACTTCAAACTTATTAGTGAGATTAAATTAGTAAATGATATATTATTTTTGGATACTGGATCACTATTTACAAGATAAAATCGAATTCAGCAAGAAAAAAACTTTGCTGTATGTGGCCTAGTTAGTACGGATCTATTGTACGTTAAGTATGCTGTTTATTTTTGTATTAGTAAGGTGACAAACAGATGGACTTACGGTAAGCTACCTTATCGCATAGGTGTTCAAACACTAGTAAATTAAATTGATGTCAGCTTACCGTAAACCAAGAAGTCTGTATAAGGATTTATATTATTAAAATGTTGATTATAAGATACTTCAATAATTGCACTATCACCAATAACATAGTGTTAAGTTAGAGCATTATTTATGAGTTCATTGTTTTAGCGTAAGTCAAGCAAACATTTTGTCAGACAACACATATATTGCAAATAATATAAATTAAATTAATCATTTAATGTGGTTAAAGTTATTTAAACATAATGCATATATGCGTAGTGAGATTACTAATCGTTAAAGACTTGCACCAAGCAATGTTTAATTATAAATGTTTTAACGCATTTCCAACATTTACGCGAAATAAAAATTACGCGGCTATATTTATACTTTAGTGTCGAAACAAATCGTAATTACGCGTTACGCATTTATGAGCGTGCGCTTTTTACTACTTTATCGTAGTAGATTGTTTATAACGAGTGAGTTTATGTAGCTCGTATTATTGGTGTAATTATTATATTACTGCCAACAGATCTTGAGACACTTTTAGTATCGATCTTTAGCGTGGTATAAATATTTTTCCTGTACGCATTTTCACTTTCAAACCAAAGTTATAGGTAACTATAATATTATATTTTAATTTTATGAATTTATTATGTAATTTAAATGTAAGTAATATATTTTCTAACCGATTTAAAGAAAGAAAAGGGCTTGCTTCAGTACCACACAAAACAGCCAAAAATCGGGCCACTAAAAGTGTCAAGGTCTTATCAGTGAGATTAATGTACTGGTAATATTGTTAAAAGTTATTTAAATAATTCGCTGATACGTCTTTCTATAATTCATTACTACTTCACGCGTGGTCAATTCATTTAACTTTACCATAAAATACTAACATATTTTCATCTTAAATGTAGTGGAGAAATGGATTCTAATAGAAATATATGAACATTGTATCATTACTATTCATTACACAATAATCTTCGACATTCGGAGACATTCTTTGTGCATGCGTTTCAAAAAAACTTAGTCTCCTTAGAAAACTTAGTCAAAGATACTGTTAATCATTAAAATTTTCTAGCTATCTTCTGCTTCTAATAAAATGTTTAAAATTTTAAGAGAGTTGAGCTCACGTAACATGTACAAGAGTGGAATAGTTGGTAAAGAAACAGTCGATTCTTTAACAGTTAACAGGAAGCGCACCTTTCAATGTCTGCCAGCTATTCCCGTAATTGCGTACGAGACAAGCTTTAAGCATATTGTGGTTGATTCCATGACGCACAACCGAGCAATTCATTTTTTTAATGTTAAACAAACTTTTGAGATAGATTGTATTATCGCATGTGCCTGATACCATATTGATGAAGAATAAATATTTTGTATTAAGTCCAGCCATGACGGCCGCGTTGAATAATTTCAGAAAATTACCGAACGTTAATCAGAAACTAATATATATAATAATTAAAATTTCTAATTAGCTATACATGTAAGTGATTATATTTTATCATAAATATATTTAAATGTTGTATTTAGAAATCTGCAACAAGAGACGGTTCGACATAATCTGATTTAAAAAAAGTATAAAGAATATGTCATCACTATAAGATATAAATAACGCACTATAATACAGTGTTAGAACACAGGTCTTTTACGCTAGCTATCGAGTCTCGGATATTGTTTTTGATTATTAAAAGGTGGCCAATTATTAATGATGTGTTTATTGATAAACATCGTTCTGGCACTTCCAGAAGTTGTGAGAATAGAATGTAATCTATACCTACGTATAACAAATTTCTTACTTCTTCTTTTCTCTTTTTCTACGTATAATAATTTCTTTCCTGACTGAATGACTAATTTATCAAGGAACAACAAAACTTGAAATATTGCCAGCTTTTTATGTTGTGATCTCTCCCTAAACAGTGTTTTTGGCAATTTGCTTAGGGGTATAAAAAAAAGATGAATGATTGTATGGAAGTTAATCATTTTTAAAGTTAGAAACACGAAGTAAGAAATAATCACACGGACAGCAGTTAGTTTGCTATACGTATGACGTGTAGCTAGTGTACAAAAACCAAGATTATCCAATTGGACTACTTAAATATCTGTTAACACTACTGGAGCGATCAATTCTGTAAATTGTATTCATGATAGTAAATTCAATATACATGTGTATAAAGTAGTATCAATACTTAGGTATACATGTACATAGACGTATACAATATATACGAGGTAGAAATTTGCTGCTAATGTCGAGTCGAGCGACGCAGGTTTGCTCGAACCGGGCTCAAAAAAACTGAGCTATAAAACAGCACTTGGCAAACGCTGCTTTAGCAAAAGTATATAATTTTCAAGTCGATCCAGGGCCATACAATTTCTGGCTCCGAATCTCACTTCAACACAAATAATAACATAAACTATATTCACACACATTGTATTTTTAAAAGAAATGAATGTTTTATTGTGAACCGTGTGGTTTAAAGTATAAGGTATATTTTTCTATACCACTAGTTTCCACTTTGTACATACAATATTGTGTTCGATATTTCATAGTAATAAGCAATAAAATGATAATAATATACTTCGTTATTTTATGAAACTGGTTTCAAACCTGCTATGGGTACGTTTGGTGTACAGCTACTTCACTTCATGTGTTGTCAAATAAATGCATCTTTTGCCTAACAAAATAAATATTAATATACACAAAAGTACTTATTTAAAATCCAGACACTTTCGGCAAGTATCAAATAACAAAGGATATAGCTGGCACAATATTTAATCTTCCTTACTTATTTCCAAAATCATCAGAGATTTTGGCAATAAGTTTTAAAACCATTACATTTAACAAGACGTATGTGAAAATGCTTTCAAGAGTTTAACTAAATAAGAAAAATATATTATATTATTATTATTATATTATATTATATTATAAAATCACTGCAACACCAATTAATGTTGAATCAATTTGAACTTTTCTGTATTACTTAGTATAAGCATTAGAGTTATTCGTTACGCTGCACGTGGCGCGGTTGGTATTTGACGGCTTTTCTCGTCCCTTTAACAAACAAGGTTATGTCTCGTTAATCGCTTATACAGAACTAATTGCCTGCCCGGCTCTATGCCTTTGCTCTTGAGTTTCAAATCAATATGAGAAATCTTTACCAAGAGACGGAGGCCCATTGATGCAGGGGTGACACTTGTCGTGGCAAGTGTGTACAATACAATACAATACACGATGACTATCATGCTTTTTACGTCCCCAAACGAGGCGTGAAAAGGCACCTTACTAGGCTGCCATAGTGTGAGTTACCATACTGCGTTGTCTGCATTTGCAATGAGTATGGTGACCACAACTCTTGGATTCTATTTATGTTTTCTGTCAGGCAGAGTAAAGTTACTTTGGCAGGCTTGTAAATTAACAAGACTAAAGGCAACTGGGCATAACAATACCTGTCAATATATCTACTTACCTGCATGGGAGAGATGTAGAATGTCAAATTGAATAAGCAACAAATATCGACCGAACGAACGTCGCTATAATAATCATAATATAATCAAATATATGACGTATTGTTATATCAAATCAATGTAGTGAGATTTAGTGATATAAGTGTTAGCTCGCATTATATTAGCTACATAGACGATCCATTTGTGCTCAATCGTTAGTTAGCGATTTGTAGCTGTGTAATATATGTAAGGAATATATTTCTTGTTGTATCATTTATTTTCGATTGGTACTTTAGACAACTGTTTAGTTTTATTTTACTTATCATATCATCCCAACAAAATATATGATATATGAGTCATACTGTCCTGAAATGTGGATGAAATCGTTAAAAATTTGCGTTTATGTTGGCAATTAAACGTAAAAACATACACTCGTCTGGTGATTACTAAATTGAATTATTTTTCAATATATTTTCTATATTTATGAGACAGCTTATAACATGTATTATACGGAGGTAAGTGATATTGTTGAATTTATTGTAAATGCCTTGTCGATTGATCAGTCCGTAGAATAACATCGTGCCTACGAAACAAAATAGAATTGTTATACCATATGTTAGAGGTACTCGTCGCAGTATGCGTAGATGTTTAACTTGCCATTATTTCTGATACATCGACAATGTATAAGCTAGTGTTGCGCTGTAAGGTATATTATTATACATAAATTAAGAAAGGTATATAAAAGTACGATATTTCTATTTGTTGTCGTTTCGGTTTTTTTATTTGAAATTTATTAGTATCTAATTTTTTTTATTGAAAGGTTATTTCTGTCATCCCGTAGTAGGCTAAACGACATGTCTTAAGGTTCAATGTATAATATTGTTTGGTATGAAATAAATGTAATTAAATCAGTATTGAAGTATTTTATTGACCTATTTCATTTTTGATACATACAAAAAAAGGTATGCCTTAACATTCTAATCATAGGAATAAATCAAAATGATTCAAACATACAAATATAAACATAAAATTATAAATATAAAAAAATGACAATAAAAATAAGTCAAAATTATACAGATCTGCAATTATCGCTCTCTAATATGTCTTTGTAAAAGAACTACAAATATATATTTTATGTATATATATATATACATACAGTTCAGTTTTTGATGCACATAGTCCGTTACTTTTAACAACACATCAATGGAGAAAACAAAATTGGAAGTATGTAATATTAGGAAGATATTTCTTGTACAATATTAGTGCTTACTTAACTCCTGGTAAACAATGCCGTTGTATGAATGTATATAAATGAAGAGTTAGTGCTGTGTCACTTCTTATTACATGTAGTTACATGAGATTCACAAAAGCTGGTCGAATTTTAGCTTGCTCCAATAAAGAGATCTCAAATTGGTATTTAGTTTGCGTCAATATCTTTTAGGCTAATAACAATGATATCGCTTGAAAAATTAATATACAACGTACAGCACGTATTGACAAAATAAATCATAAACAAGTGCCTATATTTGTAAATTATTTTATCACTAAAAAGTCTTTCGTAATATTTTGTAAATGTTACAAAAACGTATATTTAAAAACTAATTATGAATAGAAAATACATGGAAGCTGATCGATTACATTTCAAATTAGTAAATACACTTATAACGGTCACATTGCCATAAAACATTGAAAACAGAATAGTTACTAATTAGTAAAAACATTCACGCTGATCACATTATTGCTACGTACTGACATAATTATAGATAGTATATTAAAAATAAAAAAAAAATTAAAGAAAAAAAAATCAAAATCTATCTAAAAAAATTAAAAAAATCGTCATCGAACCAATTATATCACCTTTGAAAATAATTTTGTATACTTAGCTCAGGTAATATTTATATAAATGGTTAAAAATTATGTTGTTATGACGCAAACCAGTAAATTTCAATGAGCCTGTATTTTCGAATTATGCATCATATTGATGTTCACTTAGCTCTAATCAATTACTATTGATAGGCCACTTGAAAGAAAAATGCAGAAAAGCATGACATTTATCCTTTTGTTTCAAATACTAATGAGGTACCAATTCTGACCGACAGAACTTCACATGTATTGGTCAGACATTAAGTAACACAATTAAAATATGTATAAAATCTCATTATACACACGCAAGAATAGGTTAAATAAATTAAAACTAAAGTCATATATTGTCACATAATACATAATAGCTGCTGTGCTGCGGTAATAATTAATCTAGTAACGAGCGAGCTCTTATTATTATTAAATGATAATAACATAAAGTCATTTATAGTATTATAAAATAAATCTATATATTTTCACAATTAGTGTGAGTACATCGCTACAACTGTCAAATCCATACGAAGAATCTAACCACTAGGTGTACCGCTAAAGTATATCTTATGACAGGCTACTCTTCTAAAATAGCCTCCGTTGATCATTAATATGGTGTACTAAACTACTCTACATTGGAGCATTCATTTTAGAACTATATTATTTTGCAGGCAGCGTTTCTCTGCAATCTCTATCCCGAAAATAAATTAGTAAATAAACCAAGAATGTTTATTTGGCATCCTTTGTTTCAATTGGAGTTTCATACTTTATCAATTTCTAATGTAAGTAGTGTATTTATTTCAAAAATAATTACTTTAGATTAAATTATGATAGTCACTAAAATACTTGTTGGAAAGCTCATTTAAGAAGGGTTATTTCAATTGATATTAATATACTCAACTGCCTCGTTGGTCTAGTGGTCAGCGTATGTGACAGTCGATCAAGAGGTCTTGAGTTCGATTTCCGGGTCGGACCAAGAAAATGTTATTGATTTTTTCTGATTATAGAAATGATTAATAAGAGCCTGGAGTTTGGAAGTTGAGGTCTTAAGGTCAGGCACAGGAGGTGCCTCGGAGAACCCGTAAAGCCGTTAGTCCTGCGCCTGAACTTTCCCTAGAGTGTGGGAGCAGAGAGTGCACCTGTGTTTATGGACATGCTTGTACACTATACTATCTCCTGGTTATTCTCTGTCTCCGTTTAGACACTGCTGTGGCCGAAATCGGCTTGGATTATACATCTTTTTCTAATATGATTTACCACACAAATTTCAAAATACTTAAAATTATAAATTATTGACTGCATTGTCAGCTACAAACTAATTTCATTTATTATTGATAAATAGTTACACCAATCATGATCACTACAATATAATTACCATCGGCTCAATTATTTTACTTTCAATACATATTAATCTAAATACTAATCTATACTAAGAGTATACAACATTGAGGAGTATAGTAAATAGAAGCTTGTGTAGCATTAATTACCTGAACGTAATTATGTGATCACCGAGGTTCACTGTGGAGGCTTTGATATACATAGCAAACTGCAAGGTTCTCATAAGCTAAACACTACAGTGAGACTGTATGCTAAACACATTATTAAAATTTATAATATAATGATAATGATGTACTTGATTTCTTTTTTGTTTTAAGAGTTTGCTTAAGTGACTACTCTGTCTGCAAGTTTTGCGGTCACTATATTCATTGTGAATGCAGACAATGCAGTATGGTGATCCACACTGAGGCGGTCTGAGATGCTTTATCACACTCCACTGAGGGCATAAAAGGCATGATAGTCACACATTTGTCACAATAACTGTCATCCCTGCATCAACAGGTTGTTTAGTTGTATTACGAAATATATATGTAATTTAAAATGTTAACTCTGTTCTACAGATATATAACTTGAGATGGTGGTGTTCACAAGTCTACCATAGTGTTTTAGACTATTAGAAAGGTATGCAGTGAATGGTGTAGTAGTAACCCTTAATCTCAAGGCGAAACCATGTTGTTTTGTCATGCAACTATTCACTAAACTCCTCAAAATAATATGGTGAAATACTTAACCCTAACTTAAAATCTATGATTGTATATTTTTATGACTAAACATAGTGTGTATATATGGTGGTACCATGGGCGGTACGGAAGACGTCGATTCAGGTGGCTGTTCCTTATCTTTATTATTTTTTGTCTTTCTAAACTGAAAACCATTTTTCCTCAAAATCTTCCTTAACGTTTCCCGAGAGCCTTTGAAGTTGATTTCCGATTTCAGGATCTGTAGAAGCTTATTAATCGTTGGCACTTCTTTTTTATAGGCATAAAACTCATGAATTTTCCTACGTATTACTTGAAGATCGTATTCGTCAACTTCGATTTTGCCTTTTGTCCTTACTCGCTTTTTGGGTGTCTTTTTTAAAGTTTCTGGATCCAAAAGCCCTTGTTCAACCAATCTTGCCTCCTTTACTATATTCAAAACTGTTCGTTCGGATACACCTAAAAATATATTGGCCTAGTTAGGTGTGTTATACAATGTGTAAATTATTTTCAATTTGCATTAAAGAGGTATTACAATCTATGTTTATTTTCTGATAAGTTGTTTACACCAAGACATGCTTATCACTCATTTATTTTTTAGTTACTAATGCATATTATGATGACATCACATATGTTTCAAATATAATTTTAGTAGGCGAATCAGATATTTTCTCAGCTGTGCTTTGCTTTATTATCTATTTATCTTCCCAACAACTTTTAAAATTTTATGATTTTAGATGTTGCAAACTCTGAGAGAAATTTTACAAATAATAACCTTATTTGTATTAATATATGTCCCAGAGTCTTAACAAAGACTAGTCTACTATGCAGAAGATATTACAGTACACAAGTGTGTATGCTAAGAAAAATGTACTCTCTGTTCCCTCACTCTCACAAACCGTTGGGATGGCTATCCCACATGCCTGGAGAGAGATTAGGCGCAGGACCGATGGCTTTAAGTACTCTACCAGGCATGGAGGTAACAACCCCCACTTCCTAACTCTGGGCTGTTATTAATCATCGCTATATTCAGAAAAAATCAATAACACATTTTGCAGACTTGGGAATCGAACCCGAGACCCCTTGAGATCGGCAGTTGCTTTATCAATGTAAGTGTGGTGCTGAAGCAAATTTTTTTATATTTATTTTTTGTATGCATTACTTGATTACTACATATATTTAGAATGCCTGGTTAGAATTGGTTGCAAAGTCTTAGCAGATGAGTGTTACAAAGCTGAAATAAGTCTTAATTTATAAGTGTTTTTTCTAAAACAATACATAATTTTATATGTTCTATGGAATCTATTAACAGTCTTGACCGCTTTAGAAGTTTTTCATTTATCATGAGATTTTTGAAGCACCTACATGTCACTTCTTAATCTTAACTTACACTAAAATAAATTATTTCTTTACTTCAAAATCTTTTATTTTCATATTTTAATTTTCTATGCTTTGTAATTAAGAAATTTAGTTTATTCTAAGAACACTAGCTAGACTAACGGAGCTGATCTCATCTTCTTAACCTAAATAACATATCTATATACTTCTGATTGAAAGTTTAAGATCAAATATGCCCTTATTTGAGATAGGCATTAGTTAAAAAATAATAGACTTTGTGTAAAATCTTTTTGTTCAATTAGATTTTTTTTATGAATCAATTTTAGTGTCTTTTTGCCAGGTAAATAAGGCGATTGAATCACCACTTGACACTAATTGAGACAATTGATTCTGTGTTAGGGGAATGATCCTCACCTATGTAGAACGAAAGAGATCCTATAAGTATTGTTTAGATAAAAATCCAGCTTTAAAAATACTATAATATATTTAAATGATACTAACAATAGAGCACAGAACTTAGTATCAGTGGAGCAAACATCCAATAAATAAATTATGAGCTGGAAAACCAAATTGATGGAATCCTGCATAACCTTTCTACAAGAAGTAGAAAATATTCAGACTAAAGAAATAGTGTTTAGACGAGGATACAGAAAATAATGTGTAACAAACAAAGAGCACAATTTTGACTGTAATGACAGGATAGTGATATTTCGATTAAGGTAAATAATTACTATAATGTTAACAATTTACCATGTTCTATGTATCTCTGTATGCGGAGAGAAAATATCAAAGAACAATAATTTATGTGGACGAACCTGTAGCGGCGGAAACTCTTACATATACTTTACTCAGCGGTATGATAGGAACTTGCATACGCTTTTCTTCGTCCATAAACTCCTTTACTTTTAATATTATTTCGCGAACTTCACTGGTTATGTTCTTCGGCATTTTTAACGCTTGGTATTTCAAAAACAAAAACACAAATCTTATAAATGGCCGCTTTGTTTTGTCAGTGTTTGACAGTTTGACAGTTTAGTAAATATGGCGGATATGCTGCGTTCGGATACGCATAGAAAACATAATCGTAGTTTGCCAAATTACATATGTACCCGACACAGTTTTCAAAAATAGTCGAACTGTGTTGTTGCCAATAAGCCTGATATTATGGTGATAGATCAATTAGAACAGCACACAGCAAGATCAGTGAGAAATGGTGTAGGTTAAATAAAAGAACAACTAATAAAACATTTGAATTTATTTCACGACAATTGTTCCGAAAGTCGATATCCGTGAGCACATTCACGGATTGAAAGCCAAGACCCTCGATCAATACCCTAAGAAACTCCGCCGGTTGGATCAAGGGTCTGATCAGGGGAGATGGCTAACCACAGGTTTCTTGGTCTCTTCCTCCGAAGTCGTGGTTTACTTTTTTTTTATTATTCTAAACGTATATAAATTTTGTTTTCACTTATTCAAAAAATGAAACTAAGATTTATAAACAATTGTAATAAAGAGAATAATACATCTCAATGTCATGATCGTTAATATGTAATCATCTAAATATTGTTATGTACATTGAACGAATTTTACTACGTATGGGACAAAGACCGTGGTGAAATGTTTTGCACCATATGTTGGTGTGGCGAGACATCAACGCCATTAATCGCTCTGCTAAGTTCGTAGTGAGCGAATACCAAAATTGTGACATATATTTATATTCAAAATACTATTCTGCATGTTAAAACTCGTAAAATCATCGGCAAGTGAACAATCAAAATACTTTTAAACATTTTGTGTTCACCGTTTATGAATGAAAATTATATTATATTATAGAAGTGTTCACTTTTAATAAAAAAGTGAACGTTTCAGATTTGACAAGTGAAAATTAAATTTTTATTGAATTTAGTGGTTAAAAGTTTTTGGTGTAAACCGTAATTAACTATCAATTTATAAGGATATATAGTATATATATAGGATACAAATAATATATCATTATGCAATTTATAAGATACAAAAGTTTATAACAGGATTTAAATATTCGTACTTAGTGGAAATTTGAAAATTAAAAGTTTGAAAAGTAAAAACAAGCATATTAAATTATAGGTAGCCTCGATGGCGCAGCGATAGTGAATGTGACTACAGTATCTCAGGTTTAATTCCCGGGTCAAACGAAATGTTTATCTGAGCCGCAAATGTTTGTTTGGAAACTTAGGTGTTTTATTCGTGAAATACGTATGTATTTACGAAAAAAAGTATATAAATATTTTATCAGTCAGTCTAGTTATCGTACAAGCTTTGCTTAAATTAAAACTAGATGGCGTCAAATGTTAGAATGAAAGATAAATCTCGCAACAAACTTTTATATCATATAAATTGTATAGTGACATTATAAGTTGATAGTGAATCTTTCAAGGAACAGTTTATTTTATTCTTTTTAACACGTTTAAATAAAAGTTTGTTTTTAAAGAAGTTTGTTACTTTTAGTTTATTTTTTACTTTTAAGTTATTGGGGGACAGTTTTGTCAGTCTGTCCATCATGGAATTGACATTCATAATAAACGGAACGAACTTATTTTCCCAAACCTGAAGGGCATGCGTATGGATGTTATCTAGAAGCAAAGTACTCATCAAGATGAATTAAGCGAGGCCAAAATTAATGAGATTGTTTCGTTTTAATACAGACTTTTTATGGTTACCTTCAGCTCCATTATCAGACCTTGAATACAATTTAGAGACAAAGTAAACATTAAAACGAATCATACGAGACCAAACTCGATCGGTGGGGTTACATCGATTTAGAATGGAATCCTATGGCCACCTTTCAACTCCGTCATCAGACCCTGGATGCCATCCAAAACAAAGTTATCGTCAAGACGAATCAAACGAGTCCAAAGTCGATGGGGGTGCCTTGTTACATTATAAATTTCCTATAGCTCACGCTCAAGCTCACCTTTCAGCTCCATCATCTGATTAAGTTCAACACATTACATTGTAATACATACGTGCAAAATTTTAGCACCATCGGTTGATATTTGTTTTAAAATTGAGTTGCAAGTTTCCATCCGAACAAACATGCATTCATGCAAGTTAAATAAATTCGTAATCTACGAAAACGAAACATTCCCCGCGTACGTCTCCCCGGGCCCCTCTGCTATGAAGTTGCTCACAAATTTTGCATGGAATAGCGTCTCTATTATAAAATTGCGCATAACTTTTGCATGAAGTAGTATCTCTATTACATTAAACTTCAATGGTTACGTCTACCTAATTAATATGCTTAGTTTACTCTTAAAGCTTATACAGACAGGTATTATGACAATTTAATTAATAGTGTCTGGCACGTTGTTATAGTGACTTGTGACTCTAATTGCTGAACGAAATCTGGTTCGAATTTCACCCAGACCAAATAATTGACTGCCTTGATGGCGCGGTGTTGAATGCGACTACTGTGCTTGAGATCTTAGGTTCGGTTACCAGATCGGGATCAATATTTCGGGTCAAATGTTTGTATGATCTGCAAATATTTGTTTCGAAGTTTGGGTGTCTTCTATGTATTTAATATGCATGTATTTACAAAAAAAAGAGTATTTAAGTATTCTATCAGCCAGTGTAGTTATTGTAGTACAAGCTCTACTTAGTTTGAAACTAGATGGCATTGTGTGTCAAGTGTCCGAAGTATTTTTTTTCAGTATTATTTTGTTTAAACATAATCAGTTTGTCGTTTCTGGGTGTAATTTATTCAAAATACGTAGGTATGTAATTGTAACTACTTATATATACTTAAGTATGCTTACCAACTGTCTACTTACCATAGCATAGTGTCTGTCTAGTTTAGAATCTCACTACAGTGTGTGAGAGACGCGTAAAGTGTAAAATGTACTTACCTAACCTAACTGTGTAGGGACGTGTGTCATATCCCTCCGACACAAAGGGAGGATCCTCCGACCAGGCGAGGTGATCATGCCTGGCGGGCCACGGCCCAAAGGTCGATGTTGGGATGTTGTATATATGCTAATTGCCACGCGAATCTCTATATCGCGGTACAGGATTAGTAGTTGCATTGTAGTTCATTACATTCATACGTTTCGTTCATACTTCATAGTTAGAGGTATCTTCGCTAGTCGGCGCTGTTATATATTTTCGTTTGTGTTATAATGTGGAATCGCCACACTAACTTTATTATTATCATTTTTTTAAGGATATCAATTTTACTATTACTACTAACTTTAGGTGTTCGTCCAAAATATCATAAAGGAGTGAACAGTGCCTAGCGGACCCTCTTTACTGCGTTGTACGTCGCTTTTATGTGCAGCAGGCATCAGTATTTTCTCTTTATTTTGTAATATTTGTATGTTTGTCATTATGAGATTATTGCGCTCGTATTTATGATTTTTAACATATCCCTCAACTTTTATTAGTGACTAATATCGTTGGACAATCTGAAATTCTGTTACAACCTTCTTGTTGAAAAATGAAGTAGTTCTAAAGAAAGTCCACGCTTTTACCAATCAGCAATTATACCTCCAAACAACTTCAAGAATTACTTCTAGAATTATCATGTTCAGAAGCCATTACAATCTCTTTTATCAATGTAAAAAATGTTATTACTAAATAAACGAAACGAAATATATGAAAGGAATTTATAAAAATTTTTCAAGATTTGTTTTACAGAAATAATATTGATTTATTTTAAATGTAATGTAAATATCATATTCAAGAGATGGCGCTGTAATCAGGAATCAATTCAAAATTATCAGTTTATTTCCGTTTTTATATGAATACTTACATATTTTTATGATAGGCACGCATACGTAAACGTGAACACAGGTCGTTTTAATTTCTAATTTTAATATTTAAAGTGAAGGTTTTATCCCCTGTTTACACTATTCCACAACAGCGATTCAGTGAGTATGAATAATCCAGACCTGTGTATGCATTACTCCGCTTCGTTTAAATCGGTAGCACTAGAGTGACAATGGTTTTGTGACAAACAAATAAGAAAGTGGTAAAAAATATTCATTAAAAATAAAATAACTTCCATATGTGGAATGTATCCCATCCTACGGGGAACTTTACAAACATGCATGCAACGGATACAAAGAACTCAGAACATTATTTGTGGATCAAATAGTGTTATACCATGTAAAGATCAAATCCACAACACTCGGTATAATAAGCTCGAAGTAATCGCTTAAACCACTTCGCAATCCGTGCAGTCTTAATTTTAAACTCCGTATGTCACAGCCCTACCTGGTATTGGTCGCCAGAAACTACACTCCCTATGTGACAAGCGTTTAACATTGATTTTCTGTGTGACCATAATGTTAATCCAATTATTCGAATCGATTCAATTGAGTTGTCCATTTATTCGATTTGCCAAGTAACCATTATGCTGGGTCTGTCAAGATGGGTTATGGATGGGATTAATTTAGTGCATTCTAGTACCAGTTTTGTTCGTTAGACTAGAATGGCATGATGATCAGAATGGAATAGTGTAAACAGGGCAGCCATTGTAGTCGCATGTAGATTTTAAACGTAATTTTTGTATTACGATGACTTTTGTCAACTGTCAAATCCTTGGATAAATAGACTTTAGTTGGCACTAATAACTTTTTTCGAAAGACGGTTCTGATTTCAATTCATCTAATTTTTTGTCATTCATTTTATCACGACTATGACTTTAAGATTAGGAGATTTTAAAATCGAGGACTAAATACTTAACACTGGCAGAAATAACTGATATTTTTCGACTGGTTTCTGGCAAAAGAAAGAAAGAAGATCTATTTGTCAAATATAAATATTCAAACCCAATTGTCATAATATTTCCTACTTATACAAATAAAATGTTATCGGAAATGTACGCAAACCACGAATACAACCGTTTTCACGAGTCCTACTACGTACATCCATGTACAATTGTGCCTGAAAAAGATGTTCTTTTCACCGACATAGTCGGTAATGGTTTTGTAGTCGAGTTTAAGCGATGGTGGCACGATCTTTTTCTACTGTCGTTTTCAAGTGTGAGATCAACAGGCTTTTATAACAGTACACACGCGATGAGAATCGAAAGATATAGGCAATATAGAAAATATCGTTCCCGGATACATCCAATGAGTAAATTTAAGTAAGTACATGCAGATTCGTAAATTTTACTCAATTCGAGATAGGCAGAAACAATAACCTCTTTCATTTCCTTCCTTATATATATACCTTTTTTGTGAATCTTTTTTGTACCATACCCTCCGTAGGGGACAAAGGGTGCGTGTGTGTCTCCCGAAGAATCGATCTACCCACTAAATCCCGTGGTAGCCTGCCACAGAACTCATTAGTGGTTTCTGGAGTTCTCCCTACCGTGCCTCACGATTGAGGTACATCGTTTCGGTAGTGAAGTATTCTGTGCATTTGGCTTTGCTACACCCTTTTCACACTTCAAATTTCATGACCTAGATGTTCGGGAACTGTTCGGGAATCCGTTTGGGAATATAAAATTGTAATAAAATAAGTTCGAAAAATGTGATATACTTTTAATATTATATAAAAGTTGATATAGTAATTGACCGGTCCGCAGGCAATAATTTCACAACGCTGTGATAAGATCAACTCTTAGTTTATTTGAATCATGCAAAGTTGCCGACCATGTCTCATTGATGCTGCTCACGATACTCACGACACTTAACAAAGAGTAACACAACATATTCTGCAAACAGTGTAGTCTGCACACTCTGAAATTGGCATTTTACACTTTAACGTTTTGATCTTCTGACTATTATAGACTAGCATATTTTTTATATTTTCAGTTACGTCTGGAGCTGTGTTATCGTCTTTGCCGTGCTTCTGACGAAGATACTGTTTCGATTTACTTCCTCAATTTTATTTGACATACCCCTAGGTGTTTATTGCTTTGCAGCTTCTCTAGAACTTCTTATAATTATAGACATTGTGATCAATATGAAGACAGGATATATTAATACGCAAATTAAAAAGGTAGTTCTGGATACTAAAAAGAGTTTGATTCATTATTGTTCTACTAAATTGTTTATACATATGATGTCAGCTACTCCTATGCATTGGTTAATGTTTATTAAATATGGCCGGGGAATCACTTGTGATTTATGTAAATGCAACAAGTTTATAGCCGTCATAAAAATCTTAAACGTCTTTAGTCTATACAGGGTTTTCGAAACCACCTTATTTTGGACTTGGAGACGAAGCCCAGAGGCCACTCATTTGTTTAGTTTTTTAAGAATTGCAACGGTTGGTCTTGCGACAATGACACAGTTTTATGATGTTGTCGATGTAATGTGGATGTTAACAGTTTTACACGATCAGAAGTTAGATGAGGCCTCTTTTGTAAGTATGTTGATTGTAGTAAGATATGGCATAATAAAAAATGTACCCAGCTATATGGTCGTATATTACGAGGTCTCCAGGATCTTTAAATCGTTTCTTCTGTTCAGCTTTGGTTTAAAACGCAATTGTGGTTTTGTATGGGATAAGATTGCTTCAGTTGTTGCTTATTTAATTGCTAACACTTTTTATGGTTGGACTCTCTTAGAATGTTATTCAATGATCAGTCGACTTGTGTATCCGAAGGAACAGCTGATGTATGCCAGGGTTAATCTTATTAATTTGTTGGCATCACGTCAGCTATGCGATGGACTAAAGTATAAAATTGACAGATACTTTGACTTTGAGTCTTTGAGCTTAAAGATATTTGAGATCCAGAATGGCCTGTACAAGAGTTTACCTGATTCCTTAAAAAAAGAAATCAAGTTAAGCTGTTATTCAAAACTGATCATAAAGATACACGGTTTATTTACCGACTGGCCCATGGAACTTGTAGAAGAATTGGCGTTGTTGTTAATACCGGAAATGTACTTGAGTAACGATATTGTAGCCGAAGTAAGTCTTGTCAGATATTTAGTTTTAGAAGTAGATATTTAGTAAATATGGTTATATTGAACTGTGATTATGTAAATTGATTTTGAATCCACAATATTAAAGGACCTAATCGTCTTAACAGTAAAGATGGTTAAGGTTGATTTACTTTTCGCGGCCGCTTACTGATTCACTTTCGGAAATAGGCTTTAGAAATGATTGAGTGTTCTTAATAATAGTAGTGGTTTTAAGCAATTCTGATTCAGCCTTTAATAGTCTATAACTGAGTACGGGCCTCTTCTTGGAGCAGAATATTTGGACTTCTATACCGTGCTGATCAGTCGGTTTTGTATGGTGTCTACGTAATCTCTTTGTAGTACTGCTGTCATGGGTAGTTTGCTCCCTTACGATACGGGATAAATGGGCGATACTTAGTTCACATGCACGCAAACGTATTTTTTTAATATATATTCTAATTAAAATGTAACATAATTAATTTTTTTATCAGGCTTGGACCCAAGGACAGGGGTTAATGATAGTAGATACGGGTGTTCTGGCAGTATACAACGTTAATTACGAAGAGACCGGCCACCTTATCGATGGTGATTACTTTGGACAAATGTCCCTAGTTACCGATAATGAAGTTATGATGTCCTACGTGGTGGCTGTCACTCCATGCAGGGTAAAGGATTTATTTATTTAATTGATCAATCGATGAAGCTGCGTCAAAAAATGACAACTGACAAGTTAATGTCATCACTTTTCTGTCTGTTTCCAACCAGTGGAGTGAAAAAACTGCGCATTTCGTGTATGCCTCCAAAATTTCCCCGCTAGTAGGAATAGTTTTATTTTTTTTTCAATTATCGCTACCGGTAGGGATACATAAAACCTTTTACTCCATATATCGTTACAACTCAAACTTACTGCACGATTGACCTAGTGGTTTAAGCGGTCGCCACGCCGCTCTCTACTGAGTTAAGTGTTGTGGGTTCAAATCCCACATGGGACAACACTTTGTGTGATTCATAAATTGTTGTTCTGAGTTTAGGTGTTCTTTTTGTCTATTTCTTGTATATTTGTAAAGTCCTCCGCGACACAGGATGTATTCCTAGTGCGGACGTTGTCTTTTTAAGAAAAGAAAAAGAAAAGAAAATGAAATTGGTAGGGTGAATTGCAATTATTTTTTCTATAATCCGTTTGGCCAAACGTAGTGATGGGCGCCCTGTAGCACAATGTACCGACGACTTGAGGAAGATGACTGGCAGCGGATGGATGCGGATTCACCAAGACTGGGATGGTTAGCGCTTCTTGGTTCCCTAAGGAGCACCAACAATCGTTCAGCAGTGGACGGCGATAGGTTGATTTGAATCCTTACCAGTGGGGATAAAAGTTTTCAGAGGTTTTTTGATAATTACTGCTGTTCTAAAATTTGGGCCCTATATTTTGTGGGCTCACGTATGTCGGTGTTTTCTCAATACTCACCAGGGCGTAAATACCGATATCACTTCTAGGACACCTGTACTTTAAAACAAATACTTTATATTCGTTTAATTTGTTTTATTTTGGAAGCTTGTCCAATAATGAATTACTATAATTCATTAACATTATCGTAACTTTCCTATTTTCAGATATTAATTTTAAATAAGCTGAAATTTAGGCATTTCATGCGGCAGTATCCAGAGATATTTTATAGACTAAAGAGACGATTGTATATTACAAATGAAAGAGTTATGAAGGGAAAGAAATTAAACACCCTGTTGGAGTCGCGGACAAATGAACAAATAGAAAAGACAGAAACGTCGAAAGCTTCAGAAGACGGTGCTGGTAAATCAACTGTTTAAACGAGAAGCGATATGTCATTTCTATGCTTAGTTTATTGTTAATTGGTGAACTATTTGCCATTAAGTTCGTTTTAGCTATCATCTATGTGTTTCAGCCGTGTTTATTCTGCGCGTTATAAACGCATAAACTTAATAAAATTAATCTTTCCTTGTTTTACACTATATGAAAATCTACCAACCTGGTTAAAACCAAGACGTTAACCAAGGTAAAAACTTTGTCTTAAGATTGTATTTATGTGGTGTTATTATTTGTTTAACGATACGTTCCAGTTTAGTTCTAAAATACCTACTTAATTTCCATTCCAAATTATTTTAATACCAGGACCGCTTACGTATTAAAATAAAATGGATTATTTGAAAACTTGATATGTCAGAGTAGGAAAATTTTCTCTTCAAATGTTGTCGTTGTTTTGTCCTCTCAATGCAAGTGTTTTATATTTTCAACTTTGTTGACCTAAATAATTCAGGGCTTAGATTTTGTTCTTATTAAGCGTAATAGCTATTTACCAAGGCGTATCCTCGTGAGACTACCGCGGACTTCATTTCATAATGTTACAATTAGGGTAATTTGATATGGGGCTAGCCTTAGTTAATAAGTTGTATTTAAGTTTGTCTTTGTTAAGTTTGTTATTACTTTGCAGACAAGTAAGTAATATATCGTCTTATATGCAAAAACGATGTTTGTTTGTTCATATTTCATGCTATGTATTTTTGAATCGATCACCATGAAAATCTGCATACACTTTGTTAGTAATTCTTGCAAGAGACACGAGACCCATTACCTTTAATTCAAATAAAATGACGTGGTGGATTAGTTCTGAGATGTATAACGTCTCAATTTAATTTTAAAACTTTTTAATATAATTTAGCTGTTAAAACTATGGCTCGTGTTGTCACGTAAACAAATAATCAAATGCAGCAGGAAAAACTATTCAAGTGCAAAAATAGAAGCAACTCACAATAACGTTTCCAAACACAACACATGTACATTAACAGTCTTATCATTAAAATTCTTATTTTTCACCTGAGAACCGTAGAAAATGGACTGGTTATTAGATAAAAGAAAATGACGTGAGTAAAGTATTTTTTTTTATCCTAGCAATACTTGACTAATGTCAACCTGTTTCCAGCTTGAATCGCCAGCCAATTCACTTTTGTGAGCGCTCACTCCAGCTGCGTGACTGTGCGCACCAGCTGTGTGACTTTGTATTTTCTATTTCGACCTATTTTATTCTATAATTGCCTTGATATTAAACTTTATAAAATTATATTTTAATTTGGGATAGGTCACTGAAAAATGATATTGTTATTTTAATAATAAATTGTTCATGTCTAGGCCAAGAGTACATACAAAGTGGTCCTTTCATACTGATTGCATAGGTGTCGAGCTTTGCTTCAAGCCACGAGTCGTATTGCTGAGACTAGGATACTTATAGGTATATTAGCTTCAAATCTGGTAATATTCGGCTGAAAGTCGAGTCATGCGATTTGTGAACGAACCGTTGGCTTGTGTAGTCGAAGCCACCGTGCCCAGAAAGGACCGACGGAAGGAAAGGGTTCCGCCCTGCCCGTTGACGATAACCGGCTGGATAGCTTTTAAGGTGATAAAACCACAGGTCAACCAATAAGCCATCGTGCCTTCACGAGCGACCTCACGCTTCTCGTGTGCCTTTTAAGGCGAAGGCTGAAAGTTGCCCACACCCAGCCGTCTATCGATAAACTTCGACGAGTACTTTCGCCTGGAAATTCCACTGCGGAGTGCCAACTAAGAAACAAAATGTCTGATAACCTCGAATAATCGGCAGTTTTGAATAGACAACATGTTAACATCATATTCTTTGTATCAATAGCTTAGATTTTCTAAAATATTTATGGGTGTGTATTATCTAAGTAGTTTTTACACTGAAATATAATACCACATCCTTTTCTAAGTAACACTATAAAAATATACGGAATTGTGCTGTTCGATAAGTTATGCTCAGTACGAATAGATGTACGCTAACAGTAACTTTAAACCACGCTCACTCTGATCACTCAAAACCCTATTTTAATTACGGTGCACAGTCGCTTAGGCCCTCACTTCTTTGTACTTGCTCTGTAATTATTACCAACTAAGTAGTAGTTAATAGAATGCAGAAAATCGATTTAATGAGTTGATAAAATCGAAATTGTTTCATTACGGGTACGAATGTGAATTGTATTTACTCTATTTATTACAGGTCAGTAATTGTTATCCAAATAGTGACAGATTAATAATATGTACTACCACCACCATCATTACGTGGGTCTCGTAAGAGCCGACTAAATGAACAAACAACACAGACCAACAGTACTGTGAAGAGGAGGAAAATTTAAAACAAAGCTTTTATCAACGCGCCTAGACAGCGTGGTACAGTATGCCAGAACTTCCTTACTAAGGAGAAGTCTACATCTGATCTAGCAACGGCTATAGACGGCTATAGACGAGTGTTAAATAATTGATGAATTGTAAAAAAATATAGTTAATTTATTTATGTCATGAATACATTGACAAAAAATAGGAAAAAAAGAGCAATAAGAAGCTTCATGTACAGCATATGCATGTGAATGACAAAGTTTTCCTCAAATTGTATAAATATTCTTGACACGCTGTGGTGAAATGGTCACTTGTTCTTCGTTTGTAATCTTCAAATGTAAGAGTTTACGTAATGTTTGATTTTCACGTAAAGGCTTTTTCTAATAAAATAAAAAAAACAACAAAAAGCTATGTGAAAAGACTTACTAAACAGTTTAAAATTATTTAATTGACAAATTTATTTACGATTAAAGCTGCTCGTTCGCGCATTTATGTTTATTGTGTTTAAAAATGATTGACATTTAATTTTTTGTATCATTTAAAGAAACAAAATCTTGACTGTTCAATTTGTTTATTGTATCTAATTGTATTTGCGTATATTTTGTTCTTATTTTATTTATTTGAATCAACAAGAATAAACAATCAACAAGAACATACACCTTAAATGTTAAGAGACACATAAACAGTGGTATACAAGTATTAGTGTTGACTTAATTATGGGTTGCCTCGAAATGTAAAATTATAACAGCAACAGATAGTTAGAAGCGTAAGGTATACCTTAATTTAAAAAAAAAACAGAGTTTTACAAGTTTTACAGATAGTATAATAGTTCTAAAAAGCATAAAGCGAAAAAAAATCGTATGTTTCAATTTAATAATATCATTTTAAAAAAAAAGGTAACGTAAATCGAATATATCTGTGTCTTATAAGTCTATTGACTAAGAAGTAGCATGTAAATCTGAGTATAAAGTATCTTGCCCGTGGTTTTGAGTGTTGCCACAGTGTACCCAAATGTGCTGCTGGCAGTAGTGTCGAACTTCGAGTGGTTGTCAAACTAGTACCAGTGAGGTAACACGAGAGCTGAGGCCCATATGCCGTCTGCATGGATGGCCTGTACTCGTATAGTTTTCATTTAATCAATGTTTACGAACTTAATAAAAAGACATATCTGTGCTTTATACTGGTATTTCTTCGCAGAGTGAGTCTTAGGCAATGCGAGCATATCCCAGCTGTAAAGTTTGCAATAGAAGAGGAATGATTAAAAATGGTTAGACTTCTTACCGATAGATGACGTACGTGCACTTCCGACGCGTATCACCTTACTTATCATAACTCTGTATCTAATGTCTCTTTAAATGAACTTAAGAAAAGATGTTTTCTGGTTAGCTGTACCTTTTTGTTGGTAATAGTACTGTTTACTATATTTTAAGGATTTAGATTTTTTTATCGTACTTGACGGAAACAGTACGAGAGGGCAGGTACAGCCTCTCATACGATAAAAAGAATTAACAATATTTAAAGGAGTAACTTAACTCATAACATAGTATCCCTATTTCACAAAGTGGTAGGCAGGGCAAATTGATCTCTACTTACTACAGCCCTAACATACCTCTTTTGCTTCATCCAATTTCCTCAATGCATGTTTGAGGGTTCCTGGTGCATGGCCCTGTTTGGGAAATTATGAATTTTATTGTTGAATGTTCGCTATGGTCAATCTCTTTCGACACTTCACATTCATTTGTACTATAAAGGTCTTTCGAGGGTTTTTTATCATCTTCTCTGAATGACTTAACTCTTAAGTAAGTTAATTCCTAATAAAGTGATATCTACATCAGTGTTGGTATATCATGTTGTACACAATAAACTATATTCATTGATCAAATAGGATGTATTAAACAATTCATAAACAACAATGTTTTTAGGTTACATGGGAATCTACGGGAATAGAGCCTGATAAGGCATGGCGTCGATTCAGAGAAGATTTGAAATTACGTGGTCCATGGTCATAGTCTTCTCAAAGTACACGAAGTCACTCGAAGCCGGTTACTAGGGTAGTTTTTTGTGGTAACACCAAATACTCCTAACTTCTGAAATTAGAAGGAGTAAGAGATCCAAAAGGATTATAAATCCCTTCAAGAAAAAAAAGAAAACATTGTAATATGTTATAACTTTAAGTGCATGAAAGAAAGTCTTGGATTGATTCCCCCGAGCTGTTAGGAATGATCAATATTTACATTCCTCGTGTTGGCAGTCATTTGATAAACCGGACGATGGTTGCAGTGCCCACTTCCGTACCAACATAGATTATTCCTCGTTCATGACTCGCATACCTTGTTTCGCTAACTTCCTCCGTAATGAGTTAGATATTTTTACTGGTTCTTTGGCTCCAATAACAAAGATTATAATAGATAAGATAACAATAATTTTATATAACTTTAGATATTATACCGTACGTCTATATTTGAACTACCAAATATGTTAGTTAACTAAAGTTTTAAATAATAAATAAATAAATAAATATTTCGGACATTTGACACACAACGTCATCCAATTTCAAACTAAGAAGAGCTTGTGCTATGATAACTAGACTGACCGATAGAATACTTACATACTTTTTTTTGTAAATACATACATATTATACATAGAAAACACTCACACTTCGAAACAAATATTTGCAGATCATACAAATATTTGATCCGACCCGGGAATCGAACCTGAGACTGCGCCACCGAGGCAGTTAAATGCATATTAGTTTCACATCTAGTATAACATTTATATTAGTTACACATTTATAACATTATATATATGTAAGTAAGATTTTACATCAGTTTTGTGAATTATAACAAAATTTATATATAGAGGTACCTTCTCGATTGAAAACCTCCTCTTTTTAGGACAATTCATTGCGTACATATATAGTTATACCTATTATTTAAAGACAAAAAATATTATAAGTACAGATTCACGTTTTTACAGATGATTGTATAAAGTACAATTGATGGCATTTTATGTTGCTATAATTTCTCAATTGTGGTTGTTTACCGGATTGAAACTTAATTCTATTAACACACAATGTAGAATAGTATATTATATATATATTTGTTCTGCGGTACATCGTTAGTTTGCACCTTCATACTAATAGGCACGATTGGCCTAGTGGTTTAAGCTGCCGCCACGCCGCTCTCCACTTCGCTGAGTATTGTGGGTTCAAATCATACCTGAGGCAACACTTTGTGTGATCCAGAAATTGTTGTTCTGAGTCTGGGTGTTCTTTATGTCCGTTTTTTGTGTGTTTGTAAAGTCCACCGCGACACAGGATTTACTCCTAAAGCGGGCGTTGTCTTTTTTAAAAAAGAAAAAAAAAATGTACCATTATTTATGTTCTTAATTCACATATGGCTTCAAGTTGTTACTTCTAGTTTCAATAATTGATACTATGCTCCACTTCGAATCGTATCGCATCAGTCTATCTATCGTATCGCAATGCTAAGACATAAACAAAAAGTTATAGAAATGAGACGGATAGATCCAAAATATATCTGCATGACGAGGGATTACGAATACAAAGGGTCATCATTGTCACCTCGTCAGCGGGTGTCGTAAGAGCAGATTAATTGAAAAAACTACACAGGATAACACCATTGCAAAGAGGAGGACAACGTAAAAATAACCCTTACAACCCGTCTGGGCAACGTGATTACATCTCCATCCTAAAGAGAAGTCTATTTCCAGCTGTTGACTACGAAAGGATGTTGATGATGATGATGAGATCCAGAATTAATGCGTAAAAAACACTCATTTTAATCATACTATTTATGGAATTTAATTACATAAGCCCCATATGTATATGACGATAATTTAGTCTAAGTGACTAAGATACAATTTGGTGTCGATAATGAAGACAACGCTTTAGCAATCTAGAAGTGTTTACGGGAGAGCTACAGTCAAAAGTGATCAGTTCCAGAACTGCAAGATGCATAAGGTATAATTTCCCTTAAAAAGTTATTTAGTTCTTTCTTTTGAATTGTGGCGACTTCCACATACAGCGCAAACAAAAATACAGATTATAGCGCCACCTACCTTAGGCACACCGAACTACAGAGTAGTGCAATATGGAACCACTACTATTACTGTATCGCGATACAGAAATTCTCGCTGCGATTAGCGTATACACAATCTCCTCACCTGCTCAGAAGATCCTCCCTTTGTGTTAGAGGGACATGATACCCGATTCTCCACGGCATCAATCATCATCATCATCATCATCATCATTAACATCATCATCATCTCAGCCAAAAGACGTCCACTGCTGGACATAAGCATCTCCTAAGGTTTTCCACAACAGCCAGTCCCGTGCTGCCCGCATCCAGCAGCTTACCGCGACCTTCATCAGGTCGTCAGACCACAATACTAGAATCAATATCCGTTTAAAATATTAACTAATATCAGTGACTTACAACACTCAACCTTTACCAGTTCGATATCTAATCCGATTGTTGTTGTATCGTCGTAATCTGTAGTCGGTGTTTAACTGTATATGTTTTAGAACCTTTGTAATGCAGCGCACAAAATGAAGAATGTAAATTGACTTTTATATAATGTAAACCAAGGTGTCAACTGCATCGTTAAGTGTTAGAAATTTTTTTGTACCTTACACCTGTTGAATTGTTGTCAGAATTCTCAATCTCGTGCACAGTCGAGACCCACGTCTCACATCAACTCGTTTTTAATAGGGTTGTGATTCCTTAAATACATACATCAAAAGTCCCGTTCAAAAAAATTTGAACCGACTTCAATCAATGCTAACAAAAAGAACTAAAAAATAGTTTTAATTACATAAATAAAATAGAGGAAATTCTCAATTCTAGTCGGTGCCAAACCCGATGTATAGTTAGTAGTCTTGGGGTTTATGGCTACTTTATATCAGCTCAACAAAGAATTAAGTAAAAAGAATTAAAATATATTAGAAGTTATATCTTTTGCTGTAACGATATTGCCTGTTAACTATCCGTAACGTTGAGTGTCGTACTCATTTTAGTTTGCTATAAGATTTATAGTTATTTATGTAATTTTTTGTTTTTTAATGTTTAATAATACTAATAATTATTTTACTTTTTGTTACTGTTGATTGAAGTCGGTTCATTTTTTTCTCCCATTATCAGCTCAGTAACTTAAGATATCGACTACTAAACGTAATTTTTTGACTTGGCCCGGGATTTGGACCCGAGACTTTTAGATGTTCAGTCGCATACGCGTACCGTTAGATCAATGAGGCAGAGTGCAAGTATCTACAAGATATAAAGTATGTACTCATAATAATCGGTGATTTATCCCTAATACACTAAAATATATACTAATATTAGGTATTTAAAAAATTAAGGCAGTTCACATACAAGTAACATAACAAAGTGCATTACGACCAAAGCCCGCATTATTATTTATATTCTTTGGTCAAGTCACAGGTTGAATATCTCATTGAGATATGGGGATCAGTATTAGGGATAGTTAATGTACTATTGCATCACTATTATCGAACTCCCACAAATTAATATATTCAAATATCAAATTATTGAACTTCAAAGAAGTATACATTTGTTATGTTTATATTCTAATATAGTTAAAACGATTACTAACAGTAACTGTTATACATACGTGTACCTAGTATACGCTACTAATATTCATCTGTATGCATAAAAATGAATGTTTGTCTGTTTGTCTGTCTGTATGTCCTTTATAGAATAGCAAACGATGCATTTGATAATGTGATTATCTTTAGCAAAGTTGTTGTGCATGAGCCCACGAAGGTTTCTGAGTTGGTAAGATTTTTTTTCTTTATATATCTTCCATTCAAATTTATTTTAGTTAGTGGTGCAGCAACGAACACAAGGTACAGCTAGTATTAAATATTTATAAGAAATAATTATTTTAATTTAAAAGATTTTAATACTGTAGATATATAAAAATTCACTCATGTAAAATAATAAATGTCTATATTTTTTTAATCATACCCATAGGGAAAACAATCTAATTGCATTGCTGTACAGTAACGTTATTAGTTAGAGTATGAGATCCTATATAGCTCAACAAGTCGCGCCTAATAAAATCACTCACACTAAGCTTGCGTCCGTACAACTTGAGAGATGTTTTCTTAAATTTTAATGAAAATATATTCAGTGGCGGATACAAAACGAAAGAAGTAAGCAGAAACGTAATTAGAGACTTGATTTTACTTGCTTTTATTTTGATCCTATCATACAAGAAGTTAATAATAATAATACAATGGTAATTAGCCAACGGTATCAATCCTCAAAAGTTGGTAAAATGTCAAGACAATATAACAATAATGAACGAAAACTTGCTTGACAAACCAAAATTTGTAACTACTATAAGAACTTTTTGTTTATCGTATTTAATATTCAATAACCTAGGAGAAAATTGTATAAAATAGATAAGATGTTTAATAAATTAACAAGTGCATATGTTAAACATCACCTTTCTGCCATTATCTTAATATGTAGCTTTGCAATGCATTGAGCTGTCACGAGCGGCTGCTGCTTTACCGCCAATTCCTCTTTAGTATTAAACCATGTTTGGGTGAGAAACACTTACAGAGAGAGAGAGAGAGAACTAGTGTGAGGAATACCGTAAGTTAGTCCTTAATGAGTAACGGGACTAAAATTGAAAACTAACACAGCAAAGGTATATTTTTATCTCTCGATAAAAGAGAATATTACGATATGTTTTTATTTATTTTTTTGTACGTATCTGCGATCAGTCAGGCTATAAGCAGATGGGTTTTACGGTTTGGCTTGTAGAGTGTGGTCTACATTGAGATCACTACTCTTGACTTTCATAGTTTATTTTATCCTACAATGGTAGGATATCCTTTCTTTTATTATTACGATATGATGAAAAAAATAACAACTAGACTTTTTTCCTTTTACGTGTGCAATCGCCCTCGGGCCGTCACCCCACCGGGGTTTACGGTGGGTGATGAGTCGGACTCGGACCGACTAAAACCACACGGTGTGCCACTCTGCGCCTGAGATAGGAGGGATCTGGGAACAGTTGCTATTACGACATCCAGAAGTAACAACTAGCCTGAGGTAGGCATCATAGCAGGTTGAAAAAAGTGCTAATTATATCAGATTCCAGTAGGATTCAATTTATTTTTAAAGTTTAGCACAAATTAGTATGTACTAACAAATCTCTTCCCAATACATTTTTTGTCTACGATACTTTAAAAAAAATGATTATCAATTGAAATAGATGTGCTTTTATGCTAATAAATATCTGCTAGTCTAGTAATTTAAATAGTGGAAGGCTAACGCAAGAGAAAATAGGGATCAGAGGATTTGTTAAGTTTAATTTTAGTATAATGCTGCCGTTATTAAAAAAAATAGAAATATTTTACCGTATTGTAAAAGAATAGTTTTATATGTAGTTACTTCTAAATTTTTTTGTTGACTATTCTCTTAAAACCTAAATAATATCCCAATTTACTGTTCAAAATTTATTCTTATACAGTACAGGTGGAATTCGATACCAAACTCCCAGTTCCGAAAACCCCACAAGCCACGTTAGGATGTCTACTTTAGGATAAACTTCAGGTTGCATAAGGCGTCTTATCGATAAATAAAAGTGCCATATATGTGTTAAAACGTTTTAAACCGCAAGCAAACCACAAATAATGACGTAATAAGTCTTACGATATGTCGGTCACTAGCTTACTTATATATTAAGTTACATTATAAGTAGAGCATAATCACCTATCGAGATGTATAAACGTCCGGTACGTACTATGTATGTTGTGACGTAGATAGGGCTGACACTCTAGTCGAAACAAAAATAATAATTTCTTTAAAATGCGGTTATGTTGTTATGTTGTAATATTGGTGTCTATATCCCATTAATATTAAAATTGCAAAACAGTGTATGAGTGTTTCTTACTCGATCATGCTAGAACGGCAAAATGGATCTAAACGAAATTGGACATAGAGATGGATTATAGTTTGAAATACAGTTTACAGAAGCAATCCCACTGCAGTGCTAAACAAACATTTTACTCACATTATGTCCATTATATATGCAGCATAAATTACGTGTGTCTGAAAGTATTTTACGACTCGTTACTTATAAGCGGGTTGCGCTACAGAATTCTTAATGGTATTTAAACGTTTGACTCACTGAACAGAAATACAAGAGTTTCTTCACCAAGTAACAAATTGTTTCCTTATTCGTACAGGAATCTGTTGACACAGAACAGTTGTAGTTTGTAACCTTAACATTTACCACATACAGTATGTTTTGTGACGCATTAATCTTTACGAGAACTTCTTTTTACTTGTGCAATAGATCTACTCTTGACAGGCAGTTAGACTTTAATGTGACACGGCTTTCTAGTCACCTTTACTAGGGTTTATGACTGGAATGGATTCTAAGCATCGGGTCAGCCTCCCTTTTTTCTGATTATATTTATGTACGTAAATGATTCATGTGGTGATGGATTGAAAATACTGTATGTCAGCACCCCTGTTCATAAGAGCCGACTGAGGGACCAAACTACGTAGGGCAACAGCATTATAAAGAGAAAGAAAATTTGAAACAAATCCTGGCTCATCCGGTCTGGCCAGCGTGATATAGTAGGCCAAAGCCTTCTTTTTTAAGAGTGGTCTATGTTCAGCAGCAAACTGTTAGAGATTGTTGATGCTTGTTGATGATG
Organism: Hypercompe scribonia; assembly: GCA_949316085.1. Classification (NCBI taxonomy): domain Eukaryota; kingdom Metazoa; phylum Arthropoda; class Insecta; order Lepidoptera; family Erebidae; genus Hypercompe; species Hypercompe scribonia. Next base: position 22,870,900 of record OX438968.1, on the reverse strand, counting down.
ATGACGTAAACATTTACTATCGAGGACTGATAAATGACAGTTTATTAACAGTTTGTCACTGTGAATACTAATAAGTGAATTGTTGTTGATTTGGTTTGTTGTACTGAATAATGATTCAAATTTACGTCACTACTTCTCATTTAAATATTGAGCATCCGTGAATCGATAGTCGTTGTGGAAGAACAGGTGTTATATTCGTCTAACACAAAGAGAGTCCATCGTCCACCAAGCATATGAAGTGATCATGCCTGGTGGGCCACTGCCCGATGGTCGATGTTGGGAAATTATATATATGCGAATCGTCGCAACAATTTCTATATCGCGATTCAGGACTAGTAGCTACTTCATAGTTCACTACTTCGTAGTTCAGCGTATCTTCGCTAGAAGGCGCTGTAGCATACCATTGGTTGCGCTATATGAGGCAGTCACCACAGTCCTTATAAGATTCCTTGGGTCTGCGCGGTGGTAGATTAAAAATATGGAGTAGCATCAATTCTGTTCATTCCGTGAGTGTCGTAAGAGCCAGAGCAAACCACGCAGACCAACAGCACTGCAACAAAAAGAAAACTTTAAAAAAACCTTATCGTCTAGAGACCTGTATCTAGGAGTGAACTATTAAGACTGTTGATAATGAGTTTCTTTTAGTGGCTTCTCATGGACTATCAAGTAAACGAACACTTGTGTGTAACTGTTCCGAGAAAACATTACTACGAGCTTTATTGGTACCATAGTCAAGTGAGTGTGTTATTTTGACCAATACGGAGAACTAGAATCTGACAACCTTGCATAGGAAAATGTTATGATTCGACAGGTAGTCGTTTTAATGCTATTTATATACGATTTCATCAAGTTACCTATGGGAGGCTCTCCACTTGTAGCAACCGTGATCTTGTGATCAACTTTTATGTTACGTTATTTATTTATTTTCTTCGTGTCATTTGACTACGCCTACTATAAATAGATTTTATTATTTTGTCATTGAATATAGGTTAATTTTTGATAGTTGTTCCATAATGTTTTGAGAAAAATTTCGTGTTACAGTTTCAACGTCTTGCTACCGCAATGTGGTAAGATATACAGTAATAGTATAAAATAATATGAGGCAGAATATCCACAGTCTACTGCTGAACATAGACCTCTCCGTAGCAAGGAGGTATTGGCCTACTATACCACGCTGGCCAGATGGAATAGGGTTTGTTTCAACTTTCAGTTTGTTCCCTTGGTCGCCTCTAACGACACCCTTGAATCGAACACTACATATTCTTAATACGTAACCACACGGATAAATAAGAAACAATTAAATTTGACTAATATTATAGTTAATTACAAAATGAAACAGACTGTCTCGAAGAGTATCAAGGAAGAAAGGTACCTATTAAATTTTTATCAGAACAGCGCTACTCATAATATAAAGTTTCTGTACCATCACTACGAATATAAATGTTAGTGTGCCAACTGTAGTGCTTTACATCATACTGGTTAGTACCGTTCCAAGTGACCAATAGACTCGTTTCGTCACGATGCGTACCCCACACATCTGATTCTGTAACCGCGACCTTTCTTGCGCAAATCCGGAATACTGGCGCACTGAGAGAGTACGTATAAAATTTTCGGATTGTGTTTACGTACCAACAAACGTATGTTAGATAAGTAAATGATGGGTATTGATAGTGTTATACGGCCTTTAGTAGTTCATTCCTGGTCATAGGTCTCTTCTTAGAAAGGAGGTTTAGACAAACTACATCCACGTTGGCTAGATGAGTAGTTTTCTTAGTCGGCTCTTACTACACCCACGGGATGAAAGGTTAGGAACACACGATATTCACAATCCATCACCCGACGAAAGTTTGTATTTGTAAATTTAAATCCTGAATTTGTTGGCAATATACTTGTAAATATAAATTGTAATGAATTATGTACAGTTACTTAATGTTTACTATGTCTTTTAGCATAATTGAACTCTTTAAACTCTCAATAATAATGGCATTTCAGTTAATAATGTACATAAATTAACATATTTATTTCTAAAACCTACTTGTGAAGTCAGCTACCGGGTGAAATACTGAATTTAAAATATCTTCCGACTGCTTTGGTATTGCATTATAAGTATCAATAAAAATCGTAGAATCTCTATGTATGCTCAACTATTGAGTCCGACTATGAATCCAAGCCATCCGTTCATTAAAACTAGTCCATTTATCAAAGGAGGAGTTAAGGAGTAATCAGGCGAATTTTTCAGTATTTTTCAGTATTAATTTTAACATTCAGTAACGTTTGTGTTTGATGTATGATTATAAGACGAGTTATGATGGCATAATAAAATGAATCATCAAACAAATTTCTGAATGATATGAAAAGAAGCTGAAGAGTAAACTACTGTCTATATGAATTAATTCTAACAATCTATCTTTTCATATATATATGTTAATATCTTATAATGGCAGTATTTCTTTGAAAACTCAGTAATTGGAAATGTAGGCTACACATAAAATATTTTATGGTTTTATTTTAAATATCAAATGTTATGGTATTTTAAAGTATGAATAAGGAAATGTTTGTAAATGTATTTTTTGCAACTTTGTTTTATAGATTTTCTAGGCTGTGCGACCCATTTCTTTTTTAAATTTGTCAATTTCCTTATTGAATTTGGAAGGATTTAGATTTTTTACTTTATTGATCAGTGAAATCTGAACCGTTTTTTTATTGATTTTTGTACCATAACAAATGTTACATGCATATATTTTAAGAACATTCTTTGGAGCCTTATATGACCGAAGTTCATATTTTTACATGGTGCTACTACTACATATAAATATTAAATTTATACGTGGGCAACTATATCTTCTTGAAAATTTGGCACAAACGGGTGAAAAACATTTCTTTCGTAGTTTTCCTCCGGATCAAATCTTCTGCCAATCTCTTATCAGTCATCGCTCTTGTGACTTTTGAGTTGCAGGTAATTCCATGAATAATAGGTTTAAAAATCTTTATGTTTATTTACAGATCAAGTTGACCAATAATTTGTTCTGTAGTTTATTACTAAACCCATGCCATAGTCTTCGACAATAGAGTAACAAGTTTTTAAAGGGTTGATCGAGAATTAAACAGAACTTATGCTATTATACATACTCGTAGGTAAAATTATACATAATTATATATTATACATAAACTTACCAGAGACAATCCGAAAGTTGTCTGTTTTAAAAGCAGGTGAAGTATTATTGTTTGTTAACATTAATACTTTTGGTTTCATTATATATAGTACTATATTATAGTCTTGTAGTCTGTATTATGTACGAGTATTTTTTGGTGAATGCACGGGTTTTTATATCTGTTATGAAAGTTGGTGTATATTTGTGTATGTTTTTTGATCATTTTGAATATTCACGTGCCGTCACGTAGTGTCTTATTAGTGTACAAACTGCGCTAAAAACCTTAAATACTTAACATCTACATTAAGGTTATCTGGAAAAAAAAAGAAAGTATATGTAACAATTTATTGTTATGTATGTATACAATTTTATAATTCGTCTATGTTTGACTTGTGCGGGATTCGAACCTGAAATCTTAGGCGTGGCTGTTCATTACACTAACCAGTCTAGGTCGAGGTCACTAAATATATAATGTAGTTTATATTGTTTCTTTGAACCTAAAAATGGTTTAAGGCTTTTAAAAATTAAAGACAAGATTAGCTGGAGCTCTAATTATAACGGTAATCTTCTAAAAAGGCTCAACCTATCAAAACAGCTTAAAACGGCGCTGGCCCCTTATTTAGTAAGCAACTTTTATTTCTCCTTTTTACTGAGCCTACCACTTAACATCTGTTAGCTGTGAATTTCGAGCTAAAAGGCTTAAGGCTTTTCTATCACCTTTAAGATGCCCAAGTACCTCGACGGACAGCTCTTCTATAGTCGTCGTAATTTGGTGATGTCCTCTCCAACCTCTCCATGTCTAGAAAGATTTGGTCAAGGTCATTTTCGAAGGTCAATTTTATGATGCAGGTTGTTATATTTTCTAGCGGTATTGACTCTTTTAAGTCAGTAAGGATTTCTAAGATAAGTGATTGCGATACAATTTGTTTCGGCAACATATTTTAGTATTCGCAATAATAAACTCGGCCTGATTTTCACTCGTCCGACTTAAAATTACTTACGTGATGTAGAAAAATATTATCCATGGCCCACTGTTAAAATTATTTTATAATCGGGCAAAAGTACCATGATAAAATCTCAGTGGCCATAAGAAATCGAATCATAATTAAAAAAAAAGTTTTAACTAACCGTTGCTATTAACAATTAGTAAACGTTCATGCAACTATTAGAAACAGTCCCTAGTTAACCAATGACTATTATATTATTATTATTTTCTGGTGGTGAATGGTCCTGTTAATATCGTAGTGAACCTGACTGCTAAGCCGGAGTTCGTGTAATGGATTTCCACCTAGGACGAATTTAAGTATTTTGGACGATTAATTGTTTTTTGTCTGTGTGTAATTTATTTAAGTATTTTCATTATAGTCTGGTTACCATAGTAAAAGCACTGCTTAGAGTAAGATCAGACACCTGTGTGTGAGACATGTGAGATTAACAATTGTCCAGAACACTGTTAGTGATTAATGTATTCGGATTAAGAATGAACTTAGCATTTGCATGCATAATTTGAGTGACGCAGTGCTGCCGGCCCATTAGTTGCGTCTTTTGGATTAAATGACCACTAGTTATGGTATTAATTAGTAATTTTTATTGACGTTAGATGTAGTTGTTGTTTTAAATAGTATTCTTGAAGAATAGTAAACATTTTGCTTACTCTCGTGATATAATAAGAGATTTAGAGGATGGACAAAGTACGCTTTTTTTTTGCATTTACATGAAGATTTTGTCACGCATAGCAACGATATTTGTCAAGTTTAATTTCTTTATATTCTCAATTAGGAACAGTTCCTTTGTTCAGATGAAAGTTCTTGCGTCTGTATCTATACTCCTGACGACGTGTATACAAAATCCATGCCGATCGGTCGAGTAGTTAGTCGTGAAAGCGTATCAAACAAACAGTCACTTTTACATCTGTTATTTTAGTAACGTATGTACGGAGCGTATCCAGATTTTGATAATTTTGTTTAAAATCATTAAGACGTGCATATTCTCAGCACATACTTTATATAAAAGGTACACCTTACATTGTTGTATTTACTTAACCAATTGTGTGAAAAATACAAACAAACATGTTTCGTGACAAAATACAATCACAGGACTAGCAGCCTTGTTCCAAACCAAGCTACGAACTATTTTACTAATTTCAAATTGTTTTCTTTACCTATAGTCAACTCAATATCAAAATCTATGGATCTATTGGAATTTATCTAATAAATATAACTTATACGTTAGAATAACACATGGGTTATAATTTATGATAATTTTGTGTAATTTGGTCATAATATAAGTCTGAGAATTATTTTGGAGTGCGCTGCTCAAAGCATACGAGTTACACGACTATCATATTCGATGAGATTGGTTGTCTTAAATAATTCTTAAGAAAAGTATTCAGCAACATTTATTTATTTTTCATATGGAAGCCAGTATATTCCCAATAAAGAACCATAAACACAATTAAATTGGATGCCTTTTTTACAATGCATATTTTAGAGTATTCATGAAGGCTTATCAAAATTGAGACATTCGTTGCTTTCAGTATTTAATATACTCGTAGATGGCTTTTATCTCTAGATTGAGAAATTTGGACGAACAGTGTAAAAATAATCATGATCACATTGAACTAAATGAAGCATCACTAAGCGCCTACTAAGAGGGACTGCTTTTACCACTAAACGGGTGGATTAATTTTAATGAAATTTGCTACAGAGATTCTTTTATTCTTGAGGATGAACGTAGACTACTATTTACTGCGATTACCGATGTCCACATGGATAACCGCGGTCAAAAACTAGTTGTATACAAATAGTATTCCGTGTTTCATTTGTTCCGTTAAAAAAGTAAGATTACTAATTAATAATCTAAATAAAATTTTCTTAACACAATTCTTGATAGGTTGAAAATTTTGGCTGGTTTATTAAAATGAGTAAATAACCTTCAAGAAAAGAGCCCGACCGGTAATGTGGTTATGTCAATTGGGTCACAAACGTTCATAGGCAGCGGTAGTCACTTTTCACAAAGTGACTAAATTTATTTATATTATTTTATAATTCTTAAAATACATAAGAAATTTGTTTTATTTCAATAGTCCTAACGACTGAAAATTTCTCCGGGCTACAGTCATTTTATTGATAAAATTGATTTACCTTTTGACATTATTAAGCAACCATAACAGCATTCTAGATTATCAAATAAAATTGCATAGATGTCATAATTTCACACAAGCCTCGATGTTGCCTAGTTTAATCAAATGCGAAATGTGTCTAATTAAGTCCACGTTTCGCTATCACTGTGGATTATGGATGAAATATGCGAAGGATTTGTCATCTAAATATTATAATTCAATATTATTTTAAAGAACGAGATTTCTGTTTGTGTAATACTTTAGCGTCACTTTAGTTAAGAGTTGTGTTATGTGAACTGAAATTTTTTTTTTTCATGGTATGGTAAAAATATCGAATAAGCAAGTTGAAATGGCAATGGGCAGGCTACATCGCTCGTAGAACCGACAACCGTTGGGTTCTCGAGTGGCGATCATGTACCGGAAGACGAAGCGTAGATAGGTCCTCCACTAGATGGACCGACGACTTAGTCCATTCGCGGGGAGTTGATGGATGCAGTTGGCGTCCAGCCGTACGGCGTGGCGTTCTAGGGGGAAGGCCTATGTTCAGCAGTGGACGTCTACCGGCTGATGATGATGATGATGATGATGGTGATAATAATGTATTTTTAGCCGTTTTTACAGTCAGTCTAAACGGAGACCAGCCACCTGCGCTGGAGGCGTTATAGTGCACAATCATGTGCGCAAGCTCAGGTGCACTCTGTGTACTCTCACTCTCACGATCCGATAAGACGGTTATCCGACACGGCCGTGCAGAGATCAGATGCAAGCCCAATGGTTTTACGTGCTCTCCGAGGCACAGGAGTTAAGATTCCAACTTTCTAACTCCGGGTTTATTAAGTATTCCTGTTATTAGGAAGACTTATTAATACTTTTTGACCCAACTATGGAATCGAGCCCAAGATCTCTGATCAGCAGTCGCATACACTAATTGCTAGACCAACGAGGTAGTTGTCAAGTTTCAAAGTAAGTATAATAAGGAATTAAATGAATAGATGAATCAATTGGTGAGACAAGTGACACTTTATATTATTTCAGAGCTTTTTTGAAAAATAGTTCTAAGTACCTGACATTGTATGCCCTATTGAAACTCTGTAATACAGTGTCAAGACAAAGAATTTCCTATTTACTTGTGATTTTGTTACAATGAATAATTGAAATAATATCAAATATTAATCAAATTGTTAATTGGAGTAACTAAGACTCAACAATTAAAATATTATACTTAAGATTGCACTCATTGTATTACAGTGACAGGTCTAGTTGAAACTCTAATGCAATGAGTTATATACGAACAATCTAATGTACTCGTTATCATCGTGTTCAGCACGTTGTTGAAGTCCACCTGCACTCTGCATACCAATATACAACATTTTTAAAATAATATCAAACTGAACCTTCACAATATCCCTGATGAGCTACAGAAATCATTTAGCAGCCTAACAGGATCTAAATACTCATATGTGCTATAACATCTCAATGTCGTAAAGCAGAGTGTACAGATCCATTAGTATATTTAATAAACTAACATTAGAAAAAAATCGTAGAAAGATTTTTTAAACGAACTGAACTGAGCTTAGAAATGTTATTACTTAATTGCAAATTTGTGAACCACATAACGGCATTTTTATTTTTGTTTAATTTGGTGACATCTATATGAATTTAACTGATTATTTTTTGCAGCTGGGGAATTAATTGCTTCAAATTACCATTGTTTACTTAACTTTAGCCCTATTTTCTGTAATACGGAACAAGAGGATTATTGCATTAATGATAATATTTCATCAAAACTGAATTTCGTTATTACAATGGTACTTATGGTTTTAGAAATATTTTTACTTACTTGTCACGTAAAACAAAAACGAGTGTATAGAGCGGGGCAAGCACTTTAGCTCAACGGAAATACACGCATGATGTTTTATATGTTTTTGAATAATCTGGTTACCATAGAATAGGTTCTGCATCGTTTCTAATGCAACGGTTTTGTGTGAGACATATAAAGTAATTGAATTTAAAATTATATTGTAAAAGATACGATAAAAATATGTTAATTTCAGAATAAAGTTTTATATAATTTTCATCCTCAACAGTCGGTTTTCAGTTCCATTATCGTCCATGGATTACAACTACTCAGCACATATATTATTTCAGACGCAGTAGCAAATCAAATATTCCTAGAATACCCCAGCTAACCTAGATTTTGGTAGGTAGGTAGGTAGGTAGGTAGGTATTCAGGTAAATTGAAATTCTCCGTAACATAGAATTGGCAATATTGTAAATATTCACTACAGCTATGCAGTTCTGATAGAAATTGTTTCAATATTTAGTAGAAATTGATATTGCAATCTGTTATTATACTCGGATTTGAAATTATATAGCTTTTCTCGTAAACTCTCTCGATAGCGTATCAAGAAGAGATGTACCTAACATTTAGAATATCGAGAGATATTTCTGGCTCGTTTGATTGCTTTTCACTAAGTGAATGAGGTTACCGAAACCCAAAACTCTTCACATACTTCGGAGGGAGAAGGAGGTAGGGGTAGCTCAAAGGCCATCTACTATACCTCTTTTCTAGGCAGCAGAGCTACGCTAATTTCAGCACGAGCGGGCCAGCTCGACCGGGGCAATATTACCCTCCCACAGAAGACCAACCTAAAGCGCTAGCATCCGGGTTGTCGTGTTTCGTTGGTGAATGAGAGACCGGAGGCCCATTGATGCAGGAGTGACAGTTATCGAGGTAACTGTGTAAGCCTTACACTTTCATGATGACTGTCATGCCTTTTACGTCCTCAAGCGGGGTGTGAAAAAGCATCTCACAAGGCCGCCAAAGTGTGGGTCACCATATTGCATTGTCTGCATTTGCAATGAGTATGGTGACCACAGCTCTTGGATTCTATACATGTTTTCCATCAGGCAGAGTAGAATCACTTTGGCAGGCTCTTAATATAAAAAAAAAACAAAAAGCTATTTTTTTTGGTATGTCCAACTGGAGTAAGTACACTGAAAACGATAATCTTTAATAAGGAGGTTTACAACTTTTACTTTTAGATCATAAATTCTTTTGCCCGTACGTACAGACAAAGGAAAGTGACAAAACTTCGTTAATTCAATGATGTTTGTGTATCACACAGGGCAATATCCGCCCTTTAAAAATTATTCGGTGGACGAGATTAATCAAAGTTTAACCAAAACTGTCCTTGTTACGCTATAAAGGGCGAAACACTAATCCTGATACCATTGTTGCCAGTTTTTGGGACGATAACAGTAAGCGATGCTGTGGAGAAATTGCTTGTCGCCTATTAATCGACTAATATAGTACATAACTTGATTAATTTTACTATATTATTGATTAATTACTAATATTTTGAAAATTGTGATTATTAAATAACAAGCTTATTGTGAAGCGTAAATTATCAATTTTCTATTTCTTGTTCTCAGTATATTATCCGATGCCAGTCCATCCATGCAAAACTTGATATTCAGATAAAACTGGTTGAATTAGTAGCCGACACAGTAGTCTTAGGAATAATAAAGACTATGACTGTGACTTTTAATTAGCGGAAGCAAGTCGCGTGGGCCGGCGTGATCGGTGGGAATCCATGCTTCCAGAAAAAACCGACGTTAAGCATTTTTCATTACTTTTCATCTAGATAAAGCCTTTTGTTGGTTTTATAAATAGGGGTTTATTTATCTACATTATTTTCCATTACAGAAATTGAAATAACGACAGATACAGGACAATACATGTATCTGTTAACAAATTCTCATCAGATCTTTTATCAATGCCGTACGTAACGCTTTTTAAAAGTTTAATATTTGGTAACAATAAACAGACTTCAAAATAAAATCTAGATTACCTCAGCTTAATAAATTAGCATATGTCGACAAACAGACAGGTATCGTTTGTAATTTAGCTTGCATATTAGTTACAGAATTGCAAGATAGTCTAGACATGTCTGTCTGACCTGTGTGTTGTTTCCATTCGAATCAATCGATAGTGGGTCAATATTTCTCGGTATGAGGTTAAAAAGTGCTTTCTAGAAATATGTTATATAATATCAATAATTATGTATTAACTCACCAATACTTATTACACAGTTTGTATAAAATTTTATTATTATAGCAGAGACCATAACCTTTTTACCTGATAAGTGATACTAAGAAATATTTGTCAATGAGTTTAAAAAAAAACCTTTTTGACAATTCTTAAGGCAAGTTATAAATTCTTGGGTCGGAACCGTAATTCAAATTCTTTAAACGTAATATAGACTTGTAGAGTTATGACCAGCAAAAGTAGGTTAAAATACTATATCACATATGGATGCATTAATGAAAGATGTCATTATTATGGTGTTTTAAATATTAAGCCTAACATGTTTGTGATGTAAGCATAAATCAATCTCTAGTAACATTTTTTTCCCAAGAAACCGGTTTACACACATTGAAAAACTAACGTTATGAGGTTATTGGACTCATATTCGATGACCTTGTGCAGATTTTAATTATTATTTATTACTATTTCATAGCTTAAGTATACCATGAGAAAATATTTGAAGTTAATCAATGACAGAATCATTAATAAGAACATCTCCTGTTATATAAGAACAGCGGTAGCCCTTTTCTAAATAAAATTAGTATAATTTGTAACATACAACAGGAAAATATACTGAGAACAAGAAATAGAAAATTGATAATTTGCGCTTCACAATAAGCTTGTTATTTAATAATCACAATTTTCAAAATATTAGTAATTAATCAATAATATAGTAAAATTAATCAAGTTATGTACTATATTAATCAATTAATAGGCGTCAAGCAATTTCTCCACAGCGTCGCTTACTGTTATCGTCCCAAAAACTGGCAACAATGGTATGAGGATTAGTGTTTCGCCCTTTATAGCGTAACAAGGACAGTTTTGGTTAAACTTTGATTAATCTCGTCCACCGAATAATTTTTAAAGGGCGGATATTGCCCTGTGTGATACACAAACATCATTGAATTAACGAAGTTTTGTCACTTTCCTTTGTCTGTACGTACGGCCAAAAGAATTTATGATCTAAAAGTAAAAGTTGTAAACCTTAGTTATTATTATCGTTTTCAGTGTACTTACTCCAGTTACCAACATACCAAGAAAAAAGCTTTTTGTTTTTTTTTTTATATTAAGAGCCTGCCAAAGTGATTCTACTCTGTCTGATGGAAAGCATGCATAGAATCCAAGAGCTGTGGTCACCATACTCATTGCAAATGCAGACAATGCAATATGGTGACTCACACTTTGACGGCCTTGTGAGATGCTTTTTCACACCCCGCTTGAGGACATGACAGTCATGGTGAAAGTGTAAGGCTTACATAGTTACCACGATAACTGTCACCCCTGCATCAATGGGCCTCCGGTCTCTCATTCACCAACGAAACACGACAACCCAGATGCTGGCGCTTTAGGTTGGTCTTCTGTGGGAGGGTAGTATTGCCTCGGTCGAGCCGGCCCGCTCGTGCTGAAATTAGCGTGGCTCTGCTACCTAGAAAAGAGGTATAGTAGATGGCCTTTGAGCTACCCCTGCTTCCTTCTCCCTCCGAAGTATGTGAAGAGTTTTGGGTTTCGGTTACCTCATTCACTTAGTGAAAAGCAATCAAACGAGCCAAAAATATCTCTCGATATTCTAAATGTTAGGTACATCTCTTCTTGATACGCTATCGAGAGAGTTTACGAGAAAAGCTATATAATTTCAAATCCGAGTATAATAACAGATTGCAATATCAATTTCTACTAAATATTGAAACAATTTCTATCAGAACTGCATAGCTGTAGTGAATATTTACAATATTGCCAATTCTATGTTACAGAGAATTTCAATTTACCTGAATACCTACTTCACAAAATCTAGGTTAGCTGGGGTATTCTAGGAATATTTGATTTGCTACTGCGTCTGAAATAATATATGGGTTGAGTAGTTGTAATCCATTGACGATAATGGAACTGAAAACCGACTGTTGTGGATGAAAGTTATATAAAACTTTATTCTGAAATTAACATATTTTTATCGTATCTTTTACAATATAATTTTAAATTCAATTACTTTATATGTCTCACACAAAACCGTTGCATTAGAAACGATGCAGAACCTATTCTATGGTAACCAGATTAGTTTAAAATATATAAAACATCATGCGTGTATTGCCGTTGAGCTAAAGTGCTTGCCCCGCTCTATACACTCGTTTTTGTTTTACGTGACAAGTAAGTAAAAATATTTCCAAAACCATAAGTACCATTGTAATAACGAAATTCAGTTTTGATGAAATATTATCATTACTGCAATAATCCTCTTGTTCCGTATTACAGAAAATAGGGCTAAAGTTAGGTAAACAATGGTAATTTGAAGCAATTAATTCCCCAGCTGCAGAAAATAATCAGTAAAATTCATATAGATGTCACCAAATTAAACAAAAATAAAAATGCCGTTATGTGGTTCACAAATTATCAATTGGGTGATAATATTTCTAAGTTCAGTTCAGTCAGAGTCAGTTTAGTTCAGGGGGTGACAGATGGCCCAGCAGAAGCAGGCCGGGGTGGTAATATGAGCGATAAGGACTGCACGCTTCTTTCCTGTGCGGACGCAGTAAAGAAACTATGGGGATCCACACAGGAGGGGATCACTTACAAGCGTAGGTGGCCCAAGGTACATCGGGGTTCTAGGGATTTCCTTACTAGGGTGCACCTGGTTCCCCGGCTATTGGCACCTAAGACGGTCTGCGGTTTCCGGTCGGATCGAGTTCGACATAACCACCCTTCGGTGGTATTCGTGGGGATTTCCGCACAGTACAAAAAAAAAAAAGGGCCACTGACTTCCTAATTCTATCCGTGTGGCGACGGATCAAGGTAGCAAATTATGCAGGACAACAGCTCTACAAAGAGAAGGAATACTTGATACAAACACTATGCCAACCTGTTTGGCAAATGTGGTTTAGTAGGCCTCTTTTTTAAGGAGAGTCCTAAGTCTAGCTGTTGATTGATTGATTAACTTCTCAATCACGATTACCTTAAATTTTCATGACAGCCGGGACCGATGGTTTAACTTGCTCTCCGAGGCACGGGCGTAAAACACCGTCAAACTTTCATACTCCGGGCTGTTATTAAGAATTGCCTGTAAGAAAAACCCAACAACACTTTTGGCTATTATCAACAATAATTATTACACATGTCATCAAGAACTATTAACAGTCGACAGTGAAGCAGTGAAGTTTTGGCCTATTACACCACGCTGGCCAGACGGATTGGTATACAGTTTATTCAAGTTTTACTTCTTTTTGCAACGATGTTTTCCTGTGATATTTGTTCGTTCAGTCTTCTCTTACGACACCCATTAGATGACACATCCGTTACACACGGAATTCTTAAAACAATATCAGCAATTCAAAACTTTAAATCGTTCTTTTGATGTGTTATACAATGTTGAAGTGTTATACATACATAACGTTGACATATTGTAATTATTAACCGACTATGAGAACAGAGAATGTTTTCAATTTCAATTTTTATTTTGTACGCTTGTTATTGCCGTCGTATGTGCACTGATTTTTTTCGAACGTTCTTTTGGTATTCGAACGTGTATACTCCTGAATTATCCCCCACTAACACTGTGTCTGTATATGTTGATGGAATTCTAGAGGAATCGAGGGAAATTCCTTAAACTTTATAGCCCCCATGACGTGTTTTAGTTTGTTGTTTTAACCATAGAGGTATTTGCGTTTAGTTGTCCGGACCTTACGTTACTGAGCTAATGATGGAAAGGTCGTTGACCTTCAGGAGTTTGGAGATATATCTTTTACTAGTATAATCTTTCAGCAGTTCATAGTATTTTAAATATCTTATTTACTCATTACAAACATGTCTTATATTAAAAAGGGTAAATTAAATCACTTTTAAAAACAAAGTTGAACCGACTTCAATCAATAGTAACGAAAAGAACTAAAAAGTAATTTTAAGCCGAATTAAAATACAGGTAACCTTCAATATAACAAGTATAATATTACAGCAATAGATACCTTCTGGTCTATTTGAAGTCGGTGCCAAATCCACTGTGTTATGAGTGCTTGTTCAGGGATCTATGTCAACGTTTCGACGTGCTACGACAAATTATACCAATAGTTTTATTGAAATGAGGATCAAGACGTGAGATTGGTAGTAAATTTCAATTTACAAAGGCCATCGACAAATCTTAGCCTAAACGTATACAGCCGATTTGTAAATAATATAAATTGTAAATAGTTGTTTGTAAATATTTCATAAACTTTGGTATATACATATATATGTCTAAAATAATTTGCGTGAGATCTATATTTAAGTTAAGATACTTTAACATACTTTTTCTTTAATTATTATTTTTACTTAATAAACTAATAAAAAAGTGTAGTGACTGTAAAATAAGATGAAATGATTACGTGTGTCAGGTTTTATTGTTCCCATTCTGTCAATAGTTGTGTGTCAGTAGTTGTACTAATGTGTTCCTGTTTTCGTCAAACTGTTGTAGTGACTATGTGTTTACTTATTTATTTTGACCTTTTTTTTATAATATAACTGACTTGATATTTAACTTCATTACATTATATTATCCATAACACTGTTATTTAAATTATGAATGTCCATGATTCGGCCAAAAGCCTATACAAAGTGATCGATCGTTCAGCTTCAAATTCAACTTGCTTTGAAATTGAAAATGATACATTTACACTGCATAGTTATAGTACAACTAAGTACATAGAGTTTAAGTACATTAACATTTTAATTTTTCTAAATTAATTATGTAGTTGATCTACATTTGTTCATCGGTCGAGAGAGTTGCTTAACCATGTTATATTTTAGATTGCTGAGTAATAAATTATAATGACATTACCAAAAACAAAAGTGACAACTCAATGTCAAGTGTGCTCAATTTCGTAAAAATAAACTAATGTTCGTAGACATTATACACATGAAATCCTCAGCTTGAAAAAACAGTCTAATTGCAAGTCGTACATAATATTAAGTGTTACAAATTGTAATAGTGCAAAACGTTTCAACGTGTTACACACGAGTCACTTCTGATATTACAAACGTTCATAGATTATGCTATGTTTGTGTGGTGACGAATTAAGAATACGGGGTATCGCCACCCCTATTCATGCCATGGGTATCGTAAGAGCCGACTAAGGAAGGAAATTTTGTGGGTTAACGGCGCTGCAAAGAGAAGGAAATTTTGAAACAACCCTGGCTGGCTACTGCGGTTGGTCAGCGTCCTCGTTCCAAAGAGACTTAAGTCCAAAAGTATACTAAAAGACTGCTGATGGTGATGAGTTAAAGATTATAATATTTTTATACGCCTGCTGGTAGATAGCAAGTGTATAAAAATATCTTACTTTAGTTAATGTCAAAAATATTCGATATTTGAAAGAAATACATTAATATTGTTCAAGTGAAAGATGAATCTAGATAACAATGCTGTCAAAACAGTTTTCGTTCCTGAAACACTCGTATTCAAACAAATGAATCATAGTTAATATAAGATTTGTCAATAAGAATTGACAGGTCTGTTCACAAATCGATAATTTGGTAAACTTGGTATATTTCATACACAAAAAAATGAACCAAACAGATGCAGATTTATCTTTAGGTATTATATTTTTTTATTTACCCCTTGTTAAGTTCTTAATAGTTCTTAAGAATTTTTTTAATTAATAAAATGATTTCTCTTTTTAAATATTGTTTAAAGGATAGCTTAATCACATTTCAAAATTTAATTATGGACAGAAAATGATTAGCACGGCCCCTTAACGACTGCAAATCAGAAATCACAAGAGCTTTGCTGGCTTTTGAGACGAGAGTATGCTATTTGTTTTTTGTTTTTCATTGAAATTTTTAATCAAAGAGCCAAGAGAGAGATTTTGTATCCATCTTTGATATAATTTCATAATGTTGTTGCCGAGAAATTTTTTTATTTTCCTTTTAGAGAACGAAATTAACACTTTATATTATTTCTCACAAGATTTAGACCCACTGGCCAAAACAGGTTGAAAGAAAGGAAGAATTTAATATTGTATACCACACGGATAAATATGCATCTATTTATTTAGGTTTTAGTTTAATTTTGAATAAAATTTCCTCTTCTGTTAGCTTGATAGAATGTCGATTTAAAATGTGTTTCGATTTAATACCATGTGATATTCTAGTGTACAGGGATCCAATGCATTCATTAAAATGTAATTACGCTCAAAATGTATAAAGTTTCGCAGTATGCAGCATCATTATAACGGTTTCAATCACTATAATTAGTCACATGGATAGATTAGATAAACATTAAACACAAATTTAAAATGACATGAGATATATACATTAAAAGAACGTCAAATGATTAAAAAAGAGTAAACTTTTATTTTAGTTGATCAAAAATGTTCCACAGAGTAAGTAGGAATACTTGAGTTATTCATAGATATACTATGATATCATAGAGTCCGTGTGGTGACGGGTTAAGAATACATAGTGTTACCATCCCCATTCATCCCGTGGGTGTCGTAAAAGGCGACTAAGGGAACAAAGTATGCAAGACAACATCATTACAAAGACAAGGAAAACTTAAAACAAACCCTATTCCAACCCGTCTGGCCAGCGTGGAATAGTAGGCCAAAACCTCCTTGCTAAGGAGAGGTCTATGTTCAGCAGTGGACTGTAAGAGGCTGTTGACGATTGACGATGATACTATCATAAAAACAAATGTGCACCTAATAGTACTAGTATAATTGTATTAAGTAAAATCATATACAAATGACGGTACACGTTCTGAAGCAATAATGTGCAATTTAGGTCGTATTGCGTTAATTGCATGTTGATAGTTTATCTATAGTTGGCTCTGTTTCGTTGCCACTTTTGCGTAAATTTTGGCTCTTCTTACGATATTAGTTTTTTACTGCAGTTCTTTTCCTTTAGGTGTCCCTTTTACCCTTTTACTTTATGTTGAGTAACAACCAACGATGTAAGTTAATCCCCAATCGTTAATTATCGGTTGTGTGTACGCCATTTAAATACAGCCTTTATAATATAGCGTGATCTCTGTGACAGATGGCTATGAAAGCATTGAAGTAATTTTGAAAAAGTTATTTTATTTGTACCACAAGTTGTACATTTTTATTTTTTACTTTATGTTATTTAGTATTTTACGAGCCAGTTTTATTACAAGTGATTTGCAATACAATATTAACATAAAAGTTCACGTCTAACATGTTACTTATAAATTGTAAAATGACTGAAGTGACAATTGTCACAGACATCAATAATGAAGAGATTATAGTTACTCCGATATGCGTTAAAGCGTCATATATGTATTTTGTTGCACACACTCAAAGGTTGGTAACACAATTATAAATTGTGAGTTGCAGATATTCATAGGGGCGGTAAACATTTACCATCAGGTGACCGATCTGCTCATTTGCCATTTAATACGAAAAAAAAAACAACTGACACCCGCTCCGACATTTGGGCACTACATAACATTGTTTTTATTTATTTCAAATCACTGCGTCTGTGAAACTTCTCCACTGTCTGGAATACAAAATAATGCTATACAAAATCAATAATAGACTGCAAAAGTTTAATAAAGCCTGGCGTTAGCTGCTACTATAACTTTATCCTGTGTACACGTTTATTAAAAGTTGAGAGCGTCTGGTGCACAGTGCAGTCACATATATTATAAACATTAGCATGGAAGTAAAAGCAGACGCTCTTAGTTATACAAAAGATGATTAAGAGCATGCAGAATATAGTGAATTCAGTTTAAAGGATGCATTTTATAGACGAGATCTCTTCTGTGACTAAATATAACTTAACATGTTTAGAAAAAAACATTTTAAAAATTTGATTTAAACTAAACTATTTTCAAATAAGTAGGCATTTATGACATTGAATTGAAAGTACTGTAGGTAGTAGAGCCACGTTGATTTTAGCACGAACGTGCCGGTTCAACCGGGGCAGTACTACCCTCCCACAGAAGATCAACCTAAAGCGATAGCATCCGTACTGTCGTGTTTCTTTGGTGAGTGAGACCGGAGGCCCATTGATGTAGGAGTGACCGTTGTCGCCGTAGGTGTGTGTAATACAATGCCACGATGACTGTAAAGCCTTTTACGTCTACAAGGCCGCCATAGCGTGGATCAGCATACTGCATTGTCGGCATTCACAATGAGTATGGTGACCACAACTCTTGAATTCTTTTCATAATTTCCATCAGGCAGAGTGAATTCACTTTGGTAGGCTCTAAAAATATAAAAAAAAGAAAGACTATAAATGCATTGTATTCAAATATATTCATTTGTTTGTTTCTGAAACCATTACTAATTGTCCGTTACCATTAATCTGTTGGGGGAGGCCTATGTCCAGCAGTGGACGTCTTTCGGCTGAGATGATGATGACGATGAAGACTTGTCTGTTTGGTGGTTTACCTCATATACCATAAAGCATACTACCAAGGACGTTTGATGCCAGGCAGATCGACCATAAAATTAATGAGTAAAATCCTTATCAAAGTTATTATGCTTCACATTACACCACTCCACATAACAATTGGTTAAAGGAAAACATTTTGAAACTCCGTAAGCAATACGTGTCCCTTTCTTTTACTCCTAAGCAGAGTCATTAAAATACTTTTTTAAAAAAGAATCTTTGAAATAATCGTTTGAATATGACTGCCCTGGCGGTCTAATGGATAGTATCCTTGACTGGGATGTTAGAGGGCATGGTTTCAATTCCCAATCGATACAAATAATTGTGTGATGAGCAAAATAAGTTGTTTTGTGTCTCTGTGTTATTATTCTAAAATGTATATATTACATGTATTTAGATAGACATATTATAAGTATGTTTATTAGTAGTCTGGTAAGTATAACACAGACTCTGGCTAGAGTGAGATCATACGGCTGTGCGTTTGATGTGTCAGGTTATTAATATTCTTTCTATCTCAGCTGTGAAGCTAGTCAACGCGAGTCTATCATGGGCATCCACACAGAGTTAGTTAACAATTACTTTGTTTTTCCAACAAAAATTCCATTAATGTAGGATGAATGAAATTGCGTGTTTAATTTCCTATTTTCCATTCTGATCAAAAATAATTATTATCATTAAACATTGCGGCAAAATGCTAAATTGCAATCTGTTATTTAACAGCATTGAGCCACCATACATCATAATTAGCTACCATTACGAAACCACACTCGTTACAACATACCGAATTGATAAAAACACTTATGAAAAGTAATACGGTTATTAACTGTCAAGTCATACAAGTTACTAATAATTTAATGTTAAAACGATAGTATAGAAATGTGTATAAAATATACGTTTTGTTTTTTTGTTATAGATATCATCCTTGTCTATGATCTAATAATATTCTTTTAATAATTATAAAAATCGTCTGGTGATCATAAATGTAGACTGTTTTGAATGTCTCGGTTTATTTCATTTACATATTTAGTATATATAACAAAAATATTTTAGTTTTTTACACCTTTCTACATGTAAACAATTCTGTATAAAGGGTTTTTAAGGTTTCTTTTCTCACATTGATATATGTATAAGTATAGCAAAGACAAAAATAATAATATAACATTAAGACTATGCAATAATTGATTTTAAACATTGACATTCTGTGTTCATGACCCTAAAAAAAATATTCTAATTTTAAAATGAGTTCAAAACGTTAAGATCTAAACAAATAAAACCTCAAACTGTTATAACTTTTTAAAAGTGTTACATGAAAGGAAACCAATCGAGGATTTATTTACAAATAAAGATGTACAGGCCGTACAGCCATAAAATATTTATGAAACACTAGACTTAAAAATGGAACTACAGATAACTGAATCAATTTTAACTTCATTGGAAAATGACTTTTATAGAACTATAAATTGGACCGCGGGTCCCCCTGCATATACAATTACAATATCCGAAAAGCAATAGTAATGAAAAATAGAGTGAGTTTCTCGATATCGACTGTTAAAATATTCCATCGATAGATACGAATAAAATATAAACATGATAAAAAAATCGTTTATTTTTTTATTAAAAAATTCCTATTTATAAAAAATACTTGTGACGTGTTGGAAATAGTAATCAGCTATCAAAATATTTACAACTTGTTACAAATAATATTTATTTCCTAATTTTTTTTTACCATTCTTTCGGTTATCTATGGAAGCGAATTTTTCTTTCTAACTATATTTTGTAATTATTTGTAAACAATGCCAACATCATGTCATTGTGTATACCTCATTTGATGACGTGAGTTTCCTTGTAACAAACAGGTAAAATTGCTCTATTTAATGATCTACTTAACTCGATATTTCTTAAAACATTCGATAACGTAAGAAAGGCTTTGCGTCTTGACCTTGACCGACCTGCTTCTTCGGGTGTTGACCGTCTCTGTGTTCTAGAATATCGTTACATATGTATGTTACAAAATTATGTGTACCGCAATCAAAAACAACAACGAAACAACTTTTAAATTTAATATGATGAATTTATATGATGACATGTTGGTCTAACCGTTAATTATCTTGACTGTTAAGGTAGAGAGCGTAGATTTGATTCCCAGCGGTAAGTTAAATTGAAATTTGATATTTCTTGTTCATATTAAGCTATAAGAATCCCGAATTTATATATCTAAATTCACGATTGTAGCGTACACCACATATAATTATAAACGTTCTTAATAAGAACTCTATAAAAAAAATAATCGGAACTGTCCGTTAATTTGAATGAAAAAGCAAAGTAAAAAAACATGAGTTATTAAAACTGTTAGAACCGTTAATTATGTCAGCAAAGTTATCAATATTAGGTTGCTAGGAGTTTAGAAAAATATAGCTGCTTTTAAAAAACTATTGGTCAATGAAACACTATGATAGTTATCCTTTTGCCTTCCTCTGTTTTTTGTCAGGGCTCACATGGGGAAACAAGAATGAAAGTGCACAAAATCAAAGAGGCCAAGGAGATTAGACATGAGTCTGGGATGTTCTCGGCGTCAGCTAAATGAGAAAATATTTATCTATTTATTTTACTTTCTGCAAATACATTGCACAAGGCAGACTTTCTTTTAGCTGTTTATTTAATAAACATATGTAATATGCCTTTAGTTGTCCAGAATTTTGTGAATAAAGTTATCGGATTTTAATAGAGCGCATATTATATTCTTTCGTTACTTTTTTTTAAACTGATGTAAGAAAGAAAATCAACTAAATAGTTCATCTTAATCGTGAGTGTTTACCACAATCTGGTATTTGGAGACGGTCGTTCGTTGGACGTAGCTTCAAAGAACTGACAGTGGGTCGTTGACTCACTAAAAGGTTGTACGTAAGTCAAGCGTTCATTATATAATATAAATGGCATACTGCAGACCATTAAGAGATGAGTTTGCTAGTTTAACCTTTGACTACAGACACTAGTGGATGCTAGATAGGCAGGAAGTCTGTAACAAATTTTTCATTCATTCTTTTGGAGGAGCAATTATCTAAAAATACCACTTCTGCATGCTATGCCAGTCAACTGATTTTTTCATATCAAATATATTAACATTTTGAAAAAAAGAAACATATAAGACATACGGATGACAACGATAATAATTAATAAAACCATTTATTTGGATTCTGGTGCTGTCGGAAATGGGATCATGGTCCACAATCCCTCCTAATGATACATTATCATTTTTCTGTGAGATTCCTGAGAAAGTATGGTCAACAAAAACATTTAGAAGTTCACTAAGCGGGGGAAGTCCCACAGCATGCACACGATCATCATCGATCAACATCGACTGGTAGTAACTGAACAAACAGCAGTTACTTAATGTGTGAAAATATTAAGTTAGTTAAGTCGTTACAGTAAACAATGTCAGAATTTAAAAATTAATCTTTAAAAAGAAAGATACCGGTCAATTATTTACTATCAAAATGATGGATATCCTAAAATGTATTATGTAGGAGCTACACTATGTTATTAAACGAAAAAAATATTTACAAATGAGTATTTTACGCCAAATAAACACATTTAATAAGTTGAGAAAGTATTCAATATCAGATCATGTTAGAACATCACTTATTTTTTATGTAACCGCATAAGAGGTCGTTTATTGAAATAAAGTAATTCGTATTGTATTTCTGAGAAAGTAGTATTTAATACCAATCCGGTTCAAGCAAACCCATTTTTTTTGTTGCGCAACAGCAGTGGTATGGCATTAAACGGGATATCTCAGTGTTACGGACATACCTACTCAGTCTGTTAACTAGATGAAGAACATAGCGCATACCCTGTTTAAACATCAAGTACGTTACTAAGATATAGAAACTTAAAGACATCCAACGTGATGTCAATGATCCGAAATTCATTATAAGTTATGTCATTCTCGAAGTTGCGCGGTTTAATTATACTGAAATAGGTTATATTGCCAGATATTCTAAAGAAGTTTCTACTACCTTAAATGATCTATTACCCCCATAACAAAGAAGGGTTAGTCATATAGTAATGGAATTCTGTGATAATAAATATACCTAAATATTAAATATAAAGACTTAATTATAAAATCATTTTATTTAAACGTAATTAAATTAATATCTTAACAATAATAATAGTAATCACGGTATAATTCATTGTTTTATTGTAAACATGTAAATGATGGTATCGTAAATATTTTGATAGCCTCAGTATATTATAGCTTTCTGTGTTTAATATGTATGTATTTACAAAAAAAGGTAAATAACTATTTTATCAGTCAACCCAGCTGTCATAGTACAAATTCTACATAGTTTCATGCTAGATGACGTTTAGTGTCAGATGTCAGAAGTGTAAAAAAAGAAAAATAACAATATATTAATTATTTAATAATACATACTATAGCTGCAATAGATTTATAACTTGTACAAACTTTATAAACAAATCTGAAACTGAACAGATTAGACGCTAATAAACTATCTATTTACTTATAAACACAATTAAAGGGTCAATATTTATTTATGATTGTTTTGAATTTTCGACTCTGGTCATCATCAATATATCAGCCGAAAAACTTTCAATGCTGGATATAGGCCCCCAAGGCTCTTCACATCAATCTTATAAAAAATAACCCTATATCATAACCGAGGAATTTGATGACACTGCACTATAAAAAATCTGCACACATCTATTCTGTATACCACGAAAATAGACTAATGTTACGAAATTTGTCAAATGTCGTCTACACGAATCTTGTTCTGTCTCCCCAGTGTAATTTAACTGTAATATGTATGTATTTAGAAATACATATATATGCAATTTGGCATCATTGGCTTTGCCTAGTTTAAGATCCAGACGGTTGTGTGTGAGATGCGTGAATTTTTATTATTATCATTGTAATCCTCACAAGGTTCTAGAGTTCTGGATGGGTGTAACAATAGTCAAATACCAATCTGGACTTAAACAGGTTTTACGCGGAAATGAGTTATGATCAAAATACCGTAACATATGTTTACACTTTTGTTTGTGTTGACTGTAACGCGGGAATTAGATTCGATTCTCTATGATCCTCTGGTTCTTCAAGTTTAAAGTTAGGGTATTCTTGTTGTGTTAATTGTTTTACATCAGTTTTTTTATCAGAATCGAGGATATATTATAGAATCCCTAAATCTATGTTAATTTTTAATCTCAGAAATTAGGTTAACCTGGCACGTACTTGTCAATCATGAACCTGGTGGTCATTTATAACCCAACAGTTACTGGTCTATTCAGATAAGAAACGATCAGCAAACATGGAGTTTAAATTAAGGTTACTTCGGTAGATAAAATGTAGTCAAGGTGTACATTTTGTCAAAGTGTTAGGCTCAAAAACTAATAATAATAATAATATATTTCTTTATTGTACACCAGATTAATTACACAGGTAACTTAAAGTTGAAGTATAAGTGGCGGCCTTACCGCCCGTTGGCAATCTCTTACAGGCAACCATGGGATGGAAAGAAAAGCATGAGATGGAAAGTATAGGGTAGTGCCTGGTGAAAAAGTGTAAAAGAACTACAGTGATATAAAATCATAAATTTAAATAGACCCTACAAAACAAACATTAGGCATTTAATTTTTTTCCGTTTAAAGAAGACTAATAAAATAAACATTAGTGAATAAATAAAACGTTATTAGATAATATTTAGGCCTACTTTTTCATATTATGTGCATATTCTGTAGTATACACGGATATATATTTCTCAGTCGTAAGAACGCGGAATAATACTCTATAATGTAAAAGACAAACCTCTCTTTCGATCTTACATCATAATAAGGCATTTCCCATATACATTATCTACGCATATATCATAAGTATTCAATAACACGCATATTAACACAACTTACAAGCTGTTGACGGAGTGTCACCAACTGTATTTATAAATAAGTTTTTTTTTTCAATTTAGAGTTTACCACTCTACTGTACGTAATTGAAATAAGAAAAGAACCAAGACCACCATTCTTGTTTGTGAATCTAGACAATGCAGTATGAGCCTAGTGAGATGCTTTTTCACGCCCTGCTTAAATATTTCTAGATCAGAGTGGGAGGGAATCAAGTTTTGACTGATACGCACAGGAATGAAGAACTAAACTGCTTAGTTCGAGAACATATATCTATCATTCTAAAACGCTGACGTCCTGTAAAGGCAGGGAGAAAAGTGGGACTAGTAAGAAGAGCTCATCAGAATACTTTCCATGAAAGACAGATCTTCACAACTGCAGCATCGACTGGGGTATCGTAAAGACCATCTAAGGAACCAAACTGAATAAAACGAAAGGACTGGAAAGACAAGGAAAATTTGATATAAACCTGTCCCGTCTGGTCTGCGTGGTGTGGTACGTCAAATTTCCTTTTTAAAGAGAGGCCTATGCCTAGCAGTAGACTAATAAGAGCTAACGAATGATGATGATGCTATGATATCTATGTGAATATGTTACCAAGTAATTATATAAACACTGTATACAAGGAAAGCTATCTTAATCTTGTGAAGCGCAAATACGTTTGCATTAAATTTATAATTATATCAATCTATGTATCAAATATTTTTAAATCTTCACCCTTGTAAGAATAGTAAGTAATAATGAAAAGGAATGATTATATTTTATAGTAGTAGGGTAGAAAAATTTAAATAATATGTTTTTTTTATAGCAACCTACCAAAGTGACTCTATTCTGCCCCTGATGGAAAGTATGAATAGAATTCAAGAGCGGTGGTCGCCGTACTCACTGCGAATGGAGACAGTGCAGTATGGCGACCCACGCTATAGCGGCTTAGTGAGATACTTTTTCACACCCCGCTTAAAAGACCGAATAATAGATACGAATCTTAATATTATTTGCAAACGCTAAAGTAACGCAATGATCTGTAATTATACGAGAAGTTTGACAACTTTTTTTTTCAATGTTCAATATGTATGCCTTTACAAAAAAAGGTAAATATTTATAGCAGTTGTCTAGTACCCGTAGCACAATCTCTGCTTAGGACTAGATGGTGTTCTGTGAATGAGGTAGAATTATAGTAAAACTAAGATCACTGGGCATTTTCTTGCATTAAGAAAGAACTGATACAATAGGTCGCTCCGTGACAAGTTTTTGACTGCCGCAGTGCACCGAAAAGAAACTAAACATTCCCGGATCTAGATCCTATTGTCGGACTTCAACGAATAATGTTGAAATTAACCGAATGATACAGTTATACTGGACTTTGTACTTGACACCAAGTTTGATTTATTTTATTGCGTGATAATACGATACACTGGTATCTAGATCTAGAAGCAAAGTGTGTTTTAAAAGCCTTAGAATACAGATAAACATAATAAGTTATGCTTTTATGAAATATGATCACCAACAGCCTTTTTTGGTCTACTGCTGGCCGCTTCTTGGTAAGAAGGTTTTAGCCTACTATATTACGCTAGTCAGACGAATTGGTATAAATATATTATGAAATATAATATGTAATATTCAGACAGAGAGGAAAAAATAACCAATCATATCTCACACACGGCTCGTCGATCCTAAGCTTGGCAAACCCTATACTAAATATAAGTATATATAGAAATATATTTATCTGGGTATACACATCTAAATTGAGTGCAATGAGGACAATAGTCATTAATAGTCATAAATAATAAAAAAAAAACTCAAAATCTCTTGTGTACCCGATTTAACATGACTTTATTCCCGTAACTTACTTTGATCACACTAGTCTACTATGCATCCTTCTTTTTCAAGATCCTCTTACTCTTATTTGCCACATATTTCATTTAGAGTTAGGTTACTTTAACTCTAACAGTACACTATGTATACACAAAACAGTATTAATAGGTATTGTGGATATGTATAAATAATAAAAAGACATTCGCTAATTGCTTGTATTTTTAATTCGCATTGCCAATATTAAATTATATTTTTTTAGCCTAACTAGTGACAGGGGTGAAATTTGTTGTTAACACTTTTGATTGTCTATGGTCTACTTACATTACAGATTTTACAAATTTAAAATAAAAAATTTAACCAAAATATACTATGATACTGTCAAGGATTATGAACAAACCATTCAAATTATTACATTTTCGTCGGTCCATCTTTTTGAAAGTTGTGAAAATCACGTTCAAATACTCCTTTACAAGAATTCAGAGATACATCATTATCTATCAAGCTAGTAATAAAAGTGTATAAAAAGTATATAAACAAAAACAATTAACAGTATTCACCGCAATCTTATTATGATCATAGAACTTTATGATTATCTGCAAGCCTCAGTGTTTGCTTATTACAAAAGTTCTAAAGAAACACACGATAACATCATTTACCTATTTATAAAGATAATGATTTTTAGGGTTGCCACATAACGTAAAATGTACGTCGGTCTTCAACAAACCCAAGGAGTAAATGTAAGGCACTAAGTCAAAGAAATATATATCTTTAATTTTCGAACAACTAAGAAAATGACTTAATTTAAGAATATTTAAAATGTCTTTAAAGCACTACACTGAGACCACTTTTGTCACTTCAAAAACATCCAAACTAATAAAAGAAGTGTCTACTGTTTGACGATTTACCACCACCTGAGCTAACCCCACCAAACAGAGAGGGCGCCTGTACACATTCACATTGAAAGTGAACATTACCTTTCTAAATTGGCCAGGTAAACCGGGCTAGTAGGGATGGACTAAGGGGCTCGATTATGCAATTATTGGACCCGCAACGATCGAGTATATAAGGTTGTGGTACGTTCAGAGGAGTAGAAAGCCAGTCACAACAGACTAAGTGTAACACGGAATCAGTCCAGCTAACTAAGCAAGATGTACGCGAAACTCGCTGTGAGTGTAATAAAATAAAACTTATTTTCTATTAAATTCACAAAAGTTTAAATTAGACGTCAACTATTTGTCCTACTTCTGTTTTTTGATGTTTCGGATGAGTGCTATATGAGATTTTATGTTTTGGAAAAAAATATGATTTACTAAATATTAAATTCTTTTTTCCACAGCTAATCTCTCTCCTCGTCGCCGTAGTCGTTGCCGTACCGACCCCCGGCGGTGGTGGCCATCAGTAAGTCCACTTTTCAAAATATTTACAAGGGAGACAGGAAAAATATAAATGCTTTCCTTTTTCCTTCACTAATTTCCTTTGCATATTAGTCTATTTAAATAAAGGCAGGATTCGTAATCAAACGTACGCTCTAGTTTTCTATTTTAGTTTATTTTAATTTATTTATTCAATTATGTCACTATTACATTGGATACAAAATATTATTTCAATCAATTCAATGCCAATGCCATGAAAAAAAAAACAAAATAAAAGATTTTGCACTTGTGTTAGAATATGGAACAAAAAGTCTTGAGATATATAAAAACTTTTATGTAACCGCGTCAAGTTCAACGGAAAAGAAATAAAACAGACACGACTGCATTGTTTTTTAGAAAAAGTTCCATTCAAGTTTCGAACGTATGCTTCATTTATATAATACGAACCTTTTTTAAGACAACATTATTTATGTAGTTTCAAATATGTTGTGGACCTATGCGAATTTGAATTTGTAATGTTTGTAATTTGTATTAAATTTAAATTGCAACTAATTAGAATCACATTTATAACTGTGAAAACTTGAATATGAAATTTGCTTTATGACGATACGATTGGATCAAAAATTCATAGCTTTTTAGGTGTTATTTTCTTTAAAAAATTTTTGGACTTTTTTTTTACCAAATAGTGCTTTTCTATTAACTTTGGTGCTAAAAATTTTTTTTAGTTTTTATTTTCAAAGAGGTAAACAAATTGCCAGTACTTATGTCACTGTAAAATACGAAACAATTTTTTTCGAAACTAGTAATCGTAAGTAATTTTTCAAATAATTCAATTAAGTCCGTAGAAAAAAGGAAAATCACTTACTAGTTACGAAAAAGTAATTCAATGTCGTAGTATTAGTATCAAACTTGCAACCAATTAATAAATGAGGTATAAATCTAATGAAATAATGCTTTTTAATTTGCTTGTTCAAATTGAAATATGTAAGTACATATGTACATACATTCTTTGATCATTTCCATGGGAATTGTAGCTTTTCACTACACAGAGAAAAGCCGCTCCTATTATTTAAAATTGTGCTATTAAACCATCAAAATTAGTGGAAAAACGAACTCTGTGTACCGAGAGTAATTTTCAAAGAGTGAAAGTCTTATTAAAATCGGTCCAGCGGTTTTAGAGATTGCTTGTAACGACCTTACGTTTCATTTTAATTGTATGCATACGACAATGTCAAAATAGTATGATTGATAATATACTTTTTTAAATTACAATGCTTGAAGTGATTACGCAGAATGAACAAAGAGAAAAAAAGAAAGTGAAGTACAGAATCTTTAGTGCTATTACTCTAGTATTATAATTATTTTAGCACACGTAAGAGGATTTTCTGGTGGTTGCTTTTTAGGTTAACTTTTTTTAAAAGAGCGGGAATTTTATAAAATTGGACTTAAAAATGTCTGCTGGACCGGTCATTATAAATTTTTTTACCTGTCTTGTACGAAATAAAGAAAGATATATAAATTTTTCATCCAGTTAAATATTTTGCTTAATCATATATTTTACCCTAAAAATATCTGTAATAATGTGTCTAAACAGCAAAAGTATTCGGTATAAACATTATTAAGTAATGTTTAGCCAATAAGGAATCTAAGATTAGAAGTGTTGACTCATTGATGATAGGCAATAATTGTTACGGCATTAATGAACAGGAAGTATTTACAATTGCTAACCTTTACAACTGACAATTTGTAAGATGTGACGTTTCTGATGGAACTTGAATTACGTTTAGTGATTATCAAAAACTTTATGACGTCACTTACTCTATATTAAAAACTATTTAAGGTAGTGCAGCATTAGGGAATTCAAACCTGGATTCAATTTTTTTTCATTTGATATTTTGATCACAGTCAAGTCAGAGCTATACATATTTGTACATATTTGAATTGCTCCAAAAAAACATAGATTTATATATAAAATTAAGTAATTTTCGTATGAACGTATTTACATGTAGAAAACATACGTATTAAATATATTCTAGACCCAATTCTAAATACTACCATAAACAATCCATAAACAGCATTGTCCATTTCCTAGAAAACGCAATATAGTCTATGCTCCTGGATATGATATTTCATTGGCATTCTATTGACGTTATATTGTTGTTCTACAGAATGCATATAATATCGTATATGAATTTATGGTTCGCTGGTCAGTAGACAGTTGTTAAATGTATTTTAAGTTAAATATTAGATTAATTCATAAATAATGTTAAAATGTCAGTTTCATACCAATTTTCTTAAATCAGAATTTCATACTGCTTGCAACCCCGAAAGTTTTAAGTTAAATTTTAGACACTTTTATTTAAACAATCTGGAGAATTTGTAATGAGCAATTGTAAGCCTTTATAAAAAAAATCGATAAAAAGAAAAATCATTAAAGAGAAAGAATTAAATATCGCTTATACAATATTATCGGGAAGTTAATTCAATAGATTCAGTAGGTCAGGTTTGTATGTATAACTCGAACTGGTTGCCTTTTACCTGAACTTTAAGTGTCAAGTTATTATTTAACCAATACTATAAAGTTATGAATAAACGACAATACAAAATAAATGTAGGTCGTATATGGTATCTTTGGATATAATTATACTGTAAGAAATGCATTAAAACGAAGTCAATTTAAATTTAAATTTAAAGTACATTTGCTGATCAAGTTTAATTTTATCTTATTCTTATGCAAACGAAAACAATTTTTAAATAAATGACATAAGTATGTAGTACTAAAATAGGTATCTAGTGATGTGATCTGGATGTTGAAATAGCAATGGTTCTCGAATCCCTCCTATGTCAGGCGCAGAGTGGCACACCGTGTGGTTTTAGTCGGTCCGATTCCGACACACCACCCCGCCGTAAACCCCGGTGGAGTGACGGCCCGAGAGGGTTGCCACACGTTAAAAAAAAAGGTATCTAGTGATGTAAATTTGGACTAATAACGTTTTATTGAAGACGAATGCATGATGAAAGAATGATGTTTTATTTTTTTATATTTCTATTTCTCTATGGATTGTCAACACACTGTTGTGTACGTATACGTACACTACGGAAATATAGTGCCAATATTCTACGTCATTCCTATCAGTCTTAAAACTATATTTCTGATAAGACGTGAGTGTATAAAAAATGTTTTTCTAAAGAAACTGTGTGGTTTTTACGGTATGTGTGCAACATCAACAGACCATTCTCTGTTACGTAACTGCTGGAGATTAAAGCTATATTTTAACAGGTTCTAGTTAATGTCATGATTGACCAAATATTGACGTACTCAAATATTATATTACGTTACTATGCAATCATTTTTTTATTAAAACTAATTTAATTGATTTTAAATATTTACTTTCTTTTCTTGCACGTTAAGCTCCGTTCTTTGTTGGTTTGACTATCTCTGTGGCGCGGTGGTAGCGAATTCCTCGGGTTCAAATTCCGGGCTAGATCAAATATTTTTTGATCTAAAAGAATTTGTTTTGAAGTATGAATGTTTTTTATGTAAAGTCTATACGTATTTACAACGAAAAATATATAAGTAATCTACCTAAACTAGAAATTAGATGACGTTGTGTGTCAGATATCCGAAATATTTTTTTAGATTTAGAAGTTACACGAAAAATGTAGGCCTTAATGTAATATGTGCAATAGAAAAGTTATTGCATACGTCATGTATATTGAGAAGAGGTAGTTAGAGTTATTTTGTTCGGTGGGAAGGCGGAAAGCATTTACACGGCTGGCGTACATAAATCAACATTCAATTTCCCATTATTTAGCATCCGGAACCAAGACGCTTTATGTAAATCGATAACTTACGATTAACTTACGGTTAAAGACAACAATCATTGTGCTGGACAATACTACTTACTACTACTACGTACTTTGCAGTGTTAGGTTTCAATCATACTTAACTGACTTCATGCATAAATCTTTAGGAATTTAAAGGACTTTAATTTTAGTAGATTTTACAACCGTTGAAAAATGTCCATAATAAGTCATGGAGTATCTTCAACTTGTTATGAATTATGGGCTATCTCGGACAAATTTTGTTTGAAGTATCAAATTATTATACTATATTGTTTAACTGCATAACATTAAAGAACTGAAAGGTTTTTTTTAATTAATTTATAACAAACAAAATATTACGAAACAAAGTTTATACAAGACCAGACAATGCTCACTGTTAGCCTATGTCGCTAAATTACTAGATAGTTATAGTATGTGTTAGCTATCTTAGATAGTCACTTTGACAGGCTCTTAATATAGAAAAAACAAGTAGGATTTTAATTTATATCTTATATTGTTAGTTGAAATCTTTCCGTAAATTTATTAAATGAGATAAATATGTACACGTGAAATATTTTTTCAAAAAAGAGGTTTGTGTCTGTGGTTTAAATAGTCATTGAGTTATGTACTCGTAACTTGCATCGGAAGCTGTCAGTGTAAGCAAACAGGTTTGTAGAAAACTCCAACCTATCTATTTCCTACACTATGTTTGTTTTTATTATGTACAAAAACTAGTATATTACTTTTGAAGACATACATAATGGGTACATAGGATTCGCATCAAGAATTTAGGGCCCCAAGCCAACTTTGCTTGCAAGTGGTGTGCCTGTTGACTGACGTAGAAGCTCTGGCAAACAAAACATCTTGGGACCAAAACACTGGTGAAAAGTGGCCGTTTTATATACCTCTGCCTACTCCTGCGGAGAAATAGGGGTGAATGACGACATGAAATCGGTCAACTATTGAAACGTAGCATAACCATGATGGCATAAAGTAACTTAAAATTTTGTTTTCTCGATTTTCTCCGGTGGTTAAGAAAAGGTGCTTTTTTTCTTTAAATCTTTTACATATACAAGCAGAAAGTATTCTGCCTATGTAAAATATAATTTTGCTTATCGGTTCCTAAATTATGGAGATAATATACTTAGATAATATAACAGAGTTAAAAACTTTTTAATAAAATGATCTAAAAACCAAAAAAACACTTTAGGTGTGAATCTTGCCTTATATTAATTTTAAAGTTTGCTTTCAAGAAGCATTAGCTTGGCGTATTATCTTTATTTAATTTGACTTTCATTATCCTTACCACGTAATCATTAAAACTGTGATTCTACCAAAAGCGTTTAGCGGAAGCTGAAAATGATCGTAAAATGTAAGTTTTAGTGAGAATAGTGACTCATAAGAATTATAGTTCATACGGTACAGACGTACGTACACTCGAATTGAAAATCAAATGAAATGTTAATCCAAATTAATTTATGTAGTAGCTGGCAACTTTTTTGAATCTTTTTCTGAAATATTTTATTAACGAAATTTGTCTGTTTACTGCAAAATTCAAGGTCAAAACTGTTATAAAAATATCTGTTAGCGTGTAATTCTTATGTTCGCGTGAGTTGTGAATGTACATTTTTTCTGCGTCAGTTTGTGTAGGCTATTTAGTATTACATACTAACCTAAGTATGTTTTTATATAATGGAATGTTTCTAAAAAGATTTCACCGAAACTTCAAGGTTATTATCACAGTATTCTTTCATAAAAAAAATGATTAAATGTTTGACTTTGATTATTACAAATAGTTCGGCAATGTTCATACCTATTCTTCTTTATTTCAGATATTTGTTTTTGTCTTTACTTTGGTTTAAATTACAATCTAAACGTCATAATAAAGTATATGATGGAGTAATATTGCACGTTCTGCCAAACCGCTAGCAAGAAGACCTATTCTCATAGTCAGCTTTTCCCATAATAGGATAGCCTAAGGAAACGAATCCACTTTTACTTTCTATGTTTGCGACCTTCTTTACTTATATACATGACAGCCTAGAGTTTAAAAGTTTTTGAAAACTAAAGTAAGTCAACAGTATAGATTTGTGAATAGTTTATAAATAATCTGCTATGGATTTTATTGCACTAATTAATGATGTTGAAAAAACACAAAAAGGAGAATAATAAGTCCGTATCTTATGATAATCCTTTATCATAAGTTTGGGATCTTATAATATATCTAAACTTGACCAAATTCCCAAATTCGTAGCCAGTTCATAAAAGCATTATGCTTGAATATAGTGTACAAGAATATAGTTAAGGAAAAAGACGTAATAACGAGTAAGATCTTGCTATCACACAACTGCATTCCTCGGCTTCAATCCAGTTATAAAATATAATATGTAACAGCATTACTTATCCGCATAACACAACAAATTACACCATAAAATAGTTAGATCCTAGGTTAAATGTCTATAGGACTTTTGACGGCGAAATTGTGAGTTTCCTCTGTAACTATTTCTTTAAAATTTTCGTAATGCATTAATATTTTAAATTAAAACTGACCCCGTATATTTTTACGTAACACTTATTTATAATATTACTTACTCAAATTATTTTAGGAAAACCCGGCATAAATGACGAAACATAGCCTTTGGATATTAAACTTTCTAAAGTGGGATTTCTTAGGTTTTGAAATGTGTTAGTAAAGTAATTTTGATTACAATCACTATTGTAGAAATATCTATGAAAAGACCAAAAACAGTTTTATAAAATATCACCCTAATAGGGGTTTTTAGTGGGTTATACCAAAAGCTTATACGTTTTGTTACGTTATTAAATGACTTTTTGACTTTGATTTTTGACTATCTCACTATTAACGTCGACACAAAGTAACAAAGGAGATCGTGTCGGCAAGGTGTTGCTGCATTAAAAAAAAATTGATTGTTTCACATTTTATTAACACCAATGTTATTCATTCACCATGTGATTGCAACATCAGTTTGATTTCGGTATATAATGTAACATCAACAACGTAATGTGCAGCTTTCATAATATGCTGCACAGGAAAGTGTCGACCAATAATTTCTTTTGCAAGTAAAGTTCATAATATAATCTTTTAATGACCTGTAAAACTAGATCGAAAGGGAAAGCCTGCACAGGCACAAAGTATTACAGTCTTCCGATCTTATTCGTATTGGTTTAGACTCAGCAATGCAATAAAAGTGCGAGAGGCATGCGGAGAATGCCAAAGTCATAGTGTTGTGATACGTTTACTTCCTACTCTCTTATTTACCTCTCTCATTTACCTATAGGTCTGGTATATCATTAATGTTTTCATAAGACTTAGCACAGGAAAAATTACGTCTAATAGAATACTCTCGCTTAGGTAATCTGTATTCGTTCTTTATGTAATAAACGGACTAGTCGCGGTGTTACTACATGTAAAATGTCGACAAAATTAATAATAATTATGTATCGCAAAAATTCTTACGTAGGTACCATTCTTCAATTATAAATACGATAAAAGATACGTGAAAATATCGTAATCTCTATCCTCGCTTGTCATTGATCATCAACCATTAGATTTGCAAGTAGAAGAAGATTATTTATGATTAAATTTCTCATTTCACATAGTTAAATGCACATTTCGTTAACTAAAGCTGCATATGTAATGATATTTAAACAGACCTTCACTTTCATTCATATAAAGCAATTTAAGCGCTAAATAATCCTACATACCGATTTATTGTTATAAAACAAACTACAAATATGTGTGCTGTATATAATTAGTCTGTTTTTTAACCGTATCGAGGTTGGTATACTTGTAATGTATGCAAGAAAGTGAATCATTCTTATGTGTGACGAGTAGTGATGGTATCGTTAAATGTACGTAAGCGTGGTGAGGTGAATCCCAAGTAGAAAGCATAGCCAATATCAGATACGAGCACGTAAACTAACTTTGAGTACATACTGGACTTCATCGGTGAAGAAGTTCCTTCAATATTTAGATGGAAGATGGAAATTAAGTATAAATTAAACACCGAAAAAAAATCAATTAACCATGTTGTTTTAAATCCTTCAGCTGTTTTATTGCTTTCATATAAACCTTGAACCCATCTATAACAAAAGAGCTACTGAAAGCAGAAAGATCTAGCAGTTTTTTACATTAGAATGATAAACAAGACGTCTTCAAATTTTAAATCTTGTTCAATTTAAATTAAGATTTAAAAATGATTTCAATTCACACATCACTTACGCTTTTATTACTTCGAGTCTCTTACATTATTCATGCCCGGCAAGGTGTATCACGTTTGTTGCGTAACAGCGACACCCTTATTATACATCACACGATTACGTCATCGAGTCGGTGGGTTTCATCAAATTATAAACCACACACAAGGAAAGTACGCATTTGTACGCAAAGCAACAAATGGTTAAATTGTCGCATTTTGAATTGATTTCTACATTGTAAATACGACGTGATGAATTACTTTCGTTTTGCACAATTTATAAAGAACAGAATACCTTTATCATTATTATATGCGATGTGTTACAAACGTTATATTAGTGGGTATATTGTTGAGAACATTGAAAGTGTTTTAAAGAACACATTAGTGCTTAAGTAGTTTGTTGACCAGTATTGAATAAATACAATCTTTTATATCGTTTAAGGCCTTTGACTGTCACCTTTATTGTCTTTTATAATTAAAAATAATAATTTATATTTAATTGTATTTTTGTTTGCAGTAAGCACGTAACCATTCATGTACCATACAAGATACATACCATCCACCACCACCATGTGTCCAAAGTGCACGTCCCGGTACATGTCCCGGTGATCAAGGAGGTGCCAGTGATCAAAGAAGTGCCTGTGATCAAGCATGTGCCCGTGCCAATCGTGAAGCACGTCCCGGTGGAGAAGAAAGTCTACGTGCCTGTTCATGAAGAGCATCACTCTCACCACGGATGGGAGAGCGAGTCGGAGTCTCACGGCTGGAACTGATCAGTTCAACTAAACTAGTTTTAAGGTAAACTAATCTCTGATAAAAGTAAAGATACTTGTTTTGATGAATTATCTTGGCAATATTGACTTCACAAACAGCACAATGGTTTGGTAGTGTTCACAAAGTGTGATTCAAAAATAATTATTCTGTGTCTGAGCCTTCCTTGTATCCATTTCATGTAAGTGAGTAAAGCCACCCGTGTCATACAATTTCCTTCTAGTGCGAGACTTCTCTTTAAAACATCGACTAATCTTACGTTTCACTTGTTCACAGAATTCTAGGTATAAGAACCACACATCACTACTGAATGAAGATAAGTTACCATGTAACCAGTAATTACCGATTATTACTAGATCACACGTAATTTGTGACTTCATTAAAACTGTACTGTAAATATCATTACACTTAAGAAAAATAACAAATACATAATTCACCTAACCACTAGCCGAACTTGAAACTTAGTCATCTTATTCATATTCAATACACTCAGAACCCATTTCACCTGTCGTTTTTAAAATAGAGCGTAGTATACGTTACTGTATACGAGTATTACTTAAATAAAAGACTAAATAAGAAAAGTTTTGCCTTATCTGTTATAATTTCCTTCATATTTTCAAATTTTTTGAAGATGCAGTATGGAGGATATTATAACAAATTTTTA
Source organism: Hypercompe scribonia (assembly GCA_949316085.1). NCBI lineage: Eukaryota > Metazoa > Arthropoda > Insecta > Lepidoptera > Erebidae > Hypercompe > Hypercompe scribonia. The sequence continues at coordinate 22,833,586 of OX438968.1, read as the reverse complement.
CACAGTAATGTAACCTAAATGTGCGTCCATCTTTATAATGATTTGTGCCTAACTTGCAAAAATATAAAAATCTCAACTTCAGGAACATGTGATATAGTTACCAGAGTTTGTGAAAAACGTTATCATGTAAGAACCAAAGAAAAATAAAGATGTGTTTATAGTTTTTTAAACGTCATGTTTTATTTGGTATCCCTTTCTTAGGAAGTTTTCACGATTTTATTATTTTAATTTACGAGTTCTCTTTATCCTTGGAGATCACAGCAAACTTGTGACATATTATTGAATGTATTTATAAATACACATACGTTTGATCCTTGACTATGAGAAGTCTGTGTTATGGTAACCATAGTAATTTAAAGATTCCCTGCTTCGTGTAATCGTTTAATCGGTCGTCTGCTGTTCGTATATTGGTCTCCTTATATTCACACGTAGATTATAGTGCTAGTGACAGTTATTTATTCCTCAAGGCAAGTACGTACGTTGCCTTTGTGTACGTGTTAGACATAATATGCACATCTATTATCGAAATTCGTCAACTTATCTAGTTATTTTTAGAGAAAAGAAGTGAAATCATTAAGACCAGGGTAAGCAGTGATCATAGGTAGGGACGGGTTTTCCTTCAACCTAGTGTCTAGCCGTGAGAGGACTTCGTTTACAATGATTGGACGTTGCCCAGTTCAGGTCATTTTCTCCACAGAATGGAAAAATATTTACTCTAAGGCAGTGCCCGTGTTTTTGCAAACAGACGCTAGTAAACCTGACTGTTAAATCGACGATTGTGGGTTTGATTTGCACCTACGACAATTTGAAATCGTACATCCGTGTGTAAGATGTGACGATAATAATATTTCGTTATTATCAGTATCACAAACCCCTATGGGGTGACGGCTCAAAAGACTTGTCAGAAAAAAAGGATAGAAATAGCAATAAGTTTCTTGATTTACTATAAAAAGAGAAAATTTAATCCTTGTTAATGTCAAATAGAAATGAAACAATTGTTTTAATACACTTTTTATGATAAATATTAAAAGAACACACAGCTCCTTTAATTTAAATAAAACTAACATATTTCATTGCTATATACATTACTTACTTTAAAAAAAGTGTAATCAAGTATGACGTAACTCAAAATCAGTCGAATTTGGCAAAAATCTTTTTACATATATTGGTTTGAGTTTTGAATTTACTATAAAGAACTTCGGAGGTAATTTGGCACCTTCTCGTATATTACACAACAGCTCGGATCCAGTATTTCTAAAATTTCGATTTTCCCTTTCTCTATTTCTAAATACAATTTGGATTTAAAAACTATTTATGAAAATCGATGCATATGGAATCAAAGTAAAAAAAAAATAGAGTTCCATTTAAAACGTACGTATATATTTTCAGTTAGTTTTATGCTTCATTATTTTATTTTGTGATTTCACTAAAATAGGCTAAAATGTTATTATAATATCGGCACTTCTGCATTAGCCATTAAGTTAGGTTACAATATCATATTTTACACAATGTTTAGCATTCGCAATCTAAGACTTATCAGGTAGCTTATAGGATTCTTGCGCTGATGCTAACGTTAGGTACATTATCCGGAGGCCCTGTTTTCATTTTTAAAATTATAATGACGTACATTTTATTTAATTGATACACGTAAACAAATATTTATAAAAATCCAGCGCCTTGTCGTAAAATAGTTACATTGCTTACATCTGAACCACTCACACTGTTTCATTTATATGATAACCACATAGAAACATATTCTGTTTTAAAAGTAAAATCGACAGAAACTCAATTTGGTCTTTGTTTGTCAAGATTTTTAATGATTGTTTTCGTGTCATGAAAACTTTACTTTGGAACATTCTGAACCATTTCACACAGTCTGAAGCGGTCAATTCCAAATGCCGGAAACGACATATAGATAGCTAATGGTAATAATAGACCTAAATTTACATATTTTGTAATCAAACATTTATTTGAGGCTCTATAAATATCTAGGAACAACTGATATTTAAATATTTATTGAATTTTTTTTTATTTCAACTCGGCAAAGATGCTTCTATTTCAATGTGAATAATACTTATTTAGAAATTGTACTAATAATGTCATTTGTATTCAAAAAGGAAAATCACAACATAAACACCGACTGTTGACAATGTGGCCCTACATAAAGTACGGCATTGTTGTCCACAAGAGTATGTATGTACATCAGGATCTCAACAATTAAACACGTATTTCTCTAATTAAAAAACACATCATTTCATAAGTCGTAAATGCCACAACACTTGTTAACTGTGACTTATATATAGTCACTGACCATCCCCTAAAAAAGCCACGGAGCCCTTCCTTCTGATAAGCTTTAATAAAACACTCTGTCAACGTCTTACACTGCGCTAGTTTGGCAACCTGACTGGGAATCTTGTATTTTCTATCACTGATGTGGCTCTGAAAGATAAATTATAAAAAAAGTTGGTATAATTATTGCAAATAGTTTGTAAAACAGTAAGAACTAATATAATAAGTACACAATTAGAAGATCTACATCAAACACAATACGTAGATTACCATTCTATTTTCTTTTGTTTTAATATTTATTCAGTGGCAATACCACCACTGGTTTGGCCATTGGTTAACAAAAGATTTCTTTAATATTCTACAAACCTACCTTCCGGTTCATCAAGTACGGTTTTTTTTAATAGCTTGCCAAAGTGACTCTACTCTGCTTGATGGAAAGCATGAATATAATCCAAAAGTTGTAGTCACCATACTCATTGCAAATGCTGACAATGCAGTATGGTGACCCACACTATGGCGGCCTATCACGATTTTTTACGCCCCACTTGGGGACGTAAAAGACATGACAGTCATCGTAGCATTGTATAACACACATTTACCACGACAACTGTCATCCCTGCATCAAACGGTGGCGCGGCGGTAACAAATGCGACTGCTGTATAGGGGTCTCGGGTTCGATTTCCGGGTTGGATTAAATATTTGTATGATTTGTATATATTTCTTTCCGAGTTTGAGTATTTTCTATGTATAATTTGTATGTACTTATAAAAAAAGTATTTAAGTATTCTATCAGTCAGTCTAGTTATCATAGTACAAGCTCTGCTTAGTTTGAAACTAGATGGTGTTGTGTCAATGTCAATGTCCGAAATATTTATTCATTTATATAAGTTAATTTAACTGAAAATTTTACAATTTTTGTAACTCTAGAAGTGTACTTATACAAAAAGCAAGCGAAATTGTTTCACACATAAATTACAACTTACACTATACAACCCTTCACCACTCTTGCAAACTGATGTAATATTCCATTCTTAACATTTAAAGTACTAGGATGTGAATCAATGACTTGTTTAATTTTATTTATTTATTTACAACTTTATGCACAAATACATGCATCGGTGTACTTAATGCCTAAGGCATTGCCTGCTAGGCAACCGATTCGGCGATGCAATATAGGTATATAAATAAGCAAATATACGTACACAAACACATACATATATAATATACATACATGTATAATACACATACATTTAACATATCCGTGCATACATATTACCACAATAAGATATAACAATACCGGGTGATGAACTAAGACGTCGCTAATTCACCCCGTAAAAGCTCTTTCAATTAATTAATAACACCACGCTAGCTGATCAGGTAATTTAATTCAGGCCACTTCTGAATTCAGTCAATCAGACACAGTTATTCATATGATGCTATTCAGTCTGCCTGTCTGGCTGTCCTTCGGATTTAGCAATTTAATACATTTTTGTTTTGTTTTAAGGACTAGAATTAGTTTATCTGAACGGTTTTCCAGTTAAAGAAGTTGATAAATCAACATAAACACGTATAGGTAGAAAAAATTATACCTGATTATCTGATATATTTTATTTCATTAATTAATGTGAACATTTTATAAATGAATTTATTTTAATACGTAATAAAAAATACATTTTCGTAATAAATAATTAGCACTGATTACATTCATACCTAAAAATAAGAAGAAGAAAGCCGTATTCCTTGTTTAGGGTGAATTCATATCACACTTTCATCGTAACCGTACTGTTTTTTCTTCGCAAAATTTTGTAAATCGTCACACAACCAAATAGAAGTGTGTAGGTACTCTGTAGGATTGTTTATTTATTGTAGTGACAGAGCGGGCAAACGATAAGACTTCCCACCTGATGAAGAGTGACCGCCGCCGCTCATGAATGAATGCAACTCAGGACTCAAAAGTGCGTTGTCCTCCTTTGACACAGGGGTACACTCTTTAGATGGAACCTGCGTTTGCGGACAGGCGTTAGGAGGGATCCATATGTTGTAATAGCAGCTGTTCCCGGATTCCTCGTACCACAGGCACAGAGTGGCACACCGTGTGGTTTTAGCTAGTCCGATTGCGACACACCACCCCACTGCAAACCCTGGTGGGGTGAAAGGCCCGAGAGAGTTGCCACACGATAAAAAAAAGAAAAGGTACACTCTTTTCTTTAAGGCCACCCTTGTCAGTCCGGAGATATCGCAGAGGAAAATTTGTTCCACAGAACGATTATTCGAAACATAAATTATCTTGAGTGCACAGTGATAGAGGAACAACTATTCAAGTGATGAGGGTGACATTTTGCCCATGTGGAACGACGACGGAACGTTACGGTACGTATTATTCCGAATAATTTTGAGGAGTACGCTCCATGATACATACAATAGTGTTTTTACTGGTTTGTAAAGAGTTAGACCTCGATAAAACATAAAATACAATGTAGTTTACTATAAAAGCTGCAATTTATCAAATATGATACATTATTTACGAATATTAACGCTTTATTTTAAAATTACCAAGTGTGAACTTTGACCATATTGTTTTTATTTATTTATTAGGAATAAATCTTAGTTTAAGAGCTATATGAAATAACTTTTACAATAATAGACTCGCGTAGGTAAAGTAAGAAACAGTGTTATTTACTTTACTCATTTCAATTTCTAACTTTCTGATAATATTAAACATGAATGATTTAGTTTTAAATAAATTTATATCTTTACTGACATCTACTTTTGTTTCATTTTTAAACCTGATTTCTCTAACCGACTTCTCGGATTATCGAAATGACCTATCGGCAGTTGTTACAACCACGTTTGTATGCGTGTTGTAAATGTGTAATGCAACACTTCATTACACTGTTATAACTCGGAACTAGTTTATGTGTGTGAAATTGTTAGTGTTTAATTTTATGTGTTATCTGTGAATACGTAATGACAGGCGATTGTTTTTGTATGAGAGTCTGTGTGAATGGGGTGTCTTAGATGAGCTACGAATATACACAACAACAACACAACGGTTAACCCTGTTTACATTCTAGGTGGCAATATGCATGCGGCGAGACGCGACGTAACGCGATCTTGTTTAGTGGGCGGCCAGACGCGACGTCATGGTTGATTCAGAAGCATTGTAGCTGTCGGTTTTAGAAAATATTCTTTTTCAATTGAAATTCAGACTTAGAACAGTAGCATTAATGCTATCAGAAGTAGACGTTAATACTCCACAATATTGATGGAGAATTAAGAGAAAAGAGAAATATTTCTAACGCAGGGGAGGTTAAGTCCCACTACGAAGGGGGTCACAGGAGGGAATGAGTTAGAATATTATTATTTTAAATCTATACTCTGCTTTCCATAACGTAACTAGTCAGAACAGGTACTTAAAACCGATCACATAATTTTAAGCCGTTACACAGAAGGAATTCCGGAATTCATTTTCTTCGAAGTCAATAAGTAGTATCTAGTAATTTCCTCATTGAAATAATATTCATGCTCATTCTGTCTTAGATCCGTTTACCTAATGGCTATAAAGAATTACATTGAAATGGAAACCTACCAATAATTGGTACTAATTTACGTAGGGCTTGATTACTACGTGATTCAATAGAAAGCCTCTCGCTACAGCCTATGGTGCCTGACCTTTAAAGTGGTGGTGCAAACGTAAAACTGGGCAAGGTTAATGTTAGGTCTTTCCATCCGTCTGGGTAACGCAGTCACTGGAGTGAAGCTATAGCTAGCCTTCTGTGACGACGGAATTTCGCAAAAGGAAGCGGCGGAGAGAGTCCGAGAGGACGACCTTTACTTGGGAGTCAATTCGCCGCTGGCGAACAAGATGACTGAGACACGCTTTGCAGCGCCTCATACTGCTTTAAGTGGTGGACGGGATGGCTTTTCCTTTCCACAATGGCCAGTTGCGAGAAGGCGACGTCGCCCTGTACCGTTAGTCGCCCACATAGAGAGTTACACGGGCAGATGATGGTGAAAGTCCGAACATCTTGGGTACGTATTTTTAAATGTGTCACCACCGCGAATCTAATCGTAATCTAATCGACCTATACTGCAGTGATTGATACCTTATCACAGAACGATGTTTATAAAAAATCTTTGCTTAGACATAGATTTTACATATGTGATATTTATTTACGTAAGGCGAGCTGAAGCTAGTCTCAAATGGTGATTTTTAAAGCGCTTTGGGGTAATCAAAGTGTATGATGATTTGCTTCTGAATAATTCTGAAAGATTTATATTACCTTACTGTATTTACTAGATATTATTATATAGCATACATATTTAAAATCAGGTAAATGAACACTTAATGAACGAATATTTGTTAAAATTAAAATCACTGCAACCAAGACGCTTCTGCAAAGTGCGAGCGAACATTATTACATTAACCCATTACTTCTCACTGTCATATTTTTAGGACATCAGATTACCAATTTTTATCTAAAATTGACTTTAATTTTTAAGCTTTTTTGTAAATAGCAAACATTTTTAACAACTTTTCCTTTAAAAAAATTGATAAAAAATACAGTGACATTATTTAGACATGTAATTCCAAAGTTAATATATTTCGTGGCCGTCAAGAGTGCGTTATTGTTTGTTTTATATAGCTAATTATACCTGACAGACGTTTTCGATGGTTGGGAAGTAATGGATTAATAAAAAAACTAAAGACAGTTTGACAATTCAACATGACAAGTTATAGCAAGTAATTAATCAATTTTATATTTAATTTTGAGTGAGATAATTCTTAAAGTGATTATATTACTATACTAGCTAATAGTGTGTTAAATCTAAATTCTTAGAATTTATGTTTCTAAAATATATTATATGTATTTTCAATATCTTTTTATAATAATAACAACGATAATGGAAAAAAGTAATTGAGAATAGACCGTAAGTAATCAATGGAGGAGTTCCACTGAGTAAAACTTAAAACACATTCTATAATAAGAATGAATCTTTAGTTTTAATGTGAATTTAAAACTTATTTCAGATAAACTGAGTTCAAACGATACTTTAGACGACTTTTAAAAAACGAGTTTTCTATTTCAGGTGTAAAGTGTGTAGTTGTTTTAGTTAGATGATTTCACTCCACCATCCGGCCGCTAAAGCTGGTGGGATGGGCCCGGGGGGGTTTTGCTGTCGCTCTATCAGGTATCATCTCCTTCTATAAATATTACATTACCTTTAATAACAACGAGATACAAGATAATATATTTTTCTTTCATATATCAAATTTCATATGATAAGTTATCATATTATTTGTTAATTGGACTGTACAAACGTGTACAAACAAAATGAACGTGTACTTACACTTAATCAATGCCACGTCGTTATAAGTCTCAATTTCTTTTATATTTTTTTAAAATTGTACAGTTACACTTGAGTTGGGGCCTAAACCAAGAATGATACATTAGATAGAGTAAGTGGATGATATAGATGATGTTAGAAATTTACGAGCAACGCAGCATGTATTGAGTATGGTGATTCTTTTAAGCAGATATAAAAAATGTAAAGGCATATTAAGTAATTCAAGGTTTTCAGTGAGTTTAAGCTACTATGCCTGCTGATGATAGAACTATTGGTACTGTGTCAACTTTAGATTTTTAGTTCTATTACCAGAACTTTGTATATTTAAAGTTTTCTTAAAATTGTTGACTTAAGATTATGGTCTTTCGGGATTGCTCTATCTATAATGTAAACAACGTTACTGATTTTATCTTGAATGTTTATATCTGGACGATTGTAATAAATAATTTTATCGGTTATAATTGTTATGTATCAAAAAATTTTACAAGCTCTGTTTTCTAGGATTGTGTCAGGTTTATATGTACTTATAGTGATGAAGTTATAATTGTGTGCTAAATATTGATGAATTATTGCAGTCACTTGATCATGTTGATGTTTGTAATCCCGGTTATACAGGGTAGGCCAAGAGTTCGTTAATATTCGAATCTAGCATCCAGCGTCAATAAATACCGCGTGGGCGTTTTATTTAAACAATAGTTCGCTTATTTCTGTGAGGCGCTTATTTAGCGTTGAATACGATTTACACGACTTAAATCAGTGTCCGAATCCTCTTTTAGTAAAGAAATGGGTGAAAAATTCGAAGGGACGGGATCTACGCTAAATGTGGACCAAACTGGAGGCTCACGACTGAAAACTGTAGGAATGTTATGATATTTAGGTTAGTTTTGTATAATCGGAGAACATCAAGTAACCAATTATGAGGGACAGAGTCAAAAGCTTTGCGGTAATCTATGAACATAGTGTGTATATTTAGCTTTTTATGGTATGCTTCACTAATATTTATTACATCTATTGAGAGTTGCTCCTTACATCCTTGTTGATTTTTCCTACAGCCTTTATGTTGCTAGGAAATAACATTAATCTCTGATAAATGAGCACAAATTGTTTGACTGATACTGGTAGTTACAATTTTATAAACAGTTCGTAAACGAGTTAAGGGGCGAAAGTTTGATAGGTCTTCAGTCATGTGTTCTTTTGGTAGCATGCAAGTTACTCATTGTGGTGATTGACTGTATATGTCAATGTGATAGTGTAAATATGGGCGTATACAAGTGAATTTTATATACCAGTAGCTGTGTATGTGTATATATGTGCTTGATGACGCGGATAAAAGGGTCTATAGTAATGTGTTCGAATTGCATATCAGGAATCTGATAAGTTATTTCTTTAATGGTGTGCATCCAACTAGCGTTTGCATTATATGGAGCTAGATTTTCCTAGATATTAGCCCAAATCGATATGAACTTTCGGTCGTAGATTGTCTTTATTCTTGTACATTTTTGCTTTGATAGTTAGATGTTTAGTTTCGCTAAAATAATTTTGCTTTGTTTTTTCATCATGCATCACAATGGACATAATCCAACCATTATAGGCTCGCACCTTGTTACTCCCTGGTAAGAGACTTTTAAGTACTTTTTTCAAGCAGCCAAAGAAATGTTCCTGTAAGTTTCTTGATTGTTATCGACCTCAAGAGAAGTATTGTGAGATATTTCAATCAATTTAAATGAAAAATTGTAAATAAACGTTTATAAATTTGACTTTGAATTTAGTAGTCCTGACGGACACAAAACACTTACAATTTTAAAGCGTTTGGCTGTGTATCAACAACTTAACTTACGAGCTGTCAGTACTAAAAAGATGTAAATTTGCATGGTTATTTAATGTTTGTGATCACAGCAATAGAGTAGAAAAAATAGGTTAAGAGAGGCTCACAGATATAGAAAACTCCAATGGCTTGTCAACCCAGTAAAAATTGATTTTAGATCTTTTCCCTTTAATTTTGAATCTCTTACAATGGTTAAAACTTTTATAAAAGTTTGAGGTATCTTTAGCAATTCGTTTTGAACAATTATTAATCGATACTTTTGCAAAATAACCTACCATCGAGAGCCGATTAGGATTAAATCCTAACAAGAAGTTTGTGTCGAAATATTAAACAATTTTTTATATTTGGCTCTATATTTTTTAAATCAATGCACGAAAATATAATGTTAAGAAAACAAAAAAATATTTACCCCAATTTGGAGCCGCCTTTTAGCCAAATCGAAAGGATATGTTATAGTCTTCGAGACAAAACCTGCTATACTCCCAGCTATGGAGCTCGCTATCATCAAGTTCTGTGGCTTGTAAGGATTGCCTTTTGCTATGGAACACTCGTCAGCACGTTTCTGTTCCTCAGCACAGACTTCTGTTTCGAACTGTCGTAGTAGTAATTGCTGAACTATTCTAAATGTTGTAAAAGAAATTGCGACTGCTGGACCCATCTGGAATAGTATTATATTGTACTACAAAATTTATAGGGGAACAAGTAAGATAATAATTTTACTTTTTGTTTAAATATCAAATATTTAAATAAATTATAAAAATAAAACATTGTCAAATAGAAACACATAATTAAATTTAATAAATTAAATTAGAATCAAATAAATTCATCGCTTTGAGTGCAATGGCACCAATGATACTGCTAGCGTTGCCTCGCTGAATTGCAACGGACGTCCTTTGTACTAGTACCGAGGCAGAGCGGGAGTTATCACAGTTATTCCTAACTTGGCGCCGTAGTCAAACTTTTGGCTTGCGAACCCCGACTATCCAAAGTCTCCGCCGCAATAGGCATACACCATAAATGTGTCTCTATTGCGGTCCATTTAAGTCTTTTATTACTAGCGACATCCTTCGCCACCAATGCCGGTGCATGCATGGTGCGACTCAGATCAGATATTTGAGCCCTTCGCAATATGTGGGAGGCATGATGACGCGACAATTTTACCTGTTCAGCGACGAAAATTTAGTGGGTGTGATGTATCATGCGGTTCACATACTCCGTAGTCCAGACGAACAGCTACTGGCACACGCAAAGAGGCGGGAGTGAGACTGTGACACAGCTCTCAGTCTTATTAGATCTACAATACTACTGCCTTAGAGACACATAAGGTATGTTCGCTCTAGTACCATTAGGAGAGTGTGACAGTGACAAAGCTTAAAACCCCGTGCGCTGACCTTAGGAAGGCTGGCTAGCTAATGTCCAGTTCACGCCTTAACCCCATGTCTAAACTGAGGAACATTCGAAGAGAATATCGCCAAACTTTTGAGGCCAGTTGTGATAAAGGTATCGCCCGAGGATCAATGACGCCTCTCGCGAAATATTACAACACACAGGGACGAGTAGGATTTCTTTTTTATTCTGAATATCTTGGATGACTTTTTAACCAGAAATTTGCCAGTTTCCTCATGTCTCACGTTGATTCGTTGATGGCAGCCAGAATAGGACGGCACTGTTTGTGAAGTCACAACGAAAACAATTCTTTAGAGTAAATGACTTATAATACCTTATTGTAAGTTATGAATATCTTGAAATCCATTGCCAAAGTCAAGAATTTAATCGAAACGAATTTTACACTACAGGTTTTATGAAGAAAATAAAAAAAGGCGCGGTAGATGTTGAATGAAATTTTAGTTGACCGACTTGCAAGTACAGAAATATCTCGTTTAAGTAGTTTTTGGAGCGCCGTTAGAGTTTTCTTCATATGTTTTGCCAGACAATAGATAGAAAGTTTCAGTTCGGTTTACCGACTAAATGTGAATAGCATTAAGGTAGCAGATACCTGTACATACTGACACATTCCATTTCCAATTCAATTTATTCCATAGTTTCCATGACCTTACTAAATGTCAGAAAATAATCATCTACGCTGTAAAAACTGAAATATTCAGTCTGCTTACATGCTTTTTATGACCACTTGTTGTCACAGAAATTAAACTGACCTGTAATAAGGACGCATTTAGGCCTTCGTAGAAAGCTAAAATACCACCCGTTTTATAAACCTTCTTGGCTCCTCTAAAAAATCCCGCATATTGTTCACGTAGCAAGATCTGACGTACCCTGATTACCTCCAAGGGGATGACAAGGGTTGTACTCACGCATCCAGCCCAGGCACCACACATCAGACTGACTACTGACCTAAAAATGGAAGTAAATTGTACAATACTTTATAAAATTCATTTGGTATATATATATGAATATTATATATGAATAACAACATTGTCAACTTAAAATAAAATAATCTAATGTGTTATTGTCGATTGAATCGTAAATTCTGTGTCCTGATAAAATTTAATCCTCATCATCATCATCATCTCAACCGAAGGACGTCCACTGCTGGTCGTAGGCATATGAAGAGCCTGCCAAAGTGACTCTACTCTGCCTGATGGAAAGCATGAATAGAATCCAAAGAGTTGTGGTCACCATACTCATTGCAAATGCAGACAACGCAGTGTGGTGACCCTTACTATGGCGGCCTAGTAAGATGCTTTTTTACGCCACGCTTGGGGACGTAAAAGGCATGATAGTCATCGTGGCAGTGTAAGGTTCACACAGCTATCACGATAACTGTCACCCCTGCATCAATGGGCCTCCGGTCAGCTCTCTACAACACCCGGTCCTGTGCGGCCCGCATTCAATAGTTTCTTAAGTGAACCTTACCTAGGCATAATTCATGTCTTAATTTAGATTATTCTGTGTAGAATATTTTAAAAAACTAGATAAGAACCAATCCCAATGCTTTGAGCCCATAAAAATATCCCTTATAGGTTCTGAGCACAGCGTCACATTTTTGCAGCAGCGGCAAACGGTTTCGGTAGTAGAAATCTTTCTATGGAAATCGTGGCAATTCCGCCCATTAATACTACATGACGATGTGTGGGTTATCAATTGTTCTTTGTGTGTTATATATTTCAATAGAAAATTACTGTAATTAAAGTTTGGTAAGTAAATTTAGCACCAGCAGTCTTTTGAAGTCAGCTGCTGTATTAATTTCTGCTTATAGTGTGTAGTGAAAATAAAAACAAACTCCTATTCTAAGGTGAACTTTAGGAAGGTGGTTTTGCCTATTGTTATTTCCAACCCAGAGGGAACCACATAAGGTTTATCACAAATTTCCATTATCTTCGCAGAGCTCAGTAAGTTCGGGAAGGCTTCAGGGTTATCATTTTACAGATTAGTGGATCGAACGCCTATGGCCGCACTGTCTGCAATACTTCACATAGCTGTGTTTTTAAATAATTAAAATGAGAAGGAAAGCTTACTAATTGAACTGAAACTTATTTATAAGATACGCAATGAATCTTTAACTAGCCGTAGCTTGATGTCATGTTTTATTACGGTAGCAGAATTGTTGACACCAATTGCAGCACGAACTACAATCAATCTCTCATGAACGAAAGAAACGCATAATTCTATTTTTTATAGTTTAAACTAAGTTTTCAAAAAAGACAACTCCTGTACTAGGACTTTTATATTTAGTTTATAGATTTTATACTTTAAAATTGTACATAAATCTTTGCTATTGGTAGCAGTTGAATAAATGGTAACTGCATTACTATGTCACATCCTGCACCCTCGGCGATATCGGCTGGCTCCCCGCAGGTAAGAGGCGTATTAACTGACCATACTTTGCTAAATATAATATTAGTCAAATTTACGACTACAATACTTACTTGTTTATGGTGTCCTTGGGTAAATGTTGTGACGCGTAGGCCGTTGTCAACTCATAGACGTAGAATTGGCTAGACACTGACAATATCGAGTGTACCTAAAGAATCGGATTAATGTCCCAGTCACATTGAGTCACATTGAGTTAAGGTCATATATATTTAGACGAGATGGAAATTTACCAGTATACAGATAAATAAACTACAAGTGTTCATTTGTAATTTAAAGTAAGAAGTTTTCACTAAATGCATATGAAAGTACTTACACTAATAAATCTCTTTTTAAGATTTTTGTCTTTAACAGATGGACTGACTTTGACGGACTTTTACTTGCAGGCAGCTGATGTTATAAAGAACCAAAAAAACAACAAAAACTGCGGGTAATACCGCTTGTTCTAAAATATTAAAGTTAACATAGTTCGTGAACGCTTCAAGAACACAAAGTTCTGGTTTGATTAAACTCAAAGTTTGAAACGATGCACAAAATGCTTCAACGACGATTTTTGTTTATTTCTAGAGGTAACTTTTATTCTTAGTTCTCATTAATTCAAATAAAATCTGACACAGTAACGGTAGAATACAACTATGTAATTGAAAGAAATAGAATTCTTTCTTAGATTCGTTAAAGGTAAGGTTCACTTTTCTGTGCACTTCTATGCACTTTCTTGTCCATCTGTGTGCTTATGAGCGCATATTAAATTATATGGCGTAATGTTTTGCATCATGCTCTACTTTATATAAAAGTAAATTATTCTATATCCTCCCGTGTACACACTTCTTTAGAAAAGAGGTATAAAGAACACATTTTGCACACAGTCCACATATTAAAGACGATAAAACTATTTAAGATAAAAATTTGTACCAGTATTGGTATGAAAAAAGAAAATAGTAAAAAGGATGTATATGCAACAAGAAGCCTTGGTGCTACGATACTTCTCTGAAGTATGTGAAAGATTTGCTCCGTTCTATCTCACATTCACTTCTACCTATGCACACCAATAAGTGTAAATAAAGTTCTTTGAATTGTGTAGTACTTGAACTGGTTGAAGTATGAAATACACATCTCGTGCTAAAATATAGCAATATATTTTAAAAATCCATATTCCCGAAGATATATTGTACCAAATTTTAAGTAATTTTGCTGATTATATTAAAGTTGAGAGTATTCGGTATAGGTTATTTTTTTTGAGACTTCTTGTCTCCGTGTATAAGATAATTTCACTACGGCTTTTTTATTCGGTGATCACTAGAATTTGCCGCTCTAGGCTCGAACCTAGGCAGCCTATTGGTAAATCGACCATTGATTAACTAGGATACTATACCTGTCCCAAAGTATGACCCTGAAAAAACGCTAACATTCCTTCTTCCGTAAGTATTCTACGGCCAATCTTCATTATGCCCTTCTTTGGTTTCCTAATCAATTGTGTTCGTACTTTTATTACGTCCATCGGCTGGGTTATGAACCTTGTCATTATCCCTGAAAACACACCAGCTACTAGTTTTTGTTGCGTACTTATGGGATCGTTCTTATGGTAGCCAACCATTTTACAGGTTACATCGTGACACTATCCAAGACAAACTATTCTTTATTTGATGTATTCCTTGTATTTAATCATTTTTCTGTAGAGCTTCATATGTACATTTATCATGTCATTTTGACAGCAATATGACATGAGTTTTTTTTATTTTAAGATATTTTATAATGAGGTAGAAAGAAAAAGCCCTGTTTAGATATTTGATTATTTTTTATCAATTTATATTATGTAAAATATATAGTTGATTTGTTTGCACTTCAAATACTCAAAAAGTTGGCAGTGATTGAGCTCTTTGATATGATATATGTTGTGTAAATCTTAATTGCCCTAAAAAAATTTGTACATTAAAACAGAACGGGTGCACCTGATGAAGTCGACTCATAGACCAACTTTGCAGCAGGTCGAAGCTGGATACGAAAGCTTTCAGCTAAAAGTTCAGAACCAGTTTGCCATGTTGGCAACCGTGCAGGATGTAAACGACGCCGCACGGTACGTGTCATCCAAGAAGTGTGTTCAAACCACTTTCGACCGAAGAGCATAGGACGCAAGTCGAAGCTCACAGTCGAGATCTTGAATCTCATGAGAAAAAGATGAGAGACCACAAACACCACTCCATCTGAGCGTCAGGAACTGAATAGGCAAGTAAAGAGGCTGGTAAGACAAGACATTCGACATACAAATATTCGAGCGATTGAAGACGTACTTGTCAGAAATAAAGGCACAAAGGTGAAGGTGAAAAATATACACCTCACGAGATCGCCCACCTGAGACTCATAACGCAGATCACCCACGTGCTAGACTAACACGTCACCTCACAGCTTTCTGGTATCGATCTGGGTGAGATTAGAATGACATTCAGACAACTTCATTGCGTTGTGTTAACTTTGGTACCATAGCGTTTTATGTCGGCGGTTCGTCTCTATAAAGGTTAAAAAACCTCAACAAAGCTAGATATGGCTAACCTAATTTCAAAAGAATTACCTCTCAGAATATTGTGGTTCTCGAGTCGTAGGTGCCATGAATACCAGTCTATTGAAGACAGTAATCACTACCAACTTTAGTGATAAGTTACTGTCGCTTCATTCTCAGGACACTTTAGATTTTGTCCGAGTTCGTTTATCATAGTGAAAGCGATCGAACTCTCGGTTATTAAAATGATAACGCTATCATAGACAAATTATTCAATTATTGATAGGAATATATTTTTTGTTAGTCACTAAATCTGTTAGTTATGATAACAATGATAGCTTTTTTAATGAATAAATATAACCTCGAGATTGTAAATGATTTTTACGCTATAAGAGGTTAACAAATAGATATGTTATGTTCTTGTCATTAGTGGGTAACACCACTATGCTGTACTAGTATAGCTTTAATTTAATCATTGTTCATAGAATTAAAAACATCTATGTAGTTTGTTTCGACATTCTTTCTCAGAGTGAGTCTTAGGAAATGTCGACGTCTCCGAGTTGTAAAGTGTGATGTTTAAAAAATATCTGTTAAAGTTTTATTTCCAAAAATAAATATCATTTATCACAACACATGCAAGTCAAGAGGCAACTCACAACTAGTACGGTGCTGTCCTGTCTGTGTAAACTCCCCCATAAAGGGGTGAGGTTATGTAGACTAGTAGTCTCACAAATCCCATTAAAAGCAACAAAAGTATCTGTTTGCCTAACACTGTTTGCCTAAAAGACCATGATTTCATTCAATTGGACATCCCACATCTCTAACTTAGAGGCAAAATTATCTTTGTTTCCTAAGAATCTCAAAAAACAAAATAAAATCATTTTTAAGTAGAATCTACGGCCGTGGACACAAACTCAGTGTGAGCTAATATCGCTAGACTGGTGCGTACCACTCCTACGCCGCACGCCACCTGCTTCCGGCACCACTACCTCCGAGGTGAGTACCACATAAATTGCATTTGAACATACTACATAATTTGAATTTAAATAACAACAAATTGTTTTGCCCAAACATTCAATAACATACTTTTGCGGCAAAAAGAAAAAATAAACCTGAAATTAATTAATCTAATATATAAAATTCTCGTGTCACAGTTTTCGTTGCCATACTTCTCCAAAACGGCTTGACCGATTTTGATGAAATTTTTTGTGCTTATCCAGTATCTATGAGAATCGGCCAACATCTATTTTTCATCCCCCTAAATGTTAGGGGTAGTACAATCCTAAATTTTTTTTTATTGTTTAGACAAATTTTTAATTTCTATTTTTTTATGATATAACATACAAAAATACATACAGTCCTCAATTTTCACCCTACTACGATCAACCCTTATTTTTTAATAGCCATTTTAGTAATTCAATCATTTTTCATCCCGCTAAATTACTTAGAAATAATTTATATGGCAAAGCAACGTTTGCCGGGTCAGCTAGTTAGTATATATATATGATCTAAGATTATGCAATTTTTTTTCAGAAAAATATTAAAATAATGGTACTATTAGTTTTATAAGTACAACATTTTCTAGAATGTCTTATTTCGTTATTAACCTGCGACAAGTTGACCAACAGGTAAGTTTTATTTCGACTGACCAATCATTAGACTCGTGCCGCGCCAGCAGCGACACGTGCCTTCATTTCTTATCAATTATCATTATACAGTTATTGTTATGGCGCACAATAATTCAGGTGGAGACCAAACTATTTGGAAGGTTAGTAATGTGTATTTCGCTTTTGAAACTCATAGAGATGATTATATATATTTGACAATGTACTAAGTATTTTAAATATAAGATAGCAATAACTCTATGATAACATAAATATTTAATCAGATGTTCATTTTTACTTTTCTTTTATTTTAAAACCCTGGGAAGGTGATTACTCTGGTTAACATAAAGTATGAATAAAATCCAAAGTAGTAATATCCATTTTCTGTATGTAGAATGTACACATATATAAATTGATTGCATTATTATTGAAAACCTTTACTGTACTGTAATGCTTATATATTCATAATATTTTTCCAGGACTTACATACTAGATGTAAGATACACATCAATAGCACAGTTTCCTTTTATTAGGGTTATTGATTTTAACCTAGAAATGTAAGGATTTGTTGCAATTTGCAATAATTTTAAGGAGTGAATAAATAAACTTGTTATTATTAACACATCACAATCTTGAACCCAGTGGAATATAATATATGCATTAATTATTGTTCATCATGAATAAAATTAAATTGACATATTATACATATAAAAGTACTCACATTAATATCAACAACCATTATCAGAGAATACAAATATTTTTATTAAGTGGGAAACAAACCCACAACCGAAGCCATACAATGATTTTCGTTTTCTATAATGTTTTATCTTAACAATATCTATATTACTAAACCGTTTCAAATTATACTTCCATACTAAAAGGTGCTATTAGTATTTTGTTACTAATTTTTTTTTATTTCTCAAATATCATATCAATATGTCATTTCTCTCTCAGCTGTGTCGTTTACGGTAGGTAATAGTTTAATTTTCATCCTTGTGCAATATTCGCTTATAAAGTGGAATAACAAGTGTAATTCTCAAACAGAAGAAATGTGACTTTTTCAACGGTCCGACGGTATTTCATCTCCCTGTCGAAATTATACAATAAAGGTATTGATTGAATGGAATGAAAAATTGTGAACAAAATATAAATGATTGTAATCGAACAATACAAATAATTAAACAATTAAAAATAATTTTAGAGATGGGCTTTTTTCAATTGATCAAAATTCCGTGTTCAGTACGCGCTTTTCCGGTTTTGAATTTTCTCATTATTGTACGGTTGTCATTCTATTTCATCTTAAGTATGTGCTCCAGAAACGAGCTATTAGAGTTATCTATAAGATGGGCCCTCCTGAGTCACTAAGAAACACATTCAAAGAAATTAACATTCTCACACTACACTCACAATACATTTACGAGAATCTTTTGTATGTTCATAAAAATCTGTCTAAATTTAAGAAAAATAGTGATCTCCATCAATTTAATTTAAGAAATAAAAATAAACTTGCCTTGCACACTACTAGGCTCCATAAAATATCGAATTCGTTTGTGGGTCAATGT
This sequence comes from Hypercompe scribonia, assembly GCA_949316085.1. NCBI lineage: Eukaryota > Metazoa > Arthropoda > Insecta > Lepidoptera > Erebidae > Hypercompe > Hypercompe scribonia. Next base: position 22,814,632 of record OX438968.1, on the reverse strand, counting down.
ATACAATTTTATAACAAATTACCAAACAACGTAGTATTATTATCCATTAGTAAATTTAAGAAATTTATTAAACTGAGGTTGTCCAAAAAGGCTTATTACTCAGTTTCAGACTATGTCACAGATTTAGATGTTTGGAAATGAATTGCTCTTTTTTTAAGACCTATGTTTGTTAATATAACTGCTGTTTTAATATTTAAAAGATTTTGAGTTAAAAGAGTGGTGGTGAGTTTCTTTCCTGGGTTCTTTTCTCACCACTCTACCATGAACAATCTGCGAACCCAACTAGCTGTAATTTTAATCGACAGATTGTTCATCTTTTATTGTTTTTTTTTTATGACGTTCATAAGTGTCTTTTTGTGACCTAAATGAATAAACGAATTTAACTTTTTTTTGACTTTTTTGACTTATGAAAAATATTTAAAAACACATTTATTTAAACAAAATGATCTACAAAAATATCACATTTACTCAGTCATTACTCCATCGAATGGTTAACTACTCGTATGTGTTATGGAAAACTACTTTAGGAATAGAAGCGAAAGCTAATAATTAGACTTCAGTTAAGAACTAATATTGGGTGATCTGGTGCCAGAGGTGGATAAAGAAGACTTAAGAGTCCAAACTGATATCCGATCTTCTTAAATTATCTTAGCTGCAGCAAGCTTTAAATAGTGACACGATGTCTTTCGTACGCGGTTTAGATGAAAGGAGTCAAGGCCCGAGTCAAACCATTGGCATGGTCGTCTTTTTATTACATATTAAGAGGCCACTACTGCAGTTTTCGGGGACTTCCTTAGAGGGTGTATTCGAGTAGTTATTCTAGTTGCAATAAACTTATTTGTGTCGGCAGTTTGATTTTGAGATTCTGATATCTACTTCTTACTTTAGTTTACCATAAGGTTCGATTATTTAAGAGTCATCATAGTTTTGTATGAATGTAGCTGGTTTTTATCTGACTACGGCGAAATCAATAGGTATGTATTTTTTTACACAACTCTCTACCAAGGTATACTCCTGTGACGCAGAAGACTTTAGTTTTAGTAGTACCTAAACTACTGAACTGATTTTAAAAAATGAGGTGTCAATAGATTTTTTATAATGGCCTGCGTATAAAAAATTTGAGAAAATTTTATATGATAGAATTCAAACCTCAAATTCTAACCTCGAGAAAAATGAAATTAGAAAAAGAAAGCTCTAGCATTATACATATGTATATTATATATGCATAGCATTACATGAATATTGCAAATATGTATATATGTATATTAAATTGTTTAAGTCAAAAGGACAGTTCGCGCGGGCCAGTCGTTTGTGAAAGAACTTTAATGGGGTAGGTATACAATTTACCCTTTCTTAAAATACGACGATGTAGAATGATCGGGCAACGGCAAAATATACATTAAAAAATGAAAGCTTAAAATACTGTAACCTGAATACGTAGAAAAGGGATGTCAAAAAGTCGAAACACGAAATTAATTCAGATAGAAATCCAGAAATGCATAGTGAAAAAATGGTCTAGGTAGAACCGTGGTCAGTCCTACTCGATTCTCACACATATAATTGTTAGTCTATTATTTGCTAAAGTTTTATCTATCAACCACCTGGTTATCAAAGTACAGAGTACAAAAAACCATGTTACGGCAAAAGTTTTATTTATAATCAAGGTATGTTCACTGTTTGTAATGAAGGAAGAAAAGCATACGGATAAGCATATATATACGGTACCTATATTTTATCAAAAAAAAAAAAAACATTACGTATTCTACGTTAAATAAGTACGCATTCATAAAAGAAATATAATTATTCTAGAATCAGTCAATCTTGTTGTTATACAAGCTCTGCTTAGTTTGAGTCTAGGTGACGTTGTGTGGTAGGTGTCCGAAAGAAAAAAGAAAACCACTAAACAATAGGCCTAGATAGACAACAATAACAATAAGCAGAAAAATTTGTTTGACATAACTTAGTAAGTAATAAAAATAATTAATTGACTAACATCTTTAATCGATTTATATCCAAATTCTATCGACAAATACGGACAACGTTCTTCGTAATTTATACCCCATCTTTCTCTACGACTTGACCTTATCTATTGATTGGCACAATATTGGCACGATACCATCAAGTTAATTACTTACATTAAATTGAACGCCATTTTAGTCATCAGTAATGATTATGGGTCCTTTGACAATGGTTATGACACAAATTGCTGTTTGTATTCAAGTTGCTGCGTGCTGGTATCCTATAAGAATACTTGTCGTAATTGAACAAAGTTAAAGGTGAGATTCTGAACGCAATGACAATGTTAATGTTTAGGCGATTTTAATTTTTTTCCTAAGAGTTGGTTTTTTTTTGCAGCTTCAAAATTAAAATTTAGAAAGTTATAGATGATCCCACAAAGGCTGAGAAAATTATTTTAAATATTCTGTAGATGATAATTAAATTTTAATTTCTTTAAACATTGAAATGATTTTTTGTTGTTTTACCATCCAGGCCTTTGTTGTCAACACTAATAAAAGTAATTAAAATGAAACAAATAAAACAAAAAAAATGTTCTGACACAAGACGGTGTAATATGAACGACGATTAATATTGCTGCAGAAAAATATTTGCTTGGTCCTTGTTGTCCTACAGCCCACATTTTCTTAAACTTGCTACGCGCAGTCAAAATATTATAGAAACCACACCTTAATACCGATTTCGCAAACAGGTTAATGTGTTTTGTCCCGAACAATATTTTGAAACGTAGGTATATCTATTTGTATGTTTTTATTAGTGTTGTCTGTTAAGATCTATGCACTTCCTGACTATTTGTTTTCATATTATTGTTCGTATTATGCTCCAATATTTTTTAGTTATTGAGGATTTTTGAAATTAATATGCAGTATATCTACTTCAAACTGTACTTAAAAGATAAGTCCAGATTATTAATTTTGAAATTTTATATAAACTCACAGTCCACTGGTAGACATAAACCTTTCCAATTGCACGCCTCTTGTTTCGATCCTTGGTTTCTGGTATCCAAGTTTAACATTTTTTTTAGTATTAGGCCTAACACTTTTATTTATTTATTCTAAATAACTATACTAAATTCGGTGAAAAGGCACAATATATATATTTTGTAAATTTACATTAGACGTCTGTATTTTTGAATTTCCTGGCGTGGTTTTTTTTTTGTCTATATATTTCATTTTAGTTTATCTGTACGCGCTGTTCTGTGGAATTATCAGTTAGATTTAAATTTTTATTCATGGCAGTTATACGATGGCCGTATATGGTTAGATAACGCTACGATTCTTAAAAGTGGTGTCACATAGATAAAATTGCGGCACTACTGTATTATATGTACAAAAAATATATAGAAAACCACCTATATACTGTATAATTATTATTATTTTTCATATTATAGACCAGTCTGAGAAGCGGCCGCACATTACCAAGGACTCCAGGGACTCGCTCGCCTCGCCTGCTGCCTCCTATCAGCTATGGAGACGCTAGCTACTCTAGTAAGATTAATTGCCTTATAGTTATTTGAACTTAATTCAATCTTTATTGCACTCCATATTGTTACCAAAGGTCTTGATAACTAGGTGAGAGAGTTCAGAGTAGGACGCATAAGACTGGCTACTAGGGTGATGGTTTAGGTACGGTCACTACTCTGTCCACTGGCACAGATAATGTATAAGATAACAAGAGAACCCACCAAATGCATTTCATGGCGACATTCCATGGCCACTCAGAAGTCCAGATCTGTCGCCGGCAGACTTCTTTTTATGCGGATATTTAAAAACTCATGTCCACATCAATACAGCAAGTACACTTTTTTTTTCACGTGTGGCAACCCCTTCAGGCAGTCACCCCATCGGGGTTTACGGCGAGATGGTGTGTCGGAATCGGACCGACTAAAACCACACGGTATTCCACTCTGCGCCGGACATAGAAGGGATCCGGGAACAGCTGCTATTACGACATCCAGATCATACAGCAAACTGAACTACGCCAACTAAAAGAAAAATCAGCGAAGAGATATCGGCGATCTGGCGGCCTCTTTACCGACGAGTACTAGGAAATTTCGGTGTTCACTTAGAAGAGTGCAAATGTCGAACCGGTGGTCATTTAGGCTATGGAATTTTTAAAAAAATAAATTCCACCTAACTAGCTTTCTTGTAAATAAACAATTTTTATAATATATCAAATGATAGGTATTTTTTTTTACGATTTTCAAATGTTAACTAATTCGTGGCCGACCTTCTATAACAACCAAAGAATTGACATTGACATCATCATTATTATGAGTTATTAGTCCACTGCTGGACATGGGTTTCTATGATTGCATGTGGCTTGATTCGATCCTCGACTTCACATTGATATGTCAGTGCATGAATATTGATGACAACTTATCATAGATATTCGATGGTGTTATTTTTTTAGATATCTCGATACCAAATTTATTTGCAAAAAAATATTATGTCTATGTCATTCCTAATTTGGATCGCAGGATTTTTGAAAAATGTCAACTCGTTAACGCATATTTGCATTTGTAAACTTTTTACGAAGACCCATGATAGTCTAAGCACAGTAACTAATTATTGCATTACATTGTAGTAATCAAAACCAATTGAAGAGGGTCCAGCGGTATGCAGTGTGGTGCATTTTTGCAGAATTGGCCTTGTTAAGACATGGTATTTTTTCAAATTATTTTCAAAAAAGTTTATTATCGAAACAACTAAAACATTAACACTATTAAATAGCTATTATAGGTTGTCGTTAATATTTATGTAATGTCATGTCAATATATAAATTCTTTCGATATATAATTTATATTGTGATATAATAGTTTCCTGCCGAGTCTTTTTTCACATTCGGCTAGAATCGGTTATAAGCCTACTATGTTTCTTTGGAACTTTGAATTTTTACGTGAAGCGACTGCCATCAGACCACCAAGTAATACCAAAGTTCAGTGAAAGACTGTCGTTGGACGTTTTAAGGCTTAATTACTCCTAAAGATTACCAGAGATATTTGGACAGCAACCGGTATCGGTTTAACATGCTCTCCGAAGCACAGAGTGATCGCAATATGTTAAGAATGGTCACAGATTCGTAGATTTAACTTCGTAAGGCGTTAACCTACTCATTTACTGATTACCGCTGAACCAAGAGCCAATAGTATACTGTGGTATAATAGGTATATTGAATAATACCCCGCTTAAGGAAACGAAAGTAGAGTACTGTTGGAATTCATTTAACGTTCTCTCTATAATAATATAATAATACATGTTACGAATTTTTGTTTATTTTAATTCTTAAAATAATGATATATATTTTAATGAACTTTTTGTGAAACTATTCTCTATAAGTTATTTTAGTAATGATTACTATCAATCATGTTTTCCGCATTCAGGTTATTCCACCCCACCGCAGGATAAGTCGTGGTCTCGGTACCACAATAGTTGTCGAGCTCAGCAGTCTATCTACCTTGACTGGACAGCTGTAAAACCCGTCAAAAAAAGTTCAGGTTTATTTTGAAATTAATATGTTTATACTTAAGTATATAACTTCGATTGCTAGTTAAGTTGAAGATCTCTTTGTTTTGGTAATTTAAGAGTTTTACATAAAAGGCAGAATTAAACATTTCTTTTTTATTAGTGTACTCCCGCACTAGGAATAAATCCTGTGTCGCGGGGACTTTGCAAACGTACAAGAAACGGATACAAAGAACACCCAGACTTAGAGCAATAATTTGTGGATTACGCAAAGTGTTATCCTTGGCTTGAATGCACACCACTCAGCGTAATAGAGAAGCGTGGCGACCGCTTAAACCACTAGGCCAACCGTGCAATCTAAATATGTTTTACCGGATGCTTTTTTCAGAGTATTGTAAAGAGTGGTAGAGTATTCATTGTAAGTTATTGAATACACTACGAGAAAGAAAGGAAAAGAAACGCCCTTTTTTAATACGCTAAGACATACGCTAGCTGAGCAGAGATATTACAAAAATGCTAATTAAAAAAGCTTGCAGCAAATAGATGTAGATGTAGCTGGCGCTTAAATTTTTTTTCGTCATTTCTATTGCAGATGAGAAGGTATCTACTCGCGGCAAAGCCAGGTCAATGACCTCGTTTAGAGGTAAGTTAATATACCAATAATCGATTATAATGTCTAAGATGAAATCCTTGCGAGTAAGTGGTTGTAGTTTCGCACCAAACCATTACTAACCCATTTCAGTATAAGCTTTTTGGTTTAGCTGACGTGTCCCACCTTTTACCACTGCGACTGCAGTGAGGACTCAGTTCAGCACACGCTAGCGGTTTGTTCCGCCTGGGTGGCACAGCATGGGTCCTTTACTGCAGTCATTAGAGAAGATCATACGTTACATGACCGGTAGCGACAGCCGTTTCAGCGCGGTCGCAATCTTTTTACCCGAAAATGGTGCCCGCACTAACGGGCAGGCGCTAGAAGGGGTCCGGATGTCGTAATAACAGCTGTGCTCGGATCCCTCCTATCTCAGGCATAGAGTGGCATACCGTGTGGTTTTAGTCAGTCCGATTCCGACACACCAGCCCGACGCAAACCCCGGTGGGGTGACGGCCCCAGAGGGTTTCCACACGATAAAAAAATAAGGTTTGTTTCAAGTTTTCGTTCTCTTTACAGCGACGGTGTCCTGCTTAATTTGCTTTTTTAGTTACCTCTTACAACACCCATGAGATAAGTAGGAGTGGTGAGACTCCGTATTCTTAATCTATTAGCAAATTAAAAAGCTAAAATTTTTATCCAGGTCAGTTTATGGATGGATGACCATTCTTAACACTATCTGGAATCATTATCGGCAACCATCACTAGTGGTTGAAACCCTAAAAAGTCCGGCAATAGTATTTGGGCTGTGAAGGTCTTATGATAATCGCTGCATGTAGTAATCAAAGTTCAGTCTTTTGGGTAGAGTGAAAGCCAGCCTCTAACGATGACGTGACGAGTTTAATACGAATAAGTAACTCATGATACAATTATTTGTTATTTCTGATAAATAACTATTTCGCTGCGTAAGTAGCTTCAGATAAGTGTGTCATGAGCGAGAGTGATGTTCTAAACTAAATACAACAACAAATCTGCACAACCCATTTATACGACGTGCAAGATTTTTAAACGGAAAAGTAAACACCAAACTGGTTATGCAACTTGCCCGGCACGGAGATATACTGAGATCCTTTATACATTCTATAGACTATGAGAGCACAGTGATTGGATTGCGTTATTGCTTAATATTGTTTGTTTTATTTTATATTTTTAATTCTTAATAGCTAATCGGTTGTGCTTTGACCGGGCAAATTTTTTTGTTGTTAAAGATGCATATTAGGCAATAGAAGATTATAGAGAACATGTGCCAACTATTTACACTTTACTAACACGAATATAACTGAAAATATTCGCAGCAATTATTACTTAATTCAATTCAATTACAATGAAATAGAAAACATATATTTGTCCGTGTGAAGTCTGATTAAGAATATAGAGTGACGTGACTCTTATTCGTTACATGGGTGTTATAAGAGATGACTAAGAAAAAAACCATGCAGGACAATCTCTCTGCAAAAAAAAGGAAAACTTTAAACAAATCCTATGCCAATCCATCTGCCCAGCGTGGTATAGTATGCTAAAATTTAGCCAGTGGTAGACTATTAAAGGCTTTTGATAAGAAAATCTATTAGAAAATATTAAATGAGACTGAAATAACTGTTAAATATTACTTTTTTTTAGAAAAGCCTGTTTACTCTGATATATTATGATATTTTTATTAATCTGTTTTTATTATTTAACATGAATATCTAAATAAAATTTGTTTAAACCTAGTTAAATGATCGCCTGAGGTACAGGTTAACCATTCAGGCAGGCAGCGATTAAAGTTTTAGAACTAAATTTTTATGATAAACCTTCACGAGTAAAGACATCTGTGCAAGCAAATATCATTAAACTTGTCTTATGCTTGTGTGTCTAAGGTCTATTGTAAAATAAAGTGTATGTACATTGTAACATTTTTATTGGTCAAATAAATAAATAATAATTATTAGCACGGTTGCCCTCAAATTTCTTTCTGTTATAAAAACTTGTTCTGTCACAGATACTGAGGAACAAGAAGTAATGGAATACTTGGACCATAATAAAAACTTTCTTGAACATTACGTCGCCGTAAAAGTTCCGGTTGAAGTCATCGAAAGGTGGTTACTGAATAAGATGAAAGATAATGAAGTAAGTTGAAAATTATATCAAATGAAAACGAATTACTACAAAATTACTAACAGTTTACTTTGGTAGGATATATGTAAATAGAAAAAATGTTTTTGAAACAATGTATGTAAGATATGAAGGTTCTCTCTTATTGGGTATTCATAATATATCTATATTAACATTGTGAAGCTGAAGAGTTTGTTTGTTCTCTGCATCAGCGTTATCTACGAGTACGACTCTACGAGTTTTTGCATCATTTTCAAGGGCGATCTTATTGGTCATAAGTTATATTGCATTCAATCTTCCTTAAAAAAATTATCCAACCCAAAAATATTCTTTCAATTTGATGTAATTGTGCCTAAGATTAGCTCATTTAACCAAGCAATAGCATATAAAATTATAAGAGAAGATTACCTTACACCATTTTACTGCTTGAACACACACTGTAATTTAATGCACAGCAAATATGAAATAGCAAGTTCGGAGCCAATTAGCACATTTACAGATCGTTGGATTCTATTACATTCGTTAATTGTTACGGTATTGTGAACATAACGACAGATATTAATCATTTCCGTTGTCGATATGTCATCGTGGTAAAGTTATAATTAGGATGAAAGTATATAATGTCTTATAAAGTTTAATTTCAGTGTTACATGCTTACAGGTTCGTCCTGCAGTATCATTTTCAAGGGAACCATACAGAGAAAAATGTAAGCCGAAATGGAAGTCTTGCCAGAAACACGTTTTTATGGTATGTCCACAAGGAAATATATCAGTAATTGCATAGAACAAAGACTTATACGTTAAATTGTATAACATTTATATTTTTCTGTAACTCATTAGCGATTTTGTATCAGAATCCTTTAAATATTAACCTACTCTGTATAGTTACTGTGTTTTTGGCCATATCTATACACTACAATAAAGTTACATAGAATGTTATTCTTTTGAATATTGCAGAACCTTCTTGAAGACCTAAAAGACGATCAAACTGAACACACCGTTCTGTGTGAACTGGCAAACTATATTAGCTCATCAGTGAGTGTTGATGCGTATAGAATCTACAAACTGTATCCTGACCATCCTAGCTTCGTTCAGTTCTTTGTAAGTATGAAATCTAGTCCTCACTAAAGAAGTCCTTAAACTGCTGGGCTAGACTATGTTGCTAGCTCTCTAAAATGTATGAGGTTGCAAAAAAACGTGCTTAATCTTTGTAAAACAATTACATTTCTTTACATTTTTTTAATAAACGAATGGTGATCCCTTGCCTTGCATTTAAAATGAGAGGGGTAAGGTCACTGGCAATGTTGCGATAGATTTCACAACAGTTCAAAAACAGATCATTGGCCAAATTACTGGTTAAGGTTGTGAGTTCGATTCCTAATATAAATGTAGCGCAAAAAAATGAAAAGTGATGGTAGCATAACAATATTGAGAAGATACGTAATTAAATAGTTATTTGTGTCCAAGGTATTGGTAATCTTAAGTATAAGAGAAAAACCGTAGTACAAAACGTTGAGTGACTTTTTTCTGTCAACTGAATATTCTTAAGGTCTTTCCAAGAAACCCTTTTTGCACTCATTGAATCAACTCGACCTTAGTAGATTCTTAACTACAAGTCAAATTATCATATAAATGACTTTTTGCATGATTACAGTCTCCACAAAATGAAGTCTCAAATAACTTAGTTCGAGCCGACCCTCAGCATGTTACGATTGTACTAGAGGTGGCAAAAAAGGCAGAATGTAGACGCTTATGCAGAGCAGATGACCCACTACACTTTCCAGAGACACCAGTTACTTTATTTAGAGCTTTTAAGAAGAATGTGGTAGGTATAAATTTAGGTGTCATTTAATTAAGGAACAGTAGATTTTTGTTTACTTTCGCAAGTGTAGGAAGCAGGTATATATTTGTATACAACATAGTAAGATTGTATGTCTCCACATGCAATCTTACTATGTTGTTTATTCATTTCTGTGCATTAGCGGACACATTGCACAATTATGTTCTTCTTATACATGATTAAACACTTCTGTAGCCTTAAGTAACGCTGTCAACTGTAATTTAGTGGAACCAGTAGTTTGAAATCATCCATATAAAGAAGATGAGATTTAGTTTGACCTTCTTGCTGCAACCTATAGCCTATAGCTTAACCCAGAAATGCTTCTAATATATATCGCTGAGGGGTTTCAAAGCTAGATAAAACTACAAGGTACTCAGACTTTCAGCCTGAAATATAGATCGCCCAATCGTTTGTCATCGTATTGTAGTGCATCGTTTATCATAGTTTACCGTCATCTCGGATACTTGTATGAACACGTGCCGTGTACACTAGCTGACACCAATGCACAGAAAGGAGTGTACAAGTCAAATTATTTACACATTGTCATATCGATTCTCCTTTCAATAAAGACTTGAGATGATAATCACGGGCTAACAGGCTGCATTTTCTATATGCAGACAGTTGCAATGTTATTCTTTACGGATTTACAAAAACAGTATGAGTAAATTCAAATATACGGACTCATACGCACTTTTTTCGACAGGTTTCGATTTTCTCAATCAAAGTCTTTTAATATCTCTTCTCTTGTATTCTCTTTTTCTCTTTTACTCTTCTACATAACGCCTCAGCTTTTAAAACATCTGTACTTATTTTTATTTACAGAAAAAAGCTAATCACGTAATGTATCAACCTATCCTCACTAAAACTGGTAAGACCATCTACGTTATTGAGATGTGGAGGGTCCGTGACAGGTTCAGGGAACTGGACGAAGACATCAGCTCCAACTTCCTGGTATTGGGAAGCTTAACACTTCATTACTGTAATTTGTATTTGGATAAGAAAAGAGAGAGGAATATGTCAGATTTTCTGCTAGACGTTGTCAAGTAAGAAGAGTATTGATTTATTTTATTTCATCATCATCATCACCATCTCAACCTTATTCTGTTTCCTGTTTAATATTTAGACTTTTTCATTTTGTCCTCACTCTCATATACGCCAGAAATACCGGTATATCTACAAAGTATCACAACGAAAGACTGCATGGATGTCATAGTTACAAAAAAAACTACAGCGCAATTGTGGGTTCGATGTCCACTGGTTCTGACTCTGGATGATATTTGTGTTTATTTCACGTATTTTTGTGCAATCCTCGCGATACAGAATATATTCGAAATGTAGAGTAGCCTTTTTAAAGAGAGAAAAAAATTAACTGCAGAATCGTAACGAAATTTTTGTGCTCTTAAAAAAAACTTGTACCTTGGACATTTTAGAGCGACAGAATAAGTTTTAATTAAAAAATAATATTATAAATAAACTTTATATCACTACTATGTAATTCCTACTCTCTATACAGGGCTATTTTTGAAGAAATGGTATCATTGGACCAATTGATAAAGAGAATCCTCGAATTTGCTCAGCGACTCGTTAATGCTGACCGGGCGTCTCTTTTCCTGGTAGACTACAGGAACTTTGAATTGGTATCTACAGTTTTTGATCTGAAATTTGAACCTGGACATGATTTAGATATGGAGAAGAAAGAGATCAGGATGCCCATAAATCGTGGAATAGCTGGCCATGTGGCGTTATCTGGCGAAACTATGAATATACCGGATGCGTATTCTGACTACAGGTTTAATAGGTACGTTTAAAATTACACATAGATTCATATGAAAAAGAAAATGACTGAGTAGAAGCTTTTCTCTAATAGAATGCGATTAACTGGTCTGGTGGTAAATTTTTGCTGCTAAGGAGTGGAGTTACACTTCATGGAAAAGTTAAAAGAAATTGAAAGTTATCATAGATATAGCGATAAACGTTTTATATTTTAACTAGCTCTAGTCATTGGAGTGATTGACTGCATGTTTAATTATGAAGTCGTATTTATAACTTCGAAAATGATCAACTTTCATACAGTTGTTCAACCTTGATCCTATTACCTAGTACCTTAGGGTTGAAATTTGCAAAATCCTTAAGTTTTTAGCACCAGTGGTTCATGCTCTGTGTTAATGAACCAGTCTGTCGTGGTGAGAAATTTAATATGGCAGAGGCATGACAATGGCTGAATACACCTTTAGCTTTTTGAAATTTAAATTAAAGCGTGCAGTGTAAAATTAAGAAGAGAATTTCATCACGATTTTGTAATCTCGGATTCACGTATCATAATTGACATTTATGCTAGGATATTAAATAATTGACCTTTTAGAAATCAACTATTTAGTTTAATATTAGCGTAAAATTAGCATGAACCAATGCCTCAATCATTAATATGAATTATCATTATAAATTAAAATTAATTTAACTAGATCTCACTGTGTGACATGAAATAACTTTGGTGGATGTTGGAAATTTAATGATTTTTCACCATAAACAATCCACCCACAAAGTCATAGCCCATATTTAAAAATCTAGGTCATAAATTTAAGATCATTAGGAATTAAACAGCAACAAAACACAGTCTTCAATGTATAGGGTGGGCCACGAATTAGCGAACATTTGAAAAGAACGAAAAAATAAAAACCATTTGGTACGTTATAAAAATTGATTATTTTCAAGAAAGCAAATTAGTTAGAATTGATTTCTTAAAAATAACACAGTCTAAATAAACACCGTTGTGACGCTTGCACTCTTCTTAGCGAGCACCTAAATTTTCGAATACTCGTCGGCAAAAAGGCTGCGAGATCGCCGACGTCACTTCGCTCATTTTTTCTTTTAGTTGACTTATATTTGGTTTATTGAAGTAAACACGATTCTTTAAATAACCACATAAAAAGAAGTCTGCTGGGATAGATCTAAACTTCAGGGTGGTCATGGAATGTCGCCTCGTCTGGAAATCAGTTTTTCCGACAATATGTCTTGGACCACCGATAGGGACTCAATGGATGTGTGACAAGTGGCTCCATCTTGTTGAAACCTTGTGTTACGACTGTAGCCAGCAAATTCCAGTGGCATCGGTCCCAAGAACTCCCATAACATGTTTACACGGAATGTTAGATTCAAATGCTAACGATTCTTGGCCCAGCCTATATAACTTTCTTATACATAGAAACTCAAGTTTAGGTAGTTTATTTAAAAGCTCAGACATGATGCGCTCTAAGTTAAGGATAACTCGCTGCGGCCTGATGAAGGAGATGGAGTGAATGCAATGTTACGACGTATGAATGAAACACAATATGTTAGATTGTAGAGTATTTCAATGAGATAGATGATTTAATGTTTAATTTAAGGGTTTTACTTAGATAGAACTTAGAAGATTTTACTTTAGATAATATAGCAGTCCTGAAGATAGAGTTACCCATAATTATGGAATGCGTATTGCATGTTTGTTTGTATCTAGTTGTTGGTGGTATAGGACCTGGTGCCAGCGGCAATCCGTTAGATACAGATAGCACAGAATCACTTATTATAGATCTAGCCCTAATTTAATTACTTTCTTAATTACTTAGTATGCATATTATACACTAATTCAAAGAAAAACTATGTAACTATAAAATTTTTTTTTTCAGGTTAAGTTAGGAACTTTTCAGGTTAAAAATAAGTAAGTTAACCTAATAATAGATCGATTATTTTGTTACTGTTTTGATGTTATAGGACAACTATTCATATCAGTTTGTTTTTCTTGAAACTACTGATGCGGATTGCTGACAAAAGGTCATGGGTTCAACCACTTAAGACAAATATTGTCCAATGTTCTTTCATTGAAGATTTAAAACGTCATTTTGACCTGGGTGTATTATTTTTTAATATGCATAAGTTTATAAAATATATAACTACTTATGCATCAACACTCTAGTTACAGTAGTACAGACTCAGATTAGTTTGCTATATGTGAAACATGTGAACATACATACATAAAATCACGCCTGTTTCCCCGGAGGGGTAGGTAGAGGCATATATATAACACCAGCTTTATGCCAGTGTCTTGGTCATTATCACTAATCGAGATTTTTTAGTTTGTCAGTATGTGAAAAAATACTGACTTAATAGACGGATTTTATTTATAAATTGTTATCTACGAGAGAAACATGACAATCATTATATTCCTCGTGTCGTTTTAGTAATTTACGTTAAACACCACGATGGCATTTTACCGATAGCGCCATCTCTTGACAAAGGAAAAACAGTGAAAAGTTCAATTTTATTTAGACACACTATTTAACTATTTATTTTACTTGAAAATATACGTTCAGGATGCAATAAATTATGAAACTCTTGAATTCATCCTTAGATTTGAGTGATTATTTGATTGTTATTATAAAAAATTAATTTGTACTACGACCCCATGGGGATGTATTTTGTAGTAGTAGCATTCCTAACCTATCTTTTATTAATTGGTAAGCAATAATTTTGTGTAAATACATTTTACAAATAATATATAATTAGTAACAAGACTAACAATAAAGCAATCTTTTGGTGTGGTAACAATATCATACGACCAAGCTTACTTCTATTTCAGGTTTTTAGTGTAACTAAACCTTGTTAGCGATCCAGATAGCTAAATGGACAGGAAATGGATTCACATCCAGATACAAATATTGTAAAACGAGTATCATTTAATTTCTATCTGGCTGTAACGTGTTTCTTACATGACATGGTTTTCAATTGTATAAGAATGTATCGTATCATCAATGTGACTACCACCGTTCAGGTTCAAATTATTTTGCTTTAGTTTAAAGTACGTCGAGTAATACCAAAATATTACTGGTTTAACACAAGGATTTATTTTTTAAGTTGTAATCTACGGAAGATTTCAACTTAAAATTAAAAGCTAGAGTTTAAATTTTAAGTCCACCTAAGCTTAAATCTAAGCTCAGGCTTACAAAAATTATATACCTTCACAAGGTTTTTTGCCAAACAGTCATAATTCGTATAGAGTCTAAGCGTCTGGCAGAGTGTCTATTAGTAAAGGAGACTCTTAACACCGCGATCTATTTTTCTAGTATCGCCATCTGTCGAAGTTGGCAAAACAGGGAAAATCGGGTTAAGGGTTGACTGAATTAAATTTATTGCTTAAAAAGGAATTTGATGTAGTTGATACAACGAACCACAGGTTTTCTTGAATTCCTTCTTATGCTAGAATGGTATTGTGGTCCTATCTTAAAACATTGACACATAAAGTTTTTACTAACGAACCCCGAGGATATGTGAAGTTATATAGAAATATTCCAAACATTCGAGCATTAGAATTGTATAATAATTGTTTAGTATAGATTTATGTCTACGAATTTTATTGTACTTTTTGATTCTCGTTCGGTTAGATGCTACAATCGTAGCTCCATTGTAGCTACGATTTGTAGCGTACACAAATCAATGAAAATGTACGACACGGTTCTGGAAAATTGTAGCAATATTTTATTACTATAAATAAATATTATAGATAACAAATTAGATAGTATTTGATATACAACTTAAATTTAAGTGTTATCTAAAGTCAAAAAATCTATCATTTATGCTATGTTTGTGGGTACTATCGTGATAACTCGTCTATATGTTTAAATGCAAATATTTATTTTATTTTTAAAATTGTTCCTCTCGCTTACCTGCAATCTGCGTACCTGACGTCGCGTTAAGGGATGAAAGTGAATAAGTAATTGAGGAAACAAGTGATTTGATGTGGTACCAAAATTAGCCTTCGCATCTTATGTGCGATGTCCAATATACTGCTCATTTTATCTCGAGTAGTAAAAAACAATCATAACCAAATGGTCTTCAGGAATTCATATTTTCGGGGATAACACTTGTTACAGAAAGTAATGAAAGCTGAAGTGATTGATTTTAATTTTATTAATTCAGATTTTATGTGTTCCATCACAATTTTTATTTTTAATATTTCAATTGTAAATAATATTGCATTTTCTCGTTTACAGACGAGGTTGTGGATATATATCCTCCTTTATATTCCACTGTTGGATATAGGCCTCACCTTGGATAGACATTTTTGTCTTACTATACCATGCTAGCTTTATGGGTTGGTATATAGTTTATTTCAAGTTTTCCTTCTCTTAGTTAATTAAATTACTAGCTTCATTTACTAAAGGTAAGCCAGAGGTGATGGATTTGATTCTCACCCAGAAAAAATAATTATGTGGTGATCACGAACATTTGTTTAGTGTGTGAGAGTGTCTGTGTGTAGTTTATTTGTCTTATGGTTTATTGTCTCGAATTAATACTATCACTAGTCCATATTCTTTTTCTTTTCAGAGAAGTAGATGAGGCAACAGGATATAAAACAATTAACATTCTTTGCATGCCTGTCAAAGTGCAGGGAAGCGTCATAGGAGTTGTACAGATGGTTAACAAACGGGGTGAGGATTGTTTTGGACATGAAGATGAAGTGGCCTTTGAAATCTTTTCAACTTTTTTTGGACTAGCTCTTCATCACGCAAGACTATACGACAGAATCATGAGGAAAGAGCAAAAATATAGAGTTGCCCTCGAAGTGCTCAGTTACCATAACACCTGCAGAGAAACGGAAGTAATGGCTATGTTAAGTGATGAGATTGTTATCACTATAAACTTAAATGATTTTTACCTGGATCCTTTTAAATTGGACGAATTTCAAAAGTGCAAATGTGTGATCAGTATGTTTAGTGATCTTTTTGATTTGGCGAATTTTGATCTGAGCACCTTAACTAGGTTTGTTTTGACCGTGAAGAAGAATTATCGCACAGTGCCGTACCATAATTTCGACCATGGATGGACAGTAGCCCATTCTATGTACGTCATGCTGAAGAACGACTACAGAAAGCGGTTTAATTACAATATGGTGAGTATGACAATATTATAGAATTTCACTTATTTTTTTTATGAAATAGAAAGGAGGGAGGGAGCGTGCAAGCAGATCACTTAATGCTAAGTTAGTATCGTCACCCATGGACACTTCAACCTAACTAGCTCAGTCTAGTAAGGGACCAAACGATTAGTGTAAGATGTGATAAAACTGAAAATTTGTTACTTTAATATTTTTAACTGCAGTCTGATTATGACGTAGAAACCTCACAATACGTGTTGTTTTGAGACGTAATGCTTTCTGCGTAAGGCGTTTAGTCCAACTACCTAAGATATGCCTCTGAAGATGTTTGTTGAGGTGAGGAAGAGATTTATGACTTTAAGTATAATATTGTCCGAATACACATCGAACCGGCGACTGTCATGTTAGTGCCTTCACTCCACAGCCATTGTGTAACTCATTATCATGTTATTCCAAAAGTCCTGTATTCGATCTATGCATGTTTTAGCGACTAGCCCTCTTCGTAGCCTGCCTTTGTCATGACCTGGACCATCGTGGTTACACTAATAAATACATGAGTGAAATCGCCTCGCCTCTAGCAGCCATGTACACCACCTCTACACTTGAACATCATCACTTTAATATCACCGTTACGATATTGCAGCAGGTACGTATGTTCGTTCATCAGTACTGTCCCCTTATAAATAGCATGATTAACTTCAATATGGTACAACTTTTATGAGCTCCTTACATTTCGTTTAAGGTAATCCAGTAATGCAAAACTAAACATATATGTAACGAGGTTGTAACAAGTAATACCTATTACAATTGAAAATAAATATGACAATTTGAGTGTTTAAAAATGCAAAATATTTATTTATATGGCAATTGATACAGGATAATGAAACGAAAGTAAATTAAAATGTGAAAATAATGTTAGTTCAATTTATTCACAAATTTAAATGTACAAACATTGCTTTGTACAATACGAACGCCTGTAATAAATATTTACAAATAATAAATAAATTCTAATAAAAATAAAAACAATATGATAGTCATAGACGATTTAATTCAGAGAGGATTAACCGTTTGGTGTAAAAATAGACAGATAAAAATGTATTTGATATTATATGTTTATCAGGATGGCCACAACATATTTTCGCATATCACCAGTGAGGACTACAAAGAGATCTTGGGTTTTATCAGGCACTGCATCTTAGCAACTGATCTAGCTAAGTTCTTTCCAAACTTGGAGAAATTAAAACAGCTGCTTGATGTCAAAACTCCTCAATTCAACTGGGCCTTAAATTCTCATAGGTATGATGATGCTTTAGTGATAAACTTGCCTTAATAACGTACTGCATTTTTAATGTAAATGGTTTTCTTATTAGGTTACTTAACTTACTTTGATTAACGTTTTTGTATTCAATTTCAATTCTAAAGTAATTTAAAGTATTTTTAACATAAATTAAAAGTAAAAAATGGAATCAAAATTGTATGAATTGCTTTTAGCGTTACATTTTCGAAAATGACAGGCAACCATTTCTACCCTGCCATGGTTCGCTGTGGTACATTTTGGTCGCAAAAATGGATAAAACCATTGCTGAAGCGTATTGTGATACAATATACAATCCTATCAAAATTTGAGCTTAGTCGATACTATATGAGTTTTCGAAGCGATTTATATATTTAAATAAAAGATGAATAAATATCATTTTATGGTTTATACATTCTTTGTATCTTTCTAAACTTAAGTAATAAAGTCTCTGACGGACGTTATAACGATTGTAACAGCAATAATTTAATGATATGTTGTTTACCGGAATAAAAGGATAACTTGCTTTATATATGTGTATGCATATTTGCGATTATTTTCATTGTAGGCGCTATATTTTCTAAAAGTGATCATTTTATTTATCTGTTATAATTATGTTCCATGAACAAAATATTTGTGCTTTTAGCGAGACTTTGAATTCCATAAAGGAAGTAACTAAGCGAATTCGTATTCTTTTTTTGTGTTACTTAATTTCAGTGTAATCAGTGCTAAATTTCAATAAGAAATCTTCACCGAACGCACTTTTCAGAGATCTTGGCATGGCAATATCTATGACGGCAGCTGATCTGTCAGCTGCGGCTAAACCTTGGGATATACAGATAAAGACAGTAAAGGTAATCTTTGAAGAGTTCTATGATCAAGGAGACAAGGAGAGGGCTGCTGGTAGAATACCAATACCGATGATGGACAGATATAAGCCCGATGAGCAACCATCTAGCCAGGTGAGCTTCGTATTAATAATATTTAATTAGAATATTTTAAGGAAAGTGGTCAGTAAGTAACTTTTTTTTATAAAACATGTGTTCAGTCTTAAACTGCCTATGGCATATTTCAGGTGGGCTTTCTCAAACAGATATGTGTTCCATGCTATAGTACACTTTATCAAATTTTACCAAACACGAGGCAGATGTACATGATGGCTTTGAAGAACTTGGAACGGTGGAAGGCAAGAGCCAAGAAAATTCAAAGAAAACAAGACGGAATGTCCAAAACGGATGAAGATAATGAAGAAGAAGAGAATGTAATCATTCCTTTAGTAAAGACAAAAGAAAGTGCTTGTTTAAATGTAGATGAAAACCTGGAACCTATTACTTGGGTAGAAGAAGAATCTATCCAAGATAGCGTAGTTACTAGAAGTGGGATTTGGAGAAACATAGATGGAGTGACGTGGATCGACGAAGAAGGCGTTGTTGTAAGCAGGAAAGCATTGAAATCTATCGTTCACACCGAGGCAAATGAAGTTAAAAATAAGCAGAATAAGTAAGATTTTAATAATACAAAAACAAGTAAGATGAGTAATAATGTCATCTTTATTCTTCTCGTTGTATTAATTCTGAGGTGAATAAAAGTCACCGTTTTTGTCGAATTATTTCACGTGGGTGATATCACCTAGGTGAAATTCTTCTAAAGTGAAATGAGGAAACTCAAAAACCCACGTCATTTACCCAGGTGATTTTACCCAGATGAACATAGTAGTATACGTTGTGTAGTAAATTGAAAACAAAAGTAGTATAGGAATCAGTGTATACGATACTAAGTCTTAAGTACTAGTTTTACTTAATAAGTGAAGTTACCAAACTTTTTCAAGAAAATTTGACCTTATGACTGCTTTACTGCGTAAATCAATATATTACCATTTGAAATTGGGTAAATTTCACTGAATAGAAAAAGCGTCAAGCAGGGTTCTGTGGTGTGCTTTGGAGAGAGGTGGAGGTACAGCAGTGGACTGCAACGGGCTGATGTGAATCAACTAAAGTATTTTCACTTAACTTAAAATCTAGTTGTATAAATTCGCAAGGCTTTTTATTGCATTTTTTAAGATTTCACTTATTCTAGTCTATATCTGTGTTTATGTGTGAAAGAAGGTTATAATAACAAGGAAACGAGCAACATTTTTTTTAAACCATATAATAGAATTACATAACAGTTTAAATATATTTGATTAATAAATTCGTTCATTATTATTTATTTTAACAGCAGAAATCCGAGGTGTTTATTCTGATGTACATAAATTACCTTTATTATCAATTTGTTGCTTGAAGTAGCTTTAATGTTCTAAAGTATTTATAATACATAAAGTATATGATACATGTAAAACTTTTAATATTTATTTATTTAATAAGTATTTTCACGTTGTATTACTTGCACCATACATAGATATCTCACGTAGGTACAGTAATATAAATACATTAATTTAAAATCTATATTTTTCATTTATTCATATTTCATAAAACATCCTAAACTCTTACTTAAGGACAAAAATGGAAAGGCAATTAAGACCAAGTTACATTAAATAGGAATGGTATACGTAGCCGGTTAAGAAATTAAAGACAGGGATACACGATTATTATCTATTGCTACAGAAAACTGGTTTGTCTTATTTGATGAACTGTAATCATATTAATCAAGCAGAATAACTATATCTAAATACTCTATAAGCACATTAACGTTAATTTACACAAAATTGATTTCTTCATATAATGAAACTGCTTAATTGTATTGCTGTATATTGCAGAGTTACTTATAGATGTCGACAAAGCTTAATCCACCTTTGCCGACATCCTGGGTTTTTAAATCATAGTAGGTGATCAGGCAACTGGAAAAAAAACAATATTGGATTATTTAAAATGTACGAAACTTTTAAATCTTCGCTTTTCGTGAACTTGAACTAGAGATAAGACGTTCGTGTTGGTGTGACTTGAAGACTTGGTCTCTACATGTTTGAATACTCTAAAGAAATCTTTTGGTACGATTTTGTCGTTCATTGTTTATAATCAATCTATCACTGTCCACTGGTGAATGAAGGCCTTTTTTTAACGTATGAAAACCTCCACGGGTCATCACCCACCGGGGTTTGAGGCAGGGTGGTGTGCTGGAATCGGACCGACTAAAACTACATGGTGTGCCACTATACGCCTGCAATGAGAGGGATCCAGGCACTGCTGTTATTAAACCATCTGGACCCCTCTCAGCGTCTACCTGCTAGTGCGGGGACCACCTTTGGATGAACTCTCTATTTAGGCGACGTACGGCGCACGTGAACGTTGCCTCCTCGGGGTTGTCCACCTTAGCGAATAGAGGGAAAACTCGAAAACTCGTCTCGTTCATCCGTGGCTACACTCAGGATGGCAGGAGGCACTGGTAAGCACACTTCCGCCGCCCAGTTCAGCAAAATTGGGTCTGATTTTGGTGGTTGTCTTCTCCGGACTTCTCTGCCACCTCCTTCTGTGAAATTACGTTTTCGCAGAAGTTTGCGCGAGGTGAGGTAACCGCGTACGGTTCTAACTACCAATATCTTATGAGGACGCCATAGGTGAACCCTATTCTGGGCAGTGAGAGCCTCCGCCTACACTAATGCGCAATACAGTGCCATTGACCGGACAACCTTCATGTGCAGCCATCTTGTCGCGACGCTAACATCATCCAAATTAGGCAAGTTAGCCAAGGGCAGACGCAGCGCCGTCTAGCTTAGGACCAAGCTGTCTGAAGTGCTCGTCGAAGAGCTACCTCAGTCAAGGGTCAGGCCCAGATACTTGGTGAATGAGGGTTACCCTCAAGGAACGCAACGCATTTCAGTTTTGGGCAGTCCACATCCATCCGCTGATAATCATTTTCGATAAATCATTGGTCTATTATGCTGCGAGGACACTTACACATTTTGACTTCAGCGATTTATAATGTAGCCTTATTTATTACGTCAACATTAACATTACTGTAGAATCTGTATGTATCGTCAAGTTACGTAACTAATGAACTGTTTATAACAACTTTTTGCTGACGGGGACTGAAGATCAGTTGCTTTTTTATTATAATAATAGCAAGCGAGGCGAGTGACCATTTGCCTCGTAGATTTTTTGGTATTCACTTTGAGATTGTAAAGAATCTAAAAATTCTATAGAAATGTCACTGGTAGCATATGTATTATTAGCAGAATCGTAACACTATTAGTCAGTTTACAAGTGATGACATTTTCACAGATAAATGAATTCATCTATTTATAGCCGACGTTAGCCATATACATATATATATTTATAGCCAACCTAACTTTTCATAGCTTCATAAGTAATCTCCTTACTAAAGAGAGAATAAGTATTTGCTTTACTAACTTATACGATATATTTACGACAGTGAAATATTTGTTATATTAGCAAAATGTCTGATAAAAAACTGTTATATTACACAACTACCATTACAAGTTTGTATTATTAGAACCACATGATTAAGTGCGAAAAAAAAAGATTACCCGGTTACCTAATTTTATATTTATTTTATATGAAATAGAGTTTTATTTAAATATTTTAAGTTCATTTATAATTAATCGAACATTTTGGCTAAACAAAATAACTTACAACTTAACATCATTGATTCAATTTTTGAACGAGTAAAATAAATACAATACAACAAAACTTATGCCGCATTCATCATCAGCAATCTAGTCTACAATCAAGGTACTTACTTTTCAGGAGCGATTCCAAGTTCTTTGCGAAATAATTCTGTGACTTCCTTTGTGATAATTTTGTTCTCTTTAAGACCTAGATGGCCTATTGATTCCAGGCTTGCTACGGCACCAGACTTGTCTGGTCCTAGATGACCAAAGTTTAAACTGCAGTCAGTTGAAACTAGTACAACGAATCTCTGTAAACATACGTCTATTTCAGATTATATTCTAAGAATTTTAACAATTTGTCCTTATTGGAACAAAACATAGACTTCAGTGGTTATAGCGAGGCTTGAAACGCACGGGCCAAATTTTTTGTGTGGCATGCCATTCGTGATGACCTTTAATCTGAACGTCATACAAATGTGTAGAAATCATACTACACAGCCTATTTTTTCCTTTTACTGAAGAACAAAGTTGTTGTTCTTTCAGTTTATTAGACAATTTCTATGAAAGCTGGAATCTAGAAAAAAATATATGAGTCTACTTGTTACGTTGCGAAACGTTACATAACTACTGCCCTTTGAAGTTCAATATTATCTTCTCGTTGGTCATTGTGTTGTTATATTTTACTAAAATACGCTTGTACACTACTTTGATAGAATATTTACTTGCTGCAGAATAAAAATAAAATGATAATGATGATTTTGTATCATTTATGACCGGTTCTGGAGTGGGCGATTACTATTTTTATGAATGCTTAAATGTCATCGCAGCTGTAATTGTTCTACCTGCTTTAAACTAAAACACTGAATTCGTATTTTTATTATGAGAGTGACTGAACTTGTTAGTTTTTATTTTTACCAGTAATGAATGCTTTATAGGACACTGTAAAGATATATTCTCCTATTTAAAGAAGTTATATGCCGAAAACTAGAAAATCGTAATACTTGAGATTAAAATTTATTTAAATTACTGAACAAATAAGAATTCTATTCCGTTAAATTTTCTTCCACTAGTACAGTTCATATATTACCTAAATTACGGCAAACAATATGTACGAGTATTGTAGGTTAATGTCATGACAGTTAAAATTGAACAGACAAATGGAGTTTAAATGAAAGGAGGTACGACGAACATATGATTTGTAATGTTTAAAAATATACGTCAGGTAACGGGTAAAAATACAAATATGTACTTACATCTTCATCTTTTCTAAGCGTTCTTGATAACAAAGGCAATATTTTAGAAATAAAATTCTTCGGTATTTTATCCTTGGTGAGGTTAGTAAAGAGTTTGAAACACGGCATGTTTATTATCGTACAACTAACTGCAGTATTGGACGACAATGTTATGTTGATACAGTGACGCGAGTCACACTCACTGATAACCTAAAATTGATGTTGATAACGTTATATATTTGTTTGTGTGGTTTTTATTAGCAATGTTAAACAAAGAACAATCATTGTGAATAAATTTACTTGTTATCATACATATAAATAAATTTATCTTGTAACTGAGGAGTTAAAGATTATTTGGATGGAAAGATATTATACCTTTATATAACTTCTTAAACCCACTTTAAAAAATATAAACCAAATACAAGGGCATTACTTAATAATTTTATACATCTGCGAGGTATAAGTTCTGGTTTCTATTTTTTTCTGTGCGCAAATCCCCACGGACACCACCGAAAAGTGGTTATGTCGGACTCGAACCGAGTAAATACTGTACTTGAGAAGGTACCAGTAGCCGGTGAACCAGGTGCACCCTAGTAAAAAAATCCCTGGCACCCCGACGTACCACGGGCCACTATGGCTGTAGATGGCCCCCTCAAGTTCTATAGCCTAAGGTCACTAAGAGCGTCAACTCAAAATATTATTTAGAAAATTTTTCTTAAACAACCAGTAGATCACATGATAAAAAAATATTCGAGGTACTTATCGACAGTTTCAAGTGCAATACATCATTATCTAATGTGCTACTTTTTGGATCGAAAGTGAAAATATCATTTTAGACACCGCCTGTTTTTGCCCAATAATTTATTTGATAGGATTAAGTATTTAAGTATGTCATTTTATAGTCCACCTTATCTAACTGTATGATATATAATACTTCACATAACTCACACAATCACAATAACCTTTCCGTAAATCCATGAAATTGTGAAGTTATTTTATCATTGAATTTTAATTTGAATTTTTAAAACAAAAAAAAACAATACATACACAATAGATTTTTTTTTTCAGACGTCTTTATAAAGTCACATAGGTCTCTTTCCATAGCGTTGTGATTTTTTTAATTCACTTTTATACCATTGATCGTTAAAATGTACGATTAAACGAACTCATTAATAACTAGTCAGTTTAATCCAAACGTTTTTTTACTATTCCATAAAAAAATAAATTTGAACTGACCTCCACTGTCAACTGAAAAAAAGTTTTCTCTCTATTAACCGCAGAGATTTCTATTAAATGAAATTCGCTGTTTGGTATATACTAAGACTAGGTGACCCACACAACCTTGATTGCGTCTCCTATTGCCCATAGCGTAAATCTACAAACACTAATATTACATCAACAAATTTGTTCGTTATAAAACAGGTTATAGTGAGCTAGCCTTAAAAGATAGACATATGCTATCACCAATTTTTTTTAGACCTTTTGAAGGAAAATAATTCTCTCATATTTTTTTTTATGAAACTTTAACCATTTACGCAGCACATGTAATGGAAGCTCTCAAGAGGAATAACTTTTCTGTGTTTTAGCAACGTTTTTCATGAATACTCCGCTATTTTTTGATCATAATATGATCATATTAAACTTATAATCCTCCTCGATATATATAGACCGTCTATGACTTTAAGAATTAATCAAATCGGGCCAGTAGTTTCTGAGAATAGCGCGCTCAACTAAACAAACAAACTCTTCAGTTTTATAATATTAGTATTTGAAGATTTAGACTTCTATTAGTAAAATCTAAGGTTTAAACAATTTACGAACTTTTACAGAAACAACACAAATCTGTAAAACTAAAATCGATTTGTAAATATAAGGAAATAATATCAAGAGTCTGCTATTGTAGTGATCGATTTCTTTGACGTCTACCTATTATTCAGTCTATCAGAACGCTAACACGATAGCTCTTAGATTAGATCGACTATAATTTCTAGTATTACATTTTCGGAAGCGACAGATCATTTTAATATATACAAAAGAGGTTAAATTATACATATAGATTTTATCACTCTTTCAACTTGTTCTACTATTATATAACATTACTGAACGCTAGATAACAAATATTTATCGCTATATAGGTATGTATACCCAAAATAAACAACAAAACTGGATTTTTAGGCAATAGCTATGGTGCAGATAATTACTAACTGCACACACTATTTACTATTCGCAAAAAACATATTATTTCAATGTCAAGGAAACTCTAACCTCAAAAAATAAACTCTATGTAAATAAAATTCGCTTAAACGTCATTTAAAATTTTAATTATCCCTTCGGTTTCATCTCTATAAGTCAAATACTTGCCAAAATATGTCACCTACAAACCAAATGTACGTGTCAAGTAGTACGTAAGTTTTAATATAGTTTGTGTTGTTTGAATAGGAGTGGTAATACTTTAACTTCTAAACTTACCTCTATCAAATTGCATACAAATACTAAGAAAACCTTAAAGAACTTGGAACCAACTTTAGAAATAACTTTTGGGCACTGTTTATCTTCGCTATTGATACACACTATAACCTACAACACTGACATTGGAGGGCCTCTCAGTCGAGGCATACAATCATTATAACACTACTTATTTAAAATGATATGCAGTTGATTCCGATAAATTAAGAAGAAGTTGATTTTTAAATAGCTAGGGTGTCTTTTGTCACTGCACATTGGTTAAAGAATAGCAGGTAACGTGCGAGCGGTGGCAACCAAACCGGTTATGTCATTATTATAATTTTACTGAATTATTTACATAACTTATCCAACAAAATAAGTGGCGTTAACGTTTTATATTTGATGTTAACCTTATATAGAGATATGGCAATAAATTCTTCGTTCTTTAATCGCAACATGTGTGAATATTCATCTTCTAATATGCATTATTAAGTTTGAAAATCATTATTTGATGTTTTTTCTTTTTATCAGAACAAACTTGTCTATGCTTCTATAATTCTTAACAGGACAACTTGAATATCTTTACCAGTAAAACATAATTCACTAAGGATCGGGTTCATATTTTATACGGACAGCTATTTTATTTTTGATTATGTTAATAAAAATAATCACAATTGGATTAAAGTAAACATGTTTGACGTCACGTCATAAATACAAATATTATGCAATATTTTTACTATTAAAATGGATTAATGGTTTAACATATCAGTTTGTATTTGTATGGTGGTATAAAAAACTGTTTATGCGAGGAGTGTACAGGTTGTTCGTAAAATAACGTTTTTTGCGTATTTTCGACTGGCTGACCTGCACAAGTTAGTCTGCTTTTTTGAAAAGAAATAAATTTCCCCTATTTTTAGTCGATCTCATTGATGATTGTTTCCTATTTATAGTTTAGCCATTTAGTGTGATATTATATAGCCTTTAGCCTTCTGTGATAAACAAACTATCCAACCCTTAAAAAAACATTATTTCCCAAGCCTTTTTCAAACAAAAAATCTTCAAATATTATTTTTATTTATCGCTAAAAGGCGTGAGTTTAGTACATGATACGTGTTCCTCGATTTGTGTATGAGAGTTTAATTAGTGTTGTGTAACTATCAAAGCCTTATTGATAATTTCGAGGAAAGTTTGTGGCTAACTGTCAACAATATTTTATTTATATTGATATTATCAACAGATAGAATAATGTTTTGTTTTAATTTAATTGTGCAATTTCTGTTAATACAGGAGGTGGGTACCATTGTAAGTCTTTTACGGAATTTCGTATAAGCAGCGTTTTTAACTCATTTATGTGCACAGGTGGCTACTATAGCTGTTAGCAACCTACATACAGAAACAGTATTGCAACCCTTATTTTTAAATTATTGAAATATTTTTATATTTTTTTTCCTTTCGACTTATTTTCTATTAAATGCTTACACTTGCTTTTTGTAACCAATTGCGAAATGTTTGTTTTGTTTTGTCATAATTGACATTGGTTACTTACATATGTTGTAAAACGTGACTGAACGAAGCGGGGATCTATTATTGGCTTACTGTTAAAATCCTGTACGTTAAGGAAAGTGTTACAGATAATTTCTTTCCCCTATCTACTTCTTAAATAGCAGTGATCCGTGAGCATACTATTATTAAAACATACAAACAAAATAATAGGTAGGTAAAAGTAGACACCACAAGTTAAATTTTTTTAGTTTCGGATAGTAAGCACGCCTAAGACGGTACAATTCCGAAGAGGCTGGATTAACATTTTCGTCAGTCCGTTCTATGATTTATAGAGTTCGCTAAAATACGCAAATCAACTGGTCATATCATCCGTTAATAAATAAAAAAATCAGTACAAATACCTGAACATTTATCATGGTGTATAAAATAACAAAATAATAAATAAAACAAAAAAGAAATATAAATATATATGAGAAAAAAATATCAAATTTTAAAAGATTTAATGCCTGTAATTATGTCATCATTATCATCATTAACAGCCTTCAAGTGTCCACTGCTGGATATAGGCCCCTCGTTAGAGAGTAAATTTAAAAGTAAAGTAAAAATTTAAAAGTATTAATTGTCATCAGAATTGACAAAAATTTATCAGACTCTACAAAATAATTATGGATATCAGTTACTTGAGTAGGGTATGAAACAAAATATACTATGATAACTAGACTATTGATAACCACATTTATATTTGTCAAATAATTTGTCAAACCAGTTTTTCAAAATACATAGTGTAATGCATATTAAACGTCGTGACCAGCATAGTTTTTGTCCAGAGTAGATATCGAACCCACTAAATATAGAATAAAATCAGGTTCGATACATTAGACACAGGTGGATTAGAGTTTTCTGATTAGTCTGTATAAGTGATCTTATTTATTTGCTGTTTCTAGGGCAAATGAGGAAAAGTGACCCCAAATTTGGCAACATTCAGTCCCTTCATGTCGTAGAAAGTAATCATCAACCTGTAATAAAAGGATCATCATTGAATTTTCTGCACAATCTTTACATAATTTATTATAATACTAATAAGGATATTGCTAATGCTATAAATGCGAAAGTGTGTTTGTTTGTTTGTCTTTCTTTCACGTCGTAACGGATTGAATTTATGGTGTGATTATTGTACCTGGAGATAGTTAAGCAACTAAAGAGTGGTATAGGATTCTTTTTAATCCGGTAAAACATCTCATCCCATCGTGACGCGTATTTGAATCACTCCACATTTTGAAAATGCCGATAAGGTGCCATTAGGTTTTTCATATTATGCACAATCTCAATTTTTTACATACTATACACAATCTGTAATTAGACTTTATAAAAATATTCGTGGTGTCTGGTAAATGTCACTATATTGAATAAGATACCCTGACTCTTTATCCATAAATATCAAAAAATAAAGCTTCTACCAGAATTTCGTCACGTAGAAGAAATGATTGTACTTTTAAGCTAAAGTGATTATATAGCTACTTACTGTTCAGAAGAAATATTAAGTTCCTTGTCAATTAAGTCTGATACTTCCTTTGCAATAATTTTATTCTCTTCTACACCTAGATGGCCTATTGATTCCAGGCTAGCCACGGCACCTGGCCTTTCCTTCGGTTGACCACCATAAGCCAATATACAATCAGTCGATATCACGACTACAAATTCCTGGAAATAAAATATTTATGTTTTAGAGTTAAGTAAGTCAAACATAGGTTCGCTCATTAATTAACAAAAAGGATACTTTTTGTAGATAATAAATTAATTAAACAGTTTACAATCAAAATCATAATTAAAATCTCTTTTATTATAATTACAATACAAACTTACAAATAAAATTTACGGAGAAGAGTAACATTTTGTGCATGTTTCTATAATGCTTAATTGAATAATTTGAGTTTAAAATTTACAATTCCAACAATTAACATGTGAATATTACAATATCTTAATTCCATTCCTTCAAAAATACAGATATATTGAAATAAGGTGGATATTAAGACATTGTTACAAAATTAAAGGTCAGTGTTATCGCTATAATGTTAATAGAGTAGTTTTATTTGTTACCGCTTACCATTAATCTATCTACTAAATATTATAGTGACAATAAAAGCAAACTTTTCGGTCGTCTGACACACAACACCATCTAGCTTCATACTAAGCAATGTTTGTACTATGACTAGATTGACTGATAGAATACTTATATATTTTTACTTTTTACTTATATAGTAAATATTTGCAGATCATATAAACAGTTAATCTGACTCGAGAAATATTAATAATAATACTAGTTAGTAATGGCAAATAATATATTATGGCAAGTCACATCGATAAGCCAGGGGATAGCCAGGGGATAAGATTGGATTATTTTTTCATCACTTTTTACCCTAGAATCATTTTAAAATCGCCAATATTATTAATTAGAATATAAAAAGAAATATCTTTTAAAATTCATACCCTCCAAATTATATTGAGTTAAGCCGATTCTCGGTGTAGTGCAATGCTTAAATAATTTTCTTCTATTAAAGTGATCGCAAGCATAACTAAAACTATGTTGCTTGGCAGTTATTAACCTTCTTTTTAATGGATTGTAGTTAAATAAAATATTCGCATACTTGAATGGATAAAAAGATTTAAAATAGATATTGAATAAAAATCGGCTTAAGCAGAGATAGCCAACTATTAATAGTTGTAAAAAGAGAAACGGTAATACTTACATTTTCAGGTTTATTAACTGTTCGAGATAGCACAGGAATCATTTTAGAAATGAAGTCCTCTGGGATTTTGTCCTTTGAAAGGTTGGTGAAGATTTTTAAACAAGGCATGTTTCTTTAAAGACAAATACTCGGTGAAACCCGCTACTTCGAAGAGCGAAACAATCTAACTGATAAAAATGAGTGTCAGTTGGAAATTTTTACTTACTAGTAATGTCCGTTATCAGTTCGAATTACATTCAGTTGTGTAATATGATAGCTAGTAAATGTGTATCAAGCGTATTCAACAATGCCCTTGACGCAAAGTACTAATAATCTCAATTGGACAAACAATTGGGAAGATCTACAAAGTGCTTTCAATCACTTTAACCCAGATATTAGTGTTGTTTAACATTGAGCAGACGATGGCTTGTATGTGACAGCACTTAACCTTTTTGTTTAAATTCATGAAAGCTAAGTAGCTATAGAAGATGTATACTGTGAATATGATAAGATCTTCTGTGAAAACGTCATTTCGCCGTATTAGACGATGGAAAAAGCGTGAGAAGACTAGTACCATCCGGACCCATTATATCACCGGCAAACAGGGCGGTGGCGTCGCGCTTACCAACACCTCATGCTGCCTAGGTGTGGCCGCGAGTGTATGGGACGGGTTGTCCCTTCCATATGCTATAGTAGCCAGCTGCGATAAGGTGACATCGTGTGCCGTATATCGCTTAAGCAGAGAGTTGACCTAAGGGAAGTGAAGTGCTCCCAGTTCCACCCTATTTCAGGCGCAAAGTGGCACACTATGTGATTATAGTTGGTCTGATTCCGGCTCCCCACTTCGCTGCAAAACACAAGTGATCGTCCGAGGGGTATTCCACACGTAAAATAAAAGGGCACGTTGTCCTGCGTGGCATGGGACATAGGACTACACTTTGTGTCCGTTTCATAAAAATCAGTAAAGCCCCACGACACAGGATACCTGCTTATTGCGAGAGAAGCCTTTTTAAATAAATATGAAGAAGATCGTATAAGTCAAGTCAAGTCTAACGGTATTTTTCCTCTAGACCTTTGACCTTTTCATTTTCCTTCATATTATTTAGTGTTTTTCCAAAGAAACATAAA
The DNA here is from genome assembly GCA_949316085.1 of Hypercompe scribonia. Lineage (NCBI taxonomy): Eukaryota > Metazoa > Arthropoda > Insecta > Lepidoptera > Erebidae > Hypercompe > Hypercompe scribonia. The sequence continues at coordinate 22,782,768 of OX438968.1, read as the reverse complement.
AAACCAATTAAACCTTACGTATGATATTGTATTACAACAAAATATTTATGTTAAGTTGTCCCGAAGGCAATATCAAATAAATATCAAATATCATAAGAAAACAACAGAAGCATAAAAACAACAACTATGTTGTTTTGTTGGAGATCTTATTTCTTATTTACTAATTGGTATTTAGTTACCTATTTGTGTTAATTGTTATTATATCATATTACAATATGTTATTGTAACTATAAATACTTGCAATGTCATGCTTCTTGAAATGTTTATAATGTTTGTTGTTTCGAAGACTACAGAATTATTTTCCTTTCTTTATTAAAACGCAAAGAAATTTCATTAAGAAAGTAATGTACTACAATCTAAAGAACTTTTAGAAACTTAAGCCTAGTGCAGAACGATTAGTTAAACTTAACAAAGAAACGCAATAGATCTCTGTTTCGTAGTGTTCAAAATTATATCAACATTATTTCTAGCACGTATCTCTAACCTAAATAGCGTAAGTTCCCTTTGCTACTAATATAGAAATTAAACCTTTATTTCACATCAAGTTTAAGTTTCTAAGCGGCAGATTGAATAGGGACGATCAGTGGATAGCAGAGGAGAATTGGGTAGATGACTGTATCTTAAATAAATACCAATGTCCACTTCATCAAAACTAATATTGCAAAACAATAATGTACTCGTACATACACTCGAATAAAGAGCTCACTAACTTTTGAAATAAAATCACATAGCATTTTATTCACAAATACTGAGATAATATTCTCTGAATTTTCTTAAAAACATAGTTTTGCTTCTGTTTTGAATTATGTCGAGTAAATGAAATGATCTTTTTTAATTGTTCTGTCATTATGGCAAATTTTTTATTCCAGTTGTAATAAATGAACAATTAGTCGATGTACTTGTATGTTTATTAGTTACAATATTCTACGACAAATACACTACCGTCAGAAGCGTTAGAAACCAGCACTTTTGTCTAGGTGAGGAAGAGTAAAAGTTTTCACAGCGCACAACACCAAAGCTTTATCGTTTTCCTCATTTTTGCGTTTGAACGTACGAAACTATAAAAGTTATTGTAGATTTCTTATTGATTGTTTTTTCACCTTTTACCTAATTAAATCAGTTTAAGTATATCAAAGTATTCAAATTTAATCACTAAGTGTATAGTTTTGGTAAATTTTAAACTCGGAAGATAGGTTACGTCTTGCGGTTAAGCGGCGACAGTGTTATGGAGGAGTGTGATTATTACGGAAACCGCATACATAAAGACGTAATAACATATTTCTTGAGACCACAATAGACGTTGTATATCTACAGATGGTATTTCACTTTCGCAATGTATCATGATGCCATATTGCAACCAACTATTTTATATGATATACGTGAGAATGGATATGTATTTTATGTAATTGTTGATGAATAAAATTTTTGGTACATAATTCAATTGACAAATAATGTATTTATTTTTGTATTAAAATGACTGGGAAACTTTATTTTTGTACCAAATAAACTCGAAAATAAAATAAATATTTTTCATATTTGTAAAAAAAGTACCCATTAAATAAAATACCTAAATTTCTTCGCTTCATGTTATAAAAAGTTTTTTAAACATCAATATAATATACTTTTATATTAAACAATATAATAGCGAACTTGTAGAGTGGTGACCTATATACCTATGTACCTGTAACTCCTACAACTAATACATAACTGATTAGAAAATTGTAAAATTAGAAATTAAATTAATTAGAATTACGAGTAAGTTACAGAACAAAATTCATCAAATATAGTTTATACTTGCATGCATCGCCACGTTTACTATATAGACTGCAGCTGATTATAGATTCAATTTTGTGAACTGTCTCCCAAAATACAGGTAATAGCCTAGTTTGGGTACCAGTGCGTTGTAAACCTCAATGTCTAAGCACTTGACATCTCATGGCTGTAAATAAGACAAATAAACATTTTTTATTATTTCATTATTATAACTTTGAATATTTGCAGCTTTAACATAAAGTTATCCATACTCTCATTTCTAATGAACAGAGCGCGGCATTCCTTCGAGTGATAGTAGTAGTTAGGTTAAGAGAATGAAACTATAATGTGTAAGAGAAGGAGCGAAGGTAGAACCATTTAGAAGACCTCGTCAGAACACTCTTCATGGTAAATATGATAAAGGGCTGCCACAGAAGCATCATCTCTTAGCAACAGTAAAAGCTTAAGGGATTCGGTGGCTTCGGGACTATCGATGAGGACCAAGGACTCGTTATACCTACGAGTATTAATAGCCTCACTCCAAATGTGTATGGCATATAAATCGCTTCAAATTAAAATTCTCTAAGCAAATGTCACTCTAGTCAAATTAAACATGGGGTAGGTATATAGGTATATTTATAAGGTTTAATTTACGTGTGTATTTTGGGCCTGATCAAATTCTCTTCGGCACCGCATCTCATCAAAGGAAAGCAAGAAATAACTCAACTAAGACAGAAAAAGCTATTAAAATTCGAGTAGCAGACGATCTCTGGTATATTTAGTTCTTGTTTTGTATGCTTACTGGTATTCTCATCTAAGATTAATCATAATTGCGAAGTGGTCATAAGTTCTAACCTAACCGCATTATTAAAAAATCTTCAATAGTCCACTGATGGGCATAGACCTGTCTTTAGAAAAGAGGTTTTTACCTTACTAGGCAAAAGTGTGGGCCCACGCTGTCCAGATGGGTTCGTATAGCGATTGTTTCAGCTTTTGTCTCCTCGTTGCGAATTTTCGTAACTTCACTTTAATACACAGTCGTGTGGCCATCAAAAACCATCTTGTACTAAGAATACCACATTCAACACTTATTTCATATTCGTTGCCTATCTGATTTATCGAAATCATATTCACTATATTTCCCACTATTGCGATGAAATGAAAATGTCTTTATTGCGAAATTCTGTATTACGCGTTTTAATGTAACTTTGACAAGTTTTATAAATTCCTTTCTCATATATATTATTTTTATAATTTAGGGGGCAAATAAGCAGACATATCTCTCAATTATAGACTTAGCATCTTTGCAGCGTGTGGAACCCTGCTGCTTCCAGAATGTAGTCTCCAGAACTGGGCCGAGAGAGGTTGAGAATGGAACTAAAGAGGTTCAGTTAAGAAAAGGCAACACAGCGTTGCGTTTAAGAAAAGGCGTGCATTATTAATTTGATATGTACCCACCTTCTTACAATCAATGCAGTTTTTTTTATGTATAACTACTTTATCTACATATCTCAAAAGGAATAAATTTACGTGGTTTTTGCTACTTTATCGTAATGTTTTAAATAACCCTGCTCATAAAATGGGCTATCCAACAATAACAGAATTAGCAAAATCGGTCCCGCCGCTCACATGTGATGTCGTGACAAACAGATATGTGGATAAATTTTTGTGTATATATTTTTTTTCTTTATTAAGAGCCTGCCAAAGTGACTCCACTCTGCCTGATGAAAAGCTTGAATAGAATCTAAGAGTTGTGGTCACCATACTCATCACAAATGCAGACAATGCAGTGTGGTGACACTACACTATGGCGGCCCAGTGAAACGCTCTTTCACGCCCCGCTGTGGGACGTAAAAAGCATGACAGTCACCGTGGCAGTGTAAGGTTCACACAGTTATCACGATAACTGTCACCTCTGCATCAATGGATAGATAACGAGTTTGTTAATTGTAGCAATATGAAATAAAAAATTTTGCTACTAAAAGTTGACACGGCGTTATGCTTTTTTTTCAGAGTAAAAATAATTAATGTAGTTATACTGTACTGTGCTGGATTTACACTGCATGCAATTTGATCGGGTATTGATATTTGAAATCATGGCCAATATTTTAATTATAATTAAACTCATTGTCATTATCATACTTTATCAGGAATCATTGTTGCCTTTTGGCAATAAATATAATATAATAATATCGTACAATTTACTTCGAGACATCAATATTAGTACCTGCATCGGTGTTGTTGAAAGAGGTGGTGTTAATATGCAGCAGAATTCTACAATCCTTATGATATCATGCTCTGTCAAACTACATGTTTCAACTACAAGTTGAAATGATGACTACTCGTAAATGTGTCTATGTTCCTATGTGTAATTTTATATATGTATATCTAAGAGTTGATTCATAGTGCTGTATTTATGCAGTTAGTGGAAGATGCACTAACCAAATCACTAAAATAATTAAACTCTCCTGATGAGAAATGTAGGGTGGAGCTCGAGTATATTAGGTTATTAATTGATTTTAAGATCGATGGACGTGAGCACATATAGGGTTGCCAGTTTTCTTTAAAGGGAAGTAACGCATTGAAATGCCTTTACATATATATTATCAATGATCATCCTCATCATCATCATCATCGTCATCATCAACAGCTTTTAACAGTCCATTGATGAACTTAGCTCTCTCCTTAGTAAGGAGGTTACGGCTTCCAAGTTTCTTTCTTTTGCAGTGATGTTTTATTGCATATTTTGTTTCCTTAGTCGCCTCTTACAATACCCAAGGAAAGAATAGGGCTATTGATCCTCTATATTAACTATCAATTCTAACAATAATTTATCCACAAAATAGTATTTTTTTTTGCACATACTCGCACATTTGCACATTCCTGTATTTAAAAGTGTAATAACGGTCTTATATTCGAAACTTGATTTCGTCATCAAGATGGAAATTCTGCTTTTGGTTTGCCGCCATTTTTATTCATAACCAAAATGCTGCACACGTGTTGCTGAACTAACAGTGCACACGGTAACTCTCATTTTCTGTAAAACAATGAAAAAAATCTTTATTATCATTATTCTGGTGATACCAGCCCGAATGGCATTCTCATTATCGCATACTTTATCCTCAAATAACGTTATATAATAGCAATATTCTTGCAACTTACGATTGACAACCCTACTCATCAAATAGAATATGCATGATTCCACAAAGAGCTCTGAATTCGAAAATAGTCCATCAAAGCTTCTCTGCCCGCCAGAATTGCTCTGCCTGCTAATTTAGTGCAACATAATATTAGTCTACAAACCTTTATATTACTGTTTCTTTAGTTAATCCTTGCAGTTTTGGTTGGTAACTACTCAGCCTCAAAGTCAAGTAGTATTTACCTTTACAGACCAAAAACTTTTTTAAATTTCTTTTACCATTACAGACCAAAAAGTATCCAAGACGAAAATATTTGGTATAATAAATAAATGAAATGACGTACAAAGTGATGGATACAAAACCGTAAACATTTAACCACTACTTTGATATTCAGTTATAAATTAACTACATCGCCAGCACCGCAGGTGACAATGTCCCTTCCTGAACAAAGCCAGAGCTAGAGCCTCAAGCCTTTGAGACTAATGGAACCCTCAAATTCCAGGAGGCTCCAATTTGTTATGTCCATTATATTTGGTGGATGTCTACACGTGACTGTGTACATCGTGACTACAATGTAAGTCTTTACAAAGAAACATGAAAGCCTTGGTGCTAAATTCACTCGAGGGAGCTGCCACCTGCTGTTTGCTATTTTGAGGCATTTGTAATAACGTTAAGGCCTGTAAATCAATTTTGTACTACGCGTTGTCACGATATTGGTTGAACTCTACAGGTCATGTGTATTATGTAAGATTTATTTAATCCTCTGGCTCTGGTTTCCTACTTTAAGATTTTAGGAATCATAACCATCTTTTAGTGATGTATTCCTAGCCGATTTCGACTACGGTGGCCAGTGTCAGTAGAGATCAACCAACTAAACAGAGGATATTACAGTACATATTTATACGCAAACACAGGTGCACTCTCTCTTCCCTCACTCTTACAATCCGATGAGGCGGCTATCCGATATGATCAGGAAGGACCCAGGTGTATTACGATGGTTTTATTTACTCGCAAAGATACAAAGGTTAAGGCTCCAATAGCCAACTTCCGGACTGTTAGCAAGTATTTATTTAATAACGAAAACTGAATAACAACTTTTTGCCACGACCTAGGAATTAAAGCCAAGAACTCTTGATAGGCAGTCGCATGAACTCGCTAGACCAATGTATTATAGTATTGCATCACAACAACTGCATTGTTAATTATAACTTACTTGCAAATACAATTACTTAGTCTGGCCATAAATACTGTTACACTTAATTATAAAAAAATATTACATTTGAATTTCGAATCTGTCATTTTTATACGATTGTTCATTGTGTTTTCTCATTTTGGCGCCAATACATTGTAAAATATTTTGCGATATTAAAATGGTGTGGGGTGATAAAGAGAACCGAATCGCTGTGATAGCATTACACAAAGTAGGTATGGAGCCAAATGCAATTTTTAAAACTCTCCATACACTTGGTATTAGTAAAATGTTTGTGTACCGGGCTATTAATAGGTACAATGAGACCTCCTCTGTTTGTGACAGAAAAAGATCTGGCCGTCCACGTAGTGTTCGTACGAAAAAGGTGGTCAAAGCAGTAAGGGAAAGAATTCGAAGAAATCCTGTCCGAAAGCAAAAGATTTTATCTCGGGAAATGAAGATAGCACCTAGAACCATGTCGCGTATTTTAAAAGATGACTTAGGACTTGCAGCCTATAAGAGACGCACTGGCCATTTCTTAACTGATAATTTAAAGAAGAATAGGGTGGTAAAATCGAAACAACTACTGAAGCGGTACGCAAAGGGAGGTCACAGAAAAATTTTGTTTACGGATGAGAAAATTTTTACAATTGAGCAACATTTTAACAAACAAAATGACCGTATTTATGCTCAAAGCTCTAAGGAAGCTTCCCAATTAGTCGACAGAGTGCAACGTGGACATTATCCGACTTCAGTGATGGTTTGGTGGGGTGTTAGCTATGAAGGAGTGACTGAGCCATATTTTTGTGAAAAAGGTATCAAAACATCGGCACAAGTGTATCAAGATACCATTCTTGAGAAGGTAGTTAAGCCCCTTAACATCACCATGTTCAATAACCAAGTATGGTCCTTCCAGCAAGACTCGGCGCCGGGTCATAAAGCTCGGTCCACGCAGTCTTGGTTGGAATCGAACGTTTCGGACTTCATCAGAGCTGAAGACTGGCCGTCGTCTAGTCCCGATCTTAATCCGCTGGATTATGATTTGTGGTCAGTTTTAGAGAGTACAGCTTGCTCTAAACGCCATGATAATTTGGAGTCCCTAAAACAATCTATACGATTGGCAGTGAAGAATTTTCCCATGGAAAGAGTGCGTGCTTCTATTGATAACTGGCCTCATCGTTTAAAGGACTGTATTGCAGCCAATGGAGACCACTTCGAATAAGCTTTTTATATTTTTAATTGTTTTATATTTATGTATTAAACTGACACACTGTAAAAGTAATAAATGTTATTTGCAGTTAACAATTTTCTTTTTTCTTTATTACAATATTTATGGCAAGACTAGGTATATTGTATTCCGTTATCTACTGTGGGGTACTTAACTGATCATCCTTGACGTAGATTGATGGTTGCAAAGTATTGCTGTTATTTGAATGTATGTAACTGTGGGGGTTTCAACTTTTTACTTACAACTCTAAAATAAAGGGTGAGCCAAGAAGAAGCATTAGAATATAACATCTCGCGCAAACATGTTACGGGATTTCTTCGGACTGAAGCTACTAGAATTTGCTGACTACAATCTTGACACATGGTTTCAATAAGATGGGGCCACTTGTCACATATCCAATGAGTCCCTGCCGGAGGTGAAAGGCATGTTTCCGGAAAAGGTGATTTCCAGGTGAGGCGATATTCCATGGCCACCCAGAAGTCCAGATCTATCCAGAGCAGACTTCTTTTTATGGGGTTATTTGAAGCATCCTGTCGACATAAATAAACCAAATACACTGCATCAACTAAAAGAAAAAACCAGTGAAGAGATTTTGGCGATCTCGTGGTCTCGTTGCCGACGAATATACGAAAAAATCGGTGCTGGTTTAGAAGAGTGCAAACGTCGAAACGGTGGTCATTAAGACGATTTAATTTTTAAAATATAAATTTCAACTGATTAGCTTTATGCTTACGTGGTCCAACCTGTATAAAATAAACTTAACATATGCAGCAAAAATGTAAGTAAATAATTATAAACAACTTATCATGTGTTCAAAGGAAGTTGCAGGACGGGAAAGAAGACGCAGTACCACTCTCTGTACCTGCTTGATGTACCGGATTGCCGATAATCTCAAGATATAGCCTGCGAACGATAATTTTGGTGAATTCGTCACTCGAACAGAAACTGGCCCGAGATTTTGTGCACAGTTTTTCTTGTGCACTTTTAGAGAACAGCCGCCGATGGATGACGGCCCCAACGGGTGACGGCACCCTGTTTGGGTGAAACATGGTAATACTTCTCGGAGATAGCGGATGAATGCAATTACGATTCTCGTTCTCCCCCTTTTGGCAAACAGAGAAACACCGGGGTGGTTTTTAGTCGGTAAGAGTTCGACACACTTTTACGCTCCTTCCCCAATGTGGATCAATTCATGAGAATGTTTCACACCACTAATAAAAGAAAAAATCACTCTACATTTAACATTTTAAAATTCGTTAAAGTGACAATAATGTAAAAACAGTACAGACAGACGTTTTGCTATAAATCGCTAAAAACGGTTTTTATCTTCGCAACAAAAGACAAGGTTGTTTTATATTATTCTGCTTCGTAACTGCTGAAATTAAATTTTTATCGAATCATAAAACAAACGTTGGAAGTAAAAATATTATATTCTTAAGAATTATTTATGGCATTAGATAAATATCAGTTGTGAGAACAATGGACTGCAGTTTAAAGTAGAGATGATTTTCGACACCAAGATGTTTATCTGTTGATTTTTCCTATTATGATAATGTATTTGTTTATCAACTTATACACTTCGACCTAAGGTATTTAAGTATATTTTAAAGAGGTGTTAAAAGTTTTAATGTCCTTTAACTGACGTCAATAAAATGGCAACATTATTTATTCACTATAGTTGGTTCCAAATTTTGAGTTTAATTTGTGTTTTAAAGTGATTTAAGAACTTCGTCGAAACCTCATACTGTGCTCAACAAGTTTCTGGAACAAACTGTCCTCACTAGCAGTACTTTCTGATCGATACGACTTTCAAAACTTTGAGGAAACAAACGTACTCCGGCTAAAATCGCCAACACACTAACAACTGTTGAGATGTCTGTGCTCGGCCACAGTTTAATCACTTGATCCCATGACCCTGAAAATAAGAGACTAGTATTAGAATATAAAATTTAACGCTGAAATGTTATATGTATTAGGGAAAAAATAAAAGTAGAGAGTATTAAACACATTTGGTAATGATAAGAAATTAAAACTCAACATCAACAGCCACTGCTGGACATAGACAAAAAAATCTATGTAAAAGAATATATACTCGTAGATAATAATATATACGAGTATGATATGACATTTAAACTTATTACAATGTAATTAATACTTCATTTAATCCATCAACAGGCACACAAATCCAGCGATGGCTGATGAGCTGTTAATTATATCTTACTTTAAACACATTTTTGTTTATGCTTTGTGAAAACTGTTTAAATTGGTACAAATAAATTGTTGTACAGTTCCATAATCTCTCGATAGCCCAGGTAGGTAGGTAAGCAAACGGTATGTAGCGATAACACTACAACTGTTTTGAATCTATTTTTGGTAACTATCATAAGTGTGCTAACAAATCGGCACACTGTTTGTTTATAATCGAGTTCAAAGTCATTTAAAATTCACGAAAATGTGTCATCTATCGCTAGCTACATACATGTTATATCTATTTCAAGAGTTCAGTTTCTTACACCAAAAAAAATAGCTTTTAGTTTTGTTATTCCTTAGATGATCTCTCTATAGGTAGTAGGTAGTAGGCAGTATTTGCAAATAAAACTTAGATGAAAGTCGAAACAAGTTTAACAAATTATTAAGGGGTTAGGGGTAGTCAGAGACACGAAAAAATGATAATTTTCAGTAATTTTTTTTCGCTATTAAATCATTTTATTTTACAAAAGTAATAATATGGCCTTATTATACAATGTTTTGACTTGAAGTCACGAAAATTTGAAAAAAAAAAAATTTATAATTTCCAAAGTTATAGCTGTTTCTGTTGACCCAGTCCAAAAAAAAGGTCCTTGCGGTGACAATGATAAGTCCTTGGAGATTCATCTAAAATCAATCGGATAAGAAAAATTAGTTTTATAAATAGATAATCCTGGGCCTGATCGAAGCTTTTTTTTTTTTTTCAAAAATTAAAAAAATGGCGGACTCAGAAAATTTTTTTCTAAATTTTTGGGAAAAAGTCAACAGTTAATTGGTCTTAAAAAATCGAAATTTTTGAAACAAAAAAAATCCTTCGATCAGGCCCGAGTTTATTATGTATTCTAAAAGCTGTATAAATTTCATTAAAATCTACTGAGCGGTTTTCAAGTTACAGTTGTCACCAATTCAAAAAACATAGTTTTGAGAAAAACGCATTTAAAGTTTTGCTATGGATTTATGTCGAATTATAAGAATTATGTAATATCTTACACTGAGTCATCTATTCCTGGATGATGATGATGATGATTTATATATATATATATATAATTATACATACATTAAAATGGGGAGATTTTCATGACAATGAAACCCGAAAGGTCGGTTGTTTGCAGCTGTTTCTAGCTACCTGCTCTCGAATGCCACGTAGCACCCGAAAGGTCATTGTTAAATAACTCGAAAAGGATTTGTCGGATTCACTTCAAATTTTCACACAATATTTTAAAAATATTATACTTTAAGAAAATGCAAAAAAAAAGAAATCGATTTTTTGAAAATCCTGACTACCCCTAACCCCTTAAATATACGCTTACACACTAGATATAACACACCTCAAGGGAGGGTAAAAAGAAAACGAGTATACAGTTTTTTAATATCATATCTAATATATTATATGTTGCATATATATCTATATATATATACGAGTATATATGTACAATAAGTAAGATGCAAAATGATCTATTTTGGTTAGATTATTAGTATTCATTTGAAAATTAATTATTTTCTAGTTCGAATACAGTGAACTTCATATTACCAGTATAAGAGCTGTTATGAAACGTTAAGGTGACTTTAAGTTTCACGCGCTTGTACATCCTAATTTCAATTTTTTTTCCGTATCTGGATTCATAACGATTATATATTCATAATTTCAACTGTAAAGCATTTGTTATTCGTCTGTAAGAAATATAAAGTTTAGACTCGCGGTTGCGTGTTCGACAACTTTGTACTGATGAAACGATGAGTCAACTCTGAGTAAAAAAAAATGATGGCATGAACTATTCCAAGAGGCTCGAGAAAATGATGAACCGCACTCTGGGTACCCAGCATGTCAAAAACCAATGAAAATTTTCATAAAGTGAAAGAAATTCTGATGAAAAATAGTCGAATCATGGTTAGAGAGAGAAGTAGCTAATTATTTTAACAAATCATCTGGTTAATGCCAATTAGTTTTGACGGATGTTTTTGGCATGACACGTGTGGTGTCCGAAATTTGTTCCGAAATTACTTAATTTGTACAGAAGCAGCATTGCATGATCATCACCCAAGCCATATTGAATGATGTCAAAAATGATCTCAATCTGCTCAAAAGATATACAACTGGTAACGAGTCATGGATATGGTTGTGACGTCGAAAACAATTCTCAAACATTCCAATGAAAGAAACCAGAAGAGCCAACAACGAAAAGGCACTCCAAGTTTGTTAGAATGTGTAGGTTTTGCTGCTAGTTTTCTTTGATGACCATGGCGTTGTGTATTAAGAATTCTTTGAATGAATCAATAAGAACGAAAAGACCAGCAATGTGAAAAGAAAATTTATGAATGTTACACCATGATAACGTTTGGTTGGTGTTAAATTATGTCACGCTCACGGGTTACGAGAGATCACTACAACTGACCAAACCTGGCTACTTACAAAGGATGCACGCAGACTCGCGTCTAGCCGTAAATATCATTTCTTCAACATTCGCATCTGGCACAACTAGAAATGGAACTTGAAAAAATTAGGTGGCACGTCCTAGGGCTGAAGTGGGATGAAATCCTAAGAGAAGGTGAAGACACCATAACCCTTGAGTCTACCCAGGCCTAGGCCCCTACTGTATTTCTGCGAAAGAGTCGCTTTGGATTTCTGGTTAACAAATCTCATTTTGACAACATTGTAGAAATTTCCAGTGTATCAAGACTCGTCTTGCTCAACGAGAGGTATAGCCTCAAGGTTGTCGCTAGTCGCTAGTCAACTTTCTTGAATGCGTAAGGCTCTTCTTGATGTATTTTTCTTCAAGAAATAGCCCCAAAGTGGACATGGCAAACCCCCACACTATGACCAAAAAATTAAATTGAATTCATGATCAGTTGGCTGGCCATATTAGACGCAGAACCGACAGCAGTTGGGGTAAAAGAGTCTTAGAGTGTAGACTGCATCTCGGGAAACTCAGTGTAGGACCACTGGCCCCGTGGAGTGACAAGTTGCGGAAGATGGCTAGCAGAAGTTCGATGCGAGAAGCCTAATATTGATCTGAGTGGCGTCCAAAAGGAGTGTTCTAAGCCCAGCAAAGGACTGCAATAGGCTGATGATAATGATATGAAGGTCAACTTAGTAAAAGGCAGAATTCATATATAACTGTCTAAAATAAACAGAACTCCACAAGAAAAATAATAATCTGAGAGATATACCTATATACCTATAACCTGAGAGAAAGTAAATTTATCGTTCTTTATTATTCTTTATTATTCAGTTTCCTGTAATTGAAAACTAAATACCACTTTTTTGCCACTGTTACCTATGTTTTTAGAAGCTAGCAGAAAAGACTCGTTCACTCACTTAGTAGGCTCAATTATTCCTTCGTAATGTATTTACTGCTTGTTTCTTTATTTCTCCTTATTGATCTTTTTTTTTTTTATCCTGTGGAAACCCCCTCGAGCCGTCACCTCACCGGGGTTTACGGCGGGGTGGTATGTCGGAATCGGACCGACTAAAACCACACGGTGTGCCGCTCTGCGCGCTGGTACGCGCACCTCCGCCGCCCGGTTCGCCGGCGGCGAATTGGGTCCGAGTGGAGGTCTCCTTATTGATCATAAGGTAACCTATAAGGTTAAACATAAACCCGTTTTGTGTGGTATTTAAATTAGTTTTTTTCTTGTTCATATGTATTCAGTAGTGAGTTTGTTCCTGAGTAAAAAAAAATATCTAGCAAATTTTAACACACACACTTTCAATTGACAATCTCTCTTCGTTATTCAAATGATTTAATTGTAACATCAAAAATTGTACAATTAGCCTTTTAACATTTCTGTCACACATTTCACAGGTATGTAAACAAAAATTTGTCAAACAATGTATAATCGGCTCCATATTTCTTAAGTTTATACCTTTTCTATCGTGTTTAGTATTTTAAATAGAATTCGTCCGATATATAAAGACACGATAGAATTTGCCACAAAATTCTCTAACTTAATTCCTTTTAAAAAATTACATCGTCTCCTATTAGTGCCGTATTAATAAAATGTATAGATGCTGATCTCGACAAAACGACTTAAAAACATCGTAATTACGTTGTTGTAAAATAGGCAAATATATATTTACATCATATATGGTTAGTAGTTTTAACGTACTAGTTTTGTAATTTAATATTAGTTGTTTATTTTATTTTTGCTTTTGTTTCTCTTTATTTATTGTCGCACTTATGTGAGTGTACGTTGTGTTATTTAGTTTTCTTCTATTAGCTTATAATGTTACCACTCGTGAAAACCTATAATTGGCTTGATGTTGTTTATGAAACTGCCCATTAGTTTTTTGTAGCTGTTGGTTTTCTAAACTTTAAAAAATAAATAAATAAAAAGTTATCATCAATAATACCACTTGCCTTACACGGCACAAAGAACTGTGACTAAAGGCATTATCTTTTACTTGTTACTTTAAACAATCTTATCCAATAGCTTTAATATTACTGCCTATACTTTTTACAAGCGTTTTCTCTTCATAGGTTTGTATAATAGAAGCATACAGATGTTTACATTCCATGGTTGAAATTGATACGCCGGCGTCGAGTAACCAGTTTAAAGTACGTATACCACGGTAATATTATCTATTACCGTGCAAGTACTATTAAAGCTAAACTGAATAGCAAGAGAATTGTAGCTACAAGCAAAAATATAATGCTTAGGAATAAATAAAGAAATTTTTGTTAACGATGTGCACTCTTTTAATTGCGATTGAGTATCTGTCAAAGTCAATTAGTTGATCACAGTATTTAAATACCTACTGTGAATTTGTCTATTGATTACCAAATTAATATTCTTATAAAACGTACCTCTATATGATGATTTTGACTTGCAGCTGCCTCGACTACGATTTCCAGATAGTGCTTCACTCCAACATCGACCGTAAGCTGTATAAGCTGCCTGGCATAGTGATTTTGGTTACCTTTATGAATTACTGCGCAGGCATGGTTATATCTTATGTCATTGATGAAATGTCATTCAACATTGAAGGTAGAGACACCTCCTCAGTTTACAGTAGCTTGTATGGCGCCCTTTAGGGTATTGAAATTGTGAGCTGAAATTATATTTCTAATCCTTTGATTACGTAAGTCATTAGCAAAATGTTTTGTCACTTGTTGTTCATTACGGGATTTAGAACTGTAACTATTGTCGTTACTATTAGCTTGTGCAATCATAAGGTCAAGGAATAATTTATTAATTTTTTGACTGTAGTCATTGATTGATAAATCGTTGTAACTTAGCTTGGAACGCTGCCACTTCTTTCTTCAGCATTAGACACCTTCTCATATCACTCAGTGATTCATCTATCCTGGAATATGACCAACTTGAGTATAATTTTGCAGAACGGTTTAATCGACTTTCAACACAAAATTAATCAAGTTTTTAAGTAATTTTTAAGATAGAAGATGTACATGCTATGATGACAGATTCAATAGTTGATGTTTTGCCGTCTTAAAATGGTATAAACTTAATACCGCCTTCTACTTAAATTCCATAGCTTTATCTGTCTCGGTACATAACTCTATAATGGGATATAGGATATAGGTTTTTAAACCTGATATATTAGTCACCAATTATTTTACACTCATATTTTGCCATCACGACAAAATTTTAGTTTAATTAATTTGATTCAAAATTTTACAATATTTTGAGCAAGTTTCGCTGGTCATCTGACAAAGCAATATTGAACGCATAAAAGTTGCTGTTATGATTAACTGCATTTTATGATTAACTGACATATTTGTCTCTATCCAAGACTAGTGCAACCGAAATCTATAGTTATCTGGAAGATTAGTTCAAAATGACTATTTCCATCAGACTATATCAGTGACTTTATCAACAAGTGGTGAAACTGGCCCTTAACATTGATTAATTCAGACTCGTTGAGCTTTTTACTAAATTGTTCCCTTGCTTACGGCTTGGTCTGATCAAGTAAAATTTAATATTCAATAATGATCCAATTATTTTAATATATCGTCTCTAATATGAAAATACAATGAAAACAAGAAAAGGTCTACATTATACTGCTTCGACAAAAAAAACACATTATAATTAAGCCATATACTTGTCCATTATCTAAGTTAAAATGCACACTTTTTAGCCGCACTATTGTCTTTATTTGACTCATTTTCACTTGTTTTCACTTGATACCGAATTTTGCATTTTGTACCACTTTCACTAATTAATGCATTCGTACTAATCGTGACATCGCACCGTGTTATACGTTTTCTTTATCAAAGCCCGAGCGTGTCTCACGCAGAACCTAAGACAGTCGCCTCTGCAATGACCTCCGATGCATATCTCACTGCATCCAAGCAAAATGGCATTTGTGATATATTTTATAAATGATGAAAAATGTGCCACAGCACAGCAACGCTGTGATCAGTATCAGTCAAATACTGTTGATGCTCAAATGAGTTTGAATTGTGTTAACACTATTTCTTACATCATTCTGTGCAGCACGTTTTCCTCCTTGGAGGGACCTTAGTTTATCTTAAGAAAGTTCAAAAATTTTCCTAATAAAAAAGAGCATCGGCTTAAGGTCCTGCGCGAGTTAATTTGCCATTGTCATCGAAAATATATATCACTCGAGTGTTTACGAACATATCAATACGTGCACGGGCCATTCATTTATAGCAGCGATGAAATGTGCAGTAGGGAGTCTTTCTAAACAAAACTTAGATGAAAGTTGAAATACAACTGATTTTACTTCAGTTAAACACATTATTATATACGCTACTAAGTATTAATAACTACTACATCTCAACATGAACTAATATTATTCAACAACTGTAAATATTTTTCGTTTATAATAAAATAATGTAACCACGGCTTTCTACAATACATCAGGTGGTTATATATTTCTCTTCCTGAATTACGTACGTGGAGGTCAAACGTTGATTAAAAGCAGGACTTGCTATGAAAACCAGTCAGGCATGTGTTAAACTTATCGATGACCCACGGGTCACTTGAAAGCCTTTGTATCGGGACATCTGCTAATTTCGTACATATACTTTAAGTGGTTGATGAGTATCGCTATGTGTAATTGTTAAAAGTTGAGATAATTTAGAAACTACCCTCAAAATCTTAGAAAAAAATATTTAACTACGGTAACGTAAATAAATACAAAAAAAAACATAACTTTTAGTTGACAGATGTTCCGTCTAAGTTACGAATCTTCATGAAACTTAATTTACAAATTGAGTCATAAGCAATTAATTTTGTCCCAAGGACTTTAGACGAAATCATATCGCTTGCTAGTAAGATAGTATTCCAATTATGATTACATTCTAGACTAGACAATGATGAATGCCATGGTTAACTTTAAAGTCAGTACATTAATTAATTATTGCTTCATGTTATGCGAAATACTTTACTTCAATGGCGTCACCGCACCTTCGTTTATCTTAATGGCATCAGCATATGTCTAATAGTACATTTTTGTCTATCGCGATCTATGCGTCATAGGAATGAATTGTAATGAAGGTTACTCTTAATTCATATTTATCATAGAACTTACGATGGATTGTATTGCTTTAAAAATATCTGTCGTATGTCAATATTTTTGAATTCAAAATTATCTAGAAAGCAATACTTTAGTTGCTTGGTAGAGAAAGTCGGAAGTTTATGATCACTAAAAAAAGTATTGAAAACAAATGGAAAAAATACGAAATCTGGAATTCACTAGACAACTTCGATCGTTTTCTTTCATTGAATTGGAATGTTTTGTGCTTTCCCAGTATGCTTATAACTACGTAGACAGTGCGGGAAGCCCTGGTACGCATAACACAAGTTAAATCTTTTGGATGTCAGAGTTCAACTACCATTTGTGCCTTGAATGTTTGCTGTTTCTCCCATAAGTTGAAGTTTATGTAAAATTTATTTTGACTAAAAAATATTATTAATTATATATTACTATTGAACAGATTAATTAAAAATGTTAATGTCACTTTATTGTCATGACGAATCAAAATATATAATAGACCACCATAGTTTTATGTAACCGTTTGTACTTAATTGTTTGTTATTTTATTTTATTTCTTTTTCAATTTTGTGTAGTTTTTTACACATAATACCTTACATACTAAGTATAACAGAATTCTCTTCACGTACATACTTTACTGTTTAGATTTTTGCTACGTAGGTTTTAATTCATTAATGTAACGTCAAAGTGATAGTTTCTATTAACACATTGTAATGCTATAAAGGATCTAGCCTGGTTTACATAGAGATATGGCGCAAAATGCCAGTATTCATAGAAGCACCTGTATTATACCGATACCGATACCGATACCGATATATATCTATAGGAGTCTAAAAGGCCCTCTCTGCTTTGACTTTGACCATTCGTAGAACTACCTTTTGAGAGACAGATCTGGGAGACTAATCTAATAACGAAAACCATGTAGATTCAACGGGACAGGATTTTGATTTGTTTTGATACTTTGGAACCTACAGTACTCAAAGTTGAAATATCTTTATTATATAAATGATTTTAAAATTGTTTGAAATCTTACACGTTAACTTTGAAGTCATAGACCAACACACAATGGTAATAACCTGCTTTTTAAATATTTGTCAAAATAACTACCTACAGAAAATATATTACGTGCCTGTGCCGATCTTAAACCACTTCAATTTGTTGAAGTAATGAGTATTAGTTTATATGTTTAGTTTATGTGTTTGTAAGGTATCAACACAAACCCGCGTTTAGTAATACTGCGTTTCTGCCTTCCCCAATGACCAACTGTCATTGAATCGATTTCTTCTTTATACTACCTTATTATATTTAAAGTTCTCGATCAATTAGACATTTTCTAATTTCACATTTACAATAACAAACGTCATTGTTTTGTAAATGGTTTTAGTTATCATTATTTAACCTAACATCGTTCACTGCTGAATAAGTAAATAAATATTTCAGACACTTGACACTTAACGCCATCTAAGTTCAAACTAAGCAGAGTTTGTACTATGATAACTAGACTAGCTGATAGAATACTTATGTTCTTTTTTTGTAAGTACATACATGTTATACATAGAAAACACTCAAACTCGGAAACAAATATTTGCAGATCATACAAACATTTGGTCCGACCCGGGACCGAGACCCGAGACCTCAAGCACAGCAGTCATACACGCTACCGCTGCTCTACTAAGGCAGTCATCGTCATGAACAAAAGTCACTCCTGAAAAACATAACCTTGGGCGGCCAACCTGTATCTAATGGCGACCAGTTTGCTTAAAATTGGTTACATACTAAATTTTACAGTATATAGTTGATTGAAAAACATGGTAAATACAAAAATAAAACCTTAATTAGATACGTTAAAATCATTACAATTTTTGACTAGGTGCTTTATTTAACTCAAAAAAAAACTTAAATTTAATAATTAATTACACTAAAAATGTTTTTAATTCCACTTAATTTTAACAATAGGTCAGCAAGTCGTGTGAATAATATACTACTTAATAAATTACAACTACAGGTTGTACAAGGTAATAGGGTCACTCTGATTTCAGCAGAAACGGTTACGCCCCGCTTGGGGACTTAAAGGGCACATAGTTTTCGTGGCTGTGCAAGGCTCGCACACTTGCCACGATAACTATCACCCCTGCAACAATGTGCCTCCGTTCTCACACTCACCAACGAAACACGACAACACGGATGCTGGCGCTTTAGGTTGGTCTTCTGTGGGAGTGTAATACTGTCCCGGTCGAGCCGGTCCGCTCGTGCTGAAATCAGCGTGGCTCTACTACCTAGAGAGAGGTTCTGTATGTCTTTGAGATCCTTTCTCGTGCTCACTTGATGTTTTCCATCAGGCAAAGTATAGTCACTACGTAGGCTTTTAAAAAAAAAACAAAAAAACTACTTACATATTTGAATATGAGTGTAACATAAATGTTTATGTGATATTTTTTTTCTATATAAAATTAGCATTCATAAACTAGTCCACCTTATCTCTGTAATATGTATTTTAATCTGACTGCGCAGATGGTGTAGTGGTGTAAAAACTTTGTGAGATCTACGAATTGTTATTCTGAGTCTGGGTGTTCTTTGTGTCTATTGCATTGATGTTTGTAAAGACCCATGCGCCTCAAGAATATGGGTAGAGCGGCAGTTGCCTTAAAAAAAATATTGATAATTTGAAAATTTCCTCTAGTAATAGTTTCTAAAATATAATATTTCTTAACGCGCCTATAGTCACTACTACATTCAGGTTTGTATAGTTCATAATACTACAATATGGCGTCTCATAGTGGATCATGTTGTCTGGAGGTAGATAATGGAGCACTTAATACACCTGCTCGTTAATTTGAGATGTTGATTCCTATAATTCCTTTTGATGAGTTCACCGGATTGAACTTGGTTTAATAATTAAATTAATTTGCATTGAGCAAATTGCATTGATAAATAATAATGTTAATAAAACAAATAATGATTAATGAAAATGATAATGGTAATCATAAACTAGTTTTATTTTATCACTTAACAGTTAACATATGTATGTATACCTTTTTCCGGTGTGCGAAGTTATTATTCTTATAGTAGATTAAGGAGACCGTCTCAAACCAGGTAACGGCTAGCCAACCATATACGTATTTGGAAAAAAAACAATAAAAAAGGGCTATGAATTAGGATAGGCAGTGTCCCCACTTTGGGATTGGATCAAGAATTAGTTCAAGTAACTTTTGCCACGACATGAAGAGGATCTATCACTGGAATCATCTTTTGAGCGTTTATGGTGTATAATATAAATATTGTAACATCAAAAGTCATCGTATTTACAATATTACAGAACAATTCTTTCACAATCGACTGCACATGACATGTAACATTAAATTTCATGTCATATCAACGGTATGTATAAACACCCGTGCTCTTGACATCTTAAGTGCTAATTGGTAGATCGCAAGTCTTTATTTAAGGTTGACATTATATATTTTTTGAAAACGAATATTTAAGTATCTTTGTATCTTTAGATACGGAGGATGGAGTATCAATTGATTGCCATAGCAACAATTTCCCTCTAGTTTTAATTATAAATGCTAATTATGTAACACTATTATTATAAAGACAAAAAAAATTGTATTGTATATACTCAAAAATTACTAGACAAAATTAAAAAAAAACACCATAACTAAATCACCATTAGAATGCTATATTATTCCTGAGTGACGAAGGTTATATTTATTAGCTGACAAAATAAGAAATCTCTACTAAAACTGCAATAATGTTACGATTTCGCTTAACATGCGCTGAAGAATAATAAATCGCGCGTAAATAATCACATTTCCAAAATAAAACATTCTGTATTCAAAAGTGTTTTAACGCCATTAGATTACTTTTAGAATTATTCAAATCGGACATTTCATTTAAGGGATATTACGAATTGAAAAAGAAACAAAGCGATTATAGTAACAATCCTCAGTGGCCTCCGGAAAATCAATTTTTCGTTGCCCCTACAAGTTTCACAAGAAAGATAATGAGCAATGAAGCTTTACGATAAATATTGTAAAATGTAAAGTAAAACTAAAAAAAAATTGTCGAGTTTTAAAGTATGTATTAAATATATTTGAGCCATAAATTAAAGCTTCGAAAATGCAAAATAAAACCTAAGTAAAAAAATACCAAGTTAGAAATACTTAAGTATATAAAACTAAAAAAAATATTAATTAAAATACAGAAATAAAAACTATGAACATAAAAATAGGTGTATGGATAAAAATATAAAGTGTTGTAAGTAAAATATAAATTGTATTTAAAAAAACAAATGGCTTATGTCCCACTTAAAGATACATTTTACGTTTCTCCAAAAATGTTTAAAAATTAACATTCACCCGCGCGATGCCGTGACGGGCCCGTAATATGTAATATAGGGTGGGTCACGAATTAGTTAACATTTAAAAATAGTGTATAAAAAACCATTTAATATATAATTAGTTGGTTTTTTTTTTTTTTACATCGTCTAAATGAACACCGTTTCGACGTTTGCACTCTTCTAAACGAGCACTGAAATTTTCGAATACTCGTCAGTAAAGAGACCGCGAGATCGCCGACATCTCTTTGCTGATTTTTCTTTTAGTTGACGTAGTGTATTTGGTTTATTGATGTAGACACGATTCTTCAAGTAACCCGATAAAAAGCTTTTCCGGAAACATGTCTTTGACCACCGGTAGGGACTCATTGGATGTGTGACAAGTGGCTCCATCTTGTTGGCACTATGTGTTACGATTGTGGTCAGCAAATAAGAGTAGCATCGGTCTCAAGAAATTCCGTAATATGTTTGCGTGAGATGTTACCCTATATTTTAGAGTTGGAAAGTTGAAAGTTGAAACACACACACACTTACATACATTCAATTAACAGCAATACTCTGCAACCATCAGTCTACGACAAGGATGATCAGGTAAGTACCCCACAGTAGACAACGGATTACAATATAATTGTATTTGCAAGTTGTAATTAACAATGCAGTTTTGGTGATGCAATACTATAATGCATTAGTCTAGCGATAAGTTCATGCGACTGTCTATCAAGAGTTCTTGGTTTTTTCATTTTCATTTTCATAATTAAATAAATACTTCTTAACAGTCCGTAATCGTATCGGATAGCCACCCCATCGAATTATGAGAGTGAGTGCAACTGTGTTTGCGTACAAATATGTACTGTATTATCCCCCGTGTAGTTGGTTGTTCTCTATTGACACAGGCCACCGTAGCCAAAATCAGTTAGGAGTACATCGCTAAAAGATGTTTATGATTCCTAAAATCATAAAATAGGCAATCAAAGCCAGAAGATTAAATAAATCTTACATAATACACATGACCTGTAGAGTTCAACCAATATCGTGACAACGCATAGTACAAAATTGATTTACAGGCCTTAACGTTATTACAAATGCCTCAAAATAGCAAACAACAGGTGGCAGCTCTCTCGAGTGAATTTAGCACCAAGGCTTTCATGTTTCTTTGTAAAGACTTACATTGTAGTCACGATGTACACAGCCACGTGTAGACATCCACCAAATATAATAGACATTACAAATTGGAGCCTCCTAGAATTTGAAGCTTCCTTTAGCCTCAAATCGTTGAGGCACTCTCTCATTTTTGAGCGGGATATTAGATTCAAATGCTAACGAATTCTTAGCCCTACATTATATATTAAGTGGCAATTACTTGCAGATTTAATTACAATATTTTTACCCGCATCAGGTAGGGTTTATTTGGGTTATTTTTTTTTTACCCGCATTGGGTTATTTTTTTCGAGTATGTCATATACATATATTGTTTTGGTACGCTCCGTAGTCTAGATAATTGGATAGATTTTCACTTGCTAGCACTTTGCCATTTTATATAATTTAACCTATTTTTTAAAGTTCCGTACTGACGATGACGGGCTGAAAAGGAAAACTATCACTCAGATGTCTGTCTGTCCGTCATACGTCGCATAGGTTTTATAGGTAAACAGTTTTAAAATTTTCATGGCATATGTGGAACTCAGGAAAAAATTAGCTTACAACGAGTGGTGTATTGTTGGTCAGATATCATAGAATAGTCGCCAATATTGACTTGACTTTTTACCCTTTGAATTATTACTCTGATTTTTCTTTTCTTAACTACTTAATTTTATTCTTACATATATGTATAAATTTATTATCGCCAGTAATACAAAAATTTTACAGAAAGTTATGTATACGAGTATATGAATTGTGGATTAATTATTTTAAATCGTTTGTTTATTTGCTTACCTTACCAACTTCCAACTCTTGCATTGTCTTTTATCATTTTAACATATATTACGTTTACACAACAACTCTACCACATTCTTTCGCTAAAATATCTTGTTGGGGTTTGTATACCCTGTGTCTTTAAGCTGTGTGTGTTTAAGTCTAAACAAATATACTTTTCGTGATTGATCAGCTCGGAACTGAAAGGATGCTTCTACAAAACGAACTCACTCGGTGCTTGTACTGCTACAGTTTAAATTTTTGATATACGATTCAGTCATACTTTTGTATACCAGTAAAAAGAGAAGCATATTTGAAAATATGGGTTTATAATATCACGACGACCAGATGGGTTGCTATAAGTGTTCCTTCTCTTTGACGTTGTCATGCGTAGCTTACTCTCTAAATCACCTCTTGCGACACCCGTGGGATATAAAGGTAACATAGCATATCTGCGCAGTATAGATACAACATGAACGGTTATGAAACCAAACTCTTTGACGTACGTAAACTCGTAAATGTATTCTACACATGTCTAGATTGTTAACATTTTATAACCCATACTTTCAAACTATCGTTCTACAGTGGTAGTATCAGGTGGGGGAAGGTTCATGTAAGCAATTCACTTACTACGTGGAAGCTATCATTTGAGTCGTTAAAACACCATTATAGGTTACATCTATTACATCTATCGACCTATCAGAGAAATTTATTATGTCTAATAAGTGTTATGTCTTTCCTAGAAAATAGATTCTCAAACTATAATCGAAATTAAATTCTTGTACCTTTTTTTTCTTTTTTCATTTTCTATGGCTTATATAATTCGTCATTAATTATGATTTTAACGTCAGCGCGGTGACTGATTAGGAATACATAGTGTCACCAACCCTATTCACGTGGGGATACCCACGGTATCTAATTAATATCCGACATATGTTGTACATCAGACATCGCGGTTTGAAAGAAAATGCTACATCTACCTATTATCAGTACGGTACAATGATCGAAGTTTCTTAATGTATCCAGACCTACTAAGAAGAGAGTAATCCTAACAAGTGACTTGAAATTTCTTATTATATAATTCAAAATTTGTGTCATATATGTGTAATAACATCAACAGTATATTAGATAATGTCGGTGTATCAAGGAACTGTTTGAACTTATAACCACATTCTACTCGCGTTCTGATTTCCATTGCAGAACGGTTCATGTATCAAATCCTTGCGCAGGTGCAATTTCATTGACATTCCTTACGCGAACGCTCCGGATTTAGAACAAACAAATTGTCAACACATTCTACTTTGTATTATGTTTGTATTGTGATTATCAAGTTATCAAGAAAATATTAGGTCTTTCGAAAAAACCAACAATTGGCACACTAGTCTTCTGTAACTGCAAGTATCCCTATTATGTTACTGCTTACCTCATGGTAAGGTCATCCGTGTGCTTGTTTGCTACTACTAGGATGAAAATCTTATTTTAAATTGGTACTTCATATTTCGTCTTCTATTTTTCAAATTAATTTTCTTTATTGAGTATCTGTTGACGAGCTTTAATTTTTTTAAATTAGCTCATTAACTAATTTATGTCTTCATAAAATAAAATTAATCCACATTAACACCAATGAGAAGTCTCTGACAAAATGAAACATAATCAAATTGAGAAAACAAATTTCGAAGATTAGTCTTATTCTATTCCAATAGATTTCGGCGATGGCGACTTCTTCGAGTCCTATTTAGATCTACTCAGGTGCAGGTTAGAGCAAAGATGACTCACGTAGCCAATCTTCGTGGTGAACTTACGAAAATTGACTACGTGAGTCATATACGTTCAAAGATAATAAAGTGGAGACAGCAATATTCTGAAAATCGTACGAATAATGAAACGTACTTTGAAGCGGGTTTCTTCGTCGGTCGTCACAATCGTAGTTTCGTCATTCGGCTATCACAATCCACTTCTGTAGACTTTTAAAATTGTATACCATTTGGTTTAATCCTCGGCTTCTCGCATCCAGTTTTATCAGCCATCTTGTGTAAATCATTACTCCATCGATAGGCTAGTGATGAATTAATGATGAATCTTAATTTATTTGTGAGCGTATAAGATGATATCAAAGTATTTTATTTACTAACGGATATAAAGATAACAACTGAAATGGGTTATTTAGACTTGATAAAATAAATATTATGTAACATAACCTCAACAAATTAATTAAATAAATAAGTTTTATTTCAAATTTATGACGTTTTTTTTAAAAACAACAAAAACATGACTGTGTGAAAATGTTTCGGTGCTTAAAGTCGAGAAACCAACGAATTTTTTATTAAAACTTAGATACAATACAATTACTTTGAGGTTCTTCTACTATTATCGAAAAAAGTGAATAAAATCCATGGTAAGTTAAAATCTTCTAATTAAAATCTTCAGTCCATGTGGTGACGGATTAAGAATACATAGCGTTACCACCCCTATTCATACCTTGGGTGTCGTAAAAAACGACTAAGGGAATCAAATGTGCAAAACAACATTATTACAAAGAGAAGGAAAATTTGAAACAAACCCTATTCCAACCCGTCTAGCCAGCGTGGTATAGTAGGCCAAAACCTCCTTGCTAAGGAGAGGCCTATGTTCAGCAGTGGACTGTAAAAGGCTGTTGAGGAATTAAAATCTTAGTGGTAAAACAATATTTCACATTACACTCCTTAAAGTTCTTTAATACGACTGAATGTTCATTTGGATTATAAAGATCCGAATTGTTAACTTATAAGTAATCGTTTTCTCTTTTAAGTTCTCATAACTAAAAAAAAAATAACCCAAAAATAAGTAGGGCTCGCTTGAATCGCAGTGACTAGTTAAAAGAGAATGTACCTACTCCATGTCAGTGGACCTCCAAGGAAAGCGTGAGCGAGTTCATTATCGTAACACCTTCGCCTTCACACAACTGTGAGCCTGTTTAGCAACTCACTTATGTTGAAGGAATCAGCCCAGTAAGTGTAGTATACGCAACATAAGGTTCTGTCGTGCACCTAAATTAATTTTACAATTCTTTGGACGAAATTTTTTTTCTCCATTCTGCAGGAACTTTTTGTGACTTCGTCGTCTATTCATCGAGATAGTTCAGTTATTACCATTCTACAAATTTATCCTTTAAAATAAATAAAATTCATTTGTTTATGAATAACTTGTGTATTACTCAAAACTTTTAACAAAACATACTTGTACTTACAACGGTTTGGGGTGAAACCACTTCACGGATATGCCAGCTACTCATGACATAACTAAAAATGTCTATATGCAAAATTATATAAAAAAATGTAAATCTTTTTTGGTTTATGGCAATGAGACATTTTAAAACTATTTCATAAGTAACCTTTTTACTGACCAACTAGCAGAATCTTCTATACTATACACAATATTTTAATCTATATTTATCTATAACGTTTGCTATGTAAAGAGAGTTCATATATTATACAGATGAATGAAATATTATCAATAATAACTTTTTTACTACTTTTTTATTATAAAATATTAAAAATAACTATTTTCATTCAACACTGTCAATTGTGATGAATTTTAATCGGTAGAAAAGTTTGAATACCACTAAAAAAAATGTGTCTTTGAACAGACACGATACAACAAGTAAATATAGCCTCTTAAAACTATATATTAATGCATTGAAAATCTTTTCTCAGTAGAAATTATAATCTTCAATACAGTTACCATTGTTTGCAGTTAAAATGTTTAATGAATACAAGATAGATCGACCATGGGATCCAAACACATTGTCTTCTTGGCAAACAATAGTCTAAGATGCGGAAGTGAACTGCGCTAAAATGGATGAAACTATTACGTAAACTCACTTCCTTAGGCGCACGCAAAGCCAAACGCATTTCGCATTTGCATTAAAAACATTATAAAAATTAACACTCGCTCTCGAAAATAGATTCGCCTTCGCGTACGCCCAATACTTACATAAAAATATATTTACAGAATTGGTATATGACGGTAACAAATAGTTAACAAATGACTAAAAGGTTATTTATTTACAGGAAGGGTGTTTACCTAACTTTAGTCCCAGCCATGGTGCTCATGATGGATTGGCACCCACACCTTTTGCCAGACAGGCTTCCATACTTTCTTCCATGCTGGTACTTCTATGGACTTCCAGACAGGTACCTGAATCTGCTTCCATTTCTCTACCCAGATTTTCTTCTGAACGGGCACCCAGATCTCTTTTTTGATTGTTTTCCAAACTTGAACTTTCTCATCCACCCACTCTTGTTTCTTTTCTGTTACCCAAGCTTGTTTCTTTTCGGTTCTCCATATTTGTTTCCACTCTTCCTTCCATTCTAATTTCTTCTCGGTCACCCATTCTTGTTTATGCTCTGTCTTCCAGACTTTCTTCCACACGGGCTTCCAGATCATTTTCTTTCTCCATAGATCATGGCTAGTATATTCCCAACCGTGATCATCCTTACCAAGATATTTCTCTCCGGGAACTCCTTCTTTAACCCACGCGGGGATATAGCTCTGCTTCCATTCAGGTACCTGTACTTCTTTGGTGTGAGGGACTTGGATTTCCTTCCAAACTGGTTTCCATACTTTTTTCCAGTCCGGAACCTGAACTTCTTTCCAGATAGGCACCTGCACTTCCTTCCAAATTGGTTTTTGTACTACTTTCCAGTCTGGTACTTGTTCTTCTTTCCACTGTTGTACTTTTTCAGTTTTCCATGCAGGTACTTTTTCTTTTTTCCATTCAGTTTTCCATTCTAGTTTCTTTTCTGTTTTCCAGATCTGTTTCCAATCTTCTTTCCAGACGAGTTTCTTCTTCCACACTCCCTCCGGTGGTGAAGAATGCCAACCTCCAGGGGAGCGTTTATCACGAGATAACTCTGTGCTCTGGGCCGTCTCCTGAATAGGCACGGCCAGTGATGCAGCGCACGCAAGCACCACCCATAGCTATAACAAACAAAATATATAAATTGGTATTTTCAAGATATTTACTAATTGTTTAGAGATATTGTAACTTCAGAAGATTTTCAAAAACGATACTGTAATGAGACAATGACTACAAATAAAGAGATATAAATGTAGGCGTTTTGTAAGATTTTCTAAATAAAAAACAAGTCAATGATGTTAATGAGTACCTGATCAAGAAACATTAAAATAAATGAAAGTGTTTGTAAGTTTAAACAATGCACAACTATGTAGGTAATATATTTTACAGCTAAATTGTTTTATATTTCTGTAAAATTAAACTTAAAATTTAATAACTAGGAATTCACAAATAATTTAATACGCTAATATGTCGTGCCGACAATAAATAATACTTTGTAGTTAAATCTCAAAGAATTCATATGTAAACAAGTTATAAAAATTCCGTATTGATTACTTAATAAGTCGTATGAGCTTTCTTAACTTTGCTTGCGCGTGGAAAATTAATGACACGCTATTTCGTGTTTGCATTTACTATTGTTTATGTAACAGCGTAGCGACCGATAGATATTTAAATTAATTCTAGACCGGAGTTTAGAAAATTTACGTCGATTTTATAAGATATTTCCTTGTAACACGTTAAATTTGAATAAAGTGTTAGTACAACATTTTATATCCGAATTTAATTGTATCTTCAGAAATATGTAATTATATTTTGCAAATTCATAATTTAGAAACCAAAGATTTGAAATTTATCACAATTCGAAATTTTATCTAGTTTTATTTTCGCGGTGTTCACTTTTATTTTTTAATTTTTCAAGTTTCGAACACTTTAGAAACACTGTTTATTAATATTAATTAACACTGCACTGCACACCCACCGTGATAGTCAGCGTCCTCATTTTGATAAGTTGTCCGCCGCGACTGCCTTCTGAGAGGTATCGCTGGTTTTTATCAACATGCCCCTCTCTCGCGATCAGGTCAAACGGGGAGGGTTCATTTTCTAACACTGTACTAGCATCGTAACTGCGTGATTTAACTTTTATCCTCAGTTTTAGATTGTTTGGCTCCGCAGATTTCGGGCAATGCGAATGTTTTATTTAAGTTATGTGCTGTGTGATAATTATGATACTCACTTGGATTTAGATTTTATAAAAAAAATCAAATTGTATTATTATCAACTAGAGGGCTTTACATGTGTCCCTTAATTGCCAATTTATTCTCTGTTATAAAGGGCAATAACTATAATTAGATCTTACTAAAAAGTAGAATCTTAAAATTCATCTAGATCATAAAATTTTAATCAAAAGTAAAAACACTTAAGTTATTGTTAAGTTAAAAATATTGAATTATATTTGACTTTATAATTTTTTTATTAATGTGAATGTGTTATATATGTATATGGACTGTTTCTATAATATGTTGTTAGTTGTGTGTTTTGATCGTTTAGGGGCATTCCCATTTTCACCAAGTCACGAAGGGTCAAAGAGACCTGAAATATATTGCATTCATGACAAGGTTATGTATTTTGTATTTGTGTATATAAATTAATATTATATATTATATATTGTATATTATAAATTAATATTATATATTATTAATATTATATATATATAGTATTAGTTTTAAAACTCAGATATTCTGTCTTGATTTTGCTTTAATTTTGATATGGTGGACAATGTACTCCAAAAATTGTTTTTATGTTTATTTCGCACCAGTTTTGTTTCTCATTTTCTCATTAATGTAAAGACAAGATACGAGTACTACAGAAATTCCTAAATTTCTGGAAACAATGCAACAGCTACTTTGCTTTATTTGCTGTCATTTGTTCTTATAGGTAAACACCGCTTATGTTATAAAAATGGGTTAAATTGAAAAATTAAAACAACAAGATTCACATATTTGCACACACACACATACAAACGCTCATTAATGACATAGTATTTTCTTAATTTTAATTTACATTTAATTATTATAAGCTTGCAATGCGAAAGCTAATTAAAGTGTTCTTTATGTTCATTTCTATGAATATACGTAATATTAATGTTCTCAATACTTTGCACAGTTGCTGGCCACAGGCCTCTAATTGCACGCAACTTGATTCGATGCTGGGTTTCTCTTACTTAGTATATCTTTAGATAACTTCAATCAGTACTAAGCAGAATTCTTCTACAATAATATAGTAAACAAAAATGAAACACCCTAAAAAAACATTCCCGGCATTTGAATATGTGTAAGTAAAGTCATTATAAAGCATAGAGTATCCACCTAGGTGAAGTGAGGAGCCTAGTAAAGAGTAGGACGGATAAAGGGTCTCTTGTTACAATTGATGACGTTATTGTGTGTAGTAAATTGTTTTCGATATTTGAATTTTTCATAAGATCTCAACAAATTTTAATAAGAGTAAGTTATTCCGTTTACAAACTTTCTTTCCAAGTTAACAAGAGGCACTGAATAAATAGCGTAACGGAGAGTTGAAATTTTAAATACAATAAAAAGCTAAAAGAACCATCTCCAACTCGTATAGTTTTTTTTAATCAATTACTAATAGTTTTATCAAAAATACCAATTCTTTGAATTTTCTGTAACTAAACGTCACATAGAAAGTAAGATGTAATAAGGCTTATTTTATTTAAGATTGATCAAATATAATTGGGTCATTATTTCAGGCTGAAATTGATAAAACAATTTTACTGACGATGCTGCTGGTTTTTTTTTGCTTTTGAAAACCATTGCTTAGCAGAGGATGCCTTTTGTCTGAGATGATAATGAATTATCCCCATTATCTGATTACCTATTCATCAGTTGGAGTATGAAACCATATATAGTCTCTGTACTTCATCCAAGTGAATCACGGGCCCACCCCTGGTATTTCAGACATGTCCATAGAACAAAAAAACTATTGTAGAAGCGGTTTTGCTAAGTTGTAAGCGTTACACTATGTATGATCAAAAAGTAATAAAAAAAAGAAAACTTACATTGAAAGTATGAGATAACATTTATATAAGGTACCCTTAGATTAATTACTATATGTATACACAACACTTACTGATGACTGATTGGTCTCAAAATTACTGTACATAGGTAATTATTATACAAATTGTATTATTATCGGCTAGAGGGCATTCTATGTGTGTCTCTTAATTGCCGATATTTGTCACAGTTATATTGGCAAATAGGTACAATTAGATCTTAATGAAAAGTATAGACATATAAGTTGTTGTTAAGTTAAAGATATTAATTTATATTTGACTTTTTAAAATTATCTTCAATGACAATACGACAATATGATACTGTGGAACTGTTTTGATGATGGAGCCAGAAGACAGTCACAATAACTTCTCAGCTAGACAAGTGGAACATATCGAGTTCGGGCTCATTTTTTTGTCTTGGTGACATGTCATTTTTTTGTCGCTACTGGATGATGTCCGACACTTGCAAAAATTTGTTTTGATGCACTTTTAATTATCATTTTATCGATATTCCAAGCACTTTTTTTGCGTAACCTTTTATTTTTTGTTAATTTTTAACCTGTTAAGGTTATTTAAGATTGTTTGTTAATTATTCTTGTCAGAATCGCTGACTGTGTCACGTTACGTAAAATTAGTTCAAAACAGTTCATAAGCTACTTTATACGAACAATAAATCAATTAAAGACAATAACATTGTCACAAGTCAAAACCCGTGAAAGGTTAATGAGCTTATATTCTTAAATGTTTCTTATTAAAAAAACCAAAGTTTGTCTGGAGAACTTGGAAAAGTTTCAAAGTCATACTTAAATCAATTTATATAACAAGACAACAATAATAAATATTTATACTGTATTTCCAAGTTTATGTGCGTTGTGATTGCAGGCTCTGTGCACAATATAAATAAACGACAATGTGAAAGTAGATATGGACCTCGTAAAATGTAAGTTTTATTTCGCTGTACCATAATTAGTTATGAATGAAATTCTTCTTGACAAGGAGTTGGCGAGACAATACACGCTTGACCCCACGACTTTACATTTTATTTATTGATTAAGATTCTTCAAACACTAAATCGTCTAAGTGAAATGTAGACTAACAGCAATTTGTTTTGTTCAAACAGTTCTTTTAATTTTCAGAGACCTTTATAGAGTATGGCGAGTCAAGACCTTTTTCTTAAACATATTTTATTAGTTTAAGTATATTTTATTAAGATGTGAAGTATGATTTAGTCATTTAAAGTGGGTTAGTCCAATTTAAAATGGGATAACCTATAATAGAAAACTACTATTTTATGTGTCTTAGATCGTTTATATTTCAATTCAACCATAGCAGGGTGTTTACTTAATTATTAAAATCAATTTGGAACTCTAGCGGGATGCTGTGTGTGATGTATGGTGTATGTGGCAGGGATATGATAAAAACACAAGATTGATCAATTGCCTAAACTAATGTAAATGGAAAATGTTAGAATAGCAACATGATTTTGTCTTTTGCCTATGTAAATCTAGTGGTGATCATGTCTACTTTTATAGTAGAATTATTTGAATCATAGTTTTTGCTTAACAAGTATAGTGTTTTGGTTTGCTTAACGGAGAATTTCATAAGCTTAATTTCGTAGAAAAACGTTTATATAACATCATCATCTCAGTCAAATGACCTCCACTGCTGGACATAACCTCCCCCAAGGTTCTCCACAACAACTGTTTATATATTATATTATATCTTGCATCCATTAATGCAATCAAAATATTTCGTCTAGCTATGTAAAACTATTGAATGACATTTAATTTAATCAATAATGTATTAATGTATATATATGTACTCATGTATAATACATGTATCGAATATAAATATTATCTTTGTCGTTCTTGTTTTTCAAACTGACTACTTTGTATTTTCAACAGCATGCCGTGAAAAAATCACAATGAAATTCTTGCTGGACTTCATTTCGGTCTTACAGATTGGTCTGAAATTAAAACTAGAAAAAAAATTGAAACATGACGAAATTACAATGAAATATCATTTTGTATTCTCGAGATGGCACAGATTAAAAATTGAAATAGTTTGCTCTTCAAGACAACTAATGAGCATTCACGAACTGTGCTTATAGCAAATGACTTTCACAGATACATCTTATTGTGCAAAATCAACATTACTGGAGGCTCATAGCAAGTCGTCTTTCAAAACACCTCTATATTTTTCTAAGTATATTTTTGCCGAGCACTATACACAAGGACTGAATACTCATAGTCAAATATTAGGTACAATAGTTGCGCAACTTGTAGCGAAGGAGGTATTTCTCATAAGTTGAATAATTCAATTCGAGTACGCTATATCTAAATAGGACTATTATGAAAGACCATTGATTTGAATGCCCGACAAATCGTTGAACTTGACCTACTTTGACAAGCGCACATGAATGTGAAATGGGGAATTTACCTGCTGTCAACTATTTCAAAGTCAAGGGGAAAGAAATCCTGTTTTCGAGGGCATACCCTACGTTTGTCGCAATTCACAATATTGTTTTAGTTATCTTAGTAAATATGTATAGTTTCCTGCTGTTGTTTAGATATTTTTTAATAATTTGTGTACCAAATGGTAACTAGGCCTAATGTTAGTAACATATAGCTTAGACCAAATGTTAGTCATATGTATAATGTAAGTAGGGAAAAATAACTTTTTTATGTTTCTTTTTTTAATCTGATCTCATTAGGACTATCATCGCATGACGCAACCAGAGTGCATCAAGTCCGTTGTTTAGCATAGTTAGGATACCATTAGAACTAGATCGTACTCTTTTTAGCAGCGAGTTGGTTTTAACGCGTATGATTGCGTCTAGATCGTTTGTTCATGTTGTATAGAAAATAGCTGAAACGTTACAAAAACGCGGTAGTCCCAACAGCATTCTAAAGCAAATGTTATACCTTGAACGATTACTTGGTATATTTAGTTTACAGATTACTCGTGTGAAAAGTTGACAATATGTTTTAAAGAAGATGATTTTAACCTCTCAACTATACTGAGCAAACCAGTGTATCAGAATGTTACTCCTTTCTTTTTTTTTTCCTGTACGGCAATCCCCAAGGATACCAACGGCAGGTGGTTATGTTGGACTCGAATCGATCAAAAACTGCATGCCGTCGCAGGAGCTGGAGAACCCGGTGACCCCTAGTAAGGAAATCCCTAAAACCCCAACCTACCTTGGGCCGTAGATGGCCCGGTCCCGTGTGAGAATCTCATGGTTCCTATACTACCCCCAAAAGAGCGCGTGCAGTCCGTAGCGCTCACATCGCCAACCGGACCTGCTTCTGCTAAAGTGACATATCGTCTCACCAATCACGCCCAGGCCAGCGCTTATAGTGAACGGAGATAGTTTAGTGATCTCCGGCACCTGAGTCTTCTGCGGTAGCTAGCCCGTTCCCTGTCCTATAATATATATATTGTTCCTGGGGGGGGTGTGAGTAAGGTGTACCTCCTGGAGGTTGAGAGGGCTCAAAAGAGTGTGATTAGGGTGGCTGCTGGTCTGTCTTTTCGTTTTCCAACCACTGATCTATACAAACGTTGGGATGTCCTTACAGTTAGACAGACCTTCATTTTATCAGTGATTTTGAAGAAACACACGCAGCTACAATAGGACTCAAATCTGAACAAAGGTAAACGTAAGCAAAGCAATGTCTGTCCGATTGGTTCCTTTCATACCAGATTTGTACAAAAATATTATTGCTTTCTTGGAGGATTTCTTTATAATAAAATAAACACATCTCTGGAAATATATTCAATGAGAAAATTAAAGTGTAAACTGACTTTGTGCAAATGGCTCAAAAGCCTTGATTATAATGCAACAGAGAGTTGATTTACCTCACAAATGAACAAACATACACACTCAAACACAACAAACATACACACACACACACACACATACACACACACACAATTTAAATGTTTAAATGTATATCCTGCACTCACCCAAATAATGTATCTCATCAGTCATTTCTCTTGACCTAATAATGCGTCTGCTTTTTAATGATGTTGAGGGCCTGTTGACCCGTAACACATGTATTACAATACCTATCTCAGGCACCGGTCTCTCACAAATGTACATTGTTGTACAATTTAAATTAAGCGTCTACACTGTACTGCATACATTAGTAATGAGAAAATAAATAAATTATTAT
The DNA here is from genome assembly GCA_949316085.1 of Hypercompe scribonia. Taxonomy (NCBI): domain Eukaryota; kingdom Metazoa; phylum Arthropoda; class Insecta; order Lepidoptera; family Erebidae; genus Hypercompe; species Hypercompe scribonia. Next base: position 22,747,403 of record OX438968.1, on the reverse strand, counting down.
TCTCTTTTATTACACTATTATATATTAATTACATTTTAAAATACATACAAAAGGAAAACAAAAATACATATTTAAAAATACAAAAATATTAGACCACCGACATCGGGTACAGGGACCAAGACACCGGTGGTTAGGGCTAAACATTAGGCTATTATTATTAATTAAATGAATATACGAAACATTTTGGTAAAGAAGTCTGTACCCATTTTATGTCGTTACACATCATTTGACTGTGAAATCAAGTCACTTCCAATCCAATAAAAGTTGAAAAGTTTTGTTCTGTACAAATTTGAATTACACAATAAGTTTTGTTGTTAAACTCTTAGCAAATGTTTTACGTGTAATGTAAATTTAACGATTATAAGCAATTATACGCTTAAAAATAAAAACAATAGTTATAATTTTCCAGTGTTCTATATCATAAAAATACATTTCATAGCGTTGGTAGCTAATTTACGTGAACCACAGAAAAGTACTTATACGAAACTTTATGGTTAAAAAAAAACAATAGCACAACAGGAAGCCAATTTTTTTCGTACTCAATGGCATTCTACTTGTATTTAAAAACATTTCTGAGGTACTTTGTAAGTATTCGCAATTTAAGAATAAGACAACAGAATTCTAAAGAACATTTCCGCTCTCAACATTTTCTAAAACGTGGAACATTGATGAAGTAGTTGCACGGCTTCATTAAAGTTTTCTCTTTGTTTTATTGTTCATGAAAACTTCCAAGACGTAAAAAAATCTTTTCAATGAAAGGAAAAAGGTTTTCATTTTTCGAGACGTAAAAACTGTTGAAATTGAAGTAAACAATTTTCGCAACTCCTATTCAAGCATATTATAATCTTATATAAATCACTGTATAAAGAGTCTTAATTAAATATATTTGAAATGAATTTTCATGTATGAATTGCATGTGCATCATCTAATAATTGTACGAGTATGTTAGCAGCTTAGTATTTTTCAATCCAAATCGATAATCTTACCGCAAATCATTTTCATTTTAATATCCACTGAATCACTCTTTTTAAATATAATCGTCAACTTTTTAACCATATTTATAAAACAACAAAGTAATAAATTTCGGTATTGACCATGTAACCATAGGGTGGGCCACGAATTAATTAACATTAGAAAAGACCGTACAAAGAAAGCCATTTGATATGATATGAAAATTGTTTATTTACAAGAAAGTTAATTAGTTGGAATTTATTAATAATACTGGGGATAGATCTGGACTTTTGGGTGGCCATGGAATGTCGACTCGTCTGGAAATCAACTTTTAGGAAAACCGGCAGGGGCTCATTGGATGTGTGATAAGTCTTTTTCGTCATCTTGTTGAAACCATGTGTAACGATTATAACCAGGATATTCCAGTAGCATCGGTCAGAAGAACTTCCGTAACGTGTTTGCGTGGGATGTTAAATTCAAACGTTAATTAATTCTTGACCCACTCTATATAAGCCACTTTTCACTTTAGATACCTGACTACTACCACTTTATGACTGAGTTTTGAATTTTTACTTGGATTGACGGCCATCAGACCGCCGCAACTTAAGTACTAGACGACAGCTCTGTAGAAAGACTATCGTTGGACTTTTTAGAGCTCTAGCTTCTGCTAGCCCGAAATTAATCGGGACCCGGGACCGGTGGCTTAACGTGCTCAAGACACGGAAACAGTCGCAATGTGTGAATAAGATGGACACCCATCTACAGATTGACCTGACTAGGATTACTTAATTTGTTTACTGTTTATACAAATATATACAATCTATAATCTTATCTTATTATAATTAAGCCTATATATCTCGCCGAAAGATACAGACATATAGACAGACATCCCAGACACTTAATATCGTAGAAAGTCCACGCCAAATATCGATGGCGTTCATACATTCTTTGTGTTCGAACGATACAAACCCTTTCCTCCGCAAGCCTTTCAATGGAATATATTCTGTCACGCTGTGTTAAATACTATTTGAATTATATACTGATATCTAAGGTCACTTTACTTTGTTCTTTAATTATTTTTTCAAGACTATATCCTTTTAGATTATAAATATTTGTGGGAAACTTTAACACATTACTTTGTATAAAAATAGCAAATAATAACACGAAAAATGACAAATTTAATAAATGTATACAGAAAGTATAAGATTGCTGTACCATTCACTACACCAACAAACGTGATCTCTTTGTTTTGGTATGATATCAAAAGCCCGGTGACTACTGAGCTATGCATGCGTGGCTAACATTCACAAGCTTATGTAGACAGGTAACACAAAGCTGAACAGAAACGTTGGCCTATTATGGATGAAGGGTGAAGCCAGAATCGATATAATAAGTCTACTCTTCGTTGTGACAGTCTGGCGGTGTAATTTCAATCGTTTTAATTGTTATGTTTATGCGTAACTTGAACTGTTTTTGTATTGAACTTCGTATCAGAATATATTAAAATTAATACTGAAGTCGGATATATAAACAAGTGTTTTTTTTTATTTCGAATAAGCTGGTAGCAATAGACTTAATGTTCGTCTTAGTAATCATTGTTTTCCATGAGATTCGTGCAAGGACGCAGTGTTGGGCAAGATGTCTCGGCAACCCATCCTGACAAGTACCAAGACATATTTTTTACTCATGTTGGCTACAAAATCATGTATAACCGAACATATTGCCGACGTTCTGTATCTCTTTGAGATCCTTTCAAATGGTAGAGAAAAATACATTAAGTGAGATATAATACCAATATTGTAGAGATGATAGAAAATATTTTGCCACGATTCTGACATTCAACTCGCACCTCTTGCATCAAGCCTTTCGTACACTTAAACACCCTTAAATTCACGCTCACTTTGTCCATAAAGTACACTGAATGTGTTGCTTTAAAATGAGTTATATCTTCTAAGTATATCTAATAAGTATGAAATTTCAAACTCCCGTCAAACGCAAACAATTAATTCTCGTCACGTATAACCATATAAATAGACCGCTACCGTGCTGCGGCAGTGCACTTTACGCAATGCTACGCGTGTCCATGCAAACGTTTATATGCATTTATGATTCCATTTGCCTTGTGTGTATATGTTACTGCATGTAAGTGCCCATTTTCCATGTACTCATAGGGCACACTATGCATAGTTTAGCTCTGATAACTCTACTTAATTGTAATAATTCTTATTTTACAACATTATCTTAATATTAGTTGATCTCTGTAACTTTCTCTATGTAGAATAAATACTTCGTGTTATCTATTTAGCTTAAAGTCTGCATCGAGCTCAATCATGAAGTAAATAAAGTTGATTTAATTAACAAAGAAATCTCAGGAACAAAGGACAATCTAGCACTAAGTCAGTCTTATTCCTTTTATTTGACAGTTTTGGTCTTGGTTTTTTCCATGCCGATTTCAATGTCAAGTGGGATTTTCGATTGGATTTAAATGAAAACGCGTTTGTTCTTAGTAGTAATTATCCCCTTGTTCCGTTTAGTTAATTAGTTAAAAATTGATGCTAAGTAAACAGAATAGAGGCTATTAACTATCTCTGTTTAAAAATTAATCGAAGAAATATAAGTACGCATGCACAGTTTATACTGGCTGGTTGAATAATTTTTATAGAAAGCGAAATTATGGCATTTCGTTCCATGTTTTTTTTCTTATATAGCCAAAATATATATAAAATTTTGTTGGAAACAAAATTCAATGTTTCGATGTAATAAATTATGAAAAAAATGGAATATTTTCATCTTCACATTGCTTAGTTAATAGAAAAGAATAAACAGACCATCCAATAATCTGAATAAACATTCCAGGGGATTTATACAAGCAGGAAAACCTAGTGGACTTAGGTCTTTTTTTAGGAGCTCTTTTTGATTCAGACCATATTCAATTCAGCGAGAGACATCTTGGACGCAAAGCAAATCGAAAGCTGAAAGCGCTGTCCCAATCACGAAGAGCACTTTACGAAGTATCTCATAACCTAAATATGGGCTATCAATATAATATTCTTTTCGAGTTTATTTAATGATGTTTTTAAGAAGGTTAACAACAAATGAGACTCCTGTACAAACTTTAAGCCCCTATTTTGTTACCCTCATGTGTTCCCTATGTGACCCTGTGAGACAATCGAAGAGCAGTTGTAAACCCGTCACCAACTTTGGTAGACATGCCGAAACTATTTATAGCAAATTGAAATAATAAAATAAACATGTATTTACATAGTTCTCCGACCCTGTACAATTTTTTTATTATTATTTGGCGAGGGGATACAAAAAAGGGGTTCTTTATTTTCATTGGAAAGGCTCTTTTCAATTGAACTTGTAGTGCTGTAGAGCTGGATTTACGTTTCACAAAGGTTTTTATGTTTGGTAGAGTATACGCGGAACTCTTCAGTTTGAAGTATGAAAGTAGAAGAGAAAAAGTGATTCCTCTTATCTCGTATTTACAGATTTCTCTGTCCTGCATTTGATATAACATTTTTAGCAAATCGTATTGGAAAACCATATTGAGATATTTTATTTAACACAAATAACTTTGTATGGATATAAGATTAAAATTGTTGCACATGAGATTGCTAAAGTTCTATATTATAGGAATAAAAATGGGCCACCTTTTTGTTGATTTCATTTAATGCAAGAAAACGACATTTAGTTCTGTTTCATTTTTTAATAGGTTATATCCTTCTACGTCTACTCTAAGCGATTGATAATTAATGATCATATATCCTATCCTATTTACAAAGTCATTGACTGTGTGGAATATATACAATAAAACCTCTATGTTTAACAAATTTATAAAGCAATTGGAACGTGAGATGTATGTATACAAATTACTCAGTAATTGTTGAACTGCTATACCCAATCAAATAAACAAATCCGCCAGTCTCTTTAATAAAGTATTCATCTCGAGATGGCGCTCGAGTCCACGTGATCTGTTGTAGGACGTTTATTGACGTCCAACTTGAATCAATAGTCTAATGACACAGCCATATCTTTGTTCGAATTTACAAATTTGAATTTCATCTCTCAGAGTAACTAAGGCCTTCTGTGAAGGTTGCTAAATAGGAAACTGCCTTTGACCAGTAGGATTATTACAGTAACTAAACTGAAATTGAATGGATTTTCTTAGATATAGATGAATAAGAGGTGCCTTGGAAGTGAAATAGAATACAGTACAGATGTTAAGCTATGTTCGCCTTATCTTAAATTAGTCCGAGCCTGCACTCTTGTTTAACTAAATACCTACAACTATTTAAAAAGAAATAAAAACGAATATAAAGAATAAAGAAGAATAGAAATAAACAAAATAAAGAAGAGATAAAAAGAATAAAAATAAAAAAATAAAGAAGAGTAAAAAATAAAAAAAATAAAGAAGAGATAAACCAAAAAATAATAATAAAAAAGTTCAAAAAATTACACTTAGAAACAATGGCTAATCGTTTAAATATACTAATATTTGTCCTGTTTAGGCAACAAATTTCTAATTCAGTAGTTAGAATTAGTAACCACTATTTATGTACATAAATCGAAACTATTGATACAAGTGCGTGTTTTCAGGTACAAAAACGTTCATACTACGTCATAATATTAATAGCACTATGTATACTTAGTCAATGTAAGTGCATGTTTATATAAAACACTCTAATTAACACACACAAAGATAGCATAAACTTGTCCAACTTAGGTTATCTGTCCATTAGCAGATATCCATCTGTGTTACTTACCTGCAAACTATAATAATGTTCTGTATTGTGTACTAAACGTACGTGTTGTCAACCAAAACCATTTTTACTTTTTCTAAATCTGTCGTGATTAAAATATGCTTATTCCTGAAATATATCTGAAAATCATCATCTCAGCCAAAATACGCCCACTGCTGAACATAGGCCTCCCCCAAGACTCTCCACAACAGCCGATCCCGTGCTGTCCGCATTCAGCAGCTTCCCATGACCTTCATCAGGAATGAAGAGATCCGCAGACGAACCAAGGTCACCGATATTGCCAATAAAATTGCTAAACTTAAGTGACGGGCCACATTACACGCAGAAACGAGGGCCGATGGGGCCGTAAAGTTCTGGAGTAGTGACCGCGTACTGGGAAACGCAGTGTTGGTAAGCCCCACAAGGTCGTCCGACGACCTGGTGAAAGTCGCGAGAAGCTGTCTGATACTATTTGTATATAATTATAAGATTTAAATCACATCAAAAAACAATATAATATTTAAACCTAAATTTGTAAATTAGCTCACTGTTTAGCAGTTAAAATTAAACGTTATTTTATTCCTAATATCGAGATTACAGATTAAATATATTAATCATTTTATATCAATTAGTTTAAAAAAGGTTACTAGTAATTTTTGTTTAATCTTGTCTTTTCGTTATTCTGTACATATAAATCTCTTCCTTTTTGCAATTTATTGTTTTGATTTTAAGCGTTCCCTGCACATCCGGTCACTCTATTACCTCTAGTACTTATAACTGTACTATGTCACATTTTTGTGTACTGTGCTTCCCTTTGTCTTAAGGAACAATCAATTTATGTTATCAATTTTAATTATCACACATAAACTCGATGGAAATCTGCGAATTACAAGAATGTGATATTCTCAATCTGATCGATCCTAACAGTACGATTTCAAAATCGCCATTTGTATCATACATGCATCGGGTGAACATTTAATACAAAAAAAGTACGTGTTAGCTAGGGATCGCAATTTTGTAGGGTGTGCGTATGAGTGTATGGCAAGTGTGCTTGGTCTGTTGCCATCAAATGAACTAGTAGGCATAGGTTTTAACTAATATAATGGAAACATATTAACCATGTAATTATTTGTTTCAAAAAAATATGTGTGCAATACATGTAAATTAAAATGAACATTAACGAGGTCTATCATTATTAATGACGTCTGTGTTCTATAAAAAATATGAATCCAGGTCTTAACGCATTTGTAGAAGTGCAACAGTACCAAAGATGTACGGAGAATGTACCAAAAATATACTAAAGATGTACCGAAGGGCTACCAATGCATCCGAACAATTTTTAACATTGTTTGTTGTGTCTTATCCATTGACCTGTAAAAGTTGACCTGCCACTGTTTAAAGTTTTATGCCACAACGGATCTAAATACTTGTACTGAACTCTACACCTTGATGTACCAAACCGTGTTTACATTGTTTTCGTATGTAAAGCATATATTATTAATTCATAAAATTTAAGTTACCTGCACATCTATATAACTAATAAATAAATATTAAGACAATCCTTTTCTATTGTATAAAACACAATTTCTTGTAACCGCAACAAGTTGCTGAATTAGCCGCCCACCCACATTCTGTTGGCGACATTTCTTAATTCAACTGGTGGGCGTTTTTAGTATCAGTTTACAGGTTTGACCTGTTTTACATAGAAACACATTTTCTTTTTTCAGAGACTGTATATTAAAGCAATCATCATTCAACAAGAATATTATAATGAGTAAATTATCTGAAATTGAATGCCAAGTTGTTATTCAATTAGATACCAATTGACTAAATCTTCCACGTGCAGTAATTTTCCTCGAAATAATTTTGTTTTCTGATTCGTGTTGTTGCTTAAGGTCAAAAGGGTAATAAGGCTTCTGACGAAAGGAAATATATTTTATTTCTTAAGTATTTACAAATATAAGTAGATTGAAGCATATTTAACAAGCGTATAGTTATCTTAGAAAGAGCTCAACCTAATTCGGGATCAGGTAGTCAATTGTGAATTGTGTTATCTTATAATTTTTAATCCAAAAGTATATGTTTTATTGCTTATAAGGTATTATTAAGTCTTCGAACATGTCTTGAGCAGGATCAGTTTCCGAAATTGTAGAAGACGGATAAACTAATCGTCATCCGATAGGAAAAGCATCTTGCGGACTCATCATCCTCCTAATGACCCATAACATTGCTTGAGATAAGCACGCACCTATTCTCTCATGTGCTTGAGATCTCTGGCGAAGGAACCAATTTTCGGAATCGCAAATATGTTCAACACTTTGCCCTGGAATTGCATAAGGATGATGTTCCAATGAATACCTTTCTACATCCGCCACATAGTCGGAGTATATTTGTCGGAGAGAGCCACTATCTATCCAAGGAGGATCAGTCTCCATCGACATGAAATAATTTGCGGTGTTCCGCAGAGGTCGGTCTTAGCGCTTCTCTTGTGGAATATTGGCTAGGAATGGGTGCTTCACGATGTGCTCTTAGATGGTGATGCTGTAAAGTGTCACGTGGACGACACGATTGTGCAGGGTTGCCCAACTCGTAAAGCGAATCTGGTGCCTGGATCTCGGAGTAGCTTTACACATATTTGACACCTTGAAAGACTCATGAACTTCGGAGGATGCCACTTGATTGATTCAGTTTCATAGTAGAAAGCACTCACAATGGGTTACGGCTGTCCAATATGAGGGGACCCGATTACACCTGTAGGGCTCAATACAAGGGTGTAGTCTATGCTCCGTTATGGGATCCTAGTATGGCATTTAAAGCTATTAACATCGCGCTACTGCAAAATACGCAGCGAGTGCTGCGAGTGCTGGATATCAGGAACATATGGGGGTAACACGCGATCTCCGAGCCCTCATCTCAAGAGCCTTTGTAGTTTTTATCAGTGATGTAAGTAGACGTGGGAGTTAGACTGGAGTCTTGAAGGAAATGATAACCCAAATAGTCTTATTTGGGTTATCAAATGCCTGATATATTTTATACGCTACTGGCAAAATACCCGGTGTTGAAGGAGCACAGTCGTGACTTCGTGGTGCGATGTCTTCCAATGTGGGGAAATTCTTTTACTCGGTAACTTGATTGCGGCCATTGTAAGGGGCGAGAGCACATGGAACTCCATCGTCTATTTCTGCCAGTATATTATGACTGCGAAGTAAACCAGGCTCGCCAGGCCCGGGAACTTACGAAGTACCACAGACGTCTCCATCCTCCATAACTAAAAATCTATCAATGACAGGTAAGACCATCTGTTATTCTCTAGATGGCGCGAATGTTACGGAGTGCGAGCACCCTTTTGAGGAAAGAAAGAAAACATAGGGGCTTCCGCACAAGTGGGCTATCTGCAAACCGCAGGCGGCCAAAATCAAAATACGTTTGGAATTGCTGATTTTATCGAGACACTACATTGTAAATATTTTGATGCCAATCATTACAGATATAATGTTGCTTAACTATTATAATGTATTTTACCTATAAACAATTATATGAGTATTAGGTTGTTGCATACAACGTATGCTGTACTTCTTTCAATCCGAAGCATTTATTTACAGAGATTTGAAATCATATTATTAGTTTTACCTATTTATGATGATAAATTTCTCAAATAAAGAGTAAATTAAAACTAGTATTACAAACAATATGAAATGGGTGAAAACGGACACACATTGGTCGTAGATTCTCAAAAAGTTACTGTCTTTTCTTCTGTAAAATACTTTGATGCCACCGAAATTTTCACTGGTGCCAACTGAAACCTGAAAACGTGCATACATATATCTTATACATGTATATATTTGAAGGGCGTGGCTAAATACTTCAGGGAATGAAAATATTCGAGGCTTGTCGCGTGGGAGGTTTCAGGAATTTCAGAGGGGTGCATAATGAGGTCGGGTGGGAAAGTTGCCCAATGAGGCTTTCTGTACGCCCCAATCTTTTAGAGGGTGAGAATTTCAAGGCACTAAATTTTGTAAGTATTATTCCGCCTTGAAACACTTGAGACGATGTTATCTAACACGTGCGTGTTAAAAAGTACATTATGGTATATTATGGCAGGTTACATTTCTATATTTGCCCGGTATACTATTTTTATTTTATCACTGTGATTTTCTTGACATTAGTGATGTATATATATAAAAAATATGATATTAATATTTATTATTATTATCATTCTCTTTATTTCAAATATACACATAATGATTACATTTTTAAATATATAATAAAGAAAAACAAAAACACATATTGAACAACATAAAAATAATAGACTACCAACATCGAGTTCAGGGACCAAGACACCGGTGGTTAGGGCTCCAAAGAAAGGAAATTCCTCACTATACGGGCGGTGTCAAGGAGGACTGCCTTCTGCATCAGACCCTTGATCGAACCTTCTGATATTAGTCTTAAGGTGTTGGTCAAGGCTCTTGGCTATCAATCCGTGAACAGATACGATTATCGGAACAATGATCACCGAATCCACATTCCTCATATCGATAATCTCGTGAAACAGATCCAAATACTTCGATAGTGTTTCTTTTTCAATTTTCACAAGATGAGAGAATGAGATTCTCGCCATGAGGAACGGCGATGTCGACAATCATTACGCGACACTCTAATCGATCTATCTCTACAATATCAGGCTTATGATTATTATTATTATCACCCATAGATATTACAAGAGCAAGAGCTTGAACTCAAGAAACACAACAATTTCAATTTCAACAATTCAAGTGTGATGATGGATTGAGAATATGAAGTACCACCACTCCTCTTCATTATATGGGTGTATATAAGAAACTGACTATGTAAGACAATAACACTGCAAACAAAAGGAAAATTTAACCGTCTGACCAGCTCTCTTAGAAAAGATAGAAATGTTTCGCGTCGATTCTTTTCCTAAACTATCAAATAAGGCTATATTTTCTTGTACTATTGGCTAGTATTTTGTTTTGTTCACATGACTGAGCGTTGAGAGACGTTATTCCCATACGTTAATTAATTTTCTAATAACAATTATGTTTGCAGAATATCAATTTTATAAGAAAGACAAGTGGTAAAGTACTCCAAAACCTCTTGCCTAAGGATGATGTCCAAAAGTCAACTTTTAATCGTTGTTAATTGTAGTTGCTTATATTATATAAACCTTTGAAACTCGTGGGAGACTTATATCCAGCAATTTCGAGGAATGAGGCGGCGGAGAACGTCCGGGCGGACGACCTTCGCTCAGACCCAATTCGCCGGTGAATCGGGCGACGGTGGCGCACTTACCAACGTCTCATGCCGGCCTGAGTGTGGACGTGGATGGACTGGACAAGTTTCCCCCTCAATCTGCTACGGTGGCCAGTCGCAAGGAGTTGACTTACGGTACACGCGGCGTCTAATTAGAGAGTGTATCCCACAGATGGTGACCTCGCTAATGGGCAGGCGCTAGGAGGTGTCTGGAAGTCGTAATAATCTCAGGCGCAGAGTGGCACATCGTATAATTTTAGTCAGTCCGGTTCACCACACACCGCCGTAAACCTCGGTGGAGTGACGGGCCGAGGGGGTTTCCACACGTTAAAAAAAAGGTCCAGCAGTGGAAGTATCTTGGCTGAAATGAGATGATGATAATATTACATAGTATAAAAAAGTTTTAAAAATACAGTTTATTTAGTTAATATATCGATTACAATACAAAGTAAAACAATGGGAAACTCAGCAATGTAGGTACAAATATGATTTGTTGCAAGAGAAATCTTCCACAGTCAATCATTTAAAACTGTCATTACTACTTGACCTCCTTAAACATGGTCGTAAATGATAAGATCCTATTTGATTTATTTCCCAAGGCAATGAATTACCAACTTTTACCAATTAAATCGTTATGAAATCGATCAATCCATGCTGTTTACCGACATCGATGCTTCAATAAACTAATAAATCATGAGATGTACGATAATCGGTATTTCGTTTCTTGTAGAAACATCACATATTTCAACTTTTTCAAGGTAGACATTAATGTAGAATATGACGTCATAACCTAAGAAAAAAAGCAAATGAAATATCGAATTACGTTCCACTAGAACTGTTTAAAATTAAGTATATCTAAAGTCAGACTTGCCTTTAATGCTGCAAATGTCATGAAAATCTGTAATGACTATTGTATACACATATGTAATTTGATTTCATAATAATTTCAATAACCGCGCGAAGTAAGTCATTTGAGAGCTCAAATAAAACATATTTTTAAGTGGCATGAAGGTGACATCACGTATGTATATTGCCTGCCACCTAAATTTTAATTTCACTATTTAATTTGAAAATAGAAAAGAAAAATCTTAAACTGGGGGATAGACAGTATTATTATAATAACACAATAGTAAGTGATTAGACCTAGAGGGTGCACAGGTGTTCACAAAGAACTTAGAGCCCAAACCAACCTTACCTGGTGCTGATCGAAGTACAGGGCTCTGGCAAACAAAACATCACGATAAGCGGCAATAGACTCGCCACCTATTGCGTGGGACCAAAACACTGGTGAAAAGTGGGTGTTTAGTATTCCTCTGCCTATTTTTTTTTAAGTGTGGTAACTCCCTCAGGCCGTCACCCCACCGAGGTTTACGGTGGGGTGGTATATCGGAATGGGATCGACTAAAACCACACGGTGTGCCACTCTGCGCCTGACATAGGAGGGATCTGGCAAGGATACTTACGGCACACGCGGACGTCCCTCTGACCAATTGGCGAGTTTTGTCTACTTAGATATCCTACAAGCATAAGAGAATGACGTCTTTCAGCGCTAACTCACGTGGTTAAAACAAAGTATTAGCCAATAATACAAAGCAATAGAGGTGTTAGCGTAGAAAGAGAATTTACGCGAAATGATTACATCTTGATTGAGTCATGGTCTGCATGTGAAAACAGTCAGTGATGCCTGCTCGAAGCCTCGAACAATTCAAAAGTGTCTTCGATTACATCTCTACATTTACACATTTTCTCTTATTAATTTCTATATACCAACCTAAAGGACTCTTTGACTTTTTAAATAATAAGAATCTCATGGTCAGAATCTGGTTTACTGACAAAAAACACTATCATGCAATTTCATACTTTGGAACTGTATTTAATAATTTGATATTTCTATAAATTATCATGGTTTACTATTAAAATTATCTTCATCATGATGTAGCAATACGTAGTAATAAACGAAGTCTAGCTAACAATAGTTTCGTTATCAATGAGAATATATAGTATGAATTTGAATTTACATAAAGTGTTTTATAGTTTCTAAAAACTAGAACTAAGCAATTGAGTACCTTAAATTAGCAAAAGGGCTCGTATCTCAGTGGTAGCTGCGTAGGTTGACGCAAAGTTACGCAATCCTAGTCAGGGTAGTCTATGGATGGGTGTTTCTTAACACGTTGAGATTCCTTCGTGTCTCTGAGAGCATTTGGAGCCGTCGGTCCCTGTTGCCAAATGAATATCTTTGGTAATAATCATGAGTAGTTGGAGGCCTAAGTAGTTCGACAACCGTCCTTCTTAGAACTTGTATATAGCCTGGGGTTGTGAAGGTTTGATAGCGCTAGTTACACGTAAAAAGTCGAAGTTCAGTCATATGGTAGTGAATTGAATGCTAACTCCAGCCTAGTTTGGGAGAGTAGGCTCGGAGTGTATATAATTACGTAATTATATTAAGTTCATATAACGATGTATTTTTTCGATGATTTTAGTAGATACATTTATTACACTAGTTTGAATCATTAAAACATGGAGTACCGTGTCTATTAATTCGGTATCCCTAACTTTTACTTTCTTTTTATGCCTGTTATTGATACTATCATAATGGGCGTGACCTCAGCTTGAATTGTAGTGTGTACGTACTCTATCTTCATGGAGAAACAAGTTCTCGTAAAATTCGATATCCCATGGTGATGTAAGCACTTGTAATTAAGAGCCGGACTCACAATAGTTTACTTTCTTATGTAACTAACATATTCATACGTCTATGCAAATAAATAATATTCGTTTATGTGTTTCTAAACGTTTCTTGGTAGGATGATATTAATAAGTGTTAGTGATTTAACAAAAATATCCGTTCTAAGGAGAGTCCTACGTTTAGCAAACTATTTAATTTTGTTGACGATGATGATGAAGATTCCCGTTTTTCAACGACTTGCAATAAATTAGAAGATTTTCAATACAGCGGACCATCGGTAACAGAGGCGGCCCGTGACATTTTTGGATGGAGGTTCACAAAAACTTACCTTTATTTATAGATAAAATCCATTCGCCGATCTTTTTGACGAGCGAAGACATCTATCACTTTTTTTTGAAAATCCACTATTGAGTTTATAAGGCGCTTTTCAATACTTATCGTGCACAAAGCATTCAAACGGTCTTGCATCATAGTGTTCCGCGTAAATGTTTTTACTTTATTTAATGTTGAAAAACAACGTTCACTTTCTACAGATGTCATCGGAATAGTGCAGACAATAATTAAGATGTGATCCACAATATTCACACAAAGTTTTAAATAAGTATTTTATGTAAAACTGCGAGCGAGATCTATCTGACGACGCTACACTTTGCTATTTATTTGTTTACAATACTTGAACGGCAACGTCGCGCGGAGCAGCGCTCCAATTTAGGCTAATTTCTCATACAAATCTTTTGTTTCACGCGTCGGCCCGTGTCAATGTTTCTCTTTCGCACTTATTGAATTTAGCGTATAAAACTTCGCTACATAGGAGCGCAATCGCTGGCGCTCCACTAGCTACAACTTGATGCCAAATGTACGTCTAGGTAAGGTGCGGTAATACATTTTTTTAGACTATTGTATATATGCAGAGTAGAATACAGAGAAAGTAATGTAAGGATAATTTTTAGTTACTTATTCAAAATATACATGACTATCTATGTTATTTAAGTTAATTGTAGTGGGAGTGCACTGCACCAGCGCTCTTTAATACGAGCCGCCTCTGCACTAAAATGAATTACAAACATTAACAGACATAAATTTAAAGCAAAAATTTCTTGTGAAGCTACACATCTACATGCAATTAAGAAGAAATCAACCTATGGCCGTCCACTGCTGAAGGAAAGTCTCCCGCAAGGAGCGCCAACCAGCCCGGTCTTGGGCAATTCGCATCCGTCCGCTGCCAGCCACCGTCTTCAAGTCGTCGGTTCATGGCAGTGTAGGGTGCCCTACACTACGTTTGCCTAATCGTGATCTCCACTCTAGCACACTTACACACACATACAATTAAGAATATTTGAAAATATTACAACACCTCTACATACTCATTATTTGCGCCAGCTGTAAGTACTCGCATATTCATTTATATTTTACGTACATTTAAACTAGAATCCATTATCTAAGATGCAGCACCGTCGCGTTCGCCCGAAGGCAAAGAACCTACGCTTGAGCGATTACGGAAATGAATACTATGCGCAAGACATGTAGTTACCAAGAACACTATGAATGATGAAATCTTTTTGAATGTAGCTCAGTAAACTTTCATGTTTACTTTTCAAAAATATCACCGAACTGAATGTGATGCATTCTAATGAAACATTTTCTTCATTTCCTAACTTTTCACCCTCATTTCTTGAAATTTAACGGGCCTGCTGGTCTCGTGTGTTTGTGTGGTTAGTAGTAAGTGGTTAGTGATCCTAACTGCTAAGCCAGAGTTCGTGGTTTCGAGTCCCATCCAGGACAAATCTTTCTTAATAATATTTGTGTATCTAAAACTATATAAGTATGTTTATTAGCAATCTGGTTACCATAGTAAAGGCTTTGCCTAATTTGCAATCAGACGGCCGTGTGTGAGATGTGTGACAATATTATTATATTATTATTGGACTGACATTAAACAGACAGCTCAAGTTTTTTTAAATAGATTCATTAACGAAAATTCAAGACGATAACAAACAGAAAAAAGAACCACATTACAATGGACCCCGGTGGTGTCGGAGTATCGAATTTGTCGGATTATAGAGTACTGACCCCCAAGAACCCCTATAGACCGGTTTTTTTTTACAAAAGAGTACCTTGTAATCCGACAAATTACAGACAAATGATAAAATTCTATATGTTGTCTTCTGGGCTTGTGACGACATTATTAGGTATGTATACGTAATGCACAATGAATAAACGCTAAGCTGCACCGCTATCACACGTAGTCAAATTCATACTAAACAATGGGAATTGAAACAATACCTACGCGTCGAGCACAAGTTGTAACCTGTTCAATCATGCACGATCTACATTAGCGAAAATTCTTTGTTTGATGTCGGATTACAAAGGGGTCCGGATTAGGGGCCAGATTACCGAGCAGAGGCGGCTCGTATTAAAGAGCGCTGGTGCAGTGCACTCCCACTACAATTAACTTAAATAACATAGATAGTCATGTATATTTTGAATAAGTAACTAAAAATTATCCTTACATTACTTTCTCTGTATTCTACTCTGCATATATACAATAGTCTAAAAAAATGTATTACCGCACCTTACCTAGACGTACATTTGGCATCAAGTTGTAGCTAGTGGAGCGCCAGCGATTGCGCTCCTATGTAGCGAAGTTTTATACGCTAAATTCAATAAGTGCGAAAGAGAAACATTGACACGGGCCGACGCGTGAAACAAAAGATTTGTATGAGAAATTAGCCTAAATTGGAGCGCTGCTCCGCGCGACGTTGCCGTTCAAGTATTGTAAACAAATAAATAGCAAAGTGTAGCGTCGTCAGATAGATCTCGCTCGCAGTTTTACATAAAATACTTATTTAAAACTTTGTGTGAATATTGTGGATCACATCTTAATTATTGTCTGCACTATTCCGATGACATCTGTAGAAAGTGAACGTTGT
Source organism: Hypercompe scribonia (assembly GCA_949316085.1). Taxonomy (NCBI): domain Eukaryota; kingdom Metazoa; phylum Arthropoda; class Insecta; order Lepidoptera; family Erebidae; genus Hypercompe; species Hypercompe scribonia. The sequence continues at coordinate 22,730,823 of OX438968.1, read as the reverse complement.
TTTTCAACATTAAATAAAGTAAAAACATTTACGCGGAACACTATGATGCAAGACCGTTTGAATGCTTTGTGCACGATAAGTATTGAAAAGCGCCTTATAAACTCAATAGTGGATTTTCAAAAAAAAGTGATAGATGTCTTCGCTCGTCAAAAAGATCGGCGAATGGATTTTATCTATAAATAAAGGTAAGTTTTTGTGAACCTCCATCCAAAAATGTCACGGGCCGCCTCTGTTTTAGTGTGTCACTTTTAACAATATTCTTATCCGTATCTGAGAAAATGAAAATAGAGATTTAAATACTCAGATTGTGACTGCTGTCAGTATTTGTTGTCAGAGGGATACTCATGTAGGTACGTACGGTGACACATTTCGATCAAGGCAACGTTTATTAATTGTGCATTTTAGATATACAATATCCTAACATTATACCTAGCCTACTATCATAGACAGGGTTATTGTTGCTAATAAGACTAATATTGTGATGATAGATCCATTAGAGCACTACTCAATGATTGTAGATGTCGCCGCTGCTCATAAAGACTCGTGAAATTTGAAAAAGAAAACTTATAAATTATTTGGTTTTATTACACGAGATTCTCGATGTTGAATGTGGATTTGTTGATCATTGTTGCAATAGTCGTATATCGGTAACCAAGAACGTCGAGCAACATCTTAAGAGGCTCACGTTAGAAGGGTCTGATGCAGAGGGTAGTCCTTCTTGACACAGTTCGTATAGTGAGGAAGTTCCTGTTTTTGGAGTCCTAATCACCGGGTTCTTGGTCCTTGTAACCTTGTAATTTTGATATTTATAAATATTTTATATTTGTATATGTATGTAAATCTATTTAAGAATGTAATTTAACTGTATTTTTAAGAAATAAAGAGGAAAATAACAAAATTTGAGACCACTTTAAACTAAGCAAAGCTTGTACTAGATTATGCTTGAGCTAGATTGACTGCTGTACTTTTTTATAAATTCACACAAATTATACATAGAAAACACTCACACTCCGAAACAAACACTTCCAGATCATACCAATATTAGGTACGACCCGAGAATCGAAACTGAGACCTCAAGCACAGCAGTCACATACACTACTACTGTGCCACCGAGGCAGTTACCTATCATTTAATTTGCAATAGTTCGAGCAGGTCAAGTAAAGATTGCTGGTAATACTGTTTGTTTGATTTCAAATTTTACTACACCTTCAACCGTGGTACAATCCAATGACATTGATACACACATTAACTTATTTATTGTATCTCTTCACATGAACGTGTGAAGTGTGACTGTTCGTAACAAGTACAATCTGTTTGCGAGTATGAGTCACTGATTGCCATTTTTCATGTATGATGTTTATGATATTGCTTATGATATTATTATTAAAAATATCTGTAGGCCGTTTTATATGCATACAGTTTTTCATGTAAAGAGCTTTTTGACCACCAATATATTTTTTTATCTATTTTAAAAGCCTGCCAAAGTGACTCTACTCTGCCTGATGGAAAGCATGAACAGAATCCAAGAATTGTGGTCAACATACTCATTGGAAATGCAGATAATGCGGTATGGTGACCCGCACTATGCTGGCCTACCGGGATGCGTTTTCACGCCCCGCTTGGGGACGTAAAAGGTATGACAGTCATCGTGGCAGTGTAAGGCTCACACAGTTACCACGATAACTGTCATCCTGCATCAATGGGCCTCCGGTCTCGCACTTACCAACGAAACATGATATCACGGATGCTGTCGCTTTAGGTTGGTGTTCTATGGGAGGGTAGTACTGACCCCGTCGAGCCGGCCCATTCGTACTGAAATCAGCGTGGCTCCACAACCTTTTAAATATGATAATTTTATTTAGTTTTTTAGGGAACATTAGGTAAGTTTTTAACTTAAAAAGAAATGAAATCTATTTGATGTCTGTTCGGTCGTCCTATTTGAACCGATATATTTTTTATTAAAGGATAGATATTGATTTACACACTAATGTCACAATTCTCTGGAATGCAATGACTTTGAACCTTATTTATATTCACATAAGGTATTTTCTCCAATGAATTTATCCATATCTACGGTGCAATTAGCTACAACACACTCTTTCATTTAGTCCACTTAAATGTAATCTATATTATCTTATCAGGAACAATTTTCTTTTCCTGCGTGTGTGTGTGTGTTCAACGCAACTTCTAACAACGAAAGTAATTTGAAATATACGAAACAGTCAGTGCAAAACTAAACATGTATTATATTCTATTTTTAACTTCATTATCTACGTGTTACAACAACATGTGAAATGTTCTTACACAACATTAGAAACCCCGTAATCTCCAATCGTGACCCCAGACATCGTCGGTGTAAAAACAAGTATATCATAATTATACTCGCCTCGTTCACGCGTTTCGCTAAGCGTTTCACCGACAATTTGATAAAATTATCCGTATTTTTATATATAGATGTATAGCTATAATCATTTCATCACGATTGATTCAGATTAACGAAACGAGAAAGCGTATATTATGTAATAGTTTAGGCGAAATGTTTATGCGTACTTACGTGTATGTTTAACTGATTTTACGCACAATTATGCCGTTAGCGTTGTTTTGAAAGTTTGAATTCAATGAGAGTTCGCACAAATAATGGTTAAATTTAAGTGTATGAACAAGTGAATGGTTTTAATCGGAAGAGGAGTTATTTATATTGCATAATGATTGATAACATAGCAATGTGGCATATGCATATGATAAAAGCGAATGAATTTTTTATATGTCATCCGTTACCTGACAGTAAAATCTGAATAAAATAAAATGATTCTTCATTTCGAAGTTTAAAGTGCGTAAAATTTTTCTCACTTTACATTCCGTTACCTTCTGTCAATGACCATAATTGTGTCTCATTTGCTGATGACATTTCGTTGACAATAACCAAAGACAAGAAAAAGGAGCCACATGAGGTCACAATAAATAAAGTAGTAGATTCTGTACTACAATGACTTAAATAAATAATTTAAACTTAAATACCGGCAAAAGTATTTAAATTTATCTCGTTTTCAAATTGAAAAACTTAAATTAACCTTTAAATATTAGTAGAAGTGGTAGTAAATTAGTTGAAGTTGACCACACAAAGTTTCTGTATATTATATTCGATAAAAACTACAGCTGGAAACTTTATATTAAAAATTTGTATTGTAAACGTAATAGTTTTGTATTTCTTTTACGAAACTTAAAAAAAAATATTGGAATAAACGTCACTTTGCTAGTATATCATAGATACGATTCCAATGTCTTTAGATACGCAACAATTGTCTGAAGCTACTCCACAATATAACTAAAACTTTCTTGATTCAAAAAAAGTTACGATTGCCGAGCAGAACCGGACCATGGATACCGTTGCTTGTTAGGCATAAATTGTTGGCAATTGTGTGCTTTGATATGTTTGAAATGGATGTAACTTTAAGGAAACCTACTTAAAACCTATTTGAAATTACTCGATATACGACTTTCAAAATCTATAAACTTTTGAGAGATTCTACTAAATTCTGTTACCAGAGCTATAGAACATACAATAGAAACATTGAATTACTAATAAATCACTTACATAAAAAAAAATTATACCATGAACAATAACAATCAATACACAGAATACACAGACATGATCACATTGAATTTTTTACCACTGTATCATACATTACATGACTTACATAATAAGATTTTACATTTTACACAATTGATATTTCATGGGACTTTTTATTGACGTTATTTGTACATTATTTGTGCTATAGTATTGTATCATAATTATTGTATATCCGATTGCATGTCAAATTCATTATGTGAAATATGAAGCACTGAAAACTATCCCTAAGACCTCTGTGATGTACCATATTCCAAGCAAATAAAGAATCTAAGAAATCTATCGTTTCGTTGATGAGTGTGAGACCCCTTTGTTAGAGGTGTGATAGTTATCGTGGTAACCGTGTAAGCCTTACACTGTCACAATGACTGTCATGCCTTTTACGTCCCCAAGCGGGGTGTGAAAAAACGTTTCACAAAGCCACCATAGTGTGGGTCACCATACTGCGTTGACAGCATTTACAATGAGTATGGTGACCACAACCCTTGGATTTCATTCATGCTTTGCATCATGCAGAGTAGAATCTCTTTGGCAGGTTCTTAAGATAGAAAAAAAAAAACATTGGTTGACGTAGCTGACTGCACGTGACCTACCCTCTTTTTTTTTAAATTTTCTAGTAAAAGGTCAAACGATCGCGATGCACCTATTTGCATTTGTTCCTTTTGCAACTTATCTAAATACTCATAAAATAGCACAACTCTCATCAGATAATTATTTAATATTTATGAATTATAATAATAACCTTATGTGAAGATTTATAATAGAATCTAAAATTTTGTATATTATTCGACGACCTGTAAAATCCATCATTGTTTTCTTGGTTTGAGTTGTAGATTTATTTTTTACTTTACTCTCTACTCTGTTTATTGTACAAATGATACTATTAATTAAATTATAACTATGCTATTTTTTAAACTTACCTTTCCTTTTTGCGATGATAAATGAAACAACAGTTTACGTAGTTGAAAAATTGTTATTTTTCCATGAAGAGAAGTCAGAAAAATAGTAGTAAACTATATCTTTTCCATGCCATATTTCCATTTCTTAATTTTAATCCATCAAATTGTTTTGTGAAGGGTTTCTTAAATCAACGTCAACAAATATACACCACGTGTAAAGTTAATAGCGTCCGTAAAACAATGATGTATCTGAACACACGATACTCTAAAATCCAAAGGATAATTAGCTTATGACTTTTTACGCAATACAAACGTAATCGAATCGAAATTATTTGTTTACTATTTTATTAAAGCTTACAAATAGTAATGCCACAATTTAAATAATATTGAAAAATCCATTTTGAAATTCCAAATAAAATACAATTTTTAAGCTTTAAAGTGGTCTCCTATAAAGTGACTAACTATAAAATTCGTCGTTTTTCTATGTCAATGATAGCAATACAAAATTATAGGAATAGTCTTCTAATTTTACACTTACGATAATAATATTAAATTAAAACATATTATAATTAAAATGAATAATACCTACCTATTTACAAACTCGCATTTTATAAATATATTTAAAACTACCACACGAGTCGCACAAGTATTGATATATAATTGCGCACTAATATAATTATATGTATACAATTATAGTTATATAACTGAAGACTGCGTTGACCGCTGACAAATTAATTATATTCAAAGTTTGAAACAAAATTTAACACGCGGCCTCTAGTTCAGGAACTAAGAACACTAACCACCAGACTAGACCAAGAGGTTAGTGAACTATGGAATCTAGAAAACAGATGAATGTATTAATATTTTGTTTAATATTATAAGTTATTATACACTGAAACACTGAACCTTGAATTGGTTTATTTATATACACAGAGCGGAGGTCTTATCCATGTTTATTTACGGTGACATGACTATCGTGAAATGACAATCATATACCAAAAGTAAATCAAAAAAAAAATACTCAGATTTACTATTTTAAACACATATTTACAATAAGTAAAATTTTAATTATGGTAGCTTTTAAACGGGTTTAAACAGTATGCAATTTTTGATTTTGTTTTTAATCCATAAGTTTTTTCATCAGAGCTAATCCTAGCCCTAGCAACGAGATATAGCTGAAGAACAGATTTATACTTGAATATCTGTATAAAGTGTTATCAATGCATTTAAATAAAACTGAAGTGTCCCTCTGTGATTTAAAAAAAAAAACTCAAGTGTTTATGTTTATGTTTACTGAATACGATACTAAAACATAAACTACCTTTTTTAAATTTTGTCTGTCTGGTTTCCATTACTTCAAATCATACGTGTATATAGCTAGTGTACACGTTAATAACTTGGAATTCAACTTGTTGTCCATCATCTGTCGTCGTCGTGATAAAGATGTGAATTAAAAAGCACATAAATTATTTTATCTGTACATTGAGAGAGTAAGATGGAATGAGAAGGAAAGAGATGTACTGATACGTACTTAAAAATATTTCAACGAGGGATGGTGTAAACAAAATAGTACTGGTTATTAAGCCTGCCTCGTGCTGTTGTTTATTAAACCATTCTTTAATTTCTTTAACATTGCCCAACAAAAATAAATGACAAAGCAAAATAAATTTGTCGTAATCAGCACGTGGACACGAATATTTTGTTGTGAAATAAGTGTTTGCAAATTGTTCAGTGAAATTTTGTATAGATGCTTCACATTTGTTTCACATAAAGCACTCTGTTTTCGTTTAAATCTCAAAATAGATTTTATTATTCCTACCTTTTGGGTTTGTTTTCAATGTTCATTGTTTGATTTGATGAATTACTTTTGGTAACATTATTTCGTTTTATAAATTGTTTAATAAAATTAAAAGGTACTTGGGTGTTTTTATAAGCTTTAATTATATTTAACTTGCTACTTATGTAACTCAATTTTAAAGCAGATATCTTCAACCTATCAACGATAAGTCGTGCAATAAAGTATTGAGTTTTGAATTTATTATATAATGTTATTACACTATTTATGTGATATGAAAGCTTGTCGCAAGATTTATTTATGTAGATAAACAAGTATATTAAATGATTGGATCTGATTCATCACATACACATTTTTAAGTTTTTAAACTAAGTGAATACGAGTACTTAAATTTGGAGACAAGCTTTTATATCTTGTAAATTGTGTAATAACAATATAAGTTGAATGTAAAAGTTTGTAAAGAATTGTTTAATCTTTTCATAGTGTTTTAATAAATACTTGTTTCTAAAGATTTTTTTACGTTTAAATTGTTTCTACGGAAAGCTGTTCGGAGTATGGCTGGTTATTTACCGGCATCCATATCATTAATTGACTTGAAGACTGGATATTTACATTTATTTTTTAAAGACAAAGCCCGCATTACGACTACATTCTGTATCGCGGGGGAATCGACAAACGTATAAGATACGGACACAAAGAATACCCAGACTCAGAAAGACAATTTGTGAATCACACAAAGAGTTGTCCTGTGTGAGGTTTGAACTCACAACACTCGGCGCAGTAGAGAGCAGTGTGGCGATCGCTTAAACTATCACGCCATCCGTGCAGTCGAATAAATGACTTTCTGTCATATTAAATATTGGTTCTTCGGATTACACTTGTTCATTACAATTTTCTTATAATTTTGAGTAGAATTTTATAAGTCACTTATATCATTTTCATCCGATTTCTACAACATGAAATAACTTCAACAAAGTTGGAAGCCAATAGAAGACATAGCCAATAAGGCACAAAATATAGTTGAAAGCCGTGAGAAGTTGCCTTGGAAGTGAAACTTACTTGTGAAGTGAGACACTGGTACCCAAGAAATATCAATTCCAAAATATGTATAGCTGTATTGTAAATAGTAGCAAAGAGGAAACGAATTCGGCGCTATGATTTCTCTCTGTATTTTGGTAATCGATGTCAAGTGCTACGCTTGATGTCGATTACGTAGATATGTTAGCTGGCGAACCGGAAAACCAAAGGCTACGATGAAGAGTGTGACAATAAGAAGGTTTAAGTAGTGATGGAATGTATGTATGTATGATGTTTCCTCATTTTACACACCGGAGTGCAGCAGCGAAGTTTTAATGGATGTAATGTTTTTGTATGACTGACCTGACGAAGTCCTAAGGTTAAACGTTACTGTGATGGTAATGCAGTATGTATTTTAGTTGATATAAAGGTACTTTTGCACAACTGGCAACTTAAGTCGAGGGTTGATTACTGGTATGTAACGAGAAAAATACTATACCCTAACAGAAAAATATCTAATCAAATCTGAAGAGTTTTTGCAAACATTAAATGCCACTAAAATTTTTTAAATTCGACTAAAAACACATTAAACATAGTGATAACTTTTTTCTTGATCTTGACACTAGTAAGTAATTCAATTTCTTAAAATACAACTTACTCTATCTCCTGACATCTTTTTTTTTCGATCAATCCTTGACTTTTCGAAGTTCAAGAACATCATAAGTTAATTATCACTATCTTGGAAGGCAAAGAAAATATTTCACAAAAGACTGCACACTTCAGAGCTGTGAAGATCATCAATAAGCCTTACTGTAGCAGTAAAAAACTACTGCGACAGGTACAATTAATGACAACCACAATTATAAACAGTGTTAATATCAATTGAAATGCAATTAATGATTTATTTATTACAATGCGTTTCTCTGAGACATATAGTTGGATTTTTTTTTAATGTGATAGAGACATGTTCGACCAAACCACGACCTCACATAAAATAATAATATTAATAATGTTTATTGCCATGACACAAAGAGTTACAAAATATTATCAAAAGGTGAGGATATAAAAATGTTTGCATGCTTGTGTTCAAAGTTCAGGTGTTTGTGAGAATCAGGAGTCAAAACTATGATACCATGTGCTAATGAGAATCGGTGATAATAGTTTTTTTACGTTGCTTTTCAATGACAAAGAAAAAATACAGAAAAGTTAAGTTCACTCTCTTTATTCTAGAGAAAAAGGGCATTCGATAGCCGGTAACGGACGGCAGACTCTGGAGTTGCGTGTGGGGGACGATAAACACTTACCATCAGTTAACTTGTTAGTTTGTTTGCGCTCTGCAGCCTGAATGACCTCTTCAAATACATTTTTATTCCCACTTTTCAGGTAAACAAAATTTCTACTTTAATTTTGTAGTTATCAATTGCCAAATTTGCGTTTTCTTTACTACTGCTACTTAACTGTTAGTTATCTCTTTATAGAAATACTGTAAGTCATATCTATCCTAAACCTAACAATTTTTTCTTTAAATTGTGGCAACCCCCTCGGACCGTCACCCCACTGGGGTTTACGGCGGGGTGGTGTGTCGGAATCGGACATACTAAAACCATACTGTGTGCCACTCTGACCCAGGAACGGCTGTTATTACGACATCCAGACCCTTCTTAGCGTCTGCCTCCTGACGCAGACTCCATCTGCGGGTAAACTCTTTATTTAGGCGATGTACCGCATACTTGGACGTCGCCTCGGGATGAAGCGGATGAAGGGGAAAACACGTCCCGTCCATCCGCGCTCACACTCAGGGCGGCATAAGGCACTGGTAAGAGCATCTCCAACAGTGGAGATTGTACTCCCGGGTCTTCTACGCCGCCTCCTTCTGTGAAATGACGTCTTTGCAGAAGATTGTGACCGCGGTAAAACAGCTGTCGCTACCGGCCATGGAACGTATGAAGGCGGGTAGCGAGAGATCTCCTCCAATAACTGTAGTGAGGAACCCATGCTGAGCTGAGTCCTCACTGCAGTCGCAATGGTAACAGGCGGGACTCGATTCCCTCCTAGTGAATCTTCACGAAGCGACTATGCCCGGAAAGGACTTGCGTCAGTCAGAAGGAAAGGAGATCTTTGTTTCAGTGGCTGTTCGTTTAGTATTGAAAATAATTAACAGTAACGCTTACGTATTGACCATAACCCTAGTATATATTTACTATCGTGCAGTGGTTACCTACGTATAGAAACAGTCAGTAGTACTAGGCAACACTAGATTAACGAAAAAATTGTAAGTCATTTTAGGAATACGATTTTTTAAATTTAGAACATGAGTGAAACCTGTGGTTTAAAAACAGTCCGTTAAAGAGTTCTATAGTACTTTTTGTAACAAATAATTCTAAGTCATGATTTGCACTACTTAGCAAAAAAACAATTTTCATTATTCGATACAGATTTGATGAATAAAAAATTGTAGTGAAATGTGTAATTGCAAATGTGTGTGAAATGTGTACAAGATAATTGGATCAAGTGTACGGTAGAGCATAGAAAAATACAAAAAGGTGAAATATAAATCCTCCTCCTTTTTTAAAGTCAATTTAAAACACACAGTACTTTTGTTCTGATTACAATAATAGTTTTGCACACGCAAAGTTAAAACCGTAAATATTTGGAAATAATATTTTGTTTTCATATATAAATGTGGATTAAGAAATTTTGAAAATGTGTTATTGTATTGAAATATGATGGCATAGCGTGATATTTTCCGCTCAAAACTTAAAGCAGCCCGACTGGGGAAGGACCTCCGCCTTACAGAAGACCACAGCCAAATAGCACTGCGTTTTCGGCAGTGCTGTGTTCCTGTGGTGAGTAAGGTATCCAGAGCTCTAGAGGATTCGCTGTTTTGACAAAGGGGGACCAGTGGTCCTTATAATACTGCTACTGGCTCGTGTGGGCGCGGTATGTGGGCGCGGCGGTCAGGAAGACCCGCTGAAACGGTTGTCCACTGGCCGCCCGCAGGACAGATGGGTTCCCGAACCCAGGGATCACTACAACCTCCACCCTGGGAGGCTGAACCGCCAGCCTGCGAAAAATCCTTGCAGTAGTAGTCGTGCCGGAGGAGGAGACCGGAGTGGAATCCAACTGCTGCTGCAGGGGGGGAGCGGGGGCCCTTTCGTACACCGCGCCGACAAATTGCACTACTCGCATCGGCCATGAGCGGATTGGCACCGCCCCATTGCCCCCTTAGCTGTCAACACAGTGAATCCCTACAAACCAATTGAACCTCCCCCAAAAAAAATGACGAAAAAAAATAATAAAAGAGTATCTACAGCGGCATCCTCTTCCGCGTATATGGACTTCTGCAGCATCAGGGGACTTCACTCCAACCTGAACGCAGTCCACCTTCATCTGGAGATTGCGCAGCCGACTCTCTAATTTCTTACGGAGATGCAGATATCCTGCCCCTCCGATACATCATACCTACACTATCCCGGCTACAAACTCGAACACAAAATCCTGAGTCGTGCCGGCGTACGCATGTACATCCGGGAGGATATCTGCTGTCGCCGTCTTCATTTTTATGAAGACAGGGACCTGTCAGTAATGTGGGTGCGCGTAGACTACGGAGGTCAGACTCGAATCTATGCGTGCCTATACAGGTCTCATAGCGGTGACAGGGAGACTAGAGCACTCTTTGAGCACCTGCAAGTGACGACTGACAAAGTTCTTGAGCAGTACCCTTGTGCTGAGTTGGTGGTTTTAGATTTTAATGCACACAACTGTGAGTGGCTAAATTCTCGATACACCGACTTTGCGGAAAGGTCTACTCATGAATTTGCTCTGGCCCATGGCCTCTCACAACTGGTACATTCCCCAACAAGAATACCTCATATTGAGAGCCATGCGCACTCTTTGCTGGACCTTCTGCTGACGACGCGTCCGGACGACTACACTATCACAGTGGACTCACCTCTCGGCTCGTCCAACCACTGCCTCGTCCGGACCGAAGTCCCATGTGCGCAGCATATTCCACCTCACCCAGCCAATTTGCGCCGCATGTGGCAATATAAATTAGCAGACTGGGATGGATTGTATGAATTCTACGCATCGTACCCGTGGAGGCAGCTTTGCTTCACGTCAAAAGATCCTGACCCCTGCGCAGCCGCTGTCACTCAGACGATCCTGGTGGGTATGGAGTATTTTATTCCTAACTCATCAGTAGCTGAGGGGGAAAAAAGCGACCGTGGTTTAACCGACTCTGCAAGGAAGCCAGGCTAGTCTAGCAGACCGCCTACAGGGCTTGGACCACGGCCCGTGCTAATAAGAATCCGAACATCTCTGATGCGAGACGCAAACTAAATTCTGCCTCGAGGTCTAGCAAAAAGACAATTGCCAGAGCCAAATTCGATTTCATCGGCAGGATTGGTGAGCGACTTACGGGCTATCCCTCTGGGAGCCGTGCCTTTTGGTCTCTTGCTAAGGCTGCCGAGGGAAACTTTTGCCAGTCGTCTTTACCACCATTGCGAAATGCCGATGGTAACTGGGCCCACAGTGCTAAAGAGAAAGCCGACCTACTTGGGCAACTCTTTGCCTCGAACTCGACCATGAACGAGGATGGAAGTGCGGTACCGCCTACTAACCCGCCGTGCCAACACTCTTTGCCGGAAATACACACTTCGCAAAGAGAAGTGCGGCGGGAACTAAACTATCTAGACGTTCATAAGTCGAGTGGGCCAGACGGCATACCTGCAGTGGTGCTCAAACAGTGTGCTCCTGAGTTGTGCCCTGTACTAACGCGACTTTTCGCGCTTTCCTAAAGGCAAGTGCCGTCTTCGTGGAAGACTGCCCATGTGCATCCAGTGCCAAAAAAGGGTGATAGATCGGACCCATCGAATTACAGGCCTATAGCTATCGCTCCATCACCTTAGAGAGAAGACACAAGACCTCTAAGACACAAGTCTGTGCGTTTACCGCTAAGAAAACCCCGTTTACTGTGGTTCCACAATTCCAGAATACACCCCTTACCATCTCACAGAGTATTGGGATCCTCGGTGTCGACATCTCCAGTGACGTCCAATTTCGAACTCATTTGGAGAGGAAGGTCAAGCTGGCATCAAAAAAGCTTGGTGTTTTGAATAGAGCGAAGCGATACTTCACACCGGCAAAAAGGCTACTACTTTACAAAGCACAAGTTCGACCTCACATGGAGTATTGTCATCTCTGGGCGGGAGCACCGAAGTGCCAGCTTGAGCCTTTCGATTCAGTTCAGAGACGTGCTGTGAGAATAGTCCACGATCCTGATCTCACAGACGGTATCGAGCCACTAAGTCTTAGGAGAGACTTTGCCTCTTTATGTGTGCTCTACCGTCTCTACAATGGGCTGTGTTCTGAAGAATTGTTTGGTATGATGGCCACAGCCACTTTCTATCATCACACCGCTCGCCATCGTCAGGGAGCCTATCCACATACATTGGAACCTAAATGGTCGCGCACAGTGCGGTTTCAGAGAAATTCTCCCGCGAACAATCCCGTTATGGAATGAGCTCCCTGCCGAGGCTTTTCCTGGCAGTATGAGGTTCTTCAACAAGGGGGTAAATAGGTTTCTGAAGGGTCGGCAACGCGCACGTGATGCCCCTGGTGCCGCAGGCGTCCATAGGCTGCGGTAACCGCTTACCATCAGGCGGGCCGTATGCTTGTTTGCCACCGTTGTGGTATAAAAAAAATAAATATGAAAGTAGTAAAAGCTATTTTCATAAAAACACATTTCATTTACTGCTTAAAGAATTAGTGTGAATATAGACTTATTTACTGAAATACACGTTTTTTATTTACATTTTTTCATATACAGAGGTGAATAAAGTGAAGAATATCTTTATAAAAGCGTAAAGACACAACATAAACAACTCCTAGTGACGGACACAGTGACCTTCGAACCAACGGGATTGGTAAAGTGACTTTAACATGCATAGTTCATCAATTAGTAGGTATCTGTCATCTTTCGTCAATAAGTTGTTATTGCATTACATTTACTAAGAAAAAAATCCTACACACGTGAGGAGTGACTTGCGTTTTTACGAAACTCGCGTAATACAACCTTCGGTGTGACGCCATCATACGTCAAACAAAAACATATTTAAAGAAAATTTGGCTAATTTAATCTTAGCCGTTGCTATTTTTAACAAACATGGATACTCATTAAGTTATGAAATCATTTTTATATAGATAAATTTGTCACAATTTAATTGACAGTTGGTTCTACAGTCTATCAAGTATATGTTAGACAGATATAGAAGAATACAGAGTGTTACCACTTGTATACTTCCCATGGGTGTTGTAAAAGGCGACTAAGGGAACAATATATGCAAGACAACATCGCTGCAAAGTGAAATAAAACTTGGAACCAATCCTATACTAATCCGTCCGGCCAGCGGCTTTTGGCTTTCAAAACCTCCTTGTTAAGGTGAGACCTATGGTCCATCAGTGGACTGTTAAAGGCTTTTTTAAAAATAATTTTAGAATTACTAAATGAATTGGGTTTGACTATATTCTTTTTTTTTTTTTTATTCTTAAAAAAGACAACGCCCGCACTAGGAATAAATCCTGTGTCGCGGGGGACTTTACAGACATACAAGAAACGGACACAAAGAACACCCAGACTCAGAACAACAATTTATGGATCACACAAAGTGTTGTCCCATGTGGGATTTGAACCCACAACACTCAGCGCAGTAGAGAACGGCGTGGCGACCGCTTAAACCACTAGGCCAACCGTGCAGTCAAAATTCATTACTAAAAAACTAAATATTAAAATTAATGTATATTAAAGACGTATGAACTGTAAACCTACCTACGTTATTACAAGCGCACTGAGATTGTACGGACATCGTAGTGGTTTAAGCGAACACGACCCCGTTTCCTTGTGGGTAATCCCGCATAGGAGAACACTTTATAAAACTCACAAATAATTACTTCGAGTTATGTGTTCTTTGTGTCATGTTCATAAATGTTAGTAAATTCTGCATAACAAAGAATGTATTCCTAGTGCGGGATTTGCCTTTTCAAAAAAGGAAAATAATTCTACAAGTACTTGGCGCGAAAATCCGAGCGCTCTCGGTAGCATTTAACACAATGTTAATATGACTGCGGATGTCATGAACTTAGATGAAGGAATCATATCAGAACGTGAATATCGTGAATCCCTTTTTAGTCTTGTCTGGTTCTCAAACAATCGATATTGCTACACGATGTTCCAACCTTGGCATAGACTCGCCCGCTATAGCACGAAACTTGGCATTGGTACAAAAATACACCTAGGATGTCTTTGACTTCACTTTGATATTATATCAATTTTCTCAATCACTTGATTTTGATTGTTGGTGATAAAATATCTTTTTAATTCATTGGGGACTGTATCTTTTTTGTATAATAATAACCTCAAAATGTCTCACACATGACCATCTGATCTCAAGCTATGCAGGACTTGTACTGTGGTAACTGGATTGCTGATAACAGTTTTATATATTTCTCAGTACATACGTAATAATATAATACATACATACATGTTATAGATAAATTACACTAAAGCACAGAATAAATAATTGTGGATAGTGTGGTCCCTATACAAATAAGAGCATACCTTCTTTTGACATGAGTGGGAATCTAATTCACGATTTTTAGATTCACAAGTCTGGGTTATAGATTGCCTAACAAGCCCGTTGCGCATGAAGGATATAACGTGACTAAGACAAAAATAACTATTTGTTTTTTTTTTTCAGTTGAATTTTGTTGCAACTAGGAGTATATTTACCAAACACACGCATGTTGCAACTGTTGTTCTATTCGTGCAATCTAAATTGCTTACTAGATAATCATGAACGTGTCTTTGTGTCACTTCCTTAGTGATGTGACCTCTCGCTCTTAAAAAATTAAAACATTCATTTTTATACGGTAATAATAAATATAAAACATAATGCTCAAACTCAAATGTAGTTTTTTTTTTCTACACATGAGTTCATTAAACTTACCTCCTGTTTGCACACAAGAGGAACAGAGATAATAAGAAATTATTTTATTAAATGTTACACAAAATATTATTTAGTTTTAACAAAACACGATAGGTTATGTGAAAACTGTCAATTTCAAAGTGAGCCTTCTTAAGATTAGCTACCAGAGACAATATGTTTAAATGAATAAGTTAGCTTATTTTTACTACAAAAACTAAAGTGAAAGTCTTTAGTTTAAATATTCGAAACGGAAGATAAATGTTAGTTTGTAGTCAACAAATATCGGAGTTTCTAAAAATTTAAAAAATATTTCAATATAAAAATAGATTAAATATAAATATAAAAACTAAATTATACGAAGAAAAATTGGTAATGATATTTTGGTATGTTCTAAATATATACCATAAATGTAGTAAATCTACGGACACACTCACAAATACCGTCATTTACCTAAATTGGCTATTGATACAGATTAAAAATCAATTTATATTATCATTAATTTATTAGGCTCTTACCTCAAATATTATTTGTGGTATTTGTGTGTTGACAATCCTATCTCTTATTAGCCTACAAATCCCTTAACACTAAATTAATAAAAAGTTTAATACTGAAAATATGAACGCATTTTCAGTATTAACGCGACACGTATTGTTCAGCAATAAGTACCAAAAGTATAAGTAGACAAAAGGAAAGAGTAAAAAAATAAATTTTAGTTTGTAATTTTGATTTATAATAATTAACGTAAACACGTTTCACGGAGTTCCTTAAGACATCTCTTTCGTTTATGTAATTCTTAGAAAAAAAATTAGTTATGTTATTTTGTTTTTTTACTTTGCGTATAACATTATGATGTCATATTATTATTTTTAAAATTAATCAATACGTGACAACATAAACAATAACTTAAATTGTGATTTTATTCTATTTATGAACATTGTATTCTTAAATGTTACTCTAAAAGCGTATGTTTTGAAAAACATACAATTATGGACGTTTTCGGCTGAGATGATTGTGATAATACAATTATACCTACTGCTTTACACGACTAAAAATACAGCCAAATAACAAACCAAACAGAATATTAATTCATAATATAAAAGTGAAATTACTGCGTACGTCATTGTTAAAATTTTCATTCATGTCTCAGATCAAATGTATGCGATCACACACAATAGACACAGTCGAATAATAGAGTGTAAGCCGATTAAAATATTTGCTGTATACATTTCTTGTTTAAACAATTTGTATCATTTAACAACACATATACAAATAACAAAACAATGGTTCTCTGTTAGAATGAAATGTGAACCACTATTCACAATATTGTATTTGACTGTATCCTAACTAAAAAGCAATATTCGTCATCATCATCATCAATAGCTTATAAAAGTCCACTGCTGGACATGAGCCTCTCCAAATAATATCCGTTCCACTAAAACAAATATCGGAAAACATATCACGAAACCTCTCAAAAATATAATTATTGTGGCTTTTTACATTGAAGGATATTGTTCAATAGATGAGTGTAAATTAGTGACATCATAAGTCACTATTTAGTGAATCTGTGATGATAAAAAGTAACTAATTTCACGAATTACTTACCTGTTGTTATTAAGGATACGTTAATTATTTATAAACAATTACTTTAACTTGGAGCTCAGATCGATAATTGCTTTATAAATTTATTATTTACTGATTAGAGAGACCGACTGGGCACTAATTGTCGTCAATCCAAATTTATCCTGAATTTTAAGGTATCTCCTAAAATCCATTATTCTACTAATGAAATTTAAGTACTCATAGTATTAAAGTTGGCAACATTTCACAAGTGTCTTAATTATTGCTGTATAGAGAGATAATAACGTTGTTAGTGTACCATTGTGACAGTAAAATTGTAACACATACTCATACCTTCGTCAATCAGATAATAAACAAATTCCTTACCTTACAAATTCCTATATGCAACTTCGTACAGGCATATTAAGTATGGATAAAAGTTATTGAAGGTACAGTTATGTAGTTGAAAGTACATTTAATATATTATAAAAAACATGCATATATAAAATCACGACTATATCCCCATAAGGATAGACAGAAGTATATTAAACGTCCTTTTTTTGCCAGTTGTTGGTCCCACATAATAGATGGTGAACTTATTGCCGATTATCTTGATGTTTTGTTTACCAGAGTATTCGAGATTCAGATTTAGAGATTCGCCATCGATCAGCAAGTGCACCATTTGTGAGGTGAGGTTGACTTGGGGTCCCATGAAAATTTACAAAAAAACTATAACTATTACGCAGCACTCATTTAAATAAAAAGTTATTATGTATAGTAGTTTGTTTGTACTACACACCATTATGACAGATGTCGAATATGGAGTGTCATCACTTCTAGTTATTTTTTGAGTGTGACAAGTGCCAATTAAGTAAGTAGCTTGTGCAAGACAACAGCACTCTAAAGAGAAGGTAAACTTGAAACAAACCTTTTTTTGTTTTTTAACGTGTGGAAACGCTCTCGGGCCGTCACCCCACCGGGATTTACGGCGGGGAGGTGTGTCAGAATCAGACTGACTAAAACTACACGGTGTGCTACTCTGAGCCTGACATAGGAGGGATCCGGGAACAGCTGCTATTAAGACATCCAGATCCCTTCTAGCGCCTGCCCGCTACCGCGGGCACCATCTGCGGGTAAAATCTCAATTTAAGGCGCGACCCCGCCACCCGGTTCACCGACGGTGAATTGCTTGAATTGAAATTGAATTGAATTGAATTGGTGACAGTGAATTGTAATTTTTAAATAATGACTTGTTCAATCACAAGGTGGACTTACAGGTACAGAAGTGTCACCTCTATTCCCAAATTAGATCTTTGACGTCGCTAATTAAAACCCCCTGGGTTTTCAATAACTCTTAAATTATGTGGAAATGTAACATACAATCTCTGCTGTTTTCTGAAAAAAGGTATAGCCAAAAATGTTTTTGACTGACACATTGTATTTGCATGCTAGAACGGACTTGTTGTATCGTGACACTCTGATCCTCACTTCTATGTGACACTTATAAAATTTATCATTAAAACAGAGATAGAAGATGTTGTTAAATATTTTATGAACCACGAATAGCAGTAGGTAGGTTGGGATTTATTTTATTTAGTCATTAGCGCAAGGTTTGCAGTTGGCCCTGGACAAGACGGAGGCCCTTTTGTTCCATGGACCCCGTCGTGGTCCACCCTCCGGAGCCTCCAATACCATGTAGCAGCTAGATTCATTTCATTCTCGATGGTAAATTACTAATTAGTGGTAGTAAAGTATCTTTTAATGTTTTGACAGTACAGATAATATTTCTAGCAATAATTATAGAGAATTTAACTATCTAATTAAGCATAAACATCATTTCTGTCTTCTAAGCTTCACTGTCACTGTTTTACGATTGTCTTAAAATTCCTTTATATGCGTTCTAAAATATATGGAATTGAATACATATGGAACAATAATAGTACTGGAGTTCAGAAATACTCTAGTTTTCAAGTCATCATCGTGGTCTGCTAACATTTGGAGGATAAGACAGAGACTTATTAATTTATTGGGACTAAAATGGCAGTTAAAATTAATTTTACTTAAATGAAAGGAATTGTTACTCTAAACTTATTGAGTTAAATAAATGAAAAAAATCGAAAGAAAAGTATTTCAATTTATTTGAAATTAACATATTTCACATGGCATTCGTTTTATTGAAACAATTTGTATTTGCTTTGAGCGAATACTTTTGAATAACCAAATAGCAGAGTGTGCATGTGACAAGCCTCGTATAAGCTTTTCGATTGAATGCATCCGACACTGACAGTGGAATTTTATGATACATGCTACATGAGCAGCATACGTCAGAAAATTCCACCAAATCGCTCTTATTTGCTATCGGAATGTTACAAAGGACTATACGCAGAAATCAAGCGCTGACACGTGCACAGAGAGCGTTGAATACTAAAATTAATTTGCCGAATCTAAATGCATCAAAAACATCTCTCTCGAATTTTTCTCATCTGGGTTTCATTTAGAGTGGATGATCTGTAACTTAGATTGTGTAAAAATTGGAAGACGAAAACAAAATGAACCTTTTACTTAATCGGTTCAAAATAACCAGTGTATGCTTTCTTCAACAGCAAGCTATGTTACAAGAAATCACATCTTCCTCTACCTGTTTTCAACGCCTTATTCCGTAAGGAGGACTGAAAGGGCAGCATCGAACTCACTCTGCTAGTCGCTTAAGTTGGATCATCTGTTTGTTTACCTCTCTATACCAAAAAGAAAATTTTGTTAAGTTGACATGGTTTTTAAAAGCCATATCACCTTAAATTTCATTTACTTCGTGAGACTGTGTTATGCAAACATGTGTTATGTTATGACCACAGAGTAGGTGAAGTAACATCAAAACAATCTTAAAGAATAACTGTTAAGAACTATTCAGAAATTGCGGCATAGATTTAATAGAATACAATATTAGTGATGACGACTAAATGCTGTAATCGAATTAAGAATGTATTGAAATAAAATCGAAAAAAAAATGAATGCTATCTTTGGCGCGCCTTTGGCATTGATGTTTTTTGTTACAGATTAAGTAGGGCAGGTTTAATTGGGTTACTTAAGCAGTAGTGTGGCTCATGAGCATTTTAAATTACCAGATTGTCAAGTATTACAAATTCATGTGATTTACACAACACATATACGTATTTATATGTATGCATATGTATTTCCTTTATGACAGCTAGACTGTCCCTTGGTTATTTAATCAGTCTAGTCATAGTCTGCAAGAGTTTGCATATTCTATTTATGCGTATGTAATAGGTTAATTGTTGAAAAGCAGACATTTTCGCCTGCTAATTTAAGTTTTTACCTATATCTCTTTGACAGTAATTAATTTCAATAAAATGAAGTAATTAAATTCGTGTAAATATAGAATTAGTTTAGTAATTACTTTTACTTGAGTGGTAAACATTTCTATAACCCTCGGTAAATATATGTTCATGTTTTTTTTTTATGTTAAATGTTGAAGTCAAACAAAAACACACATTTTCACATTTCTGTATTGTAAATAAAATATAATTACATATGAGAATGGTTTGCTTTTATTATTCATATGCTTATGACATGCGAGTATCATATCCATACTCATGTAATAACTAGTGCAATAATATTTATTACAAAAATACCGGTTCTTATGATTTTGTAGATAACAGTGTCAGATTTGTAGTGTTACCATGAAATATATTTAAAAAAAAGCACACACTTTTATACCATTTAGAGAATAATATAATATATTATTATTAGAATTTCTGGTTATAGAATTACTTTGATAACTTTATATTAATCAATCCGTCTACGTCTACAGACAGGTAATAGACACAATTCAAAAATCCTTTTCGATTTGAGTTGTTAAAGATTATATATAAATATACCCCTGTCAATGGACCACCATCTTAGTGATTTTCAGCAGGTTATTTGGCAGATAATTGACAGCTGACACTACTAGCAGCTGCCATTTATCTTCCAATTCTAGCTGTTATATTAGATGTCGGTTTTCTGATTTCTAGCCTAGATACTATTTGACAGATAACTCTCGTACAACGATAGTTTGTCAAATCTAATACCATGACACACTTCCGTCCCTTTTAACAAACTCGTTCATCGTAGCTCCGAAATTGCAGGCAAACAAGAAAGTATGTTTCATAAGAAATAATACATAACATATATAACAGAATATAATAACTGCCTCGGTGGCGCAACGGTAGTGAATACGACTGCTGCGCTTGAGGTCTCGGGTTCGATTCCTGGGTCGGACCAAATGTTTGTATGATCTGCAAATATTTGTTTCGAAGTTTGGGTGTTTTCTATGTGTGTGCGTATGTGTGTATGTGTGTGTTCTATGTGTATAATATGTATGTATTTACAAAAAAAAAGTATTTAAGTATTCTATCAGTCGGTCTAGTTATCATAGCACAAACTCTGCTTAGTTTGAAACTAGATGACGCTGTGTGTCAAATGTCTAAAAGATTTATTTATTTATTTATTTATTATTATAGTAACATATGTTTTCCAGTTAAAGTTGTTCCCCAATCTCATTGAATAATCTCTGTGTAAGATAATCACGATAAATAAGTAAGATATGACTATTACCAAACCAAAAGAAAAAGAAAAAATTTAAGCTTTTATTAGCTCCTTAAATGGTAATGTAACCTTAGTTTATATAATACTATATCTAAAACAACTTAATATCATCAGATTAACGCTATCATCGTTTCTAGGTTTCCAAGATCTTTCGACATTACATTTTGATACGAATTGTTTGAAAGACTTCTATACAAATAAGTGTTATTCCCATTTAACACATTATTGACTGCACGGATGGCGTAATGTTTTCAGCGGTCATTTCATCACTTCCTAGGTAGTATTGTAGGTTTCATCCACAATCTACACATAGAATAAAGCTTTATGTGACCCATAAATTGATGTCGAAATCGGAGTGTTGTTTGTGTCTGCCTAAGAAGAGAAGAAGATGTATTAGGAGTTGGTTTGTTAAATAAAGTAAGAAAGAAATAAATCGTTGTTAATGATTACGCTTGGAAAACCGTAGATCAACAACTAGATCTTTATATAGATCATGTTACACTGCATAATGTTGAGTAAATAGTTACTAAGGAATTAATTTTATATGTCATTGATCTTCGCGCAATGTGAAGGCATTTATTTCGTATACCCAAAATAATGATTTTTAATGAGACGACGTAGTTTATTTTTTTGGACGGGCGTGTTGTTTGAACGGTAGATTACCGCCCAGGTCTGTATTTGGAAATATCTAAGTATGTTTATCATTAGGCTAGTTATCATAGCACAAAGTTGGCCTAATTTGAAATTGTCGTATGTAAGACATATCACAATTGGGTATTTGCATGAAAATGATTTTTCAAATAAAGTTCAGTTAATAAATTCTTTGATACACAAAAAAAAACCTACGTAAGATTAAAATTTAATTTTTACATATAATTTTTAAATAAATAAATAAATAAAAGTGGTCAAATATGATGTAAAAATCACGTGATGTGAAACGTGATGTGATTGGTCTGACGTCATTGTGCATATTATTGGCGCGTCATTTGAATGCATGATAAACGACGAATGATAAATTATTGAAAAAAATTTTAAGTTAGTTTTTATTTAAAGTGAGTTTAATTATATTTTATCATTAAGATTAAAATTTACTGAAAGTAGCGTAAATAACAAATAACAAATTTAAATGGAATATGCACAATGACGTCACATACGCAAGAGGGAGCTACCTGTACGTTTAAATTTTAACAATTTTTTTATTGTTTTTTTCAATAATTTTAAAAAAAAATTGAAAATCATAAGACATAACTATTTAATGGATTGGAAAATCATGCAAATACCCAATTCTTTTTTTTTATAACTTAAATTATTTTAACTCAGAAATATTCAGCTCTTTTCAAAAGCATGGTAACATTGTAAGAACATTACTTTCTCTGTAACTGACGTTTGACATAATGCCACTCAACTGGTTTTAAACGCATTCATTTCAAGTATTTTTAAAGATTTTTTTTTTTGGTAGTATGTTGACAGAGCCAGTTTTTCGTATAAAAACAATAAACTTGTATATAGACAAGTTACATATTGAATTACTTAAGTATAACCTACAATATACCATTTTAGTTCACAGGACATTTATAAAATGCAAATGTAAGTTTCTTTTTGTGCCGGGTCTGTTAAGGGTGTAAGTACGCATTTCATCATTTGGTAGGAGGTAGGGCATAGCGCGATATTTTCCGCTCAAACATTAGAGCAGCCCGACTGGGGAAGGACCTCCGCCTTACAGAAGACCACGGCCAAATAGCACAGCCTCTTTCGGCAGTGCTGTGTTCCTGTGATGAGTAAGGTATCCAGAGCTCTAGAGGATTCGCTGTTTTGACAACGGGGGACCAGTGGTGCTTATAATACTGCTACTGGCTCGTGTGGGCGCGGGATGTGGGCGCGGCGGTCAGGAAGACCCGCTGAAACGGTTGTCCGCTGGCCGCCCGCAGGATAGATGGGTTCCCGAACCCAGGGATCACTACAACCTTCACCCTGGGAGGCCGAACCGCCAGCCTGCGAAAAATCCCTGCAGTAGTAGTCGTGCCGGAGGAGGAGACCGGAGTGGAACCCGGTTGCTGCTGCAGGAGGGGAGCGGGGGCCCTTTCGTACGCCGCGCCGACAAATCGCACTACCCGCATCAGCCATGTGCGGATTGGCACCGCCCCATTGCCCCCTTAGCTGTCAACACAGTAAATCCTCACAAACCAATTGAACCCCCCCAAAAAAAATGACAAAGAAAAGTAGAAAAAGAGTATCTACAGCGGCATCCTCTTCCTCGTATATGGACTTCTGCAATATCAGGGGACTTCACTCCAACCTGAACGCAGTCCACCTTCATCTGGAGATTGCGCAGCCGACCCTCTTATTTCTTACGGAGACACAGATATCCTGCCCGGCCGATACATCATACCTACACTACCCCGGCTACAAACTCGAACACAAATTCCTGAGACGTGCCGGTGTATGCATGTACGTCCGGGAGGATATCTGCTGTCGCCGTCTTCATTTTTATGAAGACAGGGACCTGTCAGTAATGTGGGTGCGCGTAGACTACGGAGGTCAGACTCGAATCTATGCGTGCCTATACAGGTCTCATAGCGGCGACAGGGAGACTAGAGCACTCTTTGAGCACCTGCAAGTGACGACTGACAAAGTTCTTGAGCAGTACCCCCGTGCTGAGTTGGTGATTTTAGGAGACTTTAATGCCCACCACTGTGAGTGGCTAAACTCTCGATCCACCGACTTTGCGGGAAGGTCTACTCATGAATTTGCTCTGGCCCATGGCCTCTCACAACTGGTACATTCCCCAACAAGAATACCTGATATTGAGAGCCATGCGCACTCTTTGCTGGACCTTCTGCTGACGACGCGTCCGGACGACTACACTATCACAGTGGACGCACCTCTCGGCTCATCCGACCACTGTCTCGTCCGGACCGTAGTCCCATGCGCGCGGCATATTCCACCTCGCCCAGCCGATTTGCGCCGCATGTGGCAATATAAATCAGCAGACTGGGATGGATTGCGTGAATTCTACGCATCGTACCCGTGGAGGCAGCTTTGTTTCGCGTCAGAAAACCCCGACCCCTGCGCAGCCGCTGTCACTGAGACGATCCTGGTGGGTATGGAGTATTTTATTCCTAACTCATCAGTAGCTGCGGGAAAACAAAAGCAACCGTGGTTTAACCGGCTCTGCCAGGAAGCCAGACTAGTCAAGCAGACTGCCTACAGGGCTTGGACCACGGCCCGTGCTAATAAGGATCCGAACATCTCTGATGTGAGACGCAAACTAAATGCTGCCTCGAGATCCTGCAAAAAGACAATTGCCAGAGCCAAATTCGATTTCATCGGCAGGATTGGTGAGCGACTTACGGGCTACCCCTCTGGGAGTCGTGCCTTTTGGTCTCTTGCTAAGGCGGCCGAGGGAAACTTTTGCCAGTCGTCTTTACCACCATTGCGAAATGCCGATGGTAACTTGGCCCACAGTGCCAAAGAGAAAGCCGACCTACTTGGGCAACTCTTTGCCTCAAACTCGACCATGAACGAGGATGGAAGTGCGGTACCGCCTACTAACCCGCCGTGCCAACACTCTTTGCCGGAAATACACATTTCGCAAAGAGAAGTGCGGCGGGAACTAAACTGTCTAGACGTTCATAAGTCGAGTGGGCCAGACGGCATACCTGCAGTGGTGCTTAAGCAGTGTGCTCCTGAGTTGTGCCCTGTACTAACGCGACTTTTCGCGCTTTCCTACCGCAAAAGGCAAGTGCCGTCTTCGTGGAAGACTGCCCATGTGCATCCAGTGCCAAAAAAGGGTGATAGATCGGACCCATCGAATTACAGGCCTATAGCTATAACTTCCCTTCTCTCTAAGGTGATGGAGCGTGTGATCAACACACGGCTCCTCAATTACCTAGAGGAGCACGATTTGATCAGCGACCGCCAGTATGGTTTCCGCCACGGTCGCTCGACTGGTGATCTTCTAGTGTATCTCACTCACCGGTGGGCTTCAGCCATTGAGAGTCAAGGTGAGGCTTTGGCAGTTAGCCTGGATATAGCAAAGGCGTTCGATCGGGTCTGGCACAGGGGTCTTCTATCGAAGTTACCATCCTACGGCCTGCCCGAGGGTTTGTGCAAGTGGGTGGCTAGCTTTTTGTCCGGCAGACGCATAAAAGCCGTCGTCGATGGTAGCTGTTCCGATAGCATGGACATAAACGCTGGTGTCCCGCAAGGCTCCGTGCTATCTCCAACGCTGTTCTTGCTGCATATCAATGATATGCTGTCCACGGATGGTATCCATTGTTATGCGGACGACAGTACTGGAGATGCGTATTACACGGGCCGAGCTAACATCCCTCGTACCGTTGTAGTAGAAAGTCGCGAACAACTTGTGTCTCAAATCGAGAGCACCTTACACAGAGTCTCCGATTGGGGTCGGGATAACCTGGTCCAATTTAACCCCTCTAAGACACAAGTCTGTGCGTTTACCGCTAAGAAAACCCCGTTCACTGTGGTTCCACAATTCCAGAATACACCCCTTACCATCTCACAGAGTATTGGAATCCTCGGTGTCGACATCTCCAGTGACGTCCAATTTCGAGCTCATTTGGAAGAGAAGGTCAAGCTGGCATCAAAAAAGCTTGGTGTTCTGAATAGAGCGAAGCGATACTTCACACCGGCACAAAGGCTACTACTTTACAAAACACAAGTTCGACCTCACATGGAGTATTGCTGTCATCTCTGGGCGGGAGCACCGAAGTACCAGCTTGAGCCTTTCGATTCAGTTCAGAGACGTGCTGTGAGAATAGTCGACGATCCTGATCTCACAGACGGTATCGAGCCACTAAGTCTTAGGAGAGACTTTGCCTCCTTGTGTGTGCTCTATCGTCTCTACAATGGGCTGTGTTCTGAAGAATTGTTTGATATGATGCCCACAGCCACTTTCTACCATCGCACCGCTCGCCATCGTCAGGGAGCTCATCCACATACATTGGAACCTAAATGGTCGCGCACAGTGCGGTTTCAGAGAAATTTTCTCCCGCGAACAATCCCGTTATAGAATGAGCTCCCTGCCGAGGTTTTCCCTGGAAACTACAGTATGGGGCTCTTCAAGAAGGGGGTAAATAGGTTTTTAAAGGGTCGGCAACGCGCACGTGATGCCCCTGGTGCCGCAGGCGTTCATAGGCTGCGGTAATCGTTTACCATCAGGCGGACCGTATGCTTGTTTGCCACCGTCGTGGTATAAAAAAAAAAAAAAAAAAAATCAGAAAAAGAATAGATTACTGTGAGGTCTGATAAAATCTTTATATTCTCCGTAAATTCTGCATATTATTTCATCAAAAATGGGCTAGCTTTATCCGAACAATACCTCATTCTTACAAAAAAGTGGCGCTACTAGTTGTTCACTTTCGTTTATTTTTTTACTTTAGCTTAAATAGAACTTTAAAAACTTCGACAGTAATAATTTATTGGATTGGATTTTTTTTTCTATATTAGGAGCCTGCCAAAGTGACTCTACTCTCCCTCATGGCAAGCATGAATAGAATCCAAGAGTTGTGATCACCATACTCATTGCAAACGCAGACAACGCAGTGTGGTGACCCATACTATGGTGGCCTTGTGAGATACTTTTTCCCACCCCGCTTGGGAACGTAAAAGGCATGACAGTCATCGTGACATTGTAAGGCTTACACAGTTACCACGATAACTATCACCCCTGCATCAATGGGTCTCCGGTTTCTCTTCTGCATTGACTTAAAATACTTACACCTAATGAATGTAATATAAATCATATCTCTACCTCTAAGTAAAGTATAGTTATTTAGAAGAATAAGTAATAGTTTAAAAATTTAAAAACCATGGGTAGTCTTAACTTTCGTTGCAATGGTACAAAGCGGAAAGAAGCTCTGCTAGTGACCAATTACACTAGAGGGCAATGCTCGGAGTTTCTTAGCGTGATCGAATCAGGAATCAGGAGATCCGCAGACGCACCAAGATCACCCATATTGCTCGTAAAATTGCTAAACTTAAGTAGCAGTAGCCGCCGTATATTTCATGCAGAAACGATGGCCGATGGTGCCATAAAGTTCAGGTGTAGCGACCACGTACTGGGAAACACAGCGTTGGTCCCACACAAGATGGTCCGACGTCCTGGTGAAGGTAGCAGGAAGCTGCTGGATGCGAACGGCACCAGACCGGCTGTTGTGGAGAACCTATATCAGTGAAATAAAGGGTCATGTATTAAGGAGCCTTATAACCACTTATAACACTTATGAACGCTATTTTGTAGTTGTCAAAGTATAGTTTCGTAAACGTCAAATATTTGTCCTCCCATATGTGTGTACATTATTAAGTTATAATATCCATTTATCGAAGCAGGAAGAAAACTCAAGATTATGACCGTTGCTACGTCAAAGTGAAAATGTACATTTTTTTTTTCTATCTTAATGTCGTAACGGTGTTGCATCAAGCATACTGTGGCTCATTGTTAGGGAACTCTCTCGCTAGTGAATATGATTCCGTTTAAGGTTCAATAAAACTGGTCGAGCTGACTATTACCCTTCTAGAAACAGGCTTGAGACGGGGTATGACGTGTTGCGTACGCGTCTCTCTTATCTAAGGCTTCTTAGGCTCTCTGTACTATACAGTTTAGTCACTTGTCTATCAAGTGACCTAAGCTTTTAGAGGTTTATAATGGCTACCTTGTCAGAGTATATCAGATTCACTTATGATGGAATACTGTACGGTTTTATTTAATTCGAGTGAGATATACTGCTTTGCCATCAACACTGAAAACTATGAATCTTAAAAGAACTCAATTATAAGATTGTTTTTGAAAGAAGAAAATAAATTTTGCCTAAAAAAAATATCGTTATTGTGTATTTATCTAAAACTTTCCAAAGTCATGGCATATTGGCATATATAACATTTGTTTTTAATTTACCTGTACAATTTCCAAATGAATGAGATATAGTAATCATGGATGTCTTTAAAAATACGCGACATATTGCCTGATATAACATTCAATTCCTAGATAAATTTATTGCTTTTGGACAGACTTTTAACCATTTTCTTAATTTATTTGATCGTACTTTTGTATAATCTTATATGTATGTACTGTATTATTCTACAATCTTCAAAAAACAGTTCATTGATTTCGAGAACTGTAAAATAAGCAATATTAAGAGAAAAATGATGAATTGAGCATAAAACCACATATCAGAAAATAGAAATCCCAGTATATGTTTACATTACACTCAGTTGGAAACGAAATTCTGACAAGTTCTCTTGAAAAGTGTTAAGAGCCACTACAGCACAAAACCTTTTGATGAAACACATCTTTAGTGGTAGTTTAGTAGGGCGCCCGCTCACTTTCCTATTCGTTTGATTTCAAGAAATTATATAAAATGTTAATAAGACACAATCAATTTAATTGATCTTCACGGAAAAAAAGTGGCTCCATATACTCTCACGCCAGGCCATGGACAAAAATAAAGTCAGAAGAGAGACACTACCCGTAAAATTGATTAGATAACGACGCTGGTTGGCCCAGGCTGAATAATCCACCAGTGTATAAAGTACTGTGACGTCAGGACAGTTATCACAATGATGACACCGTAACGTTGGCACCCAGCCAATTCGATACAGATACTTGCGGAAGCAATCCAGTCCCGCAGGCACCTACGTCATCCGAAGGGTAAGAGCTCTGTGTTGCCTCTTCAGCCACTTTCGTAGGACGAATTTTAACGCCGTTATGGCAGCGTATCCTAATTACTTGTATTGCACCAATCTCTTAAAGTAAATAACAGTGACTGGTTAAAAATGTTATATTTAGTTACCAGCACATACATATATATATATACGGCAAATTAATACACACATAACTATGAAAGAGCTATTCTTCAGTACATGTAGGCCAGGTTCAATCGTACTGATAAGACAGTCTTACAGAAAATCATTTGTTAAGCAGTTCTTTCATTGTTTCATATTTGAGGGAAGGATTGACAACACCAGCGACCGTCACTTCTCCTCTATTTATCTCTTTGAATTGGATTGGGTTCAACTGTCAAATAGCTTTTACAAGTAAGTATAATATACAGTAATAGTAATCCTACTAATATTATAAATGTGAATTTAAGTTTGTTTGTTACGGTTTCACGTGAAAACTACTCAACCGGCCATCATGAAATTTTGTACACATGTTTTTGGAGGTGTTAGAGGTAATATAGGATACTTTTTATTAAAAAAATAATAATGTATATTTAAAATGATCTGTTACGAAACTTAATGTGGCAAACCAAATTCCACGCGAGTGAAGTTGCGAGCAAAAGCAAGTACTAAATATTTGGCTCACATATAATCAAAAACAAATTAAGTAATAATCAATTCTTGACAACTGGTTTTGTATACAACTGCGACAGCTACAATATGGGTTGCTTTATTGTGACGGAAACCGGTTTTTAAGTAAAACAACTATCTCCATTACATAAAAAAGGCCTATAATAATCAGGTTTTAAAAATATAGTTTACTAGGAACATTCGTCATCTTACCATGAATTATTCAATATAATTAAATTAAATAGAACACAATGTATAATAATACATCTTGATAACCATAAAAGCAACTAAAACTACGTACATAGAAAATGTTTTCTTAACCTGATAACAATAGGAATTTGGTTGTCCTATTTTTGTCGATGGCACGATGGACCGACGACTTGAAGAAGATGGCTAGCGGCGGATGGATGCAAATTGTCTAAGACCGGGATGATTGGCACTCCTTGGAGAAACCTTCGTTCAGCAGTGGACGGCGATAGATTGATTTGACAAAAATAGAGTCGCAGTATAAAGTTTCGTTAGCACTGTAACACGGTTTTTAATTATATCGTTGATGTGTACTTTTCAATTGTATTGTGTCATTGATGCTACAGGTAGCTTACTTTATAGAGTAAGGATGAAAACAGAGCAAAAAGCGGCCTAGATGTAAAATTTTGTGAAACGTAAAACATATTTCTATTCACCTTTTCGTAACATACTAATTAAGCTCTGATTAAGTTATTATACTATATTCACCAATATTCGTAGTGCATTCCTATCCCAATATAATTAGTATTCACACTACTAGCGCCACCTCTAACAATATGCGTGTCAAGGTTGCCGTTAAGTGATGGTACCTAATGAATTTGCATATTTGTCAAATATTACATAGGTGTATTGGCTATGATAATATTTAAGAGTCTATAGTACCAAAGTTCGAATTCAAATTTGGCCCGAGCTTCTCTGGCCGGTTATGCAGCCCCCGCACCGTGCAGCCGCAGCTGTCTCGCTTGCACAAGCTGACCAAAAGGCTGGTGTCACTCGATATACGATAGGGCATTAGGTACAGTTACTGTACATCTAGTATAAAAAAATAAATAAAAGAGTATTGGTACATACCAACGTATAGTATCGCTATTTCAACTTATGAGTATGGAAAAGGTAACATCACCCCAAATAGTGACCGCAGCGATCCTTTGGCAGCGATTAGGGAACTAGCGTTCCCTTAGCTGCCTCCTTCGAGCAAGAAATGCGTTTTAGCCGGACTTATTCTGAAGTATAATGTCCTGACAAAGGGAGACCGCGACCTATCACCATCAGCATTGCCACGGTCAATGCTGAATATGCTTATAAGATGGGTGGGTATGGATGTGGGTTCATTAAGCAAATGTAGAAAAGTCTCCCTTCCTTTCTTATTCCTATATATTGAGATTAAAATTGAACAATGATTTTAATACATATGCTATTTTAATAGTCAGGAGTTTAATTATTAGGAAATAACCCAGATTAAGTTGAATCTCCTCCATCTAAAGATGTGGGAGTATGGTGCAAACGTGTCGTTGGTACGTCTGATGATAAATTATAATTTATGAGTCACAGAACTTTTGTGGTGTTTGATTTTCCTCAAGAATCCGAGATGATGTTTAACTTCATAAACATACACGTTGAAAAGTTACGAAAAAATTTCTTCACACCGGTTTTCTGCGGACTTTGGTGTCACTCTAGCCAGTCTATTCGTGACGAAGCATGATTCTGTCACTTCTACACCTGCAAAAATTATAAATAAACTTACAGTATTTCTTTCCTTTGATCGATGGAAACGTCTTTGGATACCTCGGTTGGGCAGTGGTAGCATATGTGGTTGCTGTGCTGTATACATGAGACTTCGGGTTCGATTCTCGGGTCGGACCAAATGTTTGTATGATCTGCAAACGTTTGTTTCGGAGTTTGGGTGTTTTCTATGTATAATATATAGGTATTTACAAAAAAAATATATAAGTATTCTATCAGTTAATCTGGCTATCATGGTATAAGCGTAGAACTTATACCCTGACAGCCAGGTTGACTGATAGTTGACTGATTAGTTTAACACGTTCACTGCGGCTGCGCAAGATTAAAATTTACTTCCAGTGCTGTACAAGTCACATACTTCCCGTATCAAGACTGCCTGATATGCGTTACGACGTCTATTTTCGCGTACGTAGTCCTGACTTCAAACCTCCACAAAGACATGGAAAGTCCACAACTGATTTTTTTTGTTGTACCAATCAATAGGTTACATCCTTGTGTATACACAGATGCAGTCGCACGGGGTTCTAAGTAATATCTTAAAAGTTAGAGGTATTTTTGGAAATGGTTGATTTTACGGGAAAATACTTGTCATGGCGCATACAACAGTCATATTGCTAGGGATGGGGTGTAATATGTTAAATATTTATCGTTTCAGATTTATTATTATTTATTCAGGAGGTACACAATCAACGAAAACTATTTTCACAAAAATAATTAGTAATTAACTGTGTTAATGTTAACTTTTCAACAAAAACAGTAAATTCTTATTTTATATTATTATTTATTTTGGATACTTATAAAAACTAAATTACAGAAAAACTTCTTAATTTATTTATCACAATTATTTATTTTACTCGATAATTCAATCAACAGAAAAAAATAACTAAAAAAGTAACAGTGCAGGTACCATACCATGAAACGACATAAGCTTTAAAATTCTTTACATAACATCTTGCATAGTCACGACTAATAGGAACTTTGAGTATATATTGAGATCTAATTTAGTTATAAATATTATTTTGACGTGACAAATAAAATATTGCGTTCTGTAAAAACGTATTAATTGGGCACAGCACTACAACTAACTGAAGCTTCGCGCGCGCGCACTTTCAGTACAGTACGGTGTTTAGGATACGGCTAAATAGTTCCCGTATCGCACTATTGTAAGAAATTACCTTTCTGTGGGTTACGAAAAAATAATACCCGTACACTTTTATTTGTAAATTTTAATACAGTTCAAGCAAGGATACCAGCAATATAAGTGTCTGTTTTCTACTTGTACGAATACTTGAAAAAATCAGCCCCGCACGGAGTGCAAAACAAGGACAACTAGCTGCCGCACAGAGCAGAACTCAATTACGACCAAATACTTCCCGTAACGTAGTGAATGTGTTAAGGCTAGATGACGTTGTGTGTCAAGAGTCCGATTAAAAAAAAAGAAATATCTGGTATTTACAGTTTCAAAGCATAAAGTTTGTGGTCTTCCTTTGACAAAATAACCCATTTATTGATGTTGTCTTGCTACTTTCTGACTGTTGTGAGTTCGATTCCTACATGAAATAACACATGTATGATCCACAAACTATGTTCTGGTACTAAATTATCTTTGTGTCTAGCCCATTAATACAGATGACAATTATCGCATTAAGTGTATAAGCTTTACACTACCACAATGACCGTCATGCCTTTTACTTCCCTAAGCGGGGCGTAAAAAAGCATCTTACTAGACCGCCATAGTATGAGTCACCATACTGCACTATCTGCATTTGGAATGAGTATAGTGACCACAACTCTTGAATTCCATTCAGGCTTTTCATTTGGCAGAGTAGAGTCACTGGCAAGTTCTTATAAAATATATATATATATATATATATATATATATATATATATATATATATTTATAAAGTCTCCCACGATACAGCTACAGAAATGTGCTTTTTCAAAAAGAAACGATCCGTTGCAAGTTCACATTCGTAATGAAAAGTGAAAACAAGCTTACGGGCTATGTATCCAACAAACATACAAACACATACTACTATTTAAGTTATGGAAACGTTTTAAACCACGGGCAATATTTGTGTTCAAACGTTTGCTTAAGCTACCGTCTACCGTTAGATGTGGACATAGCATTTATCAAGTACAGTGTTTGTGTTAAATCTTTTAACACAGTGTCATATTTATCGTGTAGTATTTGTCATATATTATCATTACGTATACTTCTTACATATTTGTATATCACCATTTTATTCTTGCTGCATTCAGCTTTTGTGGAGCTTGAAAAGATTTACAAGAAAAAAGGAACGTATCCAAAGCATTGTTAGTTGCTTTCAATAAAAAACTCTTACCAAAAGTAAATGTACGTTCATTTTTCTACAATCTTTCATTAGTTTATACCTTTATTTATTTATGCATCCCAGATATCGGATTGTATCCTGGACCACATCTAGACTTCCTCGTCCAAGACAACCAACAAAGTCAACACATATTTCACTGACATAGGCAAAAATCTTGCAGAAATATTCTTACAAAAAAATACGGCTGACGCACCGAAATTAAACAAATTCATACTTTCATCTAAATTTATCTATTACATATATCTTTTTATAACTCATTAAAACATAATTCTATTATAGGGTGCCCTGCCCTTAAAAGTTTCAAATATTTATTTGCGTTCCCGTTAACTTATATTTTACAATTATGTTTATAAAAAGGTGCATTCCCTAGATTGCTTAAAAAAGTAATAGTAACGCCTGTATTCAAATCAAGAGATATTTTTTTTTGTAAATAAATACAGACCCATCTCCTGATTATCGGGACTGTTGAAAATTTCTGAGATTATTTTTAGCATATGTTACCAAAGTATCTCGAGGACAACAACTTGCCTTCGTAGAATTTATACGATTTTCTGCAAAAGAGGTCAACTAATCAAGCAGTACATCACTTAACTAACCACATAAATGACCTCCCCTCAACCAAATGACTATCTCATTTGGATGAGGGAATGCACAAAATTAAGATTTTCTTGTCAAAGTAATAGATTGTAAACCTGAACTTGGGTTTTGAGGTTTACGCTCTATTACGTTTAAAATTTTGTATCGTGATTGCCAGAGGCGTATAATATCGTGATACAGTAACATTGTATAAATGTAAATAAATTATATTATTAATTCTTCGAATTCAAGAAAAATTGTTAAATTTGAATAGTTACTGATTCTATTTCAATGATTTTTCTTACAACTTTAATATGATGATTTGACAACTATAATCATAATTAAAACAAGAAGTTTTCAAGTCTGTTTATAAATAACAAAGTTCTGAGACAAGATGCATAAAAAAACAATCAAATTGAGAACCTCTTCCTATATTTAAAACGGATAAAATACTTCCTTAACTACTCTGTGTGTGTGTGCTTGTTTCCTTCAAACCTGTAATGCACACAAGAAGTTTACCAACCTACATGTTTTTTTGTTCATTTTTATAAGTATAATTAGAACATCAGTCTAACATTGGTCCATTATAGAAACCACTATTAGCAATTGCCTCCTAAAAAATTAGGCGAATCACAAGAAAATCACTTTCTGGAATAGCTCAATAGTTTTTAGTCGTTTTAGGACACCATTTTCTAGGTGATTTGGCAAATTAGTGTGCCAACAACATATCCCGGGTCTATTTTTGCACCAGTTCATTTAAATTGACGATCAAATTTCATTTAAATTTGACAGGAGGAGCCTACTTTCTACTTGTGTCCTTTCACCATATCGATACAGCCGCACTGAATACCAACGTAAAGCAAATATTTTATTACTATTTAAAGACA
The DNA here is from genome assembly GCA_949316085.1 of Hypercompe scribonia. Classification (NCBI taxonomy): domain Eukaryota; kingdom Metazoa; phylum Arthropoda; class Insecta; order Lepidoptera; family Erebidae; genus Hypercompe; species Hypercompe scribonia. The sequence continues at coordinate 22,695,437 of OX438968.1, read as the reverse complement.
AAATGATGTTATGGGAGGATCAATCTTTGTTTCTTGGATTTGAAGAGAAGAAGGGATACTTAAAGACCCCTCTCCCTCCCAACCTAACTTACTTGGGTCTCTGGAGTTGCAGCTGTACATTAGCGGCGACAGTCACCTATCTATAAACAATATTAGTCCTGAAAATATTTCTATTCAATGTTAGTTTGAGTTGAAAAAAATGAAGTTATCAACACGAGGCAGAACTAAGTATATTTTACATCACTCGTCAGATATGCAATATTTTGACAATAAACCTAACCTTGACTTAATTATCCGCGTATATTGGCATTATCGTGTGTTCGTAAACAAATAAATCAGTTTGTTTGAGAAATCTATTTTAACTTGACCAACTCGACTCGATTCAGAAAGATGGGCCTTCAATAAATGCTTATAAAGACAGGGATTATCGTAAATTATTGAACTTGTTGTTAAGCGTATGCATTATGACGTCATGACAGTACGGTTTTGGGGTATTAAAACCCACGAAGCTTCTACCTACTGAACCCTTTACAAGGTAATAAATGTAAATGTGACTTTTATTATCAGAATTTTGGAGATGACCTCTTACTACGTGGGATGTGTGATAGAGACGTTATGAGGATTAGAAACCCATACAATTACATAACTCCATATGCTTCTTGAATTGTCTCGTGTTAACTTTATAAAACAACTATTTCCATTCGCCTCCTTAACGGCTGAGCTCTCAAACGTACGATTAAGAGACAAGTCGTTTTGTTCGTGGTTAGAACAATTGAATACATGTAGTTTTCTTTGTATTTTAAAATACATTAAGTGTGCTAATACGCTTATTTTCATTCCATTCACAAATATGTAGCACATTATAATGTGTTGTATTGTTGTTGAAATAACATAGAACAGAATGGCACAGTATGTAATAGATATGTTATGGATGAAATAATTAATAGGGCATTGTAGACGGTGGCTGGCAGCGGATGAATGCAAATTGCCCAAGACCGGGATAGTTGGTGCTCCTTGGGGAGACCTTCGTTCAGCAGTTTACGGCGATAGGTTGAGTTGTAGATAATTTACAATATATCATAAGTAATAATTGATGTAAACATTAAATGTCTAAAAATATCTTTATTCAAAATAAATGCTAAATAGTTTCACAAGTTTTTTCCAATTATGTTCAAGACCTGAGTGAGTGTCAACACAAAGTGGATTATATAAGAAAGTGTATTTTTATTAAATTTTGTACTTTATTTTAAATAATATTGTACTCACAGCTTTTAAACTAAATGGTGTTGCAACATAACTTGAAACTCGTAACACACCTTTTTCATAATTTTTGTAATAATACTTACGTTTAAAATCCATAATAAACGTAAAAAAGATTTTTTTATATTTAATATTCAAATAATGAAATACAATCATAAATTTTCTTTGGATTTAATTCAAGCCTGGCAATAACGACAACATAAATATCTGTTAACACTTAACCATGACATGATTATTATATTATGGCAATATGTTTTTATCTGTAGGAGGAATAACAGAATGTGATGTTCTGTTGTTCCTTCTATAGATAAAAAATACTAGTATTAGTATTTCTTTATGGTATCTTTGATCCGTTCCTATTTACAGCTATTGCAGATTTTTAATTAACAGTAAAATTGTACACGAATTAAATCTATACTTTACTATACTACTTTTTAATTTTAGCTTTCACTTTATTTTAGTACAATAATGTGTTTATTCGTGTTTAAAATTGTATACAGTAGTTTTGGTAATATACATAGCCTCTTCAACTTAGACTCGAAACTGTTTAGGAACTTAACATTTACATTTTTGTATATTAATCATCACTAGACGTTAAAAAAAAATATGCTAACAAATTTTTGTTCGAGTGTTTGCCATTGTTGTTTGATGGTTTTTTTCCCTAAAGCCTTTTTTTTAATGTATTTTATGGTCGAGGTGGACAACGAGTAGAAGAGTCACTGACGATGAATACCTGCTATTAAAAGTCAAATTTGTGTCGCCGTTCTTTCATTTCGTAGCAGTGAGGAGTTTTGGGCTTCGGTGACCTTGCTTATTTGGTGAAAAGCAACAAAAATATTTTTAACGGATTACTGTGAGGTTTTATTTTTACGAATAGTCCGATCGAAACAGACCATTTATGCTTAAACAGAGCTCTCTCGACAAAACTTTAAGATGTCTTATTTTATATCTAATTCTGAACCCTCTTCCAGAGTTCTTTTTCCATTGTTCCATTTCAAACTTCCTGTTTGGAGACCATGATTAAAATAGGAATGGCTCTAATGAATAAGTTGTCTGTGTGTAGACGGATTAAAAATACAGAGTGTCACCAATCCTATATATCCTTTAGATATATGCAAAGTATGCAAAGTATGCTGAATAACATCTCTTCGAAGGGACGGAAGACTTGAAAGTAACCTTACATACCTCAACTTATCCGATAGCCAATCAAATCTTCTTCTTAAGGAGAGGTTAATGTCCTTATGGTAATGTGTAGTGCTCTAATAAATCTCTTTTAAACCTTTCTAGGGCTTTTGCAATTTTTTTATAATATGGCTGGCTTTAGTACGCACTATTAAAATGAAGAAGCAACTAGAATATTGCGCAACAGTAGGCAAGGCTCGCTAATATGCAATGTGTGTAAACATAGGTATGTAAACCTGTCTATACGAGCAAGACTTCGGAGGTCATTTACACTTAATTCCAGACACAGGCGCCACATTAGTATGCAAGATTATTACCATATAAATTATGTATTATAATTATATGCGAAGTTATCAAAACATTTACGTCCCGCAGATTACATTGTCTTACAAAATCTTATTTTTTGGGTGTGTTGGAATTCTTTTAATCACGTGTATGTGTTTGAAAGTGGACCGTCTTAGGTAATTGTGCTGTCTATACATGCAGAGACATCGTTGTGGCAATCGATATATAAAATCTTCAATTCTTCAAAATATTACTACAGAACAGTTGCGCAACGATAGCTAGATATCAATAAATATGTGATCATCTTCCTAATCTTTATTATTCTTAAGATTATTTGAGACCAGCTACTAGTACTACTGGTGTTACTTGAATACCAACCAATTTCAACGAAGCAATTGCCCGCGGACCTTCGCAAATCTGACGGCGAACTGAATTCAGAATTGAATTTGGGCACTGATTTTCCAATAAAGACTACCATAGATATTAATGACAACCGGGATCGATGGCTAACGTGTTCTCTAAGGCACGGGCAAGAAACACCGTCAAAATTTTCCTACTTCGTACTGTTAATCTTTGTAAGAAAAACCCAACATCATTTTTTTCACACACACCGACAAGAATGTGAGTTTTACTCTGGGCTTTAAGTTTTTATTAGTAGCAATCTCAGTGTAGGTCTAAGAATATGATTGTCACGCCCACGAAAATATAATTTTTGTACAGGATGCATAAGGTTCTCACCAAGAACTTAGGGCCCAAGTCAACCTCACCTACAGGCGGTGCAACTGCTGATCAACGGACGAAGCTCTAACAAATAAATCAACCCAATTAGCGCCAATAAGCTCTCCACTTATCATGTGGGACCAAAATACCAGTGAAAAGTGGGCATTTAATATACGTCTGCCTAGCCTTGCGGGAATATAGACGTGATTTATGTATGTATGTATATTTTTTTAATACGTAAGTTTCTACTTTGATGTCGGTGATCATACTGTACCAAGTCATATTTCAATTCAGTCACACAATCAATAATTTAAATGAGGAGTACTTGTAGAAAGATAACCTATAAACATTTAATAATTTGTATTAACTATTCCAATTTGATTATACATCAATTTTGCAATTGATGCAAAGGCTAGACTTTTAAAATGAACTTTTCAACTTGCTTATTAATTTTAAGTTATTCAAATTTTGATAAATTCGTCAAAACTTATTAAAAATTAAACGATTATTGATTTATAGTATGCCTAATTCATTAATATATTCATTTAGGTCGTAGTAGCAATTGCTTACTATCACTTTTTTAATTGGTTACTATTGGTTAAATTGTGTTTTGAACACTGACATTTTAAGGTCTAACCATGTGGATATTTTTATATGCAGTTATAGGTAATACTTACAAGTGATTTTCTTCTTACTAAAAATAATAATATAATATTTATGTAATATTATTATATAATATTTAATATTTATATTTTGTATAAAATGTGCACACAAAGAAAATATAAGAATTTTGTTTTCTGTCTCGAACTGAGCTTTGAAATTGTATTAAATACAGTTGTATCCACTACAATTAAAGTACTTACTAAAAACTATTAGTTTTGAATAGAACAATTACATTTTTACTTACTAAGAGTTGTTTAAACGTTAAACGTTAGAACAACAAACTTACCGACACTCATTGCTTAAGTAGATTAAACAAATAACCAACTAAAATACGAATGGCAATTTGAAATAGAACAATAGAAGAAGACGACTAGAATGAAAAGTAAACCCTTCGAAACCCTTGAAAGGTGAAGGTGAATCAAATACAGAGTTAGACATCTTAGAGTTTTGCTGTGAGAGTTATGTTTAAGCACAAATAAGCTGTTTGAAGTCTGTCCCAACTACTATTATTTGTGTGATATCTTGTTGTTTACAACTATATAATAAAGTGTTACACTCATTTAAAAATAATTGTTCGTTTGCATTGCTAAGTCCCTCTCAATCTTCTTTAGTAGCAATACAAAATACAACAATACACACAATACATCTAGATCATACATCATGCAGAAATGTTTTCAATGAACTCAATGAACAGTGGATTCTTCCTAAATTTATTGTTGCAATTTTAGAAATCTGTAATATTTGTTAACCTATAGGAAATAAACAGAAAATTTGTAACGCAAATCGACACATTTTGAAAGCTTTTTAAAGAGCAATGTTTGGACTTTTATAATATAAACTGATTTTGTTTACGTTTAATGGTCGTGGGCGTAACGCTTTGTATTATCAAAACCCACTCAAGTGAGCCCACTCAACAACCTGTTATATTGTTGTTGAGTAGGAAATACTTGCGCTTCGTAGAGAAGCATAGTGTTGGTAATCAATGGAGAATTCAGAATAAATACTAAATAAATTCTCAATTTCAACTCATTTCAGCATTCTGACAATCACAATTCTGCCATTTATGAATCGATTGGATTTAGGTAGACTCGGTCAGATATCGTTCAAATTTTAAGGAAAAATTCACTCATGAGAGTGAAAGTTATGCCATGAATGAAATAGCAATGTAATAGTGACTCTTGCGTTACATGTATTCCTAGGTAACGATGGTCACTTACCGTAAGTAGACCTGTGTGTTCGTTTGCTTCCTCATGATGTGAAAAGATACAGTTTCTTGCAACTCTTTATAAGATAACCGCATTGAAACTAGGGTTGTTACCTTTTTTTGGCAATTAAAGTATATTGAACAGGTATAGGACAGAAGGTAAATTGTATGGTATCAAAATAAAGTACAATTTATTTTTCTTTATTATTAAATTTGAAAATATGTTTTTTATTGTGTTTTGCAGTTTGCATCAAATTAGTATTTCGACTGAAGAGCAAATATTTTCTTGTACTTTATTGTTCTCATAAAGTATAGAGTACAATTACCTGAAATAACGTACAATACTTAATTGTAAAGAATGGGTGGCAACCATAATTGAAATTGGTGATCCTTTTTAATATTTATTTAAGTACGAGAAGGTACTTCCCTTTGGTTCTACAAATTGTGTTCACAGACTAGAAAAAGGTTTTTATCAAAAGACACTATGCTCATAGGTTATGATATTTAAAATAAAAAATAGTATTAAATCATATTACGATATATCTCTTATGGATTGTGTAGTTGACTTTGTTTAATTAATTCGAGAGGCAGGACAGTTAGAATGTCACAACAAACTGTGTAAACTCCAATTGCTTAAGTCCACAAACGATGAGCAACATACTCATCGTTTGCCCACCACTCAAATTAGTTCTCAGCGTCTTATGTGTCAACTGTCGCCACTTTAAAACAACTCTATTTGTTGTGTAGTTAGGGTGCACTTGCACTACCACGTTCAACCTCTTGATGTATTTACTCGATCGTACCGTACTGAATGCAATGATTGCAAAATCATTAACATCTATTCTACTATTGACAAGTTACGAATAATTTTCTCTATCAATGAATAACATAATAAAAATAAGTGAAGTATGTTTAGTTGTTCGTCAATCTAACAATAAATGAACAAATTGAGAATTGCAAAATTCGTAAGTTGTCATACTTAACCTTTAAAGTATTTTATTTTTTAGCCAATTCTTTGAATATTAGCCTTTTTATTTTACCGTTTAGAGCCATGACAGGTTGCCGCTAATACAAATGATTGATATGATCGAACGATCATTGGACTCTACATCGGCCTCCTACAAGGTTTGCCAATCTGAGTTATTTCATGGCAATTATGTACGACTGGTACAGCTGTGCGCATGGATAATGTTAGTGGACATGTGTGATGGTGTTAGTTATTTTTAAGTTATACGGTATCAAGAAGAGCAAATAATAATTTTGAAAACCATCTCCTACCTATCGTTTAGAAGTTACCCGAACTATATAGTATGCTAACAAGACTGTGATATCTATATGCAGATTTCGAAGTAAGGTCCTTTTTAGTTGCATAAATCGTTAATCTTCTTTATTTCTCTTTCAATTGATAGGAAGCACGTAAGTAGGTATGTAGAGTGAGACCGAGTATTGAAGTTTTATCAGTAGCCCAAATGTTAATTTTGTTTTCAATAATTCATTAAACATCCGTACAACGTAATTACAAAAATTAAAAAAAATAATAACCATTAGCCATAAGGCGAACCCTAACCTTCTTAACCATTTACGTTTTAAAAATAAAAAAAAAATTGACTGCACGGTTGGCTTGACTTTGCAGAGGGTTCAAATTCCAGATGGGTCAACACTATGATCCAAATATTGTTGTTCTGAGTCTGGGTGTTCTTTGTGTCCGCTTCTTGTATGTTTGTAAAGCCCCCGAGACACAGGATTTATTTCTAATTTTTAAAAATTAAAAAATCTGATAGAAACATATAAAAATGAAAAACTCTTAGTGTGATTCATGTCAAATGGTCGCGGAAGTATACAGAGACCTTTATAAGTTCCTCACAATGTGTGAATTGTTTCTTCCACGCCGAGTACCTTTCGAGGTCATCACAGATTTCAATCTGGAATCCTTTTCCTTTCGTTGTTGTGGCTATTAGACCCTATTGTATGTCACTCAGGGATTAATAAAGTAGAGGGCAGTGGTTCATAAGTTTTCTTGAAAATTAATTCTAAGTTCTGCGAAGCTTGAATGCTATGAACGATCTCATTATCACACTATGAACTCATAACACTATGATAATCGTATAATGTGTTTCATTTAACGTATTAAAGTTATGTTTTTATGTATTATAGTATGGAATCCATACAGTTTGAATCAGATTTAAATATTATAATTTAGACGAAGTATCGGCAAATTTCAGCTATGAAGCAACGTCATAAACTAGTGCACAGAAACTGGAAATCATTTAAGAATTGAGATTTTTTCTGATGAGCTTTCTTTCTGCTTCAGGATACCAGTTAATAGATCAAAATAAAATACTTTAGAACTGGACTATGGATTGGTTATAAACAACAAGCGCCGAAATTATACAAAATTATGTATAAATATCTAACTTTAGGGCCAACTCTGGACCATCCGAATTTTTTTTTCTGAAGCTTCGCAAGTTTACAATCAACTACGTAACATAATACTATAGAAGGGGATAAATAAAAGAAATTTTCTGCAAATTAAAAAAAAAGGTTATTCTTTGAATTGCTAAATCATTTCGTTTTTCTGATTTCGTATTTTCCTATAGATATTATTCTGTTTTACATTTTAAGCTATTAGAATCTATACTTATTCTTAAATTAATTCATGATTTTCATCGATTCATCGAAAACATAAATTTTTAAGTTCGATGTATCGGAGAACATCGATGTAATCTTTGCGATTGATACGTTCAAAGTAAATCATAAAACAATTGTATAGACTGATTGGCTTATAGTTTAGAGCAGGTTTCCATAAGATCTTAATACTAATGAGTTAACTTGTCAATAACTTTATTTGTCAGTGTTGACAGAAGATAGAATCGAGTGACATCTAAAAAAGGTCCTGATGTGAACACGTACTTACATATACAGTACATACTTTGCATTTTATATCTGTCAGCCCGATACTGTGTTTATACAAAAAAAATTGACATCTTTTCACGTCGTTATTAAACATTTTAACACACATTTCCGTTTACAAAAACATACCACGAGTAAATGCAAAACAATTAAAAAAAAGTCGGTTTGCAACCAACAGTTTTTACGGACTTAAAATCGAGTTTCGAGTTCCTGTTTCGAACAGTCTATGATTACATGTCCGTCGTTAGTGTGCATATTTTCATTCAGTTAGCTTCCACCTCTCGAAATGTTTTTTGTACAAGAACACAGCGTGAAGCATGTTATTTGGGTTTATTTTTATAGTATTGGGGTCAGCTGCCACCGCTCAGATATCAGGTAACCTGAAATTCAAGAGACAGAAATGTAGGGTTAGGCCATCACAGTTTCGGTAATTGTATTCTGTCGGTGAAAAACAAACAAAAAAGTGATTAACACCGTCGGTAACATGGCTTCTATGAGCTATACGAATATGTATTCAAGTTATCCAAAATGAAGTATTCTAGTGAGGCATCATAATCTGTCAATAATGACAACAATATCATCATCGTAATCATCATCATCAACAGCCTTTATCAGTCCACTACTAGGCATAAGCAGAGGCTTATGCCTAGTAAGGAGAGCCTTAGCAAGGAGGTTCTGGTCTACTACGGGTATACCACGCTGACTAGACGGGTTGGTATACCTAGTATTTGTTTCAAGTTTTCCATTACAACATCAACCACCAATTATTTAAGAGAAAAGGCTGTGTTGATTTACATGTTGTGTTAGTATGTCGATCTATTAAGAAACGGTTAAACTTTTTAACTGACTTCAAAAAATTAGGAGATTCTATAGTTTACTGTTTTTTTTTTGTAAAATCACTTTTGAACCGTGGTGACCTCAGTACTTCCTTTCCTGGCTATTTTTAAAATTAGGAAAATCGTAGTAAGTCTTCTTTTATACATTTATAGCATTTTAGTGATGCAATTTCAATAAATATTAATCATGTATCTGACCTAGAGAAAATTGATTATGTTTTTAATACTTTTCAACTTGTTTCATGCATAAAATAAATCATCACCATCATTTTTTTATCCTTTGCTTGAAGAGGATTGTTCATCACGAAAAATATCATCTGAATATTGTGTTTCATAAATCAACGCATTTCGGGCAATCATTGTAAAAATTTGGAGGTTCCAAAGTCAAACAACGTGTTGTCTTCGTGATTAAGAATACATAGTGTTACCATCCCTATTCATCTCGTGGGTGTCGTAAAAGGTGACTAAGGGAACAAAGTATGCAAGACGACATCATTACAAAGAGAAGGAAAACTTGAAACAAACTCTATTCCAAACCATTTGGCCAGCGTGGTATTGTAGGCCAAAGCCTCTTTGTTAAAGAGAGGGCAGCAGTGGACTGTAAAAGGCTGTTGATTGATATTTACTAAAAATAAATCTAAAGTATTTAAGATTCAAGTAACCAAATTATTATACACCACAGTGATGTGAGTTATTTTATCAACGACTGCCAACGTGAACGGTATTGTCGAAATACACAATAAACACATCAAACAAATAAATTTTTCCTTTTTACAAATTTTAATATTTTAAATAAAAATTTGTGTCGATTTCGTTATTACATAGTCTTGGTTACGATATAAACAAGCAACAACAACAATATCGTGTCTTGTCAAGTGTCAAACTATCTATTTCTCTCATAAAGCTATTTTAGTATAATTGTTAAATTTGTTGTGAATAATGTCTTGATTGACACAGAAATTTAAAAATTAAAGCAATATTTGAAACATTTCTATCAGATACTCATACTTCCTACACTATTATTGCGAAACGAAATTGAAGAAACTTTAACTAAAAGACTTTGCTCGATATACGTATTTTATATTATCAGATTAAATCTTATATAAACAAAAATAGTAAAAATCTTTAACTCGAGGCACAGGTAACACGACTATGATACCAAAAATAGACACTCAGATCGATGCAATAACGTTTCGTCGTAAATTCTAACACATAACCCTTGAGTTCATTGACACAGTAAAGGACACATGCTGTTGATGATAAGACTTTTACCTAAAAATAAATTACCCCGAGAAATTAGAGATTCTACTAATGCATAAACACGAATAATCTTGACGTTTATCAAAGACAATATATTATCTCAGCCCACGTTCAATAGACCATGACGAAAACGAACAGTAAAATGATGAAATCTTCTTGCCATATATTTTTAAGTACAATTTGTTAAGTAAAAATATATGGCAACATCGTTTTCAGTTCGTATTAGTCTTAATATAACATAATACCTACATTTCGAGTTTAAGTTAGTAGGGAGACGCTAATGAGCTAAAAAGCCTATAAAACGACAAAATGCAACATCTTGTTTGTAATGTTATTATGTGCTAAAAACACACTTGAGTGTCTTAGAAGATTTTGTAAGAAAACTGTTTTACAATTTGTTTTTAATATAATCAAAGAGACAACCGTCAAACCATAAATTAAGCTGAGATACGTTTAAGATCTAATACAACTACAGAAAAAGCTTAATCTACTACAAAGAATCGGCAAACAGAAAACTCTATATGACTTTGACAGTCACGACAACCGAAATTAGAAATCAGTGCAAGAACCAACACTTAAAGTACAATAATAATATTCTTCATCATCATCAACAGCCTTATACAGTCCACTACTGGACATAGACCTCTCTTTAGCAAGGAGGTTTTGGCCTACTATACTACGCTGGCCAGATGGGTTGGAATAGGAATTGCTTCAAGTTTTCCTTCTCTTTGTAATGATGTTGTCTTGCATACTTTGTTCCCTTAGTCGCCTTTTACGACGCACACGGGCTGAATAGGGCTGGTAACACAATGTATTCTTAATCAACCTCAACATCATAACAACAATAACAATAATAATTTATATTATTTTTATCTCTATATAATACATTATATCAGTTTAAGTAACTAATCAAACCTCTAAAGCTACTAGCTACAGTCATAAAAAAATACATATAATTATCTACCGATGTTAGATGACAATCAAAACGTAATAACTTATTGCAATCATTACAATTGAAAAAGGTGACGAATACGAGACATTCACAGTTCTTTTAATAAAAAGGACGTGAAAATTTTTCATTTAACTTAAACATGAGAACAAAATATAGTATATACCATACTGAATATTAATAACATTAAATATAAATACTGAACTTAAAAATTTAAATACAGAAACAAGTCAAAATTGCTAGCGATTTTACAAATTTCCCCATAAATCTTATTACTGCATTCAATCTCAATTAGTATTTTAAATACATGTGTCCCAGATTATTAGAAAGCATCGTTATACATGATATACAACCTCTTGGCGTCTCAGCGTTCACAACGATTTATTATTGTTCATTTCATTCGGACATATCCATTATTCAAGCGAAATCCGGTAACTAGTTTGTGAAGAAAGACAATAAAATATTTGTTTTAAAACGCAACCGAATAAAATCAGGCTATGATGTTTTTATTGAATGTTATTTCCAAACCAGACTTTCGAGTACCTTGTTATACATGTTATAGATAGGTAGAAATCCTCTTTAAACTGTAGAACTTGATAAGATTTTGATTTCTCCTCATACTCAGCTAGCGAAACTAAACTAATTTATTAAGATGAAGGATTTGTTTGTATGATTGACGCTACTCCTAGTAATTACCTAAGCGATTTAAAAACTCCTTAGTCTTAGATAGGTTATTTATCGTAGAAGACTATTCTATATAAAATTACGCAACAACAAATAGAAGCCAAGCATCAACGTGGCAAAAACGAAGAAACATACAATTTGTGAATCACAGAAGTGTTCAGAATCAGAGCTAAGGAATTTTCTATACATTATGGCCATTTAGTCTACTAATGTGTACTTATATCAAGAACAACAATTTTTCTTACTATTTCCTTGAATAGAGACAATTATCAATTAAAATAATTTTGAAGCATCGATCTCGTTTAAAGAAAGTATAATCAATCAGGTCAGATATTTTCACAGCTCTAAATATTACCTTCACAAACAAAATGTGTTTATTTAAACGAAAATCGTTTATCTTTGTGAGCAAGTTTTTATTCAATGAGAGATATTGATATAAGAGAGTGTGCTGTGCTGTCCATACAAGTAGAGTAATATTGTTACTGAAGTGCGTTTGGAAACTTAACACAACTTTGTACTACATTACATTTTTAATACGTAATATAATAACAATATTAAGAAAATCTAGTGTGTCTGATCAATTTAAAACATAACTTTATAGGTAATATCTATAAGTAACATACCTACGTAGCTTAAAATTTTATACAAATATTATTCATAAACGAGTATATATATTATACTGTTTGACTGTCTAATTGTGTATATAGCCATACTCGTACGAGTGCAATCAGACAGGCGTATTGAACATGCATATTTGGCAAACAACAACTTAGTCAGTAAGGAGATTTTGGGCTATTATACTACGGTGGCCAGACGAGTTGCCTTTGGGTTTGCGTCAAATCAGGGTACTAGGGTAAAAAACCTCACGCAGGGCTCCATTGAAACGCCGGCAATGGTGTTGTTTTTTTTCCTCTAGTAATTAGAGGAGTGTGTCACTACCAACGGCTAATATTCTAGTAAAAAGAGGTTGTATTTCTTAGGCCATTCGATCGAGGCTTAGTTCAACAGAACGAGATTACTCTTTACTTTTCGAGGCAATGTAGAAGAAAACTTTTTAAAAAACCACGAAGGCCCTTTCGGGTCAGACTCTATTGTCGACGGTGGAGAAAGGAGAACGGGCTTGACATGTACTCACCCTGTCGCCGAGTAGGCACTGGGAGACTATCTTCCTACCACCGTCAGTATATAGTAATCTCCAGAGAAGTGTTGTGGTTATATCTCGTGATGCTGCTCGGGGGCAAGGATCTTGGTTGAGCCACCTAGATTGTGAGGAAAAAACTTCCTAAAAAAATTCCTTCGAATCCCGTGGTCTGATGTGTGGTCAGGGGATGCATGGCTGATGGGCAGTTCAGTCACAAGCATACTCCCAGCCAAGGCACTTACGGCCCCTCGGTTGAGCACAAATCTACGCTTGTCCGGGTATTGATGGTTTTCTGTCCAAGTTAACTTTAAGTTTGCCCCCATTTGTGGGTCGAAATATGGAATAATAGCATATTCTAAAAATAAAAATAATTGAAAGATAAAGAGGATTAGAAAAGGGAAACCTGGTGCTACAGATGACTTTTCGTCTAACGAGGAGGAATGTTTACTTAGGACAGGTCACGGTGGGGCTCCTAGTCTTCCCAATCTTTAATAACTAAAAAAAAACCCTTTAAAATGGTAACTTATCTCTAACATTTATTCTAAAAATTCGAAATCATACATTATAGGCCTAGGTCAACACCTAAATACTATATTTTTTTATAGAATATTAAATATTGTTACAAATTCAAAAGAAATAGGAACGATGAGTTAAATTAATCAGCATTTTCTTGGCTCTTTCTGTCATGCAATTTTCACGTATAAAATTTACAAGCCATATTAAGCAGGTTTGTTGGGAATATATTGCCGAAATCCACATGGCCCACGAAATACAACCGACTCCTTGTCGATTTTGTCTTCCAGCCCGACAAAGTCCAACAAGTCAAAACAATCCTGCAACTGCTTTCATACATCTCTGAGTAAATGTATTCGTTTAAAGTATTCGTGCCATTTCGTTCACTACAGGTTTTGCGATTTGTACGCGTTCATATTTATTTATTTATGTCCTATTTTTCTAACATGTTCCTGTAATAAATAAGTGAAAACAGTCGAGTGCTTCAACAGTGTTTCTGACTTGAGGTTTTACACCCGGTGTTTCGGTTAAAATGTTTTCACTTCTTGTTCAGACCCGTGAACTAGGAGGAACGCGGTACCATAATGTGTTGTCTTTTTCCTTATACACTGACCTTGCAGCAAAAATTTTTAGAGACTGATTCACTTCTCATCGCTATCGGACGTGGATCTTTCTTGTTCTACAGGAGGACATTCTTCCTCGTCGAAATATTGGCGAATACTCACATGATCAGACTCATCACCACCGGCACCTAAATATATATAACTCAAAGGTGACTGACTGACTGACATAGTGATCTATCAACGCACAGTTCAAACCACTGGAGGGATTGGGCTGAAATTTGGCATGCAGGTAGATATTATGACGTAGGCATCCGCTAAGTAAGGATTTTGATCAATTCTATCCCCAAGAGGATAAAATAGGGGATAAAAGTTTGTATGAAACTTTGTCAATTTTAAACCGGTCGAGCTGAGACTTTGCATGTATAAAGCTACTATGACATACGCATCGCCTAAGAAAGGATTTTCATAAATGCCATCTATATATAAGTGGAAGCCACTATATTAACTGGGTGTGCGAAGGGGGAAACTGTATTTATACCACGAATCCCATTAATACCTAATGATATCCCGTTCGAATTTAAACGATTACAGTTTCCCCTAAAAGTTGGCTTTAGCATGACAATAAACAAGTCTCAGGGGTAAACTCTCAAATTTGCGGATATTGACTTGAGAGAACATTGCTTTTCTCATGAACAGTTTTATGTTGCTTGCTCACTAATAAGTTCACCTAATAGCTTGATAGTTTTAGCGCCTAATGATAGATTAGTTAAGAATATTGTGTACAAAGAAGTTTTGTGGGCCCTAATTTTTTACAAACGCTAAACAAAAGTAAAGCCGCAAAAACTATACCTAATTAATAATAATACTTCCTAACGTGAGCGAAGCCGCGGGGAAAAGCTACTCGAAAATAATTTTGTTTTCGTCTTCATCTATGCCTAATGCTCTACTAATCTGAACGTCTGGTAGTGGTCTATATTTTTTTACTGTAACAAAATACATTATGATAAGATATCTACATAAATAATAAATAAACCTCAGAATGTGAGAATTCAGTACTTGCGTTTTAAATGTTATGTCGTATGCCTGGTCGGGTCTGACAGACGCACGTGCATTTTGCACACGTGTTACTCACACGGGAGTTCGCTCCGGACGGCGGGAAGGGCGTCAAATTGACCTTGAATTCATAATACGAAGCTACTGGGCGCAAGATACTCGAAGTGTAGAATTTAAGATAATATTGATGCGTTTATATAGTGGTGGGTCCGTCAGACCCTACCAGGCATGTCAAGGCATATTCTATTATACTCTGCATTCTCTATATATCGTTACATTGATATATTCAAAAGCCAATACACAAACATACAAACTTGGCAGTTGACGCTGCAATCCACGTGTGTGCACTCAGTTTTTGTCGTAGCATTTACGGTAGGAAATTTTCGTGGACATTTGCAAATACTTAGAACGATATAGTCACACTGCAGATGCTATAATAATTGTATTGAAATACCATACACAAGTCAATATCATAGAAATGCTTTTTCAGTGTGAATGTATTCAATTATCAACACGATAGTGAATTTAATCTATGCGGATGCGTAAGACGATTAGAGCTTTGTTTGGTTAATTGCATACGTACACGGCACGGTTAATATATTATAAACGTATTTATATAAAAATTTATAGACATATTTTACTACACCATAAGCGAATAAAATTTGAAACAGAAACCACTCTAACCGATCTGACCTGCGCAAAATAGAAGGTAAATATCTAAGTGTTTTAAGAACAGCCCTAAGTCCAGTAGTGGACTATTAATGTGATGTGACAATGTGACTATATTACTACCACATTTAATAAAAATTGAACCCACTTTGAAATTTCATTTTTGTCGGTCACGTCACCACGCGTGATCTGTTGAATAGATATCGCTTATTCTTTTAAAATTGAATAACTCATTTATCAAGGAAAATATAAGACATTACGCGAAGACGAATGTAGGAGTCGAACATGAAAAATGTAGCAAAAAACGAAAGAAAATTTTTTTTGAGAGATACAGACGAAGTCACACGCGTTATCTAGTAAAATGTACATACAAAATAAGAGCAACAGAATAAGTATTCATACATATATTATCTGCATTGTTTTACTGTATAAATGTTTGTTGGCTTAAAATTCGATGTATCGAATTTTAAGCCTTGTTAATATTACATACGATATATTTTAGCTAACTCCTATAAATAAATTATAATTTATTCTATCAAAGGAATCAACATCTTACTGTTTTAAAATAAAATCCATTTTAGTTAAGATAACTTTACAACGAAAGTAAAGTTCCGTGAGTTCAATGATATTTAATAACATCGTAACATTAACTTTTATTGATCTTAAAATAGAATATAAATTACTGTGATCAATTGGTGTAATCCAGGTTATTGTGTTAATGACTATGTAATCGATTATT
The DNA here is from genome assembly GCA_949316085.1 of Hypercompe scribonia. Taxonomy (NCBI): domain Eukaryota; kingdom Metazoa; phylum Arthropoda; class Insecta; order Lepidoptera; family Erebidae; genus Hypercompe; species Hypercompe scribonia. The sequence goes on along the minus strand of OX438968.1, from coordinate 22,678,806 downwards.
TACTTCTCAACCAGAAGTAACTATAAACAATTTTGAACTTTAAATGTTGTTTTTAAAACCTTAGTCTCCTTGTGAAAATTTGTGATAGTTGGCAATCATACGCATAGAGTTTGTGGTCGCGTGCAGATGTTACATGGTCAAGATATTTCAAGACAAAGGTATTAAGAACCGAAATAAAATTGAATGTGTAACTTGTCCTCCATTTAGTAGTTTAAAACTTTCTAAGCATCACTTCCATGTCGAAGAATCTACATAGAGTTTAGTAAAAAAAATAGTAATTGTCACAAAATTTTAGTTTTAAATTGATATCTCACACTTGCGGGCTTGAGACATAATTAGTGAGACTAATTAAAATAATGCTTTGCTGAAGCTTTTATGTTTTCAACCTTCGTATTTACAATTTCCTTAAAAATGTATATGGAAATAATATGATATTTTATCACTCTATAAAACACACATAATAGTAATTCTTATGTGTGTAATATGAACTCATCGGGCAACGCAGGCGAGGTCGAACTCTCGCATCGAATTATGAATATAATTAACTGTTAACTATCTTGTTTGTTTAATATCTGTTTTTAAACAATACTTATGCAACTATTAATTCATACTGTAACGTTACTATCAAGTTACGACCAAGTCCATTATTCCAGCTTTTAACACGATAAAATGATTTTAAAGTACACTCACTTCGTAATGGAACATTCTGGTTAAAAAAAAATTCAAAACATGTAATGCATTGTAAATTGTGGTAAAATTTTACCTCAATTATTGTTGTTCAACTTTTTGAGTTTTGAGTTTGAGTTTTGAGTTTTGAGCGTACAGAAAGCAATATAATATTTTTATATCTTTCTTTCTTCAAACCTTTTCCCTAAACTAGGTTGAGGTCGACTTTGACTCAGTTTTTTGCACGTAGCACGCACCAATAAAAGTTTGATTTTACGTAGATATGACAGACCTTCAATTTATTAATTTCTAAATTCCTATTAAATGATGCAACGGATTTCATTGTGGTTTTCACCATTATCTAAGTTGTTTCAAAAAAGTTTTATATATGTTAAGTATATATCAGAGCGTCAAAAGGGGCGTCATAGCAGTCTTGGTTGTAGCTACCCATCGTGGGTGGTGCAACAAGAACTTTCAAAATAAGGGCATATGTGTATTGTTCAACCTCTCATTATTTAATCTTTATACAATTTGATACAAAATGTCATAGATCAACAAGTTTTAAATAAAACAGGAAATTTAAGAGCCAATAGGTTAGCATGTGTGCTCCTCGTGACAGCTGTCAATCTCCAAACCAACTGACGGCTACCATTACTATTGGCGACTGGCGACATCTACTACTCTATTCGGGGTTACCATTCTTATTTAAATAACATTATTTTAATATTTCGTTTACAGTTTACAGAACCAACTTACTAAAATCAAATTAACAAATCAAGTAAAATCAATTTCAAGAATAAAATAATTCGTAACTTAGTAGTAATAATAAAAACTAATCCATAATCAGCGCACCATCATTACACACACTTATACATATATTTATAAGTAATACGCTCATGTTATCTTTATAGAACTTAAAAAAGTCAATGTTTTGTACAAAGACATAATTTTTAATTACTTTTATTGCTGCTACTGACAAAACTTTACTAGTTATATCAATATGATGCACCAGGGAATTGGATATCTTAAAGATATCCACAACAAAAGTATTTATTGGAAATATTTATAACCAACGGATAACGGATAACCATTTTTATGTTTTAGGATTTGTTTTAATTTTTGTAGGTTATATTAATTATATCCATCACATTAATTATGACAAAAATATTAATCTATATCCAATCAAATACATGAAACAGAATGCCATTAAAATTAATTTCTTAGAACATATCAAATGATTAAAATGCATGAGTAGAGTAGCCAACGCCAGTGATTGCACCCGTGTGAAATCCAGGCAGGTTGCTACTAATATAAAAATAACAATTAAAAATATTTCTTAATTTTTTACAAGTGACTTAGATAACATTACGTTTGTTCTGTACTTAATACATTTTATTTAAAACACTAGGACATGTTAGTAGATCACTACCTCAAAAATGCATTCAGATGAATATCACCGCCAGACAAAAGCGTTTATCGTGAATCATTAAAGATCCCGGAATACAAAGCATCGGCATACAGCGGAACACGTAAAAATGTGGGAACAATAGCTTATAATGCATTCGGCCTTGTCTGAGAATGTCGTCATTAGTGGGAACATATTGTTCTATGCGCACATTACAATTGCAAATAACTTTTCAGTAATGTGTAAAGTTCTTAATATTGATAGCCTAATATTAACACAGTTGTGTTTAGTTGTTGAAGATGTTATTCGTGTTCTATCAATATGTAATTTTCTGTTGTTTAAAGCAGTATGCGTATTAGCAGCTACTTAGAAATTGAACTTCTCACTAGTTAATTTGGATAGAATTTTAAAAATGGATTCATGTTTTGTAATAATTATTCAAAAGTACCGAATTTTTTAGTATATAATGTACCACCGTAGTTTTACATACATGCTTATGCATGCATGGTTATGTCAATATACAATATATAAGATACGAAATTTTGGTAGACCTGAAGATAACTTGAAAGGTACAAGTAAAATTATACAAACACGGTTTTCTCTTAGGTTTGGAGCTTATTATTTCATATCAAATGTCAGTACAGTACTATACATGTAAGAACCACATATAATGATCTTCCTGTAATCTTACTGCATAAAAGAAGTTGTAGCTTTACGTTTTACGTGTCGATTGTGAGTTAATCTGATAAGAGGTTGATGAAAGGAAATACCACCACCACTTTTGGATAACTCGTAATAACTAGTCAGCATTATGTTACTAAAGAATACTTAACTACTTAGACGATTACCGCTTGCTTGCAATTTGTAGACGGAATAGAAAAATTAATTGAAATGATACACGCCAAAATAATTTAGCTCATGGTTTATTTATTTTTTACAAGCTTTTACCCACGGCTTCGTTTGCGTGACATTTGGTCTGCCACATTAAGTGTCGCAACTGATCATTTTAAATAAATATACTTTTTTAACATACAAACAATCCTTTTTTTTTTACCTGTGGAAACTCCCTCGGGCCGTCACCCCAGCGGGGCTTACGGCAGGGTGGTGTGTCGGAATCGGACCGACAAAAAACACACGGCGTGCCACTCTGCGCCTAACATAGGAGGGATCCAGGAACAGCTGTTATTGCGACATCCAGTTCCCTCCTAGCGCCTGCCCGCTTACGCGAGCAGCATCTGCGAATAAACTCTCTATTTAGGCGATGCACGGCACACGCGCACGTCACCTCCTTGCGGCTGACAACTATAGCGGATGGAGAGGAAAACCCGTCCCGTCCACCCGCGGCCACACTCAAGGCGGCATGAGGCGCTGGTACGCGCGCCTCCGCCGCCCGCGAACCAGGCGGCGAATTGGGTCCGATTGGAGGTCGTCCTCCCGGGCCCTTTCCGCCACCTTCTGCCGCGAAATTACATCTTCGCAGAAGGTTGCGACCGCGGTAAAATAACTGTCGCTATCGACCATGGAGCGTATGACGGCCCGTAGCGAGAGATCTCCTCCAATAACTGCAGTGAGGACCCCACGCTGCACCGCCCAGGCGCAACAAACCGCTAGCGTGTGCTGAACTGAATTTTCACTGCAGTCACAGTGGTGACAGACGGGACTCAATTCCCTCCTGACGACCGAGTGCAGATACTTCCCGTAGCAACTGCACAATTTGAAATTAATAACAATGGATGCACAGTGAAGGGCCGCAATAGACCAAGCGCTCTGTTTCATTCGCACTAGTTACTGTATACGCTCCCTGCTCTCGTGATTACTGCTGACTTTGAATGCGTCTGGCAAGATGATAGAACCTTTGAAACTGTCCGGCTACTATGTAAACATAGTTTAATAGGCTTCCAAAAAATTATATATGAAACTTAGGTTTTATAATATAACCTTTAGTTACTGTATACGCTCCTTGCTCTCCCGATTATTGCTCACTTTAAATACGTTTGGCAAGATGATAGAACCTTCGAAACTGTCCGGCTACTATGTAAACATAGTTTAATAGGCTCCCAAAAAATTATATATAAAACTTAGGTTTTATAATATAACGTAAGTATAATTATAAATTATAATAGTTTAGGGGTGTCTGGCAGAGGGTTGGAACCATACTAACTGTCTGGCAATGAGCAACGTGAGTTTTGATATTATTATGAATCAAATATAAAAAAATCAAGTTTTATTTCATGACGAATTTGAGATGAAATTTTACACACCTTTGTTGCCTGTTATCTGCCAAAGCCACCGCTGCCTCAGTTTCATGTTTGGGGATCATTCTTACCTGTACTAGGGACACACATAGAAGAACTTTCAGCTTTTATAAAAAGACTAAGGTCTGGCACTCACGGGCTCTTGGGCTCTTATTGCGATGTGTAACTTATATTACTGTAAAGTTTCATCCAAATCCGTACTGTAATTTTTTCGCGAAAAGTAACAAACATTCTCATAAACTTTCACAATATAGTATAGTAGGATGAAAAGAGTTTAATTGTAATACATAAAGCAGATGAAAGATGTATATAGTAGGATGTAATAGAAAATCTGGCGATGTTTTGGAGCAGTAGATACTGAAGACATTTTCGTGGATAGATGGAAAAAATCACAGTTCGTTTACAACTCCTTTGACAGCAGTTGGCACAACGCTTTATTAAAAATAAACATGATTAATCCGAAATAAACAATGTGCTTATGTAGGTTACATACACTAAAATATTACGCTACTATAATAAATATATATTGCATTTTGTAAAGTTGAGAATAAGCACATGTGTGTACATGGCCCATCTTTTGTGAGGTATAGGTAAGTCTCCTTTGACTTAAAAGCTATATCCTCTTACAGAAATGTGCTGGTACCAGACTGGTATGAATTAACTTAGTTTGTGCTGCTCATTTCTATAAGAGGATTTAACTTTTAACTTAAAGGAACTGATATGTACTAAAGGTTGACTGGGAGAGAATGCCCCATGGCATTAAGTCCGCCTTTGTACAACATGTGCATCAAGAATAAATAAATAAATAAATAAATAAATATGTGTACAGTTAGGGCTTACGACATGCTCCTGTTTAAGTATAAAATTATCTACTTCTCAAAGTGCTAACTTACAGTTCACACAATTTTAAGCACTAAATTAAAAGTTGAGCATAGCATCGAATCTTTTGTGCTTTTTAACCGACTTCAAAGAGGAAAAGTTCTTTTTGACTGGTTTTTTTGTCAATGTCCAGTACAAAAACAACAAAGCAGTTATTGTATTACGACCTGATCACGTTTACATAAATTTGAAGAAAATATAACACCCCTAAACTTTACATTGAAGTGTAGACATACAACACAACAGATTAAAAAAGACATTTACCACTTTGTATGGGCTCCTGGCCTAGACATGGATATATTATTATTATTATAAATTATCAATTACCAACAATATAATTTTTCAGTGACGTATACCTAATAAAAACCATGTTCTAGCGAAATTTGTATCAAGTCAGTTTAACAATAAAACAGATCGAAACAGAAGGGTAAATACAAAATCACATCCACAGAACGGGTGAGTACTCACTAAGCGAATGACATGACATGACATCCAGTGTTGTTAAGATAGAAAAAGAAATATCACACGCGTGTTTATTTTATTTTACTATCAATATTTTTTTACGTTTCGCAGGTAAAAAAGTTAAATGGGTTTAAATAAAAGTATATTAACAAACTTTTGAAGTTTTGGAACCATTTTCACAAGTCGTTTGGTCTTTTACCTTGCCAAGTGACAACACGAATGATTTACACTACCATAAATCAAATAAAAGTCTTATGAAAATTATTCTTAATATAAGTTATTTTGATGCTATTGGATTACTGTCATAATTTAGTAAATATTTAAAAATCACAATTTATATTATTAACAAATACGCTGTCTACGTTCAGGCCAAGATCGGTTGTTACCGTTTATCGTGTTTAAAGCATATAAAGATGTTGATACTTTGTTTAAAGACAATTATTAGACATCTTGTTTAGTGTCCCCAATGGCTAGGAAATGTTCTGATAATTATTAATAATGGGTTACTACACAAACGTTTTCAGTTGTTTTCAGTTGTCATAGAGCTACACAAATTCTTATTTGCAACTTGTTTTTACATTCACCGTAGCTTTCAAAAAAATAAATAAATCTGACACAGGTCGAAATCAACACAATTTTTAGTACAGAAAACACAGTAGACTGTATAAAAAATATGATAAGAGTTAACATAATGAAAATTATAGCTGATAAATGAAGTTCCACATTTTCGTATAAATTACTATACAGATGGGCCAAGAATTCGTTAACATTTGAATCTAACATACCGCGCAAACCTGTTACTCGAATTCTCGGGACCAATGCTACTGGAATTTGCTGGCTACAGTCGTAACACATGGTTTTAATAAGATGGAGCCACAAAAACTGATTACCAGACGAGCGACATTCTATGGCTACCTAGAACTCCAGATCTATCTCTAGCAGATTTCCTTTTATGGGGTTAATGTTTATATCTGAATGAACTAAATACACTACGTCAACTAAAAGACAAATCAGCGAATAGATGTCGGCACCCTCGAATATATGCAGTCTCTTTGCCGATGAGAATTCGAAAATTTCAGTGCTCGCTTAAAAGAGTGCAAACGTCAAAAAATGATCATTTAGATGATTTAAGTTTTAAAGAAAAACCAGCTAATTCTTCAGCTTTCTTGTAAATAAACAATTTTTATAATATAAATGGTCTTCTTTTTACGATTTTTTCAAATGTAAACTAATTCGTGACCCACCCTAGAAATAAGACGTGAAGAGGTCCAACATAAAAAAAAGTTATAACTGATATTTTGAAATTCGATATTTTCGTAGAAATTACTGTATAATACATTATTGAATCAGTTAGTGGTGAAGATTAGATCAATATCGCTTTGATTACAAAAGTTTACATTACGTTTATAATAAAACGCCCAACACACTTTCATCATATACACCTTATAAGTGTAATTACATGTTATTCTGCGTACATCTAATAAATGTCCTTAGGCACGCAGACGATATGACCTATAATGTCTTAGCTGGTCAAAGTTTAATTGGTAGACATGTCGCCAAAGCTTTGTAACCTACACCGACCTGTAACCTACACAGATTTTATTATACTAAGAACCCACCATTTATAGTCCATAAAGACTATACTTTGAAAAGACAGAGGTGTGGTGCCGGCTTAAGATATCGATTTCTTTAATAACCTAACTGTAAATATTAATCAATCTCAACAATAAAATATTTAACTACCTGTGTAGTTTATGTGACGGCTGTGCTTGAGTTCTCAGGTTCGATACCCCGGGTTGGATCAAATGTTTGTATGATCTGTAAATATTTGTTTCGGAGTGTGATTTTTTTTCTATATATAATATGTATGTATAAGTTATCTTGTACATATGTATAAGCTCTGCTTAGTTTGAGATTAGATGCCATTGTGTAAGAGTGGTAGAATACTCTATTATTGTTATATGATATTTAATTTTACAACGTAATGGCCTCTGCAAGAAATAAATTTATTTAATATCACCTGGCTATATGAACGACTGTATAACGAATGAGCTTAGTTGCCTGACCGGCCGGCACAAAGACCGAATTGACTACGATGGAGGCACTCGCGGGTAGCCCATAATGGTGCCCATGAAATAAAAAAGCCTCCGTCTTATATGGGACCACTGTTCTAACTTTTCTTTTTTAACGTGGGGGAACCCCCACGGGCCGTCACACCACCGGAGTTTACGGCAGGGTGGTGTGTCAGAATCAGACCGACTAAAACCACACGGTGTGCCACTCTGCGCCTGACATAGGAGGAAGCCGGGAACAGCTGTTATTATGACATCCAATCACTGTTCTAACTAAACCCAACCTACAAGATTCTAAATAAAGTTGCTTTTAAGAAAACAGAACACGTTTCATTTATCCGTCATTTTGCTTATAGACCAAAATATATTTACAATAGGCATTCAATACAACCCCTAGAGGTTGTATTGATTACCTAGGTCAAATAAATAACGGACAATGACATTCATAATATTTCAGACATGTTTGGACACTCCAGGTTTTGTAGACATTGTCTAGGTATTGTATAGAATGCCTGCATTATATAATAATTACACGCAGACATTACATTATAGAACAATTACTCGTTTTCATATTTGAGTGAGAATCGAACCCACGACCTTTGGCTTAGCAGTGCAACCAGGATCACAAACCACTAGATTCAGAGGCCAGTCAAGATATGATATTCAGTGGGTGCCGTAAGAGTCGACTAAGATAGTAAAAATTGCAAGAAAACTGAAACAAATCATAAACGAATCCGTCTTGTCAGCTTGCCAGACTTAGTAAGGAGAGGCTTATGTCCGCATTTGGAATATTCAAGGTGGTAATTTCCGTTGATTAAAGCTAACGATAACATACTTGTGGAATTTTAAATTAACAATTGCAAAATACCATTTAACAAATTAAGAACGTGACTTGAAAACCTTATATAAAATTTTCAAAGAGCCCTTGTCAGAATATATTATAGTACCCCGGTGTAAAAAGTCGCATATAGACTACTAATATGTTTTCAATGAGTATCGTAGTCGCAAGGTCAGGCTTATGCCGAAATCTATGTATGACACGACCTTCATACATTAGACCTTAACAATTTACATAACCTTTAACAAATTGACTATAAAACAATACAGTAGTGTAAGACCCAAACGCAATTGACAAATACAGACGAAGTAAAGTTAACTTGAGTCACAGAGTGAGATTTGACTTATAATAAATGCATGGCAATTACGTGCGCTCGACTACAGACTCACTGATGCGATCTAAATAACATCGAAACGTGTTAGCGCTCGCTTACTTTCGAACGACTTTTGACATGTCTATGTTTACAAACAATAGTAATACTTCCGTTGAAACATAGAAGAGTTCAGAAACTTTAAAAGCAACTAAACTTATAACATCTAGTAATGAGATTGGAAATGGTATAAGAAGAAATTTTAAGAACAATTTGTAATGTTACTGAAAGAAATGATATGTATTAGATTTGAAAAATTAATATTATATTTACACTGGGTATACTAAAAGTTTACGAGAAAAACAAATTAACATTAGGTGTAAGTTAAATGTGTTTTCACACAATATTTTAAATTACAATAGGAAATTATAATACATATTATGAACAGTAAAAATTATATTAGAAACAGATGTAGGAATAATGGAGGCAACCTATGCCTTAAATATATTATGTAGAATGGTATGAGAGAAATGTACAACAAACATCTTCACTCCAGACAACAAAATATTCAAGGAATGTCCAGTGATATTTTTATATTACAGAACATTATCTAAAATATTATCAGCTCATGTTCAACTTCAGTAACCATATTTAGATCGATCATTTAGCAGAGTGCGTACTGTAAATGGCAGTTCTTTGATTTTGATTAGAAAGGATTTTATTTTTAAGAATCATACTGATATCGCTGGCTATTCTGTTAGACGAGCGAAAGAAATAGCATACATATGTGGATTTCCAAATTGAGTCTAAAATCTGACCTATGTGGTAGAAACTAAGAAAGTGTTGCGGTTAGAATTTCTTACAATACTATTCAGAAATCGACAGTCATTTTATTTTAACTTTATAGAGGCCATTGTATAAGGTGGGTCAGCTATCAGTTATAATTTTTTTATGTTAACTCTCTTCACATTTTATGTAAAGGGTGGGCCACGAATTATTTACAAGAAAACTAATAAATTGGAATTTATTTCGTTTAATTAGTTTTGACGCTTGGACTCTTCTAAGCGAGCACCGAAATTTCCAAATACTCGTCGGTAAAGAGACCGCAAGATCACTGACATCTCTTCGCTGATTTTTTCTTTTAGGTAACGTAGTCTATTTGGTTTATTAATATAGACATGATTTTTCAAATAAACCCATAAAAAAAGTCTGCTGGAAAGAGATCTGGACATCTGGGTAGCCATGGATTGTCGCCTCGTCTGGCAATCAACTTTTCCGAAAACATGTCTTTGACCACCGACAGGGACTCATTCGATGTGTGACAAGTGGCTTGTTGAAACTATATGTTATGATTATAGCCAGTAAATTCCAGCAGCATCGGTCCCAAGAACTCCCGTAATCTTTGTGCGGAATGTAAGATTCAAATATTAACGAATTCTCGGCCCACCTTATATTTGTATCTATAACTAGTCATCAAGTAGAAACTTGCAATCGTCACATAAGGAATCCTACATCTCAGTTAGTCACTTAAAAGTGTAATGAAAAGAATTTATATTTTTTACACCGAATTATCCTATGGAAAAACGAAACTTTTCACTAAGTAACCTTTCGTCTTTCTTTATTAGTTTAACTAGTGTCTTAGTTAAGTAAGAACAGTTTTGAAAACACGATGAAATTATGTCCTTTAGAAGTAACACTGTTACACATTACTTTTTACTGTCTAAACATTTGCGCATTTTTATGTTCTAACGTAAATGTCAACACCTAGGATATACATCAAGAACTGTCATACACAGTCCTCAGCCGTGTTGCATTGTTATGCGATTAGAAAGTTTTGCACCTAACACTAAATAAATGCTGTGTTTTGTTAACAAACGGCTGTATTAAGTAGGAGAAAACTTCGTTTTTTAATGTAGCCGGACTATTACATAAAACTAAAACCAAACTAAACACAGATTGTACTGTAAGTTTAAAAACCAGAATATAGATCCTTAGAAACATTTATGTAGTTAAATAAAATATAAATGGGTATTTAAAAAAATGGAATTAGTTACGACTCTTCATTTTATTTACCCTTGTGAGCAAAAACTTGAAAAAAATTTCAAATGAAAAAAGAATTTGTCAAATCGAGTACACGAAAATAAATGTCACAGTTGAAAGGTACAATAAATATAAAGATAAAAATCTCTGTTTTTAAAAGTAAAAAATACCTTTTTTCTTCAGAAACAAGTATAAATAGTAACTCGCCGTTATCAGATTAAAGTGTACAAAATACAATTTTATTTAACAATCCTGTCTCAAATAGTCGTTCAATTGCAATAGAGTAATGAATATCGCAAATCTATGCATAATTATAACATTAAGCAAACCGCTTTCGTGACACATTATCATTATTTTAACTCACTAAAGATAGTCTGTATCTTTAGGATACAGTCGAGTCGATTGATTAGTTTTTTCTATGATAACGGGCTAGCGAACAAATAGACAATCTGGCAGTAACTTACTACCGTCTCCGAAGCCGAGTCACATTCGCGTTCACGAACGTCGAACTAATAGGTAGTAACAGTGTGTCGCCATCGACGGATACGTTTGGGAGGACATCATCATCATCTCCGATGCACACCTACAGATCTATCTCAATTGCGTTGTCGGTTTTAGAACATGTATAAATAAAGAATGTGGTACTCATTTGTTTATTCTGTTGACCACGGAGGCCGGCTATTTAATATTTAATTTAATCTATTTAAATTATGTTTTTACTGTTTGATAGACTAATAATTTTATACGAAAAATGTCCAATAATAGTTTTTTTTTTTCAGATAAAGCAAGTTACGAGGGTTTTATTCTCTTTCAGATTCTATTTTCGTTTAAATGTATGAATAGTTTTGGACACTCTTATTGTATTTGAGTGTTTGCTGTATAAGTGAACTCCTTCGTATAAAATGGTTTTTTTTCGCCGTTCTGTTCTGGACGAAAGTTTATTTTATCTTTACTTCGTAGATTATGTTAAATGGATTATCTTATTAATGTAATATTTATTTGTCTAGTGTATCTTCTTGACTCAAATACAAGTACAGTAGGTGTATAACTGACGAATATTGAATAATTTTGTATTATCATATAATTTTTTAATATATGTTAAGAAGATTAATCGTTTGATAATATTGTTTTGAGTTGATCTTACGAAAGGCACCGGATAAATGTACTCGCGCGATTAATATACAGCTTCCATGACAGTTTATCATGTAACAATAGACCTTGATAGTTTTTGGCATAAGAGTGATCAATAATGTTATTATTTACATATTTATTTTAGCCGAACTAATTAACTGACATACTACTTTTAACATATTAGAAACATCATAATTCTATTTTACAATTTTCTAATCGTTATAATTTATCATTTTAGATCGTTCCAATTTTGATTTGTCACAAATTTTATTTGTTATTTTTTTTATAGAAAGCTGCCGCACTATGAGTACTTCTGTATCGTGGGCGACGTTACAAACATACATAAAACGAAAATAAAAGATACCCAGACTCCGAACAAAAATTTTAAAATCACACAAGTGTTGTCCCATGTAGAATTTGAACCACAACACATAACCTAGTTGAAAGTGGTAAGGTGATCGCTTAAACTATTGCGTTGTCAATGCTGTCGAATTATTGAAAGGGAATAATTCCGAATCTCATTAAATTTTTTTTTAGTATTATAGCAGAGCTATACAGTATAGGTTTTCAATATTGTAATACAATTAATGTTGAGGTCAAGATGAACTAACCAATTTAAGATGACGAAGTATTCCGTAACGGTAATTATATTTATTATGAAAACATTCATTCAAATTGAGTCTTAGAATTTCTAATGTGATATAATTTATCTTTTCACACGACGACAGTACCCAAACACAGTTCTAACCTTTTTATTTATTAGATAATTAATTATATAATAAAATTGACTAATTTGAGAAACTCGTGGCCCACAGAGTAACACGGGGCTTGTGTGACTCAAAATATATAGGAACTTACCGAAGCAGCTCCCTGAGTACTATATACGATACACCGGATTGTGAACGTGTTAATTTTGAAATTTATTACCTATAGTGCGTATAAAAAAACATTATTATCGTTGGACAAGAAAATCTAATTATGACGTCATGTTCGGTCCTATAATAATTATTAAAGTTGTCGTTTCTTTACTACGCACAGACAAAAAATATTGTAGCCCAAAAAGTCTTATGCCGAATCTGTTTTTGCCTCGTTTATTGGAATATTAAAAAATCTAATGGCGACACATAAATCTTAATACGGTAGATGTCTGACAAAGACTACACTTTTTACAGTCTAGAAGTAGTTTAACCTGAGCTGACTTCGGTCTGAATGACCTCCACAATGAGCTAGACCGTCTTTTCAATAACTGCATTCGATATATATTTAACTTTCAGAACTATTTTTATTACCATGTATCTGCTTTACGTTCCAGATTAAAATGGTTATCGATTCGACCGTAATCACTTTTCATTTCTCATCTACCCATTCTCACCCACTCTAACCACCACTGAGATCTTCGCTCAACGAATATGCTGCTTCCCTTATGTATTTGACAACTGCTACTTCGCGAACTAAATGGGCTAAAATAATATTATTCCTAAACTCATGTAACTAACCGGCTGCTTAGTACTTAACGACGGCGTACCTCCATAAGTGCTGCAAGTTACAGAGTTTGTAAACACACTCATCTCTATAAGGCGAAAGGAGTGACCGTGTCTTTTATTAAGAGATTATTTATTGGCGTTGCGAATGTACAAGTACATCGTAAGTGTACCTACCTATAAATAGCCAACATATAATATAGTGTTTAATGTCAATGTGTGTGGCCTCAATGAAGAAATGTTTTTGACATTTCGTATTTTCAATTGTTTTCATAGTTACAGAATTACTTAATTCTGTTTTAGACTATAAAGTCTATTTTATTCTTATGATAACCTACAGCCAATTACTTTGTTGTTTTTTTCCTTTTTTTACATTTACGTTAACAAATAAAAAGGGGATGCCTAAAGTTTACTGTAAAATAACAAAGAAGGAAATCACTTCCGAGAAAATCATTCGTGTGTGTTTACAAAGTTGTTCAGCCCAAGCTCTGAGCTTTCAAACTATTGAACCTGAGATTAGATGCCATTATCTGAAGACACACTTAACCTAAAACCAGATATACAACCTACTCAAGTTCTTGTTCCTTACACAACTCTATTTTGGGACAACGCAAGGTAACTTTTTATAGGAATGATTTTACGGTTATTTCCGTACGTATCTTGATAGCCCTTGTTGAGAATGTAATCGTTTTCAGATGGAAAAATAGAAGAAGATAAAATAGGATAACAGACAGCTATGGCGACTATCGGCCTCAGTCTCATGTCTTATGACCTGGAATAAATTTTGTATGACCGTAAATGGGTTGAGAGCTGATAGAATAGACATATTAAATAACCTTGTACTGGCATAACTGGTCTGTTGGTTCCGTGGTTATTGATCTTGAATTCTAAACATAAGGTCCTGATTTCAATTCTCATCCAAAAACTAATTATGAAACGATTATTTTGGTTTTTTGTCTAGGTATAACATATCTAAAATATGCATTAAATTATACCATCTATAAGTATGATTGTAAGCAGTCTAACAAACGTATCACAGGGTCGTATGTAATTATTAGCGTACAGTACTACTTGTGGGAGTTGTGTCTAGGTATTATTGTCATCAAAAAAGCAGTTTTTTTTCAGAAAGCAAGATTAGAATTACAAATACGACACCAACAAACAAGTTATGACAGTTGTCAGAACATCAAGATTACAGACTTTAATGATGCCATTTGTATATATATTGTCGTAGATATATTGGTTTACACAACAAAACAAACACTTGCTTAGTCAGAAATTACATTCAAATACTTGAAAAATCTTAAAGATTATTCACATATCGATATTTGAACTAGTGCGATATTAGTACAAGGTTTTAACAACACTAGTTATGTAACTAAGTATTCTGCCACACCTCAATACATTCACTTTTATTTCAAAATGTTTAATTATATAGATTTAAGTTAGATGGGTATTTTATAATTAAGGGAACGTTAATTAATGGCTATATGTCGTAATATTTTGCATATACAAGTATAGGTATTTATAATAGTTTTTATTAATTTGTTACTTAATCGCTTCAATCTCGAAAGCTACCGGTCGTATTAAGTTATATACATTTAGATATTTTTTAAAAAGTTTAATAAGCTAGGAACAAAGCACATACACGCAAGTTATTCTGGGGAAATGGCTAATAAATGTTTAAAATTATATATTTTTTTCAAGAACTAGTGTTGCCAATTTTGGAAAGATAATTCCTGCACTAGGAATATACCTATGTCGCGGGGTAATCGATTAACGATAAGTTATATTTATATTTTACATGTCAGACTTTATAGATAGACGGAGCCGGCATTGCCTAAGATTCAAGGCGCTAGTATTTTTTGTAACAAATCACATAGGTGTTTTTTATTCTAATCTATAAGCATTGATTAATTAAAAGTATGTGAGTATGTATTATGTGAGTCTGGGTCTGTTTTTTAAATAATGGACCATAGTTTTGAATCAACCTGTTCCTACGGTACGGTACTGTACATACGGTATACGAGCCGCAGCTATCATGTTACCTAACTAGTATTAGTCGAGATTGACGACCCGAAACGCGACACTATCGCATGTACGACATTTGGGTAGGTCGTGGAAATACTCAAAATCACCATAAAGACACTTAATATGAACTAATATTGCAAGGTTAGAACACCTTTACCTTTATATACACAAAAGAAAATACTATTACAATTTATCTTCCATGTGAAAAAAAAAACAAGTTTAAATAAAAGCAAATAACACTCTTATCTTTTATCAAATTAAGTAGAATTCATTGAAATAAACGAAAAACAAATATGACCCGAGAACTGAGCCCTGGAACAAGAGACCCTAAAGACCTTTGCCCATTAACTTACACCCTCTGGATCTTATTATTCAAATAAGAAGGTTCAAAGCAGTACTAAAACCATAGTGATACAATTTCTTGGCCAATGTTTTATGAAAGATGAAACTGAATGCCTCAGACAAAGCATAAATATAATACTTTACAAATATATATAATACTTTATAAATGGATACATAGAACACCCAAACTCAGAACAATAATTTGAGGCTCACACATATAATTGTCCCATGTGGGGTTTAAACCCTAAAGACTACTTTTTTTTTCTTAACGTGTGGAAACTCCATCGGGCCGTCACCCCAGCGGGGTCTACATCAGGGTGGTGTGTCGGAGGATCTGGATGTCGTAATAACAGCTGTTCCCCGATCCCTCCTATGTCAGGCGCAGAGTGGCACACCGTGTGGTTTTAGTCGGTCCGATTCCGACACACCACCCCGCCGTAAACCCCGGTAGGATGACGGCCCGATGGGGTTTCCACACGTAAAAAAAAAAAAGGGTGGTGTGTCGGAATCTGACCGAGCCGCACCAGTGCACCATACAGTGCCATTGACCGGACAACCCCCGTGTATAGCCGTCTCGTCGCGACGCTGGCTCCACCCAAACCCTAAAGACTGTTAGCCAAGGAAAAAAAAATTTGAAGTTATAACTGACCGAGATTCTATAGAGCAATAAGCTGCATTAATTATCAAACTTCTAATGAGATCTGCCCTGTACTAAGGCAAAGTTAATATGCATGCCATACTCTGCTCAAAGGTAGGACTTCCACCACTTAGATAATTAGTTCTCTGTCTAAGTTGTGCATCTCAAGAAATTGTTTGAATCTGTAGAAATGTCCTTGCTTGCGCTGTATCTGGACCGACACGACGTTTAATTTAAAGGAATCTCAAAGAATGCCACCGCTTTTATGACATTTAGGTGTCCTTAGTTTATGATTTTGACTTAATATTGAATAATACGTCCACTCATTTTCAGATTGCTAGTTTTTAGTAAAAATTAACTCGTGTATGATCCACCATACAGCTTAACATACTTTCAAAAATGTTGAGTCTTTACAACGTTCCAGTTCACCTCAGGATACGTTACTTTCGGGCACTAAGACCCGTTATGGAGGATTGGCTCGAGAGGAATCACGAGACCCTCTCATATCGGCTGACGCAGGTGATCACTAGGAAAGGATGCTTCGGATATCACCTATGTCTGATCCGAAAGGAGACAACGTCTGAGTGCCACCACTGCGATGGCCGGACCGCGGACACGGCGCTCCACACGCTGGCAGAATGCCCAACGGGGGCGGAGATGAGGAGTGACCTTATGGCGGCCATCGGTGTGGAAACTCTGTCGCTCGGTAGCATGATCGCGGCCACGTTGCGGAGCGAGAGCGCGTGGAACTCCGCTGTCACCTTTGGCGGCAAGTCGGACCTGGGACTCCTGGCGGACCGGGAGAGGCTTAGAACTCTCCCGGTCCGCCAGGCTTGGGAGCGGGTCCGGTATCACAGACGGCTCGGGCGCTGGAGATCGCAGAACGATCTCTGTCCTCCATAAGCGCAAGCCTGGGGCTAACAGGTGAGGCCATCCGTCATCCTAGCAGAAGCAGACCAGGATGGCAGTGGGACTTGCTATGGAGCACACGCTTTTTTGGGGCAGAAAAGGGATCATCTGCAAGCCGTAGATAAATGGCCTGAGGTACGTCGGGGTTCCAGGGATTTCCTTTCTAGGGTACACCTGGTTCCCCGGCTACTGGTACCTGAGACGGCGTGCGGTTTTCGGTCGATTCGAGTCCGACGCAACCACCAGTAGCTGGTATCCGGGAGGATTTCCACACAGAAAAAAAAGGATATGTTACTTTGAGATATTTCACTGTCTCCAAACACAATATCGTCTAGGTTCTCAAACTGGAATTCCTCAAAAATTAACTAACTTTTTCTTAATAGAAGCTGCATAACGACAAAAAACAAATAAAACAGATTTCATACGAAATCGAAATTGGTCCAATAATTTGTCTGCCTGAATAGATTCGTTAGAGATAAATTCAAAATACCCCATTAAGTTATGTCGATATCAATGGGATTATTACCAACATCATTAGCAAAATGAAATATAACGAAATAATTTTGTTTCAATTAGGCTATGAGTAATGTAATAACATGTTATACTCGTATGTACTATCGGATAAGCGATATTACGTAGCTTTTATAACTGACCAGTTTGAGAATCCATAGACTATATCAGTTTAGGACTAATATGCAAAGAATTAATAAACTGTGATTAGGTTGATAATATTTTGTTTATTTTTTATGTTAATCATGCTAACCTATCATATATATATATATTTATATATATCCATTACTTAATCTATCGGTGATACAAATACACATAAAACATACAAAATACATTTACGGTTATACGTTATACTGCAATCCTTAGAAACAGAGTAGTGGTTATAAATTCTTAGTGATCCAACATATATTGATAAAAATTAAATAATCTCTTTCACTATACTACTGTCTTTATCATATAGACTTATGTACTCAATATTTGTATACATACATAACTAACCGCAGGAATGTTTTGATTAACCGCAGATATCATAATTCACCTGTCAATTTTATTAGTCTTCCAATGCTTGAATTATCTTTATACATTATACTTTTGATCTTTTATAAACTAGTCTTAAGTGTAGTTCATTACTATTATTACTGATATTAAAATCCGTGGTATGATAGTAATTTATATGGTTCGTAAAATATACGTAAAAATGAATGACGTACTTAAAGCTCCTAAGAAAGAAGTGTTCTATAACAGATTTAATTATATTTTTCGAAATAATTAATGACCTTCAATGGCTGAATATATAATAACTGTGTTAAAACTTTAAAAGAGTAGCTTGTAAATACTCTTTACTAACCAAAATACAGTTTCATTGCATAATAAACGAGGAGCCCGTTTGTTTAAAATAGTTGTGATTTGAAAATATGATGAAAGTTGTAGTATCTACTCTAAGCTTTATAAAATCACTCAAACACTGATTATTCAAACAATTTCTCGAAGGTGTCGAATGCTGATATGGTGATCTCCTGTTAAATAATTAAGTGGATAAGTCTAGTGTTAACATTAGAGCTGTTTCTTCATTTGATTAAAGAAATACATTAAAATATTTCTGGTGTAACAGAACAGGACATCCCCGACTTCGATAACCCTGATTGCTTGTACTACTTAACGTTTCTTGTAGACATCAAAATTCACTTAAATATCTAACATATCTTAAATATCTTAAATACGTGACTTCAGAGCACAGATAAGTTCTTGATATTCA
Organism: Hypercompe scribonia; assembly: GCA_949316085.1. NCBI lineage: Eukaryota > Metazoa > Arthropoda > Insecta > Lepidoptera > Erebidae > Hypercompe > Hypercompe scribonia. The sequence goes on along the minus strand of OX438968.1, from coordinate 22,659,583 downwards.
CATTGAATCTTTTCAGAATACGAATCAATTTAATCACTTACAACAGTTTTTCGAACAATTAAAAAAAATACGGTGAAATTCAATGAAACTGACATCAATTTTGCTTGCGTGCAAAAATAGATATCTTGTTAAAAATTTTATAGATTATTTTCTAATTAACTTCAAAAAAGTTAAACCTCTAATGGACATTTTCAGTAACCTTAAACATTCATTTTTTCAAATATAACAGAATTAATGCTAGAATCAATAGATATGCAAAATTATCATAATTTAGAAAATTAGTACTCAACTTCGTAACGTGGTAAAATCGCTTGTAAACAGTTGTTAAAACATACATTCAAAAGTGTTCGCTTAATTATCGATAATCACGACGATCACTGTATATTTAAATAAACATATTCAGTAATGAAACTTATGAAAATGAAATGTCGAAACCTTTTGGTATTTAATGGAATGTTAATTATTTCCGGATACAACGTTTGCTGAAAAAATATATTTTACAAATACCTAGTGAAGTCATGAAAACATAAAAAATCTCATCGTCATACCATAATACAAATCAGTTGTGATTTTTATATTCAAGTCTCTAATCACAGTTTGAGTACGACGCCTGGACCTTTCAAGGTACTGCAGCCTCATTACCGTTTTCTGATCTGGGAATAACCCCTAAAAATAAATCCCTAACTTTATAATCGTATGGATATAGATTTTCTCAATTCATCTTCTTCTTCGTCTTAAAAGAATAACATTTCCAAAAAGTGTTGACGACAGACAATGGCCAGCCATGAAAGAATTCAGTGAAATTCTTATACAACGTCGCACATTGTACCTATCGACCTAAATAAGATTTAAACAAGTGTAGATCGATATGTATTTTACACTTTTAGCACAGTTCTATTTTCTGCTGCTGGCAAATGTGATTCCGAGAGCTCAGGAGTAGGAGTTAAAAGCCCCACACTTAAACAGTAAAAGAGAGAAAATACAAAAATTCAATAAAAAGCCCGGGGTGCTTTCAAGCGTAATGATTTTTGTAAAATTTAATGGATAGAGTACATTGTAAGGTCTAAAATGCTTACGTGTGTAGGTGTATTTTACGTAAGTAACGCAATTTATTTTTACTACATTCTAGTAAATACCAATAGACTCTGGTGTTGAAACTGTCCTCGAATAGTTCCACGTTATCTAAAGTTAAGTCACAAACGTGTAGGATAGAATAATAAATAATTAGATTTCTTTTGAGTCCGACTACAAAATATCGAGTAGTACATGTTACGAGTATATAATATGTGCATAAATATTTTGTAGTTTATAATCTTCTTTTTTATATTAGACCATCGCAATTTTTGCTTACTTCTAGCCTCTACCTTTTTCAGAACATCAATAATTTGGTCACCTGATTTATTTTCTACGAGATTGACTCAACAGAATAACGGTTGCGATAAGATATGCTAACTTTTATCACTTTTCCACATTAATTTTGTTCTTATTTCTCTTTAAGAGATAGTACGTCCTAGTAGCGTGCTTATTCGGTATTATAACTAGGAAATTGGAATAAGCAGACGCTTCAATAAGGAATTGCTTGGAATCACAAACATAATACTCCTTTTCGCAAAGGATGCCTTAGTCTCAAAGCCATCCCTGTAAATTAAATTTCCTGAAATGTTTAGATAAGCTTGGGAAAAGTCTTTGCCCATACCTAGTTTTAATATCACTCTGATCTTAGTATTCTAGTGTAGGAAGTTGAGCTTATTATAAAACAAATGTTATGTACCTTTTGTCGTCAAGAAAGCAGTGAAAAGGATAATTTATGCTTATAACATACAAGGTAGGTATTGAAGTTTTATCCTGGTGGATATGGACGCGAGAGTCTATGACCATATGCGCGCTATCCACCGGGGTGAGAACGGGGAAGAACAGGCCGAGCTCGAAATATGGCGGAGCGACCGACAGGCATTGGCACAACGGCGCGCGCAGCTGAAACAGCCACAAAATGCGCGCCAACGCGTTGTCGGTGCCGTTCTACTCAATCTCGAAGCTTGGGTAGGTAGGGGGGGAGGTCACGTCACCTACCGACTGACGCAAATATTCACCGGGCATGATTGCTTCGGTGAGTATCTGAATAAGATCGGACGCGAGGAGACGGCATACTGTCAATACTGCGCAGCCGACTGATACTCCGCCCAGCATACGCTGGAGGACTACCCCGCATGGGCATCTGAACGCGGAGTCCTAGTCGATGAAATAGGACCGCCAGCAATCGTTGCTGCCATGCTGGTGGGTGAAGAAAGCTGGGCCGCAGTGGTCTCTATCTGCGAAGATGTTATGTTATATTCAGAAAGAGACCGCTGAACGTGATCGGGAGAGGGTCAATCCCGAGCGAAGAAGACGTCGGCGGCGTAAGGACCGCGAGCCGCCAGGGCGTGGGGACCTCTGGTGGTAGATTAGTTGCTGCCGTCGGCGATAGCATAATTTGTTGCGGCCTGGTCGCAAAAATGCGATCGGGTCGCAACAAATTATGACAACCGGACTGATAGGTAGAGAAGTCTTTGTGGCCTCCCCAGGATAGGGCCTGGCTAGGCGTTGATTCTGGAGGGGACCTGAAATAATATGGTCCGGGTCCCCTTCAAAGAAGGACGCCTGAGACCGGCCGCCAATACGAATACCTATTTCTATTAAGAAAGTAAGAATATTGATCCCTAAAGCATTTTGCAAGCCTAATGATAAGCTGGTACTAGTCCATAAACTCACGTACAGTATTACACAGCATTGTCTTCTGTGAGACCAACAATCTGATCTTACTTATGTAATTCCCACTATTACATAAGTTCGACCAGATCGTTGGTCCGACAAACAATGCGTTTTGCAACTTGTTGGAGTTTAATACATTTTTAGTCTTCCTTTATGGATATGAAAATGGATGGGTGTCCCTCTTCCAGAATCTATGAAGAAGTGGAATAGGAGAAAAGCAACAAAACAATTACTTAACATCGGTTTTCCGTAAGTGAGCCGGTCCATATGTGAGATCTCTCAGTTTCACGATATTTTAGCAACGTCCACGTATTGCCAACCCTTTTTTCCATTCAATCATAGTTCCAGTATGTCCACTGACTTGTACTAACTGTCAGTGACATTTAAGTCGTCTAAGTAATGAGGCGGTTAGAATATTATCTATTAATATTCAGTTAGACCAATATTCTTCACTCCACTAACAGGAAATGATAAAAATAATCCACAATTTCCGATTACATATTCAGTGTGGTGCGGTGAACCTAAGTTTAGACCGTTAGATCACCTCGATGCACGGTTAGGTTGTTGAACCTCAGGTGTTGACCTTTACAAAGCAAGTATGGTTGCATAAGAAGTGCATTAGTTGCACGCGTTAATTTATTACTATTCGCTAGAAAACGTTTTGTACTTACATTTAAGGTTTTTTCTATTGTTTTATATATTTTTCTAAACCTTTTTAAATGAATGTCTCTTTTGATAATTGATTAATGGTACAGATTCTAATTCATTGCAAATACATGAAATCCAAATAAGATTCGAAGTCTACTAAATGTAATTATTCCACACATCATTGTTTATTATTTTCTTATTGTAATGAGATATGTACTTGGTGTGTGCTGTGAATCTGTCGCTATTAGATGATTACGTGGCCAAGACATATTATTAAATTTATTTTGCCACAATCTATTTTTGAAATTATTATTGCAACATGGACCGAGCAACGACTTGAAAATAATACCACTGCGTTTATATACGTGTAGTGTTGTCACCGAGAGAAGCTACTTGTCTCTCTGATATCGATTAACTACAAAAGCACCGAATGGATTTCGCTATGGTATAGATACATCTAAAATTGTATAACTAGCAAAGAATAGTATTAAATAACGTCGAGATGCGTTTCTTAAACTAAATAGAATCGTATTTAGTCATAAACAATAACATAAGTTAAATTACAACTGCCTCGGTGACGCACCGTTAGTGAAGGCGACTGCTGTGCTTGAGGTCTCGGGTTCGATGCCCGGGTCGAACCAAATGTTTGTATGATCTACAAATATTTGTTTCGAAGTTTGGGTGTTTTCTATGTATAACATGTATGTATTTACAAAAAAAAAGTATACTAGTATTCTATCAGTCAGTCTAATTATCATAGCACAAACTCTGCTTAGTTTGAAACTAGATGGCGTTGTGTGTCACATGTCCGAAATATTTATTTAAAAAAAACTACAGAGCAATAATATTATATTTTTATTCTTTTTTTTTTAATAACCTGCCAAAGTGACTCTACTCTGCTTGGTGGAAAACATGAATGGAATCCAAAAGTTGTAGTCACTATACTCATCGTGAATGCTGACAATGCAGTATGGTGACCCACACTATGGCGGCCTATTAAGATTTTTTACGTCTGACTTGGGGACGTAAAAGACATGACAGTCATCGTAGCATTATATTGCACACATTTACCACGTCACCCCTGCATCAGTTGGCCTCTGGTCTCGCACTCACCAACGAAACACGACAGCACGGATGAACTTACAATCAAGTACAGAACATTAATTTTAAATATGTGGTCATAGCTCTAATCAGTTTTTTATTAAACAATATTTATGCTAATATGCAAGAGAGAGGTGCATCAAACTATTGCAGGAACCATTTACTAAAAGGTCAAAGTTGCAACTGTTATTATGAAAATGTACTGGTCAATATATCAACAATCTGTGTCACGTCTTTCCTTCTACTAAATGTAAACATCTATATTACAAAATAGTTGTTAGAACTAAAAACATACGGTTAAAAATATTTTGTCTTAAATCGAGTTCAGAGGCCTCATAATTGTATTTGTAAGGAAAATATCCCTACCCGGTAGACGACTATAGATTAACCGTATTTTCTTTACAAATTAACCTAAAGTTCATACCTATATTACTGACTTGAGAATAAGGTGGCACTTATGCTGAAGAATAAATGGACTAAACTGAACTTGGAGTGAAGACCGCAAATTGATAAGAATATGAATGTTATTGCAATAAACACAGTTATTGTTTGTTAAGCAAAGTAACACAAACATCATAGCCACAGATAAAATAAATCAATGATATTTACTGTTTCAATTCCGTCAAATAAATGGAATGAGTTTAGTCTTACGCCATCGCCATTATGAACACGAATTTAATTATGACTTATAGCTAATGTGGTTGGTATAAAATAGTTTGAAATGACCAAAACTTGCATTGTTTTTCAAAATGTTAAAAACAAAACAAAAATATTTAAACACTGCCAATGTTGGGAACTACTCGTTGATTGACGTTTTGCAAATTTATTCTGCGTGTTAAGAATGTTTTTCATATATATAATATATATATATATATTTGTTTGAAAAACTTTTTTTGGTAAAATATATATATTAAGAGCTCGTTTGTAATACTTGCTTAGATCTCTAACGTCAACCATCTTTCCTTAATAGCGATGTTTTGTATTGTATTTGCTCGAGTCAGGTAAAATTTACCGAAAAGAGGGAACTGGGGCGTAACAGCTTTAGCATGGCTGCAAACGATTGCCGGAGGGAACATGTCTCGTCTGATTTCATTAATTAGGACTTCGCGTTCAAACGCCTACGCTTGGTAGTTTTCCAGCGTATGTTGGGCGCAATTACAGTCGGCTGCACAGTGGTGACATTGTGCCGTCTCTTCCCGTCTGATCTTATTCAGGTACTCACCGAAGCAACCATCCCCGGTGAATATATGTATATAGGTCGGTCGCGTAGTCGGTAGGTGACGCAATCTCCTTTTAGGCACGCGTTATTGTGGCAATGTCTGTCGGTGAGCGTTCTGCCGCATGTTGTGCTCGTTCTGGTCTCTGGGATAGTGCGAGTCTGGTCATAGACCCTCGTGTCCATATCCGCGAGGATATCAAAACGTGCCAAGACTATTGTCGCCTCCAATGAAATGGTGATGGTATCCTCGTACGATCCGAGTGGCCACTACCCGCTGCGCTCGATTAAGCTTAACTCGGCAGTTTATGTGGTGACCCTTGGCGAGACCTACATCCAGCAGTGAACGTCTTTCGATTGAGATGATGATTGTGATGATGAATGACGGTACCTAAAAACTCAAAATTTAAATTACTTTATAAGATTGCCAATAGTGCCCAATGAATATATGTAATTTAAAGTGCCGTTTACTATGTTTAAGTGCCATTAATTGTAACGTTCCATAATAATAGTTCAAATGAAATTTTTAGTTCATTAAACATTCGTTTTTAAACCTCATGTGTCATTTTAGTTATGGTTATTTAAACTAGAACCCGGTAAAACCATTACAAAAATTACGAACTTTCTTTATTTACGAGAATTGACCAATTACTAGTAGGAGTCGACTTGTAGTGCCAATTACGGTTGACCTCTACATCATATTTTCGAAGAATAAAACATTTTTTATGACAAGTGTTCGAAACTGACTTGCAACATGTCATCACATTCGTTCGTTCGTGTATAATTGCCACCCAAAAATAGTAAATTGCGTTACATAACATAATCCAAAATCCATATTGTTATCACGATCCACAAATATAACTAAAGGCAATAAATAAAAAAATATTTGACCCACATCATTACACAATGATTCTACCACTTAATTGTCTGGTATTGCAAATATACAAATCGATTTAAAATATTTGTATAATCTTGTTTTTTTAATCGATTAGAAATCTGCGCACGGTCAGTTGTCAAATCACCCTGAGTCTGCTTTGTCTCACGATTGTTTTAATACCATAGACTAATAATTTTAACATTTAAGTACTTACTATTCTTAGTGGAAAGCTACAAATCGTACAATGTATTTTATTACAGATAATGCCCAAAGCGAAATTGGTAATTCTGTTTACTAAATAAAAAATGAAGTGTATGTCATGAACACTGATGGACAATTCGATAATTGGGCTGCCAATCATACTTGTTTGTGGAATCCGGTAACTGATTGGCACTTGAAATGCAGTGTTTATAATGTATTTTCTGTTTACTTAATTAAGGATTATAAATGAACTACTGAAATCTCCATGCTATTGTTTGATTTAAAGTTCCTTGTGGCTACAAAGTTCTTTTAAGAAACAAAATCTACAATCAATTATGATCAATCCTAAAAATATAAGTGTGTCGTCGATTATGAGAGTGTAAGGCAAATCAATGCGACAAAGAATTTGTCTAATTTTGTCCTTGATTCATTTTTTATGCGGTGCAAAAAGTACTTGAACTTATTTTTAATCAATGATTTTGTCTAATGATGGGAAATATCTTCTTCTATACTATTGTGGGCAATATGCTCATTTTTTCTGCCGAAAAAGAAGCAAATTATTAAGTACACACATTAGGTATGCTTAACTTCGGGATCGGAAGAGGGCTAAATAAAGGATGTCGGCGGCGATATCGATTAATCGCTGCGGTCGGCGATAGGATACCGGCCTGGTCATAAAAATATGATTGAGTCACAGCAAAATATAATGACCGGACTGCGGCTTTCCCCAGGATATAGCCTGACTAGGTGTGACGTTGATCCTGAATGAGACCTGAAATAATATAATCTGAATCCTCTTCAGAGTAGGACGCCTTCGACCAGCCGTCGAATCGTTTTTAAAACAGAGTTCTGTCTTGAGATGTCTGGTTCAAAGATTTCCCGTCAACAACAAAACAAAAAATACGTCTAAATTAAAGGTAGTAGCCAATTCAGATGCCTAACTTTCGGCCACGCTGTTATAGGCCAGCTAACTTATGCCACAATATATGAATGAATTGAACACAAATTGGATTTTTATTTTTTATTTTGATAAAAAATAACACCGATTTTAAATATATAGGTGGCCTAGAAAATTAACCTCCTGTTTCAAATCCTCGTATATAAATTAATTACACGTAAAAGTTGAAACTTCTAAAGATAAAAATATAGAATTGTATTTCAATATATTTGTGATTTCAAAATGAGTCGAAATGGATAATGTTATTTAGTGGCTATGTAAATATTGTGTTTTAAATTCAAACAACCGTCTGCCCAATTCCATTAAAGGTACTCGTTTAATGTGGACTAACGACATGATGTTTTAACACTTCTAACATTCAATTTCGACAGAATTATTTTAACGTATCTTAACGTTGTTATTTCATAGAACTAAAAATTCAAAATTAACTTCAGACTTTTGTATTTCATGAAAAATATTTTAGCATCACATTCCTAGGTATTTTTCTTTCCTAGGTTTCTTGCACTTTCGATTACTTTCAATGCACATATTCCCATTTTTGTGTAGTGTGACGAACACACTTCATAAAAATGTGCGTAAACTGACGTGTCTCAATTTTATGTAAGTATTAACTATTTGCCTATTCAAATATGCAAAGTGATAAATTTTTATGACTATATTCCACAGTGTAAACTGTTTGATAATGCTTTGTGTTATAATAATTCTTTATGTAATCTTTAATATGTTCTGAATCTAGGCGTACTTACTTTTTCTAACTGCGGTATACACATAACTAAATGTAGGCCATTGTAATGTAGGTAAGTAAACAATAGACCATTTCAAGTAACGATGCCATAAAATTTACGATCCTATGACAAAATATTCTGAAAAAGTTTTTTAAAAATTATGTTAACTCACGGAAATGTTGAAATAATTGGTTGAAACAATAAGAGGAAGCGGCGACACATATTTAAAATGATAATGTGTATTGTGGGATCGAAGCTGTAATTGTCTGTCTTCCTGTACGTAGGTATTTCTGTACATAGGTATCCAGTTTGCCTTCAATACTTGTATAGAAAAGTAACTGCCATTTAAGTTGTTCTAACAAAATATAAACATTTCTAGAATTAAAAACATATTCATGTTAGTTGACTACATCCCATAAGGGTGAGTTTTTAAATTCAGATCAAACAGCGTAAAAAGATACAAGGTTCAGCACAAAGCGATTCCTAACATCATGTCGATCTGTGCATCCCTTCGGTTAAAATATTGAATTATTCTCGTGTGACGTCCCCTCACGACCCTATTTTCATACAGAGTATATTTTATGTGAACGTCAATTAATTGCGTTAAGTCTGAAAATTATTGCAGTCCTTTATCTGTATTTTTGTGAAAATCAATGTCTCTGAAATATTTTCTTATTAGCCTAGCGGTTAGCGTATGCGATTGCCGATCAAGGTCGCGGGTTCAAACCTGGATCGGACCAAAAAGTATTATTGAGTTTCTGTTCTGCGTGTGATCTCTCCACGGTCGTGTGAGATAGCCGGATAGATTGGATTATGATAGTGAGGGAACAGAGAGTACATCTGTGTTTGTATGCACACTCTTGTGTACTATATAAGTGATAAATGATATTTATTTCTACAAGTAAGTGTTTTACAGATATTTTTACACGTCGCTAAATATGATATCTTCTGCGTAATTGGTTGGTCTCCGTTGAGATTGGCTGAGTAGGTCGTAATCGACCAAGAGTCATCATCATCATATGATTCTCATACGATAAAAACCGTGGTATCCGTAACCGAATTTTCGCATGTACTTTTTACCAATTTTAGATATTAATTTAAATCCAATATAATCATACATATATATTCACTGAAATCGTCTATTTGTGAATAACATGTTCCCCTATCGACACACTTGTGTGTTTTAGGGAGTGAAGTACGTCAAAATGTGACACTTAATATTGCGACACCTAAAACCTTTGCAAACCTACTCTTTAAAATAAATATAGCGCACTGAAGCACATTTTATTTGAAACTCTTCATATTTACTAACACAATGCTACGTAGAACTACAGAGGTGGAAATATATGAGTATATGTTTAACCAGTCACGCAGCAAAAATATTTTGGTGACACAGATAAAATAAAATCGGCTGGAGATTTCTAGAAACATCTATCTATGTTTATCTGTGTAGAAGCTTATATTGGTAAGTAGTTTATGCTTTTGAACAAAAGCAAATTTCTTAATTTCATTGTCTCAACATGCTTAACAAACGTTTAATTAGTATTCATATGTGTATATATATGCAGGGGTGACAGTTATCGTGATAACTGAGCCTTACACTGCCATGATGACTGTCATGCCTTTAACGTCCCTAAGTGGGGCGTGACATAGCATCTCACTGGGCCGACATAGTGTGGGTCACCACACTGCATTGTTTTCTTTTACAATGAGTATGGTGACTACAACTCTTGGATGCTATTCACGCGCTTCATCAGGCAGAGTAGGGTCACTTTGGCAGGTTCTTAATATAGAAATTTATGTTTAATATATGTACATATATTATATTTAGATAAATAATATAAGAATTGTACGCAAAACTGGTACCTATGGTATATGTGTGTAGTACTGAAATATTTACCTAAGAATGTTTGTATGTGTAATATTAAGAGTAATTATTAAATTATTTTTAAACTTTCGAGATTATTACACACGTAATTTATCGCGAATAAGTCCCGCAGTACAACAAAAAAATAATTATTTAACTAGAATAATAATTCTGTTCAGTATTCATAAAAGTAAATACGTTTGGATTTTGTTACCACATTTCATAGTTTTAGTCCTGAGATCTAATTATAATGTAATATACATTAATTGCGGCTTCAAATTGCGTTAATTTTGTGTTATACGGATATATAAACAGAACGAGAAATAACATTTTGCCCTTCCGACATCGTGGTTTTGCGTTTGCTGAATTCTTCAAAAGGAGTTAGAGGATTTGTATCTTTATATTTCAGTGTATTATAGATATAATTAAAAGGTTATATATTCAAATAAATTGGCGTTATAAACTATAAGGAATTAGCACCACTCCCACATCACAGAACACGTTGTGCCCACCCTAAAATAAGCTATGACGATAGACAGTTCCTCTGAGATCTAGAATTTAGTATTTATATCTATATTAATACGAATTTTTTCCATTATACGATGACTCAAATATATTTTATCCACTTAACTAGATCTATAACACATTTATCATTGAATGTCGTAGTTTCAATCCCCACGTGGGACAACAGTTTATGTGATCCACAAACTGTTGTTCTGAGGCTGGATGTTTCTTGTATCAGTTTCATTAATACTTATTTGTAAAGTATACCGCGACACAGAAAATATTCTAAGTGCAAAAGGTCTCTTAAAAAAATATATTGGTAATTTAAGATAAATATACACGAAGAATAATACACACATAACCGGGTCATACAAAATACACACACTATAATTATAATTCCATCACGATACTAAGGAAATATCAAAATAATGACACTACAAGTACCAATGAATAACATAAAAGGTTATTTAATTGGAGTTTAAGAGCTGGTGAAGCTTGTCTGACACCCACATGACAACCAGGTGAGACATTTTTTTTAATTTTATTAATGAATGAACATACCTATGATAGTAAGAATATCATGAAGTTAAAATATAATTAATAAAATTAATTTAATATTTTTTTATGCAGGTAAACTATGTCATTATCTTTATTTTAATACCAAAATCGATTGGTTATCACCTCGGTGTAGATATCTATATTCATTTACCTGTTCGTACCTACTTGCTAGGTAACTATATATAAATAAGTAAGCATACAATGAAATAAGTTAAAAAATTAGCATTTAGGATTAAATTTTGTTGATTAAAGAAATTAAAATTAATATAATTAAAAATATATAATAGTTGTGACAGTTTTTCGATAGGTACGCCATCATGTGTGTGTTCAATAATTAATAAGATTTCAAAAATAGTATGTTTTATCTCATTCATTGTCATTCATTTCATATCATTCTTGAGCTTGTAAATATACAAAAACACACAGGTATACAGCATTTTTTTGGAAAATTAGTCTTGTTTACAACTTTCTACAGCACATTAAAGCATTCTATTGTTCAACATAATTATGAACGTAGAGAAAATTGCTGTCTCATCTGTTATTTTATGTAAAAAGTTAATGACGGCTCCGTATACTCTGACTAGAGTAATTCTTTTATTTTTACGTCACATTACTGCGTATCAGCCGTGACGTATGACAGTCTGCATACAAAGTTATTAAATTCTATTTACTAGTAACGTGTCATACGGTAAGAATAAGAAACGGTGTGACTGCAATATTGGACGACAAAATCCAGTTATCAGCTTTGCGGTCAAATGGTTACTACAGGTCATTTCTCGTAGTAGAAATACGGTCATAACTTAGTTACAATCTGCTCTCGATGTGTTTTCGTGGAAAATTGTTGCCAATACTAGCAACTGCCGGATTTCCAATAATTTTCGTTCATAATATGATTTAAGCATCAAATCAAATCAACCTATCGCTGTCCACTGCTAAACGAAAATTTCCCCCAAGGGGCGCCAACTATTCGGTCTTGGATAGTCCACATCCATCCGCCGCAAGCCACTATATAAGCATATTATACATTAACTACAAAAATATCTTTTTACATATGTGAGCTACAGAATAGATAGGAACTGAATTTTAAACCAATCACATCTAACAAATGATGTCTAAGTAATTAGTCTCTGAACTAAAAACATATAACGATTAATAGTAATCTAGAAAATGTTGACAGTACTACCTAAGTATTATTTGTTCATGGGTACTAAAAAAAAAATATAAAGATATTCGTAAAAATAATATTGCACAAAATGTAACGATAAACTGAATATTGAAATCTTTGCCATTAATATCGATCTTACTAAAATAAAAATATCTATTTAAACCTTACCATGAGCTAGATTCTCGATAAATCAGTTATCGAATTTTTCTAGTCTAGTTACCGTAGTACCGGTAGACGTTAATAGACTTACGCCTTGTCGCAGGAAATCAAAAATATAGCTGACGATATGACCCTAGCGCCATCCCTTTGCTCACCCCTATCGGAATGCAGACAGCCGTGAGCAAATATCATAAAGTAATCCTCGTTCGATAAGAGCTCGCGAGTCCATTACTGTTAATAAAACAGTTTTGATTGCAGAAGTAACTTCGTCAGTTCCCGCCAAGGTTCTCTCTCATCCATAAATTACGAGTAAATTAACAAATTAAAACTTTTCATGCGTCAACAGTAATAAATTATTTGCTACCTTACAAACATTGCCCATTATTTTATGTTCTGCCGTGGAACCCGTTTTTTTTATATATATATTGTGGTTAATTGTTAGACAGTATTTATGTTTTGATATGATTCGTGATATTTCTAATTCAATTTTCCAATTCGATAGTGAACACGAATCTAGTACTCGAGAATTGAGAATACCTGAAAATTATTTGACACGATTTTCAGGAAAGTTTTCGTATACTTTCTAAAACTGTACTATTTTAATGCTATACAACTACATAGAGGGAACTCACAATGTTGATTTAAAACCTCTTTGGTATTGTAATTTACTGGATTTCATAATATTTAAATTGCGAAAAGGTAAAAACTTTGCTAAATTTTAACATACATCGACGAGCCTAGTGGTTGTTTTTTTTTATTTAAGGAGTTTACCAAATTGATTCTACTCTGCCTGGTGGAAAACATGAATAGAATCGAAAAGTTGTAATCACCTTACTCATTGCAAATGCTGACAATGCAGTATGGTGACCCACACTATGACGGCCTATTAAGATGCTTTTTACACCTAAGTAAGTTAGTTACCTAACTTGCTTTTTCATTACTAAGCCGGATGTGGTGGGTTCGATTGCCACCTAAGATAAATATTTGTGTGATAAGTACGATTACTTGTTCTACGTATAATTATAATTTATCTATAATTTATGCGTATTAAGAAATACATAATTATGTTTATTAGCAGTCTGGCTACCATAGCACAAGCTAAACCTAATTTGTAATCGGACAGTCGCGTGTGAGACGTGCGGAGTTATTAATTTATTTTTGTTACGTTTATACTCAGAACTTATTAGCACATAGATTTAAAGATACGAGAAGTAAATATTATACAACAAAAATATATTACACAACAGTTAATAACTCTAAATTTATCATTCATTTTCATTAGTAATACTTAATTGAAGGAGAAATATTTAATTAAACTGGTTTGTTTCCTGTTTATTAAATACTGCTGACTATAACTATGATAAAATGTGATGAACGCTTTATATAAATAAATAATTAGACCTGACGTAGACAGGTATGTTTTGATGTAAAATGATGTATATGACATGTTTATGTACGTATATTTTGACAGTATATTGTAATTGACACTTAACATAAAATCAAAGATATTACAAAAATACTACACTTTTAAGAAGATCTTAAACGTGTGAATCTTGTTCTATCGATCCAATGTAAATGGCCCGTGAAAATATATACATTTTCAGTCTAATGATTCTGCATAATACTCGTACGTTTCAATATTGTGAATAACATCAAATTCTTTGTTCAAATGAATGTTATTGTTTACTATAATGTTTTCTATTTCATATTAATATCATAAACATGTCAGACTGGACGATGTTTGGTTTGGTCCTTTGAGACAGTGTGAGAGATATAAGACAAGGCGGCAACATTTTCATTCTCCACATTGAGATCGGCGAAGGGATACACTCTTAGGGCACACCTAGTTTTAAGTACACCCTCCCGGCCTTACCCCGGCTGGGAGGCCAAGCACGCACACACCCCCGGGTTGTCCCACCCGGGGACTAGGACTGTTGTTAGTGGTGGTGTTGTTGTTGTTGCTGTCGCGTGGTACGCGATACGGACAGCACTCAAACCGCCGAAATGGCCCTCGCGGGCCCTTCCGCGGGACCCACTCTCAGAGTGGACATTAAAACCCTGCTGAATGACCCCGAAATCATCGAGGTCATTCGGAGAAAATATGTGGATAAGACCAAGGAGATAACTCAGGCTATGGAGACAGAAACGTCTCCAGAGCCCGAGGCAAACTCGAGCGACGAAGGAGCGGACCAGTCAGGGGGCTCCGACGTCAGCGAAGACGAGTCCTCCTCGTCCTCCTCTTCTAAAGAGGACGACGAGCAGACAGGCTTTACGGTCGTTTCCTCACGGAAACGCACCCGTAAGACCAAAAAGGGCCCAAACAAGGCCCCAAAGCTGACCGAGAGTAAGCAGACCTCGGCAGCCCCCGCCTCCGCCCCCGCTCTCGCCTCTTCAAGGGTTAAGGGCACCCCCTCCCCCTCAAGGAGGGCCTCGCCCACTATCACCGACGCCTCGGCGGCCGCGCCGAAGATCCCCGCCCCTCCACCGATATTCATCCAGGAGAAGTCGAGATGGACGGCGATCTCCACCTGGTGCAACGAGCGCCGAATCCGCTACCACTCTGCCCGTAGCACCCAACAGGGCATCAAAGTTGCCCTAGCCACCGCGAGCGACCTTTGAGAGCTTTGAGAGCGACAGGGCGCTCTCAAAGCTCCTTCGAGAGAGGGACTTCTCATACCACACGTACACTCTCCCGGAGGACAAGAAGCTCCGTATGGTTGTGCGCAATGTGCCCAGGGAGATCTCCCCCGAGGAGATCAAACAATCCCTGTCAGAAAACTACCCGGTGCATGAGGTGCACCGGATGGTAAAAGGTCGCACCAATGTCGTCTACGACATGGTGATGGTCACTCTTGACGACAGCCCCGCGGGCAAGGACATTTTTAAGATGTCATCCGTCTGCGGGCTGTCGAGCCACCTCACCGAAGAAGTGGCATCTCTCAATGTCACCGCTGCCAGCTCTACGGGCACTCGGCGCGAAACTGTTTCGCGCGCCCCAGGTGCGTCAAGTGCCTGGAAGACCACGCGACGGAGGAGTGCAAAAGGCCCAAAGACAGGGCCAAATGCACTGAGCCAGTCGCGTGTGTGCTGTGTGGCGAAACAGGCCACCCCGCCAACTATAGAGGTTGCCCGAGGGCGCCTAAAACACCCAAGGCGAAAGGACCTCAGCGTCCCCGCCCAGTCGTCCCTGCTGCTGCAGGGACTGGGGGGAGCTTTACAGCTGCTCCTCTGCCGAAGACGAACGCCTGGGCCACTCCCAGGAAGACCGGGGAGACCTTCCCACCTCTGCCCGTGCGGAAGACGATGCAGGCCCCCATACCTGCCCCAGTACCCGCAAAGGCAGCCCCTGTCGAGCGGCCCACAAAGCCTCTCCAGGGAGGGCCCAAGCCGCTCGTCGTCGACTATAAGAGCCCTCTCAATCAACTACCGCAAACCATCGACCCGGACCTATCCCTAGTGGCAAGGTTCGCGAGTGCGATTGATTTTAGCGAGCTACGCCAGCTCGCTAACCTAATTCGTCAAAACGAGGGCAATCCCTTGGCCCTCCTCAACGTCAGTATCAGATACTCGAGCGTACTCGAGAAGTTAGGCGCGTTCAAGTGTAACCCATAACATGGATAGGACACCGACAAGCAGAGTCAAACCAAGATCACTCAAGCTAGGGTATTACAACGCCAACGGCATCAGTAGGCAACGAGATGAAGTTGGCGAATTCCTTAGGGCACACCAACTCGACATACTATTCGCACAAGAGACCTTTCTGAAACCCTCGCAGAGAAACCCTAACGTTGCGAACGTTGCGTTGTATGGTCCGCAACGATAGGCGTGACTCTGCGCTAGGGGGCACTCTCATCTATTACAAAAGGTCCCTTCACTGCGTACCTATGGATCCGCCTGCGCTGACGAGCATTGAGGCTTCGGTCTGCCGAATAGGCATGACTGGACACCAACCAATCACCCTGGTCTCAGCCTATCTCTCACCCAACCGGCAAATACTCGAGAGCGACCTCCAAGCACTGCTGGAACTGAGCAACGCTGTGATAATCAGCGGCGACCTCAACGCTAAAAACACCCTTTGGGGATGTCACGTCACCAACAGCAGAGGCAGAGCCCTGGAGTCGCTTTCGATGAGACTAGCGTTCGACATTATCACCCCGCTCGAACCAACCCACTACCCGACCAACGTGGCACACAGACCCGACATTCTGGACGTGGCACTCCTAAAGAACATAAACCTACGTTTGTGTTCAATAGAAGTGCTACACGAATTAACCTCTGACCACAGACCTGTGGTCATGGAGTTCGCACCCAGACTGGGTCCAATAGACGCAGGTCATCGTACCCTCACTAGGCGTATCACGGACTGGAGGCGCCTCGAGGCAAAACTCGAGGAATCCTCGTCCGTGCACCTAGACAGGATACCCGACCACATATCCAGCCAAGAGGACACCGCGACGGCGATCGACTCCCTCACAGCACACGTGCAATCGTTAATTAACGAATGCACTCGGGAGGCACCGGCGACGAACGATCGCCGCTGGATGACCTCTACCCGATGACGTACGTGAACTGCTGAGGCAGAAGAACGCCGCCGTACGAGCCTATGACAGATATCCATGCGAAGACAACAGGATCAGGTTACGAAGCCTAGAAAGAGCGGTCAAGTCGCGCATCGACCAAATGCGCCAAGACAGGTGGGACAGGACACTACAAGACCTCGAACCTACCCACCATGCCTTCTGGCAGTTATCCCGCTCGCTAAAGAGAGACACTATCACCTGTATGCCTCCTCTAAGCCGACCTAACCTTCCACCGGCCTTCGACGATATCGAAAAGTCAGAGTGCCTGGCAGACAGGTAGCTAAAGTTGATTCGGAAGTAGAGCGCATAGCTTCACTGCCGGCTTCAACAATAATAACAACAACAACGACGGGGACAAACGAGCAAGACCTAATAGCGGTCACCCCCGAAGAAGTTAAGACGATCGTCAAGGGCCTACACGCTCGCAAGGTACCCGGTTCGGACGGTATCACAAATAGAGTTATAAAACTCTTTCCAGACAGGCTAGTGGTCCTTCTGATCTTTATCTTCAACGCAGCGCTCGCTAACAATATCTTTCCACAACAATGGAAAGAAGCCGTGGTTATTGGGATACCCAAACCCGGCAAACCAAAGTCCGAACCGACTAGTTATAGACCGATAAGTCTGCTTAAAGGATTAGGCAAAATATATGAGCGCTTAGTTTATAATAGGCTGAAAGCATATGCCGACGCTAATCATCTCCTCCCTCACGAGCAATTCGGTTTCCGAACCGATCACTCGTGCGTCCACCAAGTCCACCGCATCGTTGAGTACACCAGCGATCGCCTTCAACGCAACCTGTTCACAGGGATCCTCTTCTTTGACGTGGCGAAAGCTTTCGACAAAGTGTGGCACAACGGCTTATTATTTAAGCTATTCACCATGGGAGTGCCACACAGACTCGTGCTCATCATACGAGACTACTTGTCGAACCGAAGCTTCCGCTACCGAGTAGAAGGGTCACTATCCTCCCCTCACCCCATACGAGCTGGTGTCCCGCAAGGGTCAGTGCTCTCCCCCCTACTCTTCACGCTGTATACTAGCGATATTCCGAAGCATCGGTATGTGCAGACGGCACTTTTCGCAGACGACACGGCTATCTACTGCTCAGGAGAGAACCCCTCGACAGTAGCCAAAAAACTCCAGACCGCAGCCAACGCACTCGGCGCTTGGTTCCGGAAATGGAGGATAGAGGTCAACCCCGATAAAAGCCAGGTGGTGCTGTTTCACAGAAGACAGCTAAGCCTGTATCCCTTGGAGAAGACCCCTCAGATTAGGATGTTCGGCAAGTCTATCCCTTGGGCTAGGCAGGCCAAATACTTAGGCATAACCCTCGACGACCGTCTAACCTTCGGCCCCCACATCAAGGCAGTCCGCAACCGGGCTGCCTTCGTGCTAGGACGTCTCCACAATTTATTAAACGCGCGTTCGAAGTTAGACTTAAAAAATAAAGTTAGGTTATACACGGCATGCGTACGTCCTATAATGACGTACGGTAGCGTAGTATTCGCGCACGTTAGGCCACACAGGATCCATAGGCTTCAAACACTACAGAATAACTTCATGCGCAAAGCTACGGGAGCACCGTGGTATGTCCGCAACGTCGATCTCCACATCGACCTCAGATTGCCGACCATCAAGCAATACATAAAACAGTGCTCTCTTAGCTACTTTGACTCTGCTCCGACTCACCCCAACCCTCTAGTGGTTGCGGCCGTAGACTACACACCAAGTAGGATCTCGAAAATACGTCGACCCAGACACGCGTTAGAAGAACTAGACGACGAAATTACGCTCGCTCAACGTAGAGCGAACACAGCTAGGCAATCGAATAGGAACCGTCCGCGTTTTCGTCCCCGTCGTCGGGGGCGGAATACGCGCCGCGTAAACCGTCCACAAAACATGGGAGTAGGTCGCCCCAACGTAGCAGCAACACCCCAAGCCGTGGTTCGTATCCCACAGGGGGTGCCCTTGGGCTATGTTGCTTAACAAATGACCGGTTGAGAGCCCTCAGCGCTCACCGTAATACCCGCGTAAAGTTGTAGAGGCCAACCCAGGCCAACAGCTAGGTCACTAACAAAAAAAAAAAAGAAAAAAAAATTTTCATTCTCATAACCTTTTTGACTGCCGATGTATGAGCTTCTCGTACACGGCTATTTTTATAAGTAATACATTTTTTCTATCAGTTCATCCGCTTAGCACTGCCGAACTCGTTTAGCAAATACTTTGATGAATAATGATTTTGCTTCTTACTCATACTTGTGATCCCGTTTAATACCGCTTTGATCGCCTTGTTCAAATGTACTTTTAATTATGGATGTATTATGATATATGGGACGTTAATTGCTTTGTTTTGATCCTAGTTGACACTAAAATCACTAGCTTTGGTAATGACGCATGTCGTTAAAATAATAATAAGAAATGCAAAACGATGCCCTCTTGAAATAATCGAATGCGCGCGACCATACTTACTAGAAGTAATGAAATAAAAATAAAAAAAACTTCTTTAAAAAAGTTTTTGTTAAAATACGCTAAAAATAAAAAAATAAACTATAACTGGAAAACTTTTACTATTAACTTGTAACGTTATTATACAATCAATATGATATATTATAAACTTATTCACTTGTTTATTGACATAGGTAAATCTCGCAACAAAATTTTATATCGTATTTATTGTGTAATAATATTCTAAGTTGATAGAAAAGGTTTCTAAGAATAGTTTATTTTATGCTTTTTAATACATTTGTTTTTTACTTTTAATTTATTTTTTACTTATGGCTTAACAGATTTCTCAGTCTTTTCATTTCACTAAAGACGTTATTGTAGCAAGGTTATTTAAGGTTTTAAATAGTCTCGTTCTTTAACAAGACATTCGATTGATTTCACTCTACTTTTATTGACCTACTTAAACCCATGTATGTTTGATGAACGAAGAGCTTCGAGTCTAAGTTTAAAACGATGTGATCGATAGTAAACTGATTACCATTTAGAACCAAAATACTCGTCAAGACACATCACACGAGCCCAACGGGATTGTATTGTATTATTACTTGCTTCTTATGACCCACCTTCCAGCTCCATCATCCGACTCAGGATATCACATAAAGATAAAGTACTTGTCGAGATGAATCATATAAATTCAAACTTAACTTCGTTTCAATACAGAGTCCTAAGGTGCCTTCCAGCTCCATCAATAGTTCAGCTCAATGTCATCATAATATTGTATTGACACGCTTGACATACACTTGCAAAATTTTCGCACAACCAGTTGAATATATCTGCTTCAAAATTCGAACAAACATAGTTGCGTACATTGCAAGTTAAATAAAAAAAATGTAAAATCATACTCACCATTTCATCATTATTTGACATGAGACATTCTAAAATTGAACTTACTATAAATTGCCATCATTATTATACTGACTGTTAACGATTGAGCACTTATTAGTTTATTTTTTAAACCGACTACAAAAACAAGGAGTAAGTTCTGAATTCGAATGTTTTTTTCTTATATGTTTATTATTGATAGGTCCGGCATGTGTAGACTGATTTCCAAAATTATTTTTGTATTCGATAGGGTATATTCCCATTACTACCATGTCGAGATCTTATTGCACGATTCCTGAAAAGACGAGGCAAGGTCTCAAGTTTTACAACTCTGACGACGTATCTTGCCCCTTCGGAAGAAGTGCGTGGCCAAGTGTTTACCGCGTAGATTAACATATTGCCCAGTGGTGGATGATTTGGGAGGCACTTGTGTATCACCAGTTGTCTCTCTACCTGCAGAACATCATCGGGATTTATCTTCACGATAGGTCCATAATTTATATGAGCCAGAACTTCCGTCCGTTTGTGGAACCCCAGTGCTTCCGTCTTGTGAGGTGTAACCCCTGGACCTAGTCCTCCGATTTGTTGGACAATACAAGCCACCCCCAACTCGACGAGCTCCAAGACTTCTTTAAATCCATACCTCCTGGAAAGCACTAGAGTGTCGTCCACGTGGCAGACGGCACTCACTGCAGAGGGAAAGCTGGTCTACAGGACCGCATCATACGCGAGGTTCCACATAATTGGTCCTAGGACTGACCCTGGGGAACCCCACATGTGATTTCCCTTCGGTGTTCCTTTCATAAAGAAATGGGTGAAGTTCGAAGAGACAGGATCTACGCTAAATGTGAAACAAACTAAAAGCCCACGAAATTCTGAGACTGAAAATTATGTGCAGCAAATTTTCGATTCTGTTCGACGTAATCCATTTATCGACGTGCAAACCTTTAGATGAATTAGGGCTATCCCACACATCATCACACTTGTTTTGAAATTACATCCACATAAGATCCAGATAGTGAATGTACTAAAACCTAATAATTTAAATTTGCGCAATTCGTATGCCGAAACAATGTTAGAACGATTCAGTAATTTTGACAACATTTTATTTTCTGACGAAACCCATTTTTACCATAAAATAAATAATGTCAATAAATAGAATTGCAGGTATTGGAGCAGTGAAAACCCTAAAGCTAACCACGTGAGGCCACTTCATTCTCCCAAGGTATGGATTGCAATTTAGGCATAAGGAATCATTGGTCCCTACTTTTCGAAGATTTTTGCAGCAGTTCAATTACTGTTAATTTCGCTGAATATGTGAAAATGTTACGGGAGTTCTTGGGACCGATACCACTTGGATTTGCTCGCTACAATCGTAACACATGGTTTTAACAAAATGGAGTCACTTGTCACACATCCAATGAGCCCCTGCCGGTGGTCAAAGATATGTTTTCGGATAAGCTGATTTCCAGACGAGGCAACTTTCCAGGGCCACCCAGAGGTCCAAATCTATCCTCAGCAGACTTCTATTTATGGGATTATTGGAAGAATCATTTCGAAATCAATAACCCAAATACTCTACGTCAACTAAAAGAAAAAAACAGCGAAGAGATGTCGGTGATCTCGCAATCTCTACGTCGAAGAGTATTCGAAAATTTCGGTGCTCGCTTGGAAGAGCGCAAACGTCGAAACGGTGGTCATTTAAACGATGTAATTTTAAAAATGAAATACCAACTATTTAGTTTTCTTGTTAATAAACCCATTTTTTTTATGAAATATCAAACGGTTTTTTGGGATTTTCTTAAAATATTAATTAATTCGTGGCCCATCCTGTACATCCCATAATTCAATGTATTTATTAGTAATCTATTACACTAGCTAGAGTGTTGAAGTGATGATTTCTTTGTATTGTATTTAAATGAGCTTATCTTGGCACACATAGTTGTGATAATAAAATATTTTTTGTTAGAAATGCCTACATATTTGTAGAGCCATATATTAGAGAAAGTTATGGATTGTTTAACATGAGGCTACAATTACATTAAATTTGATAAAATTATAGACGTGTAAATAGCTTTGAATTTTAATAGTGATAGTAATATTTTGTGAAAGTAACGTCTTAAATATAATTTTAAAAACTATATGGTTATATTATTTAACCATCTGTTTAGTCTCATCGATAATATATGTTTACCTATATTATACACATCTCTTACGACTCATGAGTTGCAGATGTGGATGGGTTACATCACGTATCATCATCTTCACATAGAACTTATTAACAGTAACAAATATATAATAGGCCGACTCGGTAGCACAGTGGTAGCGTACGCCTGTGCTTAAGGTCTCGGGTTCGATTCCCAGGTCGGACCTACAAATATTTGTTTCAGAGTTCGGGTTGGCTTTCTATGTGCAATATTTATATATTTATAAACTAACTAACTAAACTAATATATGTATTTGTATCGGTTGTCTAGTACCCAAAACACAAGCTTTGCTTAGTTTGGGACTAGAAGACGTTGTATGCCAGATTGCCTAAATATTATTAGGTAGAAACTAGATTTTTTTTAATTGATGATGCAAAGTAAAAAAAAACTGTTTGGTCCTTTTGAATTTTAAAGCACTCAGACAACGTAGTGTTGTTATTCATTTCAAAATAAGATAGAGTGATATTGCCATTATTTCATTTTCTCAGTATATTTTTAAGTACAAGTTCTATTTCTTCAGTTAATAATTACCTTACATCTTTATTGATGAGCCTAAACATATGATAAGTTATATCAGTGTTTTAACTAAAGTCTAAAACCAACACAAATATTTATTTCTTATCTTAGCACTATTTTTATTTCAAATCTGATAATAATTGTATAACTTTACACAGTCTAACATTCGGAGAAGGTTACATTGGACGTATTGCGTATTTATTGTATACCATCCAACCACACATTGACATTGATAATAAAATTAGTTTTTGTCCGTATCTGTTATGTCTTCCTATGTCCCTCCTCAAGAATGAAAATATTTCCATGCCAGATTTCATTAAAATTAATACCGTAGCTTTACCGTAAAAGTGAAAGAGACAAACAGATTTTGATAGTTTCGCATTTGCAATATCAGCTAGAATATTTTTGCTAGTGTTAAGTAGGTACATGATCGCGTAAATTCCTGCCAACATAATGATATACCATCGAAAGTTTAAAAATTGGTTAAATTTCAAATGTCATACTCACGTAACTGACTACAAATCAGGTCGTGTACGGTCTAAGGCATGCGCCCGCGCATCAACAATGGCGAGTTCACTTTCTCTTGGGGTCAAGTCTTATAAACATACTTTACATATATAGTGAATAGTACGATATTATAGTGAATGAGGTTACATAATCTACGGTATTTCCATTTGAGTATGAAGCGGCAGATTTGGCGAAGGTAATTTTTTGTTGCTATATTATCGCGGAGTTCATAATGACTAAGACAATTTCATTGTAGGTGTATATGGTCATGCAAGCTAAATTCCACTTTATTAGGTATGTTAATGAACACATTTTGTCTTAATATCATTAAAAAGATTACACTTCTTATATAGTGGTACATGTTTAATCTCACGATGTAGACACGATATCATCAATGCCGAAAAAAAAGACGATATTACATATCTGACATCTCAGCTACCACATGACGATCTTATTGGTTAAATTAAAGAAGTGTGCTTTCCGTCTTCCTGTAACACAGTTCCGTTCCTCTTATCCAAACTTTAACTTTTACAATAGTAATTTGGAGAATCAGTATTAAAATATTTCAATTCAATTCTTTTGGTATTGCCAACTACGAACTCTGATTTCCCTTTTTACCATGTGACTTTGGCAGACTTCCATTACCATTTCTCTAGCAATCATCTTTGTTCCCACGCAATGGTTAACGATATAATGATATAACTGAGTACACGTGCCTATTATGTAACATTTGTAGGTGATGAGTAAATGAGTGAGTCATTATCATTAGTACTGGCGGTACCTAATACAAGCTCATAGGCTGGCTTTCCCTCTTTCAAATTCTGAATTATTAATAATTAACTCATTCTTTTATTCTTATTCGATCTAATGTCAGTGCTGTAGTAGAGGGTGGGGGTGTAATGTATCGCGCTTGAATTTGGTTTTGCGATGCATCACGAACTCTTGTTCTGTAGTTAAAGACCTTTCAGGTTGCGTTATTTTGAATTTCAACTTAAATATAGTTTAATTATGTTTATAGGTTTATGTTGTACATTTTGTTCTTTACAGTTGGTACACACAATTTCCACTAAGCTATTCTGTGAGGCAAGCATTTTAATTATTGAAAAATTTAATTAGAAGTACATAAAAACAAAAGCACTATAATGGTTTATCAATAGATTTAATTTTTTATACCTGTTTTTTCAAACCAGATTTTGACAAACAGACAAAAGTGCTTTGATTGTCTTCGTGTTATCCTGTCTATACTATCTCATAAAAAATATTGTACTTTTATTAAATAATACATAGTTTTGCATACAATAAACTCTGATACTTTCACTTACATAAAGTATTCATAAAATAGTGTACCATCAACAACTATTCACCGTCAACAGTCTTTAACGATCCACTCCTGGACATAGGGCACTTCTTAGAAAGAAGGTTTTGGCCCACTATACTACGCTGGCCAGTCGGGTGGATGTAGGATTTATTTCAAGTTTTCCTTTCTCTTTGACGTAATGTTGTCTTATAGTTTGCTTCCTTAGTATCTTACGACACCTATGGGATGAACAGGGCTGGAGACGCTCCGTATTCTTTATCCGTCAACACATTACTACAATTCTGTAATACGATAAATGTCTCCATCCCAAGGTTGTCTGGTAGGTCATTATTAGCGATAACAATGGCTGTTGTAATCTTGTAGTATGTTGAGTCTTAGTTCAAGTTATATATTGTTACTATATAGGTATAACTGCTTCGATGGCGCAGTGTTAGCGTATGTGACTGCTGCGCTAAGGTCTTGACTTCGATTTTGGGATCTGACCAAATGTTTGTATGATCTGCAAATATTTGTTTCGGAATTTGGGTGTTTTTTATGTATAGCATGTATGTATTTACCAAAAAAAGTATATATTTAAGTATTCTGTCAGTCGTCTAGCTGTCCCATGACTTATACCATTACAAACTCTGATTAGTTTAAACCTGGATAGCATTGGTTTAAATGTCCAAAAAAAAATAAAAAAGTAAAAATGAAGTATTTAACCGTTGTGTGATATAAAATTATCTGCCTAAAGTTATTTTATCACGACTTAAATATCCTACATCGCATTCTACACCTCAAATAGCGTGAGTCAAAAAATTTGTAGTAAATGAGCACTTTTATACTTTTTTAAAAAAAATAACAAACAAACAAACACAGATACACAGTTACAATATTATTTAAGATGTTGAACAAAATTGTTAAAATAACATTACTCATTGTAAATTGTCATCTAACACCTGTAAATTAATGTTATGTACCTACTGGTGATTTAGAAAGACATTGGCCGCCTTTAAAATGGTCTGTAATATACATCCACAGAACAATAGAAATAATGTGACTAATTTTAGCAGCTTCAATAAGACCCGATAAACATTTCTGTACTGTAAATACCCTAGTAAAAGGTTAGTAAGTTGTCAACGACATGATTTGTGCACCATCGTTATCATATCAACTGGTCTCTTTTGTTAATATGAAAACGAACGTTACGGATTTCTCCGTGATAACGGATTATGAATAAGGTGTGTCACCACATCTATTTTTTCCATGTCAACTGCACAGTTTAAGTAGTAGCGTAGTAGCTCAAAAGTAGCTAGTACCTAGATTTTGCTAGGTAGTAGAGCCACACTGATTTCAGCACGAGTGGGTCGGCCAGACCGGGGCAGTACTACCCTCCCACAGAAGACTAACCTAAAGCGCCAGCATCCGTGTTGACGTATTTCGTTGATGAGTGTGAGACCGGAGGCCCGTTGATGCAGGGGTGACAGTTATCGTGGTAAGCCTTACACTGTCACAATGACTGTCATGCCTTTTACGTCCCCAAGCGGAGTGTGAAAAAGCATCTTACTAGGTTGCCATAGTGTGGGTCACCATACTGCGTTGTCTGTATTTGCAATGATTATGGTGACCACAACTCTTAGATTCTATTCATGCTTTCCATCAGGCAGAGTAGAGTCATTTTGGCAGGCCTTAATATAGAAAAAAAAAAGAAGAAAAACCTCGTTTCAGAGATGAAGCTTATATCTAGTATTTTAGTATAAAAAGCTATTGTTGACGATGATGAAAATAATTATATAACTCATTAACCATTTCCAGGACCAATTCATTGATTTAGCTCAGATACTATTCACATATTGCCAGACAACCCTGAATATTCTATAACCTCTCTTATATGAATTAGTTGCTATTTTGCTAAATCGAATTTGGTAATTTCAAAATGTTAAAAATTCTATATAAAAATTAATAAATATTTTACAATGTTTATGCATCATTCATGACTTACGTAACTAAATGTTTTTTGTTACTTTTTGTAGACAATTGTTCATATTTTAAATTTGAGTGACAGCTATAGGTAAACTTATATTTAATGTCAGTGTATCTTTTATCGATGAACAGTTACATAATATTAAATTTTCAATCCCAAACCCTCAATATTTTAGTAGTTTAGTTATACAAACGGTTAGTACAACAAATTATAGTTTAATATGTAATAGATGAGTTTGTAGTATGTAATTTACTCATTAAACACAAGTATTTTGTCTTAATTATTAAAATAAAATGGTATAGGTTAAACATTATAACATTTAAGGGAATATGTCCACTTAAATGGCTGTCGGAAGCGGCGAGAGGTCACCGTTGACGCAACATTGCGATTGTATCTATCGTACAGTCAACTGCTAAGTGTTAGATTAAAGATAACCTCTTAGTTTATTTTATATGTAAAAAAATTAAGTAATTTCATTGTTTCGGTTTGACTGGAATAATACTTCAACGTCACAGAAAACAAGTGTTGAAAATTTCTTTCAATTTCACCGAAGGAGTAAAGTTGCCGTAGTCCAACTCAACCTTCTTCAATGGGGAAGATGCACTCAAGACGTGGCAATTTACCATGAGGTAACCAGCCTCATTGGCCCCTTTTACATAAATAAGAAAATATATCCCAAAATAGTAGACGCATAATATAAAACAGTATTATTATTCATAATTTGGGTCTAATTATATAACGTCTGTTCCATTTTGGACATTAAAAATAAGGAAATATACAATATATTGAAAGAGAAATGTAGGTCAGAGCTAAATGGAATATACAGATGGATGGGGAAGCGTAGGTAAAACTACGAGTATTGCATGGTCGCATGCATGTTACTCAAATTATAGGCCGCCGGGAAATTCGAACCCTCTAACCAATTCTACATTTTGCGTGTAAAATGTTTATTTTTGCAAAAGGTAGTTGTTCTTCTTTCTCTCTCTAGTCGTCCCTTAAGTCTGAGGTTCGTGGTCAGTATCAGCGCTTCATACGGCAAAGATGATCTCTCCGACGACTTTTGTTCAACGTATCTCTTAAAACTATACAAAATCTAGAGGATAATAGATAATTAGAGAATTAATGGTTTAATGATCAAGCAAGGCAAACAGGACATCGTTATAACATACAAAAGGTATGAAATCTCATTGTTTCTAAGAACACATGAATATGAATTTAAAAAAATATCAATCAAGATGCTAACGAAACAGAGAAAAAGAAAATTTTGCACACGCAAAGTGATTTTAGTCGATTATAATATAATAGGAATTATTGTAACTAATTCATGGTGGTTGGTGGTAAAGTGATTAAATAAACATGAAAATTTAATACGACAGTTACCTTCGCACAAAACTCTAAACGCCACCGCACGCGAGAGTACATCTGTAATCTAAACAGCGTCGATGAGGAGAAATTGTGCGAACGTCGTGAATGGAATCATCATTACATGTAGTTGATGTTACGTGTCATGACTTACGAGCATAGCGATAAGCGATTTCCGTAGCAAGACGCGACGGCTAATGACGACACGTTTCTAACACCAGGTTTACGCTAAAACATAAAACATTCAGAACTGTTTTATACCTTACAATTTTTTAAAGATAATATTCTACTTTTCTTCTCTTGACTTCCTTTGTAGTTTTCTATGCCTAATTCGGTAGTCATAACTTATTCAAAATAACAAACATAAATTGTCATTATTTTTTATAATGTATTTTAAGATATTTTGTAAAAAACCATTAAAAATAAGTTTCTTCGAAATTTCTTAAAAATACGTCATACGGCTTGCAACAAAAACGGTGACGTTCACCACAAGTTTCTGTAAGAGCTATTCATGCTTCAACCGGTTTTATTCTAAACAGCTATAAAATATAATATATCATTGTCCAAGCATTCAATGTATTTTAGCCTGTCCCTGATGTGTCAGAGTTTAAAAAAAAACGGTGAAAAAGCATCTCACTAGTCCGCCATACTGCACTGTCTTCATTCGCAGTGAGTACAGCGACCACTGCTCTTGTATTCTATTCATGCTTTCCATCAGGCAGAATCAAGTCACTTTGGTAGGTTGCCATAATAAAAGAAAGTCAAGAATTCAGGGTATTACCAAAAAATGATTGTGGGATAAGCACGATTTTTATGTAATTTTTTGTATAACTGTAATTTATTTATATTTTTAAAAATATAAAAATACGCTTAGCAGCAGTTGTTATCCCGATACAGGCTCTCTCTATTGTCTTAAACACAATTATATTTTTATTTTATTTGCTTAATGTTAATAATGGGTATACAACAAAAAATCGGTTTATCTTTTAACTTGGACAGTAAAAACTATTCCTCGAGGTGAACTTACGCAATGCATCCGAGATACTAAGCCGGCTATGCGCAATCCAACGTAGTGTGTGTCTTAACATAAACATATGATTTGATGCACCGATACAGTACACCAGCGGCTAAAAAAGCCACCACTTATCGTACTTATTAGGTAAACACCATAAGTATTAGTAATGTCGTTATTCAAGGTAGGTATTTTTACAATTTATTCTACAATAAATGACACGTGACACAGTTCAATTATAAGTGAGCCATGCTTCAGCACCACAGATTTACAGGGACCAGACCTTTTAGGTGACAAATGGACTTACTTGACCACAGTAAATCCGTATCTTGACGGACTAAGAATATCGAGAATTACCTTTTCTCCTCGTATGAACGTCGTAAAATCTTCGTCGTATAAGCTGAAGGAGCATAATACTCAGGACAACAGCACTACAAAGAGAAGTTAAACTTGTTTTTTTACCCAACATAGTAAAACCACGGTATGGAGTACGCCAAAACCTCCTCTCTAAACAAAGAACTATATTCAGCAGTGGACTGTTAAAGGCCTTCCATGATAACCAGAGTGATACCTCGATTTAACAAAAATTGATGTTAAGCAATTCTCGCTTTGTTCTTTATCGAGTGAGGGATGTTATCGGAGAACCAGTTATAGAGCATAAAGTGGAGGTACTCATTGGCCAGCAATAGCAACGTTTGTGTCTCTTGCAAGTGTCGATGAACGACAGTAGACACTTACTTGGAAAAAAGAAAACAACAAAATGTTTAAGTACCGTTCGTGATCATGTAGAATTAATGATTTCATTGGATCAACCATTTAATCAAATGTAAATAATATTAAATTAAATTCACAACTATTTAATGAAGTGGTCAAACATTAGTAATCAATTCGTAAAATATTACAGTTAAATTATCTACAGTAAATTATAGACCCTGAATATTCCAACAAGTAATTGAGTATGCATGGAGAAGCAGTATTTACAAAATAATTTTAAGTAGACTATTCTTCTTCTCACACAATCAAAACGAAATAACTCAATGTGACTAATACTAAATGTTCGTACACCTTTCTAACTATTACATTATCTGTAGTAAATTATGGAACTTGATGTAGCTTTATTTATGTGATAGGTATACATTATAACGACGGACATATATTTTAGGTGATGGACGTTTTACAAGCACGCTTTTAAAGTATAATAAATTAACACCAAAATAAAACAACAGTTCTGATTTTTTTTCGGGTTTTAGATGTTTTAATATTATCAAACGTTGGCATTAAAAAGATTGGGTCATTTTTAAATTACCACTTCATGATATATTACTATTTAAAAAAATAATAATAACTTGACATATGTCACATGTGGCCGAATCCCGGCATAGGTAGGGATTGATAAACCTAATTATATATTTTACACACACTGAAGACGTTGACTTAAGGAAAATGGCTAGCAGCGAATGGATGTGGACAGCCTATGACTTGGATGGTTGGTGCTGTTTGGGTGAAGTCTCCGTTCAGCAGTGGACGGTAGCAGGTTGAAAAAACATACACTGATCGACACTTCTGGGGATCAGAAGGTAGGCCCTTTTCCAGCATAAAGAACAAACGTTGACATTCATTATGGTAACTTATAGTTATAAGTATAAATTATTTTAAAATAGAGGTGATTGTAAAATAGGATTGTAAGTATTTTTGATGACAAATCATACAAAAAATAATTATAAAGACTTGTTATTACCTAAGGGTTATTACCTATAGGTTATTATCTATAAAAAAATAGAGATTAAGGAACTACAACTTATTCTCAAACCTAACAGAAATACGCAAAAAGAGTTATAATAATTGATTAAGCCATTTCGGAAGAGTTCGGTAAACAACACTGTGACACGAGGTTTTCATATATTAGATGAATACTTTATAGATAAGTTACACCCAGATTGAAAAATGTATAACACCCATTCCACAAACATTATCATTTCAATGCCCGATATCTGGCATTAGTCTTAGCAGTCAATATCACTTAACATTAGACCAATTGGCACATCTTACCTGACCTGACCTAACCGTATTAGCAGTAATAGCTTTGCAGCAATGGCCTCTGACGAGACAACCTACTTATAACCAGGCTATGAATATGCAAATAGTTGAAATTGCATAAAATTTTGCATGAATAATACGGTAAATTAGTAATTACAGCAGAGAATTTTTGTTATAACTTTGCAAGGCGCTTCCATTAAATGCAAAGGTTACTTAAACCCATACTTTGATAGTAACAGGCAAAATACTGGGTGAAAAAAATTTATAAAAAAGCTTGACCAATCTCATCACCAGCCATTCATCCGATCTCAAAGTCATTGATTTCAGATTACTGATAAATATATTCTTATTTTTTCTTTTCTAATCTCACATATCTTATACACGGCTGACTGATTCTAAATTTAGTAAAACTTGCGCTATGGTACCCAGACCACTGATAAACATACCCACACTGATTTCTTTTGCTTAAAAAAAATTATGCTTACAATCACTTTACTCAAAGTATTGTCTATTATTAGAGACCATCTTCTCCCATCTTTCTAGCTGTAATGGAATTCCCTGTTGAAAAACGATTCATCTTTTGACGCAATCCATGAGTAGACCCATTTTTTGGTTTCTTCACCAGAATGGAAGCGCTGCTCACTCAAACCATGTGCCATTGATCGAAACAAGTGGCAACCGGAAGATACAATGTCCGATGAATATGACGAGTGGAATAAAACTTCCCATTGCAGCGATCCTGGGTAAGTTACGACTTGTTTTGCCACATGTGGCCGAGCTTTGTTATGTATCAGAATCACTTTGTCGTATCTTTGCTAGCATAGTAGCCGCTTTTCATTCAGAGTTCGATTCAAACGCATCAACTGAAGTCGGTAGCGAACTCCTGTAATGGTTTCATTAGATTTAAGCAGTTCATAACAAATTACGCATTGTTGGTCCCACTAAATACAGAATAGGAGCTTCGAATTGTGGATATTTGGTTTTGGGGACGATGTTGATGCGGGCATACCCCGCTATTTTTTAAGCTTTGGAATGTCGTAGTGAATCCACTTTTCATCTCCCGTGATGATATGGTGCAGAAAACCTTTTCTTTTTTGCCGCTGAAGCAGCAATTCACACAGAAGAAAGCGTCATTTAACGTGTCTCGGCTTCCAC
The DNA here is from genome assembly GCA_949316085.1 of Hypercompe scribonia. Classification (NCBI taxonomy): domain Eukaryota; kingdom Metazoa; phylum Arthropoda; class Insecta; order Lepidoptera; family Erebidae; genus Hypercompe; species Hypercompe scribonia. The sequence continues at coordinate 22,626,869 of OX438968.1, read as the reverse complement.
GTACGGCACCCAATGACTTTGCTATTGGATCATTTCTAACGTTTTTAAACGTTTTCAAACTATTGAAGCATTTACTTGCAATATTTTCCCGAGCTTTACTAGTGTTTGTATATCGAATTCGATAGAGCATTGTCACTATATATTTCAACATGAATTCTGTGCGCCTAAACTGCAGATTTCTTGTGAATAAAATTCCTTTATTTTGGCACAAAAGTCGACATATTTACAACAGATAAATAAACATGGTTAACACTGTGGTAAATTATATCTACTAGAATTTGAGGTTAAAGATACTTATTACATTAGATTACTATTAGTGCATATAGTGAAAGTGGACCACTCATGTCTTCAAACGAACCGATGGTCGCTGTAGCCGAAGTGTGCTAGAGTAGAGACCACACAGAGTGCCGCTACGATGTCTTTTAAAAACAGTGGCAACATATTTAAAGTCGTAATACATGTTATAGATAAATTACACCCAGATACAGAAATAACATATATAACATTAATACACACATCTTACACTAGAGTTGACAAAATTGAGTTCACAAATTTTGCTATTACTAATTACTAAACCGACAGACTCGTTTCTACCACGGTATTTATTTATGAAATTTATTTATTCAGATACATGTTTAAATATTGAACAACCGAAACCTGAGGACTAAACATAAACTAAAATTTCACAAATTAGGCCATTATTTGCGAAATATCCATTCGATTTAAATTTAGGAATTTCACGAATTCAACACTTGCATTAGTACCTAAATTGGAAACCTGTTAAAGCTTTTAAAAGCTTAGTCATATATAGTTTCGCTACAATACGAAACTGAAGCTTGGTTAACGATATTAGTAAAAAAATATATACTGTTAAATTTGGCAAATGGATACATTCCAAATGACGACCTGATATAGGTTTGAAAGCAAAATTATCGCTGCAGGTGGTACAAGATCTCAATCGTAATGGTATTCATTAGTTCAGTATTCATCTCTCTAGTCTAGACGGAAAAATATTTCTTCATTCTAATATATTAAATATTAAAACATGACCTCGTTTTCAATTACTGAAGTTAGGTTTATATAATTATATGATGTGCCTACAACATGAATCCTAGATGAACTACACTGTGGCTGCTCGAGGTCATGGATAAGATTTCCATCCAAGAAATAACGTATAATTTCTGTAATGAACGCGATAATTTGATCTATGTTGTCATTAGGTATATCTATAATCTTTACGTTATTAGTAATTAACGACTGCACGGTTGGCCTAGTGGTTTAAGCGGTTGCCACACCGCTCTCTACTGCGCCGAGTGTTACGAATTCAAACCCCACATGAGACAACACTTTGTGTAGTCCACAAATTGTAGTTCTGAGTCTAGGTGTTCTTTGTGTCTGTTTTTTGTGTGTTTGTAAACTGTCTCTCATGTCCCTCTCACAATTCTGACTTCGTAAACTGTTCGTTTTCTATTTAATGCATATGGAGAGTATATCATCAGACGAGCTTGTGAGGATTGGAATGGAGGAGTAACTATAGGTGGCACTAAGATCTCCAATCTTCAATATGCGGATGACACTACTCTTTTCGCCAGCAATGAAGCTGAAATGGTCGACATTCTGCATCGAATGGAGCGAATCAGTCTTGAAATGGGGCTCAGAATCAACCATAGCAAAACCAAACTCATGGTGGTTGACCGGGGTAATAAGCTGCATTTTTCGGGTGTCCTTAAACTGGAAACAGTGGAGGATTTCGTCTACCTCGGAGCTAACATAAGCAACACTGGTTCGTGTGAAAAGGAAATCAGAAGACGCATAACTATGGCTAAGATCGGGATGTCCTAGCTGCGGGAAATATGGAGAGATCGTAACATTTCCCGCAAAACGAAAATGCGACTTGTGAAGACCTTGATATTCTCCATATTCAGTTATGGGGCAGAAACATGGACACTGAGGAAAGCTGACCGCAACCGCATCGATGCCTTTGAAATGTAGTACTAGAGGCGAATGCTTCAGATCCCATGGACGGCCTTCCGCACAAATGTGTCTATCCTACAGGAACTCAAAGTAAAGACCCGACTCTCATCTTTGAGGGTTCGCCTTCGAAGAGTACTTGAGTTCTTTGGTCACATCGTCAGGAAAGAAGGGAGCAACCTCGAGCAACTTATGGTCACCGGAAAGGTTGACGGCAGGAGACCAAGAGGACGTAACCCAACTAGGTGGACTGACCAGATCCGAACAGCCTTGGAGACCAACTTACACGTTGCCCTCCATTCGGCCAAGGAGAGGAATAAGTGGCGTGCAACTGTTCGGAGCAAGATCATCCCTCAACTAGGGAATCACGACCCTCAGTAATGAGGATAACGACGCGAGCAGGAGGAAACTGTTCGTATTTAGTTCAGCGGTACTACCCTGGAATGTGTTCACGGCTGAAATCGGTATGTCTACAAATTAATTTACATTCAAAAAGAAAGTTCATCATCTCTTTCTCAACGAACTGGCATAATTATCTAATCCATAGCATACCTTAAATTTCGGTATTCATAGCGTATATATATATATATATGTATATGTATATGTATAAATGTATCTAACTTCTGTGCACCTACTACCTAATAAAATTTCTACACCAGCCGAAGATTAACTGGTAGAGAATGCCCTGGACAGTCCACTGATGTACAAAAGTAGTGCATAAAGTTTGTAAATAAAATAAATAAAAATAAAGTCCTCCGTGACACAGGATTTGTTCCTAGTGCGGCCAATGTCTTAATAAAAATGAGAAAAAAAATGCTTATTAGAGGTCTCGTTACCATAGCACTGACTCCGTCTGGTTTAATATCAGACGACAGTGGGAGATATCTCAAGTTATAATTATTACTACTTGATATGGGAAAACTTCTGGTTTCTCTCTTGTAACATTTCGAAGAGCTATTCGCCGTAATTTGTGGTGATTTCACCGTAATTTGAGATTAATGAAGGTACCTTTGGTTTTAATTAAAAAACCTTTGAATGTATCAAACTTTTATCATCATTTTTGGTTTATCATCATTTTTGGTTTATTTCAAAAATAAAAGGTAAATAAAATAACATTGCTTATACGCACAACATTATCATTTTTCAAGAAATCACTCCGACAACTTGTAGTAAAGCAAGAGAAAAGATGTTACCATTTAAATTTCTAGAACTTGAAAGTTTGGACATTATTTCATTCTTCTAACATGTTATTTCGAGAAGTCCCGTTGAGTTATTTTATAAATTATTTTGTTAATATTGACATGAAGCCCACAGAAATACTTTATTTTCTTATATACATTGTTAGTCTTTATGCTAGAAACTTCATCTAATTTGTAACATACCTATTTATGTCATCAAAGGGAATAAATGGTTTTTTAAAATTATTTTATAAAACTGAAACCATCCTTCACTACAGACTTGCTAATTAATTAAAAAAAAATGTAGCGTTATTAATTTTCTTAGTACTTACACTGATAAACAGAATAACTTCGTAGTTTTATTTCAAAAGATCCTAGCACTTTACACTAACTGAATATAGAAATACTCCTCTTTGAGTAATCAAATCCGAAGGCACGAGTTTACAAGCAACTAGAAAATATTTCAAAGCTGGAATTTTGTCGTATTTCAAAGAAACTATTCGAAGTTTTGAAATGTTATGCCTGAATATAATACTGACTGACTGCAACTGCAGGTACGAAATGGAAACATAATTTCAAATTAAAATTAAATGCACCGTGTTATTAGTAATAATAGCACTTGGAAATGACAAATAGGTTTATAAACAGTTGGTTACCGCAGTACGAGCCATAGCCTAGCTTGAGATGTGTGATATTATTATTATTATGACCGATAGGTATGTTATACAATCTTTTATTTATTTTCAAATTGATAAACTATACACACAAGCTTCAAATGTAACATTTTGGCGCACAGCGTTATTTAAGCATAAAGAAACAAAAGCGCAACTATATTATCCTTTTATCAAACCTATTCGTTTTCCCTGCGGTGTGATGGACCGACGACTTGTGAAAAAATACTCAAACCTAGTTAACTATAATTCATTCCTGTCTTAGATAAAAGATAATTTACTATCTAAATTAATTTAAATTAATTTTAAAAAAGTCTAGAAAAAGACGTAACATTTATTGACTTATGTATTTCCTCGTCCAGGTTAACGGGTTATGTTTTGTAGAACGTGGGCCCTCCCTTGTGGTTTGGAGAATTGAATTTGCGTAAAATGTAGCAGTGGGCACTAGGATATATTACGCCAAAAACAAGCAAAGTGCGTGTCCAGCCAAGTCCAACGTAAGGTTTCATATTTGGGACGTTTAATTTGAGATCTCGAAATTTAATTACTGCAAGAGAGAGGCGAGATACTCTACTGAAACAAACAGCAACGCCTTAAGGCCTAATAACTCTTATAACGCCCTCAAATTGTTCTCCTCAGTATAAAAATAATATGACAATTAGGGATAAATCTAGATGTAATATCTGCGAGCATAAGTACACCTTCTATTTATTTGACTGTGACTGCATATCATAGTCTACTTCGTGCATATTTCTTTGTTAATCGAGAGGCAAGTGGTAGTTGCATTGATAATGCACAGTTTACGGTAAATTTTGCAAAATAAAAGTAACAACCTTAATAAATATGATGATGACGTATGCATCCTGTATAATCCTAACCGATTTCGGACACGCCAGGTATTCTCAACCGAGACAAACCAACGACACAGAAGATATTATAATACACAAGTATGTGTGCTTATAATCCGATGGGATAGCTATCCAACGCCACCGGAAAGAGATCAGGACCGACACATACAAACTTAACACACATACTTGTGTATTATAATATCTTCTGTGTCGTTGGTTTGTCTCGGTTGAGAATACCTGGCGTGTCCGAAATCGGTTAGGATTATACAGGATGCATACGTCATCATCATATTTATTAAGGTTTTACATGTTTTCCGAGGCACGGGGATTAGGACCTCAAATTCTAAAGTCCGCGCTGTTGTTAAGCATTTCTATACATCGGTTAAATTCAATAATACTCATTATCTACAATTGCATACAAGATCGCTAGACCTATGAGGTGACCTGTTAATAAGTTAATTAACTCTTAATGTATAATATTATTTAAAAAAACAGCTGCTGTTTTTATAGTTTAGACTACGGGCGATATGACTAGGCTTACGTATGGAAGGTGTGAAGAAATAAACTAAGTAAACCCACATGGTGTAATATAAATATTATGTGCAAAATACGAGGGAGTTTGAGAACGGATATTTAAAACGTACACTTCGCGTAATCTCCTTACCGGACAACACGTCCAGGAGTACAGACAAAGTTTAAGTTCGAGGACGACGTGACTACATGTGATAATACTGCAGGCATTACATATTTAGTACAGGACGCAGTAAATATTCTCTCAAGAATGTACTCGTACAATATTCTAAGCAGACTTTCTATACAAATTGCGGCACGTGTATTCAAAATTCCCCAGTAAAACAGTATTTAGTTCCAAGCATTAGGAAAATTAATATATGTTTCATTTTCCTAATGCTTGGACTTTATGATTATTTCGGCAGATTCTTTACATGTCGTTTTGCTCGTTCCCATACGTTAAGTTAAGTTATTGAAGGTTTGTATGTGTTGATTTATAAATCGATGTAGTTAGTATATTTAAATATCAAAGAATATTGTACAAACTTCTGGTGTGTCAAAAATATTCATTAACTGCTACATTGTTTCTGATGTTGATTCACATAGAAAGAAATGTATTTCTTTATTTTTTAATGAACATTCTGTCTTACGGCAAAGTTTTTTAATGTTATACTTATTTTAACCCTTAACATCTCACAAATGGTCGTCTAATTTCAAACATTGGTAACCAGGCTGCTTATTCATAACTTGGGTATCGTAAGAAAAGACCACGAGAGCAAACCGCGCAGCAAGGCATGAGTATAAAGAGAAGAAATATCCTGTGGTTTGTTTCACATATCTCTTCCTTGGTTTGCCCCTTGGTCGTTTCTTAAGACATCCAAGTGACGAATATGCAATGTAGGAAGGAGGGTTTGGTCTACTATACGCTAGCAAGACAGGTTAATATAGATTAACCCGTCTGTATATGTCCAGCAGAGGACTGTGAAAGGCTGTTGATGATGTTGTAAAATAAATTACACACACTCACAGAATAAATGACAAACATCTAATCTGTACCCTTAAAATTAATCTTATAACTTATAAATAAACAAAACGAAACCTTATCTACTTATTGTTAAAAGACATTATTTCCTGAGATAAAAATAACAAGTCTCATCTTTACCACCAACAATAGTTTATGTAACATATTACACAAAGGCCGTGGGTTCGAATCTCGACTAAAACAATGCATAAGCATGCTTAATTACGCCTTCGGTAGTGCATTTTGGGTCATTCATAATTTCTTTACAAAAATACTTTAAGGCTTTGTTACGTATGAGAGTATATGTTTCATAAATACATACTTCAAATTATAATATTGTATAATATATATTTATGCGTTATTGGCTTTGACTTTAACCTTTTTTTTCTATATTAATAGCCTGCCAATGTGACTCTACTCTCCCTGATGAAAAGCATGAACAGAATCCAAGAGTTGTAGTCACCATACTCATTGCAAATGCAGACAAGGCAGTATGGTGACCCACACCCGTCGGCGGTGAGATACTTTTTCACGTCCCGCTTGGGGACGTAAAGGGCATGACATCCATCGTGACAGTGTAAGGCTCACACAGTTACCACTGTAACTATCACCCCTGCATTATTAGGGCTCCTGTCTCGCACTTACCAACGAAACACGACAACATGGATACTGTCGCTTTAGGTTGATCTTCTGGAGGAGGGTAGTACTGCCCCGGTCGAGCCGACCCGCTCGTGCTGAAATCAGCGTGGCTCTACTACCTAGGTAACCTTTTTTTAGAGGATTATGTTTTATTATTGTAATTATGTATTCTTTGACATTATTACCTCTTTGGCACACCCTGAAGCATTTTAATGAACTTTGGCTTTTGAGGTCGTTAGATTCATTTTAATTGTGAAGGTGAGACTAGTCACTGCAAATATTAAAAATTTTGATATTATAATAACAAAAATTTATCTTCAAACATTTACATGTAATTTGAACGAAAAATGACATAAACAAAGTGGATGTAGTTAAATTGGTGGAATACTTAACGACTTTCATACAGTTGTTTTCTTTTTTAAATAGTTTGTGATTTTATTTTTCTATTTATCGGCACTAAATAAAAAATAAATAATGTCATGGTGGAAAAAGAGAAGAGATCATTATTGCAATATAAAAACTTTAAATAAATGTTAACATACAGAGAAATCTCACCTTTAATAAATATCAGAAATACGCATTAAATCATTTTCAAAGTAAAAAATGGTTTCAACGTGCCTGACGAGATTTACAAATGCCTATGCATTGGGTTTATGTTAACAAACAAATTGAGTAAATATTAATATTAATTGGTGAGATACGTTCGTATCGTCTTATCGCAGTTTAGAAGGGAAAAATCCGTACATATTGTATGAATAACGTAATCAATATTTTCTTCCTTCAAATCATGGCCCATTCTCAACACTTGAAATAATTTTGTGTAGATAATTAGCGATAATTGAGCATTTTTTGACCGTAAAATAGTATAGATCTGTTACTTTTTCAAATGTTCATTAATTTGACTGCTTCGGTGGCACAGTGGTAGCGTATGCGATTGCTGTGTTTGAGGTCTTGGGTTCGATCCCGGGTTGGATAAAATGTTTGCATGATCTGTAAATTTCTGCTTCGCAGTTTGGTTGTTTACTATGTATTATACGTATATATTTACAAAAAATAAAATATATATGTATTTATACAAGTTGTCTAGTACCCATAGTACAAGCTCTGCTTAGTTTGGGGCAAGATGGCGCTGTGTGTTAAAATGTCCAAAATATTTATTTATTTATTATTAAAAATTTAAAATATACATACTTGTGTTAATACTGGTAGTCACTTATCATTTACATATCATATGATCATATGCATAAATATCTTTAAAAAATATTACCGACTTTAGGACGCCTATATTAATATGAATAAAAATATTACAATAATCTTTAAATAAAAAGACTTGTCCTGACTGACTGACTAAAAAGCTACTCTACAAGTGACCCATTATCAGTGAATCATTAGTTTACTTAGTAAATAATAATATATGTAAAAACTAGAAATACAATTTGTAAAGTACTAGTGCTGCCATCTATTGTAAATTGCCTGAACTGCGCCAGATTTTGCCTCTCAATCGATAAAACGTTCTCAAGTAAACTACTGGAGGGCGTTACTATACACACATCAGTTTGTTAGTAGTTACAATTCTGACACGAAAATAAAGTTAATCAGGTATTTTTAAAACAGTTTTTACGGTATAATGGTACAAACGAAAAGACAGGCCACCTGATCGGACGTTTATAACTAACGTTGCTCATCGACCACCGCACAGGCATGGCCATTGACGGTCACACTCCGAGGTCCTCACTAGCAGGAACTTAACCTCGCTAGGATAACTAGCATGTTGGACCCTGTGTGGAACCCATCTGCAAAGGCACACACAATGTGACACCTGGAACTCAAGAGTCATAGGAGCAGTGCTGTACAGTTGTCCATACAATTACAATTTTACAATTACGAGTACAATGAAAGTAAATTTTGGTTAAAAGTTATCAAATCGTAGTTTTTAGCAAGTGAGTATGTTGGTGAAATGTTAGCTAAAAGAAACCGATAAAAACCTTTGTAAAATAATGAAAAGAAATATAAAGATTTTGGTTTTCTCATTTTCCTGTACTTATTTCATTACATTTAGCGCATTTATTTGAATTATAAAAGAAAAATATTATCAACTATACAAAAAAAAACATATTTTTTACTTAAAACAAACACATATATACAGATTACAGTGTAATGCGACAGCCAAGAGTACCTCAAATGGTTCAAGTTACCATTTTGTTGCATTGTGTTTTATGAAGAACAGGTTTGGGTTGCGTCTTCACCCGACGAACTAAAGAAGACACTCCAATGGAGTAATAGCATTTTCATCTCCATTCCATATACTCAAATATATGCTCCCATGTTCAAAGGACCGTAATGAACCAGTAAGTGCACTGAAACATCACAACGGCAAAACGATTTTAGAGCAAGCCTTAAAATCATTATACGTTTTGCTTTGACACCAACTATCGATCAATTCATTAATGTCGGGTCTTGCATGCATTGTGGTTCATTTCTAAAAATCTATTTTCATTTGATATTTTGAATCTTATGCAAGTTTAATTTAAAATTGTTACTTAAGATAATAATGTATTACAGTAGAGTTACTATTATTTTACTGTGGTATAGCGCATGCACCTAAACAACAATATTTTTACATAACTACTCGTATTACAAATACTTACACTATGATTGGTGTCACATAAGCTCGATAATAGGTTGGTTCATCACTACACAGAAGATCAGGTACCTTCAGAAATGTAACTCTACGGAATTGTCATAAAAATCTACATCATACAACGCTTCATAATGAAATAGTGGATGCAAACAAAAATCTATGGAGAAAAGTTCGTGTCAATTATAAATGCACGATTTGTTGCTGACAAAAAACCCTAGTATACATTCTTTGTAAACTTGGAACCCAACGTCAATAATAAATACGGTCAAAAACCTTCAGTATATCTTTCATCAACGATACCAACATCATATATGTTAACTACAAAAATTTTATGAGACCATACCGGTGTGTCAATTGTAGAGAAGAACTTAAAACTTCAAATTGTCTCAAAAAAGAGAGACACACGTCAGCAAATGTTTTATCTATTATGATGATCACTCTGCCTACTCCAAGGGGCTGCCTCTACAAATTAATCTTAGTATAAAAAAGCCAAGCGAGGTAATAGTAATATACAATCAGTATAGTTATCCTATCTCCTATCTTCTCTGCATCACCCAATCGGTTGACTGGCAGAAAATGCCTTAGGCATTAAGTCCGCCGATGCATGTATTTGTGCATAAAGTTTTAAATAAATAAAAAAACAAAAAAAGTATACCAGTCATTGCACTGTTAACCCTAGTGGATTAAGCAGTCGTGAAGTCATCATTACAAAGATAAGGAAAACTTTAAACAAACCCTATTCCAACCTATCTGGCCAGCGCGGTATAGTAGGCCAAAACCTCCTTGCTAAAGAGAGGCCTATGTCTAGCAGTGGACTGTAAAAGGCTGTTGATAATGATGTTGATTAAGCCACGTTCTACTGCGCTAAGTATTGTGTGTTCAAGCTTCACATAGGAAAATACTTTACGTGATCTACAAATTGTTGCTGAGTCTGGGTACTCTTTTTGTCCGTTTTATGTTTTATGTGTGTTTGTAAAATCCCACGATACACAAAATACATTCTTAATGCAACAAATCTAAAAAAGAAACCATCACCCACACTACCCAACCTGAACCAGAGATAATAAATGATTTGCCAAAACGGTAGAAGAGATGGTTTGACGACACAACGCTATATGACAGTAGCTCACGTGGTACCTTACATGAAGATTTTACTGTAATGCAAAATAATACCTGACCCTACTTCGCTGCACAAGTTCCACAATATTGCAAAAAGGTCAACACGGAACCCAGATCTTAATTCTATGAAGCATGCTTGGCCACGTTTAAAAAAGGTTGTATATTATTGTTGCGATAAATCCTGTGCTCACAACGGTGGCAAGTAAGAACAGCGATTACACAAGAATGGAATAATATTCAGCGAGACGATTTCAGCACGAAGGGGCCGGCTCGACCGGGACAGTACTACCTCCCCACAGAAGACCAACCTAAAGCACCAGCAGTATTCGTGCTCTAGTGTTTCGTTGGTGAGTGTGAGAACGGAGGCCCATTGATACAGGGGTGACAGTTATCGTGGTAAATGTGTAAACCCTACATTGCCACGATGACTGTCATAGTGTGGATCACCACACTACATTATCTGCATTTGCAATGAGTATGGTGATCACAACTCTTTGGATTCTATTCATGCTTTACATCAGGCAGAGTAGAGTCACTTTGGCAGGCTCTTCATATATAAAAAAATAGATATATACTGAACTGATTGAAATCTGTAATAAGGACATGTGGTGGCAATACACTTTAACAAACGAGAAAAACTTGTACTCAACCTTTGATGCAAAAATATTTTTTTCAACAAACTTATCAAATCAATTTTTGTTACATTTCTCGTTTTTCTTCAAAAAATTGAATAGATGATGATATATAGGATTCAATAGGATATAGGTTTAAATTTGTATGAAAAGTTTGAACGCTTGCTTATTTACTTCAATGACGTCTTGTACGTTTACGCAGTTTATGAGTCCGTCAATGTACTAAAATAGTTTTATCACGCTTATTATCGACATCCTATAGCTTTAATGACCACTATAAATAAAATTCCTAGGAATAATAATTGATGAACTTTAAAGATATTCATATCTTTACAGTAACGATGACGTTCTAATAGCTAATTTCGGCTACAGCGTCCAGTCTCGAGGGACATCAGCTAACAACACAAGAGATATTAAAGTGCTCAAGTGTGTGTGACAGTTACTCTTCTCACTCTCATAATCCGATGGGACAGCTATCTGACACGGTCGTCACTAACCGACGTCTTTACGTATTCTCCGAGGCACGGGCTTCAGACTCCAACTTTCAAACTCCAGACTCTTATTAATCAAGAAAACTCAATACACTGTTTTGACCCGACCAGTGAATCGCACCCGAGACCTCTTGAGGTCTCGGGTGCGAGGTCTCGATTCACTGGTCCATGTGCAACTGCTGATCAAGATCAGCAGTTGCACATGGTAATTGCTAGTTCAACGAAGTAGTCAACATTGCATTGGAACATCTCAGGTATTTGAATTGTGTAAGAAAAGAACGCGCGTTATTCAACCTATTATACAAAGGTACTTTGAAGTTTCAGAATATATTTCATTATTCCAAATTAATTATGTACGTTGCAGTTAATTTACGTAAGGAAAATCATAGTTAAATTTTCGAACAAACAAAGAAAATATTTACATCAGAATAGTAAAATGCTTAATTACAGTGAGTTTCATGTGAAATAAAATTATATGATCTCTGATTCGAGTGAATATTGTTTAGTTTGATTTTGTGCAAATATAGTCAACGTAAATGAAGCTTTCAGGTGAGTTCCTAGACCGTCAATGCAGTTGTGAAGTTTAAGCCAATAACCGGATCTGAACGTGCAGGATATATTTGCAGTTCCTAAGGGGTTGTGTGCAGTGAAAACAAGCTCGAGCCAGAGCACAATACGAGGAATTTACATGTAAAATTATTTATATACCTCAGGGAATGTTAAAGTACTATTTAGTGTTTACTTAATACTAGTTGGCATCGATGAAAAATGATGATCAAAACTGTCAGAAAAAATAGAAAAAAAAAATGTTTTGAGATTTATTTTATACATATTGTTGATGGATCGCATTTACTTTTTCCATTGAGGACCTCATGGTGCAACATCAAGTGTACTCTACAAAAGAAAATTGTTTTATTTTATCAATCATAAAAAGCAGAGGGTACGTTACGCGAAGAAAACAAAACTTGTAGTTTCAATATATTTATAATACAAGAATTAATAGACTTACACTTATGATTTAAGCTTAAACTCAAACTTAGATATATTTAACCCATGATTTACGAGTAGTTTAGCGTCGCCAAAGAAAATGGGTTGTGTTATTTAAGCGGTTAGTAAACTTACTCGTATATGATACTAAAGTTAAACAGAACTGTGATAATGAGAGTGATTTAATTAATTAAATTACTCATTAAATTAATTATATTATAATTACATACTTGTGAAAGTATTTCTAATATAAGAAGCCATAATTTCGTAGTAGTAATAGATAATTGGAAATTGTAATTTCTTTTATATATTATATAAAGTAATTATATAATTAAATTTAAAAGTATATTACTATTAATTAGTGCCTGAGTATTTTTCCAATTTGTAGTTAATACTGAAACTTTATTTCTGAAATAAACAATCCATTGGAGTAATTACCTTTCCGCCGACTGTCCTATTATGTCGACTTTACTGAATTATCATATTAGTGGAGTGCCTGGAGCATTCAAAACCGTAAAACCTCGGATTAGAGTTATAGTGAATGAATTAATATGATCGATGTGGGATATTGTTTTTTAAACTATAAATTGCAATGTTTACCCAAAATTTTTTTGTGCACTCCATTTTTTTTTTGTTTAAACAAATTATTATAAAAAAATAATGTTTGACCATATATTTTCACTTTAAACAGTAATTTTTTTTATTTATATGTTAAATCTTACCGAAGTAGACATATAGGATCATTTTCCAAAGATACCTGTATATAAAAATAGCAGTAGGGATCTCGAACAGGTAGAAAAACGTGGAGGGGAGAGCGGAGCGGCAGTTGGTATGTACAATGGAATTTCTCGGCCAGTTTAATTATAAATGAAACGCACTCTATTGTGTACATTCATAAAAATAAGGTAATTAATTACGACTAATGAAAATAAAAAAAAATATTAGTTCAAAATCTGTTTATTTAAATATGTATTACATTGTTGTCTACATCAAATATTTTTTTCTACTTCATCTATCTGCATAACAGGCGAAGTATTGGAACAACTATTTCCGCTGCACTGGCTGGCTCTTATATCTCTCCGAATAATTTCGCTCGCCGCTTTCAGAATATGAAATTCTTCTTCTTTACTATTACATTTTTGATTGTACCAATTTTCTGTTAATACATCATGGTTAATTTCTTAAAACGTATAATGGCATTGGACCCAAATTTAGTTGAAATGATAATATCATCGTGAAAGTGTTCTATTAGTCGTTTTTTAATAGTTTTTTCATCGGGGATATGCTCTCTAGTGATGACGTTTTTCAACTCTTGCATGGTAAATTGGCAATCATCATTCTCTTCTATGTACTTGTAAATTTGCTCCATTGCTGCATCTACCATCGAAATTCTCAGATTAATTTTCTTTTCAACATTACTGAGGTGAATTGAATTTTTCAGCAAATTATAACAATCCGAATGATGTTTTACTGCAAGTGTCTGTAAGTCGGTTTTACCAGAAATCCTTTTATGGATATCACGATAATAAACAGTTTTCTGGACGGCTATAAAATTCGTGATGGATTCATTTAAAGTTGGAGTGTTGATGTATGAAATCTACCTACGCTGAGCTTTATTTATTTATTTTTTTATTTTTTTTATTTCAAGAGCCTGCCAAAGTGACTACTCTGCCTGATGGAAAGCATGAATAAAATCCAAAAGTTGTAGTCACCATACTCATTGCGACTGCTAACAATGCAGTATGGTGACTCACACTATGGCAGCCTATTAAAATGCTTTTCTACTTTTCTTTTCTTTTTTCCTTTTTCTTTTTTTCTTGTTTCATACTTTTCTTTTTTTCTTTTCTTTTCTTTTCTATAATTTTGCTTCTTTTGTTTTATCAGCTTCTTGTCCGCAAAAAAAAACAGTTTATCCCCAATTGAAGTTATTGAAATTCATGCTACTTCGAAGTTTTTTTTTCAGAGACGATAATGAGAGATTTTCACGGACCTTATTTTTATACATTGGAATGTAATAATACTTTTAATAAGTAATATACTTTTTATTAATATATTTTTGTCGACAACTTGAATGAGCAAAAACAAATTCAGTTTGTAGGTGAGGTAAGAATCCCTCTTGTCGTTCGGTTGGAGCGGCTTGTAAAGAGATTACTCCTCTACTAATTTTTATCATTTCACCTAACTATGAATTTGTTTTAGAAGATGAACCCAGGTTTATACATATTATGCAGCTTTTTTCATCAGCCATGCTGCTGGCCGTTGGTTTATCCATTGTTCGATATCTAATAAAAAACAATTAATAATTAATTCATTGCATTTGATTCATTATTATCATATATTTTTTTTATTGAAACTGATCTTTAATTTTCGATTTATTTATTATTTAATTAATTCAATAATGAACTGTAGTTTTCAATATAATCACTTACCAAATTAAGCAATACAAAATAATTTGTAATAAATTAATATAAAAACGTCGTCTTCAATACATCTTCCAGTACAAAAATATACAAGAATTTTTCACTAAAAAATCAAATTTTCACTGTTATAGAAGCACAATATTCATAGAACACGTATTACTTGCAACTAAACTAGCCGATAAATTCTATTGTACGTATGATAGCAGCTGTCGCTCCGTTCTCCCCTCCACGTTTTTCTACCTGTACGAGATCCCTACTGCTATTTTTATACACAGGTATCTTTGGAAAATGTTCCTATATGTCTACTCCGGTAAAATTTAACATATGAATAAAAAAAATTACTGTTTAAAGTGAAAATATATGGTCAAATATTAATTTTTTACAAAACCTCTTCAACAAAAAAAAAATGGTGTGCACAATAAAATTTTGGGTAAACATTGCAATTTATAGCTTAAAAAGCAATATCCCACATCGATCATATTAATTCATTCACTATAACTCTAATCCGAGGTGAAAACCCCCAGGCGCTCCACTATATGTCTATTGCATTTACGTCCAATTTACGTGGTTCATTAATGGTTAGTTTTTACTCCAAAATTTTAAATTTAAAAAAACTTGTCACCGCTTTGACAGTTATCAAACATTTTACCATTGGAGTTTTATTTTGTCGACTTCAGTACCGTGATGAACCAAATTTTTATCAACTTATTTCTACTCAGTAATTGAATTATTCATAATGTTTACAAACACAAACACCATAAATCAGAATATAGATTCTGTAGACAGATGGCACACTCGACTGTAAATATTTCATGACAGTTAAACATTTTTTTTTTAACGTTAATTATTTTTTGTTGTGTAAGAGAAGTTTCAGATTTGATTAATTTATATAAAAGTGCATTAATAAATATATTAAATTAAATTAGTATTATTTGTATCCATACATTATGCTGAGTTTCCGTATTTACAAGAAAATTGCACACGTCCGTACAAATAGTCAGCGAGGTGATTGTTAAAACAATGCTTTCGGCTTTCTGAACCAAACTGGAGATAAATTAGAAAAGTCGATCATTAACTGTTTCCTTTCTGTTCTGTTTTCTTCTGGTAGATTGAGAAGGTTCTTGAGAATCCAGAATTACTTTTGAACAACAAATATTTTGCCTTATTTATTAATTAGCCATTTTTGTCAAAGTGGATGCCATCTTTATATATGGATAAGTTGTACTGTAGTACTCTAATCGCGCTGGGTGATGTCTGGCGGACTGCAGCTCATCGATTAATATTGGGGAGTTCTATATATTTCATAGCCAAGTTATGGACATTATTTTAATAAAGTGATCAACTACGTCATTCAATGTTGAATAAAATTGAAGTTTTTGACTATGTTTATGTTATTAGCAAAGATATAACTAATAACTAATATCAACAATAAATGTTTCAGACCTTCGACCACACAACGTCATCTAGTTTCAAACTTCGCAAGGCTTGTGCTATAACTAGACTGACTGATAGAATACTTATGTACTCTGTTTTGTAAATACTACGTACATATTATACATAGAAAACACCCGAACTTCGAAACAAATATTGGCAGATCATACAAACATTTGATTCGACCCGGGAATTGAACCCGAGACCTCGAACACAGCAGTCGTATTCACTACAGTTACGCCACCGAGGCAGTTATATATTTATATAGTTTTAGTTCAATTGAAATATTAATGATTTTACAAAGTTGTAGTTAATGAAATGTGTTTTATACAGACCGGTATTATATATTCAAATACCAGTTTCAAAGTTCCCTTTGATGAACAAATTTCAGTAATTATATTCCGTATTTATTCATGAACTTAAATATCAGTTTCAAAGCGTATGTAAACCCACTGACGAGAGCTTTATTTCAAGCTTAATTTGCACGAGTGAAATGCACTTCATTAAATATTTTAGTACCTGTAGTAAAAGGCTATTTAATTTTGTAGAGCTATCGAATTTTATTTTTGGTAATGAAATTGTGCAGTAATATTGTGAACAGTTTCCTGATATTTTAGAAACGATGAAAGTGAAGCGTGGCAGAAAAGCATTTTTACGTGTGTATTTCAAAATGTTTCTGTATACATTGAGTCAGAACTCCCGTCTCAAGGGCCGGCAACGCGCTTGTCCTCTTCGAGTTGCAAGCAAAATAGAACATGAAATATGTTTTTGTAAAATAAATATAACATTTCTGTTACTACATAAATGCAACCATGAATTGAAAACTGAATGTTACTGAGGAATGTTCTTTATCATTTCCTTACAGAATTTATTTCATAACTTTTACAGGTAACAGTAATAGTTGTATGAAAGCAAACAGACAGACAACCATGCATACGTTTTTAATAGCTCTCGTACTTAGAGTTTATAACAACATTTTGTACAGAATTCTGCGAAGTACAGATAGTCGTATTAGAGGCGCATTAGTCCATGGCAGACTCGCCTCGTAGATTTTTTACAAATGCATTTATTCAAACAAGGTTGAAAATAACTGATAAAAGGCATTATGAATGCAGAGAGAATTCACAATTCACACAATTTATTTTTAAGCCTTAAATAGAATGTGAAGGATTTAGTCTGCTATGTTTTCACTGGCTGCTGATTTGATTTTTTTATTATCTTTTCTCAACTTAAATATGCGTTTAAAAACATAAGGTATTAAATAATATGTGAATGGAAAACATGTTAAAATATGAAAAAGTGTTATATTAGTATAGTTTCATAATTTCTTTTTTTCAGTTGAATACCATAATCTGAATGCTATAATGCTTGTTATTTCACGTAATGGAATCAATTAGAAAAAAAATGGAAACTATGTATTCGTATTACTTTGTTCCAAAAAAATATTAATTACTGTCTTCGAAGTCTTATCAATTGCACGCGTACGAACTCCTTTAAAATATAAAATTTCATCATCTACGACACATGGTGGGTGGTTTAGGGTACTCAGCTAAAAAACCTCCACGTGGTGTACCTAGGTAACCTTGATGAAGGTACTGTTTTTTCTGTGCTATCTGGAAGAGGGCATCACTGTCAACGGTTAATATTCTAACTCGAAGAGAAGGCCATTTTCTTCGGCCATTAGGTCGAGGTTTAGTCCAAAAGAGGAAGCAGCAAGCATGTTTGTCAATTCCTCTGTGGGTTTTTCGCTCATCGGAGCGGATAATGTCAAGGCACAAGAGTGATATTTATTTTATATGAGATGTAATCTGTCACTACGGCTTATTGAAAGCATACGTCCACGGCAAAACAGGCAAAATTTGTTAAGATAGAAAAATCTAGCATCTCTTTGGCCCGAAAATATACAGAAGTGGATGTAGGTATACTCGTACAGCTATTACTGGATGCAATACGATCAAAATCATATAGATTTCATCATGTCAAAGGGACATTTCTTGATACACTGGTAAAGAAGATAGGTTAATCCCCTCTCCGTGTAATGATGTTTCTTTGTCAATTTATTAAACGGTGGGCTGAATATTTAGCGAAGGAATTACATCTGCGTTCGGAAATCAATAACTTGCCTTCAAAGCTCAACAGATGCATGTACTTAAAACTAACGTACAGATACTATGCTCGCTCTGCCGTACACATTTATTTTTTCATTTCTTAATTTATTTATGTGTTTAGGTACATAAACAATATATATATAGAGAATCGCTTTACATTAGAAGCTGAGAATAAGAACTTATATGTATATCAATTATAGACGTACACCAAATTTTTTTGTACAGAATGTTTAAAGAAAGAAAAAATACAATTTGAGTGTAAAATATACTCAATGCAAACATATCCTTATAAAAAAAAGAAGAAACAAAAAAAAAGAAAACAAACATAATTAAGCTTCACAAAAGACAACAAGATTTAGCACTGCATTATCTTTCGCTTAAAAACTTTAAATGAGTCAAATAAAACATCTGAAAAGCGTCCACATAACGAATTATATTCGAGACACACGTCGTAATAGTGACTGTTTACCAGCGATTGTTCTACAAAATGGAATATAAAAACAATATAGGGCCAAGGTGGGATCCCTATGGTACGCCTGATGCAGCATAATACACTTCAGAATCATATCCCTTTACAGACACAGATAACGATCTACTTGAAAGATATTAACGAAACCAATTCAATATTTTACCATATATTTCGTGATCTGCAAGTTTTCTTATTAGCAAAGTATGATTAACCTTATCAAAAGCACTGGAGAAATCCGTATATATTGCATCTACTTGTTTACCCCTGTTAACGTCTGCAGATAGAGCAGATACAAATGAAATCAAACTAGAATCAACAGAACGACCGATCTTGAAATTGGACGATAATTTTGTACAGTATTTTATTCACCTTTCAAAATAGAGGCATTATGTGAGTTTTTTTTTTTCATTCGTCAGGAAAAATATCTTCTTGAATAGAACGATTGATAATTAAATATACAGGAAGCGTAAGGGCAGCACCACAGCGATTAATTAATACAGGAGGTATCATATCAGGACTTGAATACTTTAAAATGTCTAACTGTTATAATTTCCTAATAATGCCGTTCTAGAAGAAGGTCAAGTAGCTTCTAAACGCTATGAACTGAGATTTAAATAATTTTGTTACAAGCACGAGATACTATAGATAGATTTCTATCACACAGCAAAGTCTAACAACAAACATTTCGTTGAATTCAATAACATAGTAGTTTCTGTTCGTATCGAAACTTCTAAACGAAAACATATGCAGGCAGGAAAACAGAGTTCTGTGTTCTGTTCAACTTTTAATAGAGTTAGCGTAGCATGGCAAAATTTTGCAATATAAACAGGTGTGACATGTTTTTGACTTCACCAGTGTAAAAAATATTAAAAAACATCGATTTTTTATTTACACACAAGGTCATGGAATTAGTACCTCCGATATAATTTTTGTAGTTAAGCATCTATGGACAATTATCTCACTGGGCGAACAATAAAATCGCACGTGGGACTCAAACTGACTAAAACCACTCTGCGTTTTATTCACGCCGCAACTGATGTCACAGAAGTATCCTAAAATGTTTACCTAGTCTTGATCGCCTCTTGAATAACGGGTGCAGAAAGACAGGAGAGTAACCCTTCTCTTAGCAAAATAAGGTAAAAAGGCATCTTGAAGTCTCCTGAACCTTGCAAACTACTACCTCTAAATCACGAAACAGAGAAATGTTATGTACTTCTAACCAAATCAGTGAGTCAAACAAATTATGTTTCTACCATATAAGTTCTGATTCTCTATTTCTGCAATGGACAGGCAAAAATGTCCATTTAAACGTGCAGCACTATCCAGCTTATAGTTTTAAAAATTGTATCAATCTAAATATATCGGAGGCGATCGTTTCATAAAATTGATTTCTCGATAAAAATAGTTTATAAAAAGCGCATGGTGATGGCGAACCAATTATCGAAGTGCTGTGAAGTTTTGTCACTACAAACGAATGCGGCAAGCGATGGCTAGCCAGTATAAGTTTAAATTATTTTCCTACAAACTTCCCATTATTCAAAGAAAAAAGATAGCAAGGCAAAGGTACATCTACAGCGGATTCTCAAACTCTTATTATCCAAATATAATATTAGAAAATACTCAAAGATATGTTTAAAAGGGTGTTCTTCTTACTCACTGGTTGCTTATTTTAGGATCAAGTAACACACAGTGGAAAACAGAAGTTTCCAATCAACATTCATTTCTGAATTTCATTAATTTTTAACTCACTAGTAATTATTGTGTACAATCAAAATCTGATGAAGTAATGTTGTGTATGGTAAATATATGACTTTTTAAGAGAAAAGAATAGAAAAATAGTATAGTGTAGTGTTTTATAGCAATTTGTGACAAAACAGGTATTTTAAGAAGTCCACACAAAAAAACCCAAACTATTGGCATACACCAAAGCAATAATTGGCATGCCTCTGAAAGATGAAGAATCCTATAGGTTTTACGACCGGTTTGGGGACGTGAAAGGCATGACAGTTACCACGATGACTGTCACCCATGTCTCAATGGACCTCCGGTCAGGCACTCACCAACGAAACACGACAGTGTGGATACAGCCAAGAATAGGTAAGTTTACCCTTTATGTGGAAATAATGGAATAAATCTGTGGCACAGTTATGCTTCGGTCCAAAGCCGGTACCTTGACCTCGTGATAAATATGAAACATTGTTTTCCCGGCATGGTTCATTCATTATCGGTCTTCTAACTTCTTTCCGTCCTCCCAACTAATGCCTATGTACGTATGTGTGTATACCTATATTACATGTCATCAAGCATACAGCTACGGCACATATACACAACACCATTCCTGCCCGTTAAAGGAATGAGCATTCTTGAAATTACTTAAAGTCGTACAATTGAGATATAATTTAGAATGATATTTAATTCCAAACAGCGCAAGAAAGTCCAGCTTACCACTATTATGGTGTACCACTCGATAGTTGACTACTCGCTTACCGTACACTTTCCGAGCGCTGCAAGCGGATGGCCTGCACGTTTTACGCACGCGGCCTGCTCGTTTGAAATACTTTATTAAGGGTAAGTTGGGTGATCTTTGTTTTCTGTTGTTTTCCGAGTTTAAGAAATAAATAAAAGAAATAACTGCGAAATCGTACATTGTGAATCGAGACATGTCGAAAACTTACTAGCTATTTCAATGAAGACTGATCACAAATTGTGTCTGTAGCGGAAAACGAAACAATCAGCGCGAGGTCGAGATGGTTGACTGCCAGCTGTAAGCGCGGGGGCAATTGGTTGCCAGCTAGTTTTCGACACGTTGACAGTGAAAAGTTATTTCTATTTAAGGAGGCGTTGTGCGAGAGTGGTGTTGGAATGGAGTGATGTAAGTACTTCAAAACTTAATTTGGCAATCAATAAGAATATACATGTACTCGTAAGTAACATTGGACCATAAAGAAATTCTGAATATTATTTTTATTTTTAAATACTAACGTTGGTAATGACACATGAAAGCATTAAGTACCTACATGATACAAGAAATCAATGCGATCTTTGCCACACTTCCATTTTCTTTAGAGAAGTAATGATTCTTAGTCTGCTATTTCTTTTAATACTGACAACGCTGTTTATCAAAAAAAAATAAAGTATGACATCGTGTTAAGGAAATAAATTATGAAACAACACAGTTTCCACCAAGCGTTCATTTTCAGCTCACATCAGATTCAGTCTTTCCCAACAATTCTAATGGAGGATTTGAACAATGTAAATATCAAAATATCCAGGCTTTACGTTAGTAATAGGATCATGCACTAATTACTAGCTGTCTGCTATGCATCAGTAACAATATTGATTGCAAGAAAAGTAGCAACTAAATTCGTCATATAATATACACCTAACGGAACCGTAAAAGCAACGGGGAATTTACAGGCAGAAATCAATTACTCTATTCATTCTCATATGTCCTGTGTCAATTTACTAAACTATAGTGGTGACAACCCTATCAACACTTAAATATAAATTATCGTTTGAAAAAATAGAAAAAAAAACATACTTTAAATGCAAACAGAATTAAGGAAAAGAAACATAATTTTTGTTTTTACTTCAATTTTTTGATTTAGTTGTTTTTAGTTTGTTTATTTATAATTTTGTTCTTATTTTTTAGTTTTATTTCATAATCAGTCTTAAGTACATTATATAGATTTTTCGTTTGATGTTAATCTTGAAAACATACTTTGAATGATTCAATTACTTACCTGGCAAGACATAGGTACGTCAAGTTTGTGTAATACTTATTACAAAAATGTATTAATATTACCTTTCTACGTAGTAGTATTGTCTTCCACCAACATCTACTGTACTCTGCTTTCTCTTGGACTAAATCACTGCAGCGGTCAGAGGTCTATACCAGTAGTGGACTGTTAAAGGCTTTGACGATGGTCAGACGGGTCAATTTCGGGCCGAAATCTTCGTTGTATTATCGCCTCCTGTATCTCGTAATCCTCTTTAATACTAACATTAACCATTATAAGCATAAAATGATTTCAAAATAAACCGATAACTTGGATTATGGTACCGTTAGGGTGTGTTAGTGGCGTTTTTTATGATTTTACGACTTCTTATAACAGTTTCCTAGCAGTGCCTTGACAGTCTATTACCACTGCAAGATAAAGTCGTGAATGACAGTGAATCGTGTCGTCCCGTATGTAAACACGTCTATTTAAATATATAAGCCATGATGCTTTTAACGACATAGTGGGCACACGTCCTTAGGCTTTACCAAGGCAGCCCTTCTTTTAAATAGACCTTACTACAACATCCATTAAAAACCTTTGAACCGATGGGCGTTTGTAAACAACATTTATGGAAGCTCAAACCCTCGACTGATTTGTCATTTGAGAGTAGATTTGGTGTATAATCACCTTTTAATGAAAAATCTGATATCAAAGTTAATTTGTTGCATTTGTGATGTATTGTGTATAGAGCTGACTGCATTTTTAATGGAATTAATTTCATAGTAATTTGAAGGATGTGATACAGATTTGACTAATAGTTCTAAACTTATATAAAGTCGGTCTTTATTTTTTTGCTTAACGAAGGGCAATTCGCAAACGAGCACTTAAAGTTTCGTAGAATCAGCTGGTGTGAGCGATTCGTCACAATTCAGTTTCGGTCATTTTTTTATTTCAGAAGTGTCATAATAGGTATTTTCGTAGTAAAATAATTAAGAATTATTAGAAACTAGTAGATAACTGGTTAAGTTTTCGGTTACAGTACAATACAATCAAATTACAGTCAACGTTTGATGTTTAATACTTTACTAAAAAAAAAAATACCTACAGTTTTTAGTTCCAAAGTTGATCGGAACTTGTACGAACGAAATAGTAATTGTGTCTCATTCTTTAACTTTTGTGAGTTAAATATATGGTCCACAAAGAAACACCTTGTAAAGTGAAGCAGCTGTGTCTTCAATACTTAGGGTGTATATAAATAATAGCTTACTGTAATCAGATCACTGTCTGTGAATAATTGAATATAAACTTAACAAAAAGTCCTAAACCGGTTGAAGCGACACAGCTATTTTCCTTTGGAGCCCTAGCAGATGGTGTGCATAGTTCGGGGTGCTGGGCTAGAAAACCTCCACGTGGTGCACCCTGGTAACGTTGGCGACGGCACTGTTTCTTCCTGTGCCATTTGGAAGAGGACATCACGCCAACGGCTAATATTCTAGCACAAAGAGGAAGCCATTTTCTTCGGCAAATCGGCCGAGACTTGGTCCAACAGAGCGGGCATTTTTGTCGATTCCTCTGTTGGTTCTTCGCTCTTCGGAGCATTGAGGAGGAAAACCTCGGTAAAAAATCACTATGGTGGGACCCTTTCATGGGTCGGCGTTTCTCCACTGTCAATGGTGGAGAAAGGAGAACGGGCTCGGTGTGTACTCACACTGCCGCCGAGCAGGCATTGGAAGATTTAATCTTCCTGCCACCGTTGTCACATCGTAATCCCGAAAGGAGTGTCGTGGTTATGTCTCGCGACACCAATCGGGGGCGAGGGTCTTGGCTTAGCCGCCCGGACTGCGAGGAAGAAAACCTCTTTAAAAAATTACCCCGAATCCCGTGTTCTGGTGCGTGACCGGGGGATGCATGGCTGATGGGTAGTTCAGTCGTAAGCGCACTCCCAGCCGAGGCACCTGCGGACCCCTCGGTTGGGCATAAATATACGCTTGCCCGGGTATTGGGGATCTCTGCCCGGGTCGACCTTTGTTCTCCCCATCTCGTGGGTTCAAATATGGAATCATTAATAAATAAAAACAAAACTACAGACGAAAAGAAGGAGAAGAAAAGCAGAGGGGAAAAGAGTGCAAGAACGGACGACTTCTCTTCCAACGAAGAGGAGACATTGGTTAGCACGCCTATCTCGGTGGGGCTCCCAGAAGTCATTATGGCTGCTGGGAGCCGTAGAACATCGGAACGATTACGTTCCAAATCCGCTGCGGGTGGTAACTCTAGTGCGAAGGAGGACACACTGGAGCTTATGGCAACGCAACTTTGTGACAGCCGGAAACGCGTACGCTCCAGGGATGATGGCAGCGATACGTCTCAGGAGATGTTGCCTCCCAAGGTTGCAAGCAGTCGTAGGGGGAGATCACGAACTCCGGCCTCGGTTCCGTCAGGCTCCGTTTTCTGCAAGGCAGGAGCCTACAGAAGAGTCAGGGCGGACGGCGAAGCATTAGCGGAAGAGGAGGTCGCAGATCTCCTGCTTAAAATTAAGGAGCCGATGGAAGGGAGTTCTGTTCTCCAAATACCATCATCGATGCAGGAGAGAGCAAATGCGGCGGTGGCCATCATCCACAAAGTGGCCACCAAGTCTAGCAATCTTAAGGGCTGTTTTGTGAAGGCCCTTAAGGACTCCTCTGCCGCTATTGCGGGGGTCGTGGAGAGCCTTATCGGAGACATGGCTCGTCTCCAGGCAGCCAACGAGCGTCTGACGGGGCAGGTGACTGAGCTCAGTGCTCAGTTTGCTCAATTCCGGGCAGATCGCCCCGAACGAGAGGGCTCGCCTCCGTCACAACTTACCCCCTCTTCCAACCTCGGGGGTATTCCTGATGCCCACCTGCGCCAAATCACGGACGCAGTGTGGCGCATGATGGACGGGCGTCTCGCTGGCCTAGAGGCGAGGCTGCCTCCGGCTCCTGTTGTCCGACCGCCGCTCGCGGCAAATAGACTGAAGACCGTATCGGTGCCATCAACGTCTACCGTTGCGGGCGATCATGTGTCCTATGCGGCGGTGGCGTCTGTGTCTGCCGCTCCTGCGGTTGCTCCGAGGGCACGACAGGCGGCTAAAGCAACAGCCAAGACAAGTGCACCGAGGTCAGGGCCCAAAACGGCGGCCAAGCCTAGAGCGGAATTCCCTCCGCTCTCCACTCCAGCCGCTGTACCTGGCACCTCCACGCCTGCTCCCCCCATATCTGCCCCTTCCACAGATGGTTGGCAGATAGTCGGGGGGACTAAGAAGTCCCGAAAGCGGGGTAAAAAGGCTGCTCAAAAAGCAGCCTCTACCCCGCAGTCGCTGTCGGTGGCAGTGGCCACTACGAAGAGGCCGCGCAAGCTGCAGGTACCCAAAACCGCGGCGGTAGTGGTCACCGTGTCACCGGAAGCGGTTAACGGCGGACTGTCTTACGCGGCCATCTTCCAGAGGGCCCGGGCTAGTCTCGCCAATGACATCGGGACGGATGGAGTCAGGTTGCGCCTCGCTCAGACGGGAGCTCGAGTCCTCGAGTTCCCGGGAGCCGAAGGCACAAAGACTGCAGATGCCTTTGCCGAGAAGTTGCGGGGCATGTTTGCGGCCACGGATGGTGTTAAGATCGCCAGGCCTACTAAGTGTGCAGAGTTGCGCATTTCGGGCCTGGACGACTCTATAACGGCCGAAGATGTCCGCGTTGCAATAAGAGAGAAGACAGAGTGCAACGTGGACAACATTAGGGTCGGCACCATCCGCCCCGGTCCAGGAGGGCTTGGCGCGGTGTGGGTCAGCTGTCCCGTAGCGTCAGCCAAAATTTTAGGCGACGCCGGTAGATTGCTCATCGGTCTCGTCAGCGCTAGGATCACAGTCCTGGCGGCGAGACCGATGAGGTGTTTTAAGTGTCTGGCATCGGGACACACACGCGCCAAGTGTGTTAGCTGTTTCGACTGTAGCGGACTATGTTTCCGCTGCGGTCGACCGGGGCACAAGGCGGCAGAATGCTCTGCCGCCCCACACTGCCCAGCGTGTGCGGCGGGTAACAAGCCCGCCGATCATCAGATTGGGCAGAGAGGCTGTAAACCTCCCTACAATTCTCGGCAAGCGTCGGGGGCTAGCCAATCGACCCAGGCTGCCTCTGATGTCGTTCGCATGTCGGCATCGTTGCCCATGGAGGAAGTTGTAGAGACGGTCGAGTAATGGCCCAAGTCTCCAACCTCCTGGTCCAGACGAACCTGAACCACTGTGCCGCGGCTCAGGACCTTTTCCTGCAAACCATGGCACAGTGGTCGATCGGTGTTGCCGTAGCCGCAGAACCCTATTATGTTCCTCCCCGTCCAAACTGGTTGGGTGACCGGGACGGTTCCGTGGCAGTCGTCGGCTCCACGGCGGCTCATTCCCCGCCCTTGTCGCTAAGAGACAAGGGCACTGGATATGTTGCTGCCGAGTGGGGGGGGATCACTGTGTATGGTGTATACTTCTCCCCCAACCGGAGTTTGAACGACTTCGAGGTTTTCCTTAACAGCTTGGAAACCTCGATGCGGCGTCTAACGTCTGGGCACGTCTTAGTGCTGGGGGACTTCAACGCAAAGTCCATTGCGTGGGGTTCCCCCAGGACGGACGCTAGGGGCGAGGCCGTAGAGGAGTGGGCGGCCTCGGTGGGCCTCTGTTTACTAAACAGGGGCTCCACCAACACGTGCGTGCGACAGCAGGGAGGGTCGATAGTGGACCTTTCGTTCGCTACCCCTGCCCTCGCCGCACGAGTAAGGAACTGGCGTGTCCTGGAAGAGGTTGAGACGCTCTCGGACCATCTTTATATCCGATTTGAGCTCTCCCGATCCCAGGACGCCAGTAGGGGTTACGCGGCGCGGCGTTCTTCTCGCTTTCCGCGGTGGGCTGTAGCCAAATTAAATAGGGACTTACTAGAGGAGGCGGCCATTATTCACTCTTGGCTGTCTCCGCAGGCCCCGACCGAGGAGGTCGACATGGGGGCTGGTCGCTTCTGCGAAGCGATTACACAAATCTGTGATGCGGCCATGCCCCGCATCCGAGGTTGCCGGCCTCCACGGAAGGAGGTTTACTGGTGGTCCCAGGAGTTGGCGGACCTCCGTGCGGCCTGTACTCGTGCCCGGAGGTCCTACACCCGTAGTCGGCGGCGACACCGCGAAGAAGGCGGGGAGGACCAGCTTCATGAGGAGTACCGAGAGGCGCGGAAAACTCTGAAGCTGGCCATAAGCCGCGCCAAAGAAATTAAGAGAAAGGAGATGCTGGAGGGTCTCGATCGTGATCCCTGGGGTCGCCCTTATCGTGCGGCGCGACAGAAGCTCCGCACGTCGGGCCCCCCCCTTACAGAGACACTCCAGCCCAGCTTCCTGCGGGAAGTGGTCGAGGGTCTTTTCCCGCAGCGGGTGGAGCACACACCCCCGTCGATGGCCTTCATGGTCGGAGACGACGGGGGGAACGAGGACGATGTTCCGCCCGTCAGGGAATCGGAGGTACGGGCGGTTGTTCTACGGATCCGCTCTAAGAACACCGCCCCCGGGCCGGACGGGATACCTGCCCGAGTGCTGGCCCGAGCCCTCGAACACATGTCGGACTGCCTCAGGGAGGTCCTGAACGCTAGCTTGGCGTCCGGACGCTTCCCTGAGTGCTGGAAAAGCGGGAAGCTGGTCCTATTGAGGAAGCCGGGACGGCCAGCCGAATCGGTAGCGGCCTATAGGCCCATCGTGTTGCTGGACGAGGCGGGTAAACTGTTTGAGAGGATACTCTCTGCCCGCATCGTCCGGCACCTCCGCGAGGTGGGCCCCGATCTGTCGGACGCCCAATTTGGTTTTCGGGCGGGGCGTTCGACGGTCGATGCCGTGCTGCGCCTGAGGGCCGTAACCGAAGAGGCGGTGAGCTGTGGCGGCGTGCTGTTGGCGGTGTCGTTGGACATCGCCAACGCATTCAATAGTCTGCCATTTAGCTGCATCAGGGAAGCACTCCACTACCACGGGGTGCCAAAGTACCTGAGGCGGCTTGTGGCAGACTATCTTGAGGAGCGTACCGTCACGTACGAGGACCGAGACGGTGTTCTAAGGCGGCGGCTCATGTCGTGCGGTGTTCCGCAGGGGTCTGTCCTCGGACCACTCCTGTGGAACATGGGATACGACTGGGCCCTTCGAGGTCGTCTTCCCTCCGGGCTGGGCGTACTTTGTTACGCAGATGACACATTGGTCACGGCCCGGGGGATGAACTTTCAAGAGGCGGCGCGCCTGGCCACCACCGGTGTCTCACTGGTGGTCGGGCGAATTGAGGCGCTGGGTTTGCGGGTGGCCCTGGACAAGACGGAAGCCCTTTTGTTCCATGGGCCCCGTCGTGGTCCACCCTCCGGCGCCTCCATCGTGGTCAATTCGGTCCTCGTACCGGTTCAGGCCCAGATGAAGTATCTGGGCCTGATCCTCGACGGCAGGTGGCTCTTCGACGAGCACTTCCGACAGCTTTCTCCAAAGCTGGTCGGCGCTGCTTCTGCCCTTGGGCGACTTTTGCCCAACCTGGGTGGAGCTAGCGTCGCGACGAGACGGCTATACACGGGGGTTGTCCGGTCAATGGCGCTGTATGGTGCACCGGTGTGGGCGGCGGCTCTGACCGCCCAGAATAGGGCTCGCCTCTGGCGCCCTCAGAGGATATTGGCGGTTAGAGCCATACGTGGTTACCGCACCGTATCGACGGAGGCGGCGTGCGCCTTGGCCGGAACTCCCCCGTGGGATTTGGAGGCGGAAGTGCTCGCCGAAGTTTATCGGCGGACGGCTGACTTCCGGGCGCGTAGCGGCATACGGCCCCCGCCCGAAGAGATACGCGAGTGGCGAGAGGCCGCTCGTCGAGCCACAATGGCTCGTTGGTCGTCCCGGCTGGAGGCTCCACGTGCTGGTTTTGCCGCCGTGGAGGCTCTCCAGCCGGTCATCGCCGAGTGGGCAGGGCGGCAGCACGGGACCCTTTCCTTCCGACTGACGCAGGTCCTTTCCGGGCACGGTTGCTTCGGCAAGTATCTGCACTCGGTCACCAGGAGGGAATTGAGTCCCGCCTGTCACCACTGCGACTGCAGTGAGGACTCGGCTCAGCACACGCTAGCGGTTTGTTCCGCTTGGGCGGCGCAGCGTGGGGTCCTCACTGCAGTTATTGGAGGAGATCTCTCGCTACCGGCCGTCATACGCTCCATGGCCGGTAGCGACAGTTGTTTTACCGCGGTCGCAACCTTCTGCGAAGACGTAATTTCGCGGAAGGAGGCGGCGGAGAAGGCCCGGGAGGACGATATCCACTCGGACCCAATTCGCCGCCGGCGAGCCGGGTGGCGGAGACGCGCATACCAGCGCCTCATGCCGCCTTGAGTGTGGCCGCGGATGGACGGGACGGGTTTTCCCCTCCATCCGCTATAGTGGCCAGCCGCGAGGAGGTGACGTGTGCGTGTGCCAGACGTCACCTAAATGGAGAGTTTATCCGCAGATGGCGCCCACGACAGCGGGCAGGCGCTAGGAGGGATTAGGATGTCGTAATAACAGCTGTTCCCGAATCCCTCCTCTCTCAGGCGCAGAGTGGCACACCGTGTGGTTTTAGTCGGTCCGATTCCGACACACCGCCCCGCCGTAAACCCCGGTGGGGTGACGGCCCGTGGGGGTTTCCACACGTTAAAAAAAATGGTGTGCATAGTTCAGACTGTAAGAAGAGTACTTAATTGTCTGTTAAGAAACTACATTTAATAATAAAATCATGACTATGAATAAGTTGCTAGGCCGAGACAGACTCAGTATAAAGTACTATATGTGGCGCCTCACTTATATAAATAGACAATTATATAGGTTTTTTGATCGTTGTATAAACTATGTACATACCTACAAAAGAACACAATAAATGCCGTGATGATACTAGTAGTGGAAAAGGAGACTTAAAACTTTCATACAGGAATATCTATGATGTTAAATAAAATAAGCCAATTTCTATTGCCATTGTCGTTTTTTTTTCTGTCTTAAGAGCCTGCCAAAGTGATTCTACTCTGCCTGACGGAAAGTATGAATAGATTCCAAGAGTTGTGGTCACTATATTCATTGCAAATGCTGACAACAACACCATAATGGTGACCCACACTATGGCGGCCTTGTGAGATGCTCTTTCACACACCCAGCTTGGGGACGTAAAAGGCATGACAGTCATTGTGACAGTGTAAGGCTTACACAGTTACCACGATAACTGTCACCCCTGCATCGATAGGCCGCCGGTCTGACACTCACCAACGAAACACGAATAAAGTAATAGCAATAAGAAATAATTTATTACAGACCACATTATGATGACATTCATATTTACTAGTGTCATTTCTTGCTTACAAACTAGTGTTAGTGTAATAACACAATTAATAAATTAGAATAACAGCAAGGAGCAGTGCCGCATAGATCAGTGTTTAATAACAACCTTATGTCACAAATATATCCAATATCATCCAATATATAGATACACATATCCAATTCAATGAACACCAGTTCGGTTGCCGAACCGTGCTATCTGTGAATTGAACTGAAGTGCAGTGCTGTATAATAAATATGCTGCTACTATATAACTTAAATGAAACTAGGAGATTATTAATAGGCCGCCGTTATCATACTGCATTGTCTCAAAGGTAAACGTTTTTTTAATCTCTCACAATCTTTTGGCACGGTTTTCTACGATATTTTAAACGAAAGTTCGAAAATATAAATTTATCGATCTAACATCAATATCTGCAAGTACCTATTGATATTTAAAATGGTTAATAATCTTGACTAACAAATCATCAGTGTCCGCTTGCCACCCAGGACTAATAATCGTCCTGTAGTAGTCCTGGGTTGTTATGTCTGGGTATAATTGAGGACTATACAATTGAAAGTGTGTATGTAGAAGTACATATTTATCAGTGTTTACCAACAGTCTGGCTAAATTTACTGGTTGTTTAAGGTCGTATGGCCTATAGAGAATTATACATTAGACATGATAGTCAGCGGAGTGCATCCGTATATTTATAAGACCTGTCGCAATTTCTGAATCTCGTGCTGAACAGGAAGCGTTAAAATACAATGCAGAGGTGTATGTAGTTATATAAAGATTAGATCGTATAGTAAATGTTAATGTGATTGCGTGCTGATTAATTATTTATTTCTTTTGTATATTATAAATAATAATAATAAATATTTCGGACTTTTAACGCACAACGTCATCTAGTTTCAACTAAGCAGAGCTTGTGCTATGATAACTAGACTGACTGATAGAATATTTATACACTTTTTTGTAAATACATATACATATATCATACATAGAAAACACCCAAACTTCGAAACAAATATTTGCAGATCATACAAACATTTGGTCCGACTCGGGTATCGAACCCGAGACCTCAAGCACATATTGATTTAATTATAACTTTGCTACTAAATTTAAAATAGAAAAATATACAATACAATAAGCACTTTATCCTGAACTTAAGTAATTGTGGAAGATATGTTTCCTCTGTTAGAGGATATCTCTAAGTTCAGTGTGCCTTTTGGCAAAGGCCTCCTCCAACATTTTCCATTGAGTTCTATCTCTGGCCACCCTTCTCCAAACAGGGCCTGCTGTTAGTTTTAGTTCATCCTCCCTTCTCTTGGGTTGTCTTTCCCTTTTCCTTTTTCCATCTCTGGGATACCTGTCTGTTACAATTTTACTCCACTTTTCCTGAGTGCTCCTTAGCATATGGTCTGTCCATCTCGATTTAAATTTGTCTATTATCGTAAGTACATCCATAATCTTCGTCTTGGCTCTTATAAAAGTGTTTTGTTTCCTTTCTTGTTTTTTGGGACCTGTCATGCTTCTCTCCATCGCTCTTTGGCATCCTTGCAGCATGGCTCTGTGGTGTTTTGAGAGAGACCATGTTTCGCAGCCATATGTAATGCAGGGTAGAATGCAGGTATTCTAGACTCTCCGTTTTGTGCCCATACTGAGCTCGGTGGCCTTCATGATTTCTTTGAGTGACCAGTATTTCTTCCATCCGTTTGCAATTCGTTTTTTAATTTCTTTGTCTGTTTGATCATTGTGGGAGATGATCTGACCAAAGTATATGTACTTCTCTACATATTCAAGAAAAAATATAACTAACTTCAAATATAATTAACTTCATTCATTCACAAGTAATTTTGAACTATTCTTCGAAGTTCTAAAGGAGTGCTGTGTGAGTGATTCTGTGAGAGCTTTAATGAAATCTAAAGCTGTATCCAATATTATGTAATGATACTTTAAAGTTGTTAACTAAAACAAGAAATTTTAGTTGAATCAGATCTAATTATTATTTATGGAATCAAAAATATATTTTTGAGTGATCAACGTTGTAGGAGTTAATTCTAACCTAGTACCTACTTATTTATTTTAAAGGGTTATGATAAACGATACTAATTAGAAAAGTTAAGTTTGCAATTCAGATATTTTTATAGTATTAAAGGTTTCGTGGTCATTTTTATCATGATTATTTTTACTCATATAGGAATACTAATCAACAATCTTATATTTGCAGTTGGAATATATGAAAGAACTTGAACAGAAGTACAATATTAAGTTTGTCTCAAGTTCAAAAGAAACGCCTAACGCCATCTATCGAAATCATTCAAACAACACACTGCAGGCTGTACGTGGGCTTATAAGCAGTATATACAGGATATTTCGGAATCTTGTTTAGTTTTGTGTACTAACGTTGTGAGGACTGTCACAAAGACACAACATTCCACTTTTTAAAAGTGACCACTCTGTAGACGTCACTCTACATTTACCGTGCAACATAACCATAGCTTTCTGTAGTTCTGTTTATAGTTTTGAATTGACAATGCACAAAGTTGTAATGTAAAAAAAGACAACAATTGTTTTACATACTACTATACAAAACTTTATTATTCCCAAGATTAGTTGTGGTCGGCTACCAGTTCAACCGAATTTACTTGAATGTCAGTTTTTCCACCGAGCGACTGGGATATACCTCCGTAACCCTAAGGGTGAACCTAATTAGAAGGTTAAAATAGTCGTCAGTATAATTAAATGCACTAATTTTGTAATAACGATTGCTACACGTTTGGATGGATGTCCCAGACAGCCGGGACCGACGGCTTAACGTCCTCGAGGCACGGGCGTGACACTCCACTAGCGGCGTAATACTCCAGGTTGTTATTAAGAACTTTATATAAGGAAAACCCGGAAATCAAAGCTGAGCACCTCTTGATCAGCCGTTGCATATGCTTACCACTATATTCATTTTGACCTCATTCTTTTTTATACCTGGCAATAATATTTATTAATCTGGACCTGTCTTAAAATTTGATCTTGACTACACTTACAAGACACTATCACGATGCGCTAAATTGCAATTCACACAAACTTGTGTTTTTTTATTTAAAGTTGTAAGAGCTCTTAGACTTCCTTAACCTGGCCATATCACATTGCTTTTATAGAAATTTCTTTACTTTTACCTAAGCTTTATGCACGAGACTTACAAAATATACAATTAACTATAAGTAAAAGCTTTTATTAAGTGCTTTACAATACTTAAAGTTGAGTTAAGAGAAAATCGATTAAGCCCATTATGTAAATATAATTCTATTTAAAAGGTATATGATTTAATTATCATAATACAGTACCTGAATTATTTTCAGTTTCATTTAATACACTCCAGCACTAATTTATAATTAACGATGTTATATTCGAAAACATACAACTTCAATTAATTTGTTTTCGAACTAAATTAAATTTCTGTTTTATTATAGAAATAACTGAGTTAAAATATTATTTTACTCCATTTTACCAGGGATGTTACTATTTTGAAATTTCGGATTTAAATGCGGTAACGAAAATAAGAATAGTCTAAAATGGGTTCGTCTATTTTAAGCCATGGCGCTCTTACAAATTGATGATTAAATTGACGGATCAGTATAGTATTGAACTAACACAGAATGAGATAGTGGCAATTAAGAAGAATAATTTGTGACCTCAAGTAAAAGGACAAATATTTAGGGTCATTATCATACTTTTTGTCCTACATGGATCGAGTATTGGCTAATAAAGAAAATAGATGAGAGACGACTGCACATAAGTGAAGTGCGATTGTAGATGACTGGCGTGACTGAGCTGAACAAGGTTAGTAGTTTTTATCTTTACAGTTTAGGAGCAACTGGTTAGCTTTTTTTAGACCAATATTGCTTAAAACAAGCACTCTGTAATGATGCAAGTTTAATATAGGGTGGGTCAAGAATTCGTTAACATTTGAATCTAACATCCCGGGCAAACATGTTACGACAGTTCTTAGGACCGATGCTATTAGAATTTACTAGCTACAATCGTAACACATGATTTAAACAAGATGGAGCCACTTGTCACACATCCAATGAGTCCCTGCCGGTGGTCAAAGTCATGTTGCCGGAAAAGCTGATTTCCAGACGAGACGACATTCCATGGCCACCCAGAAGTCCAGATCATTCCATATACTAGCAGACTTCTTTTTATGAGGTTATTTGAAGAATCGTATCTACATCAATAAACCAAACACACTTCGTCAACTAAAAGAAAAAAAATAGCGAAGAGATGTCGGCAACCTCGTGGTCTCTTTGTCGATGAGTATTCGAAAATTTCGGTGCTTGCTTAGAAGAGTCTTAAATCAATTATAATTACGTTTTCGGACAATATTTTATCTCAGGTATCCGAAAGTCTCACTTACTCTTAGAAAGCTTCATAACATCCCTAGCAATTACCACAGTATATATAATAATATATATAACCCGTATTTCAACTGCCAAAATATAAATTACTTTCCAAATAATTGGGAATAATATAGACTTGGTTACTGACTCAAAGCTATTATATTTTATTTTTCGTAATGTATAAATTGAGTGTGTTGAGATAACACACACATTGACAGTTGTTGACATACCACAGAATAGCCATTTAAATATATTATTATTATTTATTTATTTTATTAAAGTGCTAATATTGACGTTGCGCTCATTCGTGCTAACGTGAATCTGTTTTTTTCTTATTTCAATTGGAATTTATTTATCATTTAGTGACAGAATTTCATGTGATATTTCATATACTCATACGTCATATTATCATAAATATTATTAAATTCACTGCACGCCGACCATCATGGATGTCTATAAAGTATTTACAGATATTTTGACTGACATACATTCAAACCTCACCTTTTCTCACGCCAGCACATATCATCTAAAGCACGGTTTCCCATTTAGTGGTACGCGTACCCCCAGGGGTACGTGAGATTGCATCAACGGGTACGCGAGCAATATCTTAATTAAAATATTAAATCCTTAAAATTAATACCTAATGATTATTTAATCCTTCTCTCCCGACTCCTTAAAGTTATTTGTGGTCGAGTCATTTTCTTAATGTTAAATTAAATGTCACTTTTTACATAAGTGTTCTTAGAAACCTATTTTCAATAAACGCATTTTACTTGGACTTTGACTGAGGGGTAAGTAAGTTCGAGGTCTTTCTTGAAGTGGTACGTAGGATAAACTAATCGGGAACCACTGATCTAAAGCGCCTAGGAAAAAAATTGTCAAAATAACATACTTAAAGATTACTGTAATTGAATAGTTTAATTTAGAAAATGAATTTCTTAACTAGGTATAAATATGTAAAAGAAAGTTTCAAAACTGTATTAACTCATAAACTTTAGTGTTTCGTGAAATATAATTGAATTTATGTACAGGATTAAAGCAGTTACATAATGCAGAAACCATATACCTACACCAAATTGACCAACGTTTCGACTACACTGGCCTTAGTTTTAAGCTGGATAATGAGCTTTTGTACATGATCGATTTAATTCTCGTACAAATAAACAAGTTTAAAACTATTATACTTTTGAACGTAGCTTGAATAAACAATCCTGCTTTTCACTGTATAATTAACGTATGATGACGATGTGCTCCCAGCCGATTTTGGCCACGACGGTCAGTTTCAACGAAGACGAGCAATTACGCAGGAGATATTATAATGCACTAATGTGTCAAACATAGTTGCATTCTCTGTTCCCTCACTTTCACATTCCATTTCTGTACCGGAAAAAATCCAAAACACGTCACACACTCATCGAATCTGATACCTTTTGATCGGCAGTCGCACTCGCTAACGATTAAACCAACGAGGCAGAATATAATATTCATTGCAATTCAAACACCTACATCTTCATTTATTTAAGCATTTTTTACATTTTTTCTGAAATATTTTTTACGTATGTCTATTTCGAGAAATGGACAAACCAAATGTTTTTTTTTCTTTCGTCATATTACAATAAAACATTTTTTCATAAACTCCCTAAGTTTATGACGTTCTTTTACGAAATCACTATAATCGAATCAAAAAACAATAATTCATTGCGTTCTTTTCAATAATTTAAATAAATTAAACTTTTATTTTGTGACAAAATTCGCAGGGTCTTTTGTAAGGTTCAACCTATCACACTTCTTACGTGCCTCTACCCAAGTAGGCTCTGTTCATTTGACTTGCCCAATGTTCTTTATAATTATTGTACGAAATGCACCAATGACGTAGTGATTTAAGCGGCCCCCTCGCCGTTGAGTATTGTGGGTTCGTTCTGCACATGCATCACACTTTGTGTCTACTTTAGGTGTTCTTTGTGTCTGTTTCATGTATGTGTTTGTCAAGACCTCTGCGACACAGAAAGAATTTCTAGTGCCGGAATAGTCTTAAACAAAAACATGTTTGTGGTTTATATGTGTGGCTTTAAATATTTGTATATTTAAAGCCTCTCGTTGTTACCACATGAAATTAAAATTTTATATATGGTTTCAGCTCTGTTGATAATACATTTACACTAGAGAATTTCAGCAGCTGAATATCGGCATGAACAGTTTAACTTAAACTGACATTACATTAAACGATTTATATACTGGACACGAAGTTTTATATAGCTTTTCTACATAATTCTTAATTCCATAGTTAATACCGTGCAAAAAAAAACTGGTATTAGGTGGTGTAGGGCTTGCACCGTTGAACAAGTCTAATTGTAACTATGGTCAGTGTAACCTGAAGGACGTTCCTCGTAATTTTAAAACATCTCAGACCAAAATATTGTTGTATTACGACTGAATTATGAATTGACTGAAAACAGATAACCTGTAAGATTAAGAGTAGACAGAAACTGGATTGAGGTGGAACTTTCATTATGAGAATTGCCCGAAACTACCGGTTGAAACTCCGGGCACTTAATATAAATTGCAATTATAAAAATGTCTTTGCTCGAGTTAATTATTTACATGACCATTAACGTAAGCTTGTGCAAGAAAATCGAAATGAAAAACTGAACTAGTTCAAACTGCAAATGTATGGCGCATACTGCTAAGTAACAGTAAACACCACAAGGGAGTAAGTGCTGGAAAATGCCACCTTTGCAATAAATAACTAAAAAAATTACACAACAAATCTTAACGCTATCTAAGATAGGATTGTGGGTTCGATTCCCATTCAGGACAAATGTGTGTTTGCAATTTTAGGTTATGTAAGTTGTTTGTGTAAGTGCGTGTGTATACGCAAAGAAAAATTGCTTGAAATGATAAAGTCACGGTAGGCATTAATATTTAACAGACATACAAATGTGTCCAATGTCAATAATATAAATTTTAAAATAGTATACATACGCTCTCGAACTAAACAGTACGGCCCTACCTTCATATACAAGTCAAAACTTGGAACTCACTACCAGCGCACATATTTCTCTCCTACTATGATCTCGGGTCCTTTAAGCGGGGCGTGAAAAAGCATCTTCCTAGGCCGAGTAAGCACTTTGGCAGGTGTTACAATATTAGGGTTCTGCAACTTGCTGCCGATCTATGAAAACGTCACTTAGTGTTATGATCACTAGATCATTACTTAATATTAATAAGAATACTAGTAAAAGCACCAAGTTGTAGAGTTGTATGTAATAGTAAACATATGTTTGATATACATGTAAATATTTCAGTCTGAGCAGGGTTTAAACTTATTAATTATTACATTTTCTCACAAACATCTCACCTGCACTAGCTGTTGAGATGTTTCGATCGAACTGCAGGCGGGACAAGGTAGTCCTTGCCTTCGCCTGCAGTTCGATTGATAATTTGTTTTCTACTTTCTATAAATGTAAATAAAATGATGATTTAATAGAGAAACATCATGTCCGAAAAAAGTACGAAAAGAATCGGCTATCAGAAGGGATTTTTATCCCTGTCACTAAAAAAACGTAGAACATAGAAACATGTGTCTGGATTTTTAATCTATCGGACCGTAGACAAAGAAACGTTCAAAAGAACTAAAATGTTCAAAAGAACTCGACTCTTTCTCCACTAGAATTTTGCTAATCCAGAGGTCATTGATTCAATTTTTTATTTGTGTTTGATGTAGTTTAATAGTTTTCCTATAACATTTGCAGCGGGCAGGTGTCGGAATTGGACCCATTAAAATCACACGGTGCGCCTGAGATAGAAGGAGCGAGGAGCTCCCTGCGTGGAGTACTGTTCTCATCTTTACGATGGATCCGCACAGTAATTGCTGGACGCTTTAGATCGGTTACAGAGGCGAGCAGTCCGGATTATCAATAACCCTAAAGTAAACTCTTCCAACTGATCCCATCCTCTCCGTTCCTCTATAGGTCAACTCGTACTGGCCTTGGAAGTCACCGTTTCAGAATGGTAGACATACCCTAACTAAATGGTTCGGCTCCCGAACTTAATGGTTTGGCTCTTCCTTCCTGTGCAGATCGGTTAAAACCTGGCATTCATTACCAGCGCACGTGTTTTCCTCCCACTACGATCCCGGGTCCTTTAAGCGGGGCGTGAAAAAGCATCTCATTAGGCCGCCATAGCGTGGGTCGCCGTATTACACTGTCGTCATTCGCAGTGAGTATGGCGAGCACCGCTCTTGGATTCTATTCATGCTTTCAATCAGGCAGAATAGAGTCACTTTGGTAGGTTAAATATAAAAAAAAAGAAAGAAAAGAAGGGATCAGGGTTTTTATTGCGACATCCAGACTTGAAACAAATCCTTTTGTTTTTGTAACGTGTGAAAACCCCCTTGGGCCGTCACCCCACCGGGGCTTACGATGGGATGGTCCTCCCGGGCCCTTTCTACTGCCTCCTTCTGCGAAATTACGTCTTTACAGAAGGTTGCCATCGCGGTAAAACAACTGTCGCTACTGGCCATGGAGCGTATGATAGCCGGTAGCGAGAGATTTCCTCCAATTACTGCAGTGGCGAACCCACGGTGCGCCGTCCAGGCGGCACAAACCGCTAGCGTGTGCTATGGCGAGTCCTCACTGCAGTCGCAGTGGTGACAGACGGGACTGTATTCCCTCCTGGTGACCGAGTGCCGATTCTTCCCGAAGCAACCGTGCCCGGATAGGATCTGCAAACAAATCCTATACCAACCCGTCTGACCAGTATGGATTAGTGGTAGGCCAAATTCTTCTTTCTGAGGAAAAGCATATTTGCAGCAGTGGACTCTGATGATGATGAGGGTTTTACAATTATGTAAAAAATATAGCAAGTCGCACTGTCATATACTTACATGTCTTAGAATTAATCATAATACTTTCCAAAGTCCTATCGAGATTTATCTGAATTATAAACATTGGCCTGTAAAATAATACTTGCTTCACTCACATTGAAAAAAAAAACCACAAGTGCATACACCAATAAGACAAAGACGAAGTGCATGCAAGTTAATTATTAAAAAAGAAGGAAGTCGACTGCGTGATCATGTACATATTGGTTGTTAAATACAAACGAAAAGTCAAAGACATATATACAATCAAATTTACTCACAAAATATAACTTCATAGTCGAGTGATAAGACAACGAATATTTTTAATAGAGTAGCAATTTTAAAAACACCCGCCGTGTAAAGGGCAATAACGGTTATTTCTTCATAACTCCCTTATTTCAAAAATGAATTACGAAACAGTTAAGTAGCTACCTATCCACTAAATAGGTTTCCTTACTGTAGCTTTGTCCTTAATAAAACAATAAATCCACGTGATTCTTCACGAAATACCTTACAAAATCTGTTGTTTTGTTTTCTTTTGGTAGGGTTTTAACAAAAGCAAAAAGTTGATTTTAAAAACACGTGAAAACTTTTACAATGTACCATTTTATAAGTTTTTAGGCAGGAACGTTCCTTACCTATACATAAGTATTTAGTAACAATGAGCCTTACAAAATGTACCTACAATACCAGTTTTTCTATACTAATAAATGTATTTAATTTACGAATAATAGGCAGAGAAGCCATTTGATATAAATCAACAGTCTAAAATATAATGGATATATGTATATATTAGCGCTCGTATATATATTATATACTTGGTTGATACTACTACTTCTATACATACTACTTATGACAAATTTATAGAATTAAATTTGTTAATACTTAATTTAACATTTTTAACTAAAAGTAAACTTTGATCAAGGTTACTACAGATACAATTTCACTTAAACTTTAGCACTAACACGTATTTTTTGTTTAAATTAATAGTTACGTATATGAAGTTATTAATATCAGGATTAAAAAAAAGGCCGAGTTAGTATAGGTCTCGATAGATTAGGATTATCATGTTTCCTAAAAGCTTACAACATGAAAAACTGAATCATAAAACTGCAATTTTCCACAGCATATTCGCAGAAATACGTCCAATATTCGAGTTCAATCGGAGTTAAAAATATCTAAACTATTTAACAAAGGGCAGCGCCACAGCGCATGTCAGGTTCAGTCCCTCCGACCCCGCGGATGAAGTATAAAAACCCCTGCTTCGTACATGGGAGCACCGTCTTACCGCCTTGCAACTCTGTTAGCATCACGGTCGGTAATTCAGTACAGTACGGCAAATAGCGACGGGAAGTCGTGTCGCGTTGCTCCGCGGTTTCCCTGTGCAATTGTCAAAATAAATATTTAACCTCTTTTGAAAATATAAATTCTCACTCGTTTAAATAATAGCCCGCGTTCACTTATAACTATGTAAGAAATGCCGGGCAACAACAGACATAGGTAAGTCATTTTTAACCTTTTGTTTATAGTTTTTCGAAGTTGTTTTTCTTGTTATTATTTCGCGATGTTACGATTACTTTCCTAGAAAAACTTGTTTCTTATATTTTTCGAACTTTAATGTAGTGGTTTGTTAATTTCTTATTTCTTCATATGTTCTAAATTGTACTTTAACTTCAGAATATTTTTTTGCCGCGTCTATTTTGTATTGTTTAATTTATATACGTGAAGTTGGGTCTTTTTTCTTCAGGTACGTAATTAAAATTAAGTAGAAATTTGATTCCGATATAAACTGTAGCCGCAGAAGAAAAATCTTTTTTGAACATTATGTTTCGGTGATTCGTAAATCGCGCTGATTTGTTATTTTGACAGAGAATAAGCTGCGTAG
Source organism: Hypercompe scribonia (assembly GCA_949316085.1). Taxonomy (NCBI): domain Eukaryota; kingdom Metazoa; phylum Arthropoda; class Insecta; order Lepidoptera; family Erebidae; genus Hypercompe; species Hypercompe scribonia. The sequence continues at coordinate 22,584,545 of OX438968.1, read as the reverse complement.
TTTAAGCGTGTGTAATTTTAAATTACAGGAAAACTTAAATAAAGTTTGAATTTTCAAAGATAGCAGTTAAATATTTTCCCGAATAGAAACAAAACATAAAAAAACACTGTAAGATGGTTTATTTAAAAGTAATAACATCACAGAGGGTCTTAAAGAAATTGATTCTCGAAGCATGAAAAAATTGTCACTCGAATAATAAAAATATTATATTACAAAAAATAGAGTTTTCTAAAAAAATCAAATACATCAAACTATTGTCAAAATATATATTTTTTAGAAACTGCAAAAATAATTTGAAGAGCGTGAAAAGAATTCTGCCACTTACATCGCTTAAAAAAAAACTAAATTTATTTTTGGTCTGTTTTAGGTGTTTTTAGGGCGCATTTCTACGTATTTTAGTGAAAATAACATAAAGTTTGCAAGTCTATGGTACAAAAATTAATATTATCAATGCCATAGATTTAGTAATTTAGTATCGAATTTAAATTTCTGTTTGAAAATAAAAATTGACTTCATTTAAAAAAAATGAAAATGTTTTCATTATAGAATTTTAGTGTTGTAAAGTGGTAAAGGTTCAGAAAAACATCTTAAAAAATTTAAACAACATTTTATGCAAGATGTCATTGATTTGGTGATTAATTAGTTTCTAAATAGGAACTACGAAAATATGGAATGGACATAAAAACAGTGTAAATTTCAGCACCATTCAAATTTTGCCTTCTAAAAGTTATAAAACCTAGAAAAAATATATTTTAATAAAAAAATAATGGTTAACAAAATTTTCAAACTAAAAAACAAAGTAATGTAAGATAATTCTGTAAAGTAAGTATGTCAGTTAATATAATAAAATTCAGGCCATGTAAGTAAAGTCAGATATGTAAATATTGCAATACACCATTTAATTGCAGCCTTACCACTAGTTTACAACTCTTGTTATAAACTGACAAAAAGTTATAATTCATTTTCGTTTTCGTTATAGGGCAATAAATCTAGCAATTTCAGGAAAGAACAATGTGTACAAACTTAAATTCATTATTGTTCATTCGTAAACGTTATAACTCACGTGATGAGCATTCACCGGTCCCGTAGAAGTCGTAACAGGCGACAGAGAGCGCAAAATGATCTCCTACCTCCATAAACGTTTGTCTGTGGCCGACCGACAGGGTTATCTGTCACCCTAGCAGTGCAGGCCCAAGAAGGTGGCGCGCGGCGTTTACCGCGCACGCCTCTATAAATTTAGGGAAACAGAACGCTCCAACGTACTTTGTGGTTTAAATCTGTTCGAATTTGATATCTAGGAGACAAAAAATGTCATATGAATTCTTGCGGAAAAATAACACGGAAGATAAATCTCAGTCATAAATTTCTACAAACTGTTAACTTAAGTTTTTAGAATTCATTAGTCATTGTTGCTTATTTTACCGTTTTTTTACTTTTGATTCTACGCTTGTGACAACTTTGTTTTAATTCATAGGGCGAAGGACTTCTTATTATTGTCATTTTCAATTCTGTGTTCTGAAAACTTTTTCGTAGATATAATAGCCTTAATCCTCATTACGAATTCGAAAAACCAAACTATATCTTCTTCCGTAGATATAAACAGGCATAATATTTAAAGTTTTTATACCACGGGCTTGTGAAACTCCTAAAAACTAGGAGCTCGTGAAAGAATTCTATAAACTTCAAATGTGCATAAGATACTCTGTCCAAGTCCCGATTATTAAAATTCATAATTCTTAAGCTACCTATTTAATGTATCAACTCTTAAAATACAAAAACTTGCCGGTAGCTTCAACTAATTTCGAGTGCCAGTAAAATTCTTAATGAAAATCTTTTCAAAGGATAGCTGGACAGCTTTCATGTTATTCATAGAATATGTTTTATATAGTAGAATATGCATTTTCGAGTATCTAAAACATTAACTTACACATAGTAAAACACAAAACTACTCCGCTCTAAAATATTAAGAAAAACGCAGAAGAAAAATAATAAATAAATAATGATAATAATAAATATTATTTTCACACATTTCACACATGGCCGTCTGGTCCCAAACTTGGTGGAACTTGTGCTATGATAACGAGACTACTGATTAAAAATACTTATATATGTCTAAACATGTTTGTATGTAAAATTACACCCAGACACAATAAATAATCGTGCATATCACATAAATAATTGTCTTTTCCGGGAATCAAACTCACAACTACTAAACAAACCTTTTAGTAGCATACAGGCGATGTAAATCTGAGTAGAAAAAATTATGACTATGCAAGAAATTATTTCGTGTTAAGCACTTAGATATTTCATAGAGATGAAGTTCATTTGACTAATAACGAAAGCACTTTTAACTAACCACACAAGTCGTAACTTCGATTCCCACTCAAAGCAAAATGATGTGTGATAACCATAACTGAGAAAATTCTTATCTTACCGCGTTGGTCTAGTGGTTAGTGATCCTGACTACTAGACTAGAGGTCACAGGTTCGATTCCCACCCTTGACAAATTATAATATTGTATATGGTGTGATAGCCCTTTGAATTGACCTGCTAATTTCGAGGCATGGAACCCAGAAACTATGTCCCACCTAAGACGATGTTTGATAATCCATTTTCTGATGAACACGGTCATTTTTACTGAGTCTAATTGAAATTTATCCTAAACATGTATGTATTGAGAAATATATTTATTTCAAAATATACAGGTAACTAGAACTCTACATTTACAGTCTGCATAATATCTACCTGTTGGGAGATAAAAGACGTAAGTGCATAAACATATATACACTTGTATATTATGTATGTTATACAAAACAATAAAAATAAAAACCAAATTAGTAGTCTTATATGAATGAAATTGAAATTTAAAAAGAAGAATTCATCCAACTGAACTTCCGTTCGTGTGGTGACGTTTTAAGAATACATAGTGTAACCACCCCTATTCGTACCGTGGGTGTCGTAAAAGGCGACTAAGGGAACAAAGTATGCAAGACAACATCATTACAAAGAGAAGGAAAACTTGGAACAAACCCTATTCCAACCCGTCTAGCCAGCGTGGTATAGTAGGCCAAAATCTCCTTGCTAAGGAGAGACCTATGTACAGTATACTTCATTTAATCATTAAACTACATTTCTACAAAATTATTTAAAATATTAAATACGATATGTGTCTTGTCTTCAATCAATTTAATTTTAACGGCTTCTAACGTGGAGAAATAATTAATTTCTCTTAAATCTAACATTTGAAATCTTATAAAATAACTATTTTATAAGATTTATACATATATCACTTCTATTTCATTTTTAATTATTTGTACTCCAATAAATATGTGATCAAATTTCTAGAAAAATGTTAAAGAGAGAAATTAAATACGACTGTAAACTTTAGACATACAAATATATTTATTTTAACGGACATAAGAGAGGTCTTTTCTTTTTTTTTTTTGTAAAACAACATTATACTTTCCTTATTTAGAGATGATTATGTAGTCTACTTTTATTTTAGTGGACTTAGGGTACGAGATTTCCTTTATTTTGAATAAACAATAAATTCAACAATTACATTGAGAAATAAAGTTTATTTCGTGTCTTCAATAACAGTGTCAGTGCTTTGTAATAAGATTATTTAAAAAATTATTAAGGACTTACATACAAGAACTTTTTTATTTTCTCTTAACAAAGAAACGCTACCTTTACTGATGCTATTTATACAAAAAATTAAAATTTAAGAGTCGAAACTTGCTCTGCAGTAACAACCAGAGTTGTGAATGCTCTATTTATATGCTTAAAAGATAGTGAAGATCTATTTGTACATAGTTAATCTAGTAAGTTCCTTATTAACTACCGTAGCAATTTAATTATTACCGACTAACTGTTCAGTTGTAGAGCTAGGGTTTGATTCCTACCAAGAACGAATAAAAAAGAGTAGACGAGGCGTCTGTAACAACCCTCCCTGCCCGCTCCAGAATCAGAAGAAATGGCACGAGGGACTTCATTCACTCAATGAAAAGCTTCAAGACAATTGCTAAGCACTGATTTTCCACTCTCTAATAGAAAAAATTACTTAACGTCGGTTAACATATATTTTTTCGGGGCCTGTAATGAGATGTCCAGATTCTGGAATCCATAATTCTTTCAGTTTTTGTTCATACTTTAAATCCATGTCGCCACATCTTCTCTCATATAACATGACGACTCAACAACCGGAACCGACGTCTTAACGTAGGTACTAAGATTATGGACTACTTCAACCAATTGACACTGACACTTGCAATTCAAGAGTCACGAATGTTTTACGTCCTTTGTCTCTCCCAGAATTAATACGAGGAGAAATTTCTAATTCGTTAGCCTTATTTCTCCGAACTTACTCGGCCAAAAACTATAAAATACTTGTTTAACGCATTTTTTCATATTTTCTTAATACATCACTACGCTTGATATGAGCCATTAATGTCGAAGCACGGTTATAAGTAGAAATTATAAACCTCCTTTTGACCTCGCCTTCATTGATCAAATGGACAGAAGAAACTAGAGATTACTATCATTCTCACAATTAGCAAGCTTGGATAAGGACCAACAGATGATATTACCTACCACCGCCCATAGATACCAGGAATTTAAGCAGTACAAGTTCGTTTGTGCCTTTTTATTAACAATTAGTATAGGTAAAGTTTGGGCTCCAATAACACTCCACACACCTCCCTTGATAAAACATATAAAGTTGACATTCTACAAACGTGAACGTTTAAGAAAGCTAACAAATGTTTGGGCATGACGTCTCGTCTCGTTAACGATTGTAGAAAGAGTCCGTCAAACACTTGTATCTTTGCAAAGGGCCGTGCGTATTTTTGCTTAGACATGGCTCTTCTGTAAACCTATCTAGTTATAATTCATAATTCTCTTATTAATTGCACTCAAAGTCTTCATTAACCTGTACTTACATATGACTTGTTATAATTTACGTTATCAATGTCAAAGGTTATCGTTTACATACCAATTGTTAAGCTACCAACATACACAACTTATTTCATCTTTACGGAGACACTATAACCTTATGTACTCCTACGCGGATGACGTGATACAAACATAATATATGGTAAAAATATTCTACTTGTCTCTAAAATTTGTCAAATGTACCCATTCATGTCAATAATGATATACAAATTATAACTGAAACTGACAACGTAGGTTATGTTACTGTTTTAATATAATAGAAAATCTTATGTCTATTTTAAATTTGAGTGCGTAGGGTTTTCACCGAGAACTTAGGACCTAAGGCCAACCTCACCTGCAAATGATACACCTGGTGATCGACTCGCTCGCCATCTATTACGTGGTACCAAAACACTGGTGAAAAGTGGGCGTTTAATATGCCTCTGCCTACCCGTCCAGGGAAACAGACATGATTTTATGTAAATCCAAGTTTAGATGTTTTGTTTCTACTAAATCATGCTAGAATGGCCGAATAGAGCTAAACGAAATTTAGAATAAAGATAGATCATAGTCCAGAAAAGCACATAGGCTGTGTTAACGTAAATCGAAGCCGTTCTAACTTCATTGAAATTTTCATGTCTTTTAAATTTGGAACACTATGATGTCATATCTTTTTTTTATTCAAAGGTGGCAGATTACCATATGTATGTCCTTGAACATAAGCCGTTAGTAAAACATAAGAACGTTCATTAGCATTAGGGATGTCACACACAGCGGAGGTCAGGTGATATTGCAAATTAACAAAAAAAAAACATTAACAGATCTCCACTTTTTTATAAGGTAGGTACAACCTATACTTTTTTTTACTAAATAAAGGTCCAGTACACGTAGAACCGCACATAGATTTAGTAATTTAAAGTTAACGTATCTACACACTACACATCTACGCATATAAAATCTAGAGTTTACAAAGAGTATGATAGTATCCACTTCATATAACTGTAACGTTAAGTAATACGTTATGAAATATTGTTTTAATAATCACTAAAACAAACACATATTCACCTTGGCGCCGGTTAAGTGCGCCAATCTGTCGCATCGATACTTTATCGTATCACGAAGAAATTAATCTTCAGTTAACAATCGATTAAGACCTGAGTTATACTTGCCAAGATTTTTGCTTAAAATTTACAAAAAAGAACGAATGTAAATGTTTCCAAGGAGTGAAATAATACAAATAACGCTTACCATGTTTTATTTTCAGTCACACTAGTGATTAATGTGACCATATGTTAATTATTTCCGATGCAATTTATACTAACGCGTATGATAAAAATAAATACTTAACAGTTAATCCTTTGTGCACAATATAAAGAAGCGTGTTATGTGGTTGACAACCCTGACCTTGTTGTCATAGGTTGTGAGTATTAGTATCCTATAATTATTTTTATATTGTTAAACAAATGAGTGTTTTTTTTTGTTTTTACGAAAGACGGTCCCCATTTCATTTCATCTACATTTTATTATATTTTTTATCATTAATTTCATAACGACAGTGACTTGAAGAGTAGAAGACTTTAGATTTTCATTAAAAAAAAAAAAAAAATTTTTGGCTTATGTGATGCGCTTAAGGCGTCTTCTCACTTTAGGCACCTCGAAAATAGGCTATTTTCGCGATATTTTTTCGAGGATTTTTGCTTAAAATTATGGAATAAAATGGATCCTATGTAATAAACACATGTTTCAAGTACATGAAAAATTTTAATTTTTATTATTTTGAACAATTATTATAATACAACAATAGCATCGAAAAAAAATATGTCAGTGGTTATAGCGCATATCATCAGATTATTGATATTCGTGAAAATAACAAAATGGCGCACGTTTTTCGAAAAAGTAAAAAAAGAGGGAATTTTTTGCAGTTTTATGTAAAAAAAAAATCTTAAAATCGAAATTTCAAAAATCTGATGATATGCGCTATAGCCATAACAACTATGAAGAATATGTCATTTAATTTTCATGACAGTCGACCGGATAGTTACCGAAACTTCATCAACAGGGCACCGAAAAATCTTGTTTTGAGATAAACGCGTTTAAAGTTTTGGTTGCAGAAAAATTATGAAAAAACCTTACCTCGGGTTAATCAGCGATGCCTGCTCTATACAATGGATCTTCTGGTTCTTAAAAATTAAATTTAATTAAAAAAAATAAAAAAAGATTTTTTTAAATTTCCAAAGTGAGAAGACGCCTTAAATTATAAGCAGAAATATTTTTCACCAATACAGATGTGGAAGTGTGTGAAGTTCAAAATATGATGTTATAAACATCGTTTTGTTTACTGGAAAAAAATTGTAAGGCAAGCGGGTCTTCAAGAATTTAGACGATTCAAACTGAATCAAAACGAATGTCTAATAGTATCCAATAGTGTTTTTCTATGCTCAAAGTTTTCCAAATTTTAACTGAATTTATTAACTTTGCCTTACTTAACAACTTTCTGATCTCTCAAAATTTGTTGCAACTATAAACTAGAGCTCCGTGTGCACGCAATATTATAAGTAAGCTAATGAAAGGAATTAATTAAATTAAGTTTTAGCTTTGAGAGAAAAATCTCAAGAATTGTGTGCGCAAAATGCATAAAATGAAGTATTAAATATATTAAATGGTTGCCCGTCAGTCTAATTTATTATAGCTTTTAGAACTTAAAAATAATATTGAAGCAATTCATTTGAAAGATACGTGCAAGTGTCCTCATAATATGGTATAAAATACTCTTAAAAGTACGTTTTTATTTAATTACGTGATAGTTTCTGGTTTCAGGTCTGATTTTTCCCTTTATGTAATATTCGCCGTCAAATCAAAGTGTTCACTAACGTGATTAGTAGATTGCGCAGAAGTCGCAGTTCAATATATATTAAAAAGTATTTTACCAACAAGATCTCATTGTGATTTCCTCTCATTGTGAATCATCATTGTGACCTCATTGTGGTTAGTGCTCCTGACTACAAAACTAGAGGTCGAGGGTTTGATTCACACCCAGGATAAATTATTATGCGATTAGCACGATCATTTAGGAACAATTTTTCAGTTTCTAAGATGATCTTAAATCATTGCTCGACACTCTAATTGGTCTATTATCACTGCTTCAGGTTTATTGGTAACAATAGTCCTGTCAGTGATAATAGAGCGGTCTCAGTACAATGGCTGCACGACCATTCTCAAGTACTGGGTCGGCCACATACGTATCTGTAGTACGGTAAATTCACAGTAATAAGATTATACTTAAAGGGAAGTTGCTGATGGAATATCCTCACCACTTAGTTACGCCTATATCAGTACTCTCTATGCCAAGAACAGAGCAACCTGCAAACTATTCTAATAGTCTTTATTATATGTGTTTTTAGTATTGAATTTGCCATGGCCTCATAGAGAGAATTGATAATAGAAGACTCACAAAGGCAGTTTAAAGATTTAATGTATGTGGAAGTATTGGCAGAGGTTGTCCACAGCGAATATTTACCGATCAAAATAATAATGTTTGAAGATGGGCCGTGTGAATAGTACCAGAAACTAATGAGCATGCATCTTTCTGTTGATGAATGTGTGAGACGCAATGGAGATGTGTCGGGACCGTAGTAAGTCAAGACCTTACCTCTTTGCTTACCTCTTTGGGAAATAGGCGTGACTTTATGTTGTGTGTTTTATTTTGGCATAGGGGATAAGAGAGTAGAGAATAGGTAGAGACTATCGTCACCCATGATCACCTTTAACTTGGACACCCTGAGGACTTCACCTTTAAATGATAAGATATAGGGAGGTGGAATGCAGAGTGAACTTAATAACCCCTTCCTTTTAAAATAAGAAGGCTTAAGTCCTGGTAACCTCATTCAATCTGTGAGAATTTTTTATTTAATTTTCATATTAAAGATCCATTTACATTTTCTACAAAAAGTAAAGTTTCAAAAACTATAACCCGATTACGTAAAAACATTTGATATAATTTATACAGCCTATATCACCCGGGCTGTTAAAACAAATCTATTTACACCTCATTTATTAAAATCAGTACAGTAATGGCGCTACGGTAAACATACAAACATACATAGACTGCCAAAACTGTAATCGGTAGCTAAAACTGTCGGTCACCATAGTCGGTGTGTTATGGACACGGCCGTTTGTCATACGTAATTAACGTCTCGTAAAGGGTAAAGTTTCTATATAAATGCAGATGTACTGGCACCGTCGTTGATTCTGTCGGCCGCATTCATTATTTTCCGTTACCGGCACTGCTTGACTCGATCATATGGTGTTTTATTGATACCATTCGATTGCTGTTGAGATGTCCTTTCCAACCGTATATGATTCTTGTATTTTGAATTTCCATTCCGACGTGTATAGGCCGTCATTATATTTTATTTCAACACATAATATATACGCAGTTACAATTTGTTACTAATATTATATATATTCGATAAATTTTGATAAGAGCTGACGATTAAAACTTAAATGAAAGTCGTAGCTTCAGCGAATCGAAAATTTAATAAATCAAAATCTCGATACGCATCAAAATGACATTCAAAATGGCGGGGCTGACCCCTCTCCCGCTCGTGACGTGACACAGTCTTTACCTATGGTAATGAATTCTTTGATTCTTTAGCAGTGTCCAGCTGTATAATTGAATTTTGAATGAGGATGATAGATATATAGCTACGACATGAAACTGTATCGCCTGATTTTATTATCAGTCGTTTTTTTGGATTGCGTTCCTAAGGTAGTAATTATAAAGACGTTATTCACGTCAAAAGACATTTATTTTATCACTACACCGATTTAATGAGCTCCGAAAGAGTGACTATAGCATCATACCTATTGATGCGATTAGCTTAAAGGTTTATCTTAGTCACGGTGGCACTCGGCAGCTACAGGAAAACGATGATTTTTTTCAGAGTTTGTAAATTCTATTGTAATGCATAAATAAAATACAAATATATGTGTAACAATAACTTTTATTTCCCTAACGCGAAAGTATGTAAAGATGTATGGATATTTTAAAATAGCAATATCACTGAAAAGTCAAATTTTTATACGTCTAATAAGTACTATTTGTAAAGAAAACTATAGTCGAGAGAAAAAAGAAATCTTATTGTTCATCTATTATTTCAACTAAAATATAAGTTTTCGTATCTTTGAAGTAGTATTCCAGATATTGCACATCTTTGTTTATTAGTTGACTACTCCACTTAGGAAGCAATGGGATCGATTACATTCTTGCATAAAGTGTTTTCAAACTATTACATTAATTAAATAGTTACTCTTACCTGATAAATAAATTATCTTATAACTTAGAAATGCCATACCACTGCAGCGTTTTCATTAATTCTAAAGTTAAGGACAGACGATTGCCGTCTCCATTTTTAGCAGACACTCTAAAAACTTTATTTAACTGAGAACTTATAAAAGCAAACATCTTTTGTTTATATAAAGTTGAAGTTGCACTATGTAAGGATTGCTTTAGTTTCTAAGAAAAAAAGTAGTCGTAATTGGACATATTCATTAGGGTCACGTGGTGCTTCAGACCAGTGTATTTTGATACAGATTGTATACATGCAACTTTTGTGCATCGATAATTTTGAATTATGGTCTATATTCGTCTCCAAGACGACATTTCTTTGGATCAATTCTTAGTCTTTCCATTGCTTGAATAGTTCATATTGCCGAGCTATGACATCTCGCTTCTCTTTGAAAGTTGATTCCCAGTGGCTTGCGTCCAGAACTGAAAACTTGAACTTTGATAAAAGAAAGAAATAGAAACAGATCTATAATTGACCGCTTGGAAACGCTTTTACATCGTGTACATTTATGTGGTACTATTAGAAGCATACTGTCTCAGGATTCACTGTTAAAGACTTACTTCCTGAGTATTTTATAATTTTAAGAGAATAGTTACCTGTCACTGGAGTACACGTTTCTTCGTTTGTATTATCATCAGCCTACTGCAGACCACTGCTAAACGGATATTTTCCATTGCACGCCACTTCGAATGATTTTAAAATGAGTTATTCTGAAAATAGATAAACAATTTATAAAAATCTATGCATATATTGTCATGTTATTGCTCTGTAAAACTTGCCCGGATACCTCTTATTCGTTCCGCTTGAGAAAATACTCAACTTACAAGTGCATTCACAAACTTCTTCTTTACCGTATAGTACGGTAAATATTGTCTATGAACTTGATATATTGACTTGAAAATATCATCGTAAACACTTTTATTACTGGCGAAATGTATCATGTTGTTTGCGCTATAAAAAACAAGTGATTGTTTTAAATTGTAAAATTGCAGAGGTGTCGGGATAGGAAAGAGAAATAAATTATTTTCGTGTGGTGATGGGTTAAAAACACGAAGTGTCCACCACAGTCATCCCGTGGGTGTTGTAAGAACCGACTAAGGAAGCAAACTACAGTACAATTGTCTATGTCCAACAGCGGACTATTAAATGATAATAATAATGAACATCAAATCACATTAGTTATTGTAAAATGAAGCTGGCGGACTTGAATGTAAAGTTTAACGGTTAAGCAAACTCGTGCTTGAGTTTAAGTGTATAAAAATGCAACTTTACTTAAACTAAAAACTAAATGTTTACCAAATGGATGATTTTTTCAAAGATTAAAGTAAAATAATATAGTTAGTTTCAATGCCGTGGTTTAATCTCTGGTTTTCCCGACTGCCTAATTAGTGAATATTGATATTATTATGAAAATATCGATACAATGTAAACAAACATAAAACTATTAAATAATTCACATAATAATTGGGAGATATCGTCCTTTACCGTAAGAATTTGAATACTTTAAAGAAGTTGGTATAAAAAGGAACAAAAAGTAGTCTTCTATGTAAAAAGCAATGTTAATGTGGTTATGGGCAGTCTGTTTGATTTGACAACAGAAAACTTTAGGTATTTATAATTTCGATGTATCTTTCCTACTGTTGAAGAATTCCTAAAGAGGGTAATGACAAGCAGGCGGCTGACTTTAAGAAAAAACCAATACTGTTACGAAATTAAATAAAAGAGTGCGTGAACGAGGTTGTCGAATGATAAAAGAAATGTAAGAAAAAAAAATTGTACGATGTGACGATGGAGTAGCAATTTCTTGCAATTTATAGCTATGACATAATTATAACACTGATGTGTCAGTACATATTAGACTGAATATAACTACGTCACACCATTGTTAACCACAGGTGACTTCGTTGTCATATCGTCTGCATTGTGAGAGTTAATAATTTATTAATTTCACATACTTAGTAACCAATAATTTATGCCTCTATTTCCATTTAACTAATGCTATAATTACTTTGCATATTTCACTATCATCATCATAATCAATAACAGTCTTAGTAGTCCACTGGATTTGGAAATTTTAGCTTACTATACTACACTGACCAAACAGGTTGGTATAGGATTTGATTCAATTTTTTTCAAGTTTAGTCCTCTCTTTACACTGCTGTAGGCTAGTGTAGGTTACACCTTTAGTTCGTTCTTATGATACCAACGGGCTGATGGTGTTCAAACGCTTAAATATTTTAAAATTGTATCCACAATCTGTCAATTAAGTCCCATTACCAACAATTCTAATAGTAAACTACAATAAAAACGTAACGTACTCAGACATACATATAGATACACACATTAAACAAATAACACACTCTCCTTTTTGCGTCAGAGATTAAAAACAGACGCCACATAGAATTTTTATCGATTTGTTTATGTTGTATGTGCCCTTAGAGTTGTTCGCATGTTTTTATTTGAATACAAATGGTTTATTATAGTATTGTCGCTTGAATGAGTTCTAAAGAATAGAAACATTTCAGGAACTCGTTTTTAAGAGATTTTCGCAATATGAATTGTCATGACGTTTTATTACCGAATGTACGAGTAATCAATTCCATGGCAACGTATTGATTATTAAATGCACTTGCTCACTGTGACAAATTTACACTCTTTATCTTCATTGCAATTTTCAAAACAGACTACCGTAACACAAAACGATTATGCGTATCACTTGATTCAAATGTTAGGGGTACGTACGTATGTACGTATGTACGTCTGTACGTACAAACAACAGTCAGTTCAAAATACAAGTCTCGCCACAGATTATCAGTTTCTTTTTATTATCAGATATACATCTTATTTACTAATTTATCTTCAGAAATTGCTGAAAATTAAAACTAAGCTATTAATCGAATGCTGTTGTAATATACAGCATAGCACATGAAAGCGCACCACGTTGCAAAATTAATAAAACTATTGAATAATGCAAAAATAAACGTTGGTTTGATGAAAGTCTAACTTGCAGTTGTTCACGTTAAATTATGTGTTTCTACTGAAAGTGAGTCTTGAGTCACTACTGTCACATCGACCTTCGTTCATGTTACGTTGACCGTGATAAATATTGAAACAAACGTAATAGGAAAAGGTTGCAGTTGTGCCATAACTATAAATTAACAAATTATAAATGCGGACAGTAAAAGTAGAATAGATCGGCAGTGGATATTAAAATACGAACGTAGTAAACGATGTTTTTTTCTGTTAACACGCTATTTTATAGTGTTTTAGTGATTCAAATAAGCTTAATTAGGGTAAGGTAAGAGATATTTTAGCAAAGAGCTACTCTTATAGCTGTGGTGAAAACTATTATAAATTCAACATACTTTTGACGACAATATTATTCAATAACTCTTAAAGATAGGCAGTTCGCAGAAACTTGCTGCCAAAACTATATTTCATTGAATTAAACTGGCGGAAAAAGGTTCCTTTATGCAGCTATTTTTAGCACGTTTTAAAATATTTCAGGATAGAATTTAGAAAAAAAGGTGATTAAAAAAACAGTTTAACCTTTAAACAGAGCTAATAACAGTAAATCAGTCTAGACATTTAACTAAACAATGACTCTTTGGGTACAGACAATGAGGTTTTGTCTTTTATGTATAAACAACGATCAAGTGGCTCACGTTTTTAACCGTTAAACATCGTGTAAACAAAATAAATATTTGTATTGATTTATTACAATTTATGAAATGAATACACCGAAAACTACAAAAAAAAAAATTTTTTTCATGAAGAGCAAAAAAAAGTGATATGACAGTGAGTGAATTCTAAGAGTGGTGGAAATCATGACCCAAACTTCTTTTTTTAACGTGTAGAAACCAATTCCGGCCGTCACACCACCGGGGTTTACGGCGGGGTGGTATGTCAGAATTGGACCGACTAAAACCACACGGTGTGCTACTCTGCGCCTAAAAAAGGAGGGATCCGGCAACAGCTGCTACTAAGTTATCCAGATCCCTCTTATCGCCTACCCGCTACCGCGGGCACCATCTACGGATAAACTCTCTTATTAGGTGACGTACGGCCAACATGGACGTCGCCTCCTCGCGGCTGGTCACTGTAGCGGATGAAGGGGAAAACCCGTCCCATCCACCCGCGGTCACACTCAAGGTGGCATGAGATGCTGGTAAGTACGTCTCGGCCGCCCGGTTCGCCGGCGGCGAATTGGGTCTGAGTGGAGATCGTCCTCCCAGGCCATCTCTGCCACCTCCTTCCGCGAAATGACGTCTTCGCAGAAGGTTGCGACCCCGGTAAAACAACGATCGCTACCGGTCATGGAGCGTATGATGGCTGGTAGCGAGAGATCTCCTCCAATTACTACAATGAAAAACCCACGCTGCACCGCCCAGGTGGAACAAACCGCTAGCGTGTGTAAAGCGGAGTCCTCACTGCATTCGCAGTGGTGACTGGCGGGACTCAATTTCCTCCTAGCGACTAAGTGCAGATACTTCTCGAAGTAACTGTACCCGAAAAGGACCTGCGTCAGTCGGAGGGATAGGGATCATGACCCACACTATGGCAACCTAATGGAAGGGTTTTTCACACCCGGCTTAAATGACCCGGAAACAAAGTTGGAGGGAAATACGTGCATTGATAGACTGATTGCCACTGGAAGGAAGAGCCGAATCGTTTATTTCGAGAGTGTATAATTGTAACTGACGACTACGACCAGTGCGGTGACTTGCAAGGATAGCACGTATCATTCTATAGAGCAAGGGACAGAGCTAGTCAGAACACTCTCCATAATAAAGGCGATAGAGAACTGCCTTAGAGGTCACATCTGTTCACAAATGCATTAGGAACGTAAAAGACATGACAGTCATCGTGATAGTGTAAAACCGTCAAGAGGGCCGTTCATGCTGAAAGCATGGCTCTATTACCTTCGAAACCCTTGACCCTTCCATTTTTAAAGTAGCATACAGTCATTTTATATCAATAGTCATTTACAAAGCTTAAATATGCCTTTCAAAGGTAGATAAAATATCTGACGTTCCTTGCACTTCAAAGTGAAGATGATATAGCCCAATGTGAGACAAGTAGAACACCTCTCTACGAGAATAGTCTAGATATTAAATCTTTAGAATTCTCTAATTGAAAGCTGTAAATGTAGAGTTTTATTACAATGAAAAGTTAAGAGTGTTCTCTTGTGTTTTTATTAAAAACATGTATCTCTGTAAAAAAAAAGATATAGTATATCGCATTTCCAAGTGAGACTAGAAAATCTAGCATTTCTGTGTAAGAATTTTTTCTGTGTTAGAGTAGATTTATCAATTATAACATACCCATCTGGTGACTATTTTTTCCTTTTTTTTCTGTGCGTATACGTATCTCACGGATACCACTGACGGGTGGTTATGTCGGACTCAAATCGACTAAAAACTGTACACCATCTGAGGTGCCAGTAGTCGGGGAACGAGGTGCACCCTCGTAAGGAAATCGCTGAAACCCCGACGTACCTCGGGCCACCAACGACTTATAGATAAAACTCCCCCCCTCCCCGATGTTCCCTTTTTTTCCTGTCCCCAGTGCAGTCCGTAGCTTGCTTCTGCTAAGTTGACAGATGGCCTCACCTACCACCCCTAAACCTGTACTTATGGAGGACGGAGATGGTTTAACGATCTCTGGTGCCTGAGTCTTCTGCAGTACCTGGCCAAATCTCAGGCCCAGCGGACCGGAAGAGTTCTGAACCTCTCCAGGTCCCGCTCCACCCATCTGGTGACCTAACTTTAGTCTTCATTTATTGTTTGTTTATACAATTTAAAACTTCCACTCTCGTATTTATACTTAGATCTACACCCGCACTGTATACTTAATTAAAGTAATTACTAATTTGAAATTTGTAACGATATATTTAAAAATTCCTTCTAAGTCTTTTTTTAATTTAAAGTTGGTCCCTTCTGGGTTTACATCATCTTAGAATGCGTGCTAACAATTCTTTTTGGCTACATTTAAATGTAGATAAACATATAAATCTGTGACATTTGAATGCTGGCAAAAAAAACAGTTTCATATTTAAAATTAAAACATTTTTTTTTGCTTCTGAATAAAGTTGCCCTTTTTTTTTATAATGTGGAAACCCCCTCGGATCGTCACCCACCGGGGTTTACGGCGGGGTGGTGTGTCGGAATCGGACCGACTAAAACCACACGGTGCACCACTCTGCGCCTGACATAGGAGGGATTCGGGAACAGCTATTATTACGACATCCAAATCCCTCCTAGGAATAAAATTGTCCTAATATAACCATGGAAGTATGCAGAGTATAGTGAAAACCGCTGCTTGCTTATAGTGAAAATTGCATATATACGTATAATGTTCATTTTCAACTCGGCTTTGTACTTGTATAGTAATTGAGTACTATTCAATTGCTATACTAACACAAAGCCGTATAAAGGGGGCATAAAAATCAGTCGTTTAAATTGAGCCTAAAGATAACGAGTACGTTAATTACATCCAATTTTATTTTATGTTGCATTTCAATAGGAAATTTTGCCTATAAAACCGCTTGTGATTAAGCTAGTTGAGCCGGTTTTAATGTAATTACGGATACATTAACGAATTTAGTTTTAAAATTCATTTGTATTGCGACAAACATCGGGTGAGCTAAATTTTCGTATAAAACATAACGTAGCTTCCTTGTGCTACAGTGAGCCAAGAAAAGGCTTAGTTCCAAGTTTAAACAGTGGTGGTCGTTGGGAGTAAGGTTTTATTTATTAAATTTGGAAAAAAAAAATATTGTCCCAACAACCACCAGCCAGTTTCAGTGTAGGCCTATCGGCAGAGTTTACTTCGAAGAGTATTGCATACGGTTCTAATCAACTTCAAAGATAAATAGAGAACATCATCTTAGATCATTTCCTCCATGTTTATAATATGTAAAGATTTACATTTTTAAGGGTATAAAATATGTATGACGAACGGTTTCGTTTGTCTAAACGTTATTTTTCAAGTTCTTGAATGTATTTAATCCAGAACAAAATTCAAATCACTCCTTTGTCATTTAAGTAACCGAATAAAATTAGATTTTTGTCCATTTCTTAAACTTAAACCAGTTATTTGAGGGTAATATAATTCCAATAATAAATGATTTCTTGCTTGAATTGTATTTAAATATCTGAAACTGTACTAATTATAGGACAAAATATTATTTAGGCAATCAATTTTTTAAACCTATAGATACCACTATGTCATCTCTTGAATGTTTTATTTTACTACTTGTAACAAAATATAATGTAGTGGCATATTATAGATATATTTACTTTCCAGACTGGCCATCAGCCAATCGATCATGATGGCGCGCAACTGCAGTTGGCTGATGATGGCTCCTAAGAAAAGAATCGTTGCCTGCCTTCTAACTCTCTTAATGGTGGTCTTCACGATAATAATTATCACGACTGCTACTTGTAAGTAATTAGTTTAATTTATATTATTTTAAATGCATGTTTATTTATTCCAGTAAAAATAACATTATCTATGGCCCGGTGATTTAAACATACTTTGAATTCAATAGCAAACGATCAACCAGTCTACAATGCTCTTCGAACGGTACATCATCAGAATTGACTCACCTTTAGTTTTCTACTTGATATATTTAAAGTTATAGGCTCTTTTGGATCTTAAATGCTGTAATATTTTTGTATTGGCTTTAATAGTGGGTAAAATAATTAAAGTTTTTAAGCCATGATTAACAATAAGCAGGTCTAGCCAAGTTTTCCATTGTATTATGGTACAATGGAAAATTGTTTAAGTGACTTATTGATTCTATTATTAGACAGTGTGTTGGTTAGAATGTAATGATATTAGTTAACTACTGTAAAAAAATAAAGAGAGATTTGGTTGAGGTTTTCAAAAACGAGTATTTATAAGGTGCGTTCTCTATAATTTCAAGCTTACATGGAATACGACAACGATACTAGTACTATTTAGTAGGCCAATTACAAAGATAGGTAGAAATATTTTAAGTAATTGTGTTGAAACTGGAATGCATTCATCCATAAAAGTATTCAGTTAGTTTGACTTAAAACGGAACGGAAGTGGATCAAACTATTAATATTTCAATTGTAATAAGTTGCTCCGTGTGTATTCATGTGCAGTAATTATATCTGAAAAGTGAGTCTCGTATAAATATGGCTTGTGTTTATATACTAGCTGCATATGTGTTATAGAACTCAAACGGATGTTCGCGAATATTAATTTCGTGGAAACGTTTTACTAAAGGCACCCGATAATCCGTCCATACAAATTCATTTACATTAAAACCGATAAAGTTTATCATTAATATGTATGAAGACGCACATATGTAAATATTTACATTTTAATATTATTGATTTGCTTGGTGGATGCCACTACAGAAGTGGTTTTTCCAAGCATCAAGGTTAAACATAAGTCTGTACTATTTCTGCGTTTTCGAGATACTGCAGTCTCGATTCCACTTTCTGATCTGAGACTTGGGACTGGGATCTGGGATTGCCCATCCTATCCATTTTTCTCCTCCTTTCTCTCTCTCATCTTAAAATGATTGTATTGTTCAGAAGTATCACCAACTGACAGACGCTGATCATCTAAGAACTTGTCAATACTCTTTATAATGTTCTACATTATACCGACTTCAAATACAATTAGGCAATTAGTGCAAAAATGAATGGAAAGAAAAAAAAAGTGGAGATTTAACTTATTTGTCAACTATAATTTTATCCCGATTTAGTTAAATGAGACAAACCGTGTCTTGGTCGCTTCAGTAATTACAAATAGGAAAATCAAACGTAAAACAAGAAAAGAGGAAAGACAGTAGGAAAGGGGTACTGTTTTTACGAATGGATCGGATAATAGGGGTAATAATTCTAACAAGTGAGGTCCGAATCCTATCCGTTTATCAGTCGAACTGAATATTGCGTGGATGTCCGAGCCCTTTAATATTACGAAGTACCTATTTTATTGTACGATATACCTTATATTAGCGATAAAACGATTGTTAAATTTAATCAATCAACTGTATATATACATAATCCCGAAATAAGATTCTCATACACATATATATTACATTTCAGTAATAGTATAGTTATATCGACACATGTTCTTGATATTTACCGTACACATTACCAAAGTGTAAACTCCCGAAGAGAGCGCATTGTATATTGGTTTTAACGTGTATAATGTGTTGTACTGTTTATGTGTTTGTGTATACCAAAATATGCGGTTTATATTCTCTTCAAAGAACAGAGGTATTTATAGAAAATTGTCACAATAGATGAAGCAAATTGATAGTGAACGTTAGCTAGAGAAAAAAAATACCGTAATTCTCTACACTATTAACAGAGAAATGTGACAAAGCTCATAAAGTAAGAATGACCCCATATTGCCTTTGACTACTTTCATACAGGCGTTAATATTTTCACTGGTCTGTATGTGATTTTATTCGATGCTATTACCTTGCCGCGATTAGCACGAATGCTATTTAGAGTTGCAACTTTACAAATTTAACAAGTATAGATGTGTTAGATGTCTTAAAGGTTTGTCACGTCTTTAGTTTAAGAATATCTTACCCTAGAGTACCGTAGAGAATATAAGCCTTGGAGACTTCTTGGAGAAATTAAATAAAAATTAAATTTTATTATTTCTGGATAGTTTTTAATATTAGAAGAATGATTAGTATCGTTCTACTACCTTTAGTTTATTCTCGCTAGCTCCTAGCTTCGCAAGACGGGAAGATAAATCAGATAAACAGTATTAATTAGGTACTCTTGGCATTGAGCCGGATAATGCGCGCTCTTGACGTTTGAAAAACACCACGATTACTGTATTACTAAAGAACATTTAAAAGTTTTAAATGATATAATTTAAGTTACAAACGACATATCACTTTAGGGCACTAATAGATTAAACGTAAGCCTGCTCATCTATATCACTTACATTTTTCGAACTATAAAGAAGTTGTTTTTGAAGATTTTACATGAATTTAGAAAGAACTATAGATAATATATTCATAAAACTACATATTTGAATTTATTGTATTCGACATGTCTGTTGGTCTAACGGTGGCTACTAATCCGGCGATTGAGTGTTCATTTCGCACTCAAACAATAATTGTGTGATGAGCATAATTATTAAATCTGTGTCTGGGTGTATTTTTTTTCTATAATATGTAGGTATTTGCAAAATGTTTAAGCATACTTACCAGCAGTGGTTATCCTCGTACAGGCTTCGCCTAATTTGAGATCAGACAGAAGTGAATGAGATGTGTAAAGTTATTATAACTTTGGGTAATAAGATTGACTAATTTAAAAAAAAAGTGATTAGTTTGACGATAACATCATCATCAAGAGCCTTTAACAGTCCACCGCTGGACATAGGCCTCTCCTTAGCAAAGAGGTTCTGGCCTCCTATATCACACTGGCAGGGTTAGAATAGCTTGATTTTAACAAATATTAGTTTGCCCAACAAGTAATAATAAACGACTGAAAAATTACACTTTTAGGCAAATAATGAGTGACCAAAAAGTAACCTTCAATTCAACAATATCACATTATAGTAATATCGTACTATTCTCTTATTTTATGTTAAAAAATCCGCTGAAAATATGAATTCGCTTTAACTAATTAGCTATATGAAAGAAATTGGTAAGTGCTTAATTACTTTTTCACTTTTATTGATCTATTAGAAACTGTGTATGTTACAAAAATAAAACAATTCACTGCACAGTTGGCCTAGTGGTTTAAGCGACCGCCACGCCGCTCTCTACTGCACTGAGTATTGTGGATTTAAACCCCACACGGGTCAACACTTTGTGTGATCCAAAAAATGGTTGTTCTGAGTCTGGGTGTTCTTTGTGTCCATTTCTTATGTTTGTAAAATGCCCCACGACACAGATTTTATTTCAGAGCGAGCGATGTCTTTTTAAAAAAAAATGTACAATTTAAAACAACTGCTTTTTGTACTCTAAATTCTCGCACTAGTACAATACTCCACTAGCTGTCGTTGCTTTCCAAGTTTTCGGTAAATAAATTTCTAGGATTCAACAAAATTCATCAAGTTTGTGAAATGAAACTTGTTCCGACGAAACATAATTTCATTTTTGTAGTTTATTTTCTGTTTATTCCATTGTGTCCATTAGTTGTACAAAAATCTTTACATTGCAATGCGACTTATTTGTTCGTTATACTTGAATGAAAATGTTCAGATTCATTCTATCAAATTTAAAATAGTTATATTCGCATATATTTCAAAAATCACCAATGCTAGAAAGTAAATCTAGATATTTTCTCAAGTTGAATTTGGAAAGATAATTTTTCCAATAGAAAATAAGAGTAAAATCAAATAACGTACAGGGGTCTTTGTACAAGTTTGATGGGTTAGTGGTGTTAAAAGAGATAATCAAAACAATGATTATATATTGCTGTGTAAATAATTAAAACTTATAATTTGTTGTATAAAAACAAGCCACTATTGGTGTCAACACGGCTCATAAATATTCATGTTCAAATTACTGATATAGTTTGGTGGATTACACATTGCTTTTCTGACAGTTCGTGTAGTGAAAACCGATTCAACAAGTGTCGGTATATGTTATTAGGTTCCTTTATTATTCATAAATTCGATTGTCGCTTTTATAGGGTATTTATATAACATTCGTGTTCGGGGTGAGAATACGCGTGCATTTATAGTTTTTCTTTCAAAGTTAAATTCAACAGAGAATCCATTCAAAGATTTACTTAGTGGAAACTTTAGGAGCACCTTTCTGAACTTGTCTCGAAAAGATCATAGTCTGATTTGCATGTAAAAATATGTGAATTTTTAAAGTATATTGGAAGCGAGAGATCACTAAAATGGGAATGTGATAGAGTAAAATGTTGTTTAAATGGAACGAGGGGTGAATAAAAGATCAAGTATGTCAAGATGACCAACAAGTCATTATTAATGAAAGTTATGCGTATAATATGATTCTTGGATAATATGAAGGTTTTTGATTTATGTTTTATTATAAATCTTGTGTCAAATTATTTAATTGGATATCTGTCTTACTAATAATACAATTTATTGTCCATTTGAATTAAAGCTGTCATAAATGCGATAAACTTATTAATTCAAGAATAAACAGCGCTTAAAATATCTAAAGCTGTGAAATTGACATTGACTTTAATCTTTTGACTGAGAAATATCATTGTGTTTTGAACCACTAGCTGTCAGATTCAATTTACAGTAGACATAGGGATGATTTGTGTAATTGCTAAATTTCTATTTTGAACTTAGAAGTTTGTTACCGGCAAAATTGACGGCAAATGAAATTGACTCTTTGATTAGTTTTTTGTTTTAAATTGCACTGTAAAATTGCTAAAAACTGTCGGTAGCTTGTCAAGTTGCATCACATCAAAGGTATGTTTCTGTTTGATATATTTGCATACTAAGCATACTTGTAATTATTGCCCTTTATTTTTAAATAGCTGTCTTTAATGTGCGGTTTTCTAAAGTTCAGGAGTTATTATTAAATGGAGAATATTATACAATATTATATGTAATTTTACATCAACGTATAAAATTATGGAAGCAATGAAATGTTTCTTGTGTAAGACGAATGTGGAAACAAAATCTAGTTCTTATATTTTTAATACGACAGTTTACTAAACGCCTTAATCAAAGAAATAAGAATGTTTTAAGAATAATTTGACACATCGCATTGTCTTCTGATCTCCAAGTAAACAAGTCTATGGTAATCAAACAGTTTAAATGTAATATAAACGTTAATAAGTTTAAAGTTTGCTCTTTAAGGTATAATAAAAAATTAGTACAGTACATGCAATTAATATTTCCAATATAGGGCTTTAGAACACGGAGTATTACAATTCATCCCGCGAGTACTGTAAGAGTTGTCTGAGGGAGCTAACTACGCAAGACAACAACGAAACAAAGAGAAAAAAAAGTTAACACCAACTCTATGCCAATCCATCTGGTGTACGTGGTGGTGGTAGATGGAAGAAAATTACGTGCTTATTAAAAATTAGACCTGAATATACAACCTCTAGTATAGCGGTCAGGGTCATTAACGAATAGATAGTGCACCAAAAACTTGAATAGTAAGAAAAGTTAAATTTGAATAAAAAACATTCAGTCTCTATTACTTTAATTTTTTTCCTGTTACTTTTTTTAAAATTTAGAACTTAGAGTGGAATATAATCATCCGAAAGCATCAAATCACGCTATGTAAAATACCGATCAGTCATCGTTCCCGTGGATTTCTTTCATTGTACTACTAGTCAGAAATTAAATATTTCACTAGAACTCACATCACGCTTAAGCCAGAGTTTGCTAGCTCCCATAGGGCCGAATAACTAGCCTCAAAGATGTTACAATACAATACAGTACTGAATGCATTCTTACTACAGGCCAGAAAAATCCAAAGGACCAAACAAAAATCCAAGAACCTGCGAAACTACACAACGGACGTAAGTATTTTTACGTAATTGGGTTTCTACGTAAGCTTTACCATGCAAATAGTAGTACCGGATTGATTCTTGGAAAGACCATTTTAAATCGATGTAGCATAGAAACCATTGATAATTTCGTAGCTCCACTGTATGAACTTTTAATGATTGGCGCCGATGAACTGACTTATTTCAACATGTTCTTTATAAAAAGGAATAATAATCATAAAATATTACTTTATTACTGGAATATTCAGATATTTTAAAATCGTGACTCACCTCTAAAATGCAAAAGCTGTAATTGAAATTGATCGAAAATATTCTATTATATAGTAACATTTGTCACGTGATTGCGAACGCTAACCAAATTTAATAGACGTCATTAACCGATAAACAAGATAGAGGTGTCAGTTAACGTCATAGAGTTAACTACATTTCTACTCTATGGTAAAGAGTCGATTAACACGATTAGTGACGTAATCGAATACCAAGAATGTTGTAGAAGAAAATTGTAAAAGTAATTTTATGACTGATTTTTTTATTGTTTAGGCATGTTTTTTTTGTCCATAAAATATTATTTTTTGTTTAAACAATAGCACATGTATACAAGGAATGGCATTACTTAATGATCGTTGTAGATTTTATTAGATACGTATATGAACGTAAATGTGAACGGGTGCCTTTTGTCACTTAAACTGTATCTTAGATGTCACGAACCCGTAGGATCACACTATATATTGGACCCGCAAAATTTACGTAAAACTGATTATCTTAACTATTCTTGTGGTACTAGCATAGGGTCGAATCATCATCATCACCTTTAACAGTCCACTGTTGGACATACGCCTCTTTAGAAATAGTCGAATAAAAGTGACGAATAGCGTTAGTGGTAGACCACCTGTAGTCGATATCCCTTACATAAGGTTTATCGGTATCCTGTCTGATGGAGGCATACTCGACTCATATAGACGTCAACGCTTGGATAAATGATCACTTTCTCAATTACTTTCGTTACTGCTAAAAATTCCTATGCGACTATTTGTATTCTCAAACAGATACTAACATGAAGAGGTTGCTAACAAAAGTTCTAAATTTATACCTAGCGTTACGAGATTCAAAAGCCACCTTCCTCGTACTTCTTTTTACAAATTCAAATATAGTATGCCACTACATTAGTGACACGCCTCAATTTTGTAAGTGACAAATTATCAGTAAATAACTTAGCTCCTCTAGCGGAATACGGACTGAGTTATCAGAGAGTTGACGTCAATAGTGCTCTAGATGGGATTCGAAACCGCAAACACTACAAGTTCGAAGATTTAACTATTGTCGTCTACTGGCTGTCGATAAACGCAGATATAGAACCCTTCATACTGAAAAAGGTCAGATGCAGAATTCACTAATCGTAATTAATGTATTATGGTTTCACTGTCGGCTTTATTTTGGAGATGCTCGTCGATGCTACTTTTGGACCCTACAAAAGTCAGTGATGACTAGTGGATGACCGAGGCAAGTTCATATCTAATTCTGTGTTATGATCCGATGACTTTAATACACATACATATGTTATCAATTATGAATTCACGCAGATATGTTTGGTAACGTAGAGAGGATGATAGAAGAGTCACGAAAGGATTTATAAGTCGAATGTGTGTGAAAGTGTCAGAAGACGTCGTCCACGGCGAACATTTACCGATCAAGTTGGTGATGTTTCGAAGAAGGGCTATATCAAAAGTACTAGGAACGTAGAGCATCCATACAGCGATTGATGAATGTGGACAAAGCAAAAGAGGTTTCTCAGAGCCGTTGTAAGGAAATATCTACTGTCTCTGCCTATCCTTCTGGGACATAGACGTGACTTTATGTACCCGTGTATGAAGTCACGTTATTTTAAGAAAAATATAGTAAGAAAAAACAACAATGATCCTGAGGAGGAAGCTAGCTCGCCTCAAGTCGTCAAAATACGAGTATCGTGGCAAAAGTTTCAAAATTTATAGTGTCACATTGTAAATTAAAACTGCATAATACTCACCCAATTTCGTGTAGACACTTCAAGGTTTTAAAGTGCTATTATTAGTGTCCAACATATTAAAGCCCGTTCAAACAAACTCAAATATTTGACAGACATCTAATTTCCTGTCTCGTCCCACTCGCGCAAGCAAAATGTTTCTATTCATCATGGCTTTAATCAGTTCAATATTAGAATTCAAACAATAACAAGAATCGAAGTCATGTGTTATAACATTGTTATGTAGAGCGGTTCGATGTTACGGTTCTGAATCTAGTGTATTTATTTATTTACCAGAAATCTAAACGAATGGTGTAAAACAGTTCTAAAATTAGGGCTACTACATACCAAAGAACGCGGGTAAATCAGGGTGCCTCAATCTGGTCTCACGGAAACATTCATTCCATTCTAATTAATATGTCTATAAAATATTTACATCTAATTATGTATTAATTAAAAAGAAACTTAACTCTGAAGTAATTTTATAAAATACTTGTGATCGTATTATGTCTTTAATTGCAAAACAAATATTGAATAATGAACAATTAGTTAACTAATATTTCTGACCAGATTATAGCTTATTTCTTATGCCGTAAAATTTGTACTTTATGAACCTAACGTAAATTTCTAGTAGAAAAACGTAGAAGTCAATGTTCCTTGAAGCCACCACATTCAACATACTTAAGCATAACAGAGTACCGCTTGACAATAATTTGTCGAGGCAGATTACTTACTATGGAGGGATCTTATATGAATAAGATTTCCTTTAAAATTTTCACGATAGCAGATGATAATTAAGTGAAAAATTTGATACGTGACTTTGTACTAAGTGAAGGAGAAAGGTTTACTATGCAGATAATTTTATTATAGATAGTTTGCTCTGAAATTCTCTTTTTTTAATGAAATTTAAAATTGTTTTGCAACGGACTAATTATAAAAAAAACTCGACTTTTTCTTACTAAAGTTAAGATTAGATCTTCAATATCAACTACTACTTCTACGAGTTTTGATTGCTCTGTTAGTCATGCACTTTCTTCACATACTCTTGAGCTACTTCAACAAAGTATTTAAGGATAACTATCACTATCACCATGTGTTTGATAGATGTTGTCTTATATTCAAAGTCTATATTATAGCTTCGATGATGCAAATATCTTTTGTTCATTCTATTTCTCTGGTCTCGAGAGCCCGATCTATGTAGGTAATCCTAACTTTGTTTCTTAATACAACTCAATTTTTAATTAAACTCAAATGGATTTTGAAGTTTATTTAAAATCTATAACTTTATAGACAAGATAAGCCAAGATAAAAAAAAACCTCGACAAAATGTAACAGGTATCAAATATAGTAGACATATCGAATCACATACGCCCAGTACGTTCACAGCGGCCTAATATGTTTGAAAATGCCAGATTGTATCAAAGTCAATGGCAAAAAGAAAATGGACACTTGACAAACGAGGTCATACATCGATGCGACGTAAAAATCATTGTTCTGTCAACCACTTCAGGACTATTACTTTCCTTGTTTTGATATGCAGTAACATTGAAATTATGAAAGAACCAGTACTTTATGGAAAATTAATCTTCCTCCTAATCGACATTATACAGATTTACTAAAAACCGCTAATTACTACAAATAAAGTGAATACATTAAATATCTGTTCACAAGGTATCAATTATATAAAGTTCTAAACACTATTAAACTACTTTGTATATTTATCGTAATGTAGTAAATGTATTTCCAAACTTCATTTCTAAAGAACTGAAATGAAAAGATCACGGGTAAATAAAGAAAACATTTGGACATCTGTATATACTTGCCCATTCATTACTTGAGCAATTTATAGCATAAGGTAAAATAATTATGAAGAATTTGTACCAAGACAACTTAAGGAAAATATATTAATCAAACAATATATATGACTAAATAAATGCTTCTCGATATTATACAGTAAATAATTTATTAAAGAACAATATTTTTCTTCAAATTTCATCAAAAAACAATCAAAACTGTTACACAACGCTTGCACGTATATTTTTCTTTAAACAGCTTTAACTAGCCACTAAGATGTTCAAAAAGATCCTTATTTCACATCTGCGTATTAAAGCCTTTTTCTTTGTGCACTTAGTGTTAAATATATCATTTTATTGATGAAATCACTGGTGGAACGTGAAATGTTTTGAGCAATAATTTTTTCATATGCTAACTGCATCACACTACGTGAATTCAACGTTTAAACGACAAGCTGCAACCGTTACCAGGCAAGTTAGTCCAGGTTGATTTAAAAGTATAAACCACATTTGTAACCTGGTTCTCTACTTGAAATTGAAATCGTTTTTAGCAGAGAGAAGCAGATTATCGAACTTAACAAATAGTTTTATGGAAAGTGCAACGTGTACGATAATTATAAAACTTTTTATTCATTATTTCTCCATAAATAAAGAACTTTCAAAAATTTCTTAGTAACTTTGTTAAAGTCTAATATTATTTTCAAATCTATTTTCCTTTAAGATCTGATGAAATTCTCGAATTCTTTCATTCGCTTTTAACCACAACCAATATTTCATTTCATCAGACGAGGTCATCTATCTTAATTATTGGTTTACGGTGTGTTTTTTTAAGGGTGATAATAAATCAGTACACGTCTTATTTTATTAAATAGTTCCCAGAATTCTTTGAATCATCTGGTATTTCTCTTGATGTATTAAAATGCACTGATGCATGTTATCCAAATTTTTGTTTATATTGTTTTGAAATTTATTAAAAAAATTGTGTACAGATAAGTCCGTCCTAAGATTATGATATATTTTGCTAGTACTTTACATCTACTTGAAATGGTTGACGATGTTTTATCTTTATAGCTCAACTGAATCGCGAGAAAAACATGGAAGAAACAATCGCTAACCTGCATTCTAAACTCAATTTCCTGGAATCGCAATATCGAGGCCGCCAAGAAGATATACTAAATCTCAATGTAAGTTAAACAGTATATTACATTATTGGTAGTTTTAAAGAATTTGTTACAAAAACAACTACGTTGGCAAACATGCCATAATTTGATAGTAGGTACCGGAATCTATAATCCTGCTGTCGCTTTTATTAAGCACATTCACTATTAGCTTTCTGGTCATACCAGGAAGACATTATTTTCTCCGGCAATCAAATGTCTCTGAACCATATATCACTGTACCGTACACCATCGTGCATATTTCCACAGTGATAAGTGATAATTAAGTCTCAGCAGCCAGCAACATCCACCTATAGTACAATACGATTTTCTAAATTTTGCTTATAAGCAATAGCCAGTAATATGTATAGTATCAAAGTTAACTTATTATTAATTTTTATAAATTAAAAATAGAGGATAACCTGAACTCATAATAAGTAAACCATTAGCGACAATTAAAATTGATCAAATTAATTAAAGGTGGCTATGACATTTACAGTATACGTCCTTGATAAAATTATAAAATATGTAAACAGGTTTTATATAACGGAAATCATCAACATTAGCTAGTTTATGCTTTATGGTTAGAGAAAACTTAAATAAACTATGGAGATGCAAACAGTTATTTCTTTTTAAGATTGTATTCAGTAAACCCTTACTGTACTTACAATACTTGTGTTTTTTACTCCGTGTGGTGACGGATTAAGGATACAGTGTACCCCTATACTGCCCGTAAGTGTCGTCAGAGGTGACTGAGGGAACAAATATTCAAGCCAAAATAGGAGGATGGCAATATAAGAGAAGGAAAACTTGAAACAAACCCCTTTTCTAACTCTTCTGTCCAGCATGGTATAGCAGGCTAAAACCTCCTTAGTAAGGAGAGGCCCATGTCCTGCAGTAGACTGTTGAAAGCCATTGATGACAATATAATGGTATACTTTAATACATTGTAAACACTACATGAAATTAAATATCTGTATAAATGTAGGTGTAAGGGGATAAATATAACTTTCAATTTACTGTGAAATAATAAATTATTTTTATATATGTCGAAAATGTTTGGGTGGCAGTTCATATGAAATACATCGATTATACTGTCAATACGTATAGTTGTCAATATAGGGCCAATGGCTTGACATTATTTTACCTGTCGGTTATAAATGTGTATGTAATAAAAAGCTACAGCCACAGCACGTTTAAGGACAGGCAGCAGGTTTGTTTGTTGATGGATTACGTTTGTGGAATCGCATGGTAATTTTAAGTAACAATTATGGTGACAGTATTTTAATTAAACATAATTGGAGTACATAAGTTATTATAAAGCAATTGTGAATTAGCAAGAAATTTCAACAACAGCCTTTAACATATGGTTTCGAGTTTTCCTTCACTCTTCAATGATGTCGTCTTGCATGTTTTGTTCCTTTCGCATATTTTTTTGTAAGTAATTTACTCTTCTCTTATTGTTTACATACTCTCTTTTCGTGTGGTGACCGATAAGAATACAGAATGTCGCCATCTCAATTCACCCCTTGGGTGCCATTAAAACCGATTAAGAAAGCAAACTACGCATGGCAGTACCACTGCAAATAAAAGAAAAACTTAAAGCAAACCGAATACTGATCTATCTGTTTAACGTAGTATAGTAGGTCAAAGCTCCTTTCTTAGGAGAGATCTTTGTAGAGCTTCGTAGACTAGTAAAGGCTGATGATCTTAATTCTCTGGCTTTCTCTGATCATGTTTTTTTGTTGTCAGAATAACATAGCTATCGGCCGTGGTGCTAACCACACCGTCAGTCAGTATAACTCACTTCATAGCGGATTTTCTGCCACGATAACTCCGGAAATCATCACACTGCTAAAAAATCTGAGTGGTAAGTTTATTCGATTTTTATTAATATTTGTTGTTGTGATATTGTTATGACATTCTACTACTGTGTAATATAATATACGTGTGTTACTACATTTTGTATTTGTATTTTCTGCGAATAACTTTTTTATGATTTTTCTGATTATTCTAATATTTTTATAGACTGTGCGCCATGACTTATAGATAAAAGCCGTTGCAATACACATGCGTTGAAAGCACAACACTAACATAAACATAAAACTTTGAGAGTTTAAATTTCGTAAAGGTGTAGTTACTGCTATAAATTGATTTAAGTAAAGTAGACTATAAGAAATTATCAAAGTTTGGGCATGTTATAAGACTCATCGCTTCCACTATTAAGAATTTTATCACTTAGTGCTATGATTATAATGGAAATCAATACTAATTGAAAAGGACGGTCAATGTTATATAGCAAAAATAGAACCCAAACGTTCATATTCCACAAAAGCCCAGAAACCTTTTAAACGGTAAAAATATCAGATAGATAAACATTAATAAAAATCTAAGTAAAACGTTAAAAGATTATAAAATTTAAATAATACAATAAACATTGAAGTTGTTCTGATAATTATGCAAGCGCTTGTTTCATTTTTCAAATTATTTATCAAGGAGCAGCGACTTCGCAGGCTTTTGCGGGATCCAGCATAGTTTTATTAAACATTTTATTGAGAAGCGCTGGAACAAATATTTATGCTGTGCGACCCGAAGTGTTTATTTATCATTACCGCCATTCAGATATAACATTACTTTACGTAGCTACGTAATAGTGACTGACAGACTACAGACTTATTTTGTAATTACAGGATACTCCAAAAAAAACTATTTTAAACTGTTGTTAAAAAACCACGCATTCACCAATCAATAATGCCATTGATACAAATAAAAGCTGTCTCTATATATCATAGCGCAATATAATTTTTGGCTGGCGAAACGTATTTCTAATAGAAAATTATCTTTTCAATCATTCGAGTTAATTCAAGATTTCACCAGTACATTCTCATTAACTAGTAAATTATTCTGAATATTCCAATTTACTTATATATTAGTATTTTAATACACCGAATGACTTTTTACTGATATATAGTAATCAATTCACACTAGCAGAAAATAATAATAACTTAAGACATTATACACATGACCTACATCATAGGGACTATTCTAATGAGAAACATATTTAAATATATGAATGTTGAATATTTTAAAAGCGTAATTTACATTAAAATCATCATGTATAAAGGGCAAGCAAGTTTCTGGCAAGAAAAATTAACATCCACACATTAAATACAAGCGTCAAATTCCTAACTTGCAGTTTCTGCTCTCATTCGAGATAATTCTTTTAAATTTCGAAGTAAATATGTATGTACGCATATATGTGTACACACATACGTACGTACATATTCTCTCTCCTGTATCCCAACGAAAAATGGTCTACAATCTCAATAATGACAACACAACAAACACATCCTTCTTTCATGTCTAACAATCTTGAGACTTATACTGTAACCCATTATATATAGCGAATTTAGAAGTATTTTAATGTATTACCAACACCAGTCAATGTTAAAATTTTAGTCATTTTTAATCTATCCTACATCCCCATGATGTCATAATGCAGTAGGAAAGCACTGTGACATACCTATTAACAATAAATATCGAGCGGTACATTTTCCGTAACTAGCGCGTCCTGAGAAAGTAGCACAATCTAAATGGGTCATAGGTTTTTAAATATTATGAGGCGAAATTTACACGTAGAGTTCGTAATTTGACAAAAAAAATGAATAAAATAATTAAGGAGAATGTTATACCATTTACAATTCTGTCTGTTGTTACTGGAAAAGTCAAAAATTAAATATTTTTCTATATGAAGGCCTATGACCGCTCATCGCTGGTTTGCCCTAGAAATGAGACATTGACTTTGGCCGCCTCTTGAATGGCGGACGACCTTGATATGAGTTCTGTCGGCCTTGCTTGCCTCACCTAATTTTGGAGTTCTTTTAGTTACATCTTTCGCTCAAATTCAAACTATTTTCAGCAGGAGTCATGCAGTGCTTATATTCGTGTCAATTTAATAAACCTGATGAGCAGTATTTCTAAATGCATAGCTATAATACAAATAAGTATCATGCAACCTACGGATTCAATAACTGTTTATTGCACAATACACCGCTAATAACAAAAACACGATATTCTAATTTAATTATCATTACACCGCAACATGTGTTTGAGTGAAACTAAGCTTGAACCGCAAAAAATAACACAACAATGAGATGAGTAAAAGGATTTTATGAAGTGTTTTAGAACTTTAACCGAAAGGTATTTGCAAGATGCAATTGGTTAGATACTATCAACTATCTATATATTAATACTTAGATACTTTTCCTTTTTAAATTACAGCTGTACATTTACATTACAATTAATTTTAAACTTTAATTAATAATCAATTTAACACAAACGCGAATGTTAGGTACATGGCTCATGCTAAAAAATACTCATGCTAAAAATTTGTGATATGCAAAACATGTGCATAATTATGTAACCAAACCCCGCGTTAACTAATAGACGTCTGTTGATAACACCATTATTTAAGTAACAGTATAAACACAAAAACAAATGATAACAGGTTAATTATTGGCAATAAAACCAAATAGAATATAATATACTTAATAATTACAATAGTATAGATGGATAACGCAATCTGATACGTACGACAGACAGCCTTATTGCTAAAAGCAGTCTCTTACAGACAACCTTTGGAAGGACAAATAAACAGTAGATAATGAAGACAAAGAAACAAGAGGGTATTCTAAATGTATTGAAGCTACAGTAGTGTAAATATATAAATTTTGTGTTTAGTTGTATACACATATCTTATCGTTAAATTTATCTAAATCGTGAACGTCATTCCGTATACAAAATCAAGTATAAACGAAAGCGAATTATTAGCGTAGAATTATTACTATTAATTTATGTAAATATATTTATATATTTACTGACTAAACTACTATACTATACCATATTACTATAACTATAGACTAAAGAATAATTTGTACATACATACTCAAAAATATAACCCTCCTAAAATACAAGAAATAAATACAAATTTAACGTGAACTCAAAAGAATTGCACTAAGAAACATTACAAGAGTCATGTAACAATAACATTTCTGTTAACACATTGAGACTCCTTAGAAGAGACCTTCGCCCAATAGTAGAAGGCAATAGGCTGATGATGAACATTGATTAATAAAACATTCTTTTACTCTATACCGCTTGGAATATGATGTTTAATTTTCAGGCGTGTTACTTGGGATCTCAGGGTCTAGTGGATTGATTTATCGCTATACGTGTTACGATTTGAATGGTAATTCGTATTTCGATAATACAATTTACTATATCTGTAATCATCATGTCGTTTCATGAAGAACTCTCTATTTAACTTTTGGTAAAGGTAAAATGTGTTGAATGTCGTCTTTTTATGTTTCAATGTTATTTTTAATCGTTTACCGTCCGTCCATTTTATGGCACACTTATCATCTGATCACCCATCACATTACAGGCTTTCCGTATGTGTCTTGAAAGCAAAGGTAACTTACTGTCAGTTAACGCGACAGATTGCTTGTAAGGAGTAGTCATCACCACCATTGGACACCTTGTTTCTTTTTTTTTCTTCGAAACTGCAAGGGTTTTGCCGTCCTTTGAGTCCCCCTCCCCTTCTTCTGTAATTAAGATTGAGACTTATGGACCACGATTTATTTAGGCTAAGGATTCAGATCAAACTCTCGTGCCTCCTTGCGCTGCTAAAAAGGTACCAAGTTGGTGAACCTAATATGAGTTGTACGCCCTATTTGTAATACAGTTTAGGATAACATGTATGAATGTGCTTGCTTGCTTTCTTGTTTTTTATCAATTAATATAACATTTTTTTAACAACCTACAATATTTATGTCATAAAAAATATTTTGGGTGCATGAACTAAATTTAAAGAGGATTTCATGGAAAAAGAAGGCAAGAAGTCTCACTCCGTGATCGTAAGCGTACCAAATTGACAGTCTTTGGCTCGAAATATTTTGTTATGACTGATTAAATGAATAACAACGTATTCTTTTAGAAACCTGTAATTTCACCGTTCACAATTTATTGTATAAAATGTACAATTCTGTTTCTATTTTCAAAAAAATGCTACTACTTTCTACAGTGGCTCTCCGTTATATATTGTCATAACTTGTTACATTCATAACTTTGGCAGTTACGTCCAATGACAATCTTTATATTGTGTACTCTACACTTTTTTTAACAATAGTTTAATGCCTTCAACAGTTATCTTTTTGATCCTGATCTAAATCCGTTTAGACATAATACATCAGATCAAGCAATAGCGACAAAACAAACAATAAAATTACGTTACACCAATTAATGCGACATAACACTCAATGCGATTTGGACTGTTTTATTATGTTAATTTAAATGCTGAAATCGAGAAACAAACATTAGAAAAATATAAAACTAATAAGTTTTGTCTTCTGACCACAAGGAACTCACACGGCTGCTGGGATCCATACCTACAATTTTCAACAACTTCGGACTCCGTTCGTGTTCCAACTTTTGCCACATCTTATGGCTGATCCCTACAGTTTGAAGCCGGCTTTCCACATGAGGGGTGGGAGAAACTTCTCTGACATCGTTTTTGGAATACCAACTGTAAGACGGGATAAGGAAAGCTATCTCATGATTACATTACTCGTAAGTAAAATTATAATAATATTATTAAGTTAACGTCTATTAACAAGTCGTAGTAAAAGGTACTTAAATAAACTTAAATAATTTCAAATAGTACTTAGATAAAGTTAATCTTTTAACAATAGACCTCACTCTTAACAAAAACTGATGTTATCATCGTAAAATAACCAGATAATACATAAAGTCCTCTAAAAGCTATTTTTACGTTTTCATTTTATATTTTAAATATTTTATACTTTCAAATGAAAAGGATTGATGAAACGATCACTACATTGTTTACCAGAAAATATTAAAATCATGTTCAAATTAACATCTATAAACCTACAGAGACTTTTAAATTTAAGTTTTTGAGTTCAATCCACCACCGATAACCGAATAATTTAATATTTTGATCGAAATTATTAAAATGTGGACCTACTGCTAGTGATGAAGCGAAAAGCGGTTCAACTGTGATAAAATGAACCATAGCTGCTCTATGGATATGGAGCAGACTTTTTATTTTGAATTTAAGTATATTTATAATATTAGTTTCGTTAAACTTAACAATATAAGCTTTTTTCCATATTTGTTAGTTTTTATACGTAGCAGAAATTATTTGATCGACGCATTGATTCTTGAGAACATAGGATTTACATGGCATCTTTTAGTAGACTTGTTGTTAGACAATTTTAAAAATGTTACAAATTTATTTCTAGAATCTTATAGCGGGCTTGTCACAAGCTGAAATTGACACGATTTTGATTGTTGTGATGATTGGCGAAACGGATTTGGAATACATACTTAACACGGCTAAACAAATTGAAACCATGTAAGTATATTTCTAAAGTTTGAAATCTTAGCTATTGTTTGAATCCATTTTGAATGCGTTACCAGCGTACCACTCAAATTTTAGATTTAGAAGTACCAAAAATGCCATGTGTTTATATCTTGATTATTGTTTTTGTTTCATCTAATGTAACTTATATTAACCTTTTGTGGCTTATAAACTTAATATATATTGTTATTCTTTTAATACATTCATATATTATCGTAAACTAACACATTGTAGTAATGAAAACCTAAAATGTTATCGTTGAAGACACCACAATTGCAAGTCTTCTTTTCCCGCAAATAAATAGAAAAATTATTTGCCTGAAACCTTAAGTAACTGTTACAGATTCTATACATATAAATAAAAATAACTAATCATCTCAATATGTCGACAATATTTCTATAGCCCGCTCGTACTCAACAAAACTCAGCATCTTTGTCCGAATGATGCTAAGTTTTGTTGGGCATCCAAACCAATATTTAAAAATGAAATGTATCAATATAAGAAATTTTGATCAATTTATAACAATGTTATCAACTATTAAAATTGAATTTGATGTTATTTTACTCACCGAGTGCCGCCTTAGGGTTTCAGGTCCTCCACCTAATCTGCAGAAATATTCTTTTGATGCGACTGCATACAATAAAACTCAGAACGATGGAGTTATGATATACACGAAGTCAATACTTAAAACCGACTCAAATACCTTGAACATTCGCATTATGACACAAATTGCCGTGTATTCTCTATAGGTAATGCAGCAATTACATGTGTGTATCGTTTCACACCATATCTTGGGCTTAAGAATTTTAACCTTGGTTTGGACGGCTTACTAACTAAACTTTCTTGCTAATGTAGCAGTAATGACTGTCATTGAAGTACTTACCTCACCCTTTGCGCTACGGTTATAGTTTTAGAAAGTTATATTACTTACCATTTTCCAGTAATCCTGTGTTTTAAAATAAAGAAAATTCTGTAACCTTTCAATATTACGTTTATAATATATAGTAAATGTAATATAAAAACCTCAATGTGCCAACCTCAAATACGCAGTGTCACCACTCCTACTTATCCCATGGGTGCCATAATAGGTGACTAAGGCACAAACTAAATAGGACAAACACCAACCTGTTTGGCCAGCGTGATCTAGTGGGCCCAAGCTTCCTTGCTAAGGACACGCCTATGTCCACCAGTGAACAGTTAAAGGCTGTTGATGATGAACCATTTGATGGAATTCGTTACATTTACGAAGAAATTTAAAAGAAAACAGATATCATGTTCTTCTCTTTAGTCCTTAACGAATTAGATCTTTTTAGATCTTTTTATTATTAGAGTTTAAAAAGTTAAATAACTAAACTTAAAAACCCTGGGCTTGGTTCATTGTATTAGAATCCGGGGCGACCTTCACGAAAAATCAAGGTCATTTTCTGATAATAGTGGGCTCAAAACAACCTAACCTAATATTGCAGTATCATAATTATCTAAGTAGTCTTAAAAAACTTAAACGTCCCCATGAGAAACATGAGTTTGTTAATGCGAAAAGCAATGCCAACGCTTATAGGCATAAAAGCACTATATTTACAATTTGCAGAATTTTATAACTGTTCGCAATAACTCTTGTTCTGACAATGGTTAAGCACCTGAATTTCAGAATCAATACATCCACGCTAAATTTCTCAGAATGCTCAATTTGTCATCTATTATTACCATTCGTTGACAATCTATTTTTGCGCACTTCACAAGTCTTTTTTTAAACGACCCTGTAGGTAGCTTTCCTAATCTGAGAATGCTCCCTTTCTTCATTGTCATTTGAATGGCGCTGTCTCATATGAGCAGCGTCTTTAACAAGCCTACCCACAGTTATCGCCTACACCTATAAAAGCCATTACTAAGAAACCATTTATTTGAGTAACACATTTGACTTGTATGGTTAGTGATAATATAATTTTTCTTACAAACTATGTTAGTCTAAAATCTATTACAATTTTTATGTGTGTAACACCTACCATAACTTCTGAACAGAGGTAGAAAGACTGCAGGAGAAGCTTTATATGATAGATTTTACAAACTAAATCTATCTCTTATCTGCAATCACATTGTCGACAAAAATTAAACCTACATCCTTACTTTATATTTAATGCCAGGTTGAACCCTCCCCAAGCAATTCTATCATTGTTCCGGTCGACAGATCGTGGGTGAATAGGAATATAGTATATCTTCACAGTGAAAGTGCTTTCCTTAAGCAATCAAGCTTCGCTTTAGCTGTTCCTATAATGCATATTTGCAAGTGGACGATCGACACTGCCACGTTCCTAAATATCTTTTTTTTTCGTGGGGTACTACAGTGACTCTACTCTGCCTGATGGAAAGCATAAATAGAATTTAAGAATGGTGGTTGCCATACTCGTTGTGAAACCAGATAATTCAGTACGGCGATCTACACTATGGTGGCCTAAGCTCACATTATATACTTTAAGAACGCTGTCGTTTACCCAATCTTAAAAATTTGGTGCAAAAGCCCTTGTCACTAGCTGCAGACCCACCTCGGTACTGACTTCCCTGTCTAATATCTTAGAAAAGATTCTTAATATAGAAATATATAGAAATAGAATTCATAGAAATATTAAATTATTGCTAAAAGTTAATACGGTTTCAGACAGAAAATATTTATCAAAGATGCTGTTCTAGGCCTTGCTAGAGCCACTGCTCAAAAAATCAAGTGCTTTGACGTGTTTCTTGATTTATCCAAGGTGTTTGACTCCGTGTGTATCCCTACACTGATAGCAAAATAGAAACCATTGAAATTCGCAGTCTGTCACTGAAAAATCGATTTCGTTTAGTGATGAAATAAACACCAATTTTGAATTGTCACAGGGTAGCGTTTTAAGGCCTACCGTCTTTTTTATTTATATGAATAATCTGTAGCATTTATCAATAAAAAATGTAATGTATCTACCTACGCAGATAATATAGTACTAATAATCTATCACGACAGCTAGGATAAAGCTAGACACAAAATAGAAGAGTCTCTTTGCCGAGTGATAAAATGACTTTCAGCTAACTTGTTAATACTCATTATAAGAAAATCAAAAGCGTCAGGTTTCCAGTTGCCCACACCAACTAAAACTACTACTGTAAAAGCGTATTTAGCCTTAATAATGTTGATTCAAGCACTAACGCCTACGACTGCCTCGCTTCACTTCTGAATATAAAGTACGTTGGAGTGATTATTGACGAACATCTTAACTGGCACCCCCACATTGCAGCAATGCACCAATTGGAAAATTCGCTTATATTTTCAAGGAACTCAGACACTGAGTTGATTTTGCAACATTAAGACTTTATCAGAACTTTTGTGTCTCTGTAAGCACATATCGCATGTCAACATGGGGAGGAACTTACAAAACTATTATATATTAATCCAAACTGAAGAAGCTCAGAGATCCATCTTAAAAGTTATGCACTCTGAGTCGAAAGTAATCACAGTGCATCAGTTATTTAATTTAAAAACAGTAATATTTGTCACTCTTTGTTATCTCTTTGTTTTTTTCAATTCCCATGGATACCACTGAAAGGTGGTTTTAAGGTGTACTCGAACTGACCAAAAACTGCACGCCATCTTAGGTACCAGTAGCCGGGGAACCAGATACATCCTAGCAAAAGAAATCCCTGGAACCCCGACGCACCTCGGGTCACCTACGGCTGTAGATGGCCCCCTCCCGTGCGGAAACCTAGTGGTTCCTTTACTGCCTCCCAAAAGGTATTTACAAATGTTACGCTTAGTAAAATTCCCTTACTAAGCATAACATTTATAAATACCTAACAATATCAACTACTTTTATGCAGACATCTCTTTACAGAATTTAAAATTTTGAACATCACTCTCAACACAAAACCAGCCGTCTATACAAAATAAATCCAGCCATTGTCGAAAAATACTCCAACCACATATCGCAGTAAAAATTAATTAATTATATTATAATTTACGACTATAGAAAAAAGAAATATATTTACATTTAATTTACATAAAGTCTACTTAGTTTGAAACTAGATGACGTTGTGTGTCAAATGTCCGAAATATTTATTATTTATTATTATTATTATATACACTGGCACCATCAGTTTAAAGTTGTAA
Source organism: Hypercompe scribonia (assembly GCA_949316085.1). NCBI lineage: Eukaryota > Metazoa > Arthropoda > Insecta > Lepidoptera > Erebidae > Hypercompe > Hypercompe scribonia. The sequence continues at coordinate 22,544,280 of OX438968.1, read as the reverse complement.
GGGGACTTTTTATCGCTACGCCTTATTTTTACAGGTTTGAGAAGCAGGTTGAACAAGGTCTTATAGAAGTTATATCACCTTCACCATCGTACTACCCAGACTTGGAATCTCTACCATCCACTTTAGGCGACTCTCATAAACGTGTTAAATGGCGAACCAAACAGAATTTAGATACAATATACCTCATGGCCTACGCTCAGTCTAAAGGCACTTTCTACTTAATGTTAGAAGACGATATCGTAGCTAAAAAGAATTATGTCTCGGTAAGTTTTCATGACTGAGTTTGTTTGCAAACGGTCATTTACATAAATTTTATACATTTATACTGTGATCTCAGTGAGTAAATATTGCTCTATCTCTAATCTACACTAACGTTAACCTATTTAGGGATTTGTGAGAATATGTATCAAAATATAATGATATAATATAATATTTGGCTCCGAACCAACTATTTTAAAACAGTAGAATGACTACGGCATGTCTGTAGAACTGATCGAATCCCAGTCATTGTATTACTATTGTTTAATCGACTCCTTTGACTTAACAAACTCCCTTGCTGAGCTTCAGATGAAATTGAAACTTGTCTCGTAATGTCACACATATTCTCATCAAACGCAATAATATCAGGATTTTATTCTTCACTTCATTTTGTTTTCGATATCAACTTTTATCCAGAGTACATCAACAGCACAAACAGCATGTGGTGACGGATTAAGAATACGTAGTATTACCACCCCTATTCACCCGTGGGTGTCGTAAAAACCGACTAAGCGAATAAAGTATGCAAGACAACATCATTACTAAGAGAAGTAAAACTTGAAACAAACCCTTTTCCAACCCGTCTGGCCAGCGTGGTATAGTAGGCCAAAACCTCCTTGCTAAGGAGAGGCCTATGTCCAGCAGTGGACTGTAAAAGTAATTTTATCATGTTAAGTAACATCATAGATCCCATTTGACATCTTCTTTCTTGCAATTTGGTTAGAATGAACATTCCTTAACAAAATAAATAAACTATCAGCTGATAGTTAGATTGAGTTCAATCTAAGAAAAATATCAGTTTCTATAAAAAACCCTGTACCTAATTAGTACTTTTGAAAGTAGAGTTTCTGATAATTTATTTAATGACTTCTAGGAAATAAAGCAATTCGTAGCAGCAACCTCCGTTATCAATCCAAATTGGTTTTTCATTGAATTTTGCCATGTTGGTGGTATCGGTAAGCTGTTTCGTACAGCAGATCTCACAAACTTCATCACTTATGTCCAACTTTTCTATAATAATATGCCCATTGACTGGCTATTGGAGAGCTACCTAGCTGATAAAGTCTGCACCATTGAGAAAAATTCTGTGAGTACATGTTTTTCTGTAATGCTTCTTATAACTTAATATCCTAAGAAAAGTGTTTCTCAAATCTACTTTAATATTAATTGAATCTGTCTGACGTAACCTTAACAAAAAGTGTGCACGTGGTATGAATAATTATATTTTTTTTATTTAGAATTTTATCAAGTTATGTTCTTTTATTTACGGCCGAGATGATGATAATGATGATATTTAAGTTAAATATTATATTGATATTTATATAATAATGCTTTGTCATGACTTCAAATAATTTATCTGAGTAGAAACTTGAAGTAAAGCTGATTTATCACGTCAAATCAATAGATCGATCATCTATTGTTTTGACGTGGCCTACGTTGTTTTCCTACTGTGAGAAGAAACCTATTGTTTTCAAAGTAGTTGGCCATAATACTTAAGCCCTTTTTTGAGAATGGAACGTTCCGATAGTGCATATAAAGTATATTTTTCCTAACTTAAGCGTGCACATGAGAATATCTACTACGGATCCTTTTCGTTCCTGCTTGTTGTGAATTTTACAAATGTCTATCTATATGTCATTTCAGAAAGCCTGTGCCGAAGAAAAGCTTAAAATAAGACCAAAATTCACCGCTTCACTTTTCCAACATATCGGACTGTATTCATCGTTGAAAGGGAAAATTCAAAAAGTCAAGGTAAGGATTCCAGTGGTGATATCACACCTTTTACTATCAGTGTTTCACAGCGCGGTTTAAAGAGTCACATCACGCTTTGGGTTCATCTCCATACGGGACAACACATTGTGCGGTCAACAATTTTTTATTCTGCGTTTAAGTATTCTTGTATCTATTTTTGCGACAAAAGATATATTCCTGGTACGAAAATTGAATTTCAAGGTGAAAAAAAAAAGTACTATATGGTTTTTGTTTACTCCACGTGCTTGAATATATTATCTTATTTTAATACTTAAAAGTTTTATGGTTCCCTGTTAGGTTATAGCATGGGAATCCAAATTTTTGCACCGTTATTTTTGTTTGAGATAGTCTTTATATTAATTTAAGTTTGATAGCACATTTCATTTAATTATTTTAGCTTTGTATGAACAAAACTTGATGTTGACTATGAAATGATTTCGTTTAAAAATGGTTACAAGGAACGTGCCTAATAATGAGCTGATATCTAAAAGAAACATGTTCAATTTGAAATATTTCAATGTCAAATTATAATACTTATTCGTCATTGGTTTGCCATCTCTAAAATAACTGATGCTATTTGCTTTTATATTTACAGAGAAAATCATGATATTGTTGAATCTCAATTGGAAACAAAACAGGGAAAGTGGCATAAAGTGTTCATTTTAATACTTTTATTATATGAAGAATATATTTTATAAAGCTGTGATTTAAATCGATAATATTTTTACACTCGTTTTTTTTTAAACTGCACCCCTGTTGTTGTCTTTTCTATTAATTATCTTTCCTTATTTATTAGTTATATTTCATGTTACTTTATTGTAGCTAATTATTTGTTTTAGTTAACTAGTTTTCAAATATAATACCAGTGTAATTGTCTTAATTTCGTCGCACACAAATTTTGAATATTTAGAGTGAATGAATTTTGATCTATTAACTGATTTCATTTCGTAAATACGTCACGTGAATATGATTACATGCAATTTGGACTTGACACACAAAAGAAATGCAAGGGCAAGAATATAAACTGTGTATTCATGCCTATAAGTTCTAAAGTAACGTGTTAATACTATTACACTAATTTTTTACTCTCACAATAACTGTAGGTGTTTGAGAACAGACATTATTAAACTTGTCATGTATTTTTAAAATAAATTATGGTTAAATATTCCAGGATTCAAAGTTTGGCTCTATGCCAAGTTATTACCCTCATAGCAATCCACCTTTAAAGAATATTAAGACGGACATCGAAGAACATTTAGATCACACTGTAAAGAGAGCCTACGCTGGCCTCACTTTTTTCTGGGGAATTAAACCCAAGGCTGGAAGTTTTATTGAATTCTGGTTCCTAAAACCAATTATCATCGAAAGGTACGAGCACGATTAATTTTGATTATATTATTAAAATGTAAATTTAACATTATTAAATTTACAGTTTAAAGTTAAGTTGATAAATTTATCTATTTAACTTTGCTTGTCCTTTGAGGTTCAAAACATTAATTGTATTTACAGGTACTTGTTCCGAAGCGGCAATGCTGAACACGTGTCAGACAAATTTTACAACACCGTCGTTGAAGTGCTATTCCTTTCGAGGTCATCTAACTTCACTGTTGTCGGATCCTTTGACGAGTTTGGCATAGCCGATGGTGAACTGAAACTGGAACCAATTATTGCCATGAGATTGAGGGTGATTAGTAACACCTTTTTTTGGGCTATCATCAGTGAGGTAATTTTAGACTCATCTTGCTTATCTTTACGAAATTATCAATGTATTCCAAGGGTGTCATAGGAACCGATTAAGAAAGCAAAATACGCAAGGCGACAGAAGGCAAAGGAAACCTGAAACAAATCCTTTTTTTAACGTTTTTAACTTAATGTTATTATGACATCTAGATTCTTCTAAGCGCCTGCCCGATGCGGGCACTATCTTCGGGTAAATACTGTGTACAGATGACGTACATCACACGTGGTTGTCACCTCCCTGTAATTAGGCATTGTAGTGGCTGGAGGGGAAAACTTGTCCTCCACTCATGGCCACACTCATGGTGGCATGGAGCGCTGGAAAGTGCCTCCACAAAGACCAACAGAAAGATACTAAATATGGACTAATATAGAAACCTTTGAGTTTTAAATTAATCAATGATGGACAAAACTTATATATCAGTAGCTTACATATTTTACATTGAACATTGTACTTCTAGGTGTATTTAGCGTCCATTTGTACCACCGTTTTACAGTCAGGTGAAATTTCCTTAGAATGAATTCTTTTGGGTTTAATATTTTTACTATCACTTTTAAAGATATTTTTGCATCTCCAGCCATTGTTATATAAGGTAATATGTTAAGATAAAATAGACAACAAAATAAATCTAACAATGTTTAAGAATTATCGTGTTGGTATTCATTCCATGATGATCACGACCATTTCACGACACTTAGATATGCTATAATACGATTATTTTACTTCCAGATCCAACTGGAGGAGAAGCAGCCTCCCGTAGCTGACAGCTGACAACACATACCTGGCAACTGGGCAAGAATCTTGAGGAATCTCGTCCGTGAACCGCTGATATAAACCGACATGCAACGACATCCGGCTGCGAGAAGCAGGCTTAGAAGCTAAGTCCCCGTAGCGAAATCTGACAACTTAAATAAGTCAAACATAATATTCATTTAAAACGTAACAAGATGTAATCGTATTTTAAAATCCTCTTATTTCTTACAATCTTATCTTAATCACTTAGAAAATAGTTTATAACATTTCTTAAGTTATTAAGCTGCTTGAATTCTACGGTACAGTAGCTAGATAAGAATTTATAGAAATACTTGTCATGTAAAAGAATCGGGCTCTTCCTTTTATAAGTAGTATTTTCCTAAATTCATAAAAGTATAATAAATATACATAGATAATTTAAAACGTTCATAGTCAGTAATTTTGACCACTACACTACACACTGGTCATAGTCTAGCATTATTCAGGTTTTTGTCCTACTGAACACTTGCATCGATTTTTATTTCAGTCTTTTCATTTTTTAAGCATTGAGTTGTGTTATTAAGATTTTATGTTTTAAATATATATATATATATCGTTACTTTCATTTTTATTTTTTAATGAATACGCTGCTGATGTGAAAGATATTGTTGCATTCTAGATTTTTGAGTAGTAAAAGATGTTTATAGCTTACGGTATATGTGTTTCTATGGTCTGACTGCCTATGGCTAAAATCTGCTAGCAAAAACGGGGCCTATCTTCATGAGGTAAACCCCAATCCCATGTAATAGAATCACATATGATGGATCACCGTACCATATTATTTACAATATACTTTGGAATGAGGCTATAGATGGGCATGGGGAGTCCTTGGCTATCAGTCTCGATATGGCTAAGGCTTTCGATAGGGTCTAGCACCGTTCGCTCCTCTCCAAACTGCCGTCATTCGACCTGCCCCCCCAACTCTGCAGCTGGGTGGCCGCATTTCTGCATGAGCGCCGCATTAGAGTCATCTGCGACGGCGCAAACTCCAATTTTAAGCAGGTTAATGCTGGTGTACCTCAAGGTTCCGTCCTATCACCCTCACTGTTTCTTTTGCATATCAATGACATGTTGATCCTTGGCAATATACATTGCTATGCAGTCAACAGCGCAGTTCATGGACGATACTGTGGTCACCCTACAGCCAAATTGGCGGACGTTGAGGAAAAGCGGCAAAAACTTGTCTCTGAGCTCGATCGGGTCCTAGGCCGCATTTCTCAATGGGGTCAAGAGAATCTGGTCGAATTCAGTAGCAAGAAAACACAGGCGTACGCGCTCTCTGCTAAAAAGTCTCGATTCCTTCCCCTCCCCGCTTTTCAGAATACTCAACTGCCACTGCAGGGTATGAATATTTGTCGGGACCTCAATCTGCGAGAATATATTGAAAGCGTCACTAAGACGGCGTCGCGGAAGCTGGGTATACTGAACAGAGTGAGACGGTTCTTTGCGCCTGGGCATCTATGTCTTCTTTATAAGACCCAGGTACGCTCCTGCGTGGAGTACTGTTCTCATCTTTACGATGGATCCGTGCAGTATTTGCTGGACACTTTGGATCGGTTACAGCGGCGAGCAGTCCGGATTATCAATAACTCGAAAGTCACTGAATCCCTTGAGTCTCTACAGTTGCGAGGAGTTGCCTCTATGGCAGTCCTCTATCACTTTTATCATGGAGAGTGTTCTGGTGAACTTTTCCACCTGATTCCATCCTCTCTGTTCCTCTACAGGACAACTCGTGCTGGCCTTGGAATTCACCGTTTCAGAATAGTAGACATACGCTCCCGAACTAAACGGTTCGGCTCTTCCTTCCTGTGCAAATCGGTTAAAGCCTGGAATTTATTACCAGAGCACGTGTTTCCCTCCCACTACGATCCCGGGTCCTTTAAGCGGGGCGTGAAAAAGCATCTCACTAGGCCGCCATAGCGTGGGTCGCCATACTGCACTGTCTTCGTTCGCAGTGAGTGCGGCGACCACCGCTCTTGGATTCTATTCATGCTTTCCATCAGGCAGAATGGAGTCACTTTGGTAGGTCTCTTGTTTAAAAAAAAATATAGTTGGTTTGTTTCCAGTGTTTTTGAGATCGCATTATGTGGTTCCAATCATAACCGTGGAGAATATCCCACAGTTACGATAAACAGAACAGAAGAAGCTGATTTCTTTTTATCTACTCAAAAACACGAGAAAACTACATACGAGTGTGTAGAAGTCGGTCGAAGCACTTTCAAAATCAGGAGCGGATACATTTTAGTGTGTCTTCTTATACTAATATTTATAACATAAATAGTCACTTAAATAATAAGTATAATTATGTAGATTTTTATAATAAAAAGCAAAAATAAAAAAAGTGCATAGGTTATATTCCATAAATCATATTAAACTTAAATAATCATAGATTGCTTGTTGTTAAAGTAGGTCTTATAATTAGTCAAGCTAATAAGTCGAGCACACAGTTCCTGTCTTGTTAAAACTGTCCGCGTTATTGCGTTGACTTTTCAAATTTTATTTAAAGTATCAAAATTATGCAGATCAGTTCACTAAATTGACGTTTTTATAAGGTTCTGTGTTCATATTTAAATAAAGTTCATTTTCCCCCTCCCCACTTCGATTAACCTACGTTCGTTTGCAGAACCATGGCTTTTGAATGTTTAATAATATAATTAGATTATTTGTACAATTTTTATAGGAAGAGTTACGCTTACTTTGAAGTTAGATACTATTTATAATATGTTAAAAATTAAATGTTTACTACTCCAGTGGACCTGTGCTAAGAAGTTCAATAAGAAAATATTATATTTTTTTAAAAAAAATGGTGAAAACAAAATAAAAATTTAGAATTTACGAAGAAAGTGAGTCATTAGTAAGTTAATAAAACATATAGATAAAAATTAGTTCATATCGTAACAATGTAATATTAGGTTCCGGAGCGCGCGTGGTCTTATTGAAAACATAGATACCAAAGTAATATATCAAAGATTCATTTTAGATGCCACATAGAGTAAGTTCGAAGCCATGAGTAATTCTGTAAGAAGACATATGTCTTTTCGAAAATAATTTACGTCTCGGTATCTTTAAATCTTGTTCTTATGAATGTACATAGTATGCTAAATATAAAATACTAGATTATACATATTAAAATTCAGTTCATTGTAAAAAGCTTCTTATATTAAATTAAAACTAATTCAGCACCGCAGGCTATTGAACCTGGTTTAGTAGGAAGTGTGGTAGTCCTGCTGGTGGTGCTAATCGATCTATCAGTAGGCTTAAAGATGCTCAAGGATAGTTTATAGCAAAATGTAGTGGATAACAACGTCACTAATTTCCTTTGGGTACCACTCAGAGGGTTTGTAGTTTGGCTTCTGTTCACCTTTACTGTCCAGCCAGTGACATATCACCTAATTAGCATTCTTGATCCAGGCAGATGGCTGGGCCTATTGGCTGACAGCACCGATAAAGTTTCACAATGATTTGCGAAGTGATTGCAATTTAAGTTGGTTTCAAGGGTCTGTTCAGTTTTGGCTGTATCCAACTCAAATCTCATTTGCATGCATCATTTATTGTCAGTGTAGGATTTGACATTGTTTTCTAATAAATTTGTTATTCAAATTCCCATGCTTTCTTTCTAAATTATTTTTTGACTGCTCTTGTTGTACTCAAATTTCTCTCATCGAGAAAGGCAATCCACCGTAAATATGCAAAAGGATTTTGGCGGACTCGGTGAGGAAATTAATCTAAAATTTTAACTTTTTTTTCCCATTGAAAGATATCGTAATTTATATGTTTGTCCATATTATAGACAGTTAACTTCTTAAATGTTACTTTAGTATATTGTACCGAAAAGAGCAACCCAGCAGAAAAAATCGAAATATGTACTATCTGGCCATTGGGTCAGACGTTCTGTCAACATTTTAATTTATTTAACAGAATCAGTGTCAATGTCAATCAGTGTCAAACGGAAATTTTCCACTTTTCCGTGCCGACTTTCTATCTTTAAACGCAACTATTACATTGTAATACGCTTATCCTTTCATTTTTATTGTAATAGATTTGCATATCATTCTTACCTACAGTCTCTTGTGTTAGATTATAAACTTTGATAGCTATAGAACTTTGTAAACTTTGTAAATAATAGATAAGGAGGAATACGTATGGAGAAAATTATAAAAGCAACCATCTCGCTACCTCACACTGCTGAATCTGCTTTCTTCATTCTCGCTCAAGACCCCACTTAGTTTCGTAAATTAATCTTAATATTATCTCGTTGTAGACCTTCATTAGATCCTTAGATATCCTATTGGAAAACATCTTACAGTTATATTATTAGTTGACGCGTTGCAAGCTTTATGCCAACCAAATACGAGTATAGTACAACCATGTGCTAAGTGTAAATTTTGTCAATAATCAACGTCGGACTAATGAAAATGTATATAAAATGTATATATAAAATTGTAAATAGAGATTGTCTCCAACCGATTTGTAACAAGCACATTCTTTGATAAAATTTGAAGCTGTTATCAGGAACTACAAACGCTAGTGTAGTTTATTAGCTGTAGACTAACTCAGCTACTGTGATATTGACCGCTTTTAAAAAGTAAAATGTGTTGTATATATAAATTAGGAATAGACTGTATACCTTGCCTTACTAATTTTATGTATATAACGCGCTGGTTGACTCCCGACTCATCCTCAAACTTGTTTTCACACAAATTCTGCTTACTCCCCACCTGATAATCAGAACGTAAGATAAGTTGTTAATTTAGTATTTCTTGCTACGGAACCATGGCTTTAATGTGGAGTGAAAGTATGTAGATGAGTGAGATAAATAAGAGAATGACAAATTAGGACAATAATTGCTCCTGTTGTCATTGTCGAATCTCGCTCACGACGTTCACAACACTCGTATTATGACAACACAATTATAGTCATAAAAATTCTTGTACTAAATGTTATATTATTTCTAATTTTATATTATTATTTGTTTTTTAAGGTTATTTTTTTATTTAGTATTTTGTTTTTTTCTTGTTACGTGTGATGTCGTGTATTTGTGTGCGACCGATCTTTAATATATGTTTTTTTATGAGATTTTGATTTTTTTTATTTTGCTTTCCTTATTTATTTTTCTTTTTGCTCGTATTTAATTAATGTTATTTTTTTCAGGATTCTTTTATTATTGCAAGTGTTCATGTATTACTAATAAGGATAACTAGTAGTTGGCACGAAGATCTAATAACCTGACTAATTGCTCACGAACTAAAATAGAACACAATAATATTAAATTAATAAATAACAATACAATTATACTCTATTACTAAACAAAAAATCATCATGAATCTAAAAAAAAAAAAAATTTCTTAATATGCTTCATAGGAGACGGTTTTTCATGTAGAATTTAAAATAATAATTACCTAATCCATTTACTTAAATAGCTAAAGATAACTTAGAGAGAGACTCGTGGCTAACCGAGTAGGTTAACACATAATAAAGTTGAGCAATCTGAACCCGGTCCATCCATGGATGACTGATCATCCTTAACACAATGAGATCCCTCCGTACCTCGAAGAGCAAGTTAAACCGTCGATCCTACTTACCACACGAAGTTGGACGACCGTAGCCTAGCTTTGGATGAAGCTCGAAGAATGATGATGATATAAAAGAAAAAAAAAAGAACCTTGGTCATAAAGAATATATCAGATATAATTTTTTCTCTCTGGAAATGAGATGGGCAAGTCTTGTTTAATAAGATGATTGTCCCGTTGCCGAGCAGGACGGAAAGAAAAACATACGAGTTTAAAAATTCACTTTGGTTTGCGCAGATCGGGTAAATCGATAAAAGAAAAAGATTTAGTGTCGATAGAGAGTCAATAGAAAACTGGCTATTTCTATTTCTGCACTATCTAACTACGAGTTAAATTAAATAAATCAGTATCAATAAAAAAACTTATCTCACCTGAAAGAATGTCAGTACAGCCAATGGGTAGTAGTACCCATTTACCATCAGGTGAACCGTCTACTCGTTTGCCCATTTATTCAATACCGATAATAAGTTATTCAATCATAATTATAAATGATTTCAAGTAATTACATTATAAAAGTTTGAAGTAGACATTAAAGATTTATATCTGATTAACTGTACAATAGACTTGACCTGTAAGCCATTACTTATAGATATAGATGCTTTTGTTATGAGAGCGTCAACGCTCAAACCGAAAGACATCTAGTGAGAATAAATTAAAAACTAAAAAAATACAATTTGGACATTTCAATCACATCTTTAAAGTTTCATGTTTGATTAAGACAAGTTGTAAGTTGGTTATTGTCAATTGTCAACATCCAACACCATAGAAATTGTTAATATATTTTAAATTTTACTTCAAACAATATATTCAAATTCGATAAATTTAAAGCTCAAAGATATGATTTGAAACAAAAAAAATGTATTTTTTCGTTTCTTTATCAATCTTAATCAAACATCATTGAGATGTCTACATCACAGAAGTGACTACAATCAAACTCTATTTATAATATGTACGTATTAACAAAAAAAAATATAAAAATATTCCATCAGTCAATCTAGCTCTCATAGTACAGTCTCTGCTTAGTTTAAGGCTGGATAAAATTGTGTGCCAGATGTCTGATTATAAAAAAAAAACCTACCATATATTAATCGATAAATGTAATAGTAACTTAAAGTTTCGCTATTCAATACTTAACATTTAGTAGTTTAGACATTTCATAATTATAAAGTAGATGTGTCCTTAAAACAGTTATACGTAGTACATACCAAATGAGGATAATTCCGAACTTGATGCTCATTCATAGACAAAATCTACAAAACATTTTGGTCAATAACTTATTTGAAGCTACATATGCAAATAAATTGAAACAGTTACACATACAAGATGAAATAGCATCAAGTTACTTTACCGATTTCATAATGTACTTTTATTTAGAATCTAAGTAAACGCAGTTATTGAAGATAATTAATCATTCTATGTCTATTATATACCTTGTTTGTACATCTATCTTGTAGATCTAATAATATACTTGTGAAATAGGAAGGTAGCTCCATGTATTAGCATTCCCTGACCCTAATATGGTTTTAAATATTCTAATAAGATTAAAAATTACAGTAATATTTTAAACTAATAGTGTAATGGTAATCTTCTTATTCTAGTACAATTATTTTTACTTTTTATTTTCATACTAATTGTCTAACAGTTCAAAATAATATCAATCGGAACCACAAATGATCAAGTATGCAATCGTCAACCGAATTAAGAGACTTACAATTACCAAGCAGATTCAATAAGAAAATAAAAGGCAACCGATCTTAGTAACACTGGAAGGCGACACAATTTGAAATATTTTTTTTATTTAAGCATCTAAATGTGAGCAGAAATTAACGTTTCGTTATTTCATTATCTTTGTCTTTATACTGTCCACAGTCAGCTACATATGTGTAACGTCACTAATGAATGTGTTAACATTTAATAATTAAGTCAATCGCTTTATTATATAACAATTGTATGTTAAGCTCTAAGCAGTAAGTCGGCTCCCAGTTAAACTTGATTTCATACATGTAGCTCCATAACCAACAACATTATCACAATTGACAGTTTAAATTCTAAACAAGAAAACGAGCAGTTTACCAATGAAGTAAATTAGTATCTCATTGCTTTGGTTCAACCACAAGCTCTGACCTAGACCTCAAAATTAAAAACCATTTTCATACCGACCATCTCCTATAGCTAAACTCAATGACTACAAAGTACATGTTCTAAAAGATTTATCACCATTTACCAAGCAGAAGCCTGTTCTGGTCTATAAATCTTATTTGTGAGACGTTAACCTGCGAATGAGTAAACAAGGACTAAGGGTTTTAAATAAATTCAAGAATGTGCTTCATCCTGTTGCCGTATTAAAAGTAGCTATGTCTTACAAATGCTAAATTGAGAGCCGACTTATCAAAAATCAGCATAATTTTCGATGTCTACGTATCCGTGTAATGTAAAGTTCAATGTTTATGACCATTTAGCGGTTATAATTTTAAGTAGTTACAGATTCAAGTCGCTGCATCATACTGTTCATTAGCGGACATGTCTTACAAGCTCTTGACTCTGTTAATTAACTTGGCGTAGCATGCGTTGTCATGATTAATTTACCTTGTATTTGAATATAAGTAATAGCCCGACAACCATTTTTAGAAGTACATATGTATAATATCTATGTGTCAGTATATTTACAGCAAAATTATGCATAGTCAGGTCATAAAATCCTAGCACATAAAATCCCTTTAATTGGATCACACCTTTATATGCTGTTTATTTTCTTGACAGTGCATGCCAAGCCATGTTTCCATGCAGGGCTGGGAACGAAAAAAAAACATAGAGTGTTCCTGCTGCTTACAACGCCAGCATGTCGTAAAAGTCGACAAAGGCGAGAAGGGTTGTCTTACCATGTCACTACCCTCATACTAGGATATCAGTGCTGAAGTCAAAAAAAAGTAAAAAGAGTTCTTATGTTCTGTTATCACTTTCGTTTGACGCTATGGAAGTACTGATATCATAGTATGTTTTTTTTTTTTACTTGAATTAATTTTATGAGACAGAGTTAAGAACTGTTTGAGTAATCATCTTGTAGAATGTAGGTACTAGGTACATTAACATAGAAGTCCTAATATTATATATAATTCATTGTGTCTTGTCTCATATAGATCGAGAGACGTACTTGATAAGAACCGCAATAGAATATGATATCACCTTGGGATTGATTTATGACTGATATATTAAGGGAGAAGTTAGGTTAAGATAGCAATTTTACAATTCGTTACACCCACGTAGAAACAGCTAATACGCAGAATTCTAGGGTTGACGGATTGCCTTCCAAATCAAAATAGAAATGTGTTGTAGAAAAAAAAATCAACAAAATTACAAGAAAAAACAATTAAAAATACAACACATTTGTTTTTTGTGTACTTCCCAAAGCAAGAATTTCTTGTAAATAAGCAATATATTTGTGTCTTAGATAAAAAAAATTAGCAATTGAAGTTACGGTCCTCGCAACGCATAAGTTTTATTAAATGTGTTAGAGCTACCTCGCATACTATAGTTCTAAACAAATGTGTTCTATAACTAGATTTTAGACTTATACAATAAAAAAAGTAAAAATTAACCCAAAAAAGCAAATAAAGCACCATAAAAATCCAACACATTTAAATTTGAACGTACAAGCCAAAGCCTAAATATCTTGTAAAAAAATAATTTAAAAGACCAAAAAAAACAACGAGATATTTATGCCTTGGATTGATCTAATGACATATTGAAAACCTTCGCAGCGAATAATGGCTGCGTTTTAAAAAATCATTCGTATAAGCGTGCTCAGACGTACAATATTGACACCTACTTTTTAGAAAACCAGGATTTAAATATGTTGAGAAAAAAAATATACATAATAAAAAAAATAAAAAAAAACTTAAAAAAACATATAAAATACTATAAAAATACAACATATTTAAATTTGGGCGTACAATCCAAAGCTTAAATATCTCGTAAAAAAATTATTTAAAAGATCAAAAAAATGACAAAATATTTATGCCTTGGATTGATCTAACGGCATATTGAAATCATCAAAACGAACAACGATCGAGTTTGAATAGAACATTTTGTTCGTCTGGGCGTGCTCAGATATACAATAGTGATATAAACCTTGTCAAATGCAAGATTCAAATGTGTTATGAAAAAAAAGCAATTAAAATGATATAAAAAAATAATATATTTTTATACTAAAAAAAATATAAGCTATTTTAATTTTGCTACTCAATCCAAAGTATAAATATTTTGTAAAAAAAAATAAAAATTTGTTTATGCTTTGGATTGAATAATAGAAATATACAAAAGTTTGGTTGAACAAAAACCCTTTTAAACTACCGTTTCTCGTTTTGGTGTGGCTAGGACCTGAAACAGTACCAAAAAAAATATAAAATTAAAAATAAATGCCATACATGAGGTTTTGGTCTAAGGTTTCGGCATTATACCTATACCTCAATGTTTGGTTCAAAAAATATATACACACATATATATATAGACGTATATAGACAGTAGGTTGAATACCGCCATGTTTCAAATTTCCTTGTTATATTTTAAACGCACAATATTGTTAGAATTAACCGAAGGACAGTCTGACATCACGTTCTATAGCGTTTGGACAATGTGTGATATTGTACAGCTGTTGAGAAGGGGCAGTGAATTATGTAAAATTATTGAGGATTCCTATTGTAAATGTGCTTGATGATTTGAATGTAAGAAAATAAATTATGAAAGTATATATTTGTTTCATTTCTTGATGTAAATATTAAACATTGAAGTCGACAAGTACGAGGAGGTGACATCAACCAAGCTGCGTGTCTATGGTGGTGGGGTGGTAAATAGTATGGATGTCTAGCGACCCCAGACAAATCAACTGAAGAAATAAGAATTTCCAACATAAACTGATCCACCTGGTCAGGGTTTCTTTGTCTAATATCCGTTATGAATCAGAATTATTTGTAACTGCAAACTGCAAAATAACAGACTACGCAGCCAGCAAAAAAAAAAAATAGCAAATTGTAATTGGCATGCAGTGTAAATATAAACTATTTACTTTGACCCTAACAAGGAAAGTCTACTTTCTTTAAATGTTGACTAAATGTTATTTAGCCTAACTATTAGGTATGTTTGGGTAGCAATTTTTTCTCATAAACGAATAACATTTGGCCTAAGAGCCGGTGAAGATCGACTTAAACTCATCTGATTTCGAAAAGCTTGCATTAGCTTATCTTGCCTATGGCAAAGCTTGCATTAAAGTAATCATGATAGTTTTGTGATAGGCAAGCTATCATAAATGTGTTCATTAATCAATAAAATTTTATAAGAAATATATTGCATTCGATTATTTAGATCTTTAACTAATAGATCAAGAAGCTGTTTGGTCGAAATTGGAAAACTGACAGTTCAAGACAGATAGTTAAACAAGTGTTTGATACTTTTTACCTAGTGCAACCATACTATTTATTAAATTATTCACTAAGGTATTCCCGGGCCGGTACAACTTCTAAACTTTTAAGAAAAAAGCGTAGTACTTCATCAAAGGCCTTCAACGTCCTTATGACTCTTGAGTTGAGAGCGTTCATGGGCGATGGCAGTCATTCTGCGTCTGCTCATTTACCTACACTATTATTAAAATAAAAGTTCTTCAGTCATATTACTTGTCTGTAATACACTGTACTGCTGATTTGTCAAACGTATATTCGAGAAAGAGTCAACGTTGTAACGCACAAGGATAGACTACTAAAATTATAACAGAACTCTTAACTTACATCAGATGCGACGTGTTGTCTAAAGTAATTATGACCTGTATGCATATTGAGGTCTGAATCATTTCGTGTATGAAAGAATTCAAAGTATTACCAGTGAGTGGATTAATTTCTATCTCGTGATAAAACTTGTAGTTTGTCATATAAAGATTTGAAGTTGACGATATCGCTGACAAAAAAGATTGACATTTAACAGGTTTTCAATTACTGATTCTGGAAGTTTAAAAACTGTTACACAGCTAAATGAAAGCCTCCCTCAAAAAACGCCAACTGTCTAAGTCTTGAACAGTCTTAGTCTCACACTATACACTTTCACATTATACTCCGAGAAATCTGAATTAAGCAACAAATCGCTAGGTAGAACTCGTAAATCTCTGCTGTTAAATGTTATAGTCGATTATCTGACTAGTGATGATTTTATCATTCAATTCAATGACCACAGGTTCTTCACAGCAGTGGACCCTTTAAAATTATGGTATGCAACCAGATCAGGTTAACATTAAAAATTAAGAAATTTTAAAGCACCAAAAATTTCCTAGATTGAAAGATATCCTGTTGTTAACTGCAACAGAACAGATGCAATTAAAGGCACAATTAATGGTGCCTTTCTTTTTTGCGACTCTCGTGGCCTCGTCTACACCAGGATAGATCTTTGCAACCCGACTCAGGAAACAAAGCATAACTTGAGATACATATGTACATTTGGAATGAGGAACCTTTTTTTTTTAACGTGTGGAAATCCCCTCGGGCCGTCATCACACCGCGGTTTAAGGCGGGGTGGTGTGTCGGAATCGGACACCCTTTTTTTTTATAAAAGCCTACCAAAGTGACTATTCACCCTGATGGAAAGCATGAATAAAATCCAAAAGTTGTGGTCACCGTACGTACTCATTGCAAATGCAGACAATGCAGTATGGTGACCCACACTTTGGTGACCTAGTAAGATGCTTTTTCACGTCTCGCTTGTGGACGTAAAAAGCATGACAGTCGTCGTGGCATTATATTGCTCACACTTAGCACGACAACTGTCACCCCTGCATCAATGGGCCTCCGGTCTCGTACTCACCAACGAACACGACATCACGGATTCTGTTGCTTTATGTTGGTGTTCTGTGAGAGGGTAGTACTGCCCCAGTCGAGCCGGCCCATTCGTGCTGAAATCAGCCTAGGTCTACTACCTATTAAAACCACACGGTGTGCCACTGCGCCTGACATAAAACGGATCCGGGTACAGCTGCGATTACGACATCCAGATCTCTCCTAGCACCATCGGCGGATAAACTCTCTATTTTAGACGACGCACGGCACACACGGTCGTCGCCTAAAATAGAGAGTTTAGTTTCCTCCTGGCTGGCCATTGTAGCGGACGAAGGGGAAAACCCGTCCCGTCCACCCGCGGCCACACTCAAGGCGACATGAAGTGCTGGTACGCGCGCCTCCGCCGCCCGGTAAGCCGGTCGAGGGTGCGAGTGGAGGTCGTCCTCCCGGGCCTTCTCCGCCGCCTCTTTCTGCAACATTACGTCTTCGCAGAAGGTTGCGGGAAATTAGGAACCTAACGGAAACGGACGGTTTAATAATAAATAAATAAATAAATCATGCGAAGATACTAACATATGTTTTACCGAAAGAATTTTTAGTCAACTAAGTAAATTTTTGTATTTTTTGTAATCATTTTGTGAACAGGCTGAAATCTATCACCATATTTGTCAACTAAACCAATTATACATAAGCAAACAGACAAGGTTGTAATTAGGATCGCAATATTGCACCTAGTAACTACTATGTTAATCTTGAATTGAAGTAATATTTAATGGTTAAGAAGAAAGAAATTTCACCCGTACTGATTATATATTGAAAGTTATTTTAAAAATCATTAAAACATAATGAATTTAAATCTAAAGATAGCACTAAACAGCAATGGATCAAAAAAATAATAGACAAGACAAGACTCCAACAAGGTGATGATAAATTTACCATTTTAAAGAAAGGTCATAAAAACTTCAAAAAAAAGTAACTGATGATACGGCATAGGGCAGGTAATATTTCATCAAGAATTGGTTGAATCATATAACAGCGTATACAATCATTTCCAACTACGTTAAAAGCTCGAACATCACATGCAAGTAATTGATTAAAACAGAACGGTGGATAGTGAGGAGCTAGAAAGTAGACAGATACTGTAACTGTTACTATAACGTCCAAATAAAAATTGTCACTAATTCTTAACACAAATCAAACTACTTTCATACTATTGTTGAACTCAATATGCAACGTCACACGAATGTTCAGGTCAACAGTAGTATAAACGCAGTTTTTGATTTTTTGCGCTTTGATTATGAATATAACAAAAAAGGGGTTTACGGATGTAATGAAAACTACGATTGCACGTTCAGTAATGCTTCATTATTTGGAGCATATACATATATGTTTATAAATTATGTTTAAAAAAAAAAAAAATTAAGTTAAGGTCATACTTGCGTACTACTCGTAACTTATTGTAAATTTCGCAAGAATAATGTAGAAAACTGTTTTTACAGTATTTAATTACATTATTTATATAAACTTAGTACCTTTATTTAAATAAACTACTGGTACGAAGGTCGCGGGAAGCCATTGGATGCGGACGACACGGAACAGGCTGTTGTGGAAAACCTTGGGGTAGGGCTATGCCCAGCAGTGGACTGAGAAGATGATGATGTTGACTGGTACTGAAAAAATCGAGGACAGCACAATGAATGTAGGAAAACATAATACAGATTCTTGGTTTACTTTAACAGCTTAAAAAAATAGATAAATAAAACGATGTGCACTATTTTTTGTTGTCTCAAATTTTCTTCTGTCTCAACATTTCAACCAAGGATTTTACCATTATTTTATCAAATTTAAATTTAATACTTACGATATTTTTTATGAATAACATTTTTGCGATACATACACTCAGTGTCAGATAGCTAAATGACATAGCAATATCAACATATGTATAACGATACAAGTAGTTTTGCTATTATCTGATAGATGAAAAAGAGGTTTTGTGTGACAACTTATCTTAGAATTTCCTCTTTGTACCTGCTTGACTCGACCCAAACACACATCTGTACTTTGGCACCTTGTTGCCAATCCTTATATAAGGATAAATTACTAATGTACGATCCTGGTTATTTGATTGTACCAGAAATAATAAGCCCCATAAATTAACCCAGTCTAGTGTTATACCTGATAGATGTCATCTATACCATCTTTCAGAACATATTTCTAACAGTTACTCGTCATTGTAACTTTAGCTGTAATCACATAAACAAAGCCTTCGGTTTCTCTAAAGAGATCACTATTGCGTAGCCAAGGCGTAGACGCTTTGAAGTCTACATTGAATCGACTTAGGGCTCTATAAAATCGACCACGAAGTGTGGTACAGTACAAGTAAATGTCAAATTAGAAAGTGGGATAGAGTGCGCGCCGAAAAATTATTAAAATATGATGAAAGTGAAGCAAGAAACCGCAGTTACAATCGCCTTTATATGAGTGAGACAGCTAACCATCTCCTCAAATGAGAAGAGAGTAATACGCAGTAATCTTTCCAAATTATGTTTGTAGGATTTACTAGAAACTTTGGACAATAAATAAAAATGTAGTCAGTATGCGGGCATGAAAATAATTTCGAGCCCCTCTTATGTCATTACAGATGAAACAATTTATGATTGTGTAACTAATTTAAGTCATTTGATGCGCCTATGAAGTTTGTCCTCAACGAACGTCATGCTTCGAAGCTTGTCTTCACGCGCCATATAACGATTAAGAGCAACCATATTAGCCTCAGAGGGGGGGTCTGGAACCAGCTTTATAGCACGGCTTTAACATCCACGCAAACAAAGATGTATGTATGTATAAGATTTTCTAAGTTTTCCTTAGTGTGTTTGGACTACCATTACCTACTATGACTACCTACTGATGTTTACTAAATAAAGCAACAGGTTTTATGTGTTAAAATAAGATGAAAATTTATCAACCCTTCAGAATATATTTCGAGTTGTGAAAGGTGAATTTTGAAATTTATTGAATTTTATAATTCAATTATTGAAAAACTGCCACGTGTTTTGTAAGTTAAATATATATATTCTATATTTGAATTACTTTTTATAATTTTGTTAAACTAGAACAGTATGTATAAGCAATGGGTGATTGTGTTTTGATACAATTACTGTCACCTCTTATAAAATGAGTCACTACTTCTAGCAAAGCCTGTTTCTCTGTGTTAGGCTTTTGTGGCCACTTATTTTCATCTCTTAATAAAAAGATTTGGATCACTACACGGGTATTTCTTTAAGGCCTGCACTAACATCAACGAGAACAAGAACTGCTCGGTTGTCATACGCAATCACATTACCCATACACTGTTTTACATCAATATTAAATATTGATTTTTAAATGTGCAATCGTGTTTCGTTGGCGAGTGCGAGACCAGAGGCCTGTTTATGAAGGGCTGACAGTTATCGTGATAACTGTGTGAACCTTACACTGCCACGACGACTGTCATGCCTTTTACGTTCCCAAGCGAGGCGTGAAAAAGCATCTCACTAGGCAACCATAGTTTGTGTCACCACACTGCATTGTCTGCATTTGTAATGAGTATGGTGATCACAACTCTTGGATTCTATTCATGCTTTCCATCAAGCATAGTAGAGTCACTTTGGCAGGTTATAATATAGAAAAAAAAAAATAATGACAATACATGTTTTTGTCAGTTTCATATGAATAACCTGAAGTACTAGTATCTTATTTCAAAGGCATTGTGACAGTCATCATCATCATCAAAAGCTTTAGAAAAGAAGTTTTGGCCTACTATATACTATATATAGGTATAGGATATAGGGATTTTTCAAATTTTCTTCTCCTGGCAGTGATGTTGTCCTGCGTAATTTACTTCCTCAGCCACCTCTTACGACACCAATGAAATGTATAGGGGTGGTATCACTCTGTATTATTAATCCATCACTACAGGGATTATGGCCATAATCTACCGTCATTTGCACATAGCTGTTTGAGAAAGTGCGCAACACAGATACTTCATGGCAAGACGATAAGACTGTGTACTAGTGAATATGTAATTATTAATACCCGTTACCTTGGAGCTCATAATGCATCGCGACCTTCCCAGTTTCGACGCTAAATTAAGCGGATAAAATTCGCTGTATTGCCATTATCCAGAAGCAGGCGCGTGGTATACTTCTTGACACTGGTCAAGTCACCAACGCTGTGGACAGTAAAACATACGCAGAAGTAGCAAACTGCAAGCAATTGGCTCATAATGTAACATTGAAGAAAGCAAAAGGCAAAGAAAAGTTAGATTTAGGTTTGTGAATTTCTAAATAGTGTAAGAAAAGCGTGTTGCGTATATTTTTGAAGTGAAACTTCTTTATCGGGGTTGGAAAAAAATTTAGTGTAACATTTTTTCGTTACGCGTCACATTTTTTCGTTACGCGCCATCTTTTTCTTATCCCTACCACGCGTGATTCGAAGTATACTTTCTCCAGTGGAGTAGGGATTGGTAAATGTCTCCAATGTATTTTGCGGCCCGTTTTGAGTAGTTACATTTTTGAAATCCAGGTGGCGATTGCATCGACTTCGGACGGATTTAAATTATTTTTTTTAAAAATAACGTCATAAAGAAGTTTCACTTCTTACGAGTGTACGCTAGTACACGCACATGTTTTTTAACATTTGCAATTAGATAGTTTGCATTGTTTTACACTGTGTCACAAACGTAATCTAGCTTTTGAGGTTATACGATTTTATTAACATTCAAATTCTTCGTTTCCCTGATTTATGTCACCTAATTTACCATATACCATAGTAAGTGATATTAACTAGAATGTATGAATTAAGTTACAACATTACTATTTATTAGATAAGTAGCAATGTGTAATTATAAATATATGGTAAGAACCGTCTGAATTTCGTTAAGAGACGTGCTGTCCGAACTACGAAATGCGTAGTTTGGCAGTGGTGGTAGGATTACCACAAAGTTTATAGATGTCAGACATTTGTAAGAGTCTAACAATTAATGTCAGAGATATTAATAGTCCTTTATAAAATCGAAATATTGATGGAGGGTGAAAAATTCTTTTTTTTTGACCTTTAAATAAAACTGCTCAGGCAGCATGCCTCTTAATAAAATTCAGACTGCTGGTCCTATAGTGCACGATAATATTATTAAATTACCTAAAGAATTATGATCTGAAATGAATTGTGACAATAAATCTGCTATTATTAATGCGTACAGTAGTTTGAGCGAAATAATGTGTGAACATAATTTCTTCCAGTGCATTAATTAAAATATCAACTCTAATAAAACAATTTCAAGTTCCCAAAATTGTTTAAGGTCGAGACTGACATTGGAGTAGTGGTAAAATTGTGAAAATAAGTATTTGGTTGGAGTGAAAGACTGTCTGAAACCAACCAACCAAATTTATTTGTACATCGTTTTATAGATTTTTCCTAAATCTATTGTATTCAACATTACCAACGCTTTAGGTAATGTAAGCCTTAAGAGGATATCTATAACCGATAGAATTTCATAGTTCGGGTCTGATAGTTTGAGATCTAAAGGAATAGGGACACAATTTCTTTGGTTTTTTATAAAGGCAACGCCCGCACTAGGAATAAATCCTGTATCGCGAGGGACTCTACAAACCTATGTACAAGAAACGAACAAAAAGAACAGCCAGACTCAAACAACAATTTGTTCACGATACAAAGTGTTGTCCCATATGGGGTTTTAACCCACAACACTCAGCGCAGTGTAGAGCGCCGTAGCGACCGCTTAAACCAATTTTTTTTTTTTTTTTTAAACGTGTGGAAACCCCCTCGAGCCGTCACCCCACCGGGGTTTACGGCGGGGTGGTGTGTCGGAATCGGACCGACTAAAACCACACGGTGTGCCACTCTGCGCCTGACATAGGAGGGATCCAGGCACAGCTGTTATTACGACATCCAGATCCCTCCTAGCGCCTGCCCGCTAAAGCGGGCACCGTCTGCGGAAAACCTCTCCATTTAGGCGACGTACGGCACACGCGAACGTCGCCTCCTCGCGGCTGGCCACTAGAGCGGATGGAGGGGAAAACCCGTCCCGTCCACCCGCAGCCACACTCAAGGCGGCATGAGGCGCTGGTACGCGTGCCTCCGCCGCCCGGTTCGCCGGCGGCGAATTAGGTCCGAGTGGACGTCGTCCTCCCGAGCCTTCTCCGCCGCCTCCTTCCGCGAAATTACGTCTTCGCAGAAGGTTGCGACCGCGGTAAAACAACTGTCGCTACCGACCATGGAGCGTATGACGGCCGGTAGCGACAGATCTACTCCAATAACTGCAGTGAGGACCCCACGCTGCGCAGCCCAAACCGCTTAAACCACTAGGCCAACCGTACAGTCGTTTCAATTGATGTGTATCAACGGCAATGCTAGGACTTTTGTAATCTCGGACCATTTATGATAGTATGACTACAAATAAGACTAAATATAGCCGATATCGGGATTGTCTGTACAGCATAAAAACTTTGTGGTCAGGCAACAAAACTGTATTTCCACTAGTAGATATGTAATTATTAGTAATCGTTACCTTCGTGCTTAAACTGCATCATGAAAAACCTAAGTACTTCGTAAGTGTCACACTGCTTACGTTCGCGCTTGCTGTGAACAGTAAAAATTGCGCAGAAGTAACAAACTGTAAGCAATTCACTGATACTGCAACATTAAACAAAGCAGAAAATAAAGGAAAGTCGGATTTAGGTTCATGAATTTTTAGATAATAAGAGAAAAAACAGAGTAAAAACAAACAAACAAAACGTAAGCTAAATGTTTGTTTGGATAACATTTTTATCATATTATAAGAATATTTTGATTTTTCATCTCCATAATAAATTTCACATAATTATCGTCTCCATGGTAGAAAGAAGAGAAGAGTTAGAAATTATAAATGAAGTTACAACACTAATACTTGGCAAGTAACGATATGTGATTATAATTACCCGTTGCTTTGGTGCTCGTATGTATCGTGACAAACTTAGATAAGTTTCGCAGTACCACAATTGTCCAGCAGTAAGCGTGTAGTGTACTTCTTGCCCGTCACACCGATCTCATTCACCACTGCTGTGGACAGTAAAAAATGCGCAGAAGTAGCACACTGCAGTAATATACTGATAGTTAACATTAGACAAAGCAGATAGCTAAGGATTATTTTCCGTTCAAATCACAAAATATATTTGTTAATACAGTAAGAAAAAATAATGTAAAGCAAAAATCAAAACTTTATTTATTCTAGGGTCTGAATCATCCTGTCCTATATCTATAACACTGGAATCATATGTTAAGAAAAAAATTATTATTACGAGTTTATTGGTTAATTCACGTTTAGTAAAGGTTTCTCAACAATTTTAGGTAATTTGAAATGTATTTATTCATATAGCTGTAATATATAAAATAAAAATATAATGCACTCTAAACAGCTACGAAATATATAAACTTTGAAATTATATATCTAAATAAAGTCACTGTATTTTTTGATCAAAATATTTTGATAACGGAAAAATAGTTAAAAATGTTTGCTATTTACAAAAAAACGGCTTAAAAAAAATTAAAGCCAGTTTTGGAAAAAAGTTGGTAACCTGGTGTCCTAAAAATATAACAGTGGAAAGTAATGGGTTTAGAAGGACCAAAATTCAATGAAAGTGGGGTCACCTGTCAACTTCACTTTGCTTTACAACTTCCAGTCACAAACAGTTTTGATATTTAATTATTTGTTCTTTATATTAATAATGAAATCGTCCATTACTTAGTAGAGTTTTTTTAATATCGTGAGTGCTATAATATTTTTATTAATCACGTCTACAAGATTTATAACTACGACGCTGAATTCTCTTTGTAACGACTCAACATCAAACAATGGTGTTTGATCAATTGGTAACTGTTATCGATTCGCTCATAGGAGATGCAACATGCTCACTAGTGTCGGTCATCTTGAAAGTTGAAACAGCTTTTCCTTGCAATGAAAGTCGTAGCGAGTCAAATTTATTTATGTTGTCCATTGTCGTGGATTATTTGTGTCGAAATTTGTGCCAGTATTTGAAGTCGCCAAGGAAACGAGGTAAATAGATTTTGGGTAAACGATCAAAACTATTCCTATTGGAATTTTATGCACCTGAATCATTCTTGAATCCTGTCACAGAGACTGCATCGCTGACCGAAGTGTCAAGCAGGTCACTAACAACTGTCATCAGATTGAGGTACTGGAGATTGAACTTCTCACGCTCGGTGAAGTCAACATCGTTTTTCACGGTAAGTACTTCAATATTTGTCTGAAAATTGTAGACATTTGTCATGTAAGGAACTGATTTTTTTTAAATGGTGCACTAAACCTATATGTAGCTGAACTATTTTTAATTAAATTCAGAGAATTGAAATATTTTTTCAACAGTATTTTAATATCTGCAACAATAAATACTGGGTAATGGTAAACCAAAAAGGATGTGTGTCTGTATGTGTGTGACAGATTAAGCATGCGGAGAGTCACAACACTTATTCATTTCATTGCAAGACAACAGCATTTCAAAAAGAAGGAAAACTTGAAATAATCCCTATACCATCCCGTCTAGTCTGGCCAGCGTAGCATAGTAGGTCTAAATCTACTAACGGACTAATGTCCAAAGAAAAGACTGTCCAGCAGTGAACTAATATATGTATGATAATTGATGCAAATATTTTTTTGAAGCGTACAAATAATAAAGGCTAAAATTGATATTGTAGATAATGAAATAATATAAATGTGGTGACTTAGGGCAAACTATACAGGATTACATCACTACAAGGAGAAGGAAAACTTGAAAAAAAACCCTATGAAAACCCTTCTGACCAACATGGTATAGTAGATCAAAACCTTCTTGCTAAGGAGAGGCCCATGTTCAGTCTATGTATGTTTCCAGAAAGATCTAAGATTATTCAGCTAGCCAGCCTTATTTGATCACGTCATGGACAGCTTATAAATCTACATGTGGAAATAGAGTGCAATACATACCAAATGCAATGCCATGCCAAAGAATTTAAAATAAAATATCCTCCAGCAAATCCTTCTACTATCCCTCAGGGGAGCCAGTTTTAGGCGACTGTAGATAGACATGAATTTAAATTGATAATATTTTCATAGACCCTTGAATCTGCAAGCAACATCGTGTATTATATGAAATATTTCATGTCAAACGATAATTTTGCAGCACCGATGTCCCCTTGCAAAAACAGAGTCTGAAAGTCCAATTCGTAATTATTAATTACAATAATAGGGTAGGCCCGATTTAAGATTCTGTCAAAAGCATCGGACAGGATAAACAAACACAGAAACAGTTGCTAATACATTTATTGAATAATATATTGGATTAATAATATCATTTACTTCTATCAAAAACCATGATCTGTGTAACACTAATACTACGATTTTGGTTACATATAATGATTCGTCTCAAGTAAATTCAGCTTCTCTTTGTTCCATTTTCATAATGATGTTTTCTTTCGTGATTGTTTAGAATTTACCTTTTACAAAAGTTCTCAAAAGTTGTCTCAGTTCAGATCCACTGTGAGATCAATTAAATAGACCGTACGTGTTGTGTTGTCTTTACGATGTCTTTGAATCCACTTGATTGAAAATCTGAACTTATGCTACGATTTCTACACATTTAGTTATAAGTAAAATGTAAGTACCTAATACTATTAAAAGACGTGATCTCATAACTGAAGAAAGTAGTCATTAAATATAGTGAAAATACAGTGTGAATTTGCGTGGCAGAATACTTTAAAAGTAAGAAAGTTATAAGTGTAAAGATGGTAGTAGACAGGTATACCGATACCACTTGTGCGTACTTTATAAGTCTTTTAAATAAATAAATTTAAATATTCGTAACTAAAATTAGCCCAGACTAGTCTCCTAACAATTGTCGCACCAATAATTTAGATACTAACTCCGGTTTTTAACCCTAGACTATTCTAGTAAGTTAAATTGTATATTAATGCCAATAGACAGTGATGACATTTGTTCACATCCTCATCCTGACATCTTTGATACCGTTCTGATGTAGCCAAAACTAACACATAGTTATACCTGGGCACACCCTCCGTGTATGGAGGATAGAAATAATATCTTTATCTTTTTCCTTCAATTCTTTAAGAATATACTAATATCTGACCATGCCAAAAAAAAATAAATTATGATTGTAGTAAAGCCAAAATTTTTCAATTTATTATTTTTATTTAATACTGTTTATTTCAATGAAAATACTGTTGGCTAATTGTGGTTTAGGACCATAAAATATGCGCTTATTTTATGCACATTTTGAATGTTTGATGCTTTTTAAGCTTAAATTCGTTATTAACTCACTCTTTTTTCTTTTCCTCACTCCATAAATCACCAATAAGAAAGAAACTGTTTGACAGTACAGTATAAAACCTAAAAAAAATAATCATGTGACAATAGTCCGCCTGACAATTTTAATTAACATCATACAAGAATATGAATTAATGGTAATAATTTGTAGTCTTACATTCTCATCTTATAATCATAAAGAACTTTAATACATATCTACACAGATTATTTGTGCAGGACGTTTCCTAGCAGTAGTAATAATGAACAATGAGGATGGTCTGAATCATTCGACACCTGTCGTAGCTATGTGTTAAACGTTCATAGAAGAATAGAAAATATCGCTTAATTATAGTCGACGTCATAAACATTAGGGGGTTAATAAAAAATAAATCAGTCGTTTTAGTTACAGTAAATTTTAGTACGTCTAAATACAATGTCATCCAATATTGATAGGTATATTAATACCAAGACATTACTAAAAGTGTAAAACAAAGCTCAATAATTCGGTTTCAATACCCACCAACATCCTCTTAGACAATTTTTCAGTCTTAACTTTTTGTTTTCCTCAAATATTTTAATGAACAATTCGGATGACAACCAGTTGCAGAAGTATGTTATTTTTTATAACATTTCCTTGATTTGAAAAATTATAGTCATTAATATCATCTTTTATCATGGGCATCTACATTTCTAAGAAATATTCAAAAGATGAAATAGACAGATGTATATTACGTAAATATGGTGATACAACTACTGTATACAGTTTATAGAACAAACGAGTATTTTGAAACTGATAACATAAAAACTTACAGGTATATTAAGTTCACTTTTCTATTTTAAAGATATCCACTAAAGATAAGCAAAAATGTCAGCAAATCTACATAAAACTAATATTTAAGACAAGTACTTCAAAATCTACTACTTTTAATAAGCAGTTACGTTAAAACATTCTTTTATACTTAGTCTGGCCATAAATACTGTTACACTTAATTATAAAAAAATATTACATTTGAATTTCGAATCTGTCATTTTTATACGATTGTTCATTGTGTTTTCTCATTTTGGCGCCAATACATTGTAAAATATTTTGCGATATTAAAATGGTGTGGGGTGATAAAGAGAACCGAATGGCTGTGATAGCATTACACAAAGTAGGTATGGAGCCAAATGCAATTTTTAAAACTCTCCATACACTTGGTATTAGTAAAATGTTTGTGTACCGGGCTATTAATAGGTACAATGAGACCTCCTCTGTTTGTGACAGAAAAAGATCTGGCCGTCCACGTAGTGTTCGTACGAAAAAGGTGGTCAAAGCAGTAAGGGAAAGAATTCGAAGAAATCCTGTCCGAAAGCAAAAGATTTTATCTCGGGAAATGAAGATAGCACCTAGAACCATGTCGCGTATTTTAAAAGATGACTTAGGACTTGCAGCCTATAAGAGACGCACTGGCCATTTCTTAACTGATAATTTAAAGAAGAATAGGGTGGTAAAATCGAAACAACTACTGAAGCGGTACGCAAAGGGAGGTCACAGAAAAATTTTGTTTACGGATGAGAAAATTTTTACAATTGAGCAACATTTTAACAAACAAAATGACCGTATTTATGCTCAAAGCTCTAAGGAAGCTTCCCAATTAGTCGACAGAGTGCAACGTGGACATTATCCGACTTCAGTGATGGTTTGGTGGGGTGTTAGCTATGAAGGAGTGACTGAGCCATATTTTTGTGAAAAAGGTATCAAAACATCGGCACAAGTGTATCAAGATACCATTCTTGAGAAGGTAGTTAAGCCCCTTAACATCACCATGTTCAATAACCAAGTATGGTCCTTCCAGCAAGACTCGGCGCCGGGTCATAAAGCTCGGTCCACGCAGTCTTGGTTGGAATCGAACGTTTCGGACTTCATCAGAGCTGAAGACTGGCCGTCGTCTAGTCCCGATCTTAATCCGCTGGATTATGATTTGTGGTCAGTTTTAGAGAGTACAGCTTGCTCTAAACGCCATGATAATTTGGAGTCCCTAAAACAATCTATACGATTGGCAGTGAAGAATTTTCCCATGGAAAGAGTGCGTGCTTCTATTGATAACTGGCCTCATCGTTTAAAGGACTGTATTGCAGCCAATGGAGACCACTTCGAATAAGCTTTTTATATTTTTAATTGTTTTATATTTATGTATTAAACTGACACACTGTAAAAGTAATAAATGTTATTTGCAGTTAACAATTTTCTTTTTTCTTTATTACAATATTTATGGCAAGACTAGGTACATACATAAATAAATTCTATATAGTCGTCTTCAATCTAATTGGTAAATAATATGTTGAAATTCTAAATATAACTTCTAACTTAACCTTCATTAAAAACGCTTGTAATTAAAAAAATAAGACTTGTTGAGCTGAAGATAGAATGTACTTCTAAAATGACACAGATCAAAAACACGAAAATTTACGAACTACGGTATATGGCTTTAGGCCTTGGTACAATAAGAGCAGAGAAAGGAGCTGCTGCAGGAGTAAGTCCATCGATGTGGTCCAACGAGGGCAATGGTTCTCCCGGGAGTGGCTCAAACGAAAACTTTTGGAGCATCGACGATGTAAACAGAAATATGTTGCATTTAGCTAGAACATCACCCAAGCAGCGACGTTTACCCAAGCCGAAAGGAAAGTAGTGATCGGGTATAGAGACTTTTCCGTTGTTGAGGAAACGTTCCGGCTTGAACTCGTATGGACTCGGGTAGTATTTTTCATTCATCAAAATGCTCGAGAAGTTGCTTACAACCATTGTATTCTGGAAACAAAATAAGACACGTGTAAATATAGGCTTCCGCTTAGAAAGACCTGTGTCCAACAGTGGAATATTAACGGTTGTATACGAAATACAAAGAAGTGTAAAGATACATTCATAATCTGCAAACTCACTAATTCTGAAGGTTTAAATGAAATTTGATTGATATTGATATTGCCATTTCAAATACTGTCTTGAGTATATGATTGCAAAATTTGATAACACTTTTTAAATAACTAATGCCGCATACTTAAAGAACCTGATCTAAGAAATAATTTTTTGTCTACAACCACGAGGAAATAAGATAGCTAACGACAATTGGAGTTGATAAGCACATTATCGTCTGTGTTCCGCGTAACATGTTTTCATCTTCTATTTTACTCTATTTGTCATTTTAAAACTTACTTTTTATAGAACACAATAATAATGACTTTCCAGCTAGTTTATTGTTATTTTCAGCAGTGTGCAATCCTTCCCAGTGTGTTCATTTTATGATCCTATTTTCGAATTACCACATCTTATACTAACCCGAAATTACTCATTAGTTTCATGACATCATACAAGTTAAGCTTACAAATTATGCCACAATTTACTGCTTTTCAGACTGCCTTGATTTACATTTATACACACGGGAAAAAATTTACCTCCTAATATATTAAGTAATGCAATTGATTATAACTTGACCCTGATATACTTCTGAAATATTTGGTATGTGTGAGTAAACTTACCTTTGGAATCCGATATCCTCCCAAAAAGGTGTCGCGAATAGCACGATGTGGTACCCCGAAGGTGCGCCCCATAAAGTGGCGCACACATTCATGTACTATGGCGTCATTATATGGCATGCTGAAATATTAAATAATTATTAAAAACTTATTCATTAATATATTAATTAAAAAGTCAACACAAAGATTTGTAGCAAAATATGTTGGTAATGTTATAAATTGATTAATCAAGAATAGACTTGGATATCACCTTTAATTAGATTATATGATTAGTACATGAACTTGTTTTGTCAAGCATCAAAATTAGAAACCAGTTTCATACGAATTCTAGTAATAGATAAGCAACCAACAGCCATTGGTACCATCATCATTTCATCATCAATAAAATTACGAGATATGAATGTGATTAAAGATTTTTCAGCAATAAAAGAAATTTCAATTACTATTTTTTTGTACCTTGAGATAAGTGATTGTTTTATTTAACTGAATTTTGTTTTATCTTATATCTCTTTCTATCCACTTTATGTTTTTTAAACTTATGTAAGTTTAAAACGAATTATAAAAGAAATATTCTTACTTAGGGCGATCTTCCAGACAAGGTGGTCTTTCTCCAATAACTCGATCGATTTCCTCTTGTGCTCTTCTCTGAACATTTTGGTCTCTCACCATATAGCTAAAGCAGAAGCTCAAAGACTTTGCCGTTGTCTCTGTTCCAGCCATAAACATATCCATACACATAGCCACAAGTTGTCCCTCAGAATAAGTGTCAATCTCCCCTTTCTCCTTTAAAACCCTGATGTAAGCATCCATGAAATCTCTATCTTCATTATCGGAGTCAAATCTGATTTTGTGTCTTTCTATTTCTTCACGGAGGAATTCCCAGATTTTCTTGTGAGTTTTAAGAAATTTGTTATAACCAGAGGATTCTGGGAATAAGATGCTGAGAATAGGAAAATGACTAAATGCTGTTCCGACCATATCAACAGTAGAAAATAAATCAAATAGATGAGTTTGTAAAATCATCATTTTAGGATCACTAGCTCTGTAACGGATTCCAGCCATCATAGTCCAAAGAGTGTTCAAAATATATGTATTAAAAAAATTATGCATTGGAAGAACAACTGTCAGGGTGATTTCACGACTTGCCATCGTCATGACATCGTTGACCATATGAGCAGCTTCCCAGCGTGCTATTTCCTGCATTCCCTGGCGTCCGAAACCAAATTCTTTAAGATGGAGAAGTAGAAACCGCCTCTGTTCTTTCCACAGTTCCCCGTCAGTTACCAGAACTCCACGTTTCTCACCCCAAGTGCGAGCTTGGTAGAATATTCCTATTGGTCTGCCGTCGATATCTTCATTTAATAACATCTCTTTATTAGCCTCCAGAGAGTTGACCATCACAATACGATCTTTTCCAATACGTATGCCTAGACAAGAATTCGTTGCTCCGTACATTTCAGCAAGAAGATTAATAGCTTTATATAGGTAACCATTTTGATCTCGAAGCTTTTTCACGGTATACGCACATCCAAAGATAGGTAACCAACCCGGTCCCGGTGGGAATTGTTTAGGCTTTCTACTATCGAAGCATAGGCCTAAGCATAACCAAATTAACAAAATTGTAATAGCTATCCACATCTGAAAAAAAACAACAAATCCAGCTATAGATACACAAGGATAAGATAAAAGTATTTCGCTGATCAAGCGTATGAATACGATATTGACAGCAGATATTATTCGCATCGCTAAGCAATACTGTACTGGCTAATTGTACAAGTGTTTAAAACTTTTGGCACGCATTGGATACCCGGTGGTACAAAAATGATTTTTACAGTATAGTCATTCCATTACACCGAATTTTTTACACATATGTAAAAAAGTGTTGTGAATTACAATAATTACTTCAAAAACACACGGTTTTATATCTGAGTACCTTCTGTATTTTCAAAAACTACTTACTACTACCCAAGTTATTCGAAATACAGAAGGCGCTTATTGCGTGTAACATACTGTGCTATAGACCTTGCATGTAATTAGCACCACAAATTTTTTCTTAACTCAGGAAAAATTTGTATGCTAAATACGTCTGTTTTACTATGTCAAACAATTAAAATTTATTTCATGTGATTTTGAACGCAAGAACTAAACATGAATAATAAAGGGAAAATTTTGACTATTTTATAAGTGATTCAAAACAATGAGTAACCAAAGGTACTGTCGTTTCAAAGTGCAGATATCGCGCAGCTACATGTTATATTTTAATAATACGCAGAGTGTCATATATTGCGCAAGATTAGCAGGGTTAAAACGAGAAAAGAATACTTAGAAATTATTTATTTTATTTATTTATTTATACATCATGCACTTTATGCACATAGGCGGACTTAATGCCTAAGGCACTCTCTACCAGTCAACCTTTGGGTGATGCAGAGAAAATAGGAAGTAGGTGCGTTTCAGGTGTTGAACAGAAGAAGTAGTCATAGTAGAATTACACAAGGTCTACTGATTTGATAAATTATTTTCGGATATCATATTTCAGGGAACACTCTTTTAAACCATCTGTTCATCCCCCGAGCCTTTTTTCCCAAGACAGATTGGAGACGGCTTTAAGACTACTACGATACGCCTGAATTTTAATTTTTTACGCATAGCGATTACTTTCAGACTGCCACAGCTTTTGACTTGCTCTCAGAGGCACGAGGGTATCACAGTGTATACGAAAATGGTCACACATCCATGAGCTGACCTTGTTGGGATCGCTTGACTTTATAATATGTTAAACCACTTGGTTGCCGCTGAGCTATAAGCCCCCCTTTGACCATTAGAAGACATGATAATTGATAAATGTTATATATTTTGAGGTGGATTCCCTCACTTCTGATAAAGTTCCAGATAATTATCTGCCATATAATACTATTTAACAGATGAAAATTGTTGATATAATGTTTCATAATTCAATTTCAAATTATTCAAACTTGTGAAATCATTATCTGTTGTTATTTGGTAGAATTATTTTATTTTAAAACATTCTATCAGGAACTTTCTCAGCAAGTGGTGAAACTGACCCCTAATTGATTAGTTAGTATGTCACATATTCTACGATTTCATAAAGAAAATATTGGGGCTGTCCGTTACACTTCAAAAAATATTCGCTTTTGTTTATTTGCGGAGGCGATAAGAGTTTTTACATAACTACACACAGCTGCAATACAATATATAAAACAAATAATTTTTTAACCCTATTTAGGAAACAAAGAGTCGGTCTATCTTAGTATATATTAAACCCATGAGGTAACCATAAAAATAATCACTTACTTTAATTCTTATTTTATGATACATACATTTACACTGTGCACTGTGTACATTTCCAGTGAGTACTGTGTACATTTATACTGTATACTGTTTACATTTACACTATGTACATTTACAATTCAATAGTACCAACTGTATTTCTCTTTGTGCCCCAAAGAGTAGCACCCTTTCCAAACATAAAGAGAAGAGCGACTGTCGCGAACATGACCTTCTCATAGGTACCACGACGCCGACAACATGATATCAAAATAATAATAATGTTTACAAAAAAATGAGTGAATGAATAAAGTATATTCCCCATTCCATGATTTTTCATCTAATATCTGGTATTTTTTTTTATTTTGAATAAGATGAAACGAAAAGTATATTCTCTTAAATCAAAAATACTATTCATTCAAAGCTGTTACCATTTTTCTGAAATATCAAACATACGATACTACCAAATTGAGCACCTCTTTCTACTTTTTTAAAGTCGATTAAAAAATGAAATATTGTAAGTAATCGCCAGTCGAGCATGACAGAAAACAGCACGTAACTGGTTACATCTACGTTACATGTACTGCGTGATACTAATCGCTTCACTATACACACATGTAAAATGGAATGAATGGATATAAAAGAAAAGTCTCTAACAAATACGTAGAAACCAAAATAAGTTCACTTTATTTCTGAGAACAAAGGAAATTCGGAAAGCAGTAAAGTAAAAACTACAACACTTAAACGCAAAAATCTAAATATAACGTAATGTACTTAAACATAAAAGTTAATAAATACACAAAAGTCATTTTTTTCTGTCTTATTTCTGAAATGCATAATTTATGAGTACCACTTGAGGTAAATAAAATGGAGATTGGGTTACGATTGTTACTCCAAAACAAAATTATTATAGGTAGAACAACACTTTTTTTTGTGAAGTTGCAATATTGAAAACCAAGATTTAAAGTTCGTTGCTGTTTTTATGGTTTATTGCTGTTCTTGCAGTTAATTGCTGTTTAGCACAAACTGCATCTGCATCCTTGTAACTACGCATGTGCATAACGCGTGCATCCGCGCAAATGAATATATTCCCAAGTTGAATTAAACACATACGAATTTTCCAATATGTGTCTAGCAATTCAATGATTCATAATATGAATAAAGTAATCGCAGATCCATTAAAGCACGAATTTCTTCGTATACCTCGAACAAATACTAATTTTACGTTATTAATATATAAATTTTTGACGTTATTAGCGTTATGATAATATTTTAATAAAATGTAAGAAAATTTGTTTTTATGGTAAATTAAATTGATGATGTGTAACAAATGTTACTTCAAAACAAAATCGTTATAAATAGAACAAATCTGTATTGTTAAATTACAGTTTACGCTTCAAAAGCAGCAATATAGTCTACGAAATATTGTTATTTTTGCAGTTATTGCAGTTCTGTTGGGCTCTACACGAACTGCATCTGCATCCCAATTACTGCGCATGTTCGAACCGTGCGCATCCGTGCAAAATCAATACTCCATAGTTAAATTTTACAAAATGAATTTTGAAATTATTATCTAGCATATTTTTATACTGCAAATGGTTCCAAATTTTCAGCTTTAAACACACTATTACAATCTAAATTTGTTAGGGTAGACTACAGCAATTAAAAATTACATTAATAATGTAAAGATGGAACGTAGAGACACGAATTTATTCACAGACTTTGAAAGAAACTATTTTGACGTTGTTGAAATATCAATTTTCTTCTTACGAGCTCTTCACGTTGTGAGAGAAACCTGTTGCTGAATATTTTTCAACAGTTGGCTGTATCATATCTAAGAATATGTTTTTTCACTGCCAAAGACTAGAACCTCGATGGACTAGTAGCTTATTTAAAGCATTGATTAGAAATGAAGAAAAACAAATTAACTAAATAACAAAAAGAAATAAATAAACCCAATAAAATGAAAAGTTTCAATATAAAAATAGTATTTAATGTTTAAACACTTACCTGAACGTTAGTATCTGTGTAATCAATCATTATTAAAAATGAAAGCACACGTATAAACAGAAATTCTGACTTCGGATGGTAGAGCTCCGCAGCCTGCCGCACAGGAACACGGAGAGAAGGTATTGATTTTATACGGAATACTGGACGCCTTAGTGTGGCCATTTACAAAATTTAACAAAGAGATTTAGATTGGATTTTATTGAAAGATACTCGCAACAATCCGATAAAAAGGATCGGCGGTCGATCGACTTAACTATTAAGGCTATGGGTATTAGAATTCGTAAATAGTTTTAAATGGGTTTTTAAATTATATAATGTGCAAACAATGTTCCCTCAACCTCGATACAAGAGCTACTGCGACCCCTACCGTTGACTGAGGAAAGTTAGGGTTGGATGAGCTCTCACCCTAGATGGCGTAATCAGCGTTTCAATGTAATGAAGGAACAGAGTTTTGCTAAAAGAAATATTTTTTTGATGTTGAAACGAGTTTCGATATGAATAAACTAGTGATCTGCCCCGGTTTCGCGTGTTGACCGTTCTGCATATGCATTTCATTCCCTGATATCTTATAAGATATTCATTTTAATGATATGCTGTAAAAGGCAGTTTCGGTCTACATTAAATGCACAATATTTTACGTATTGAATTGGGTAAGGATTACTATTATATTGGCTTAAATAACTTTGAAAGTATAACGCACAAATGATTTGAAGATTAAAAATTGAAAATGGTTGTTTTGAGTTATCCGTTGAATATAGACTCATATCTGATTAGATTTTTTGTAAATATTTTTACGATATACAGTTTCGTAGTGCTTCATTTTAATGTATTATGTAAATTTTTTTCAGCATTAGCAGTAAAAACATTTAAAATTATATATTTAAATATGGATGAACTTTTTATTAAACATAACTTATATAATGAAACCTTGGAGGAGGCCTATGTCCAGCAGTGGACATCTTTTGGCTGAACCTATATAAAGTTGAATGAAAGGTCTAAGTGTACAGGAACGGAAAGTGTGTGCAATTGTGTGTTCATTGTGTGCAATCAAAAAATGTAAAGATAACTCATTGAATTAATTATTATTACTGTTAACATTAAAAATTTCAATTTTTACATTGCCCTACTTTAATTTGATATAGACCATTTGTTAACCTTTGATAACAAACGCCTGAGCCCAGCAGTGGTCATAACAAGGGTAAACTGACACGTAAAGAAATATTGTGTGCAGAAATGTATTGTATAATACGGTGGAGAAGGTAAGAAAATTGTTTTAAGTTCCTAAATTAAATACGAGTTCTGCCATTGATTTAGGTCGGTAGCAAAATACTCTTCGGCCACATTGAAAAGTAATTGATCCAAACCAGTTTCGAAATAGAATTATTTCTCTGTCATCGAAACGTGGTGTCCAATAAACAAATATAATTCTGTTTTCGAAACTGAGTGCTTTCGAAACTCCTATCACATTTTTGTCTAAAGGTAAAAGAATATTGGGTATGGGCAAATCCACATGAGACAACATTTTGTGTGACACATAATTTGTCTCACATTTGAAAAAAGCCGCAACACTCGGTGCTATAGAAAGCTCGTGCAGATATGGGACATATTCAGTTTGCCTTGTTTAAAGCTTATACCGGAATGAAAAGTAACCTTTTTGTTAATCATTCTTATCAATTGTTTTTATACTAATTTTATATAAATTAATCCAACCGTTAAGGCGTGAAGAAGTAATAAGCATATAAACACACATGCACAAGCTTTGCTCGATTTTAACTTTCTTTTTGACAAAAAAGAAAGTTAAAATCGAGCAAAGCTTGTGCGAATCGTTTTAATGCGAGACATCGCATTAAAACGATTACAATATCAAGGAAAGTTCGCGTCAGGCAGGCTGCCGGCCATAACAGAAACCAGTAAAAACCTTTTTTTAGTATTACACCGCGCCGAATCCAAATACTACGGGGAAATGAGCAAATGGACGAAAATAATGTTAATTAATTCTATAACAAACAATTTTTTAAGTTTCTAACAATTTATGTGATAAATAAGAATTTTTTATAAATACTATTGACTAAACTTATTGTTGGCTTTCTCTATTTTGATTATTTTATATTTTTGAGTTTGGCAACACTTTGTCACCAATGTTCCGACTTCAGACAAGAAGATATTTTCTTCAAAAATAATGAAAATTGAAATGTAAGAATATATTCTAACTAACGTTTCATTAGTTATTATTTTTGTTAAATATTACAATTGTAATATTCAAGTACCAATTCTACCAACATAACATAAAAAATAACAGAAATAGAAAAAAGAAACAGAACAACAAGGAATGATATGGAACATTCAGTAATTCATATTAAAAGGGAGGACAAAAAGGCCACCATTGAGGTGGAGAACAAGCGTACCTTACGTCACCTTAGTCTATGAACCGACTAACAATATAACCCGGTAGTGGCAGCGATACTGCCGGATTTATATTGCTATCAAAACCTTACAATTCTGAAAGTTATTAAAACACGTTTATATCACTAAAAACGTTAAAAAATATTTTAAAGTCACTAAAATATTGACCTAACATAAGTTGGGCACCAGAAGATCCAGTGTATATTAAAAATACGTTCAAAATACAGTTACAATCTACTCTCAATCCCGCTAATGTTAATAAGGATTTTCATAGCAAACTACTAATCATCCAAAGTGAACTGTAATGTAATTATATGCAGTAGTAATGCAATGAAAGTTAAATCAGTATCCCGTTAATCTCAATACAATTTTAATACAAGAACATATTTTGTGAGTTCTAGAGTAGATTGAAACAGAAGTACAATTTCTTTTTTTATGTGAATTGTGCTGCTGGAGACAATTTTCTCCCAAAAGACAACATATAAACCTCATATTATACCACAAAATACACATTTCGTAACAAAAATAAAACATTAGCCTTCTAGGCAAGAATGCAATCGCGATGCATAATCTAAGTAAAAGTGTATTTACCTTGCGAAACTGCACGGGCGCACAAGCTTTCACTGTTTCATGTCCGGGACTCGAATGAGTACCTACTATCGCACCCCGCCAACTGTTAAGTTGGGGGGCGCGTGTCACACCGCACCGTAACCACCGAACTAGCAACAGTGGTATTGTAAAACTACCGCAGATTTTCCAAATGCGAAGAGTCTCGAAGAAAATATCTCAAAATGCAAATAGTTGCTTTAATATTATGAAGCAAAGCACGTGTTACCAAATGTCCTATTTATTAAAGTTGCGTGAAAATCCTTAAAGTATTCTTTATATCAATGTCTTCAATCCAAAATTAAAGAAGGACCTATTGAATAGACGCTTTTATAATGTGAACTAATTGTGATTTAATTGATTTTAATGTTATAATTTATTTTATTATTATTACTTTCTTACAATTTACTGATATCGACATTTTTGTAAAGGTAAACGAATTATGATTATTCGATTTTAATGATTTAACATTGTTTGTTTGTATAAGTTATAATAAATGAATTGTAATGTAAAATATGTTTGGGTCACGTGTAGATAAGCTGAATATCTGAAGTGAAACCTAAGAATTGATATATTTTTACGAATAATGTATTAATTAAATGTATATTATTCAAAAATAAATGAAATGAAAAATTAATAAGTTTATCCCGTAACAGTTTTGTATCTAACAAATACCGAATTAACCCTAAATTTCATATCTTCGAGAAGCTTCTTCTAGTAACGTAACATAGCACACTACTTTATTATCATAAATTTCTCCAATCAAATATAAAAAAAAACATTATTTTCATTAAGGGTGCCGTCGATCAGAGTGGTACTACGGCCTCAATGAAAACTAGTATCAAGTAATTCGCTTCTTGCTTTTTCCGGAGTGAGTGGCGATTGCCGGAACTTGAACTCTTCCTCTTTAACACTAATGGTAGAACACTAAAAGAACGTCAACATACGTGTACCACATGAGTTACAGGTAACCGTGGACAAAGCTGTCACCATTAGGTAACTTACCTACCTGTTTGCCTCCTATCCCATAACAAAAAAATCGGTTGTCTGTAAAGTTGGTTTACTAACAATAGTTGAACGTGACAACAGCATAAGAAAATACTGAAGGAATGGTTGCATTTTTCAATAGAAAATTTTAATTTTATTTGTATTATTGTAAAATGTATTATTGTATAGCAGCTGTCCACGCGGACACATCGCTCACTCAAGTAGGAGAGACACAGATGTCGCCGAACGCGGAGGCCGATTGTGCCTCTTTGTCGCAAGTTCCGCGTTCTCGCTTGCACTTCAAGCTTTAAATGGAACGCCTCAGAGCTAGGTAACACCGCATGAGTCATGTTTTTTGGTACGTGCAGACGGCTCTATCGAATTATAAAGATAGACTTTGTCACGTCAAAATCCATTTCTGAATATTGACTTTTAGTTTAAACTAAACCAAAAGGATGACGCAAAATCTGCGTTGGAGTTTTCCAGATTTGATTAATTATGAAAAAAATTCTGTATCATTGCTTAAAACAGTACTAAGGAGAAAATAAGCCGACATGCGTCATTCAAAGCAACAAAATGTACGACGAGCTACCTAACTTTTGAGCACTAACTGTAAACTAATAATGGTTAAGAAGAAAATCATCACCTCTGTTCGTTCCGTGAGTGTAGTCAGAGGTGGCTAAGGAAGCACCGTTTCAGAATGGTAGATATACGTTCCCGAACTTAACGGTTCAGCTCTTCTTTCCTGTGCAAATCAGTTAGCCTACGCTACGATCCCGGGTCCTTTAAGCGGGGTGTGAAAAAACAACTCACTAGGCCGCCATAGCGTAGGTCGCCATACTGAACGGTCTTCATGCGCAGTGAGTACGGCGACCACCGCACTTGGATTCTATTCATGTTTTCCATCAGGCAGAATAGTCACTTTGGTAGGTTTCTATAAAGAAAACAAAAGCAAACTACGCATGAGAACTTTAATGTAAAGAGAATGAGAACTTGAAACAAAAAATATATCAACTCGTCTGGCCCTTGTACAATAGGCCAAAACCTTCTATCTTAGGAGAGGCCTATGTCCAGAAGTATACTACTAAAGGCTACAATTGATGTACGATATAATGACGAAGGAGCCAGACAAGTAAACTTAGGTGGGAGTCGTGGGTAAAGAACATCGAGAAAGTCGGATTTAGGTTGCGTAAAGGTTCTTGCATAAGTAATCATATTCACATAAATAAATTCATATTTACAATAAAAAACTAAAATTTGCAATGAACAGTACCCCAAAAGAATATTGTTAAGAAAAATTTAGACTTAAACATTTCAGTTGACTTTTTAAATTTTCACTGGAGCCATAAGCAACTGTAGAGTGGGGCCACAAATTAGTCAACATTTGAAAAAATCGTGTAGAAAAATCATTTGATACATTACAAAAATTTATAAAGATACCTGAAAGCTCCTAGGTGCCTTTAATATTTTTTTACACTTTCAAAATTATCAATTATCAAAAATTTGAAAAACTTGAACAAATTATACTATCTAAATCTTCCCTGTAAATCAAATATCTAATTTCCAAACAATCAAAATCAAATCTAAATTATCTAAATAATCAAATATCTATATAGTTGTAAATTGTATTAAATCTCTTTAGTTACTTTTTAATTTTATCGTGAACAGACAGGTTTTGGTTCCTTGTCCATGAGCCTATTGCAGTATTATAATTTCATAAACAGGCGATAGAAAAAAATATTTAGTAAACTTGTGAAATAATCATCGTTATGCACTACAAAAATTCATGAAATGTGTTTCAATTTAAAAACAATGTGGGTTTGTACAAAAAACTATTAGAAGAATTGAATTTTGAATTGCAATGTACAATGATGTTTTCGAATTTTTATAGATCCAAATATATGCGTCGTATAACATAGAGTAATAGCAAAACGAAGTAGACAAGAAAATGGCTCGTAGCCAAAAACAAGAAAATTATATCAAGTGAGAAAACAAGCAGGCCGAAAATAGTACAATTTATTTTATCAAAAATATTTAACAAACATTTTCATTTATTGTGCCATCTTTGTAATATATTTTGAAACAGATAGAATTCAAACTGGAAGTTTCATGCTTTATAGTTTGCGTATTAAGTACTAGATGGCGTTGTCTGCAATGTATATTCAATGGTTTATTTTTATTCATAAGGACATCCTCTTTTACTTTAATAGTTTAATATATTTTCCACTAGATGTCAACCTAGTAATCCCAAACAAAGTTTTCGTTAAACTTGGAAAGATGCATCTTCTGACAATGGGGTTTTGTTTTCTAAAGACGTTGTAATAATTAACCGATTGGGCATATTCCAAATTATTATGGAAATTAGATATCCCATAATATTTCATTGACCTAAAATATCTTGCCTGGCTGTGGTTATTTAAATTTTATAATTCCTTTCCATTGCATGTTCCTACCTGATTAGCTTGACCAATCACTTGCGTCATCAAAAATAATATCTCCCAGAAATGCACAAACAAAAATACTAGAAACTTCTCATATACAGCCTACTTTACTAGCATTGCATATTCTGTAAAACCTATTTTTGACATACCCAGGCCACAAATAACTTTGGAAATTGAATTTAGAAATGAATTAATTGAAGGAGAATAAAAAAAAGCGTGGGCAAACATGAGGGCTGTCGACAAAGGTGAAACATTAAAACTGTGTTTTGAAATGCCAAAGTGATGATAATTTTAAAAATTAAAATGGCATATTTTTTTAATAGAATGATTAACATTAATCTGATTTTCTTATCTATTGATACTCCAAAAATGTTAACTATTATAGCTCTACTTATAGCTATAGACACATTTAAACATTGCTGCCGTGAACCAATAGGATTTTTCTCTATCAAAAATTGTCTAAGACGGTTATAGAAATTTTCACTTCGAAAATATTTTGACTCCGTCGGGCCTTCTAATAGATAATTTATCTACTTATTTTTTAATGATAGATAATGATGTATATAATCGTTAATGAGTTATAACTGCTTATGGCCTTCGTGATAAATGTTCCGATGTGTGATACCAGGACCTTCTTTCACAACTTTTCTCCAAGTGAGTGAAAGGGCCCTATTCCTCTTGCTCTCCCCCTCATTCTGGGGGGACTCAAAAAGCGACACACTTGTATCTCTGGAGCTGCAGGTGTCAATTGATCTCTATACCATAAAAAATGCTGTACTTAAACGCGAATTCTATTCGGTAACTTATCGTTTTATGTTTGATAACAATGTGTATGAATAGTAAGGCACAATTAAAATATAGAATATTTTTACATATGGGTCATATAGCTTATCCATATCGTGGCCAAAAATCTTTAGGAATTGCTACGTTTATTAGTCATATCATGACTTTAAAAAGCATCAGCTGACCCGCGCAACTTTGTCTACATATATTAACCTCGAGAAATAAGCTATCTAAGACAAAAAAGTTGCCAAGACAATTTGAAATTGTAGCTCTTGAGATTAAAGCATTTATCTAAACAAACGCTCTCGGGGATTGATGGCATGCATTAAGTGGAGGCTTAGCTCTTTATTTTCTATTGCTTGTATTATTACAAATAAATAATGAAAAAAGGTTAAGTATGACGACCATGACCACGACTCTCGTATGCTATTCATGCTTTCCATTAAGATGAGTAAAATCACTTTGGCGAAATAGAATGCTACGGGAGAGTGATTATTCGACCTTATACCAAAGGCAACTTTCCGTAATTGCTAACTAAACTTCCAATCTCGTCCTTCAAATATTTGGCACACCACTATGTTTCTGCCATTCTGAGTAACGAATTGCCATAAGTCTTTTTACTGGGTCGATTCGATCTTAAAGATTAAATCAGTCTGGACTGACTCCTTTTAACAATACTGCTCCTACTGGTAGCCCAGTATTACCAAAAGGAGTATTATTATTTAAGTTTTAAAGTTCTGTGTATTCATTAGAATTTATGCTTTGGCAACTCAAATACATCTTCAACTACTACTGCATCGACCATTTTTTTTATCCGTCCTAAGGTTGTTAGCCAGACATATCTCTTAATAATAGAGCCAGCCTTTGTATGTTACATCTGATATTTTTCTGTAAAACCCCACTTTGGAGGGCTTCTTTCATCCCTTTTTTACAGATTAAG
This sequence comes from Hypercompe scribonia, assembly GCA_949316085.1. Taxonomy (NCBI): domain Eukaryota; kingdom Metazoa; phylum Arthropoda; class Insecta; order Lepidoptera; family Erebidae; genus Hypercompe; species Hypercompe scribonia. The sequence continues at coordinate 22,500,036 of OX438968.1, read as the reverse complement.
TAAGTTTACTTTAGCCCAAACCCCTCTGCTTGATTCTCAACTCAAAGGCTCACAACAAACTTATGAGTCTAAGGGTGCAGGTTGAAGGGTGGTAGTATAAAAATACGCTATAAAAAAGCTAAACTGTAAATCTAACTAATGTTGTTGTAGAAAAAATGTGAATTTGAAACGAAATGTGAAACTGTATAGAATATGTTTGACCCCGCTTCAAATCCCGTTTACATTCTTATCAAATTGCTGTGGTACTCACTGACCATACAGATGACATTCCTTTACAGCCACTTTAATATGAACCGTGGTAATTTAAAGTATTAAAAAGAATTCCCGATCACTGGATTTATTTCAGCGTCTGCTGTAAAATGAATTGTGAAAATGTTTCGTACATTTTAAACGATATTTCTTGTTATAATGGATGATATAAACGATACGATGTTTGTATTTATGCTTTTGTTGTCCATACTAAGAAAAATTTATAAGAATAGAGGTTTGTCGAACTTTTAAATTAACAATTACTGAAAGAAAACCTAGGACACAGCGAAAACAGCTTAAGACTGAGCACTTGACGGTTAATTTGACTTCGTTTTGGAACCTCTAACATAATCATACGGGCTTTTTTCTTTTATTTTACGCGAGGAATGCTTTTCGCATCATACCCTCGGTTGGGGAGACGAAGGGTGTGTGAGACCTGTGACTAACCTATGTTTTCGCATATTAATGGTGATCTAAGGAAATAGAATTTCTTTCCTTTCTTTATTGATGGTCATACACTATGGCATAGTTCATGTTTGTCATGTTAATTTGTTCTTAAATATACCTACAAGTAGCCGGAATGGTTTAATATTAGTAATATACAGCTATTCTCTCGTCCCTCTGCTTAGTTGCCCAAAAAACTCAGACATCCTGTGTTTGTCTTTCGACTACGGTTTATTAAAAAAAACTAACAAAAAAATTGTCTGTTGGTGTTTTTAACATTCATTTTATAAAGAGGTCTGTATATAATTAGACATGTGGTTATTTTCACACGTGACAAAAGCAACAACTTTATTATCGTATCAAGTTTTCATTGCCATCCTCTAAATTCCGAATTAGAGTTGCCACCCTTCATAAAATGAATAGTAGAAATAAAATATGTTAAAATCATTATACTATCTGAGTACTCTAGAACACGATAAAGCATTGAAACTGACAGGATGACAGAAATTTGAAGGTAATAATCACGTCTTCTTCGCACTTTAAAGAAAAAATCATTTATATATAGGATTGTGCCCACTGTCAGGGATACTCTGAATGTTTTTCCAATTATCACTACCGGTGGGGACAATGACTTCTACTCCATGTATCCCTATTAATCACAATGGTAGGCACAGTTACCATTTTCTTCCCCTTATCACTGCTAGTGAGGCTCAAAAGTTTTGAGTAGTGTACTTGTACCTCCAGTTATCTTCTTCGTATCTCTATCAGTGGAGTTACATCAGAAAGGATATATGAAACAAGGAGATATTGTTAGCTTCTCAATTTGTACAAAGGTTTTGGTAAGAATTGAAGACAGACGTATACATATAGATTCTTATTGTTATAAATTTAAGACTTTACACACGTGTGTACTTCAGACATATTTCAATAGTTACGACCACGCAGGGAGAGCTTTATCAAAGAACCATCAACTTCGTGACCATACATGTAAATAAGAATAAATAAAAGAAGAATTTTACTTATTATTATTACATATGTATATTATTTTTTGTATTTCATCATCCAGACTATGTGTTAATAGTAGTTTATGTAATATATATTTACATACTGCTTTAAGTTTTTTTCCCAAGCCACTCTCTAATACACTAGACACTACTACACTTGAGCGGCATCAGTCACACACCATCAACTGACCCGCGTGTTTGTTTGTTATATCACATACAAAAACAAAAAACGGTCAACTTAAACTTTATGATCAAAAGAAAACAATTGGTGGTGACTTATCTAAAGTGTACATAGTGGCCAAGTTCTCTCGATACTTGCTATTTACATTATTACTAGTATAAGTTGCTTAACAATCTATAAAATATTTGTACCTATATTGAGCAGCTCCAATAGCCAAAGTGTTGCCTTGGGAATAATGTTTGCGTTACACATGAGTTACTAAAAATAATCAAACCGGTAAATGTTTGACTACAATATTTGAAAATGTACCTTTATTTCTTGAGACTTGCAAGAAAATTATCAGACCCTTTCCCTTACCACAAAGGAATCAAAAAGAAGTATTCCATTTTAAACGAAAATTTGTAATTTTCTAAGCATTCTCTTTTTTTTTATTTAAGATATTACGATTGAGAATTACGAACGTCAAGATCTCGTAACTCACGACAAGGTTACTTACCCTGTATTTTTATACACTATACACCTTTCCCAAGAACTTTGAATCAAAATCAAAGTAAAAATTTCAAAAGAATAAATAATAACATTACTCAGTCGCACAGTGAATTGCCAGCTTTATTTAGAAAAAAGTTATGCAATATTGAGGCGGTTGGCCTTGGACAGTTTTTGTCGAAATAACGAATTTAAGGTTCCAACGTCTTCTTAGGGTTTCCATTCCAGTAACGTGTTTTTAATAAAGAGGAGGTGGTGAGTTACTTAACGGATGTGTAATTTTATTTTATGTTATATACATATATCTATATTGTATATTTATATATAGAACTAGCTGACACGGCAAACGTTGCTTTGCCATATAAATTATTTCTAAGTAATTTGAGAGGGATGAAAAATGATTAAATTACTAAAATGGCTATTAAAAAATAAGAGTTGATCGTAGAAGGGTGAAAATTGAGGATTGTATGTATTTTTGTATGTTGTATCATAAAAAAATAGAAATTAAAAATTTTGTCTAAAAAATAAAAATAAAAATTTAGGGTTGTACTACCCCTAACATTTAGGGGGATGAAAAATAGATGTTGGCCGATTCTCATAGATACTGGATAAGCACAAAAAATTTCATCAAAATTGGTCAAACCGTTTCGGAGGAGTATGGCAACGAAAACTGTGACACGAGAATTTTATATATTAGATAGAGATTTCTACAGGGATATACATCGTTTAAAGGCATTAGATTTGTATACTACACTGTGTCTCTTTAAATCTGGCGGTTTGTTTATCTTGATTTTTAACATGCAAATGATTAAGTTGGGCAATTTTCATTAAATCTACAGAATATGATAACTAGTAATGCTGCACAATCCTATTCAAGGTGACTTTTGGTATGGAAATCTTCTTGGAACAAATATAGACCAGAAAACGGTTTTGTAAAAATCAAGGGTGACATGTTTGTAAGAGCAGATTGCTGCAAATGGTAGAAACAGGTGCGTCTATTATCTACATCAGTACAAATTAATACTAAACTGTAGGGTACATAGTCGTTATTAGTCCGTATCTCAGTATTGTCCGTATTTCAGTATTGTAAAATTTTCAAAATTGATTTTACAATACAAGTATTAATTTTATTATTGCTTATAGGTGGCACGGATAGTTATCCAGCTGCCTGCTGTAACAAAAACCTTACTCTTGGTGTTATCAGCCAAAAAATTTTTTGTATTTATTAATGTATGTGTGTCAAGGTATTTATTATTATCAAATTTTACAATCTGAGTTATCATACTTAACCACTAACTACTGCAATTATTCAGCCAACGCTAAGTAATATAACTACGCCGATTGCCGTTATTGATCAAATCAGATTTCAATCTCTAATTCATTGAAATAGAATTCAAAATCGTAAGCAATCTAGACTATCAAGCGGACAGACGACTACCGTTATACATAGTTTTATTCCAATATATAAAATTGCTCCCCGCTCTACGTGGAAATTAATTGTTTCCAGTGTACAAAAGCTTGAATATTTTTCCCTAGCTTGGAAAACGTTCTAGTGAAACAATAAATTTAATAGTTTTAAAAGGTATACTTCCCACTAATATTATCTGGTTAAATTTCCAAGTGCATGCGTTTGATGCTGTAGTCAAGAAATGTCTAAAAATAAACCCAAGAAAATTTAAAAAGTACAAACAAGCATATTCATTCATAACATTGTAATGTCAAGCCGGTTTTAGCGATGAATGCTAAACTAGGCGACCTTGAATTTTTTATTTGAATAACGAACTTCACACCTCGACCTGTCTGCATGTGGATTTGAAAGTTAGACGTTTCACCTGCCAGTGTGAAGGTTGCTCAATGTTTTAAAGCAACAACTTTTGAACTTACTAATCCTTTGCTAAATTATGCAGTCGGTGATGTCATCTGTGTAAGCCATTGTTTTATAAATGAAAATTATTTCAAGTATCTATTCAAATTGTTGAAGTAAATTTTTGTTACCAGAAGTTTTTTTGTAGTGTGTGCTTCGAGGTGATTTGATAATAGAACCTGGATAACATATTACAATGTTTAGTGACTGCTTACAAAGGTTTCCAATTCAGTTCTACAAGACCTAATATAACAATACTAGAGATGATCTGGTGGTCGATTTCGTTTGCCTTTTGAATATCTTGTTATATATCATGACCAGTGTACCAGAACTATCATTGTATAGACAGTGTTCCACGACTGTGTTGGCATACACTTTGCCAAAGTATACGGAGATATGAACCTTTGATTCAGAAAAACATACTTTTATATATTTATTACATGTACTCATTAGTTAATTGATGACAGGCTAAAATACGTAAGAGTTAACATAGGTCAAACTATGAATCACCGCAATCAATACATTTACACATAGCTAGGTATGTAGGTGTACAATGCAATCTACTGGCTTCCATGCTGACGATATATAAGACGTGCTATTTCCCTCTTCCACTCTCGGCAATAATCACGAAGCTCCTAATGCAGTCTGCTATCATGCCATACAAAATGCACCTTGAAGTTTGCAAGTCAAAGTCTATAATGACTTTATTCCAATATTTTTCATCATGTTTTGTATTAACTGAATATAAATTGGTGAAATAAAAATGTATAGATTTTCTGTTTGCGTCATGGTATTTCGATGTTTAATGCTGTATAAAATTTAAAGGTAGATCCAAAGCGTATATCGATGTAAATGCGGCAAAATAAGCCACGACAAATTGAATTGTAAAGCAAAATAAAATTCGAAGAAATACATACTAATAAAAACTTTACATTTCTCAACATTGAAACTAGGGAGACACAGAATAAATGTTTTTGCTTATTATAAAATTACTTGCACTGGTTGCAAATTGAACCTACGACCTCTTACAGTCAGGGTCACTAACGACTAGATCTGTCAATCTCATTATTTTGTAAGATGAATTTCTAGCATTCAATGATAAGATAATTGAGACGCACTAAATCATTACAACAAAAGTACTGCGAATATTCTAAATGCATACTTCAGATTGGTTTGTTAAACCGTGTCAGAAAATCCATATGTCAGTACAAGTTTTTGCTATTCTCGCCTTTTTATTTTTACCATACCAACAACCTAAAAATATTTATTGAGAACGCTACTCGTTGCTATCACTAACACTTCTGTCAATGTGAATTGTTATAAATCGTACTTTTCGTTATTTACTTTTTTCTCTTAATGTTAGTATTTTTATATAAGTTGGAATGAGGCTGCACAGTTGGCGTAGAGGCTTAAGCGGTCACGTCACCGCTTTCTACTGTACTGAGTGGTGTGGGTTTAACCCCAAATGGAACAACATTCAGTGTGATTCATAAAATTTTGTTCATCGTCGTACATCGAACTGGGAAACAAAATTTTTTTTAAAAGTTTGATTCATTCACAAAACCCTTAACACCAGTAATGTCACATTTACAAGTAGGAAATCTACATAAGTATAGTAAATTTTAGGGGATATCTTTTTTTGAATGTTAGTTTCAATGAAAAGCTCACCATGAAGTGAAATACACAAGCTTTAGAATCTGAGAAGTGATCAGATACTACAATACCTATCAAAATACGTAGATACTTAATTTTTATGCTGTTTCATAGGTAAAATCAATACACGGCTTTAAGTTTATGTAGGAAAGAGACATTGCATGAACATAAAATTGAATACCACCTATTTAAATCTACCGAAGCAGTAATAAAATCGTCACGTCATTGTCGTCATGCTACGCATCGGTGGCTGAACAATGGCTGAGCAAGACAATGCTAGGCTACAATAGCGGTTCATTGACACACCGGTGCCAAGCTGTTGTATAATTTACTAACACAGCTCATACGCCTGGTACTAGCTAGATGGTCACTTTAGGACAAAATTCAAGGTCTCGGCCAGCAGTGGCAGCTAATCACTGTACTGTATGTTAAGAACTGTGACAGTACTTATATTTTAAAAGATAAATGCCTAACTCGACTAAATTGATTTAACAATTCACATACAATTATTGGAAATAAATAATATGTGATTATCTTCAGTTGCCAAGGTGCTTGTTCATCCGTAAATGTATTTTAGACACCCACGTTTTACGTCTTACTTACCTAATAGGGAGCAAATTTGTTGCCTTAAACCGAGTACTTTAAGAGTGAAATGGGAGAATAAATAAGGGTATAATAAAAGGCGATATATGTTAAGGAAAATTGCTTTTACAGTTGAAATTAAGAACTTCAGTCGCATACCCGTAATACCTGGAACTACTGGCTGTTTGTGGAATCTAAATCTTCTAATCTTAAATATTTTATATATTAGAAAGGTTTTTCAACTCATAAATGCTAATTAATACTTACTGTTAAGAACACCTATATCATACTTATATCATAAATGCGGAAGTTTGAAAGAATGGATGTCTATTTGTGTGGACATATGCATATTTGCTACTCTTTCACGCAAAGACTACTAAAGAACGGATTTAATGAAATTTTTCAGTAATATAGGTAATACTTGTTAGGTACTAGTAATACTTGTTAAAATTTTGTGTGATTTGGCCATAATATAATGATAAGTATCAAATACATAAGTCGGCAAAGTTCATGCCGTTTTATCTTGACGTGTGCTGCATAAACCGTAGGAGTTATATGACAATAATAAGCCGTAGGATTGTTTGTCGTAAAAAGTTCTAAATACAAGTTGATCTTAAAGATATTTTGATTCTTGAGGAAGGACACAAGTTATTATTTACCACGATAACCGACATACACTTGCGAAGCTGCGGGCAAAACCTGGTACATTATAAATGAGAAAGGGACTTCCATTGTTCGTTTGTTGCGGTTTCACCTTTAGTACTAAAATTCAACATATGATTTATATTCATCTTGCACACCACAGAAAAGGTTACCTACAAGGTTTTATCTCATAAAAAGGTAGGGTAAACCCGGGTATAGTGAAAACTTTAACATATTTTGGATCATAATCTTTTAGCTTAGTTCACAATTTATAATCTGTCATCATTTATGGAGCTTTCAGTATTCTGAAAGTATAATTTGGTGATAAACAAAAAATAATCCTAATTATTGTTAGAACGCACTTTGAAGCCCTTTACAATCAAATTTCAAGCCCGGTCACAGCACAGTTACTACTCTTTCAATGTGACTGGCGAAATTAGGAAGGGATTGGAAGACACCAAAGTAACAGTTTTAGTCTTAGTAGACTTCTCTAATACCTTTAATACCGTCAATCATAATCTATTCAACCTATCGCCGTCCACTACTGAACGAAGGTCTCTCCCAAGGAACGCCAACCATCCCGGTCATGGGCAATCTTAAACTCCTGTCAAATATCCTTGCATATTTTATGGTTTCTTCTGAAACACTTATCTTCGGAGGTGACAGCGGTGCGTTCATGTTGGTAATTTGTTATCAAGTTGATGCGATCTCTACACTAGACATAATTTTATTACTTCTCTTATATTTATTAACCTCATAACTCAACATCTTCAGTGTGCATGTATGCTCATGATATGCAGCTGTATTCACAGGCAGGAGTGGAGGATGTGACACAGGCTATTGACGAGGTTAACAGGGGTCTAGAGCTTATAAAATCCTGGTCGATGGGAACTATCAGATCTATCAGTTATTAAACTTAAATGCCAGGCAATCAAAGCAGATTGGATACCGTATCAATCGCACCAATTTTTTCAATGGTCTAGTTACTCCATTTAGCCTTTCAGTAAAAGATTTAGGCTTGCTTAGCGACTCAACTCGTGATTGATGAACGCAGTTCACCTGCGTCACCCAGAAAGTAACTGAAGACTTGCGAGTATTGTATAGTCTCAAAAACTTCCTACTTCCTAAAATTTTAATTACACTCATGTAGTTCTTAATAATTCCAATAACTATGATAGCGTGTGTTGTTTCGACTTAAATGTAAACCTTCTTAATAAGTTCGACCGTCTTCTCATTAACTGTACTAGACACATTTTTAATCTTCGGAAGTACATATGACCATGTGTTTGCTTCGCGTGCCCAGTTGGATTGCTTACCTATTCGTCTACGATGCAATCAGTAAGTATTTACCTCTCTATTTTCATGTCTTAACTCACCATTCTTAAATAATTATCTTGCTTCATATTTCCATTACCTGTGCTCTAGTTATTATAGAAATCTTCGCTCAGTTAATAATCTGTTTTTCTCATGTCCCTCTCACAACTCTGACTTTGTCAACTGTTTGTTCAAGCAGTACTATTCTGGAATGAGTTCCCGCTCTGGAATGGGAATCCACGAAACCGATTTACATCCAAAATAAAAGTTCATGCTCTCCTTTCCAATCAACTGGCAAAACTATATAGAATTCATAACATCCTACTTAATATTATAAATGCGAATGTAAGTTTGTTTGTAACGGTTTCACGTGAAAACTACTCAACCGATTATCCTAGAATTTTGTACACATATTCTTGAAGGTATTAGAAGTAACATAGAATACTTTTCGTAAAAAAAAAAAATATTTATTTAAAATGATATGTTGCGAAACAATGTGGCAGACAAAATTTCACGCGAGCGAAGTCGCGGGAAAGGTTAGTTATAGTTAGCCTTATAGTCCGATATTCATAATGCATAAATATAATATGCATATGTATGTTCAGTCACCTTTAGGAGAGGCCTATGTCTAGCAGTGGGCTGTTAAAAGCTGTTGATGATGATACGTATGTCTATTTGTAAATGTATATAATATTTTACGTTTATGTTTGTATTTATGATGTGTTCTATAGACAAGTTTACATAATATGTATCTAATCTCTGTGCTCCTACTAATATACAACCAAGTTCACAGAATGGCTTACTATCCACCTTACTGGGAATGCCGAGTAAAATGGATATGGTGTCAGCGAATAACACGTTTAATGACTGCAGTTAGCTATAAGAAAATAATCACTACCTCCAAAAGCTCTGAACACTCTTCATGACCCTACTGAGTACAAATAATACATTGTATACAATTTTCCTCGACAAAATAGGTAACGAATAAACGAATTCTAAAATATGTGAGTTCTGTGAAGGTGTGGGTTGATCGTGAGATCCAATTGAAACTAACACTGGAATAACACACTGTATTGTAAATTGGATTTGGATTGGATTGTATTATGTAAATGTTTTGTGTAGGTATGTAAATGTCAGTATTGTCTAGGCTTGTAATATTACTTCACATTTAGTATCTTTGTCTTTCATCTTGACTACTATCGGTTGGGTAACTCGATTTCTGGGGCTCGTATGCCGTCTGTATGGACAAGCTGACTCAAAACTATGGTCTAAACTATAAATTTTCTTCAAAAGACCAATCCAGATTGTATATTGTACTTACATAGTTTATGTTTTAGTTTTTTGGTTTATTCGTTATTTCTTGCCAGAGTGATTTCTAAAAAATGCCAGCGCCTTCTTGCTGCTAAGTCTGACATTTGAAAGTATCTGTTAAAGATTTATATACAAGATTAGCGACCCGAAGCGTGACACTATCGTTAGCAGGATATTTGCCCGGGGTACCCACTTCGAACGATTTTTTCCTATTGCTCCTGATGGTCTAAAGAAGTTAGTTAGAAATAAATATTACTTTAGTCACGGATATTATCTAGCATATGTTCATATAAAAGGCAAAATATCACACGAGTTTACTGCTTTTTAATATTGCCTTTTGTGTGGTTTTTCACGTATTTTATTTAATTCCATTTTTGACCTATCACGTCCTCAGCGCTATAAACCCGTGACCGAATGTCAAAGCGTCCCTTCGCGTATAGCTGAACCATTGTTTGCGATGCTTACGCTGCGACAGAGGCCGAAATTATTTTAGAGAGACACGTTCGCCAAATTGACGCGTGAATTCACAGAAAGCTTCAAAAGGTACAAGGAATTCTCTCAACGTATATAGATATCAATATGTGAAGAAAATTTATTGTAGATACGATTTTTTAACAAATTAGGCGCACGAAATTTTACATCATCTTGAGGAAGACGAACTGCAGAACTATTCCTTTAAACAAAATATGTTGTAAAGTAAACATTGTGTAAAAACGACTTCAAACAGAGATTCAGTATATAAGTTGATCTGTCAAAGTACAAAGGTCTATGCAATGATAGTTCATGTCATAGTGGTCAATGGTATAAATGAGACATTCGAAACGGCTTCAATTCAGCGGTCGATCCTTTGTACATATAAGTATGTAACGATATGACACTATAAAAAAACTAATTAGTACTGTGAAAATGTACTGATTGTTGAAGGCACATTACGTTTAAAACAAATATAGTACTTCTTTTTAAAACCTTTATAACCTTTTCAATTTTAAAAGGTAGAGTTCTGGCAAATATTGTGCGTTAAAAAACCCGCAGATCTCTGTAAAACCCCTTGGTAATCGACAATATATGTAAATCAATATTAAAAAAAACTTAGTAAGAAAAACTTCATTTGGAAAAGCGGTATTCCGCATAAAACTTGTTGTAATCTTCACTTTCGATGATTGTGTTAGAAAATATTTTACACTGATTAACTTTGTTCAACATAACTACAGCTTTGTTTGAGGCATTGAGTGTTATAAAACAACAAGTTTAATCCATAAGTTCAGTCATTAAACGAGTTCAGCAGAAAAAGTCACACTATTTAGATCAGAAAATCAAGAAATACCAACAAAGAAAAAGCTAAATACTGTATAATTGGAAAGAGATTGCATTGTTTTAAATGCCTCAGTTTAAATCTTTTTATACAGCAAAAAAAACTCGACAAACTAAAAGTTGTATTGGATTTAAAAGATATTTCTGTTTATAAAGAAAATATAAGTTTTCTTTATAAATAGAAAAATCCTTCTCGTGCTCTCTATTTATAAAGAAAATATAAGTTTTCTTTATAAATAGAGAGCACGGTACAGTGAGTACAGTTTATAGATCTATATCAAGAAACCGTGCTCGCTGTGCTGTGCTGTAAAAAATAGATTTAGTAAATGTCTACGCTAAGGTTCAATATTCAACGATAGTATAAGCTACACTGAAATACCTCCTGTAGTATTTTTTAAGGAATTATGTGAATAACTTGAAGCACCTTACATATCAGTCGGATCATAAACGAGGAAGAATCTGTATTTTGGCAACCAAACAGCTGATAAACATACTTTTATAACATTTAACACGATACTCATCGACAGTCTTTGATAGCCCACTGCTTGACATAGATATCTACTTATAATGTTATTATTCTGTTTGTTATTTGCCACAGTTAATATTAACAGGAGCAGCTATCTTTTTCCTTACTTTTACTTTTATTTTCACTATTAGTTTAATAATAGCGTTGTGATTTAGTAGCTTTTAAAATAGCTATGTTATCAATTTCACACACGACACTAATTGCCGTAAACCATGTTACCTCTCGAGACATACATACATAAAAACAATCTCGAGGCGTTGAACAGAAGTGACAACTTAAACAAATTTAAGGTTACCTAACACCGAGTCCTGCGAAGAGAAGAAAGAGAAGCGTCTTGTCGAAATACAGCTAGCGCTGTGGGTTAGTGAGAGAAAAGGAGCTTGCTTACCGCTGCCCTACGTATGAGAGAAAGGGAACCTAGACAGACTGGCACCATAGCGCGTTACGTAACGAAACAGCTTACCCTCCCATAAGAAGTTATCGCTTCAGAAATTAATAAAGTATCCAACACAAAATACATAAATATAAATGTTTGCAAACTTAGTTCATATTTAAAAGAAATGTAAGTAATTTGAAACTTTGACGCGCTCTCTTACAAGATTAACGATTTGTAGATCCTTCACTGTCAATAGGGACAGGTGATTTGTCCGAGGTGACAATTGAACTCACGATATCTGTTTATATATAAAAATATAACTACTAGACTGACAGTCCTGGCAAAACATATTATTGGTCTGTCAAACCACCATACTGTTTACTTATCAATTCTTAACGTCACTAATCACTTGCTTCGACGTGTAGCAATTATGTCTTTAGAACAGAAATACGGTGTAGTTATGTCGAACATCCAATTACAACATTTATATGCATTTTTCATGAATTATTATGCAGCTGGTGTGAATGGGTTCATGGCCACATGTTACATAAAAAATGTCGTTTAATACGACGTGACCTGAGTGCTTGCTAGCTAACTTTATCATAAAAAAATCAGCACGAATTTAGAATACAACTCTAAATAAAGTTACTAACGCAAATAAAAATACTTGATAATTAAAACAAAAACATACGATAAGACTGTTGATACCTTTGACAATAAATACAAAAAAGTAAATTCTGATAAAAGACGAAACATCTTTTTACGACGTATTTTTAGCATAATTTACGCTTCATCAACTTTCAATTATCTGTTTTTATTTCATTATCATTGCTCATTTTTCTATTCAGGAGTTGTATTTTTTATGAAATTATAATATTTTGTAGTTTTACTAATATTTTGGGGCGTGAAATAATGCTAATAAAATGTTGTTGAAAGATATTATTTACTTGAGATCGTGTTTATTTTTCTAACTCATCGTTAAGGGGACTATTATTGTTGGCGAGGGTCTGTACCCTGTATTAATAAAGTTGATATTTGTCTCAAACATCGTGCCAGTTTCGTTAATATTATATTGTAAAACAATTTAGGTTACGGAGGTTACGGTTATGTCGTTAAATATTCGCTTAAAATCTCCGACTCAAAGATGTCCCAAATTGACAATACATGATCATCAGCTTTTAATATTAAGAATGAATAAAGAATTAATTAAAGGTGCACTTAATACAGAAAACTTTTGCCTGTAAGTAGTCACTATTGACTGTGTAATCTATAATTTGTTCAGACACAATACGTACATGAAACAGAGGTACCTATTGTACCTGAACAAATGATAGACTAGGAATATTGAATACAATTTTGAACTCACGGAGTGAGTGTTGCTCAGGTTTATTTTGCGAAATACCATCTTCAGGCAGCGTTTCGATAAAGGTATTGAATAAGAGGATTTGAAATAGATGCTCTATTCCTGCCAGTATTTACTTATTATACGTATCTTGGATACAAGTGTATTGGAGATAGAGTAATATACCGGCATTTACAGTGGTTGGGCGGTCTTTGACAGCAAGGATACTAATACACGTGAAGTGAACGGTGATTGCTGCTTCAATGGCAATGAGAAAGCAATCACCGCTCTCTCTGAATTCCAATTTGTCGTCAGACTTGGCAAGCGAATTATTACTTCTCTTGAAGTCTTTAGTCAAATGCTATCGTAAGCGTAGCGTTGCCAAAGAGAATTTCTGATGCCGTTATCTGATCTTAAGTTCTAAGTAAGTAGACAATCTATTTGATAAATTTATTGAATGGTGATATAAAATGAATCATGCGGTTCAAAGGTAGTGATAGGTAGGTTAACAGTAGATGAAGATGCAGGGGATTTTTTTGGCACTTAAATATGTATTTGCTAGTAAATAAAAAATACTAAATCATCATCTTGACGATCAGCCCTTTATAATATCTTAATACTATTACTAGAAATGTCTTTATTATTTTAATGATGCATATTTATTAATAGTAAGAATGTAACTCAAAAACAATAAACGCTTAGTGGCAAAATAATGTTTTTCTTTAAAAACATGAGAATTTATTAGTAGAATTAATTTTGAGGTAGTTGAGCCACGCTGATTTCAGCACGAAGGGGTCAGTTCGATCCGGGACAGAAGATCAACCTAAAGCGACAGTATCCGTGCAGTCACGTTTTGTTGGTAAGTGTGAGACCGGCGGCCCATTGAAGCAGGGTGACAGTTGTAGTGGAAAGGATGTGCAAGACAATGCCACGATGACAGTCATGTTTTTTATTTCCCCAAGCGAGGCGTGAAAAAGTATCTTACTGCATTGGCAATGAGTATAGTGACAACAACTCTTGGAATCTATTCATGCTTTCCATCAGGCAGAGTAGAGTTTCTTTGGTAGGTGTTTAAAATAAAAAAAAAATAAAAAAAAATACAATTTTATTCTGAATCTATAAAGTCTAATATAACGTGACTTAAAATTGGAAAAGGAACTTTAATAGTGAACTGAAAGAATAAAACAATTCCCTTTGCCTTTATCCGATCTTATCATCCGATCAACTTAAATATAACGTGAATACTGTAGGTATTCACATCCACAGAAAAAGGTGTAACGTTATTCTGTGTTGTTATTCAAAATTTAAATATAAAGGCATATTTAGATGCAGGTATAAACAAAACGTTTATACATTACATTTGTATTCATTGCTAGTCAATTACAAGGGGAACTAACAAAAGCGTATTGAAAATAGTGGCAAGGGGTGACAGCAAAGATTGTGAATTTGATCCTTATTCGGTACATTTACTTTTATGAGGCACAAATACTCGTAAAGTTTGACCGATTCTTTGTGATGTGCGGTACTTTACGTGTATTGATGTCGTTCATTTGTTAAAATACACATCAAAGGAACAGAATTTAAAACCAGTCTATTCTAAAGGCAAACAGGAATCCATATCCACGTGCCACAATGCTCTCGAGTTACACAGTTTGTGCTCAAAATCAATATTTTAATGTTTGTACGAACTTGTTCAAAAATTACATGTATATTCGTCGTCGCGTGTATGTCTATTTTCGTTTAATGTTTTCTTTTCTGAATTTTTTTTTCATATTGCTAATAAAAGTTGTTACCCCGAAATGTTAATGAAAATCTGCTTTCAAATACTTAATCAGAGCTACTAAACACAAATCGGGAAATCGTTTGTCACTTCATAAATAAAATTCAAAATTATTTAAAACGCATGTAAACTTTTCATCACCGACACAGCTGAGATTTATTAGACTTTGATATGAAGTGGACAGTTGTTACCAGAACACGAACCTATACAAATATCGACCGTCAAAATCCATCAACGCACTTAACCCTTTTCATAGCAGTGACCTGGTTACACAGGTACACGTTGTAGTTCCATGTATTCCTGTTAACGATTAATGAATTAGACCGTGAATGTACATATAAAAAATACTTTATACACCAGTGCCTTTACAACGCGTAGGGTAGTGAATGGGTCATGTGCTTACTCGAGTATTAAGAGTTTATCAAGGTCACTTTAGTTGAAGGGTTAAATTTTTGATGGTACGAGAATATCGTTTTAGTTTGTGGTTATCACGTACTTACTTTTAGTGGTTATGGTATATGTATTATGAATACTGCTCGGAACCTGACACAGACTGTGCTCTGTTTTCAAAAAGTATTTAATCGAATGCTGTGAGTGTAGCGTTTACTCGTATCTTTTTTATTGTTTGCCACACGTAAACGTAGTACATAAATTCAAATTCTGTTACATCGATTTTCTCATTTTGAATCTTTTTTATTGATTTATTTAAATTAACAATAGTTGGATGAAATTAATAATGTACTTTGAGGCAATGTACTTTATTTGAGGACACTAATCCAATGACGACAATATTTGTTAACTTACTGGATATTTCATACATTTTATTAACCTTAATTTTTCATCGATTCTCAACCAGGACATATAATATGAATATTTGATGAGTGGATATAATTTATTTTTATACGTTTGCGGCTGCCTGTTAGCAAGTCCTATATATAATATGTACATATTAACAAAAAAAAGTGTATAAGTATTCTATCAGACAAAACAATCTTCATAGTACAAGCTTTGCTTAGTTTGAAACTAGATGGGGTTGTGTGCGAGGTGTCCGAAATATTTATTTATTTATTATTCTAAAAATATCAGATCAGACGTCCGTGTGTAAGATGTCAAGAAATTATTATTAATCACTCATGTTTTTTTACCGTAGGATTTGTGTTGAAGGATTTAATTTATTATTTGAATATCAGCTAAATGTAGATATTATATAGCATAGATAATTAAATTAATTATTATAATATAACAGCTACAATTAGATAAGTGAGTTATGATTATCTTAATCAAAATTATATAAAACGAACTCTAAGAGGACGCCGACCAATTTTGTTTATAGGTTTTTTATATAAATATTCAAATATAGAAGGGAAAACCACTCGTGGACAAAAAAAAGAAACTACTTACGAAAATGTTTACAAAAATTATAAAACACAAGTCTTTAAAATCCTTTAATTTATTTTACCTATGAAACATAAGGAAACGTCCTGATTGTTAAATAAAATAAAAGTAATTCACGAATGAGATATTTTTTTCTACCCTAATAATATTTGACGAATGTCAACCTGTTTTTCGCCAGCGTCATCTGTCATTTGCTTCACGCGCGGTAGCGCAGTACGATACTGCGGACTCGACTTTATGTTTGCTTTTCTGTTTCGATCTATTTTATTACATAACTAACTTAATGCTAAGCTTCATAGAATTATTTTTATTTATGAAATGATATATGATATATGAAATATTTATGAAATTTAGACTACTGAAAAATAATATTGTTGTTTTAACAACAAATTGTCGACGTCTGGGCCGAGAGCCCATACAAAACCACTTCATGTCCTTTGTTATTTTGAAACTCAAATCTTTCTAATTCTTTCTTTTATTTTTTTTCCAACAATATGATTTGAACTCCTGCTTAAATCCTATTATATTACTGAACACGGTGTAGGCGATGTCCAAAAAAAACTTGAAGTTGGAATTAATATCCAAACTAGTAATAAAATACATGCAAATATTCACGACGAATTACTCGACGGTGTAAGCAAATGGCATATTAAACGATCACATTAAATTGAGGTTCCATTTCACCCTAAGCATAGTAAAACAAAAATAACACAACAACATTACGAAAGTACTCAGAAATACCTCATGCCCACGGCCGTGACGATGAATCTCCATAACAATAACGAAAAATCTATCAAAACAAAGAACCGCAGTAATCATAGTATCCCATAAGCCCGTACAACAGTAACCAGAGTATAGTAAAGTACTCCGGAAACTGTGCGATGAATGAACAGTTAAACGAGCAACGGTTGGCCGCTTACGCCGGACAAAATTACAAACTCACTATTTAACTTCGACCAGGTGGTCAGCGCCACCTTGCTAAAGTTTAAAAGTATCTGATCTAAACAAGGTTACTACCATATATGTTAACATTCAAATAAATATTGTTAAAAATGTACTAAAAAGAGGGGGAAGTAAAGGCAAAATTCCTGTTATTTACTAACTAATTTTGAACACATTTGTTATTTAAACGTATACATTACGGTGTATGTCAAAGGGAGGAAGCAACGAAGTGCGAGAACAGAGTAGGAGGTCTCGTCAGGCTTCGTGGTGCTACGTTAAACAATATAAAGTATTGAATTATGTTAACAATTGAAAGTACATCTTTTATTAACACAATTTAACATTTATTGTTCGCTTGAGTATTCGGTCTAATAATTGTCTTGGAAGTTCCCGATAGTCTTGAAGCTGCTGTTTCTATTCTTTCCACTTATTGATTGGAATCTTTGGAATGAGTAGTGTGTAAATGTGACAAGAATCGGAAGTGGAGAGTAAAATTCATGGAATTCGTGTAATTTAATTTGTAGACTGCATCTAAACTAAAATAATAAATACTATAAAAAAATATTTTGCTTGGCAATGATAGCTGACTTCGACTTCGAGTTATTATTAGAGACTTATCATTTCATTTTACATAAAACTTTATCAAATATTAGGTTTAGATTAAGTTACGTTTAAATAACATTTACTAACATTCTTGTTTTCCTTTTATTATGTACGCACTATGTAAATAATATGTATATAGAATTGTAATAAGGAGTATAATAATAATATTTTCGGACACTTTACACTCAACGCCATCTGGTTTCAAACTAAGCATGGCTTGTATTATGAAAGTTAAATTGACTAATAAAAATACTTTCATGCTTTTTTTTGGCGTAATACGTTCTTAATATACATAGAAAAAAACAAATTTCGCAAAAAAAATCGCCGATCATGTGAAACCTCAAGGACAGTAATCGCATACGATACTACTGTACCACTGTGGCAATTATTTCTGGCGTTTGTAATCACTACCATATTTTTAATAAAAAAACCGCAATCAATTATGTCAAAACACAAATCACATTCATAAACAATTTGTCTTTGTCTTTCAAGTCTGTTTGATATACAAAACTATAATAGACAAAAAATGTTTCCCAAAAAAAAGTCTTAATCTCTCTAGAACTTAAAAATTATTGCTTGTTTACACAATCAAGTATATACATATTTTAAATATTTCGAATACCTGACACAACGCTATCTAGTTCCAAACTAAGCAGAGCTTGTACTGTATACTTTAAGTATATCTGTATACTTTTTTTAAATACATACATATTATACATAGAAAACACCCAGACTCCGAAACAAATATTTACAGATCATGCAAACATTTGATTCAACCTGGGCATCGAACCCGAGATTTAAAGCATAGCAGACGCATACGCTACCACTGCGCCCCCGAGGTAGTAAATCTCAATAAGAATCAACAGGAACCCAATTGCTTTTAAATTTCAAAGCTGAATAGAGCCCTATAAAGGCAGAAGTGCTGGGTGTTTTAACTACGAAAGATGAAGAAAAAAAATAAAGAAGAAGAGAAAGAAAATGAAGTTATTTTAAAGTAAAGTTGATATTGATATAAAACATTGTTCGAGACGTCCCTATTTGTAGTGAAAGTGGTCAAAGTAAACTTAAAAGTTGAAATTATGATTGTATCATATTTTGTTATACGAGTATATATGTATATTTATATATTTTTAAACAGGTTAAATACATTTTTAAAATACCGGGGCCTTGGGACAGCTATGTATGTTTCTACCATAACTGGTTTACCAAAATCAGTTTGATGCAATTCAGTACTTTTCAGCGAATCGGTGAAGTTACCGGAGCCCAACCTGACTCAAGAGAAAAGTGAGTCAAAAAGACAATACAGGTAAGTTGTTGGTGTACATGGCCGACAGTAGCCCCTGTACTAAAACAACATTATAAACCTTTAGGGCTAACCGGGGTGATCACTCGAGTTAGGGCCCAATGATTAATGCTGGCTATTTATACATATGTACCTAAACTAATCCTTTTTGTAGCACAGGAGAGCAAACATATGACGAATCACCATTTGGTAGGCAATTACAGCCGCTCATGGACGTGACAACTTTCAATTCAACTAGAATCAGTAGTAGCTAAGTACTTTGGGGTCTTAAGACGATATTGAAGTATATTTTTCCTCGCATATGAAAATAGCACAGTCATGTTAAATCAATTTTATTGAGGAACAAAATAAGCTTGTTTATCACCTGATTACCATGCATATCAATTAAAGATGAAGCGATGTTTACAGTCTTTTGCGCTAAGAACTACATAAATACCACGGATTACTAATCACTGGAAGAAGCTGATCGCAGCTCCAATGTCATACATCGAAGTATTCCAATGGTAAAATTTCTTTTAACTGATCTGGCCAATGTTGGCATATAAATAACAATGAAATCAAATCTTGACAAAAAATTAATGGGTGTAAAAAGGTGAAAAAAAGTTTTCAATTTAGCAAAAATACAAAAAAAAAACAGTAGCAGTCGTGGGACTGCCGATAGAAGTGAAAACAAAAATGTGTATATACTTAGTCTGGCCATAAATACTGTTACACTTAATTATAAAAAAATATTACATTTGAATTTCGAATCTGTCATTTTTATACGATTGTTCATTGTGTTTTCTCATTTTGGCGCCAATACATTGTAAAATATTTTGCGATATTAAAATGGTGTGGGGTGATAAAGAGAACCGAATCGCTGTGATAGCATTACACAAAGTAGGTATGGAGCCAAATGCAATTTTTAAAACTCTCCATACACTTGGTATTAGTAAAATGTTTGTGTACCGGGCTATTAATAGGTACAATGAGACCTCCTCTGTTTGTGACAGAAAAAGATCTGGCCGTCCACGTAGTGTTCGTACGAAAAAGGTGGTCAAAGCAGTAAGGGAAAGAATTCGAAGAAATCCTGTCCGAAAGCAAAAGATTTTATCTCGGGAAATGAAGATAGCACCTAGAACCATGTCGCGTATTTTAAAAGATGACTTAGGACTTGCAGCCTATAAGAGACGCACTGGCCATTTCTTAACTGATAATTTAAAGAAGAATAGGGTGGTAAAATCGAAACAACTACTGAAGCGGTACGCAAAGGGAGGTCACAGAAAAATTTTGTTTACGGATGAGAAAATTTTTACAATTGAGCAACATTTTAACAAACAAAATGACCGTATTTATGCTCAAAGCTCTAAGGAAGCTTCCCAATTAGTCGACAGAGTGCAACGTGGACATTATCCGACTTCAGTGATGGTTTGGTGGGGTGTTAGCTATGAAGGAGTGACTGAGCCATATTTTTGTGAAAAAGGTATCAAAACATCGGCACAAGTGTATCAAGATACCATTCTTGAGAAGGTAGTTAAGCCCCTTAACATCACCATGTTCAATAACCAAGTATGGTCCTTCCAGCAAGACTCGGCGCCGGGTCATAAAGCTCGGTCCACGCAGTCTTGGTTGGAATCGAACGTTTCGGACTTCATCAGAGCTGAAGACTGGCCGTCGTCTAGTCCCGATCTTAATCCGCTGGATTATGATTTGTGGTCAGTTTTAGAGAGTACAGCTTGCTCTAAACGCCATGATAATTTGGAGTCCCTAAAACAATCTATACGATTGGCAGTGAAGAATTTTCCCATG
Source organism: Hypercompe scribonia (assembly GCA_949316085.1). NCBI lineage: Eukaryota > Metazoa > Arthropoda > Insecta > Lepidoptera > Erebidae > Hypercompe > Hypercompe scribonia. The sequence goes on along the minus strand of OX438968.1, from coordinate 22,478,940 downwards.
GAAAGAGTGCGTGCTTCTATTGATAACTGGCCTCATCGTTTAAAGGACTGTATTGCAGCCAATGGAGACCACTTCGAATAAGCTTTTTATATTTTTAATTGTTTTATATTTATGTATTAAACTGACACACTGTAAAAGTAATAAATGTTATTTGCAGTTAACAATTTTCTTTTTTCTTTATTACAATATTTATGGCAAGACTAGGTATATATGTATGTGTGTATATATATATGCAAAAATTATATGAAATTTTTTATGTTTCATATATAGCTATATATAATATATAATATCATATATAATATATAATAATAATAAATTTCATATATAATATATAATATCATATTCTCCATAGCTATAGATATACTATTATCATTAGCATGTCGGTGACGCGAACCGAGGATTTTACCCTCTACCAAAACGCTCAACGCGCCTAAAGAAGTTTTCACTTCAAAAATACAATTAGTCGAGCCCTTTTTGAAAAGTAGGACCACTAACACCGTGACAAGAGATATTTATGTATATATATACTCAGTTCATTTATTTCAGCACGAACAGACCGTTTCAAAGGGGCAGTACCATCCTCTCACTGAAAACCAACTTATGACGATAGAATCGGGGCTGTCCTGATTCATTTGTGAGCGAATGTTATGCCCTTTACATTCCCAAGCGTGGCGTGAAAAAGAATCTCACTAGGCTGCCATAGTGTGGGTCACCATACTGTATTGTCTGCATTCACAATGAGTATAGTGACCTCAACTCATGTATTCTATTCATGCTTCCCATCAGGCATAGTAGAGTCACTTTGGCAAGCCTTTGAAATTAAACAAAAATAAATATACGAGTATATAGCTAATGAAAGTATATAACATTCAAATTACGTTTAAGCGAAGCATGTTGCAAGCTGTAGTTGCGATGAGATGTGTTGTGTAGATGTGGAATATCTGAAACTATAAATAAATCAAATTATTTAGCGAAAACATGCTGCGCTGTCGACTTGCCCGTTGGTCTAGTGGTCAATGACGTCATAACTAAAACAAAGGTTATGGGTACGTTTCTCACCTCATTTGTTCTGTGCCTTGATATAATTTATTAATACTTATGTATGTATTTAGAAATATAAGTACAAGCTTATGTAGCACCAGTTTGGTTACCATAATACAGACTGTCTAATTTGAGATCAAACGGGCGTGTTGCTAGATTTGTCAAGTATTATTTTTAAACTGAGACCGGAGGCCCATTGATGCAGGGGTGACAGTTATCGTGGTAACTGTGTAAGCCTTACACTGTCACGATGACTATGACAGTCAAGCCTTACGTCCCCAAGCGGTGTGTGAAAAAGCATCTCACAAGGCCGCCGTAGTGTGGATCACCATACTGCATTGTCTGCATTTCTAATGATTATGGTGACTACAACTCTTGGATTTTATTAATGCTTACCATCAGGTAGAGTAGAGTCACTTTGAAAGGCTCTTAAAATAAAATAAAAAACTATATTTATGAAAATGTTTAGTTTGCTTTATGTACAGTTTAAAAACTCAAATTATTTTATATATATATATTTGTCGCGTCAGTTATGTTACTATTTTTTTATTAATGTAAATATAATGTTCAAGAGTGAAGTACGTCGCAGTACAGAATTCGTGATAGAAAAGTTTTTAGTCATGAACTTTTCCCTAAAAATCTCGGAATAATCCAAGTGATTCAAAACTCTACCACTGCATACTGCAATAATATAACAGTACATTCTGTGAGGTTTAAACTATTTGATGAAAGTGCCACATGTCGCCGCGTGAAGCGGCTGTAACTCTGCTGTATTTTATTGCATGAAATGGGGACGTTTGCGTTGTAAGTGGACAAGCGTTTATTAATTTTTCATTTATACATTTATTCAACCAGTAACACTTCTGGTTTAGTCAGATTTTAACATCAAACGGTCTGCGTGGACTACTTGTGTGACAGTCCTTTAAATTGTCCTTTTGTTTTGATGTAAGGTAGGTAGGTAGGTAGGTACTTACGATTGATTGTTATTTTTTTACTTTTATTGCTTTTTATTTCCTTACATTCATTTCTTTATCGTTTTTAAGCAGTAAATGTAATAATACACTAATTACAAGTAACTCCCTGTACTGCATTCGGTTTACCTTTAATGATAGTAAAGGTGCAGTAATAGATCAATAAATAAATGAATTTAGAAATAACATCAGAAGACTAGTTATTTTCTTATATAAAAAATAAGTAAAGTGACGAGCTTTGGGCTCACAATCTATGTCATTGAAAATCTGAATAATAATATTGCAGATTTCATCCGTATTTATTAGGTGTTATCATCTCAACCTAGTGTTAGTAAATTACAGATAATGGTTATGAAAAGTTGTGTCCAGTTAACTTTGGTTTAGATTTTCGCAATATTAAGAGCCTACTAAAGTGACTCTACTCTGCCTGATGGAAAGTATGAATAGAATCCAAGGGTTGAGATCACCATACCCATTGCAAATGCAGACAATGCAGTATGGTGACCTAGATAAGATGATTATTTTATTTTCGTCTTATATATTAAAAAATATTGATATCTTCGTTTTATTTTAAAATGACAGTTAGTTATCGGAATATGTAGGTATGTTTTAAACAATTTTAAAAAGCGTAGCTCACATTCATTCACAATATTTAATTTTTATGTATGTTCGGAGATCGCTGGATAAAAAGATATTGTTTTGTGTATATCGGCCTACAGGTGGTTTTATTATAATCAGCTCAGAGACAATCAGATAACGTTCTGTAGAGTTAGACGAAACTCTTAAAATAAACGAAACCGGTTATGATTCGGATATTTTTATACATTATATAACATATCACATATATATATAAATATATGATCTGTTTAACATATTTTATGTATAATGATTTTATTGTCATCAATTCCACTGTATTGAAATACGAATGATAACAGTCACTGATGATCACGAAACTACTCAACAATATGTTGTGTGTCACTTAAACTGGTCGATAAACAATTGACAGATAATTTTTAGGCACTCTGACGTAGATTACATATTTTAAAAAAGTAATTTATTGGTTTTTTATTTAACACAACCCCAAAAAAAAAGTCTACTGTTGAACGTAGAACTCACACCTGTTACCGCAACTTATAATAAGCGTGGCGTATAATATACTGAAGTACAACAAATGCGGGTCACAAAGGTACCTGGTAAACTCGTCCAATAATGCTAGTCTATTGAAGTAAATTGTGTATTTTGTAATATAATATTGACATGCAACATTACCATTTTTCCCTACGTATACACGCCTCAACTTTACATGCAACCATTGCTGTTTGGCATGCTGTACATTTTTTATACGTGCAAAAAGTACTCGAAACATAATTAGGAGAAAAACTACGTTCGTTTTAAACATTCTTGATACTTTAGAAGTTCGAACAGCGAGTTTTTCACTTTATCAACTTGATGTTCAACTCTCTTGGAAGTAGTCATTCACAGTCCAATTAGAAATCATAAACAAAAGGAACTATGAAATACAAATAATAGCCAAAAGAAAATTTAATTATACAGCAAGCGAAGCGAAGCTTAAATGGCAGCGAGACAGTGAAGTAAATTAATTAGCCACTGAGTAACAGAAATATTTTAATGCTAAGAATTAACCACTTCATCTTCTCTTTACTTTTAACATTTAAATCAAGCACATAAATAGCATTAAATCTTTTCATTTTCAGTTTTAACAAATCAGTTTTGCGTATAAATACATGAATCATTTTATTTTAGTTGAGGTCAGAACAATGTGTAATATTGTAAGAAGCTTTGACTTGTTTCTTTATGATCAACCGCTTGCTCTTTGAGATTGTATTTCTTTTGAGAGAGCTAGAAGAACGAAGTTAAGGGGCCCTCGGTTCTTTAGATCGGATATCTCGCATGGAATTGATGTACATGAAATGGAATTTAAAAAAAGATATAAATGATTTAAAAGAGATTATATACATATATACAATCACGTATATATCCCCGAATGTGAAGACGGAAACATTAAATGATCACATTTGAAAGACTAAACTGTTAATCCTATTTATATAATAGGGTATCCTATTGCTATTTATTTAAAAAAATTAACTATGTTCAATTTACTTTTTTCAATAATCTTTGGTAAAGTTTTGAGTAGATTTGAAAAAAAAATACAAAACTGTACGGCGGCGTAAAACATCTGTACAAGCCAAAAGAAAATAAGTATCTTTTAGTAAATTCGTTAAGAATACCTCGAACAGAGTATAGATAATTTTCATGTTATTTACAGCAATATCATTTTCACTCTGATTTTTGTCGTTTTATGTTTAACTATTACTGTGTAAACATTGACATAAGTTGGCTAAGGTAATGTAATTGTAACGAGACAATTCTCACCGACGCAAACTAACAATGGCACTGTTTACAAATCATTTGCTTAAAATGTCCACAGCATGTAGTAAATTATTCCACTCCACCGTCCGTTGCTTCGGTCTGAGTGTGTGTGCTTATGAAATTATATGTACATACATATGTACTCGTATCTGCACTCAAGAAAAAAGTACGTAAATTCAATTCAATTCGTACGTTCGATTTCTACACCACTCAATTTCTGTGATCGTTGCGGGTTCAACTGATTATTCAATAACATGAAGAAATTAATAATTAATGAATAACTGAATGAACTCAGTCCACAGTAGTATTTTATGTGATGATAAGTGCTGAGTTTAACTTCAACTTAACATAATCGAACACAAAGATTGGTTTGTACGTTTAAAAAATTGTTTATGCTTTGTGATTTATAATTATTAATCATATATAATCATAAATCTAATCATTTAGGCAACGAGTTCACTTTGTAAACTTCATGTTGGGAGTTCTCAATGTTTATGGACAAATTGCAATTTAGTAAATTAGGAACGCGGTCAAGCAGATACAATACGTAAGTTGTGGCTGTAAAAGTCATATTTTATGCTGTAATAAGATTTTTTGTGTATTTAAACAGGCTAATTTTAATCATTAAATTACGTGCACGCCAGTATTTTCAGTAAACAGTAGTGTCTACGGAAACGCCACTTTTTAATAAACTTTCTGACATGTAAGTAAGTAGAATATTTATCGTTAATTTGTACAGCAACGGACTTGGTTGTTGCATGCTGGGTGCTGTAACCTAGTTAGGTTACTGACTTTCCGTTGTGAACGCTGCTCAGCTACGGATCCGGTTTCTGCCTGCCGGCTGAAGTAATAATCAAATCATATCTAACTCTAACGTGATCGATAGTCAGCTACGAACCCGACTTCGTTGGGTTTTTTATTACTATTCTGTTATGAATTGTTTATTTCCTTTTTCAAATAACTCTAAAAAATCTTACAGATTTTTTTTAACATAATATAATATTTTTATGTATATTTTATGTTGTTTACTAGTTCATACTCCGATGTTTTCTATGTGTCTGACTACATAAAGGGCCTGGTGATAGCTGCAAAGGTCGTACGAAAGAAAACTCTGCTAACGAAAAAAGTATTAACAACAGTGCCAGGTAATTTCATGAGTACTTTTATTTGAATTATCCTTTTTCCGTATTTTATATTATAATACAGATGTCGACAGCAAAACTTCAGAGTACCTAATTTTAAGTACATATTCAGGTACCTACCTTTTTTTATTCAACATAAATTGGTACCTGAAAAAGTGTTTCTTCGTGATTATATCGTAAATGCATTTGTTTATTACAGTCACAAGAAACCGAGGAGCACTGATCTTCTGAGTTGGAAAGACTTACTCGTAGGTACCCTTCTTATGCAGTCGAAGTTAACTTTGCGAACGGTAATATACGACGGGAAAGTATATAACTTTACTTATAAAACACTTTGTAGTAGTTAGGCTCACAGCTATTGTCAGAATCACTATATCTTAGTATTGATGTAAAATAATGCAACGATTTGTAAGTATTACTAGTACATACATTATAATTATTTTTCCAGCGTACAAAATATTTAGTTAATTATTTTTATTTGTTTCAGATCATCAATAATGTCTGATATTCTCGACAATAAGGGCTATGTCAGAATTTTAAATTAACAGTTGTAAAATAATTAAATACATAAAAATTGAAAACATTATTTTATGAAAATGTAATAAACTTGCATTACTTTTGCAGCTTAAAAAATATATATTAGTGCACAAATAAATTTGTGACCATCAAATTTAAAGAAAGTATCACTATCAAAATACCATTTTGTAGCACATTTAACATTATTCAATTGTGTGTGCTCTTTATTTTTGCAAGATTTTTCCTTCAACGTCAAAACAATCAGGACATCCGCTTTCTTTAATATCGATCATAATCATAACAATAAGAATACAAGTCTGTAATCCACTTAATCTTTTCTAAGCCTTTTCTCGACATCTCACTTGCTTTTCTTCTTCTTTAGTAAGGAAATAGAACAAATATGTCAATTTAACCAGGAACGTTTGCGTGTATTCATAGTATGCAATAGCTATTTCTTTCGTAATAAAAATATTATTTAAGATTTTTATATATGTTATTGCTAGGGCCTGCCAAAGTATGAATAGAATCCAAAAGTTGTGGACACCATGCTCATTGCGAATGTAGACAATGCAGTGTAGTGACCCACACTATGACGCCCTAGTAAGATGCTTTTTCATGTCACGCCAGGGGACGTAAAAGGCGTGACAGTCATCTTGGCAGTGTAAGGTACACACGCTTACCACAATAACTCTCACCCCTGCATCAAAGGCCACCGGTTTCGCACTCACCAATGAAACAGGACAGCACAGATTCTGTCGCTTTAGGTTGGTCGCTTTATTAAGCTGTGGTTTGATTGGGTATTTCTGAATCGCTCTCAATTTCCGCTCTCACGTCCAAAACAGAATCTGTCTGTAGATATTCAACTTGTCCAAAGCAGTCAACTACAAACAGGGGTGACATTTCTATAAACTTTTCTCGCTTAGTAAGGGCTCGCTACGGCTTCCATAATACGACCATTTATATAATAAAGCAATCCTGTTATTAGCAAAATAAACTTAAGATTTTCATAGAGATTATGACAGAACACATATGTTTGGTAGTTTCATGTAAAGCCGGCAATTTGTGTAGATATCAATTTCTGATTATCGTTTGAAGTGATCGAATTTTCAATAATAATAATTTTAGTAAATTACTTTTTTCTCTGTCTGACAACTTAACTCGTGGTAAACGCTATATAATTTTATTCATGCGGATGACTTTTACAAATGCACTGGTATTCAGTTTTATAGCGTTCGAGTTAGTATTGTTTCATAACAGTCGTGTTTACTGTTTATGCAAAACCAAGGGTATTACAAAGAGATATGGAGGCAGGTAAATTACCTCTGTTAGTGTTTCTTGTACCATTTATATTCCAGTCCCAAGCATTGGATATTTTTATCTCTCATTCATTAATATTGACCAGTATTTTTATTTAAACAATTTCCATTCCATTTAAATAGTACCTTATTTCTTAAAACAAGTAGAATAGGTAATTATTTGTAAACTGAACGCTACGGACTTTGTCTTTCGAGTACTTTTTCTTTACAACTACCGTGCTTCTAAATACAATGTACTTGCAGATGGTAAAATATACAGATCCTGTTGGTTAATAGGTATAAGTATTTCATTGTTTCTGTTGAAACTTGTAATGTAGAGCTTGTGAGATTGAAATTTAATTCTTTCGACACTATTATCGTAAGTTGAAGCAGATAAAACATCTAATAGCTTTAAAGAGTGGATGGCCCCTAAGTAAGTTTATTTTTACTATGGATCACACAAAGTGTTTGATTTGAACCCACAACACTCAGCAAAGTGGAGAGCGGCGCGACGACCCCTTAAGCCACTAGGCCAATCGTGCAGTTTTCAGTTTATATTAACTAAATCTAGATGGGACGTCGAGGGCAAATTCATGGAAAATGTGACTGGTTTCTCCGTTTGTATATGATCCGCTTACAATCGCATTTGATCCTGATCATGGTCGTTGGTAAAATGTTGGCTAGAAATTCTGATATTCCATTTATTGAATTTCATGCTAGTCAGACCCAATAATCTTCTAAAAGTCTTATATTTTTCGAATTCAACAATTTCAAAGATGGTTTCTAATTATCACAGGCTACAAAACGCGTTTAGTAATTTTTTTGAGTCAACCTAGTTAACGATAGCACATTCGATACATTTTGGTATTCTTGGCAACTGATCCTTTATGCATACTTCTCGAAAGTAAGGTGAATCGTGGCCACATTTTTAAATACCTAAATTAGTTAAAGGACAATTAGGTATTTAGTTTTTTAATGTTTTGATAAACAAAATTTTATAATTTTTATGCAGTTTAATAAACAAGGCCTTATCTAACGCTACAGCCTTCATAATCTTATTGTGTCGTTCGGTTTCAGGTAATTTTTTTCAGCTGTTTTGTAATAGTTAACTGTTTTTATAATACCAGCTGCACCAACACCAATAATTGTATTAATATTGCCAAAGCCGATAAACCCGCAAAAATTGGAATAAAGGGTAGTTTTCCTCCGGTCTTTGGTATAGGTATAACTCGAGGTACACGTATACCTAGTCTTGCCATAAATATTGTAATAAAGAAAAAAGAAAATTGTTAACTGCAAATAACATTTATTACTTTTACAGTGTGTCAGTTTAATACATAAATATAAAACAATTAAAAATATAAAAAGCTTATTCGAAGTGGTCTCCATTGGCTGCAATACAGTCCTTTAAACGATGAGGCCAGTTATCAATAGAAGCACGCACTCTTTCCATGGGAAAATTCTTCACTGCCAATCGTATAGATTGTTTTAGGGACTCCAAATTATCATGGCGTTTAGAGCAAGCTGTACTCTCTAAAACTGACCACAAATCATAATCCAGCGGATTAAGATCGGGACTAGACGACGGCCAGTCTTCAGCTCTGATGAAGTCCGAAACGTTCGATTCCAACCAAGACTGCGTGGACCGAGCTTTATGACCCGGCGCCGAGTCTTGCTGGAAGGACCATACTTGGTTATTGAACATGGTGATGTTAAGGGGCTTAACTACCTTCTCAAGAATGGTATCTTGATACACTTGTGCCGATGTTTTGATACCTTTTTCACAAAAATATGGCTCAGTCACTCCTTCATAGCTAACACCCCACCAAACCATCACTGAAGTCGGATAATGTCCACGTTGCACTCTGTCGACTAATTGGGAAGCTTCCTTAGAGCTTTGAGCATAAATACGGTCATTTTGTTTGTTAAAATGTTGCTCAATTGTAAAAATTTTCTCATCCGTAAACAAAATTTTTCTGTGACCTCCCTTTGCGTACCGCTTCAGTAGTTGTTTCGATTTTACCACCCTATTCTTCTTTAAATTATCAGTTAAGAAATGGCCAGTGCGTCTCTTATAGGCTGCAAGTCCTAAGTCATCTTTTAAAATACGCGACATGGTTCTAGGTGCTATCTTCATTTCCCGAGATAAAATCTTTTGCTTTCGGACAGGATTTCTTCGAATTCTTTCCCTTACTGCTTTGACCACCTTTTTCGTACGAACACTACGTGGACGGCCAGATCTTTTTCTGTCACAAACAGAGGAGGTCTCATTGTACCTATTAATAGCCCGGTACACAAACATTTTACTAATACCAAGTGTATGGAGAGTTTTAAAAATTGCATTTGGCTCCATACCTACTTTGTGTAATGCTATCACAGCGATTCGGTTCTCTTTATCACCCCACACCATTTTAATATCGCAAAATATTTTACAATGTATTGGCGCCAAAATGAGAAAACACAATGAACAATCGTATAAAAATGACAGATTCGAAATTCAAATGTAATATTTTTTTGTAATTAAGTGTAACAGTATTTATGGCCAGACTAAGTATATTAAATGTATGTATAAATTTTTTTCGTAGCTGAATAGGCAACTTTAGTTAAAGTTTAATTACTCTTGGGTTTCGTTTGCTTAATTTATGACCTTTAAGACACAAAATAGAATGAATTAAGTAAAACACAAAGTTTTTTTTAATAATTAAAATGTCATTTTAATATTGCAGTTTCGTCGATCCAACTGTTTCCTTTGTAACTTACATCTAACTGAAATATTCACAGTTTCATTAGATTTTTGTAGCTTCCGTTTGTAAAATTCACCCTTATTCTATGTGATACATTATTGGTATGATATCGTTGATATTTTTTGGTATTTAATCCTTTTAAAATAATATGTTTGTAATGCTAGGTAGTAGAGCCACGCTGAGTTCAGCACGAGCGGGCCGGCTCAACCGGGACAGTACTACCCTCCCACAGAAGACCAACCTAAAGCGCCAGCATCCGTGTTATCGTGTTTCGTTGGTGAGTGTGAGACCAGAGGCTCATTGATACAGGGGTGACAGTTATCGTGGTAACTATGTAAGCCTTACCCTGTCACGATGACTGTCATGCCTTTTACGTTCCCAAGCGGCGTGTGGAAAAGCATGTCACGAGGCCGCCATAGTGTGGGTCACCATATTACATTGTCTGCATTTGCAATGAGTATGGTGACCATAACTCTTGGATTCTATTCATGCTTTCCATCAGGTAGAGTAGAGTCACTTTGGCAGGCTCTTAATATAAAATAAAAAAAAAACTAATATTAAAACTGTTACCAACTTTGAACTTAGTTTGAATATCTTTACGTCACTTGATGATATTTTGTTTTATTCCTAACTCATTAAACTTACTTACTACGAAAAGTTTAAATTAAATAGTACGATGTTTTGTATTAATTTTGATTTTTATCTAACTAAAACATTTATAGAAATTTGTTTTTGATAATTTTTGTCGATCGCTCCATTATTGAAAGTTATTGAGTAGAAAACGATTAGTAGTGGTAAATTGTATACCTTTTCACAAGCGCTTGGAATATTGTGATATAAAATAATATACAGTTTCAGGAACAGTACTGAAACAGTGTATACTTTTTTTTCTTTATAAAAAGTCAACGCCCGCACTAAGAATAAATCCTGTGTCGCAGCGGCCTTTACAAACATACAAGAAACGGACATAAAGAACCCCCAGACTCAGAACGACAATTTATGGATCACACAAAGTGCTATCCCAAGTGAGGTTTGAACCCACAACACTCAGTGCAAAGGCAGCGGCGCGGTGACCGCTTACACCACTAGGCCAACCGTACAGTCAAAAATCTGATGGTTTTAGATGGTTGTTCTAAAAATGTAATTATATACTTTATTATATTTTCCTAATGTTTGCATATCTATTAGATCAGCTTGCCATAACTCGTCAACCCGCTTCAAAATTACAAAACATCGAAGTATTTTTTTCCTGCTGCTTTGTGTATTTCGTTAACAATATTTTGTTTTGTCCATGTGGTGATGGATTAAGAATACATAGTGTTACCACCCCTCTTCATCCCGTGGATGTGATAAAAAGCGACTAAGGAAATAAAGTATGCAAGACAATATCATTGCAACGAGAAGAAAAACTTGAAACAAACCCTATTCCAACCCGTCTAGCCAGAGTGCCTTGCTAAGGAGAGGCCTTTGTCCAACCCTGGACTGTAAAAGGTTTTAGATAATGATGATGATGATGATATTGTTTCGACATTGTGGAGATTTCTTAGATATCAATAATTTGTCTACAACGTGTTTAGTGTAATGCTTATCTTTCAAATAAGTTAGTCTTAAATATCTTTGTATCTAAAGTATTTAGAATTATGGTTTGAATATCTATTACGATTTAGGTATGCACTGTACTAATCATTTCATGTAACTCTTCTGTCATTTTAGAGATACCTCTTAGTCTCGTCTCGTCTCATTAATCTCAAAGAATTTCAATAAGCGCAATTTTCTATGAATATAACGTTCAAATTTATCTATGTCCATGTTTAATGTGTATTTCATTGCAAAGTAGACAGTACAATGAATCATACAAGCTTGATAGTATAATTTACGTAATGTTATATTCACGTAAATCTTCAATAATGGATACAAAATGTCAAATTATTTCTGTAATATTCGTTATTTTTAGAACAATCCTTTTTGGTTACAATGTAACGTGTTGATATTTTCTTCATAAACATATCTCAAATAGATTTTCGTCTAGTTTGAAAAGTATAAGTAGGTTGTCGTTATCTCTTACTAACTGTATAGAAATTTTACCAAATGTTTGATTTACATTAAAATAATCGATGTATTTGTGTCTTTCCATTGTTATTCAGATTTTTACGCAACAAAAATAATTCGGAGAGAGAAGGATTCGTTTTAGCGCCTAGAACACTCAGTACTTCTTTATTTTCATGATATTTTCTTAAACTTATTCTAAACAAATATACTTTGGTTGCTTTAAAGCTGTTCTCACTAATAATAAAACTAATTTTAAATTAGTTTTTCCACAATTCGACGGCCCACAAATACACCGCACCGTGTTAGGTAATAATTTTAAGGCAATCCAATCTTAATAAAATCATTGCATATTAAGACAACATTCAATTATTGAAGTTGTTTTATACTTTTTATAATAAAATAATTCAGAAATGTATGTATTCTATACCAAATATCATTTTTCACTGCGTTGCCTGTCCCAAAATTGATATCATTGATCGAGTCTATATAATCTTTTCTTTTCACGGAATTCAAATACACACACAATCAAATTATATTTTCGAATAAGAGTAGAATCATGGTTAGAGGGAAAAATAAGATCGCTACCCCCTTTTGATGTTGTTGTATTCAATTCCTAATTGTATTATTGAGTATTCAATGTAAAATATTCAATAAAGTAACGCAGTAGAATGGAGCGTAAACCAAAAAATCAATTGAAATGTTTATAATGTTAAATTTGAGATCCGCTATCGATATGGAAAGTATTATTAAGTTTTCTAGTCCTCCTTCCGTTCGCCTCTATTCCCCTCGTTGGAGCAGAATGTCCAATAATACGCTACTGTCCGCACATTTGTTACATGTCTTAGCATCAGCAGGAAAGAAAATGTAGTCCTTCTGCTTTCACATGTCTTCTAAATATCCCTTTAGCATGTATTGGGGCCTTAGCTTAATCACTATAGTAGGTATTATCTAAACCAGTATCATGAAGCTAAAGTGTTTGTTTCTTTACTTGTTTGTTTGGTTGAACGCCCTGTTCCTAGAAAAATCTCGTCCGATTGTCTCTTAACAAGGAAGGCTATAGCTATACATAAGCATGCTGCGACCGGTAGGAGCAGTGACAATGAAAAAATGTTGCAAAAACGGGGGCAAAGTAATCTCCCGTTTTTGTTTTAATTTATATAATGATTTTATAAGAACAGCACAAACCCGGTTATATTGGAAATATTATTAAATATGATAAATACTTGCAAAATGAATCGTATATTTGTCACGGGCCGCGTGTGGTTTATAGGTAAAAATAATAACCCGCTATCAAGTGACCCGTCCCGTACGCCATGAAAAATAGAAGGAAATTGATATCCCACAATAAAACCAAGAGAGAAAGAATTCCTTTTTAATATAACTGAACAAGGAGACTTTTTTCGTAATGTTTTTTCATTCACGATAATATTGATATTCTTATTTATTAGATACTCGTAAATTAAACGTGGAGGGCTTATCTAAAATCAAACAGTAAAAACAGTAAACAATATTATTAGAATAATACTTAAACTATTGTTAAGCTTATTATGTACTAAAGTAGTATCAAAATGAAAACGAAACACAAATTATCAAAGTAACATTTTATTCGTATTATACGAGTAACTCAGAAGCTTGTTTAATATCAGCTATCTACTATTGTTAATTTGAGATTTAGGATACAAATGGTAAATTTCTAAGATGTAAATGTTTCATCAGTTTGATAGGATCAAGTGGACAGACAGATCATTTGAACATGAATTACTACCGCCGACTATGAGGGCCTGTAATTAAGAGTCGCAAGTACGATGACACCCTTTGAGTCCCCTCTCCCCAAGAATGAGGAGTCGAGGTAGTTTGGCACTCCATCTTGTTACCAGTTTTCTGTATGGCCGTGGTATAATTTCAAACGAATCATGAAAGACAAGTCGAATTGTGGCTCTCTTACGGCGGTAATGTTTTACCCTAAATTACTATAAGAGAAGCACTTGTGGCAGTGGATGTCCGAAAGCTGAGAAAACTTTACAGCTCTAATTTTTTAAGCTTTGCTAGCAATGTTAGATATCCCCGTGCGAAATTGTTTCCCAAGCTTAATGCCATTGTGACTGTTGACGGCAATAGACTTACCCCTAATTACATTAGATAGACTAAAAGTATAGAAAGTATTAGTTTAGTGTGCCTCTATTAAAAATTATTATTTATTTTACCGTCTTTATACGCTGTCGGACGTCGGCAAGTCTCCACAAAAACACAGGCATGTAAATGTTTAGCTTAGGTTGGCACAGCTCGCGTGAGTTTTTTGCCGATGCGTTCGGGGCTAGTGCTGGTTTTTGAACAGAGTTTTAAGGAAGTTTGCTTCAAGCTTTTTGATGTATTTACATGTCTAAAATGGAGTGTTGTAAGAGGCGACTAAGGGAACACCTGTACCAAAAGAGAGGCCAAAGTCCAGCAGTGGACTATTAAAGACTGTTGACAATGAAAACTGCAACTAGCATCTAAGTATTTAAAAAGGCTTGGAGTTTTGAATGATTGTTAAACCTCGGTAAGCATATAAATTGATTATTAAGTACAACAACTCAGTTTATACGTATTTGTATCTCTGTCCACCGCTATCATAGTACACTAATTCTGACAATTACCACCGTATTTTCATTTCATATAATCCCATAAGTCTAATTAATGGAGAGTTCATTTAAATAACAAGTTTAAATACCAGTTAAATTGTTTATTATATTAAAGCTGAATAGAGTGGTCTCATTCACGCGGACCATCCATAGTAATAGGGCGGAAAATATTGCTATTTCAGATAATATTTTATTATTCAGACCGTATAGTTCGCTCAACTATGCAGTTTGCCACACTGGTTTCTCAAATATCCCACACCTTTTCCTAAGAAAAAAAAAGGAAACAGAGGTCGTTGTAGAGTTTTGGCCATTTATCTTTCTGATTTCTGACTTAACAAGATGAGGGATTCCTCGCCGCTTTAATGTTCCTCACAAAATCTACTAAAGATTGCTGATCTAGTTTTTCCTTTCTTTTTAATGTTCTTACACGTGAACACACGTGCCATAAGCTTAAATAAATTGTTTGACGAGGTTTTCGACAGTTCGATGTGAAAGTAATAATATTTAAAATGTATAACATTATACATACAGTTTTCAATAGCATCATTTAAAGGTGTGATTTTTTATTATTATAACGTATTGCTAATCATTTGCGATGATACTAGCACGTAAAAACTGAAAACATAAGGTAATACAAGATAAAATGAAATATTCAAAGTGATTTCGTCGGTTTCGTAGCCATCTGTCACATAGTTCAGACCATGTTTACGGACTATAGTTGAAAAGCTAATTAATGCAATGCAACAATAATATAAGTTACTTTGATTTTAAATAAGTCATTGCATAGCCAACCGCGGTGAAAAACTCTGTATCAAAATCCCTACTACTGTTATTAGTACTATCCCCTACCCCTTTGAATATCAAAGAATTCTCTCGATTTCAATTCTCATTTTAAATTGTAAAGTATCATGACCTAAAATATTATAGAGAAAGAGTCGATAATTACATTTTATTCATGAGTAGCTGCCCCGCGTAACCTCATCCAATATTGTCCCAAGCGTGATTAAATTTGCCAACCATAGAGAAGATTATACATACATTATTTTCATAAGCCCTTAACCTCTTTCTCTTAAATTTTTAAGCTCTCAAAAGGAATAACTTTCACATGTGTTTTACGGCATTTTTGATATTATTGGTAGCAGCATGATGATTAACTGTTGGGTCGCGGCCCGGCAGGCATGATCACCTCGCCTATTCGGAGGACCCTCCCTTTGTGTCGGAAGGACATGATACCCGTCCCTCCACATACTAATAACCTACTCTTTTACTCTACTATTATTACTACTACTATACCACTATACTATATATAATCTACTACTAAACAAACTCTTCAGCTTCATATGACTATAGATTAAACGTGTTCCGTAATTTTTGATCGAAATGTCTATCCAATTAACGGATCCCATTTCAGATCAAAAAAAGACGTTGATATTGATAACTTATTTTCATGAACATGGGTCTAGAGTCTTCGGCAACAGACGACTATAATCAGATAAGTACAACTAATTCCAGTAGATTAGTATAATAATAACTTGTCTCATACACAGCTGTCTGATCCCAGACTAGACAGAGCCTTTGCTATGGTAAGATAGACGATAGACATTCTTATATATTTTTAAATGTATCTACTTATTATTAACAAATTGAATGTAGACAATAGAAGAAAATACTAAAGTTATATAGATACTAAGTGACTTAAAAACATTGCCCTTTCTAAATAAAACGTGAAATTAAATAACTTTGAATCTTTATTCAAGTTAAATAGTTCAAGGCAACTTAACTTGAATAAAATTCCCTCGATTCTGATAATGAAAGTACTGCTGAAGTTTCTTTTTACTTTTGTAACTCATTTTTCATATTCAAAACGGGAACTTGCGATATTTTATAGTGTAAATCAAATAAACGTAAGGCTATGAAATGAAATACGTCTAATTGTCGTTTATTTGGCACACGTGATTACGACTACTCAGGCTCAGGAAAATAATTTTTGATGATGTTATTGTATTGAGTACAAATTATAGTACAAGTTTATTGACATCGAGCAAATAAAATCAGCTTACTTGAGCTTACACCACGGCCTCACTAAAAACGGCGTCAGACAATTTTTTCGTTACTTTTCACCGAGTAAATGAGGTTACCGAAGGCCAAACACCCATTTACTTATACTCTTAGGGTCGTCAACACAGTCGGGGTTCTAAGGATTTCTTTACTAGGGTGTACCTGGTTCCCCGGCTACTGGTATCCGAGACAACGTGCGTGACCACCTATCGGTGGGATCCGTGGAAATTGCCGCACTAGAAAAACAAGGTACTCAGAATAAAGCAACACATTCTATTATTCTTGAATTCTATTCTAGTCTATTCTCATTCGGTGACTGGCCGTTTGTCCTCAATAATATATAAAAGTAAATCTATTGTCCGTAAAATATATTTTGATCTCAGTGACAGTTGACATTGGTGTCATTTTATAACTTACGAGTTAGTTTAGGTGACCGTCAGGTCGTTTACCTCCTAGTACTATAGAAAAGTAAATCTATGGTCTTTTAAATATAACTAGCTCTCTATGGTAGTTGTCATTAGCGTCGTTTTAGTACTAACCGGATACAAAGTGTAATTCTTTACGTTATTAATGTGTTGCACTTTATTTATGACAAAAATGGGAATGAAAATATAGGTGATACGAAATAAAATCGATTGTTTAAAGTCGCTTCGTCGGTCTTGTAGCCATTCGTCACAAAGATGAAGCTGTATTTTGAGGACTGTAACGATATTGTTATTGCAATAAAAATATCCTAATGATTATATAAATTAAAAGATTTTAAAATATTATTAAAAGACGAATCTTTTTCGTCAGCTTTCATTTTAAGATAAACTCTGTGCACTGTATTGTAAATAAATTTCATTACTGATACTGTTTATGCAGACTGTACCACCCCGAAAAGCTTTAAGTTAACACACCAATACCAATACATTTCATTTTTACAACGTGCTTTAGTAATTAAGTTAATATTAAGCGATCCACATACGTAATTACGAATGGGCTTCGGGTGTACTCGGGAGATGAGGGAGAAATAAGAGGAGGTGCATAATGAATTTGACTCCCACATATTTTACTCGTATACCTGGGTTAACATGTAATGTTAGCTCTATGAATGATCGGCTAAGAAGGATTTAATTTCCATAAGTGGAAAGGTTGGATTTTTTACATAAAATATTTGTATATAAACTTGTATTTGTATTCGAAATTAGAAAGGAACTCAGATTATTTATCTAGTTACAGCAGATTGCGATTTTTTATTTATGACGTGTTTTTTTTTTGTTCAAGTTTAATTAACACTTGATATAAATCTATGCTTATTATAAAATGTGCTATCAATCAAATAATTTGTCTGAACAGTACATACACTGGCAAATAAAAGAATATTAGTACATATACACTGAATATAACACTTATGCACTAAAATATTTTTTTATGGTGATTCGAGTCATGTCAATAACTAATTATTATTTTAATTCGTCTAAATGATGATAAGCAAGTATCATTATTTAATTTGTGCTAGGAATATTTTATAATTTATTTACACCTCTCGCTTATTTGGTGCATAGACTATGCCTGAGTTATGACCTATCAGTGAACATTTGGATGATGTAAAAAAACAGAAATTATATCTTCACACATCTCACACCTAAAGAGTTAAAACTAACGAACTATGGTATACTGATATGTTGTAGCCTTCTACAAATAGAGTCGTGTAATGTTTTATTTATTTTCTGTGATATGGTTTAAAAAAGCCTGCACGGATGGTGCAGTGGTTTCAGCGGTCACCTCACTGTTTTCCACTTCGTTTTGTTTTGTGAGTTCAGACTCCACATGAGATAACACTTTACAAATTGCTTGTTGCCTGTCTGTTCCGAGTCTGAGTGTTCTTTGTGTCCGTTTCATACATATTTACAAAATCTTCCGCTGCACAGGGTACTTCTTTTTTTTTATGTGCGGAAATCCCCCCAGATTCCACCTACTGGTGGTTATGTCAGACTCGAACCGACCAAAGATCGCACACCATCTCAGGTACCAGTAGTTGGGGAATCAGGTGTACACTAGAAAGGAAATTCCTAGAACACACAGGATGTGTGACCTAGTGGGAGTTAACTTTCAGAAAAAAGCAGTCGCTAACATGTTTTGTTCATTTACTTGTGTTGAAGTTTACCCTTCTAAATGTTACATTTCTTGATTCTCGGTAATGAGTCAGTTTCCCTTGTAAATCGGGTTGAAACGATAATCCGTTCGGGTCGCTCCCTTGACAACTTATGAACTTAATTTACATCTCTAACATTTGTTACGGATTTCAATTTGACACGCCTGCCTGATCTTAAGTTAAAGAGGGTTGAGTAGTGAGGCTAAGAGCCCCTCCTTACATCCCTCTTTAACTATCTGTAAGAAACCAATAGAAAGTAGGAAATAAACATGATGACAAGGTTGCCGAATGAATAATTTTCAACAACAAATTTAACCACTTTAATAAAACTTCTGGAAATGATACAACGATATATATCCAGCATTTTGTTGGTGACTGAATAGAAAACCCCTTTAGATCTTTGGCTTCTTGAGGATCCAGAAACCAGAAGTAAGAGACGTTTGTCTACCGACAGCTGGTCTGAGGACGCGTGGTATATTTTTCAGTCTCCATGTATTGACGCTGCATATAACTAAGCCCTATCCCGGGGAAACTGGAGACCTCACCCAGTCAATTACTAATATTATGGCCCGTTCGCAATTAGTGAGATCATTTTACCACCCTATCCTAGATATACATCATATCTGATATACAGCAAATCGAATGGTACCTACTTGGACAGAAATGATAACAAAATGTTCTTAGTGTCAACTTTTGTTTCGCAACTGAGTTGGCAAAGAAGCGCATAGTCAATACAAGCGCTGACTCTAAAGTCTACAAACAAACTCTATCCGACATTGCCTGTACTTCTCTCATTTGATGGCCTCTGATTTAACATAAATCTAATTTGTGCTTCGACTTCTTAAACTTGGAATTGTCATGAATTCTTTAAGTAAAACAAACAATTTGAAAACAAAAACAGTTATTAACTCTTTGATTTGAAATTTAAAGGAACTGTCTATACCAATAATAAATTTCATTACAACAAAATGTAACCGTATTAATTATATTATAGGCAAAACATTATGATATCAATGATAACAAAACATAACGAGACGAGAGAGGAATTTAAATTAACGAGTGAAATAATTCATTGTTAACATTTAACCATCGAGAATATAGATAATTTGGAGCCATATTATTGCATTCGATCTTTGTGTGATCTACAAATTGTTGTTCTGAGTCTGGGTGTTCTTTCTATCCGTTTCTTGTATGTTTTTAAAGTCCCCCGCCACACAAGATTTATTCCTAATGCGAGCGTTGTGTTTTAAAAAAATAAGAAAAAATAAAAATATAAGATTAAAAACATAACATTAAATATGTCAGTAATATTTATTTATAAATTAGGGTTGACCACAACATCACCGTCAATGAAATAACCTTTTACAATTAAAACAAATGTAGGACTCTTATGAAAACGGTATAATTTTTTAAGAAGTCGCAATGACACTAATTTCACTAATCTAGCTAAATGTATCTTTTGAGTGGTGGTCTTTTTATAGAAATAAGTTTCATCATCATCCTCATCAACAGCTTTTAACAGTCCACTGCTGGACATAGGCCTTTCCTTAGAAAGGAAATTTTGGACTACTATACCAAGCTGGCCAGACAGGTAGGTATAGAGTTTGTTTCAAGTTTTACGTCTCTTAACAGTGATGTTGTCTTGAACATTTTGTTCCCTTAGTCGCTTCTTATAATACCTGTGACTCTCTGTATTAATCTCTAACGACACAGGAATAACTTTACGTTGTTCAATATATGCAACAACAATTCAATCCTTAGGCTTATAAAGAATTTAGTTAATATACATGTGTATATACAAATATGTGTGCAATGTACACAGAAGGACCTGCTTAAGCGGTGCAGTTGAATTCTCGACAAAGTCAAAAGACTTGACACAAGTCGGTAAGACCACATGTCGGCAGTTCCATTGGTCACACACAACAGAAGATGCAAAATTAATTACACTTTGTCAAGAATAATCATTCCGCGAATTCAAACACTCAGTACTATTAAAATCAAACATCAAGGCAATACTTTACAACCCAAAATACACAACATGATATCTATATATATATACATATATGTATGACGGCGCGCTGCTTATGGATTAATTTTTATTATAAACTAATTTATTACCGATTTACGAATTATTTTAATCATCACTTGATTTGTTTATTTGATTCTAGTAAATTGATTCTATAAGCGATAATATTAAAACAGGTTGTTTAAATAAGAGCGGTAACCCCGAATAGAGTAGTAGGTGTCGCCAAGAGTAATGGTGGCTGTCAGTTGGTTATTGTCAGGCGGATAGCTGTCATGCGGTGCGCACATGCTAACTTTTTGGCTCTTAAATTTTCTATTTTATTAAAAATTTATAGATCTATGAGATTTTGTATGAAATTGTATAACGATTAAATAATGAGACGTTGAACAATACAAGTGTGCCCTTATTTTAAAAGGTCCTGTTACACCGCCCACGATCGATAGCTACAACCAAGACCGCTATGACGCCTCCCCTTTTTGACGCTCTGACACCAGAAGTGGGATTACTAGCAATAAATCAGGAACAAAATACAGGTCAGAGTATAAATATTTCGCCAGATAAGAAGTGTAAACGTAAGAAATATCTTTTTGCAATGGAACAAAAAAATATGATGGCGTTAATGCATGCTACACGAAAACCACTTGTGCCTAGCTTGAAAATAACGTTACTTGAATTTAATCCTGGTACTCTAGACTTCGAGTGATTTAATAATTATAATTAGCAAGACACACAACACATCACCGTCAACATGGCTTGCCCAATTAAGTTTTCTCGGAATTACACGGTTGCAAATAAAAGACCTGGCTAGATTTAATACCGTTGAGACTCACTGCTTTGCTTCACATTGTTTAATAATAAATCCAAGATAAGACTAACGTCTGCTTATGACAGGCTATTTATGAACAGTACATATATTAGCGCGATGGAAGTCTTTGTCAAAAAAAGCAGATTAAAATCGCGCTAACTCTGGCACATACTTTAAAAATTGAACCCCAATTGCAAAGAATAACATTCACTACTGAGATTAACACTCACAATTAATTATGAAAACCATTCATGAACCATTTAACTTTGGAAAAGGAAGGACCACCGACTAATGAGAGGAAACACCCCGACTATGGAAGTGAAGAAGCAATGTGTCAAGAATTTGCGGTGATGCGCTGTAGTAGACCAGGTCAAATATCCACTGAATATTGAGTCAATAGTAGTCGTGACAGCACTACTAATATACGATAGGAGCGCAAAAAAAGACGATTGCTGCAACCGGCTTCAGGTACGGTAAACTAGGTCACATCGCATCGCGCTGTCCTCGTGTGAATGTGAATGCCAAGTCCAATGATGCACGAACCGAACGACGAGTGGAGTCTGCTCCATTCAACTAGCTATAGATCAGCTCTTGAATGAATTTGGTGAGAAGTTTTCATTTTGTTTCGATTCAGATGCTGAATACTCTTTTAATAGGACACGTCCGACAAATTTCTTGACAAACGCCAGTATAATGTAATAACATTTTTAGGGATTTATAATGCGTACTTTAATTATTACATGCAAATCCTACAGTTTCAATATAGAGTAATCCCGATTCGAGTATTCAAACGACATAATGATTGGAAGCGTTCTGCTAACATTAGGGTATTCTGTCGAAATTTTCGAAAACAAGCTTGTGCTTAAAAAAAAATAAGGATGTTTCTATTTGTGAAATAGATGTAAAGATAGATAATTTTGAGAGTATAAAGTGCGGCGAGTCTGATGATGAGAAATAACAATTAATTACTTTACTGAAAAATCATTCTAGTACTTTCGTAGAATGTACGAGTACATCTACTTTTACGGTTAACTGATCAGCTGATCATTAAACTTACTGATTCTAATCTCATGGTCCAACGTAGACCCTATAGATTAAGTCAGATGAAAGACAGCAAGTACGTATGAAGTCCAATCAAAGAATATTTATCTACTGGTATTATTTAAGAAAACTTTTCTTCCTTGGCGGGAGAAATTCTTCTAGTTAAGAAGGACGAGTGTCACAAGATCTGCGGAGATTATAGGGATATAACACAGTGCTTAATAGATATTCTCTGCCACTTATTTTTAAATTGACCATACAGCCGAATAAAAAAAGGGTCAACTTAACCATAATTTTAGATCATTGGTTACATACTGAACAATATAAAGATAACGAAAGTAATTCCACTTTGACAAAACTTCAGGTAAATAAGCTCAATAGTGATATTGCTAAAGCGTATGAAATTAGCCGCGCACTCTTTCATCGGAAAAAATGGACAGGAGTAATAAGACTTATTTGTTGCCAATTGTACCTTGAGAATTTCAGTAAGCTATAATTAATCACGAACACGAAAATATCATGCAGTTAGGTTGACAGATAACAGGAGAAAAGGCTTATTGTCACTACTGATTTTCAAATATAAACCAAAACGTACGGCAACGTGTAGAAAATTGATAACTTGCAAAATGGCGAAATCTCACTCGGTAAAAGCTCTAACTGGCCTACACTCGATTCCTAAAACGACAGTTCCACGGCATACCATTCACATCGATGTAGAAAGTAAATTAAGTGGTAAGAAAGACGTGATAGGGTACGTTTTTGTATCATATAAGGTTAAAAAAAAATGAAATAGATGATTTTATGCTCTTTGGTCTATTTTTAACTACGAGCGTAACCAATCTAAGCTTGACTTAAATTTTTAAGACCTTAAAAAATAATTGAGTAGTTGGACGATGATAGATATGTACTATGGGCCCTTTAGGTACTCTAATAGGACATATAAGTACAGGTGTTATACCCGAATGTTACGGTCCATTAAAGTTAAGTGATGGACTAGAAATCACAACTAATTAAATTGAGATAGAATGTGCCAATGACAACCATCGGAAGTAATTATGGTGCACACTACCTAAATAAACACTACCTATCAGTTTTTACTTTTTTTACTGTAATGTGAAACTAACTGGTCTAAAAACTTTAATATTATTTGGTTTTAAAAGTTTCTAACAATGTGAGTTGTTGTATAACATAAAGAAAAGAACTATTGAGTGGTCAAGTAGACTGAACGGAATGTGGTGCAAAACACTGTAACTATTGTTCACAGGTGAGACTCATACACACGAGGACGTGTGATAATACAGGACGGCCGTGACGGCGTGCTGCTATTGGATTAGTTTTTGTTATTTACTAAGTTACGAATTATTTTAATCATCACTTGATTTGTTTATTTGATTCTAGAAAGTGGATTCTATAAGCGATAATATTAAAAAAGGTTGTTTAAATAAGAGCGGTAACCCCGAATAGAGTAGTAGGTGTCGTCACTAGTAATAGTGGCTGTCAGTTGGTTTTTGTCAGGCGGAGAGCTGTCACGCGGTGCGCAAATGTTAACCTATTAGCTCTTAAATTTTCTATTTTATTTAAAATTTGTAGATCTATGAGTATAAATTGTAGAACGATTAAATAATGAGACGTTCAACCATACAGGTGGGCCCTTATTTTGAATATGTGTGCCGCTATGACACCCCCTTTTTCTGACGCTCTGACATATTTATAAATATTTAATTGGTTTTTGCTTGCTCTAAAGTTTTGCACCGATTGAACTCAAATTTTAACGCAATAAGCAACGCAATTCTTGAATTGTTTTTTTTTCACGTCTGCTTCGTTCTTCATTTCTCATCAATGTGGCACAGCGAAGCGTGGCAGTGTACTGCTAGTTTTATATGTTACCAACACGGTCTACACAATCTCTTATCGGTCTAAAAGTGATGTAAATGTGACGCATTCTGCTGTTTCCTGTTTGGAAAATATACGTGTTCACTGAGGCAGTAATAGATGATAGCAACTGAGAATTATTTTAAAAGTACAGACCAACCACTTCTATATCGTACTCTTAAACTATTAATTCGATAAAAGCTCTCAAACAAAAAACTCAAACTTAATAAGCAGTACATTTTTTAATAATTTAATAACTAAAATCTGTATCTGTATTAGTTGGGACAAAAAGTTGTTCAGAATAACTTAAACATACACCTGTCGTAAAAGAAAAATGACAGTATACCTACTGCTAAATATCAATATGTAGGAACACTTTATCATTTTTGTAAATACATACTTAACCAGTATATTTACTTACCTAAATTTGTATCTCATGTTTACTGAATTTCAAGACGCTTCAGAAAAAATATTATGGATAATGTGATCTCTAAGGCTGTCAACTTTCAGTTATTAATTGTATACTAGCTTTTGCCCGCGACTTCGCTCACGTGGTATTTGGTCTGCCATATTAAGTTTTTTAACATACAAATAATCCTACGGTACATCATATTTGTGTAACTTTAATGGTTTTATCAGCGAACGTCAAGATAACTCTAAGAAGCCAGATTCTTTTCTGACCATTACGACTGTTACTATTGCGACCAAAATTACATAAAATCATAATAAATTGTAACCTATATGTTATTTCGATATGTAATCTATATTACTGTAAATTTTCATTCAAATCCGTCCAGTAGTTTTTTCGTGAAAGAGTACAAACATCCATAATCACAAACTTTCGCATTTATAGTATTGACAGGATTTCTGCACTTTGCACGGGGTGGACTTCATGATAATGGGACAGATTTAGAAGTCAAACTTAGTGTACTTAGCCGAAAGGTGTGTCAATTGTATCGAAAATCGTATTTGCTATAATAATACTAAGTTTGAACTGTGGAGAAATGTAAGTGGTGATTGTATGATTATTAAAAAGATATAAGAAGATGAAAAAGTGTGCAAAGTTTGATAACCGTCACTATGTTTATGAATAACAACTGTTTATGAATAACAAATTCCTAATATAATACAACCGAATTTATAATTTCAAAGTAAAAAAATAACATTTCTAGGGACTCTTAAGGCTTAGTATGTATGTAAAGGAATCAATACAGAATCCTAAATAGTTTTATGTATATGACTAGCTGACCCAGCAAACGTTGTTCTGCTATAAACTTTATGAAAGACATCAAATGGCGATAAAAAAATTGGGTTGAAAAATACTTTATGATCTATTTTCATACCTACCAAACATATAAGGGTCAGTCGGTTCAGTCACTGAGAAGTGTAACTACAAACCCCGTAACACGAGATACTTATTTAAGACTTAAGTTGTGAATACTTCTAGACCACGTCATAACGTGAAAGAATTCAGTTTCGATAATATTTCTTTAGAAGTAACCCCGCTATGGTTTTGTAAGTGTCAAAAACATTTCTTTGTAGACAACAGCTGTTTGCACCCTCGTTAATTTCTCTGGCTTCGTAAAAATGATGTGAATAACCTTTTAGATATTATTATAATTCTTTTTTCATGTTATAAGGTGCCAAGGTATCCACTCACTTGATGGTATGAACCTACCACCTCACATGGATTCTTGCATCTCAAGAGATACAAGTGTACTACCAGCCTTCCTTTGAATTAAGGAGAAGAGGGAAGATTGGACCTTCTGTAAACTAATTCACACACTTAGCTGTAAAAGATTTATCTGCAGAAATAAATATCATTTATCACATCGTTTATCATGTGGTATATATGGGCCAAAGTGGCAATGTGGCTCTAAAGCTTACTAGACATTTCTGATAAATTTAAATTACTTATGATATTTTTCATGCAACCTACAAATAGATGACCTTCTCTAACTTCAAATATTTATAAACGTAACTTACTACCTGTTCTATTTTAGTTCTATCAAATCCACTTACTACTACCAGCAAAGAAAGTTACTTGAATTATATATGTAAACGATAACTGTCACCCCCGCGTCAATAAGCGTCAATAATAAAACACGAGAGTACAGATGCTGTCGGTTTAGAATGAGAGAAGGTAGTACTTCCCCAGTCGAGCCAGCCTATTCATGCCGAAATTAGCATGGCTCGACTACCCACTACCGGTGCATAACAAAAGCCTTTGTGTAAGCTGTAGTGTACAGCGCCTGACATCGAATTTACGATTAAATTTTGAACGAGGTGAATGCGCTTTTACGTCAAGCGATTAAACTGGCATATACCTGACAGGTAAGACAGGTTACATGTTGCCTGAAAACGGTGTATAAAGCAGACACGTTATTGGGCGACATATATGCAACGTGATAAATATGTCATAACTGTCTTCATGTCTACACGTTGTTTCTTGCATTTATGTTGGCTTATACGTCTCAATCTCTTTTCTCTCCGTGTGGTGACGGATTAAGAATACGAAATGTCACTGCCCCTATTCATTCTATGGATGTCATAATAAGCGACTAAGGGAGCAAACGGCGCTGGACACCATATCACTGCAAAGGGAAAGGATAACTTGAATGACACCCTATATTAATTTATCTGGCCAGCATGATGTAATATTCTAAAACTTTCTTTCTATGACGGACTTTTGTCCAGCAAATTGTTGTTAAAGGTTGTTAAGGTCATGTGATACGTCTTAATTAATGATTGAGTGCAACAGCTACTAAAAATTATATCTTGAAATGTCATTTCTGGGAAAACACTTTTAGTAATCTGTTGATATTTTGATGCTACGTAGGTACCTAATATGTTTTCACAAGAGGATTACAGATAATTGTCTAAAGATCTGATATTTAAACACTTTTTGAAGTCTTTTTGTGGTTCGAATCTTTTCTGCACAATAAGGTTAAACTTCTTAAGTATTCGTGGGCGATTGCCATGCTTCAGTACATATGAAGAGGCTTAACCGGAGTGACATGATGGATTCGCAGAAAAACATTTTTTTACTTTCATTATTCAATCAGTGAGTGTGTTCCTCACTAAGCCCACAGAGAAGTCCTCCTCTTGTCCCTTTACTATTAGATGAAATCCCAAAGAGCGGCAACGACCCTATGACTGCTAACTAGGTATTCATGGAAGCGATAGTCACTTTCCATTAGGTCACCTGCTTGTTTGTTTGCTTCTATACCATAAAAAACATCATCATGAAACTTAGAAGATCTGTTGAGGGGTACAGAACAGAACTTAGGGTATCCTCCACTAAGGATAATTTAGACGAATAATTCTGTTATATTTTATAAAAACTTACATCAACGCACCAAAGCCTTAAAAAAGTCGCTAGTAGCCCTACCGGAGGGATAAGTGTAATTTAAAAATGAAATATAAAAATTCAATTGTCTATTAAATTTCGACGTTATAATAGTGTATCTGTTTTGTATAAACGTCTCCTGAGATGCTGCCTAACAGAGGCAGCCAGCCGTAGCAGGTTCAATTTACGTAGGAAACTAGGACTTTAATTAACAGATTGTAGTTTACTGTGAACATGCATGATATATTACAATTAAACAGTGCGAGTATGTTGGTATGATAATTACAGGTTCCACGTTCTGAGCTGATATATCTCATCATATTTACCGTGCGCTCGTCGTCGACCATGGACGTGTGTACTGACGACAAGTTTTGCTCTAAAATTATCCGTTTTCGATTCTGATTGGTGTTTTTGTATGTGTTTAAATTCTCACTCACTTGTTAAGTAATTAAGTGACAAAGCTCCACCCATCGAAAGATATAACATATTCTATTGTGTTCCTTTTACAGATATTTTGGTGTTGTTGTTTGACGTTTGTGAATATGGGGCCCGAATCCAAGACCTTTTACGTAACCGCTGTGTGACGACAGCTTTCTAAAAACTGGCTCCAACGAACCAGGCGAGACTACCCTCAATGAATTCTTTGTTGTTCTTACGATCTACGCCTGTGATATAACGCAAACTCTGCCGATACTGTATATTGTGAAGATATAATATTTATAATATAATTGGAACACAACATTTGATATTGCATGCCTAGGACACCTCGTATACCTACCACCAGAAAATGTTGGTACACAATCACATCTGTATCGGAGCCATCTAATATCATATTGAATGAAGCAGATTACCTGAATTCTAATGTAACTCAGAGAACCTCGAAACAACGGTGTAACTCCAATGACAATTTCTCTTCTTAATCCCTTGTCTAAAGTATTGAAGAAAGTTGTTAATGTTATACTCGTCAAGTACCTTGAGATCTATAGTTTATTGGTCGGAAACCAGTTTGACTTTTGTTGCAACAGGTCCACAGAGGATGCAGTTACCGGCCTTGTTGATTTTGTTATAGGCAAGATCAACGAGAGTAAGAATGTCTCGGTATCTTTTTGGACCTTGCAATAGCGTTGCAAAGGCCCGGTGTCCCGGCCAATACTGCTCAAAAAATTGGAATCAGAGATCTGGTTTTGAAAAAGTTCCAGTCGTACTTATACAATCGCAAATAGCGCATTCAGATAGATAATTGTTTCAGTGATTACACAGATATAAATTTCGGTGTGCCGCAGGGCAGTATAATGGGACCATCACTCTTTTTTATATATATATAAACGACTTCTGTTCCATTAGTCTGCTAATTGCAAACATATTTACTTTTACTGATGATATTGCAATTATTTTTTATGAGAACTCCTGGAGTGACGTCATTTGTATAGCCCAGAAGGGTCTTACAGGAGTTATTAACTGGTTAAAAAATAACCTCTTGATGCTAAATATGAATAAAACAAAATAAATCGCCTTTAGAATATCTGAGCGTACTGCACCTGATTGGTCAATTCAAATTAAATTGCATATATGTAACAACACAAGTCAGTACACTGAAACATGTGAATGCTCTGATCTGGAACAAGTTCAAACCGTCAAATATGTACTTAAGTGTCATAATTGATCAACATGTGGACTGGGTAGCTCAAGTAGACGTTCCATGCATACAAACTTAGTCACCGATGCCAGTGTCTTAAGAGTAGTGTATTTAAGTCTTTGCCAATCAGTATTAAATTATTGCATAGTGGTGTGGGGAGCCACGTATAAATCTAACTTGATTAAATTAGAACGGACTCAACGGGCTATATTAACAATAATATACAAAAAAACCATGGCGTTACTCAACTGGATTATTGTATAAGGAGGGTAATTTCCTAAGAATAAGGCAGCTGTACATTACCTCGTTTTTTTAAAGGTTCGACAAAAAGGTAAAAGAAAAGTCTCCTGACTCATATAGACCGACAAAATGGGACAGATTGAAAGTACGTTCTTCGTTCTCTCTCAAAAGTTCCAAATTTATGGGTCCGTACTTATGCACGAAATTGCATACCCTCAATCATAAGGTGGTAAACATCAATAGGAGAGCCTGTAAAAAAGTAGTATACCAGTGGCTACAGAACATAAACTACAACGACACTGAAAGTATTGTACAAGTCTTACAACGCACACTCACACACAAACACACATACACATACACAACATGTTGTTTCCAAGTTATAAGGAAGATACTAATCCCCATGACACAGGGAATCCTAGTGTGGGGCCTAGTGTATGTACAATTGTAACTGTGTATTAAGAAAACAAAAAAATATTACTTTTATTATTATATTATGCTCCAATTACGTCGTGTGCAGACTTCATAGCCTTACTCACAAGTTGACTGGAGATACTAAGAACTTGGACTTAGTCACGTATTTTTATTGAAAAATACCTATATCCTGCTATGCTTTGCTGTTGCATAATGTGGTAGAATCTAGATTCATTTTCATTTCAGCCGTTAATATTTTTAACGAAAACTCCACAACAGAAATAAATTCTGTGCCCTGGGGGACTTTACAAACATATGTGAAAGGCAGACAAAGAACACTGAGACTCTGAATAACAATTTGTGGCTAATACAAAGTGGAACAACACAACTAATACAAACACCTAAGTGAAGATCGAAACCACAATACTTCGGCGCAGTAGGCGAGTCAACCGCTAACACCACTACGAGTACACCATCCGTGCAGTTAGAGATAAAAAATCTCTGAAGCCAGTTATATATTATTTAAAAATTGGAGCTCAATCGCTGCAAACCTTTTAAGTGCCCAAATTAACTTTACTTTTTTATATATACAAATAAAAAAACACATAGATTAAATAAACAAAACAGATAATACAAAACAAATAATTTGACACACCTAACACACGGCGGTCTGTTGACAGACCAAGCAGAGGTTGTATTATGAAAACCATTTAGCTAATAAACACATGTATAACTATATATTACTTGTCTATGAACCCAGACACCTAAGTACACCCCTGTTCACACCAAGCGATCGGTATAATCACATAATTGCTTGCCCTTAATGACAATAGATCACATCACTAACCACTAGACCAACATAGTAGCTCAATGTAACGCATGAATCCTAGTATGCTACATGGCTATGACTCACGTTAGCCAAGATGACATGTGTTGTGGTTTAGGAAGTAGGCCTAGAATAATTGACAATTTATTTATGCATCTTAGTTTGTTTGAATGTGTACGTGTGCGCGTACACGTACATATGTATTTGTAATTTTTTATAAAGTAAAAGTTTAAAAATGAAACATTTCAGTGACTTATTTCTCCTATTCTTTTCCTTGTTTTTAATAATTAATGACGAGCTTCAGTATCTGCTTCAGGTATGAGAATTTACAAACGCTTTTACCTACCTTCCAGACGCTTTTGGTATTAAAAAAAGTGTACGGAGAAGTTTACCGGTGAAAATTCATTTACATTTTTATGAAATTTTCTAGATGAACATTAAATATTTTTATAGAGATATCTGATAGGTATGGAATTATTTTAATTAAACGAGTTACAGGTAAGTAAATACAAGGCATGATGGAGGTCATTTTAAACACGTGCTAATTAAATTAATGCAGAATTTATTTTCTAAATATCTTTCATTTTAACAACCCTATCATAAAAGAAAATAGAAAAGAGATAATCTATATAATAATAATAACACATAATAAAAAAACTCAGATGGCTTTCAAATCACCTCAATAGTAAGTATATCACGAGTTGTGATTCGATAACTAATATGGTTGCTAAAGAATTTACACTCGTCACAAAGTACGAGTAAAACTTCTTAACAATTAACGTCTCTACATCAGAACTAGCAATCTTATACAGTAAGCATTAGACTTTTATAACTTACATACTCATATATACCACCTCTTAATGTCAGAGATGAAGAACATAAATAAACATTATTTAGAGAACGGAAATCGCTAAACCATATCCATCCTCCATGAGCGCAAAGTTTAGGATTCATAGATCCTACAGTGACAGTTGGCCACACTTGGAGGAGGTGAAGCAGGCTGGTGGCGATGCTACGAACAAGATATCGTGGTACAAGTGGTCTAGGCCTAGCAACCTAGAGGGCCTTCGACAAAATTGAATAGAGCGCCTGTGCCTTCCTTTTCTTTATGAGCGTTAATTGTTGCTTCCGGCTAACCGTTCTGCGTTTCTGTTTGAACATGATTAAAGAGAACAAAGTACAAAGAGACCGATATCTCTCATTGATTTAATACAAGTGAGCTTTAAACAAACAAATATTTTTTTAAAATTTAACAACTACAACTAGTTTAGCCAGGACTAGCAGTACCATGGAATGGCGGTTCTAACAAAAAAGTACCCGTTAATTCGACTTAATTGTAAGCAACGTAAGCACGGTTTTGCATACCCACAAAAAGAAATTCAGAAGCTTCTGTTTCAATCGTCACTAGCCATTTTATATGTAGAACTAGTTGATAAACAAAAATATTTAGACCTAACTATAGAGAATCGCCCAAACTCCAGGGAACATTTAAATGAAGTGATAAATTAAGAGGGATACTGGTAAAGTTTTCTATACTCTTACTTCTTTATAAGTCTCTGGTTAAATCAACTATATCATATGGACTATCCAGCTACGGTAGGACATGTAAGACTCACCTTGATCACACATACATACTTCAATTACGTTTTTTTAAAAACCATTGTCCCAAATAACATTAAAATCATTAACAAACATACCTACCACAAGCTATTTGAATTCTGTAAAATGTCACCTATACATGAAAAAACCAAGTTAA
Source organism: Hypercompe scribonia (assembly GCA_949316085.1). Classification (NCBI taxonomy): domain Eukaryota; kingdom Metazoa; phylum Arthropoda; class Insecta; order Lepidoptera; family Erebidae; genus Hypercompe; species Hypercompe scribonia. The sequence goes on along the minus strand of OX438968.1, from coordinate 22,446,013 downwards.
TAATACTGATAGAAGAATTTTTTAACAAAAATCCCAAGAGAAATAAAATAATTGATAACAACGAAATTAGGACACGTAGCATTACAAACTCAAAGCTATTACTCCCTAAATATAACAATCTATATGGTAAAAGGTATGGCAAATCTTATCAAACAGCTACCAAAATCTTTGAGAGACACAACAACTCACAAGAATATAAAATAAATCAAAACAATATTTCTTATCATGTAAATAAAAATAAATAGTTAAAAACGATATACATTTTTTTATTTTTCTTTTCGCTGCCTCATGCCTGAAATCGTGATATTTAGAAAAAGTGATTCGTGTGGACAGTGGGTGTTGTCTACGCCAATAATAAGTCTGTTAACGTCTACCCACATTATATATTTACGTAATATTACTGTAGTAAGATATAATTTGTAACTTAATTGTGAATCAATGACCTTGACACACGGTAAATCTTGAATGAAATAATGCTTGCATCTATACAGTAAGCACTATTGTAACTCTTTTGTCTAAATAAATAAATAAAAGAAATATATATAATAAATAATATATTATAAGTAAATATTCAAAGTTTTTTCAAATATACATTAGAAGCTCTATGTCTGTAGTGTATTGTATATTTCACATGAGTGAGTCTTTGCTTTTTGGTTGATTGGCAGATTTACAATGTGCGGGACACCAAAGAGATTGCAAAATTTTGTTCTGTAAATATTGATATTTCTATGTAGAAATAACACATTACACGGACGACTTTCTGATCCCTAACTAAATAGAACCTGTACTGGGGTAACCTGATTTTTGATAAACATACCTGCATTTTTATAAAAAAAATACAGATAAATTATGGCTGGACACAGACCAAATGGTCGTGGGCATTTTACAATTATCTTCCGTTGGTGGTTTTCGAACACACGATCTCTGGATTACTAGTCAGAATCAGCCGTAAGATATTTACATAACAAACGAACACTACCTCTAGGGTATGCATAAAAGTATACGAATAATTTACAAGGACGTGGACCTTGTTAAAAATTTACCTTTACAAGAAAACTGTCTAGTGACATACTATAATTGACAGTGTAATCTAGTTTCATTTGATTAAACATTAGATCGCTAAAGGTTCTGTGAAGTTTCATTTGAATCTTGATACCTTTGCTGGATACTTATCAACATGTTCTATCCAATTTTATTAGTACATTCAAAAGCATATATATTTGTATAACAATACTGTAAAATAAAAAGGTCGGTGTGCGAGTACCGATCAAGAGATCTCGGGTTCGATTTCCAGATCGAACCAAAAAATGTTACTAAGTTTTTCTTATAAGAAATTCTAAATAACGGACTTAATAACACTGGAAGTTGGCGGTGTTTCACGCCCGTGCCTCGATGAGCATATTAAGCCGTCGGTCACCGTTAGCATGATCGTCTTTGGAAGTCATTATTGGGGAGGCATTGCTCTCAAATATACTAACAACCAGTACCACCTTCGAATTCAGTTCACCCTAAGAGTTGTGGAGGTTCGATTCCAGTCGCTTCATGGAAAAACTATCATTCAAATAAAACGGACTGTACTAGTAGCCGACTCCAAATAATTGTTGCATTAATAAAAGCCAGGTACAAGAAAACTATAAAAGAAAGATGATAACATTTAGTTTCAGTCAAATTCCACAACAGCTGGTCCCATGCCGCCCGCATCCAGCAGCTTCCCGCGACCGTCACTAGGCCGTAGGACCACCTTGTGGGGGGCTTACCAACGCTGCGTTTCGCAGTACGTAACGTCTCGTACGACCGTCGACAACACGGGCTGAGCAAAGACTTTTGTCTTGAGACACTGCGGTATTACAAACATATCTACTGTCCAAATGGGGTATAAAATCACGGCCTGTTTTAAGATCTAGACATCAAAGCTGTAAGAAGGGCTGAGTTCCTCCTTATACTTGGTTTACTTTTTTATTTTAAATAACTTTAACTAATAGGATATGGAAACTGCTCTGATTTTTCTCGTTTTCGATATGCTGTTTGTTCCTCTTAAAATAACGTATACCCGAATTCTGGCAATGATACAAAGGCGCGAGGGCTGAAACATGAGGGATAAGTTAGAAAGACGGTGGCCATTTTATCCCATCATACTCTACCTGCTACTGTTTAGCGTACAGAAGCTTTGTGATTTACATAAATAATTGAACATACTTCAGGAATGAGTCTATCTTGGTTTAAATAAACGCAAGTCAACATTTCATAATAACATATTTGTAAATTACAAGAGATCAACATCTGCACGTTGAAAATATTGAAGAAAAACCAACGATGAGGTCTTTTATAAAATAACATAACTTATCTATGTGTCTGTGTGTTTGTTTGTTTCTCGGAAGTGGTCACACCGATTTGGATGCGGTTTCTTTTATGTTTCACCGATTTAGATGCGGTTTCTTTTATGTATATTATTATTATTTCTTTCATTTCTTTATATTACTTAACATTAAGTATTTAATTTACTTCAATTGATTAACAGATAATAACGTTATAGTAGTTTAAAGAATCACCGTGACAACCGACAAATACTGAGACAGAGCCGTAGGCAAAAGTTAGTGTAAAATTATTAGGGTCTAAATCCCGTTGAATGCGTTTAATATCATCGAAAACCTTTCGCAGTGCAGTACCTTATCGCAAAAGCACGAAGGAAAGATATTTTACAGTCACTTTGTCAGTATTAGATAACAAGTAATACAATATTTTTATTCCTTGCAAGTGTTTAGACAAGCTAATAGGTTATTTTAAAAATGCTTCTTCGACGAGGCCCTGGTCAACGAAACATCCCGATTAGCGGTATTACGCTTGCCTCTTACCACGTGGGACCAAAAATTGCTGAAAAGTATACGTTTAATATGCCTCAGCCTACCTCTCCGGGGAAACAGACGTGATTTATGTGTCATTTCTTTTTATTATTTTTTACTGGCTTTTTTGTTATTGTTTGTCTACTTTCAATTTTTCCCTAGATGCTTGAATTTAATACAATGTTCAATATTGTTGCAGAATTAAAGGGTTAGAAGACGTTAGAAATTGGTCCGACGACCTGGTGAGGGTCGCGGAAAGCTGTTGGATGTAGGCAGCACTGGAACGGTTGTCGTGGGGAATCTTGAGGGAAGCCCAGCTGTGGACGTTCTTGGGCTGGATAATAACGATGATAATGAATGGGTTGTGTGTTGTAAGTGCAGGAAATATTTTAGTTATTTATTCGTATAACAAGAGGGTGCAATGTTATGGTTTGAGGGACTTAGTTGGCCTTTTTTTAAGTTTTCGAATTATGTACAGGCACCTAAAATTGATTCTGTTTTAGTAAAGTACTATTATATATATAACCTCCATCAAATATTTTTAATATACAAAGAATAAAGAATTACTGAAATGTATAAATCTTTATAATTCGATAAATAAATAAACAATTATTTAGTGCTTTCATTTTTTCTATGTTGTTGCAGGGATTTCCCTAAATATAACGTCGGTGATCCCTTGATCCTATATGGTTTTTTTTTGACCCATTAATTAAATGAACTGGAAAATGTGGAACTAATATAGCTTGTATTTAATATGGGGGAGAGCCCACGTGTAAAATTTCGCGCGCAAAAATAAAATATTTGAAAGATGACCAAACTTTCTATAGCATGCTGTGTGTAATGTTTATTTGCTGTTTTTCTTTTTTCGGGTCTGTCAGTATTAAATAATATTATATTTAATAATATTATAAAGGTTTACTTATGACTTAAAATAAATTCAAGATTATAGATTACTTTTAATTTTCTTACGAGATTGACACAACTTAAAACATACACAATTAACTTTATTTGGAAATGATTATACCAGTTGTATTTTATTTAAAAATCTCATTTATTTAAAAAAATAAGATACGTGGGCGTATTTGAGTACGAAGTTGTGCTTACGATACCATAAATCCCCTTTTTACTATAATGCCCATTAAATCCTGGAGCGTCACAGAATAAAAAAGAAGAGAGAAACAAGCTATTCGTCTTGCCGTCTCTGTTTTTACGTACAATGTGCGCGGGGCGCGACGCGCGGAGAGCCGTTGAATCGCATTCAGTCGGTCGCGGGCCACCGTTCTTTCGTGTCGTACGTCGTGTTTATCAAGCCCGTACAACGTCGCATGTTAGCGCGATGGACGTATTGCCGAGCGGCAACTTATTCCGTGAACTTCAGGATGTCACCGATACCGGCTACTTTGAATGGAAGCTGTCTCTAGAAGACTACTGGCAACAGGTGAGTGCTGTGCGACCAAGTTTTCTTACTTCTAGTAGGTAATAGTACGCTGTGCGAGCTGAGCGTAATTGTTAAACAATTTGGACTTGGAGTGACAGCACAGACAGCGGAGAATGACTGAGGCACGCGCCTGCGTAATGTCACCGGTCGATTTTTGTGCTGGATAACCAGAAGCATTATAGTATAAGGCTATGCGTTATATAAAACAAGACAAATATATTACATTACCGGTAAGAGTGGCGCCATGACTAAAAATATCCGACACGAGAGGTTCGCCTGATAGCACCACCGGCACCGCGGCTGTAGTGTTATTTTGTTTGATACGGTTCGCGGAATTTCATATACCTACGGGGAAGTGGATTCAGAGTAGTGTAGTCTACGTATTGTTATGGAGGGAACGTTCACTTTCGATGGATAAATCGATAATTTCGTTTTCACTCTCAGTGTAGTATCAGCGTGCCTTAATACAGGTGTACGCTACAGTTTATTTTTGTAAACTGTATTGGTGTTTTTTGTTTGTATTATATTTTTGTTTGTTATACCCGCGCTTTTTAAAAGAAGTTTCTATGTTGTAGGTGTTCTTTTATTTGTTTCTCTCTTATTTTTTATGTTTAATTTTATTTCTATGTGTGGTATGTTAACGATTTGTTTAATGAGTAGAGTTTAACCTTAGGTATTATGAGAGATTATCAGGTGCTTGAGTCCATAAAGTTTAAAGAAGTCTCAGTGTTTTATGTTTTGTCTCAATAGTGAGTTTATGGGCGTGTGACATACGTTTTTAGGTTTTCGTACTCATAGGGATGCAATGTTCTTTTACGAAGTGTTCGCTGCCCATCCCTTTGCGGGTTTTATCTCACGAATTGTCATAAGTAGATAGTGAAAATTTTGATTGCTGCAAAAAGTATATAAATAATTGTAATAAATAAATAAATAAATATAAATCCGGCACCATACTCAAAACAGAAACCGGTTTTTTCAGTGTTTTGTTATGTATTCGACTTCAAAATCTACGACACATCCTATTGTATAAGTTTTTTTTGAAACACTTGACTTCTAGCTAGAATCAAGTGGCGTGCAATTTGAGAGAGCTAAGGCCAGCAGTGGGCTGCTATAGGCAGATGATGATGATGATAATAAGTAGAAGAGATATTCAACTCGAAATTAAATCAAAGTAGGTTTACCTGTTTAGGAGCTAATGTGTTAAATACAGAAAGAAAAACCAAAACATTTCCTTTTATGTTGGACTAAAAACGTTATTATATATGTATATTTTAACCGACTACAAAAAAGGAGATGGTTCCAAATTTGGCAGTATTTCTTGCTTGTTACCTCAAAAATAAGTCCTGGTAAGATTTTTTTGTTGTTGTAAGAATTACTTAGTCCCATTTTGTCCCATTTAGAAAGAAAAATACTAACCTTAGGGGTAAACAATTAATAAATGGAGAACTAAACTAATTTTATTCCAATTAATTATGATTAATACTGAAAGTCGCTAATATTTTTAAAACAACAAATACTTATTGAAAAAAAAAAGTATTAAAAAGTCACCAAGAACCGCGGGCGAGAGCTTGGCCAGTTTTGATTCTTATTTTTTTAATTAATATCAGGTTGGTTGTCAAACAACAAACATTACCTTGAAATCAGTTCGATGAAATCGAAGTTTGGGTGTTTTCTATGTATTGTATATATGTATTTACAAAAAAAAAGTATATAAGTATTCTATCAGTCAGTCTAATTATCATAACACAAGCTCTGCTTAGTTTAAAACTAGATGGCCGTGTGCCAAATGTCTAAAATATTTATTTCTTTATTTATTTTTATTTATTTATTTATTACTTTTGCAAATAATTGGAAGAGGAAAGAGATACTAAAACTGAAGATTTTCTTAAAGAAGTATTAGAAAAAAGGAGAGAACTAAAAACGAAACTAAAAGAAGGACGTTCGAAAGGAAACACTGCATACATAAAGTATGATCAATTGGTAGTGAAGGAATGAAACCAAAACAAAAAAACAATGAAAAGAAACCTGTGAGTAATAAAGTACAGTACAGCAATAAAAGAAAACTGAAGAACCGCATTGGAATTGATGAAACCTAAACTGAATTTATCACCTAACACATCAAATCAATCTAAATAGCTACTAAATAATAGCAACCAGAGAGTCCAAGGTCCCCGTGGGATTACTAGACCGCAACCCCAGTGACAAAACTCATCCTTTCGCCAAAAAATATATTTGAATAAAATATATATATAGCAACGTTAAACGTCAGTACGCTAATGAGAAATAGCAAATTAGAAGAATTGGAAGAAGCCATAAGATCTATAAAATGAGATGTCATTGGCATTAGTGAAGTAAGGAGAATAGGGGTAGAGATATAATAAGAGAATACAACAAATACATTTTTTATTTCTATGGTGAAACACAAGGACTATATGGAATGGGATTCTTAGTGAAAAAATATCTGATAGACAAAATAGCTAGCCTCTGTTCTGTTTTGTAACACGAAAAGGAAACAAAAATAAAATAAATAACTATCAATTCTTTAATTTAGACCAATTAGATCAATTTCTTTAATGTCCAATCTATACAAAGTGTTTTCAAAAGTAATACTCAGGCGGATAATGAAACACCTAGTTAAAAACCAACCAACGGGGATTTATCGCTGACTATTCTACCACCGATTACATTCATGTCGTAAAGCAAATCACAGAAAACTACAATGAATACTGGCAGCTACATTGTATGGCATTTGTCGACTACAACGATTCTCTAAGTCATGGGTATAAGTGGCAAACGCTAGAAAACCAAGGTACTAAAAGAAAATACACCCAAATCATAAAAGAAATATATAAAAACACAACAGCAACGGTTCAACTTCAGAAAAAGGCGAAGAATGCAGCGTGCAAAGAGGCGTCAGGCAAGAAGATCCACTTTCCCCAAAACTTTTTACTGCAGTGTTAGAAAATAAATTCAGATGCGTGAACTGAGATAATCCCGGTATTAACATTAACCGATCAAAATTGAAATCACCTAAGATTTGTTGACGACATTGTGATATTCGGTGAGATGCCAGACATATTACAAACTATGCTACAACAACTAGATCACGAAAGCAAGAATGCAGGTTTAACTGTGAATCCAACGAACACAAAAATAATGATGAAGGTATCAGTATGGAACGAGACATGCTTAACCTAAGACTACGAGACCGGTGGGAACCTTTAAAAATAAAAAAAAGAACAAGGGTGACCGACATATTACAAAAAATCAGAAAACTAATGGAACTGGACTGGCCATGTAATGGGGACAGCTTATAAAAAAAATGGACTAACGAGGTTATGGACTGGTGGGTGCCAGTCCATAACCTCCTTCGTTCATTTTTTTTAGAGATTTTTTAGAAATAGTAAGAGATGAAAAGCACCTCAAAAGATAGGCGGATGATTTGTCGAATGGATCGAGAAGGATATCTCGAGATAGAGATGACTAGATCGAACTGGTGGAAGGCCTATGTCGGCAGACAACCTGATTAAGTGGTTGCTAAAAGAAAGATATTTTTTTTTTATAAGTAGTGTGGAAGTTGAAATCTGTAGTACGTTAGCGAATAAAGGCTTTTATTATTATTATTATAAATAACATCCTGATGGATGCTAAGGCTTTCCTTCAGATTACAAATTTGGTCTGAATTTAAATGCATCTAACAGTTTTCGAAAGGCGGCCATCCTATACTCTGTCTCACATAAGTCAATTTGTCACGTAACTTGGGGCACAGCTCGCTAACTGGATGACAGTCCGTATACTTAACCCATTGTCACACGGACAGTGTTAATGAGATAGGACACGCTTGTTGAATTTCTACGAAATGCATAAAACAATGAGACGATCCTATATTCTATCTCACATAAGTCAATTTGGCACGAAACTTGGGGCACAGCTCACTAACTGTGTCTCTAGTTTCATGCCAAATTACGTAACGCTCTGATATCCAACACAATAATATCTAATCTACTACATATCAATTAGATAACTTTGGTTATTCTTTTTTTAATCCAAATAAATAATAATAATTTGACGTATTGGCACATGACTGTTTGATCTGATACAGAGCTTGACTAAGGTAACTAGACTGCTGATACATATCCTGTATATTGTCAATGCTTATGTAAGTTTGTTTGTATCGCTAATATCCCTAAACTGCTAAAACTATTTTGGAAATTCTTTAACCATTGAAAAACCACATTATTGTTATTGTTACTTACACACGGGCTACACACGATTAACACACAAGCGGAGACGCGAACAAAAGCTATCACTTATATTTTTCTGGTTACATTACTATCATCAACCTATCGCAGTCCACTGCTGGACATAGACCTTTCTCATTACACGCCACTCGGATCGATCGGTTTTGGGCTACTCACGTTCTAAATACATAGTAATCATAAATAGGAACACTCGACACAAGAAATGGTTAAACGCATCATCACACAATGATTTATTTTAGGTAGGTATCTAACCCCTGCCTTTTGATGTAAAGTCAGCATTAATAACAACTAATATTCAATACAACGAATAAATTTAGTTAAATCATTGTAGTTTTTGAATTTCCAGTTTGTATGTACATTCAATGCCGCCAATGTGCAGCTATTTTGCCAAAAACCTTTCTTTTCGTTATCGCATCTTATGTAAGATAAGATATGCCGAATTCTCAAAAGAAATGTGTCTTATCACACGGCGTACCGCGCGTAGTTCTGTAAATTGAAACTGCTTGACGCTCTAATAGAAACTAATAGGAAATCAAAAAATGTTTTTTTTTAAGTTTTATGAACAATAAATACATAATTTTAAAAAATAAACATGATTTTTTTATTTTATTTATTAAAAAAAAACCAACGCGTTTGGTTAGAAATTATATATGAAGTAAAGAAAATGTAAACGCTATCTATTTATCTATGTCCAGCAGTGGATTATTAAAGGCTAATGACGCAATGTGAAATGCGATCTCTTTCCATCTCTTCACTTAATTCGTTCACGGTTCACAGTAAGCTACTCTTAAGTATTAATAGAATGAGATCATATAATTATCTGGACGTATGGAATGCGATGTACTTAACTAAAAGTTAATAATAATAATTTGCTGTATGCAAATACACATGTAACTTGAACGCACTTTACATAGAAATCCGATCTGGATAGGTAGACCTCCCACAGTATCATGGTACATTTTTCAACACGTGACAATCGTACTTAAAGACATTGTACAGATAGAGTGTAATCCTATCGCTGCTGACTACTCATACAAGCCTACGCCCACAACCAAAATGCTAAAAATCATTTACTGATAAAAACTACTGTAACTACTGTACTGTACTGTACTGTACGATACTATACCGTACTGTTTTATTTAATAGTAACCTTCAAACGAACAAGAAAACAAAAATGAGTTCCAACGAGACCCACTTCTCGTGTCTGGCACTGAAATCTGAAATTTCTTTTCCAATTTTAGATCTTTGAAGAAGAGTACTCACAACACAGCACACCACTAGTTAAATATTGAGTACTTAGTTCAGTTTTAAAAAATAAATTAAAACTTGTGATACCTATGATCTTTATAAAGAAATCAGTTCAATGAAATTTTGATTGCACTTTAATGATAAAAATAACATTTGTTTTGTTTTGATAAAATACACGGTAAGCATACGTAATAGGGCAAATCAATTCCCGCCAACCATCTATAGAGTTTATGTGAAAAATGGGAGTATTATGTCAGCAATGGGATACTCGTTACACAGATTGATTGGGGGGTGCTTATAACAGGTTAAACTGCTTAGAGCGGCATATCAGTAAATAAGAACTGACTGGGGGAAAGCGTGAGCCCTCAAATTTTATATATCCCGCGTTTATTAACAATCATTTATCGAAATACATTTATCAATGCCTACGATTGTATTTCGAACTTCACCTCTTATAATTACAAATATAAGTAGTTATCAAATTTCACACTACCGCTGTCAATTCATTATCTATATAACATTACACGGTTTTTTTATCTTTAGTTTATTTAAACACAAGTTGGGCTAGATTTCGAGTTTACTTAATAATGTGTGTAAATTGTTTATTGTAAAAACCCAACAATCGGAGACAATTCTCCAATTAACAACATATTACTTCTATTTGTTTGACGAAACCTGCAAATATGTGAACTGTTATGATAATAGAAATGTAATGTTTCAAGATAAAACATGGCCTTGAAATAGAATGAAATGATGAGTATTTGAGTCATTTAATTTGTTTGGCCGGCTTATTGTTTCAGTGGTATGTGATCGTGTCTAAGCTAAGTCTTAGGTTGTAGTTTTGATTCCCATTGTTCAATGTTAATGTGCCACATATACAGTAATCACAAAGTTACAAGTATGTTTATCAGCAATCTGGTTACCATGGTAACAACAATACCTAATATGAGATCATATGGTTGTGTATGTATGTCTCAAGTTATAAATATTATGTATTCACAAGTATTTAAGTATCTTTATCACCAGTTTGGTTACTGTAGGTTTGACTCGGCCTAGTTAAAGATTAAACGGCCGTGTGTGAGATGTGTCAAGTTATTTATTATTGTTTAAAGTCAAAGGAATTCATTTAGCATACAATGTAACAACGATATACATCAGATGTCAGTTGGTCTTAACCGAACTATAAACGTTTTTCTTATCTTACGTAACACTACATGTTGTTGCTTCGATGTTTTATAAATAATTGAGAGTTCGTTTATTATCGTAATACCTGTTTAGTTTCATCCATTTTAAATTGTTTCACTGCTGACGAAGGTACAGTGGCTTTACTGTTGACAATTTTACTACTAATTAGCTCTGAATAAACAATAAAACTTCGTGCACACGACACACTCATTGACAACTGAACAGACTAACACTAGTACAATCGAGCTTGAAATAAACAACAGTCTTCTTTAGTGCAAGTAAGCTATTATGTATGTAATCAGTACACGGAAAGCTTTATTATGGCTAGGACTTAGGTTCCACGTATAGGAATATCTCGTGATAACGACCTATTTAAATATTGTTGGGATGGTACGATGTAAGGCTGTATAAGTCCTAAAAATATTGAGAAAATTTACGAAATCATTTTTGAAACTCCCGCTAAAACATTCTACATTAACAGTAATGATAACTTAAACATCTCACGCAAAGACGTCTGATCACAAATTGATAACCAGACTATTGGTATGAAATGAAACGATTTCTTTTGCAATCAACATACTTATATATTTTTAAATATACATATATTGAAGATAAATAAATATGCTACGTTCATATAAATAAAAATATAGTTCAAATTATGTTCATGAATCATGTCAACATCGCTATAACGTCATTGTTGCTATAACAAACAAATTTAAATTGAAATGCAATTAGTAGCAATATAAAACAATATCGGGATTTCATTGTGCCTCAAATAAGGTCATTACCGTTAATTTATTAAATTAAAATGTCGATTCGCTTATGTGGACAGCTGCACAACGCGTTATTGCTAAAGGACTACTGGCACAAAAAAAAATCAATTTAAAAAAAATAGTGTTTGTGAACAGAAAATTTCCATTTTTTTTGCGGTACTTATGATAACCGCTGGAATAAGCGTGTTCTGAGGTGGAGACAGCGTCTTTGCAATCCCTCTAACTAGATGGCGAGACGATTGCGTAAGAGCTCTGTGGTGTGTCTTAGGAGAGACCTATGTCCAGCAGTGGATTACAACGGGATGATGATGATGATGATTAAACAGTACTTACTACACACGTTTACTACACAGTTAACTTTTGCCGATTAAAAACAATAGCGTTCGGTGAGTAGTCTCTCTTACTTCTTCCTTCTAATTAAAAGTTTCCCAATTATTATTTGTTTACATATTGTTCTACGTTGTAATAAGGTTTGTCTTTTAAGTGTCTAAAAAACTAATTTCACGACTTTTTTCGTATTTTCGTTTCGTTCTTTTCCTTTTATTAACCTACGTTTATAATCACTGCTCCGCACTTAGGTCATAGAAGAATATTATATAGAATATGACATTCTTAACTGAATTATCTATTTAATGTAAAAATAATAAATGTGTTTAAACAAACAAGGCATCCAACAAAACGCTCTTCGGCTTCATTGTATTAGAATAGATTGTCTCAGTATATTCTGTACCTATTAGATATAATATAAGGAAAACTAATGATCATATGCCCAGTAGAATCCATATTCCTCTAAGGATAACCATTGTGTAAATATACAAAGCAACTCATCAACGTACAAATATTAATTATATTGGTATTAAATGACGTAGTTTGGCAATGTACATTCTAGTCTTAAAAAAAAAACAATCAGTGGTCGATTTTGACAGAGTATTAAAACCCAAGTTGCCACTGTGAGTTTTAAAATATTTAAACGACAATGATTTCTAGGGACTCCGTGATTAAGCAATTAGTAGATGCGACGTTACATTCCTTAGAGTCATGTGTTTGTTGTCATTCTCGTATTTACACACAGGATCTCAGTAGCAGTACTCGGTAACAGGATACCGTGTGCTTTAGTAATTACCAAATCGTGTATAGCCCGAATCGTTCAAGAAATCATTCAAGGACACCGTTAATCTTTAACCTAAGGATTTAGTTGACCACAATTAGAAATGCTCGACGACAGTGTGTATTCATTAACAACCAACTGCTTCGAATATACCAGAGAAAAAATATATGTATTATTCACAGATTCTGTTCATTCTATATCCCCGTGACACGGATAATAAGTCTAGAAACTATAAGCGAACGTAGTCGCATGAAACAGTCTGTTAAGTACATACCATCATAACATGGACTATGGTAAAGCGTTCTAGTTCTATACATCCAGCAGGAAACGTTACGTAAACATCGTCTATATTTAGAGGCGTTCATAGGTAAATTCTAATTGTTTGACTAACGATAATGGTACACAAGTTTCGTAGTTAAAACGATTTTATTTTAAGACCAAACTTAGAGGGAACTAGCCAGGATATTTGTAAATTCGACAAATAATATAGTACGCTCTAAAACCTAAAAAGGACTCAATTCATACCTACAAATTAAAAGTGCATATAAAATATTTTGTGTAGTCATAACACTGTCGACTTTCACAAACAACACAAACAAAATATACAACAGCGCTATCTAGCGAAGATACATCGAATTACGGAGTATAATGAATTACACAGAGCAACTACTAATCCTGTATTGCGAAATAGAGATTATCTTGCCGATTAACATATGTACAACATCCCAACATCAACTGTTGGACCGTGGCCCGCCAGGCATGATCACCTCTCCTGGTCGGAAGATTCTCCCTTTATATCGGAGGGTCATTATTTACGATACATAATATAATATTAGTCGCATTACGACTTTAAGGGATTAAATGTATAAATAAATAGAAAAAAAGCACCGGCATAAACAAATTAATATTTACAACTAACTTAAATATACTTCATGCAGCTAATTACACAATGAAACTAATTAATTAGCCTAACAGTAAAGGATTTCAAGGGTTTAAAGGTCTCTCAGAGCTTTCTATGTTCCAAGTACTGAGTGTGTCAATTCAACTTCTCTCAAATTGATAGGCTTGTTCTACTCTACGTGTTTATAATTCTGCTTCTTAGAACCTATACCATTAGTGGCAGGTTATTCACTTAGCTTCACATTCCTGCGTCATTAACCTAACACCTATTGTAACGATTACATATTTCGTTTTAATAGAGATCAAACAGTTTAATGTCCAATAACTTATAACATAGTTATTTTTGAACCAAATTATCCGTAGCAAACCTTTCAATGATGACAAACAAAGACTATTTACATAGACATACTTTCAACAAAAGCGCATAATTCGTTAGTGCAAAAGTTGTAACTAGGTTAAAGTACTGTATAACGATCAAAGATCGTCGATCTTTGCTTCTAGGTCATGAACTTCTGAAGCTCAACAACAAAAGAAGAACGCATTAAGTTCAATGTGTAAATATGGAACAACAACACATATTGGAATAACTTTGTTAATATGGAGGCCGTAGCCATTCAAGCTAATGTGTTGTGTGTACACTTTAAAACTCAGAGATAATAATCTGATTGCTCAAATCCTGGTCCATCAGCATCTAGCAATTGCCATACAGCTACTCATTAATATCTTTTTGTTTTATTCACTGTGTGTGAAAGTTGAATTTAGCTACGGTTTGATCAAACTATACGCGGCAAAGAAACCTCCATGCGGGCGATGTTTAGGGCTATTTACAAAACTTTGCAAAGTACTTCAATACCAGACTACATTCCTTTGACAGGCTTCTATTTAACTAGGTACAGTGGTTTTTGTAAAAAGTGTCTGTATACTGGTCAAATGATTACAAGTGATAAAACATGATTTTTCCATGATTCTTTATAATGACGTCAGAATTCAAACACCGTGTAGCCCTTACCTACGTGAATTTGTCATATTTTTACTCTTTGCGGAAGGCTATGAGAAAACCTGAGGGGTGCAGTAGACGACTCAATTTAATCAATCTTTGCTGATAATTTTATTGGGTCTAGATTATGAGTAGATTGCAAAAGCCACAATGTTAGACTTATAATATTACGTAAGACGATGTCTATATTAATATTATAAAACTAAAGTATTTGTTTGTTTGGACGTGCTAATGTTGGAAAGTACTGATCCAATTTGAAAAGTTCTGTCAGTGTTAGATGGCTTAGTTATCGAGAAAGGTTAAAAGCTATATATTATTACACTGCGATTAAAAGGCGCAGAGTATCAAAAAAAAGTTGTTAGAACGTAGAAAAATAATTCCTTTGGAGAACATCCATCGCGTGCGCTTCGTAAACACTTAAAATTTCTCAAAAATAATTTATAAAAGAATGGTTTCTTTTTAAAAGTTCAAAAAAAAACAGCACACGACAGCACAAGTCTATCTTTAGAGGTTGAGTCACTATAACCTTCTTTATGATAAACAAATTTATTCAGGCTTCATAACATCACGCTACAGGCAATAACAAATGCATATATATCTGTAGGTATCAGGGAATAAATATTCAATATACGTACGATACCTATGATTAACTGTTAAATTGAGTTGCAAGCGTGCATGGGCGATAGACATTTTCAATTGTTCCGATCATCATTTTGGTAGCCAGCCTGTTCGATTGCTTCTCTATTTAAAAAAATACGTTTAAGTCTGGACAAATATTTTGTACCCTGTTCAAACGATGCCTACATCTATTCCATGTACATTGTCTTCAAAACTATGAAGGCACGTAGTTAAAACTGAACATGATTGCGTCATTGTTATATGTATAGTCTGTTATGTTTTAAATCGATCTCTACTCAGTGCAGTAGACAAAAACAATGTCATCAACAGACACATGCCAAGAGATAAAGTCGGTTAAACGATAACAGTTCGTTTGTAGTAATTAGTGTTTCTCGATTTAGGAGGTAAACTACGATGGTGATGACGTCTTCGGTCGGTAAATTCTTGTTATTCATACACACATTGTGGCATTAGAACATTCGTTCTATTTAAGCAATTGGATGTGTTTATTTATAGTCTTACTGGTTTACGAAGAATTATCGTTGGTAGATGGACAACGAATAGATAAAACACGATGATGAGTGACAGCCACCTAGACGTGAATCACAGAAGCCCAAGAGGCAGTGCTCTTCAACAAGGGACGCGAGCGGGTTGGGTCTCGTTCCGTGAAAAGAAACGAAAGAATTTCTTTGCATCTCTTTTCTGTAAGACTTATCTGTAAGGTTGATATGAGCCGAAGCATGACTCTATATCCATAGTCCAGTAATGAGTACAATGCATCAATAGTCTTTATTAGTCCAATGCAGAACATAGGGTTCGTCTTAAAAAGGAGGTTCTCGTCTACTATACCACACTGGCCAGATAGGTTGGTACCAAGTTTTCCTTCTCTTTGGAGTGATGTTGTCCTGCGCTGTTTGCTGCTTTAGTCGCCTCTTACGACACCCGCAAGATGAAAAGGGGTATTAACACTCTGTATACCTAATCTGTCGCCATGCGGGAATTATTTAATAAGTATTACATAGATTTGAATTGTATAGTAGCCCAAAATCTCCTTACTGAATAGAGGCCTATATGATATGTCTATCAGTAGTGTATTGAAGGTGAATTGCCTAACGTTATAAACCTGCCCTGGCCGTGGTCAAGGACCAGTGCAACCTGATAGCGACTGCCCTGCTGCAGGCAACTTGTCTCCACGTCTTCGCGTTTGTTTTTATACGTCTACATAATAATATAGTGGCAAGCGTAAATTATTAAACCCTTTTATTAGTTTTTCAGTAAGTTATTTTTCTAACGAATGATTTAAGTTTGTGATCTCAACTTGTGAACTATTTGTATGAATGTTAAAATGAGTTTATCAATTCGGTACGCTTTCACGTATTAACTATTCGAACAATCGTCATGCAACGCTGTTATCATGATCTACCTTTTTTTTTTAACGTGTGGAAACCCCCTCGGGCCGTCACCCCACCGGGGTTTACGGTGGGGTGGTGTGTCGGAATCGGACCGACTAAAACCACAGGGAGGGATCCGGGAACAGCTGTTATTACGACATCCCTTCAAGGGTACAGAAAAGTGTACAAAGTATCTGCCAAGCAGAAAGGAAGTAATCTCGAGGGACAGAAAAGCTTTTATGCGAACGAAGGCCTAGAAAATACTAATAATAACCTCACAATCCTCACAATCCTCACAATTGTCCCTGATCTGATCCCAAACTAGGCAGAGCCTGTGTTACGAGTATGGTAACCAGATAAACATACTTATAAATTTCTAAATACATACATGTGATACAACCAGACTCGGTTCAAATGATCTTACTCAACACTCAAATATTTGTCCTCCTGAATACACGACCCCCTACTTAGCAGTCAGGGTCACTATTACTAGACCAATAGGCCCATCATTATATCATCATTGTAACATTACTTGCACAATTTTTCATCGTTCAGAAAGCCCGATACTATTGCGGATAGTGATGTTAATCTTTATATTTAGTTCCAAACAAATCGTTATTCGTTTAGTCTAGGCTATAACGTAAACAGTTTTTATAAACTCAACTAAAAGAAAGAAATAATAAACGTGAAATTGACTTTAGCGAAAATCATTTATCATTTTGGCTTCCTCGTCCAACGTTAAATTCTATTTTATTGAACAGAATTTCATTAAACAGGATTACTGGTAGTGAATGAACGATAAAATGAAATTAACTCTGTGTGTAATGATTGGTTTTATGCATGAGATTAAATTGTGGCATGCCCTGAAAATCCAGACAAATATTGGAATTAATCATTATGATGACATACTCCTAGACGATTTCGGCCACGGCGACCAGTCTCGAACGAGATTAGCTAACCATGCAGGAAATCTGTAGTGCACAAGTGTGTGCACAAACACAGATGCACTGTCAGTTCGTTCGTTCCCTCAAATTAGGTGCAGGACTAACGACTTTATGTGCTTTCCGATGCACAAGTACCCTAACTTCCAAACTCAGGGATGTTGTTAAGTACTATATTTCTGTAAACAACAAGACAGTTTAATTGATCATTATATTTTACTACCGATGCAGTTGATTTTACATCTCAAATATTGATACTGTAGTTATGAGTTGTACCTTGCCTTCTATGCAGATGTGTCGTCAGGGCTTATGTCAGGGTAAATCTCATTTACTGCATGAGTATCCTTATGCTGACGACAACCTCGCTTGTAAGAATGTCCCTTTGTGGACTTTCCTTTGTAACGATATTTGGCAAATTAATGTTTAACGATTTTTTTTATTGCTTTTCCCAGATAGAGTGATGTTACAGGAGGCCGAGCTCCTTCAAAACGACAATAAACTTGAGATACATGAGTGACATTTGTCCATGGACGTCTGTAATTACCATAAAATGACCCGTCTATTTATTCGTCCCGACACATTTATAAATAAATTTCACAATTGACTTGTAAAACACAAATCTGAAACTTATGTTGTGAATCCATTGATTTATAACGAGATTTGACTTCCAAGAAAACTGTGCTATGATATATACATCTAATTCAACTACTATGACTCATATCGATAAATAATATATATAAATGATAGTTGTTTACTAATACGGAAAGGTATGGCAATATTTTTATGTCTATGTTTAAGTGTAGTAAGACTACGCGATGACTCAATGGCTAGGGAAGCGAACTCTGTAGTTGTATGCGTACACGGCACACACACAACGTCACATTCCTCGTTTAACCTGGTCGGTCATCACGACAAGCATTCACATAGACAATTAGCTTCTCTGTTTTTTCTGACCTCACATCGAAGATTCAAAGTACTCCAGATCATTCTGATCATTTTCTTCAGTGTACTTGGAAGTTAAAATAGTTATAGACTAGACAGACTAAATCAACATATAAATATGTATATACAATATATATATATACATTGATTTCGTTATAAGAATATTGTAAGAAATACATAAATAATGAATAAAAAATACGACATTTGTATGTTTTTAGAAATAAATATAATCAAATGCTAATGAGATCAACCAGCCTTGTGTGAGTTGTGTCAAGTAATAATCGTTAGTCATGTATTAGAACCAAACTCCAAATAAGCCTATGTGTGTATGTACGTATTTATGTAACATTCAAGATGACCTGAGACTGGTCGCTAAATATGTTCTACAAATCAGCTGGCAGCCTCGCTATCTGCTGATAACGCAGATAACGTACGAATTACATTTACAGATACCAATATTTATGTTAAAATGCATATTGATAAAGATATCATATATTACGTAAATATAAAAAAATGTTGATTTTATTATTTCTGACCGGGAGGTATTGATGGTATACGTACCTAACGTATACACTACGCTAGCCGCTAACAAACTATAAGAAGTAGTGGAACGTAGTATATTTTTGATATCAGCAATCAGATATGTACTCTATTGCACTTGTGTTAGTGGTTATATTAAATTATGTTGTGAATATTTGTTGTCATTTCTATTTGCGTAAGTGACAACGCTAAGTTGAATCGTCTTTGAATGTAATTTCATTTCATTTTGGTTGTGAAAAGGCATTTTACAGTTGCTGTTTTAACACAGTTTTTTAATAAAAATATCCGGCTTGTCTCACTGGTATATTTCGGGGATACTCGACTCGTTCGGATCCGAAAAAGGTTGCAGAGTTCAAATCAGGTACAGTCACGACAGGTTACTACATTCCTTGAAACACCTCATCAGATGAGGTCGGTCACCTTGATTGTCATCACGAATACATACTTCACAAAAGTATTTATTTCAACATATCAAGTATTTATTGCATTTACGGGTAGTAAATTAAATAACTCTGTAAATAAAATTTGTAAGTCAATTTAAATAATAATAAATATAAATAAATTATTCGGACATTTGACACACAAAGTCATCTAGTTTCAAACTAAGCAGAGCTTGTGCTAACTAAACTGACTGATAGAATACTTAAATACTTTTTTTTGTAAATTCATACATATTATACATAGAAAACACCCAAACTTCGAAACAAATATTTGCAGATCATACAAACATTTGGTCCGACCTGGGAATCGAACCCGAGACCTCAAGCACAGCAGTCGCATTCACCACCGCTGCACCACCGAGGCAGCTGAAATACACTGATCGTGGTACCAGAATGATGCTTTGTATGTTTGGTAAATCCTATAATGTATCATCATGGAGCTGTTCTACTGATGGAGACAGACTACTAAATGTTCCTCTGAAGAGTGTGAAACTCTTGGTAGTTTGTAGACTATTATTACATAAACGTAGTTGATTGTAAAAGCCGTAAGAATTCAGAAAGAAAAAAAATAATTGCCCTTTAGAGAAGTCTAGGTCATATACTTGATATTTCAATAATATGTATATGTATGTATTACATGCGTTTTACATTATCATGTTGAGCCCATAGGTGAACACTTTACATATTAAATTGGTACCATTTAGAACGTATTTGTTTTGTTTTACGATTACCTCTCTAATCTGGTTAAATAAATATATCTTAATAGGGGGGAAATATCTCATTTCTTATGGAAAATAATATTTGCGAACGCTATTAAAATTATACAAATTAGGTTTCCTTTTTTTTAATATGATGAAACGCCTTCGGACTTTTAACTCACTTGGGTTTGCAGCGGGATGTTGTGTGGAATCGAACCAGCTTAAACCACACCGTGTGCCACTCTGCACTTGAAAGACCATTAGAAAGACTCCCCTGGTAAGCAGGCGCGCCACCTCTAAGGTTCGTCCGCCGAGCTGTGGCTAGTGTGATCGGTGTAAAAGCCGCGATCCGGGGCCAGTCCACACCCACAGCCATAGTACATTGACGTAAGCGACATTGAAAGACCCAGTCGTACTCTATGTACCATGCTTACGTTACCTACATCAAATATATTTTTATGTATTTTTTTTTATGAAGCCAATTAAAAAAGTTAGCGTTTTATCTCCTTTCATAGATCGTTTGATAATAAAAAAATATAAACATATCGCACGAGCAGAAAAACTGTCATATTTATTGATTCAAACAATATACGCGACGTTCTAAAATTCAACCTGAAAAAAAAATTGAAACAGTCTTTAAAGAGGTTTAACATATTTATAAATACAAAGAAACTTTATAACGACACATAGATAATATATATTATTCTTGAATTTAGAATTGGTCCTATCAAATGTCTGTCTAGTAGATTGCGTTGATTTTATCATTAGTGACGAGGCTCGCTCAGTAACAGTTTGCACAAACAGAATTGTAAACTAGTGTTTGTATCTATGTATGAATCTATGTCTATCTATGTATGTATCTATGTATGAATATGCATGTGAGAATATGTCTGCAATTCTGTACAGAGTAGCCAAGCAAAGAGACTGCATTTAACCACATGTTCCAGACACAGTTTATTGAATTAATGTTTCGTTAATTCCATGCTGTGTTGATATTTAAAACCTTGTTACTGAATGCTGTTTGGTTAACCGTATATGGTAAGACTTATAAAATTTTTTTAATTTTGCCGCTGTATTTTAAGATTGTAAAATTACATGATGTAAGTTTCAATTTGTTGTAGAAAAATATACAATATTTATGTTGATTGAAAGTGGACAACAAATTCATAAGGCATGTATCAGGTCATCAGCTGAATACTATTATAAAATATACTTTGGATGAGTTTAAAAAGTCACTCATGTCATATTGAAAGTAAGTGTTAGTTTGGTTTTTCATTTAAGGTATCTTAAGCGGGTAGTTGGCCATTCAACTGCAGCGTTTGAGCTTAGGCTAGTCGGTGTCAGTTTCACGACCTATGGCCTTGAAACTAATGTTTCATGTATATTAGTAAAGTCCGCACGTTTGACAGCAGTACAAATATTTGTATGAAAAATATTGATACCGGCATAGACGTGAGTGTTTACGCAGCCACATTCGTAACTAACTTGCATTTCCGTCCCATCGTATGCAATTAAGGTGAGAAGGCAAATCAACTGATATTTTGCAGTTAATCCGGTGACGGATTCAAAATGAAACCAGATATGTTTGCCGTGTTTTTAGGTTTGCTGTACTAATATTTAAGTATCATATTCTAGAATCCACGTCAGCTAGCTGTTTCAGACATCATTCTAGAGATCATTGTTTAATAATGTCACAAAATATTACTATTGTTTACTGTTGGGTCAGTTAGAAGGCTTGGATTTTCAGTATGGGATTATATTCGAGTTCCAGTTTACACTTCTCAATCTATCCTTAGATGCAGTATATATATTTCTTTTCTTTCATTCTTTTTGTTTTATTTAAGTTTCTATTTAGTATATCCTCAATATTTCCGTCATGGCAATATGTTTATGTTACTATTGAGTAAGTAAAATTAAAATTAAACTCAGAAAAATTAAACGTATGAAACGCTTCAACCCCATTATTTTGTTTCATTCGTTTTGACTGCGCGAATGGCGTATTGGTTACCACCTTTGATCACACACACACCTATGATCCGAAATTGTTGTCCCGAGTCTAGGTGTTCTTTGTGTCCGTTTCATATATATATGTAAAGTCCGCTATTTTTTAAGAAAAAAAAAGAAAAAAGAATGTTTATACCTGCCTCTTAGGGTTATATACATAAGTGTATGAATGATATAAGTAACGATTATTAAAATAAATAACTGTGAATCCTTTAATTGACATTGAAAAAGTTGATATCAAATGACATACAGACTATGATTCACTGTAGTGAATCACTTCATAACAACGCTCGTCGATTCGTTATTTATTTAGAATACCTACAATCGTTTATATGATCGTTTGAAGACTGATGGTCAAGTTCCGCTGTCAAGGTTTGGGAGCCGTAACTGTCCATTACTTTGTTTAGAAGAATCGTCACTTTATTATACCTTGAATACTGCAATCGACTGCAACGTGTTGGGATTCGCGAGTGCGATTACTGTTCATTAAAAATATTCGAATGACACATATCGTTGTTCAATGTGTTATATTTTATATTGCTGATTAGATGAGAACTGAGCTGTTAAAGTTCTTTATTACAACTTTATGATCTCTGGGTCACATACCATAAGAGTTATTACTTTTACCGTTTCTATAGCAATGTCAAAATCAATCTTTTGTAGGTGTTTTAAATTTCATTTCCATATATGCTAGCCAAAAAAGTATAAAAAGTAATTTAAAATATTTTGTTACCATAATCTGACAGGTTCACAATATATTGAATTTATCTAATTTTAATAGAATTTACTTTAATAAGTTCTCGAAAGCTCTTCTTGAATTTTGTAATTACTGTAGTACCGTAATTATGGCACAGAAATACAATTGTATCCAATATTGTAGCAGCGGGACCGGCTGTTGTGGAGAACCTTGGGAGAGGCCTATGTCCAACAGTGGACGTATTTTAGCTGAGATGATGATGATGATGATTGTAGCAGCAAAATATGCAAGTAAACGATTTGACGGGTTCTTTTTGTTTTGAGTCGCTTAAATGTTTAAAGAAAAATACCACCATCTATTATTCCAGTCGATTATAATCCTGATATACGAGTACAGAAGTGTCCTATCTTTTGCGTGTCTTTCCACTGGGTGAGTTGGACGAGAAATGCCTTTGCATTGAATAAACGAATTGCAAAAACCTTTTCACCAAACTTCCAAAGCTTTGAAATACTAAATAAAATTATATGTCATTTTAGCGGCAAACGTCACTCCTACATTCTCATAGCAATGAAACAAAGATTAAGTTAACAAAGTTACAAGTCAATGTAACTTTATAAAACTTCATTCAAATGTAAAATGCTACACATCTATGCACATAAGCTCTTAGGTAGTCAGTTAATGGACAACAGGTGGTTTGGTGCCATGTTTAGTTGCAGGAATCCACTGATACTGAATAAGCTTTCAGCTATTGACAGACGTCCAACTCGAGGCCAGTTATCGGTTACAGCGACGCGCCGTTCTATACAATTATTACGACAATGTGTACAGACAGACACCCTTATTGTTTGCAACATGTCGATGTTACAAACAATAGAGTGTCTATAAATGAACAACATAGCAAACTCAGGGTGTGTTAGCTGTATATCGACAAGTGAATATTGTGATCTTTGCCAAATAAATGATCATCACTTAAGCATAATCAGCTTATTTAAATAAAACATGTATACTTAAGCTTAAATAAATCTTACGTTGATATATTAATTATTTAATGTACATAACAAAAAGTTCGTAGCTTATCTAAAATGATTAAAAATTGAAATAGTATCTTAATATTAACATGCATCACAAAGTAAAAAGACAGATTCTAGTGAAACCGAAAAAAAAATTTAAGTTTAGATTCTAACAACTGCTGTATTTTTGAAACAAATGAAATTTTTTTAAAAATACCAGAGCACTTGACAAGTCGACTTTCAAACAATAAATAAATAAATAAGAATCCTCTGCAACTCTTCAGGACAAGTTTTGTGACGAAGCAACAATTCTCTTCTATCAAAGCAATGCAATACCTCGATATACATAAGTTAAAAATTATTTGTTTAAAAATAGAACTAAACTTACTTTCACACTAGAAATAAACTCAGACACATTGACACATTGATTGTCTAACAAGCGCCGGAATAATAGGGGCAGTGACGTCACATAGGGGCTAGGTCGTCCCTAAATTGAACCATATGAGCAACTTTATTTATAACTGTGATGGAATGGAAAGACCGTCTGTGATGTTTTGACGGAAGATTGTTGACCAAGTGTTTATCCAAATGTTGATGAGAATCTACTTTTTTACACTTTCTTATTGCACAGGAAACCAGAGTGTAAATAAGCATTTTATATTTTATTTATATCAATTTACCCTGGTATTTTTAACAATTTTTACTGTTCGGTTTAACGATCTCTATTTCCCATTAAGACAATTGTCACTGACATGAGAACAATATTAAATAAATACAATAAAATTAATATTTCTGTGCGGAACAAAAATAAAATAGCTACCACGGTAAGGAGCGATTTCTCAGCATTCTTATGATAAGGTGATGATCCAAGCGAAAAGATGTTGCTTAAATGTTTCAAATAAATAAATAAATTATTTTCAGAGAATTCACTTCTTTTACATGCGCTGGAAGTTTGATCTAAACCTGTGCTCTCCAGACGTTAAAATGCGTTTTCCATAGTTAGTTCTTATGTTAAGTAATACGAGGTGATTGGTGATTTGTGAATGTATGAGTTTATGATTTATTTTATAAATTATAATAGTATACGAGTACATGTGTTGTATGTGTGAGTTTAGAGTCTCGGTAAATAGTTTTAGTTGGTGCAAAAAGGTCATAACTATGTAATACTTAGATTATTTGAGAATTGAGGAAAGTTTATTTGTGATATGTTATATATGAGTGTTCCATGTAAAGTTGCTATCCAGTATCAATCCAAGATAATTCTGTTCTTTACTAATTTGCAACACTTCCACGTTCATTCTAAGTTGTGGATAATCGAACAGTTTTCTTTTATTTTTGAAGTATTGACGGTAAGGTTGTACTGAAACCATTTTTGGAATACGAGGTTAGATTGAACACGTTCAGTGATTTTATTCCAACAATATTATCACGCAAAGCCTTTAATGTAGATTCTTGGGCTATTGTAATTGTTTGTAGTATCGCTGTAATATCCTTACAAAATTCTTTAAGCTCTCATGCACAATCACCATCACAGTTGTGCTCTAGTTGTTAATGTTTCCTATGAGGAACTTGATGCTCATCATTTATTAGTGTCAAATTGGCTAGCATATACTTGAGCCAGGTGGAGTACGCTGAACGCTCATAGTTTATACCTCACACTAAACTTGTCGCCACCACAGAAATGAAATTTCGTGTACGCGTGCAGCGTCGACTTTAACGAACCAGACAAAAAATAAGAGGTCTTTTTTACTCGAGGGGGTGAGCGGGGCTGCGCTGCTATGTCCATCGGCCTATTGCACGTCGATCAGTTTTGAAAAGTAGTAAGTGCAATTAGCACACTTGTTTTAATTTAACACTTGTCTAAAACTGTTATAGTATCTATAGTCTTAGAGCACTGTGATTTAAATTTAAAAAAGCAAATAAATATACTTCTCCTTTATTCAAGCACCAATTATTTATATTTTTTACCAATTGCTTTTACCAGTCAGTTACAGTTTAATGTCACAACAAGGATTTTATGATTTTAACCTCACGGCTGGCCTAGTGGTTTAAGCGGTCGCCACGCCGCTCTACTCGCTGAGTGTTGTGGTTTCAAACCCCATATGGGACAACACTTTGTGTGATTCATGAATTGTTGTTCCGAGTCTGGGTGTTCTTTGTGTTCGTTTCTTGTATTTTTGTAAAGTCCCCCGCGACATAGGATTTATTCAAAGCGCGAGCGTTAGCTTTAAAAAAAAAAGAAAAAAAATGATTTTGTTTTGTATGTCAATAAACTTTTTGAAAGATTTATTTACTTGAAATTGTGCAAATACAAATTTTGGTGCAGCATCATCAAAATTTCAACCACCCAAAGTTTGCTGTTAGGAGTACTGTCGTATTAAACACTCAAATACGAAAGACTATGGCTACGGCCCGAATTGTGCTCACAGCACTTACGACGTTTAAACTGCTAACGTGTGGTCCGATTTAGTGAACGCGCCAACGTCTGTTAGCAGTATTAATAATTCGGGCCACTTGTGAGTGTGCTTACGAATTGAAAAAGTTGAACATATCCTAACAGAGGATTTTTTGACATAAACATGAGTGGAGCATGTGGTGTAACCGATGAAGATGGTAAAATGCTTGTATTTCAAGTATTTTCCGCAATCATAGATTTATGGATTCAAATAAATGGCGCAAAATAACGTCAATGCTCACGATGCTAACGAGCCGACCCGTCAGTACTGTAAGCACTAGGTAGTGATGCCATAGCATCCACAACGTTAACGGTGAGCGTGAAAATCACGAATCGGATCGCACGTTGGTACACTATGAGTGCTGTGAGCGTGATTCGAACCACGGCCATACTGTCTTAAATAATGACTGTGACTCTTGACCAGTTTGTCCCTCAATCTACAATTTTATAAAGAATAGACGAACCTTTTTGCACCACTGCTATCTTGTATCTTATTCTACTAAGGCTGTGAGTTATATTTTAGTATTTGCATAATAAACTTTCATAGGTAGTTATAAAGTCCAAGTTTGTTGCAAACAGTTTATGTAGAACTTTGGTAGAATCCCTCGCTTTACACACGTAAATAAGACAAAATATATACAATATTTTTTTATTCGCATATTACAACAGAAACGGCAAACGTGCGTCCGAAACCTTAACATCTATACTAATGTTATAAATTTAAAACTGAAGTATTTGTTTGTTTAGCTAAACATGCTAATCTCGGGAACCACTGGTCCGATTTAAAAACATCTTTCGGTATTAGATATCCTACTTATCGAGAAAGGTTATAGTCTATATATCATCGCGCTGCGACCAATAGAAGCGAAGTATCGACAAAAAATGTTGCAAAAACGGGGGAGAATTATTCATTTTTAACCGATTTCAAAAAGGAGATGTCTCATTTCGTCCGTATATCTTTATATTTATAATTCTACTGCACGTGTGTATGTCACTGAACTCCTAAACCGCTGGATCGATTTGAATGATTTTTTTGTTTGCTTTTGGGTGGCGTCTGGCACTGGATGGTTTAGATTCACAAATCAGCCCAGGCAAAAAAGTTAAAAAAAAACTTGAAGTAAAAGTTAGTTGGGTCAGCTAGTTATATATATATTATTCCTCTTTGGAAGTTTCAAAAAAACTCCACGAACTTTTCTATTGTAAACAAATCTTTCATATTTTATGACAATAGGAGACGCAGAAGTTGCGTAGGTCAGCTACGTATTATATAAACGAAGTTCAGAACTTACTACGCTCGGAGTTATTGAATTCCATTCTACTTGAATAATTCAGACAAGTTACATGAAGAGCCAAGGAATTCCAAGAACTAAACGAAAAACTTGGAAATGAATTCTGACATAATGTACTTCGAAGTAAACTAAAATTAGCACGTGTTGTTTAATCGTTCAAATATGTACTTGTTTTGATAAGTTATTTAATATGAAGACGATAAAATAAATCGTGATTTTGCATCATTCAAAAGTACTTTTTTTATTATAGTTTAGTTAATTTTAGTTAATACCCTGCTCATAGTATTTACAATAACGTGCTCATTGGTCAAATGAATTGGCGCCCGCTGCCCCAGTTTCTTCCACACTGCCGGCCTTTTTCATTAAATGGCGACCCAGGAAAACGAGAAACTTCAAAACATTATATTTCAGACAGACTTTATAAAACAGTTTTGTATAGAGTTAATCATTAAAGTTGTTTTTCTAGTTCATGGTAAGCTTTTTAAATACCAGTCTTACTGCTTACGCCACTGCGGTATACACATTTAACTTTCCCTCCTCCTCGCGTCGTTATCCTCATTACTGAGGGTCGTGATTCCCTAGTTGAGGGATGATCCCGCTCCGAACAGTTGCACGCCACTTATTCCTCTCCTTGGCCGAATGGAGGGCAACGTGTAAGTTGGTCTCCAAGGCTGTTCGGATCTGGTCAGTCCACCTAGTTGGGTTACGTCCTCTTGGTCTCCTGCCGTCAACCTTTCCGGTGACCATAAGTTGCTCGAGGTTGCTCCCTTCTTTCCTGGCGATGTGACCAAAGAACTCAAGTACTCTTCGAAGGCAAATAGATGAGAGTCGGGTCTTTACTTTGAGTTTCTGTAGGATAGACACATTTGTGCGGAAGGCCGTCCATGGGATCTGAAGCATTCGCCTCCAACACCACATTTCAAAGGCATCGATGCGGTTGCGGTCAGCTTTCCTCAGTGTCCATGTTTCTGCCCCATAACTGAACATGGAGAATATCAAGGTCTTCACAAGTCGCATTTTCGTTTTGCGGGAAATGTTGCGATCTCTACATATTCCCTGCAGCTGGGACATCCCGATTTTAGCCAACTTTATACACCTGTAACTTATAAGTTCAAGAGGAATAATAATGATCATTAATAATGTTAATAATGTTACGTAGCAAAAGAGAATGATAATATAATTGTTGAAAAAAATGTTTAGGTTTTGATAATGAATGTAGGAATCTTTGGATGTTTGTACTCTTATACTCAAAAACTACTGAACAGATTTAGATGAAATCTTAGAATAATGTATAGGGTGGGTCAAAAATTCATTAACGTTTGAATCTAACATCCCGCGTAAACACGTTACGGGAGTTCTTGTGACCGATGTTAGTAGAATTTGCTGGTTACAATCGTAGCACGTGGTTTCAACAAGATGGAGCCACTTGTCACACATCTAATAAGTCCCAGCCGGTGGTCAAAAATATGTTTCCGGAAAAGCTGATTTCCAGACGAGGCGACATTCCCTGACCACCCAGAAGTTCAGATCTATTACCAGCTGACTTCTTTTTATGGGATTATTTGAAGAATCGTGTCTACATCAATAAACCAAATACATTACGTAAACTACAAGAAAAAATTAGCAAAGAGATGTCGGCGATTTCGCAGTCTCTTTGCCGACGAGTATTCGAAAATTTCAGCTTAGTAGAGTGCAAACGTCGAAACGGTGGTCATTTATACCCAATAATTTTTAAAACATAAATTTAAACTCATTAACTTTCTTGTAAATAGACAATTTTTATAATATATCAAATGGTTTTATTTATACGTTTTTTTTTTAATGTTAACTAATTCGTGGCCCGCCTTATAGTTTATTCGTGAGAATAGTGTATAGACTACAATTAATTAAGTTCTTGTATAATTTGACCATATTATACTTTAACGATAAGTCGGAAAAATTGAGGCCGCGTTAAGAACTATCTTGACCTACGCTGCCTAGACCGTTGGAGTTATATAACAATAATATACCGTAGGATTGTGTCTTAAATAGTTCTAAATAACAATTCATGATGACTTTTATGCGGCAGACAGTATACTTTAAAAAGGGAGCCATAAACAATTAAACTGAATACTTTTTTACGAGTCTAGTTTGGATACATACGTTTCTTTAAGTTTTTAATGTAGATAACCTTTTTAAAAGTTATCACGATAAGTTTGACCTGGATGAAGGCCCGTCAAGCACCCATTATTAGGTAGCACGACGTGAGGAGGGGTGGCCCATGCAATGTTTATAATATTAGTAAGGATGTGATAGTAACTGTCATCTGTCTGTGACACTTTCACGGCTAAATCGCTACACCGATTTCAAATGAGAAAGGACATAAGTAACTATGAACTGCGATACCCGGCCTATACGCGGGCAGAGTCACGTGTAAACGCTAATTGCTGTATTTTTTATTGACCAACTCCAAGGTAGTAGAGCCACGCTAATTTCAGCACGAGCGAACCGGCTCGACCGGGGCAGTACTACCCTCCCACAGAAGACCAACCTAAAGCGCAAGCATCCGTGCTGCCGTGTTTCGTTGGTGAATGCGAGACCGGAGGCCCATCGATGCAGGGGTGACAGTTATCGCGATAACTATGTGAGGCTTACACTGCCACGATGACTGTCATGCCTTTTACGTCCCCAAGCGTGGCGTGAAAAAGCATCTCACTAGGCCACCATAGTTGGAGCACCACACTGCATTGTCTGCATTTGCAATGAGTGTGGTGACCACAACTCTTTCGATTCTATTCATGCTTTCCATCAGGCAGAGTAGAGTCACTTTGGCAGGCTCGACATATAGAAAAAAAAAAGATTGTTATCTCATTTATATTATTTTGATTTGGTGATTTATAAATCGAATTATAGTCAATTTTTTATCGAATGTGGCTGGTCACGAAACCATTAACGTGTGCGTGAAAAGTATCACTGACTTATATGTGCCCACATTGCAGTCCGAGATTTATACATTTTATTCTTTTTTTCATGAAATAAATCCTTTCAAACAAGAAATAATTAGGTATATAGTTCTGAGGTAATAAACAACAAAGGTAATTGAGTTAAGAATCTCCTAATTTTTGAAGTCAGTTCGTAAAATAACCAGTCCTGAATAAGTATACTAGGAAGGAGTGAAATTCTGGGAAATTAATACAGTACGTGTTACTGTACCATTTTCTTATCTACCTTTACAAGTTCATAATTTACCTACAGAGAATACTATTACGCACACCAGTATAATTCAATGTTTGATGAAGTATTACTCATCAGAACCAACTCATTCTTCTTAAGTATTTTACGTAACAATATGATTCATATTCTATTAAAATATACTTCTATTACATTTTTTTTTGTTCACTACACTACGTTAATCTTAACGTTACGTTAACGTAACGTTCACTCAAAGTATTGAAATACTTAGTTTTGTCCTTCAGTGATAGTAAAAGTGAACTTAAAATGTTGTCTAGAGGTCGTCTTTTTGTATGTTGAGATTTTAAAAGGTTTTCACTTGTAACCTTAACAGATTGTTTTATTACAAGGACGGCTGTATACAAAAAACCTTCTATATAATTGCTTAATGATGATTTGATAGATATTGGAATATTTGACAGCAACCTGGCTACTATTTCAGACGCTATTAAATTACAGTAACGTTAGATTTAGAAAAAAAATGCCTACAACAGACTGACAGTTATAATTGTGACAAGCCCGGTGTTGTATCAATCGTATCTTCCTATGACGAAGGTCCGACAACTGGAGGTACAGGTTCTTACCTAGTTCAGATGTCAGTCCTTCGTAATCGTAACTGATTCACTCATAAATCAATGTATATATAATGATTATTATTTAAAGTTAATTGTAGTTCGGCATTATCAATTATACCTACTCCAGAAAATATAACGCTACATTTATACAATATATTTAATCTACTATATAAGTTTGTTATATGATAAGCGCTCCATTCACTTAAATGAAAACAATGCGAGTAAAATGAAAGAGAAATGGCGCTGCAACTGCCGGCCAAGTTCTATGAATGAAACTGACACTCATAGTAATACGCAAACTCAACGTAGACAATATTATTATATGTACTTTTGTTTAGGGCTTAAACACCCGTGTAAAATACATTAATTGTTCTGTTATTATTTTAATGCATTTTAGTTTCGCCGGTTTTCAAACATGAGAGAAAAATCATATTATATGTCTGTCTAAAACATTAAACCTACAGAATTCATTTCTAGGACTCACGTTCAGCTAGCATTTGAGACAAGGTTAAAAACTTAAATGTGTCAACGACATCTTTGCCGAAGATAGACTTGACTCTGGAGAGGTCTTGATACATTCGAATTCCATTAAGTTTTTAAAACGAATGCTTTAGTAATATGACTTCTAGTATTTTTTTTTTAATGTGAGGTGCAAAGGGGTAGATGGGTAAAGTGATGATAAGTAAAAACGGCCATTGGCACCTGCAACTCAGGGGTCACAAAATCTTTGCCGGCCTTTGAGTATGTCAAAAATTTAGCCGATTAGGTGTGAATAAAGGGGTAGGATCTTCTGTAATCTCTACTTGTTGGGTTGCGACGATAAAATTTCTGGAAAACGGTTTTCTTGGCATGACACTAATACAATTAAGTCAATCGTTTTGTATTTTGTTATTTATTGGAATCTGTTTAACATAGAAAATATTTATTGATTTAACCATTCTACAACACTTCCTAAAAGTCCAGTGGTCAGTAGGTTCAACGACTGATAAAAAGTATGTATTTATACACGATACAACAAAAAAAGCGTACGATATGTAGATATATACAGTTAGCGCACTCAAAATTATGATTACAAAATTTGCATAATATTACAAATTCACACCATTTTGTAATTTTGATATGAATTCTTCCTATTCTCTGCCAAGCTAGAAACGCTTTTAGAATGCAAATTTTGTCAAACTTACCATATTTATGCAGGTCATTAGATAAAAAGTGTTTTAAGATACCGTTTTGTTTGAAATAATCCTGTGAATATCAACAAAACTTAGTATTGTGATACTAAAAGTCTTAAAACGACATAACTGATATTGAGCAATTGACAGTTGACATTATGGCACTGAAATCGTAGACATATTGTCTTTGGCTGGCAATATAAGCAAACATGACTGTACCGGGTCATTCGTAGTCGTCCTAGTTCATTAATGTTTGTTAACATGTAAAGTATCGACAATTCAAATATTATTACAGACTTAC
This sequence comes from Hypercompe scribonia, assembly GCA_949316085.1. Lineage (NCBI taxonomy): Eukaryota > Metazoa > Arthropoda > Insecta > Lepidoptera > Erebidae > Hypercompe > Hypercompe scribonia. The sequence continues at coordinate 22,412,979 of OX438968.1, read as the reverse complement.
AAAAAATCGAAATAAGTTATAACGCTAGAAATCTATTGTTTAAATCTGAATCTAAATATTAATTGCTTCAACTTTAAGAAATATATTGATCAGGATAATCCAACCAATCAAAACTATGCAATGTTAACCTTCACGGTAATCATCGGTAAAAGAGCGAGAATGACAACAGACATTGAACCATAACTAGCTATGGTTCAAATATGACATTCCAGAATAACACATTGGATTTAAAACTCTAACATGTTAACAATATAGATTAGAACAACTCGAGTTAAGTCAAATGCACTCGGAATGTAAGCACTAGTGTAGTGACCTTGTTCGATTGGCCATGCAGTTCCGATAGTTAAACGGTACTCGTACATAAATGATTAACCGCCGACCGTGAACCATTCAAAGTGACATAGTTGTAGTAACTGTCGCTGTGCTATTTTTAACTTTAATAGTATTAAGTAAGTTGGTTTTCTTGCGTGCAGTTAAAAATTATTTATAGCTCATTATATTTAGTTAAAATATGTTCTAGGTATACTTAATGCTTTCATTGTAATACTGTTGTAAAATTATAATAAATGATACCGAAAATAAAAATAATAGTAATGTTCTAAATATTATTATAATATAAATATATAAAAATAATCAAAATCAATTATATTCTAAAACACTGTAATGGCCAGCATCTGAGAATCCAGAGAACAAAAGATGTTTTACATTCCTTCCTCTGCCATAGTCATAAGTTCTAGAATAGTTGTCTCTGTGAACTTTGAAAGTATAATCTGGGAAGAGTTCACTGATGCAGTGTAGTTCTACATGTCCTGCATATTCTCCGTCACGTGACATCAGTTTTTTGTAATCCTGACCGGTCAACACATTTGATCCATATGAAGTATCTCCAATAATGAAGTCTTTATATCGTGACCAATTATTTTCAATCCTTTCCACCACTTGTAATCGAATCTCTCTATGTCGCTCTTGTGTTCCATATACACTGTAAGAAACAGAACGAAACAAACAGTTTCCATCCCCACGGATCGGAATTACACGTCTCGCCATCCCTTTTCGTCGGCTAGTGTTCGGGAATCTCCTTTTTCGAATACCGTTTCGGCTCTGTCGAGTCATTGGTTATGCACATCCCTAGTCACAGTTGTCCGAAAATGGCGGAAAAACTGTTGGGTATAAACATCTTACGTTCAACTAAATTTAAATTTCGCTATATGTTATTCTTGAATTTTAGAATAGTTAAAATATATAAGCAATTCGATACCACTTAATTTAATTAATATTAGTAAAAATATATGTAAAAAACTTCAGCCATTTTTGTAATAAAAGTATTTCTTGTGACATCATCGATTTTTTTGTCTATTTTGTTTTGTGGCCAGTCACACAATTTGCTTATTTACTGTGTACCTAGAACTGAGTCAGTATTTGTCACACTTTAGAAATGTCGCCGGAAATCACGTACACTGATCAAAAGTCAAAGAGGAAAATTTTAAATATTTTGAAGTGTTGCAAGTTGATTAATTAGAATGTGTTTCCTTGTTCGTAGAACGCTAACTCCTTCTTGAAGTATTATTTTGTTATGACAACACATAAAAGAATTGACAAGTCATTTGCATAAGAAGATATAAAGAAAGATTAAGCAAAAAAAATACTAATTAACTTTATAATAACATTCTACATTTTCGTTTATTTTTTAAGGTTTTGTTTGGCAAATATACTTTCAGGAGAATGAAACGAAGCGTAAGTTAAATTACATTACATTTTTAAAAATATGGTTAAATATCTAAATCACTAAATTAACAGATTGGGAGCGTGTAAGCAGGTACTTGGAAAAGAGACCTTATGAGCATAAAGTCTCTTTTCCAAGTACAGAGAGCTCTGTCAAAAGTATCGCGTCGTATCGCGGTAAACATCATTGCTGGTGTGGCCCTTGTGGTTTTGTGTTTTTCAGCAGTTTGTTAACCATAGTATTGTGGCTCTGCACAGTTTAATATCAGACAGCCATATGAGATATATGTGGAGTTATTATCATTTTTCATTAAAATTGTGAGGTGAAGCGTCACAACGTACCATCAACTCATTCATGAAAAAACCACCAACCTACCATCAAAAACATTGTTCGTATTCTCTCAACTTGCATTATTTTATGTATCTCACCCATATTTTGTAGACGGCTACTTTCATCTCCCTTATACCTAAATATAATACAAATGTATATAATAATAATATGTTATGTGAACATTATTAAATTTCAACCAAACTTTTTGAGGGAGCAAATGAACTTGATACTCAATGACATTCTTAAATCAGTCGAATTGGGTGATAGTGACCTAATGGTAGATAGCGGCTTCGGCAATCTTCGGGCATTATTCGGGTTTCGCACCGAAGTTTCAGGAGCGAATTTAATCGATATACTTTATTCTATTGAGATGGGTGTTCTGTTTGTAGCTAAATGTAAATATTCTCTCCATATTTAACGCAAAGTTATTTCTAGGTGAAAAAGTTATTGCGTGGGAGCAATTGTGGGTATAATTGATATAAAACAGCAAGAATGGGTAGACATTTAATTTCAATTATTACGCTCTGAGAGAAATCGTTTTTTCTTTTTCTGTGTTTACTTGTTTATATTGCTATCATACTATATTGTCTATTTTTAACTTTATTTAGGTTAATCACCTGGGGTTGGATAAAGAGTTACAATACAGTTTTTTTGTTTTCTTAGTATATTATCATGAGTGACGCCGCTACCGTTTGAATTCGAGCCCAATTTTAAATAACTTATAATAAATTTTTAAAACTTGTTATTTTTTAATTTATCATTTTAACTATGTGAACAATTGTACCACTGAAGGCAGTGAACGAATTTCGGTTGATAATTTTGCCGATTATACTTTAGAAACAAGTTGACACCACAGAGCGTGAGATAGAATTATATCCTGTACCCTGGTGTGTAATTATCGACAATTGTCGGTAATTTTTAAACTATTTTCAACTGTAATGAAGTACACATGAAAGTATTTAAATCAAAAACTTGTATATTTTCTTCTGAGTTCAGCACTTAAGTTTATTTATAATAGTTTTAGTTGACTACACATGACAATGTAACAGGTGTCGATGACAGTAAAGATACTCAGCAACACTGCATTTTCTTGTCATACTTCATTTGACTTGACAAGATCTCCATCATCAGGCCCTTGTTATCAGGTTCTAATGATATGTGTATATAATTCTTACTAGATTACTCGTCCAAATCCGTCCGCGAAAGATACCAAGTGTTGGTGAATATTTGGCTACCGAATATTCGTCGTCGCGTTCAAAGACTCGCTGAATATTCGGCCAAATCACTATTCACGGCATCTCTAGATTATAACTGTTTAAATATTAGCTTCTAAGGAAATTGCATTTAATGTATTGATGAATCTATTCTTTTCTTTTCAGGTAAGAATCCAAAGAAATTGAATCAAGGGAACAAGAATAGGTAAGAATCTAGCTCTTCTATGATGATCAATCGTCTTTCTTTATCTCACTTAGTTAAGTAAGTGAGTGATATATGTGAGTTCATCACCATCATCGCACTCTATGAATTAAAAAAAAAACAAAAGAATATCAGGAAAAAAATCATTATACGACCAGTATATTAAGATAAGTCTTTTACAAAAAAAGTCACACAATGATGTTAAACCGTCGTTAAACCTTAAATTGGTCAAGGGCATGAATAAAAATATTGGAAATTTAGTGAATTGTAGTAACATCGACAAGCAACCAGTCTGTGCTAGTCTACGTTTATTAGTAAAAATGTATCCAGTATATCTTCGTGTATATTTGATTTATGTGGGTAATGCATAGTCCTGTTTTTGTGAGAGTTATCAAGGCCTCTGTGCTCTACTAATTTCCTTAAATAGACTGCTCTTTATAGCTCTCTTTATTGTCATTCACATGTGTAACTAGTCGCACAAGGTAAAAATGGCTCTTTTCCGACAAATATTAATCCAAGTAAATACAAATTACCATAGAATGTTACAACCAACAAAAATAAAGATGATATACCAAACCGGTAAGTATTCTATCTCTTTTATTTACATACGAGTGAGCGGCAAGGTAGAGGTTCTTTCTCTGTCTAAAACCATAGGAGCGATAGAGGTAGCAGGATAAACCTACGCTTTTGACTCGATGAGGTAATGCTCGGTAATGGGTAATAAGAACCAGGTGTTCGAATCGGAACGCTATTGGAGTTGTTGGTATGTATTACATGCACGAAACACAGTCCTGAGGAAAATATGGTGAATTGAAATTACCACTTGAAATAACTGCCTAAAGGTTGCGTCTGCGTTATAATCTCGAGGTCATTGGTTGGATCCAGTATCAGGTAAAATGACATTGGAGATCTTTTTGTAATAAAATGTTCAGTTTTATCATTTTTAAGAGACGAGTCCTCTAAGGACATACAGAAGGTAGTTACGAACGCAGCAAGTAGATTCTACATTAATATAATACAAATATCTAAGTAATTTAAAGCTAATATGAAAGTATAAGAGCCGGTGAAGATCGACTTACATCATGTGATAACTAAATGGAACATTTTTTACTATTAATTGATGAACACACCAACGTTGATATATTCAATGGACGCATCTCACACAGCTGCTATGTTGTAGGTATTCTTTGGGTGCTCTTCTCTCTCTTTCCCACACATTTAGTGCTCTAATTTAAAAACTTGACAGCACTATTCTATGACCGATTTTTCGCGGCAAGTTTATACTTTTAATAATCTTAAAAATCTTAATCTTATACATAATCTTTATTTTGATACCAATTTCGATTGGTTATCAGCTCCGTGTAGTTACCTATATTGATTTACCTGTTCATATCTGCTTGCCGGGTAGCGATGGCTGGCAATAAGTAAGCAGCCTACCTAACCAAATTCTCTGCATAGAAAATTCATTTGGGGCTAAAGATTGGTTATCAATACAGTGGAGGTAATAAAAAAGCGATGAAAATTAATGGAATTAAAAATAATATTGACAGCTTCGTAATAGGCAAGAGAATGTTCATTAATCAAGAAAATTCTAAAACAGATACGTCTCATCTGGTTATTAGATGTGTGTAAGTCTACCTTCAACAGCTATTAGGCCACGAATAGATGATAGTTAAAAAAATATCATTTAGACAAACAAAACAAGATCTAATTGACGATAAATTGTTCATTACTAGTGCCAAAAGCTCTTGCACCTTATCAAATTGTAAAATTAAGTTTTTGTTTTGGAGGAAAAGGCCTTGATGGCTGCAAATAAGACACAACCCGTTTAGATATTTATATCAATAATCTTTTACTTGCATGGTAGTGATTAATAAACAATACAACAGCACAAAGGAACAAACAAAGAAATAACAAAAATAACTTAATTAATTACTAGATCTGCATTAGGAATGTCCAAGGTTAGTTAAAACAGCCGTTCATGTTTCCGATTGATTTAGTGTTGCATTCCGAGATCATCTCAAAAATAAGTATTAAAGTGTGTTTCATATGACAAGACGAGATCATTTAGAACTGTAATGTCAAGTTGTAATTTCTGAATATAATGAAAGCAAAACATACTTATCATTAATTTTATAAGTATGTGCTAAACTTTCATTAAGATTAGTTTTTTTAACGGTAATTTCTCCTGGAACCTACACTATTTACGTATTTACTTTTTCTATACTTGTGATTTATTTTGTTTTGATATAATTCAATATTAGTTCTGAGTGGTTCGTGCCGCCATTTTAGATTAACAACAGAATATATTGATCATTAGATTTTATGATTCCTTCGGGAGTTTGTGTTAAGTGCATATCGCCTGGCACTAAAGCACCTTAGAAGTTAATACATAATTTCCTATCAATACACCGTGACCTAATTTGGTGCAGTCATTCTCAGTAAGATTTCACAACGATTCCATTTTTAAACTCCTTAGTAACTTTTTATCCTACTTAGTAAGTTTCTTACACTTTAAGTATATCCCTATCTTTATTGTCCTAAATTAAAAAAAAAAAAATTTTTGGAGCATCCTAGTTCCAGTGGTTTCTGTAATTACAGAACGTATATAAGGGTAAGATATCCTGGGCCCTTTAATAACCTCAGTTCCTGCTGCAATCGGAGTCCTGCGAAGTACCTTACTCTAACTAGCTAGCCACGAACTATCACTTTTCAAAACCAAGAAATCAAAACCACCAGGTGGGGGTGTAAATATTTTGTTACCGAATTTTTGCCGCTTTTCTAATTCTCATGGTTTTTTAGATATGAGTTGAATCTTATTCAAAAAACTCATCAACCTATGGTTGTCATAGGCCCTTATTGCGATGTTTTTCAGTACAATTGAGGTTATTAAAAAAGATGATTATATTCCTAAGGAATCCGCTGATTGATACGTCACACAGGTCACTTGGAAGAATCTTCACATTGTTGTATATTTATAATACACTTGAAGGACAGAATACGTGACAACATTTTTATTTAAAGATCACAAACACAATCCTCTAAGCCAAGTACAGCATAGAATAAATAATAAGTGCCTGCATAATTCCAGGTTTAATACAGAATTGGTTCTCTAGACTATTGAACTTTGCTACCACCGTCTACCTTCGGCCCACGTAAAATCATGTCATATCCCATAAATGACTTGTCAGTTAGACAGTCTCGACATCAACATTCTTATGGAATGAGTCATGGATAAGTCATCGGATTATAATTAACATCAGAAAAAATTGCGATTCGATAAAAAATGTCGATTGGTAGCTACACGTGCTTTTTTTTGTTTGTTAAAAGGTATAAGGTTCATTCAACTTAACTAAACGTTGCATCAATTTACCCAATTTTTGTTTTCGCGATTAAATTCAGTGTAAATATCAAATATTCATGAAAATTGACAATAATAACGTTCGTACGCTCGCCGTCTAAGCATTTACAGACTTATCCAGCTTTTGGACCCTTCACTTACGTCAATTGCTCGGCCATTTGGAAGATACGCGGTAATAATAAAATTTTCAAACAAAAATACAGGATACACGCGAAAAACAACCTTTCCTTGGTTTCTAGGTAATAAACTCATTACTAATCTTGCTTGTTAATAAATGTCAGACTGCGTAAATGACAATGACTAAATACCAATCGTATAGGATAAGATGTGTATTTTACCCCTAAAATAAGTAAAATATCTTTAAACTAATCTTTAACAATTGAGAGCGTAAAGAACCTATCGTAAAGTAGATACAGTAAATAAGTATGGGTTGTGATGCAACTTTGCGTAATATTTATTTCGAGCGTATTCCGGCGGTCTGTAGTACTATTACTTATTCGTAGCAGTGGCAAAGAATGCAAATGCTTTAGTGGCGAACGGTTGTGCGGCGTGGGCGCCCAGAGCCCCAGACTTGAGGTAGACGATTTACCTACTAAACGTAACTTGTACAAAATATCGATCTGTAGTTGCTCCAGCATAGCTATTCAGCTGAGTTTTTATATTGTTATTTCACCCTTATTATTTGAGGTTCAGACTTAAATTATGATGATTTATTTTTATATCGTACTAACTGATCTGTGCAACTTCGTCTCGTCTCAAAGGGAATATATTTGTCCAGTTATTACAAGATTTTTCATTGATGCTCAGCTGGACTGCGATAGGTTGATGATGATGATAGATATCTAACAGGCAATGAGACAATATTTTGATATAGACAGCAATATCTTCATACTATATACCATATCAGATGAACAGTATCCTTGTACTATGATGATGTACAAACTGGTTTAGCCAATGTAGAAGAAAAAAATCGAACACAAAGGAGTAGGGGACGACCCCATAGTTTTTAGACCCAGGTGTTAACTCAACCATACTTATTAGTATGTAATACTAAGCTTCAATGAAATTTAGTAACATTTGGCAGTTCAGGAATGAAGTTATGTGGACTTGTATAGTAAAAGTGAAGTTACATTATAACATTTTGACGTTCTTAATGAAATATTTTTGAATAGTTTCCTTTCCTTGTAAAAGATCTAACACGTTTGGCCCACCCTGGACTATCAATACAGTCGAAGACAGGGCTGAGGAATATCTGAAGGGGCGCGTGACTATCCTCCACGATAGTTTTCTTAAATGAAAACAATTATTAAATGTGTATTCAACTCATAACTAAACAGATATTACGCACAAACGTCACAGATGTATATATTATATACTCGTATATATTTCTCTTCGGATGAAAGAAAACCATGGGAACCGCACGTAGCTCTAAGCGCCTGCGCGATGTTGTACGCAGAAGCGTTAGTCTACGTGATGCCAGATCATCACATATCCAATATCCGTCACGTAGGGGTAGATTTACCTTTTAGAGAATGTAAAAAAGAAGTAATGGGAAACTCTAATATATTATTCTAATCTAAAACCTTTAAACGAGCAATTCTTGTATATATAAACACAAGTATTGCTCGTTTATATATATATATATATATATATATATATATATATATATATACACAAGCAATTCTTATATCTTTTATATATATATATTCTGAATCTCGGAAACGGCTCTAACGATTTTCATAAAATTTGATGTGCAGGGGGTTTCGGGGACGATATATCAATCTAGTTAGGTTTAATTTTTAGAAAACGTTGTTTTGTCCGTGTTTTCAAGCATGGAAATGTTTTGACATTTATCTATGTGACAAAATTAGGGATGGGAACAAAAAAAGTTGCGAAATTGCGAATCGACTATCACACAATAATAATAAGCAAATTCGGTTTCCAGGTACCCAAATATTTATTATTTATGTTCAATAATTGAGATTAAACCAATAAAACGACACGTTCGGTGCGCTTAGTAAGCTAAAAGCCTAATTTAAAGAGGTACTTACAGGATGAAATGCATTTCACCAAATAACTGATGAAAATCATCTCAAGATCCAAGACTTTTCTGCCAATAAAGTACGACCAGTCACAATAGTAAAGTTCACACTGCGATCCATTTCTTCAATATCTGATTGATAGGTGTATATTTATTTATTTTTATAAAACAGTTACTTACAGTTACAATACTGCTTACAGTATTGATGCAATCATAATTTCATTCAAGATTTACCGTGTGTCAAGGTCATCGATTCACAATTAATAAGTTACAAACTATATTTTACCACAGTAATGTTACATAAATGTATAATGTGGGTAGACGTTAACAGATTTATGTTAATTATATTGGCGTAGACAAGGCCCGTTATCCACACGAATCAGTTTTTCTAAAATACAGCGAAAAGAAAAATAATTCAGGCATGAGACAGCGAAAAGAAAAATAAAAAAATGTACATCATTTTTAATTATTCAGTTTTATTTACATGATAAAAAATATTATTTCAATTTATTTTTATATTCTTGTGAGTTGTTGTGTCTCTCAAAGATTTTGGTAGCTGTTTGATAAGATTTGGGATTGCATATTGTAGTGTCCTTTTACCATATAGATTGTTATATTTAGGGAGTAATAGCTTTGAGTTTGTAATGCTACGTGTCCTAATTTCATTGTTATCAATTATTTTATTTCTCTTGGGATTTTCGTTAAAAAATTCTTCTATCAGTATTATTAACTTGGTTTTGTCATGTACAAGTGTCATTTTACAGAATTCAAATAGCTTATGATAGGTATGTTCGTAAATGATTTTAATGTTATTTGGGACAATGGTTTTTAAACACGCAGTTAAAGTATATATGTATGTTTGATCAAGGTGAGTCTGACATGTCCTATCGTAGTTGGATAATCCATATAATATATATAGTTGATTCAACCAGAGTTTTAAAAAGAAGTAAGAGTATTTAATATTGAATTTTATGTTTAATAATAGAAAACGTTGCCAGTATCCCTCTTAATTTGTCACTTACTTCATATGGTTTTTATGTTTCTTCCAGTTTAGGCGATTGTTTATAGAAAGGCTTAAGTATTTTTATTCATCAACTAGTATCACACTGCAGCTACATCAAGGTTTAAGATTGGTGGCTGTGCAAACACTTATGAGAATATGCTTTTAATTTAGGCATTAAAGCGCCTCTATTTCGACTGGTGCTAATGTACATTAATTTGGTCTTATCCCCATTTAGCACTAGAGCTGTGCCGTGTGATTATTTATTTAGGAAGTCAAAGTCATCTTGAAGCAAAGCTTGAGCTTATTTGACGTTCTGTCGCGCTGCTAAAAGATACGTATCTTCAGCAAATTGATATGTCTCGCTGTTTTTGATTATATTTAGAAGGTTACTAACATAAGATAATGCTGAGGCCCAAGGACTGAACCCTGCGTACCTCACTGACCAGTCCCCTAATCTACGCTGTTTCACTTCTGACGTCACCAACCTGTACCATATACTTTCTACCGTTTAGGCAGTCCTTACACCACCTCAACAGGTTACCTCTTCATAGTCATGAAGACATTCCAGTAAGGTGTCGTGACGAAACATATCAAAAGCTTTGCTATAGTCGATAAGTTGTTGTTTTTTATCTAAGTGTTTATGTATGCTGTCTGTGAATGCTGATAAATGTTGTGTAGTATTTATTTTTGGTTGAAAATCGTATTGACGTTCGTTTAGTATCTTGTTTTTGCTATAAAATTATATATATTTGATTACAAAAGTACTTTTCAATAATTTTATCAAAGGTAGGTAGTATCGTAATAGGCCTATAATTGTTGTATATTGACTTATTACCGTTTTTATGTATTGGTCTAACAATACGAGTTTTTAACGTAGGAGGGTAAATGTTACTTTGTATACTTAGGCTAATTAAATTCGAAATCACTGAACTGATTTTTGTATAAGTGTTTTTTTATAACAATGGCTTTAATCATTTTTTTTACAGACTTAGGGTCCGCTGGCTTTAGACGCATGATAACATAAGTCGATCGTTATATACTCCGATTTGTTTAATAACGATCGTGAGCATTTAGGTATAATTTCTTATACACTTCTGCTAAATGTTTGGGCAAAATTGTTTGCAATATTTTTTGTAATTATTATTATTATCTCCCTTTGTGTTGGTATTCGTAAAAATTAGGTTAGCTCCTAACGTGTGCCACATACGGTAGACTGTCGATGACTGTTATCATCATCATCATGTCGGCCAAAAGACGTCTTGTTTCTCTAAAACAAAATGCCAGTTTATTCAAACTAGCAAAAGACAACAAAACAGACAGATGTCAGTCGGTGACCAGAGTTGCCAAATGTGAAATGATGAAAGAAACTTGATTCTTTATGAATTGATTTCACTAAACAATTGTGGAGCACTTGTAACTTGATTTTCAGACACATTCTGAAATTTTACCGATTATTCACAATCGATTACAAAGAATGCCGACATGTTGTTCTGAGTCCATTTTTTCGTTACATAATTTGTTTTAAGTTTTCTCAATTCCTAGATAGATAGGTACTAACCATATTTTGTGATTACGTTGAAAAAAATATAACTTTTCTTTTTAAAATACTTTTCAATTTGATACTACTGCTTCTGCTAAACTATATACTCAAAGTTGCCTTTCTTCTTTGTACACGCCTAACACGGGTTGCTATGCTTACATATGAACTTTGTAAAGATGTACGTATATATTCAATGGTATAGACTGAGTTAGAACATTAGAAAAAAGGCATCATCATCTACCCACCACTTTCTCAAATATATTTGGGTCTTCTCCTTATTTTGTCCACACTCGTCCATCTCTCAAAAGATCACTTTATTATCCTCTGTCACGTAGTGTTTAATTTTATTACGAAAGGCTTTTGGCAACCCTCCTTATACATAATATGAAGCGAATGGTTGTGCTCTTATGAAGTTTGAAGTAAAATTGTAAAAATAGAATGTTACATACTAAATCTATTATGTTAACAATCAGGAAAAATAACACTGGAGTAGTCTAAAAATTCACATTCGTTTCTGATGTCACATAATAGTAGCAATAAAGTAAGACAGCTGTCGCCTCTTTGACTACTTGAACCACACGTGGTATTATCTAACATTTCGGTTACGAAGAGAGAAAGTGCTATTCGCACATTAATACCGGTTAGTCGCCTTTTCAAGGTCACTAATTATATCATACTCGGTGATACCGTTTAAAATACATGGCGTTTAATGCGATTATGGACGACCTCAATCGTGCGACATTTTGTGCCTATTCGTGTTTGTAAACTGATTCCAAGAACGAAAACAATTTTTAATATGTCACGAATCTCAATTCGGATGTTTTTTTTCCTTATTATCTTAGAAGTCAGTCACTTATAAACTGTTGTGAAAAATTCTTTTTTTGTATTTGGAAGGGTATACTTTCCATTTGATTCAGTTAAAGTTGAAAAAAAAACTTCTAGAGAACACAAGACAGGTATTGTGGTATTTTTATAGTAGTTCGTATATTTCCTGTTGTAAAGTAGCATTCGTTGAAGTCATACTGATGAAAGAGAACCAGATGGGCCCCAAAATTTATGCGAATCTTTTGAATATTTTATTACTGTATAAAAGAACTATAAATTATAAGATAATTAAGGATACTTGTTTACCCTTCATTACGTTTATTCAGGTAAAATATATACGTTTAATATACAGTATGTTATTGTATATACAATATACATATAGAGATACGGGATTAAGTAATTATTTAAATTGTTTGTGGTCGAACTGCTAGCGATAGACGTCATTCATTCCAATAACATCAAATATCTTTCAGCTTTAATTTTTACATTTTGGATATAAATATATAGACATACATAAATACCTATCTAGTATGATAATTTATGACAGAGTATAATTCTTAGAATTATAAATAGAATCTATATTATACAAAAAATTTGTTGCTTAAAATAACTACACGACGACGAAAACGCATTAAACAAGTTGTGGCGATGTTTCTTCATTAAGTTTTATAAGTTTTCTAGAATTCGAGGTCAGTTAAGAGTCAAAACAGACTCGGCTTAGATCAATCTATAATTTGACCGAAGTTATACCGTTTAGTAGTTCATTAACTGCTGCTTCTAGATCAATAATTGATAGAACTGCCTGTTTCAATTTAGACTTAGCTATTAATAGGAAAAGCTTCGATTTAAACTTGAAGACGATAACTTATCATTGTTTGGAACCGTAACAATTGTTTAACCTCGTCAATTGTGTATACATAACGCTTTTGGTTCTGTTATTTTAAATCCAAACGTAATTAGGGCGCTTACGTGCACAGTGCTATTGGAGTATAGATTAGACAAGGTCCTAACTATTCAATATCGTTGTCTAGACTAGTGACAGGTTGCGTTGAGGTGAACGAACTATGACCGTTGTCGTAGCTAGAGCACTGTCACCTTGAGGCTTTATATGGAGCTAGATACAAAGATGAGTAGCGTATGGAATATTTTCTTTTATATTCGAACTATGTCCCCTATTACGAGGCAATGAACCTGCTTTCTTATTTAAACTTTATAATACGTTTTTATCAGTCGTGGACTTTCACGGACGAGATGCAAAGTTCATCAACTTCAACAGAGACACATATCAGAAATAAGATTTTTGACTAGTCTGAGGTCATGAGTCCGATTTCCACCCAGAACAATTATGAATATATGTATTTATTATAAATATAATATTATTTCAAGATTTATCTATTAAAATTATGTTTAATTCATCACAAATACATTATTTATTCACATAAACATTATTCTCTATGTAAAATAAAGAAACAAAACCGCATATTTCATTGATAAATATGACTGCTGCAAATATAATGAGATTTCGATTCATCCTGATTGGTTTAGGCAAGTTGCGGGGAGCAATATTCACAGATGATCAACTGCAGGCCACAATCTCATTGCACTAGTTCTGATTCAATTTAATTTAGCATCCTGAATAAGATGTTACATGATAGCTTGGTTAACCAGATTTATTCGAGATACCGGAGAATTGAAAGAAACGTATTTCTTTTGTATTGGTTCTTTGAAATCACATTTGAAGGCTTCTAAGAGTCCTTTTTCTTACGCAGAACTTAATTGAATTGGATTTTTACACGTGAATAAATAAACACTTTCAATAGAGAAAATATACTTAATATATATTATTTTCGAAAATAAAATGGTAGTCTTTTGTGTCATTATTATCAAATACTTGATGAAACACTAGTGTCCTTACGAAAAGTAGCGTATGTGCTGTTCTAGACTTTAATTTATCTTTGTGTCAATGTGTTAGTAACTAAAAACTTACAAAATAAAGTATGTAAAATCAATTCTATAGTAAACGATAGAGTTTAACACAAAGTTTATATGTGTTTTTCTCTAAAAGGTTCACTATTTTTATATTTTATATTTCTTCAACCGTAATTGAAAGCACCACAGACTGGAACAATGCCCCACTTAAGCGTGCAGTGAGTGGGCGATAATGTAGACGTAATATTGACGTGCTGCCCACCGTCTATAAAAAAATACAGGCGACTGGTGTTGGCGGATCGATAAATACCATCTAAACCATGTTCATAATATTTCTTTAGCTAGTTTATTTTTTGATTTTTAAGTGGAAAACGTTCATAGTTAATGTAGTATTCAAAGAAAGTGTCACCTGTCGTCTAATCTACTTCAATTGACTCAACATCACAGCACCTTGATGGTGGTTTTGTACCAGTATCCATTGACTATCAAGTAGGTTGTGATTACTGATGTTGTGTGCGTTTCTCCCGTAGGTAGTTTAAATTCGAGCAATTATGAACCCTTCACCGTACAACTAACATATAAAAAATTGCGTTTTCTTAATAATAATAGGCTCACACAGATCCTTCTTCTTTACAAGCTTACAGCAATTGTGGTGTAGCAATTTGCTGACGACAACTACATTTTGTCGAAATGTGTTTATTTTCTAAAATTCGTGAGAACTTGAGAAAATTTTATTTCAATTAAAACGTTTTAATTATAAGGTTTTAAATATAAGGTATTGCCCTGTATCTTTCGGTAAAAATGTTCTTTTAAAGGACCAAAAATGCGAATTTGTTTTTTGAAAAAAAAATAAATGAAAAGAGTTTTTAACAACGCTGTTTCTTTAAGAAGAAAGTGGATGATGAACACGGTCATCAAATTAATATATTCACTATTTACCTTTTGTGTTCCGAAGTCATATTTACTTTTACCAACACACAGTTTTTTAGATAAAATAACACTAAAGTTGTAATATGTCTTGGGTATAAAACACAAATTGTACCAACCTACCGAGAAATAAACTAAAAAGCATGCTCCTGCCACGCCTGGAATATTATCGTAGTTGAATATTCCCACGGTATTCTTCAAGAATACTGAACAGTTTAAAAATATTATTTCAGTGAAAATAAACTTTGTTAAAGCTTACAGTTAAATACTTCGCAGCGGTGCTTATAATATTCCGACATTGGTAAAATAAAACTTGTAATAAAGAAATGAATTGTGTATTCAAAGTGTACGGAATGGAACGACTCTTTTTTGCTCCACTGTGAGTATAAGTTTTCTATTCACATTATATTCTACAGTAAATACACAGATGCCCACACCCTAGGGTAAGCCTATTGCCGCCGATCGTGGTATAAAAAGGAAACCAATGGCAGAAAAGAAATATTACATATAAAAATTGGATTACTATATCATTATATTCTACAGTTGTCATGCCTTTTAGTAAAAAACACTTTCATTCTGTCAGAAATGTTCGGTAATTGGAATATTGCAAATTTTCCTGTCGGATTTCACCTCAATTTTTCCACAAAAGTTCGAATCGATGTGTGAAAATACCCGTGAAACGACTAATCTGAAACGTGTCAGGGCAAAAGCGTATAAATTTACGTTTCAAAATTTGTCTATAAATGTTAACTTGTTGCGGAGTATATATTTTTAACACTGTCTATTTGCATAATTTGTTTAAAAAACTAGATTTTAAACATAGCTTGTTTGTGATGTCATTGTATGATGACGTAACAAAATAAATAACAAACCTATTTTAATCTGGTTGTTATTTTTGAACACACCTTTGACGACGAATGCAACATTGCAATAATACATCATTAATACCTCACTCGTAACTTAAGGTCACTAATAGTTGAAACAAAAGTAAAGATTGTAGGATTTTATAGATAAATAGATAACACTAAATATGCATCCCAATGCGACAATGAAAGAATTGTACATAATTTTTTCAGATTTTTTTTTGGGTCTGCCAATGTGCCTCTACTCTGCGTGATGATTTGCATGATTAGAACTTAAGAACGATGGGCTCCATAATCATTGCAAATGCATACAATGCAGTATGGTGATCCACACTATGGCGGCTTAGTGAGATGTGTTTTAGCACCCCGCGTAAAGGCCCTGGGATCATAGTGGGAGGGGAACACGCGCACTGATAGTGAGTTTCAGATTTTGACTGATTTCCACAGGAATAAAGAGCCGGACTATTTAGTTCGAAAGTATATGTCTACCATTCTAAAATGCCATAGTTATTCAAGTACACCTTTTTTAAGGAAAAAGAAAAAGAAAAGAAAAGATATATTACTTAAATCTCTTATAGGCGTTTATTGGATTAATCTAATCTAGAATAGAGATGGATATAATACACTTAAATTGTACAATATTAATATTTATTATTGCTATTGTTAAGAAAAGCCAAACAAGTTCATTAATTTACCCAGAAGATGATATTAAGATATTATTGTAATCAATCAAATTTCAAATGCCAGAATTCAACTGCACTAGTTCATGTAACATGTAGTTAGACAATACACACATTATTCCATAACAGTCGGAATATAAATCGTAAGTTGAGTCAACGAACATAATATTATTCTATTGATTTTGAAATGTTAATTAACGCAAAATTTACCTCTGATACCTACTGTGTGTCCATCATCTAACTACGAGTTGAAATATACTAATTATGTATAATAATTTAAATTCCTTCGAACCTGAATTGCTTAGAGTTCTAGAAATCATCTTTATATATGATGAAACTACTGATAACTTTTTTATAATATTCTTAAGATGTCTTATAAAAATTTAGATATTTTAAATATCCACGATTGTATAAAGTAGTGATAGAGGTTCAAACGGAATTTAAAATTCAAAATCGCATGACAGTAAATAATGTCAACAAATAACCAGGCTTTTACGTGAAAAGTTTTAAATACCATTAACATACGAACGAGGTAAGAGATTTGAATAAAAATAAGCTGAAGCAGGAACACAGGTAACGTTACGTAAATACGTTTGAGATGTCCTCACTTTAGAGCTTTATGATCCTAAGATATACCAGGTATAAGTCGCAAATTGTGCCATAATGCCGAGATTCAAACTAAATTGCATATTACTGCCGTGCCTGGCATATTGTCTTGACTAAAATATTTTTATAACGGCATTCTTCAAGAATACGGAACAAGGTTAAAAATATTATTTAACAGAAAATAAAGTATGTTTAACCTTGCAGACTTACTTTCTGATTCTAAACACTTGGCAGTGGTTTATATGATTTTGCGCTGATATTTGTAAATCCTAATTTGTTATTGGTACAATACGAAATGAAATAACCCGCCGAAATTAAATTTTAAGTAACACAATGTTGCCGAAGATATTCACTTCTATCAAATAACAATTCCTTAATATCATAACATTATAATTAAAAAATTACAAAATTATTATATTTGGTATATTATTATGCGTCTAAAAATCTTTTTGTATTCCTGTAACCAATAATATTGAGTTATTTGTTGTCATCTTTTATTCGTGAGTGTGAGATCGGAGGCCCATTCATGCAGAGGTGACAGTTATCGTGGTAAGTGTGTGAGCCTTATGCTGCCACGATGACTGTCATGCCTTTTACGTTTACTAGGAAAAGCATCTCACTAGGCCGCCATTGTATAGGTCACTATACTGCATTTTCTGCAGTCGCAATAAGTATGGTGACTAGAAAAGGATTCTAGTCATGCTTTCCATCAGGCAGAGTACAGTCACCTTGGCAGACTCTTAAAAAAATCACCACATAGATCTTACCTAACAACAACGCTAACAGCAACTCTATGAGGTACAATAAATGAGTTTTAACAAGGGCATTGTAGATTAGAGGCCGAATGTTTTTGGGAATACATTTAACTATTGTGTATATGAGCCGTTCATGTTAGGTTGCAATCCATTATCAATCTAATTTTCCTATTCTTTTTTATCAAGCTAAAACACAATAAATATGTTATATTCACGCGTGTAAACTGACTCTCATGTGTGTTCATTACGCTCATTATGTAATTACTCGCCCTAATATTGTGTTAATTTGGAACAGGTAGGTCACGCTATATATCTACCTACCTAATTTCAAATTAACAGTTTTTCACTACATACATAAGAATATATATGCGGCACTAGCACTAAAAATTCCATGTTTAAAGTTTTATTTCTCTTTGTTTGTCTGTTCTGACTAATTTCTTTAACAGTTAGACCAATTTTGATAAAACTGTCACTGGCAGATAAGTGATACTATAAAGGGTAACTGAAGTTACTTTTATATTAGATAAAAATAGGGTCAGGGGAAAACATAATTAAAATAAATAAACTAGTAAACAATATCCAATTCAACAGCAACAAGAATTGAGTGTAATACCGCGGAGTGCAGCTAATATTACTTAAACACTCATTCATATGTATCATGTATGTATTAATATGTATGTACACATATTCATCACCAGAGTATATAAAATATACATATATACATATATAAGTAAATATTTGGACACTTGACACAACGCAAGATTGATAGATAGAATACATTTTTTTTTAAATACATGGACATATAGAATATTTTTAAACACAAATTCGCACATAGAAAACATCCATATTCTGAAACATATATTTGCAGTTCATACAAACATTTGATACGACCTGGGAATCGAACCTGAGACCTCAGAACAGCTGTCGCATAAGCTGCTACTGCGTCAACACTGCAGTTAAATAAATAATTACTGACGTCTATAACAGCAAAGAGAAATACAAATGGTCATGAAACGGCCTCATTTCGTGGACTTTATTTTTAGTTCTGCTTACGTAATAGGGCCAATTTAATCCTAAACCTAGTAGTGTAAGAGTTAGACAAAGAAATTGGGCATTAGCTAGGAAGACAATGGTAGGAAAAGTGTGTCCTACCAATGTTATAAATGCGAAAGTTTGTGAGTATGAATATTTGTTACTCTTTCACGCAAAAAAACTACTCGACGGATTTGGGTGAAACTTTACAGTAATATAGGTTATACACAGTAATAGCATATAGGCTACAATTTGTAATGAATTTATGTAATTTTAGTCGTAAAATAACGATACATGTCAATTAAGTCGTAAAATATCTGATCTCTCACATTTATCTTGGCGTACGCTGCTTAAACCGTTGAAGTTACACAAAGATGATGTACCGATTGAGATCTGTTACGAAACTTAATGTGGTTGACCAAATTCCACGCGAGCGAAGCTGCGCGCAAAAGCTAGATGCTAATACGTATGATTTGGTGAGCATACCTGTCACTCACACTAGCTGAAGTCGAACCTTCTAACCTTGTAAAGACATTGAGTATCCAGAAAGTACACATGTAAATGTATTTGAGTACGCGTATATAATGTCGGTGGCATATAAAAATTTAATCTGTGAGACAGGATGTAAGCAATGTTCGAAGAAGAATTCCTAATTGAATCAACCGGGAAGTGGTTATACAGATTTCTTTCGATGTCCTGGTAAATAGATGCAGTTATTGTCTAACTACATGATTGGCGTATTACCAATTTGCCAAGGAAGGACTTTTATTCGCACGCATCATGTTTGCTTGCAAAGAACATTGTTTTGTGTCCATGGATGATTAACCTCAAAACCATTAGTAATAGAAAAATGCTTATAATATGCTGAAGTCATCAGGCAAAGATTAGATGTTCAAAATCACGCCAGTGTAATCGTGAGACACAGGTTCAGAGGCCATGATTATTTCTGACATCTTGCTGTTTCAGAATATTAAGTCTACATTTACTTACTTAAAACATGAATGGATTTGATCATAGAATACACATATAACTTTTATCTTACCTGTGACAACTATTTATATTTCTAAGTGCTATTTAAGCATTTTTTTACAGTTTACAGTTGTCGTTTTCTTTAGACCAATAGTAACTAGTTAGAAGAAAGCAATAAAGATATTCACTCTTTACGTTTTCATTTAACATATGTATTAAAGGCATAAATATTTCTTACAAAAATAAAAAGGTGGAACAACAGTGTGAGACTAAATATAGTTGATTCAATGCGTAATATTTTCTTTTGTTAATAGTTGACGATTGACATTGACGATATTGTGTCCAATTCGCAAAATTTTACTTATATTTCTGTATAGGAATATATTGAGTTGTCTTGTTAAAAACACAGTTCAGGTACTAGTAAAAGGAAACTGGTAAAAGTAATTCAACGTGAGCGGAATTATCCAACTTCACATAATAGTTACTTCTCAGATAATTTCGCAGCAATTATGACTATGCTCGCGTCTACAATGGTTTCATTAAGTAAGTTGCACAATTCATAACACTAGCCGAGAACTCCGTTATAATTTCTCTAGTATTACAACCGTATAAGTTGGTAAGATATTGTAGAAAATAATAGTCGATGCTTATTACACGCAAATTATTTTGTGTCAAAAAGTTTCTTTGAATCATCATCATCATCATCATTTAATACATAGTTAAATACTTTAACTAAGAATATAATATGTATATGTAACCAATAGTGACTTCGATACCGCTAAAATACATATTATAATTCTACTGGTCGTGTATACGTCACTGAACTCCTCCCAAACGGTTGGACGATTTGAATGATTTTTTTGGTATACGTTTGGGTGGCGCCCTTAATGGCTTAAAAAATAGTCTTGCCGTACAGAGTTACGGGCAGCTAGTAATATCTATACATTTAGTATATACTTATTTTTATTACGTGTGTCAAGTTATGAACTATTAATATTTTAATTACCAGTTATGGTTAGAATTCAGTATCTCATTTAACAAACTTCGAAGCAAAGTTTTTTACACGCTTTTAGCTCTGAATTGAATTATTCTGTTAATAACTTAAACTTTATTATGATTTTATTTTGAGGCAATTCATTATGATTGATTGTTCGATCTTCTACTACTGTAATATTAGACTCTTTGTCATTAAAGATTATTTTCTAGTTTTTAGTTCGATTAGCAATAAAAGCGTATTTTTTTAGTTTTTTTAAACTATTATTTATTTTTCATTTTTTTGTCTCTGACAAACTCATAAATCTATTATCAAATTATCGCATTGTCATCGGTCCTCGAGACGTGTGCAAAGTTTCAAGTTGATCAGATTTTTAGAAACCGGTGAAATTTAAGCTAAAAGATTCCGTTACATACATAGATACAACTCAAGCTAATAAAAGCGTGTTAAAAATAAAGGAAGTTAAGGAAACAAATTCTGCACTTCCATTAAGCTGATAGCGAGTAAAAGTTCTCGCGTCCATTACAAACTAATGATACTATATGGATGTTGAGAAATCTGCAGTAGACAGGATGCCCCTAACGAGATCGTTTATACTGTCACAATATCGATATACGACTCACGAACAAAGATCACAGATGCATTTTATCGAATACTTTGAATGTAGCAGTAAAACTAGAAGGGTATAAAAGCATTTAAGAAATGGAAAGTTTTAATTCAATAAGCTTTTTTATCTTTAATCGAATTAGATTTGAAAAATTGAATAATCGAAATTCTATCTTTACAAACGTTGAATACATCTAACCAACAAAAAGAGGATATTTACAGAAAAGTCTGACAAGTAATAACGTGCCAGAATATTTCTCAAGAGTGTTAAGTAAAAATCTATGAAATTAATGAAATGTTTGTAAAATGGTTCCAAGAAATGAGTTACAGCTTAGTTTTTTTTTATTTGAACGCATGAATTCTGTTCCCACTAGTTTCATAAAATTCTACGAATAAGGAGAGTATTATTTCTTTCTTTATTAAAAATTTATAGGCTTTGAAACGTCCGCTACGTCTCACGGGAGCGAGACGGTGAAATGTAGTTAAAACTGTGGAAAATGGCTAGGCAGGAAGAAAATGTCGCGATTTTTCTAGACAAAAGTGTAAGTAGATAGATATCGTAATAAACTATTGAAATAATGTAAAACTTTAAACAGTGTTTTAGTTGGATTCTGTTATGACGAAATTCCTAAGGAATGGTATAGTTTTCAGACGGGACAGGGTAAAATTATTTAGGGTGTTAAGTAACAAAGTATAAAATAAGGACGGATAAAATGATTGCCTGTATTATTTACCGTATTTCGAAATTGTGCGTATCGTACACGTAAAGTACAACATATAGTCTGCAGAGCAGTCAGCGCGTTCCGTTTTATAACACAACTTTGTGTTAACCCAAAGAACCGGTGGAGTGACTAGCACTTGCGATACTGAGTTGACGCATAGAATTGAGCTGAGTTACCTATCTCTATTAAAAAGGGAAGGTAAATTTGAAGAGCGAATTATGAAGAAACTCTTTAATTTTTTTTAGTTTACGTCTTTATTTTTACTCAAAAGTGTTTCTTTTTTTGTTACTCATTTTGTTTATTTAGGTTCTGTTAAACAGACTCTACTTTGCTCATAGAAAGCATGAATAAAATCCAAGACTGATAGTCACTATACCTCATTGTCTATGCTGATAATGCACTATAGTAACCATAGTAAATGATAACGAGTCCAATTACAGAACGAAATATGGCTACCCGACCTCGGACTTTTCAAGTACCTGTAGTCATAGTCTCGTCCGCTTATCCGACTTGTGGCATATGTCATCATTGTAACTTATCATTTTTTTTTGTTCAAAGTCAGACTAAAATTCAGTTCAAAAAGCTACTAATAATTATAGACACGACTATTGGATAAATAACATTTTTAATTCAGTAGTTTGTTCTAAAAGTTCTGAATTACAGAGTATATCACTAACAGTCGCTAACTTTTCTTTCGAAAGTTATTTTCAACCGTACCCCTGATAGCGTGTGTGTTAAATTTAAAAGAGAAACATTTAAGTTCTACGGCAAGATTAGTAAATAATCAAACAGGTAAAGGCACGTTACATTGCAAAATGTTAGTTTCTGGATCCCTGTACCCGAAGTTGATGGTACTATTTTATATTTTAAATAGATATTTTCATAATACTTTTTTTGTGCATTTAGAAATATAATCAATACGTATATAAATGTAATAAATATTGCGGCAAACGGACACACAACGTTCAAACTATACAGAGCTTGTAATAGAAGGGCTAGATGACTGACAAATTAATTATCCATTTTTTATTTGTAAATAGATACATAATATAAAAACTCAAACTGTGAAACAAATACTTGAAGATCATACCATACAAACAGTTGGTTCGACTTGGGAATCGAAGTAGCGACTACGGTGTCACCGAGGCAGTTAATATGCTCGAAGCTCAATCTGTCTTCAATCATTCTACTGGCGTTATTTATCAATAAAGGATTTAAAGACAAGTAGCATGAAGGTTTTGACCTTCAATTAAATCACCTACAGTTAAGAACTTACACCTTCAATGCCTAATGAAATATCAGACCAAAGGCATAAAATGTACATTTATTTTCGATAAAACAAATCAGCCATCGATACGATGAAAGTTAAAATAACTTCACACATCTCACATACAGCTGTCTGATTCCAAATTAAGCAGAGCTTGATAAATATAGTTATATATTTTTAAATACATACATATTACAGATAAATTATACCCAGACACGACAATTAATCGTGCTTATCACACAAATATTTGTCATGGATGGGAATCGAAGCTACGACCTCCGGCTTAACAGTTAGGGCCACTAGAGCAACAGGCCCGGTTATATAATATTAATTAAGTTTAAATAATCAATCAAACGATATACTCGTACAATGAACTAAATGATGTTGAAGTCCACATAATCACTACTGCGTGAATAATATAATTACCGAATGACAACAATTTGGACATTTTATCCAAATTTGCACTCTATTTAAATGGTATTAACGGCTTGATCGTTTAAACAAATCATTGTGTATTGAATATTGACGTTGATGGAAACTCAATTAAGGTTAACGCATGTCGTGTGCACTGAACATCCTGATCGTAAAATAATTTTCTAATGACAGGTATATTCTGTACAGAATTTATGTTAACATGAACATGGATTAATTATTGCCACGTAATGTGTTCTCGGTAAAATTCTGGGGCAGTTTTGAAATTGCTTCTCAATCATCATGATTTTTCTTCACCATTTTTTGGTTTTGGATCAACACATTGCTAATTGGTTTTGGCTGGTTTCTTTTATGTCCGGCCTCCTGCCAGAACTTTAATTGAGAATTTAATTGTTTAATTGAATAAAAAAAAAAGATAAGATAAGTTATGATGATGACATATGCCACAAGTCACGGATAAGTAGACGAGACTATGACTGCAGGTACTTAAAGAGTCCGAGGTCAAGTAGCAGTATTTTATTCTGTAATTAGAGGCTTTATCATTTAACATCTGTCTGTTTTTTAAAATTCTAGGCAAGAATTGTTTTTATAAGATGTATAAAACTATAGCTACGTATTCTTTTAATGTGAAATGAGTCTTGAGATTTTACAAAAGGTAAATTGGCGGCCCATAACACATAGATATATATAGTATACTTCTTGATATATTATGAGTAAGAAATGCCTTGCAACTCTTAAAATTATGATTTGAAACGAAGTTATTTATGATTGCATTGTATTACTAAGTCAGTTAACTTAATTATCCCATCAACATGAAGGTGCAATAATCCTTCTAGTATGCTCGCAATGGTAGTGTCAAGTATTAGTATGTACTTAGATTAATAATTTATTTTTTGAAATTTAAATTTGCGCTTTCAACACAGACAGTTGCAACAATTGTTGTAAATGTGTAATAACTGCCTCGGTGGCGCAGCGGTAGTGGATGCGACTGCTGTGCTTGAGGTCTCGGGTTCGATTCCCGGGTCGGACCAAATGTTTATATGATCTGCATCTATTTGTTTCGAAGTTTGGGTGTTTTCTATGTATAATATGTATGTATTTACAAAAAAAAAGTATATAAGTATTCTATCAGTCAGTCTAGTTATCATAGCACAACCTCTGTTTTTAAACTAGATGACGTTGTGTATGAAATGTCCGAAATATTTTTTTTTATTTTAATTTTAAACCTTTATCAAATCGTTCATCAATTAATGCATGCGAAGCTCTGCCATCAATTCGACAAAGCCAACAAACAAGCTTTCAATTATAAAACTGGATCGGAAAAACTAAAAGGAAAAGTTCAACGCATAGCTAGTGGGAAGTCACACACAGAAAATGGGGCGTGGAATTTTGCACGTCGAATGGTATTCTGATTGAATCAATTTGTTTTTGTTTCGGAATGCGTGGCATTTTAAGTGTTTTGTATCTATATCAACAATTTTTTATTTCGAAGCTGGCGTGGGTTATATTATTAATGCAAATAGATTTTTTTAAGCTAACCCGAGAGACCACTTTTTAAATAACATAGTTAGCTCGAACTTATCCCGTAATAGCCTTAGAGCCCACGACGTGAATATGAAGCTTAGTTATGGTAACTTTGGTAGACAATAGGTAGTAAAGGTGTATAAAATAGTACCTCAAATTCGTTAAAGTTTAAAACCTAATTTTATATATTTTCTTCGAAATAGCATTACGTTACGAACCCCTGCCAGACACACCTAAACCTGAATAAATTCGTGTGATATTTACATTATAGAATAAGAGTTGAATTGTATATGACACTTGGGGACCTATAAAAACATCTCACCGCAGTAGCTGGACAGCTTTAACGGTTTCTTCACCTTGCTAGACACATCGAAAGTTTATTGTAAGTACGAGCGCGGGGCAACAATTGTATTATGTTGGGATGGTTTAAAAATGATTAAATTACCTTTATAACTATCTTATATAAATTTAGAAGTGTTATTTTATAAAAATTAAGTGCGTAAAAAAGTCGAATTGCAGGTAAGCTATTGATACTCCTGCGTATCTCGCGAAACACTTTAAACCAATCACGGTAGCCGTACGAATATTTGACGCGTTACAGATAGTCGGAGGTGTAAAATCTAACAATAGTCTTTCTACAGAACTTAGATATGGCAGACGCTCCGTGTAAAAAAATCAAATTTTAAACATATTGTAATATTAGACTTAAAACCGACGAACCAACTGTGTGAAACAAGGCTGTGAGGAAATTACGTGGTAAAAAAAATTATTTATTCGTCAATAAATTATTAATTTAATAAATTATTATATAACATTAAATCCTCAAAATTTTGCAAATAGTATATTTGTTTCTCATAATTCTAATTCATTCTTATATTTAATTTAAAGTTGAATCTTTTAGCGCGTCGTGTATGGTCGAATCGTCGTATCTTATTTTAAATAGCCTTAATTTTTCCTTATTTAATAGTCTATTTAATTTTAAAAAGATTCAAGAAATAAGTAAAATGAGCGATAAAATTTTGCAGCTTTAGTGTGTCACACATAGATTGTCAGCTCTAGTTTAAACTTAACGAAACAAAAAATCTTGGAATTTCATCATAACTAAAACCTTTTAAAATGTCAGATTACTTGAAATGTTAACAAACGAAAATGTTGGTAGCAGAACCTGATAGTGATTGTATAAAAAATTAAAATTCAGAGAGATTCTTAGAGCTTATCAGCTTTTAGGAACACAGACTGTTGCAAGCGTCATTAAAAGTTAACGTCATTTGAAGTAGACTCTTCTATGCATACAGGTGTGCCGACAACTCTGCTCCGAAAGAAAAAAAATTGTAATGAGGAAAATGGGTAGGGCGAGAGAAACAATACCCAAACAGAGAGAACATGATATTGAAATCAATTTGTTAGTATTACAAGTTTTTACACTAATCACAAATTATTTTAAGTCATTTTTATTTATAGATCGTTTGATTTTCTCTTCAGATACAGCAATAGTTTTTTAAATCATCTGTAATCTATTCAATTGTTTTGAACAATTCTTCAAAACACTTTTAACGCTTAATTGTCAATTTCGTTATATTCAGACCCGATAAATTTGTGTTTACGTATTGTATTACAATCGTTTGCATATTGACATATAGGTGGAAATCGAATCAATTACCAGGAATTGCGATGGAGTGAATCCGACGCGGCGTCCACCCGCCGGCCATGATCGGTCACTTTAATTTTTGTGTTCAAAGGTTAATGAATTAATTAGTTCAATTGAGCCCTATACGTACTAAATGGGAAGAAATTTCTAGAAGGTAACTTAATGTAATATAATAGTCGTGGTGGGGAATTTCTTCATTCTTTCTCAATCTGAATAAATTTAGCGAAATCTTATAGAATCTTCTTTCTATGTTATATAAAACGGTGCTATTTTGAGACAAGCCGCATCCCAAAACGACACACGTATTAAGGTTAAGCATACAAACACAGCTCTATTGAAATTTAAGTAATCGAACCACCTGAGTTAATTGTCTCATTGAAAACATAGGATTGTTTTGCACAATATACTTACATGCAACGTCAATAATCCCTCTAAAATACTACTACAATTTGTGTAAATAAGGTTTCTGTTTAAGCAGAAAATATTTTAATTTTCACTTTTGCATTATTTCATTCGATAAGGTTCTTGGTAATTTATATTTTAGATATGCAGTTTTAAAAATGAAGAATTCTTCAGAGTCAAGAGTTGACATCGGTGAGTTTGCCATAACTTATAGACATAGTTGCAAGAATATGTACCATACCTACTATATTTTTCTAATGTTGTTATGCTGTAAGCCAGTCTATATGATTAAATGAATAAATAAAACATGTTTTAAAATGGACTTAACGCCTTATGCATTTTCAACATATGAGTCATCAAATAATGAAGTATTTATAACTTAAATACGTCGTGTCGTGTGTATATGGTTTAACAGACAATTTAGTTATTATACATTATGTAAAATAATGCTAATAGAGATATTTAATATAATATAATTTTAAATATGATGCGTTTTGTAGAGAACGAGATTTCGGTTGGAGGAATACTTATATTAATTGGTACAATCAAATGCTTAGAAAATATGTTTTTGCGTATTTGAAATTTGCATTAAATTCACCATTTTAGCCTTAAAAATTAGTGCCATGCGATGGGAGCTTCGAAAATTAGTTAAAACGGCTCAGCTCTTCCTTCCTGTGCAAATTAGTTAAAACTTGGAACTCACTACATGTTTCCCTTCCATTATGATTCCTGGTCCTTTAAAAGAGACTTGAAGAAGTATCTCACTAGGCTGCCATAGCGTGGGTCGCATACATTGTCTGCATTCGCGATGAGTGTGGCGACTCTTGGATTCTCTTTACTCATGCTTTCCATCAGCCAGAGTAGAGTCACTTTGGTAGGCTACTATAAACAAAAAACATTTCAGATATGTCTTTGTTTCTATTTAAACCAATATCTATGCAAACGAAACAGTTTTCGTAAACCATCAAGGTATAATGATAAATTGTATTTCATTTGCTTCTCGTATATCAAAGATATTTGCCGTAAAAAAAAACTTTTCTTAAGTTTTTATAATTTAAATAAGTCGAATTTGATTGCAATTGAAAATTAATTATGACCTGGGATTACCACTTTCATTGTTGAAATAAATGTGAACTAGACGAAGTTACGAGTAAAGCAGATTTTCTTGCTATTTTGCTGTTCGGCAGCTCCTACTTAATGAATACTACATTTTACAATAAAATTGGCTGTTTTTTTAAATTTTATTGATTCAAGTGACTCACCTCAAATTTCGCATCACGAGACTTTCATCCAGACAGTGGAACAATCTACCGTGCCATGCCTAAACATTAATAAAACGGCTGGATCTGGATCAGATTGATATCATGATTTTACAGAAACCTGATGTAAAGCAACACTATCTGTCTTCCTTTCTTCCTAGACTTTATTATGCCTAAGGGTATTTGAGGTTGGTTTCTAGTGCAACTGGTTTTACCTGAAACGGATCTCCGCATCTCTAATCGCGAAATGAATTCGAGTATTGAGGTTTAAAGCAACGCTATCGCAGTTTTTTATTAAGTAAGTGAGACACACATTTGTAATTGTTGAGATGCAGGTAGGGTTATCATCTACAAAATTTAATAACCAAGACAGAAAGCGAAAAATCTTTATATTTAAAAGTATAAAACCCGGACATGTCAACATTTCTTTTAAAATTTAGTCAATTTAATAAAAATAGTTCAAATTCAATCAACTTTGTATTTAAAGATAAAGAATTTTGTTTGAACTTTTCAAAAATCATTTCGAAACAGACCATAAACTACTTTTAACTAACTCTTTATGATACAGTATAATAACTTTTTTAGTTCAACAACATTAAATATCTGTAAGAAACTTAATACTACAAATAAAACCCCGCCCGCATGGTCTCTTAACTAGGACAAATCCAGGAAACCGGACGAATGGCAGCCTGAGATTCAGATGTCCATAGACGTCGATAGTTATATGTCATCAGGTGACATAAACGACGCGTGTTTGGTCCTATAAATTATAAAAAAGAATTATTGTTCATGAATATCAATAATAATCATCAATAGTCTCATCATCAGCGTTTAACAGCCCACTGCTGGATATATGCGGAGGATAAGGAGAGATCAATCGTATGTATGTATGCAGAGAAGAGTCACTTCCAGATCAAATATTTAAAAAAAATGTACCGATACTAAATCTACACCTTGTGCGTTCAGATCACAGCACAAAATACCCAAGTGGGCTTACATAATTGAATCAACGTCCATGTATGAGAATTTGTTCACCCAAATTGTTCTGGCTTTGACTAAGCCAGTACGTTAGGAGAGTTAATAGAGTTAGTTTCGAAGCCTGTGGAACGTCAAGCTTTGAGTGTCACTCAGTAACACGTCTTTATAAAAGTCAAACATTTTATACTTTTAACTAAAGGTTAAATAAAAATACAAAATGAGTGACTTTTATAGACTCGTTACTTAGTTACTTTTATAAAGGATAATCACACATTTTGTCATTTAAACTAGTAATGAAAAGAATGTTAATACTTTTTTATTACAAGGTAAAACACTGTTATAAAGACTTCTGTTCTATGATTACGTGGTAAATAATTCTAACTTATAATGATAGAATTTCATTTATAACTGCTATTTTTATACTATTACGTACAGAATATCCGTTTAGCGGTTTCTTTTGAAGAACGAACTTGCGATATCACCCAGAGGTTATCGGAGCGACAACGATATACTCGTATGTAGACTGCACTGTTTATGCATTCGGAGGAAACCTCTCGAGTTTCGTCCTAACCAAGTAAACATTATGACTCCTGGAGTTCGCTACAAACTATAGGAGCCATGTTTACGTTATGATTTAACATGAAATTTACAGTAAGTTGGGAAGCTGAATGGATGAGCTGTATTGACTTTGTAAGGCAAAATACTCTGTTAGTTTACAGTAGAAGTACGAAGTATATTTGTCCTAGATTTTAACCGCGCTGTCTTACGCTATATTGTAACAGTGAAATATTTGTTACAAGTTAAGTAAAACTTTGATTTTATTGAAAGAGACCCTGTTAACTGTTTATTCTTTAGAAGAGAATTTGGTTACTGTTATGCTTTTCAACTCATAATATCTACAAATTATTATCTATCTCACACTTCAATACACTACAGAAAACATTAAAAAATTTTAGAATATTATTATCGCATCTTTCAACATTTTGTTAGTATTTCTTTTTATCTACAAACTGCCGCACATTGCCAGGGAAATCCTTTGAGGAATTATATTTTTCACGTGATTTAACAGTGTTCGAAACTTTCTATTACTTCAAAGATATCGTAGTAGAGTCAAGCTGATTTCAGCACGAACGGGCACGCATTACCCTCCCACAGAAGACCAACCTAAAGCGATAGCATCCGTGCTATTGTTTTGTTAGTGAGAGCGTGACCGGAGACCCTTTGATGTATGGGTGATAGTTATCGTGGTAAGTGTGTTAGCCTTACACGGCCACGATGGCTGTCATACGTTTTACGTCCACAAGCGGGCCGTGAAAAAGCATCTCATTAGGCCTCCAAGTGTGGATCACCTTACTGCATTGTCTGCAATCGCAATGAATATGATGACCATCACTCTTAGGTTCTATTCATGCCTTCCATCGGGCAGAGTGGAGTCACTTTGGCAGGCTCTTAAAATAAAATATAAAAAAAATAAAAATGGAGCCTTTTTTTCCGCTTAGTAACAAGGTGACGAAAAATCTTGTTTGCCATAATTCACTTCACTTGTATAAGCTCATACACAATAAATAATCATTTGAACTGTAGCGTTCTTAGCCCTGCAAATATTTCACGAGGTAAATAAATACTTATTTACTTTCCTATCTTGCAAATATTCACTGAACAACCTACTGTTAAATTTTAGGAATGTTTGCGTTATTTGTACCTATTTAATTTTCTTGAAATAGTTTGAGTCAAACTTCACTATTACCTCATTTAAGCAATTTGCAAAACTATTTTATCTGACAAAACTACTAACCCTACCTGGTTCAGATTGGTTTAGGAGAGCCTTAATATGTATGTATAACTCCTTAAGAACGGTTCAATAATGAAGTTTCCCCGATCGCATTAAGAACACGCATCGACATGGCATGACTACATCAATGAGTATATTATAAAGGTCGTGCCACCTCTCGATTGACTTAAGTAGCCGCTAATTATAACGAAATTGAGCTAAATCTAAGGGTTAATCAGCTTATTTAAGTGTCAGGTATTAGTGAATTTAGGTATATCTGCTCATCTTGGCACGGCGTCGTATTTTTTTAAGATAAAGTCATGAAACGAAAATATTTTCAGAAAAGATAAAAACAGCCTCCGGCATGTAAATGTAATTTCTCTAAGCACACAACAGAAAAAACGGAAGTCAACAAAGCAAAGTTATTTGCACAATGACAATTTATATTATAGTTCTTCTTACATTTGTTTGACAAGATTTTATTTAACTTGCAATGTAAATAAACTATATTATGTAATATATGTTTGTTCAGATCAAATCTCCTAACTGAATTAAAAGCAATGATCTTCAAATCTTCTTGCGTTCTTGTTTAGTTTGATTAAAATCAAATAAATAAAATATAAAAACAAATTAATTTCTGTGAGTAAGTGGCCGTGAGTTCACCCTTTCTCCTCACAAGGTCTTGGAAAGGGGCAGTTTTAGATCGACCCAGACATGCTATATTTTAACTTAATACAATATTATGTTATATATTTATTATTACATATATTATTTGTCTTAAAAAATGTATTTTAATGTAGAAACCTGTAATACTGCCGCTAGTACAGCAAATGCCTATGAGAAGAAAACATTCATTTGTCAAATATTATCCTGTATAGGGATCAGGCTGCCGTGCGTGATGTGTGTATATATAAAAATACATAAATATATATAGTAAATACATATTATATATATGTATAACTAGTTGAGAAGGTGCGAAGGATGAAAAACATATCTTTGTACGACATTAGTTTGAAATCGAGATTTTTTTTATTAAGCCACCGTTAAATACAAGGAATTTACATTTTAGTTATCATAGTTTTTTTATATCTTTGTAGAAAACCAATTTTTCGGCACAAACATAAAACACGGATATTATTAGACATCGACCCAAATAAATAATTCTGTTGGTAAGTGGACTGCACGGAAAGCGTAATGACTTAAGCGGTCACCTCGCCGTTTTCTACAAAGTAGATTATTTTAAGTTTAATCCGTAAATAGCAAAATACTTAATTGTCCACAAATTGTTGTTCTAAGTCTGGGTGTTCTTTGTGTTCATTTCATGAATGTTCATAAAGTCCACCTACACACAAATAATTTCGTAGTACGTGAGTTCCGATTTAATAAATAAATGTAAGTAATTCATGAATCAAGAGTTTGTATATATGTAACAATGGGCAATATTTCCTCATTAGCATCTATACACCTTCGTAACTAGGTACGTAGGTAGGTAGGTAGAGTTACGTAAAAATAAAAAACAACTTGTGAAACCAAGTCTCTGGTCTGGTCTCGTACAAAAAAAATTTCTTCTTTCATAACTGGTTAAGATGGCGGCTGAAACGGTCCCTTCAACAGTTCGCTGTTTCCAAAAATACCATATTTATAATAATCCTGATTGCTAAACATTTTAACTTACGATATTCTTAAGCGGCTATTAATTGGACAGTCATTATTGCTCTGTAAGAGGATTTTCAATCAATCGATCCCCGTCGGCATCCGGGCGGAAGAGGGCTTACCTGACCTACGCTTATTTAGCTAATTTCCTCTCTTTTTATCGTTAATATTAAAGCATAATATAATATATGTAACAACATATGATAAATATAGAGGATGGTAAATATTGGATATCTCAGTAATTTGAGGTAACCAGATGTTGTCATATTTTCGTGTTAGGTCTGTCAACGATGTGAAAACTATTTAAATACTTACGTAAATTTGGTTCCATATTATTTCGGACTTATTTACTTACTCGTCTATCCAGAAATCTACATCGGGATTAGAAATTTTTTGGAAATAAGATATTTATCGATATCCCACTCGCATGAAGAAGAAGAATCGAACTAAGTGCCCGGTAATCGTAGAATCTTCCAACTGTGGATTACGATAGACAATTATATTTTTAAGTTCAAGTTTCGTTTGCTGCATTAATCTGTAGTCTCGAAGATTCCATTAATGTATATACATACGCGACTGAGGGCCGTAGTACAGTATCTGTGTTGATAAACGTGAATTGTTAAGATAAGACGATAGTAAACATACGATACAAGGTTGTAATTGTAAATACTATTACGTGTGAGTCATTAGTTTGTATTGGTAAGTGATGAGTCGGTTCGCCGGTCGATCCAGTTGTGTAAAATAGTAAATGCTTACAAAATTCTGTACTTCGACTCATCTACAACAGCTGCATACATATAAGTATGTTACATACATATTGTGTTTTTGTTGTAGCTTTGTTGTTTTGTAACTGTAACTATCGCTAAACTAAAATATTGTGAATAACATTTCCGAGTTTCATCCAACTTTCTGTCTGTTGTATATTAATATTATTATAAAATGTAAATAAAAAATTGCTATTCCCACACCTGCATAGGTTTATTTGACGTTTTAATCGCGAATGAGATATTAGAAATCTATTCGTTTTTTGCACATTGAAAGCTATGAATCACTTCAAAGAGTTTTCTGAGCTGTACGAATAACAAAGTTGCATTTAAAATTATGTGAAATCGATCTAATTATAATTATTAAATTACTATTTGAAAATCAGTTACGTTTTTAATACTTCTAACAGATTACTATTATGACGGTATAAGCTTATAAATAGTTTATGTATATATTTATCAACAGTTTTGGAATCTACCCACGTGAATAATTTTTATAACTTTTTTTCTTGATCTTTTGACATTAAAACAAACGTCATAAATCGTTAAGATTCTGGCCATCCAAAGATTTTGGAGAGATTTTTTTTACAAGGTCATTTTCTTTATATGATTTTTTATCTGTGTGTGGTATTTATTATTCCTATAGTTATATTACATATTCTTACCATCAAAGGCAAACTGATAATATCTGCAGTTATTTGTTATTATACATGCTATGCAGGAACATGTCTAGACAAACTACTCACAGAATAATTACAGTTATTTGCTTAGACAATATATGTTATACAAGCTTGTCACAGACAATTTAGATATGTGTTGCCAGTGGAGAACGTCACGAACACGTTTAATTCGCACAATTATGCAAGCTATCACGTAACTTGTTGGACTTGAAATAATGGAAACTTAATTTTTTATCAACGATTGATCTTAACAATGTTTAGAGATGTAAGAATTTAAGATTTTGTCGCTGTTCAATAAAAGTGGAAGCGCCATGCTACGGCATAAGAACAAAAACTGAAAACAAGCAATTTATTTTTGTCTTTTATCAAGTGAGTGAAGTTACTGGAGCCCTAATCCAGATTAGGTTCACTCTGGTTGCAGAGCGACTCGGGCCGTAACGCACTTGTGTCTGTTGACATTCAAGTGTCCTTGAGCGACAGTAGTCCTTTCCGTCATATGACCCGTCTGCTTGTTTACCCCCTATGCCATACACGGAATAAAAATGTGCACCGAAATTCGCTGGTTAAATTCAATATGTATATAGTTAGTTCAGTTTTCAGATGCTGACCTACGTATGTAAGAAGCGCTTGCTTACCTTTTATTATAGCTAAGAAGAAGTGAAGTTGAAGTAGACATTTAAATTGGATATTTCTTGTTAACAACACAAGTGTATACAGTAGTGGTGCTGGAGCCGTCGGGGCTCGTTACAATTACGATAATGATTTGTGTCTTTTTTGATGTCGCCATTTTTCTTCTGATTTTGTTCGGCTGCGGAATCTCACAAGTCAGGTGCAGCAGCAGCAGAAAAAAATGTTTTCAGCTTCGTCTTCACTTGAAGTGTCCTGATGTTGATTTCTGCAACAATAGAAAACAAATTATTCACACGGTTTCTTGAATTTATTACATTGGTTTTAGATAGATTTTAGATAGAATCGAGAGGGCAGCTTAATTCAATTTTCTCAAATTCATCCGATACCATTATTAGTTACGAAAAAATATCTTTAACCTGGTTACTCCAAAAGTCAGTTATTTGAATAGATGATGTTATAATTTGAAATAAAATTCATTGAGAAACGTAATAAAACTCTTCATAAGGCAGATATAGTCGGATTTGAATTCTTTCTTTGGAAATTATCGTTGCATTTTTAATGTGCCGCCAATATCCCTCACAGGGTTATCGGAGGTACATCCCCCTATATCTCAATCTGGAGGTGCGCTTAATGACCGACAGCCAACTTGTGTCTTTTAAATAATACCATCAATTGAGCCGTTTGTATCTAATACTATATCTTAAACGTTCTTTTCATCAAAAACAAACTGTGAAATTTAATTCAAATTAGAAATTTGAGTTAGGTCTTTCAATAAATCTTTGAATGTCAACAAGATTTAAAAATAATATAAAACTATTTTGTTATTGTCTCAGTTGTCATAATTCACTCTCGGATTTAAAAACACATTTATTGCTAATAGTTGAACTCTACTCTGTGTTGAACATCTTTTCATTCTGTATTTTCTTATCGGATAAATCATTTTCGCTTCACAACTGAAGTGGTTTCTATTCGATTACATTTCCTCTAGTGCTCTTAATACACTAGATTTACTAGAGTACTTTGAAGCCAAATACGCGACATTCTTTCTATTTATTGTCGAAGAGAAGTATTTCACTTAAGAGGCTTTAAAGTTAGTAACTATAGGTTAAACTATTAGCGATAAGCGTTATATATAAGATCGTCCGTTTAGTAGTTAATTTATGAATGATATCCAATGACCCACACAATAAGCGTCAGAGTAATAATGGCTATTAAGCTAATAATGGTTTTCTACGTTTATAGATTTATTAAACTAATGTAGTAAATTAAAAAACTTCTAAATGTGAAATTAAACCCCAGAAACAGTTGCTGAGTTGCTGTAATAATGACATTCATGCGGTGGAATTTCTGAATTGAAAACATTTGTAAATTTTAAAAGAAAATGCCTTTTAGTATTCTCAGGATCTTAGGATTCTACAACCTGTCCAATATTTCCTTTCAACGGCTATACCTTTAATTTTAGACATACCCTCATAAGTATTGAAATGCAATCAAAATGATTTTTTTTTGATGCTTAAATTGAGACGGGGAGACGTAAAAGCTGTGGTTTATAGTTATGCTTAGTTTTGATATGCTTATGAAAAAACTTAAACCTGGCATTAAATTAATAATACATGTCTCTCTGCCTCACCTTTCCCTCTCACCCTTCCTTAGTACAAAACCAAAATAGCATAATGCTTAGATATTAAATTTCAACAGGATGATTTAGGAAGTGGTTAGAAATTGTATGTTTTAATTTAAAAAAATCTAAATAAAATGTACGGCAATTTTCTTCTACAGTATGCAATACGCATGCACTTTTATTAACTAAGTAAAACAATTTTAGTCTTAAATATATTTCATTTTAGATTTTTTTTTCTTTGCCACGTATATTCCGAGGCTCACAGAAAATCATTTTACGAACCCGGAACGCCTCACCTTTGCGTTATGCATAACGTAAATTGACGGAACATCTCAAATTTTTTCAATTTTCCAACAAAATTTTCCTCAGCGTGGGTAAGGATATAAGCTAGAGCAACACTAATATTTCTCAAACTGAGAAAAACTATTTATTTATCGAAATCTTTTAAAGTAATTCTTTCTTATATATGTACGTACATAGCTTTTCATTTATTACTGATTGAACTAGTCATATTTGGACGTACTTAGCACTTCAGAGCACTTTCACTCAGAAAACATGTTTAAATGGATTTTAATCAAAATAAGTTCTCAAAACTGTCCGTGTGGTGACGGATTAAGAGGTAACTAAAAGAGCAACACGCAGGACAACATTACTCAAAAGGGAAGGAAAACTTGAAACAAACCCTTTCCTAACCCGTTTGACCAATGTGGTATGGTAGTTCAAAACCTTTTTGCTAAGGAAAGGTCAATAATGTACTCACACATTTCACATTCGGCCGTTTGATCCCAAATTAGATACAACCTGTCTTATTGTTATTTGTATTTGTATGTATTTCTTAATACATACATATTATAGATAAATTACACCCAGACACAGAGAAAATGATCGTGCTCATCACACAAATATGTAAAAAATTGTCCTTGGTGAAGTTGAATCCACGACCTTAGGTTTAGCATTCAGGATCACTAATCACTAGACCAACCAGTCCGCCCCATGCCCAGCAGTGGACCAAGTTAAGAGCAGTTGATGATGATGATTTAGTTTAAATTGAGTACATTTGTATTAATGTATAATTACGGGTATCATCAATCATTATATATATTAGTACTGCATTTATTCAACCAATCGCCGTCCACTGCTGAACGAAGGTCTCCTCCAAGGAACGCCAACCATCCCGGTCTTGGGCAATTCGCATCTATCTGCTGTCAGCCACCTTCTTTAAGTCGTTGGTCCATCGTGCCGCAGGGCGTCCTACCTTACGTTTGCCCAATCGTGGTATCCACTCTAGAACACTTCGGCTCCAGCGACCATCGGTTCGTCTGGAGACATGACCGGCCCACTTCCACTTCGGCATACTGATTCTCCGTACTCCGATTAATACTGTATATTTGTGGCCTGTGGCACTTAGCCCTAGTCAAACATTCACTTTAAATGTTCAGTACATTTAATAATTCTGATATTGATTTATGAAATTAATTATAAATGATATTGATTCTGATTGGTTATTAAGTATTCTAGTTGTGGAATACAAAGCTTTATGTCACGCAAAATGACAGTCTAATGTAAAATTTAAAATCAGTTCAAGTCTATTACTTACCTATATTTGTTTCATTCTTTATTTAATGTATAGAGTGGAAAATAACGTTACAAATGTTTTAAACGACATAGCTTCTTATTTTTATACGTAATTTTTAAAGCAGATGAAAGAAAACACTACCAAATACAGTAAAAACTAATAAAAGAGTAAAAAAATATTTGGATTAAATAAGGTTCTGGACACAAAGTAGTCACGGTAGAAACGTTTTCTGTAAAGGAAATTGCGATCGTCAGCCTAATTAACGGAGATGTTATGAATAGGATTCTTGCTCAACAATTTTCTAAGCAGCGAATTCCTGTCGGCTTTATAAGGTTTGTATACACGCAACGTATATTTCTATAAAGAAAGATATTACGTGTGAGGTGAGATGAAGCTTAGAATTAGTCACCGGATAAACTTTCATCCTATAAAAATAAATGATATTCTTATGTTTTTATATTGTCCATGTTTTTTCTTAGATTACTTATCTTCTCGCTACTGCCCTATAATACTTATTGCAAAAAACATTTAACGCATAAACACATAAAGTGGTAATACTTTTAATCCCTATTTTTAACCTTGACAGAACATATTTTAAAGAATTTCAATACATATATAAAATATTGTGCAATTCCAATTGAAAGGGCAAAGACCGTTGATTACATTACAAGATTTCAAAGCCATTTTAATTGGAAAAAAAAACTAATCCATAATACGAACCTTTTTAATTTTTCAAGTAATTATTTGAAGAACAAGAAAATGGAGTCAACGATTCTGTCAGCTAAAGTAAAGTATCTATATTTTAAAACAAAGTAACATCGATAAAAAATGAAGGTTACGGCTGTAATCGTTACACGATTGCCCGGGTAAATAGACACACATACACAGAGAGTAAGGGTAGATACGGTAAAGGGCATAGTTAACAGTAGTTAACAAAGCACTGACCCAACTAATGTTACCAGTTTATTAACTAACTTACCAAGTTGGCATATAAAAAATAGAAATAAAAAATAACCCTTATCGGGGACTCTTATTTACAGACATGAGAAATAAATTAAAGAAAGAATACACTGTGAATTAAATTATTGTAAGTTATATTGCGTTTGTTCCGTTACTATGAAATCGTTTGTGGAATATCTAAATTTTCTTTTGGCGAGGCAAGAGAACAAAGTATAGATATTGCCAACAGTCTACGCTAAATTAAGAGATTACTAGTTCGGTAGGTTGCCTATACCTTAAACTTACAAATTAGCAAATTTATCCTTGGTAGAAATTGAACTCACAACCTTTGGTTCAGCATTCAGGATCACTAATCCCTAGACCAACAACTAGACCGAATGGTTCAATAAAAAATTAAATAATATATTCTTATCTTCATTGTGTAAATTAGTATCCCGATAGCAATTTCTTTTATCGCTTTTCTTACGAATCTTTTTGTCATAAGTTGATGAATCACACTTTCCATGTTTTATATTTCTCGGAAAGTGCAAGTAGTATTACTTGCACTTTCCGAGAAGTATCAATATCATAAAAATAAACAAATTTAGAGAATTATTTCTTTTATTCCATCTTTATCGTTCACCGTATTTTATAACGTCGACTATCAAAATAAAACCATGGCTTCATATAATCTCATAAAATAATATTTATTATTGACATAATAATCTATACTACTATAATAAAACTGAGGAGTTTCTTATTTGTTTTTCTATTTAAACTAATAAGCTCTGAAACTATGAATTCGGTTTGAATTTGTGTTGGACAGGTAATTGCAGGGGAAGGTTATAGACTGTTTAAGATCACGTTACAATCTTTAGAAGCGGAACAAAAATCTATGCTATATCATTGTTTTTTCGTTATAAGCAGACGAGACGCAGACCGTTCGGTGCGGCATTTTTGAGATACGATATTTTCGCTTTCTGTCTATATATTGCAATCTAATTTAAAAAAAAAGTAAGGGCAAGTTCAGTTCAGTAATTTGTAGCATAAATTTCGTATTGTTTTTAGAAATTTACAGTAACTTGAGAAAATAACATAACTTTTAAATATAAAATACATACGTAAAAGTACGTCGTTCTCAAGAGATACAGCATTTTGTCGCATTTCAGTCGCGTAGTCACGCGACACTAATGCGTTAGCGCCGGTAGTGAGAAAATGTATATGTAATGAAAAAAAAATTTGTTTTTATGTACCTATTACGTCCTTTCCTGTTTGACAGGATTAAGTTTGCGGGTTAGGAAGTCTCAATGATCAGTACGTTGTTTAACACCGATAGCTAATTTCAACTAGTGAGAGATTCGCGATTAGAGATTGAATATCGACTTTAAGGCTGAACATGCACAATAAAGACTTGAGAAAGATCTGCTAGAAATCACCACTGACGAAATTCATCATCATCATCATCATCTCAGCTAAAATACGTCCACTGCTGGACATAAGCTTCCCCCGAGGTTCTCCACAACAGTCGGTCCCGTGCCACCCGCATCCAGCTGCTTCCCGCGACCTTCACCAGGTAGTCGGACCATCTTGTGAGGGGCCTAGCAACGTTGCGCTTCCCAGTACGCGGTCGCCACTCCAGAACTTTACGGCCCATCGGCCATCGTTTCTGCGCGCATGTGGCCCGCCCACTGCCACTTAAGCTAAGCAATTTTACTGGTAATATCGGTGACTTTGGTTCGTGCGGATCTCCTCATTTCTAATTGGATCACGCAAAGAAATGACGAAATTGAGATGACTTAAGTAGCTAAAAGATGATAAAACCCTTTAGAGGGTGGCATTACTACAGAGATTATTGTATTAGCTGTGTAATAAAGAAATAGTTGTATGTTCTACTCGTTACTAAACAACAATAAAATTCTCTAAACGAAAACCTACATTCCTTATTGCAAACAAATAAACGCACTTCAATGATTGAAAGTGATTGGTTTATTGGAGTGAACCCTTAGAATCTGTACACAAATTAATGAAATAGAGTCAATGCTCGTAAAACATTCATAAAGCCATTATATCATTTAACAGTTAAAATAATATTGTCATCTAAACTACCTCCTCATTCTTAT
Source organism: Hypercompe scribonia (assembly GCA_949316085.1). Taxonomy (NCBI): domain Eukaryota; kingdom Metazoa; phylum Arthropoda; class Insecta; order Lepidoptera; family Erebidae; genus Hypercompe; species Hypercompe scribonia. Next base: position 22,371,393 of record OX438968.1, on the reverse strand, counting down.
TTGGAACCATTCTGCAAGTGACAGTTCTTGTGTTGAGCAGTGTACAAGGCAACATAAATCATACTGCTGTATTGAACAAACTTGGTCTGGCCAGTGCAAAGGGCTCCAAACTTCGCATACACACAAAGTTTTATTTTGACATCACGAATATTAGAAGTTTAAAATTAAATTGAAGACAGTGCCAAGTGAAGTTTGATTCGAAAACGTTTTAACAGTAAATTCTATCGCAATAACATAACATATACATGCATTTTTATTTGTTATCGTATCATATGAACAAAAGATTTTCTTCAGAAATTCTGAGTACACTTGAGACATCTTAGATCGGATTTACGTTAAAGAACATTTCAAAGGAGTCCTATTTTCTGCACATAGTTTATAAAAGCTGCTAGATATTCGACAGCAATGCTTTGAACTGAGGATAAGCAAGTATGCCCACGCAATCTTTGTATTATACGCATACCACTAAGGAACGTTATATAATAGGTTTAGAATATTCAAGTAACATCATGCAGAATATTTCAGTAGGGAAAATATTTACATTACATACATTCTAGACTGCGGTATAACAAGTTACACACACATACATACATGTACACTCACACCTTTTCAAATATCCACATTTGCATTAGTACGAGTATTATAGTCTCCTTTGTTTAAAAGCGGTAAATATATTGATGGAATACAATACTGGGCAATTTTGATTCTATTACAAGTTAGATTAGAACTGTCACTGTAAATCCAATAGTCGGAGAGGAATATTACTAATGCGGTCGTAAGTAATGTAAATAAAATTTCGTCAAGATATCACATTCTTGTACCGCGAACTGACTATTGGCGAACATTTTAAACCATCTGGGCTCTTTACATTATATCACATCAACAACCTGTCATAGTGATAGCCTAGACATAGGCCTCTACTTAGAAAGGAGGTTTCCTAATACCATAATGGTAGAGGCTTAATATCAAGTTTTGCTGCTTTTCAGTGTTGTTGTTTGGTATTATTTGCTCCCTTAGTCGTCCCTTGCGACACCCTTGGGACGAAAAGGGGTGTTGACATTTTGTATTCTTAATCCGTCACCACACTTCTTTACATGCTAGAGAAAAATATTCATGTAATTAAACTGTGATTTTGTTGGTGTTCTGAATGCTCCGACCGTAAAAAGGCATATTTACCTAAACTTTAACTCCTTAAAAAATTTAAGCAAATCATGCTCTGATTCAAACTAAGGCCCGACTCAAATTGTCAACAAATAATACTTTTCTTCTCTTCTTTATATAATAATAATAACATGTATTTTAGTCTTCGGCCATATTTATAAGTAACAATCATCTTATCCAATGAATTTGTGGTAATGGTAAACTATGGTGTTACATGTAAGCCTATCCAATGTGCCACCAGTGCAGAGTCCCGTCGGTCTGCGCAGTCAGGATAGTGCTGGAATTGCCATGCACCCTTGCCATTATCGATGCACAGCGCTTACGCATTGTCACATGGAATTGCTTGAGGCACAGAATCACACTTTCAATGGTTAAACTGGTGATGATGGCTGCTGAAATTGGCTGGATGGTTACTCATACAAATGGTTAATGAGTACTATATTTTTTGTTAATTGGTTATCAAGCATATTGCATAGTGGACCGACCCGATTGGTTTATAGTTCGACCGGTCCGCAACGTTACCGGTCTTACTTTTTTCAATGGTAGCAACAATAGTATACATAAGATTATCAGGCAAGTAGGCATAACTGACACACACATTAAATAGCAAAGTTAGCACTCCAGGTAGATGCACCCCAGCGGATTGTAGGTGTTCAATGTTCCGGCCATCGTATCGTATTGATTTAATTATTAAGGCTAATTGGTTCGCAGTGAACTTTACACTAATATCTCCTGTCGCGGCCCGAGCACCAAAAATCAATAAACTTTCGCTCTTAGTGGTCTTATAACGGGTGCAACTTGTAAATGTTTCTGAAATAATAGATTTATGTTGAATAGCGATCACATAGCGGCTACACGTCATGTCTACGAATTCAACAGATAGTTTAAGTTTACGGATTGTCTCGAAGAAACAAATTCTCTAGTTCAAATTGTGATATAGAAACAGTGTACGTGCTTGTTGACTGCAACACACACCGAGGTGAGTAGTTTACTAGTCAACTATAAGAGTACTCTAGGAACCAGCCGATCATCGATCACGTGACGTTCTGATCACTAATTTAACCATTAATTTAATAATGTCGAAAATTTAAATCCTTTGTGTTAGTACAAATAAAATGGCTTCTGAAATCGTTGATGATGATGATGACAAGAGCTCTTTCGTCTAGCTTATGTATTCTCTACTGAGCCAGCGACGTATAGACAATAATTTTTGCACACGGCAAGCGCGGTAGAAAATATAGAGTAAAACAACGATTGCGTCGTGAGTCGCCGTGACTCATTCAACTGCACAACAGGCGTCTGTTCTTTTTAACGGTTGAATAAGACTGTTCGTTTGTTTGAACACATTATTAAATCGTTCTGGTCTGACATGATCTGATGAGTTGACTTAACATTTTACCAAAAAACAATACATACTTTATTAGCTGGCAATGATTAACATAACAGGTAATATATAACATCGGAAAACGAACTAGAAATAGATATGTCAAACCAATACCTTCAATAATAATTTTACTAACATTACAAATGTAAAAGTTTGTATGTTTTTGTTTGTTATTCTTGCACGCAAAAACAACTGAACAGATTTTTAGATGAAGTTAAGTTTACATACATCGGAATTGCCGCGAAAACCGACATATATTCGATGCCGCGGGCAAAAACTGATACCTACTACGTTATCGTAGATTCTTATCTTTTATTCCCTTAACTAAATTGATTAACATAAATTCTCGTGATAATAAACAGTAATAAACAATTGATACACCGATAGCGACTTTCTCGAGCCTCCCCCTTTCCTTACTTGGAGTACAGGCCCTCGATTGAAGTATTTTATACTACTGATTTATTGAGATTCTTGTTTCCCTATTGAAAAGCCTATAATAATGTCTGCTGGGACATACTTTTTAAGAAATGTGTAAGTAATTTGATAGAATATTTTTCATTTTAAATTTGGATCTCATTGTGTAATGTGTGTAAGACGAATAAGACTCATAAGACGAATCATCATCTACTAAGCCTTTAAATATTGAACTATGTGGCCTAGAGGATTAAGCTGTAAGTGATGGAAAGAAATTACTATTGCCAGTTCTACGTGTAAGTAAGTGTACAGGTTGTCGACCGACCATTCGTGAGCATGAAATTAACCTCGTTTCTCACTCAAAGCGATTTGCAAAGGTAATCTATACAGCATGTTTGATTTTCAGTCTTATTTGTAACTTTTTTATTAGCTATTATTTACTCACTCACATCATACGTTTAATATTCAAACTTTATGCATACGAGCAATGAATACAGACGTTTTGAATATCGTTCACTTGTAAAGAGTAACCAATCGATTCAGGTATTCAGTGTAAGTCGCTATCTACCTAAGAGTTTGGTTTTAGTTTGAAATATTACGTTGATGTGATTGCAATGTTTGGAATTTAATAAATTTTCAATTGGGATTGTAATGTAACCAAAGTTCATTGGGAAGATCCTGAAAAGTTAATTCTAATACGTCTTTGAAACTGTCACTGCCACCATCTGAAAGTGACCAGCAGGTTGCTGGCTCCTATCGATCTTTTACAACTAGAGGTTGATTTACACTCAGTGACCCTATTCACCTGAAATAGTCCACGCAAACACTTCGTACAAAGCTATACTTCTGCGTCTTCAAAATACCACGGAAATTGACAAAAAAATATTCTGATGCTTTTCCTTCAACACCTTTCATAACACCTGAACATTGTTTTTCCTGAGTCCTCCTGTCCTTAAAAACAGTGCTAAAGAATTTCAAATAAAACGATTACAGATAATGTTATCATTTTTATCTGTTAATCACGATTGTAACACAATTTTAAATTCCTTGTAAACATTTAACTTCAGAATGATTTTTAATCAATTTGAACAACAACAAATACACCTAAAAGTTTATTTATAAGCATAAAAGTTTCATGAGCTAATTTCTAGTTGGTGTTTCTTCATACTTGAGAGACACCACTAAAATCGATCATTACTAAAGCAATAATAAACTAAAATAAGGAACTGTTTATGTCATTACCTCGTCTACAGTAAATAAATCAGATTTGTTACACCTTCTATATTTGCCCTACAAAGCACTTAAAATAAATTGATTTCAGAGTTGTAAACATAAAACTGTGTGGAATACTGCGATTGTGAAGATTACGACCCATATAAGAGAAATGATTATTTTTCTCTTGTTGAAGTGTGAGTTATTTTTTCTATTTCTAATCTTTTTGAAGACGTTGGATTGTAAAAACATAGTTTTTGTAGAGTAATTTTACGCGTGTCTTTCGTGGGAAAGATGTCCGCGAGTAAATATTGTTGTAACCAGTTTCACAGGTACACGAAAGTTAAAATATTCCACTGAATGTTGCATTACTTTACCGGTCCGTAATATTGTACTTTTGATGTTTTATTATATATCTACCTATATTTTTTAGTGTATTTAAACTGATTACAGAATTCCTAAACAACAAACAAATATAAAATTCACCCAGTAGGTTTTTCTTGAGTGTAAATACACTCTAATTTGTCATAGGTAAGCTTGCTAAGGTGTCAAGTTTGAACTTGATTGACCGACATTTGCACTCGACAAAAACCTATTGGAAAAATGTTATTACTGTTTGTTATCTACTACTTGCTTTAATCCCTTGACCTTCCTTAGGATTTCCATATATCTTCACTATCAATCATGCTACCACACCATTGTTTTTTAAAGAGTTCTCACTTTACGTAATTGAATAAAGTATTTACTGTTTCTAAATAGGTCGACATTATTTTCCATTCAGTTTATGTAATCTCCAGTTCAATAAATCCACTATTTGTTGTAGACAGTTACTATAATTTTCATGAGCTGAAAGCGTGCACACGACGTTTATTTGAATATTCAATTAGTGAATCACTGAAGCATAAACTAGCTGCAACCAACTCTATAATTGTATTGGTAATTCTAGAATTGTGTAATGTTCACTTTGAACACTAAAAGTCACTTTGACTTAGTAGAATTGCATTGTAACTAACTCGGTGCAGTTGTAAGGAAAAATTTTACAGTTCTATAATCATACAGCTTAAAATATTATACGATATTTTTTTTATTAAAATTTCTATATATAAACGTAATCAACTTTGACTACTGTTAACAGAAGTCTCCAATAATCTACGACGAAAATCACTTTTTGATTTAAAACTTTTGGGTGATTCTTTTTATAATGTTTGCTGGTTGATTTAAAATTAATTCTAAATTGATAAGTACGAAATCATTTAATGTTTTCCAATCCAATTCATATCAAATTGTTCCCAAGACGAATAGTAAATGTATATCAGAAAACTAAACAACAAACGCTACACCGGTTGCATAGTTTCTAAACGTTGTACTAAACTAATTTAAATGGATGGAAACCAAAACAAACCCTTGTGTTGCACATCAGAGTTTTACTATAAAGTGATGGAACGTACAACGAATGTAATCTACAAAGAGCGACCTTATCGCTTTAAGCCAATTTCTTTTAGACAATCTTTGGATGAACTAGATTCATTTTAATATGTTGATAGACATAGTAAAATTAGAAAAACAAATAGTGCTTAAGCTATACATGATAACAGGAGTAGGAATACGAAAATATTATTAACATTACTTTTATATATAGGTGCTGTTTTATTATCCGGCGAAGAATTAGCAGAAAATGTCAACTCAGTAGAATTTGCACCTCCTGAAGATGTCGATATGCAAAATTTATCATGGAATATGTACTCTGAGTCTAATGAAGTCAAGGGATCAAACGACTCCGAGATATTTCAAACATTCGTTAAAGTATTACTGGAAGCTTCTAGTCAACAATTACGGAATATGAGAGTTAATATAATAAACAATTATGATTTGTATAGTTCTGATATCCCACAAATTAAAAGGGAATTTGCTGATGTAGAAGTAATGTATCTTCAGTTAGTACAAGAAAAATTGAAAAAAATGATTAACAAACAGACCTTTCTTGTGACGGATCACTTTATGATTGATTTCATGGATGTTTCTAACTCCATATTTGAAAAGGTTCTAGAATATCGCTTACAAAATTTGACAGACAAAGAAATAATAGCGTCAACAATGAAATGGAGCCCGCCTTCAACTCTAAAACAAAAAATACTTCGCCAGCAAATAAAAATGTCAACAAACTTTATTGAAAATCAAATATGTGATACCTTACAAATTTGCAAAGATAGGTATTATTACAGCGACTATTTGATAGATTGGTTAAGAAGTCTCATGAGCTTGAGCCAACAGGATTTGAAACGATTTTTCGCTCCTATACCGGAGATTTTAGAAAGTCACAAACATTTTATTAAATCTAATATTAAATTTCGTCAGACAATCAAATATCTGATTAATGCAGATGCCGTAGTTAAAAGAGATACTCTGGATTTTGTGGATGAAGTGTTGACTAATCCAGATAAAGTTTTAAAAGTAGCTCCACCATCTTTAAAGAAGAGTGTTACACTTTTAAGAGAACTTTTTGTTTCAATAGACGGTGCTTACGATGTAAATAATCAGAACATAGAATCTTTAGAAAATATAACGGAATCATTAAGAGATTGGATAGAAGGCAATAGTTTTGATGTACACAAGATTCTAAATGCGATAGTCGAAAATGTCAAATTGAACTTAAAAATATGGCCGCTTGATGTTCAGAATAAAATTTATTACGTTTGGTCTGATGTAATAATGTTGTAAAAGCCTGATTAGATTTGAGTTTGAGTAATGTTAAAATATGATTTATACGTACATTAATCCAATCTTTTTATTACTTGCCTTTTTTTATTACCTACTGTTTCCTATATCCAGCCCAAACCGGCTGTTGTGGAGAACCTTATGGAAGCCCCATGTCTAGCAGCTGAGATGATGACGATGATATCCAGCGCAGTGTTAAAGACTGTTGATGTGATGTGATGTGTTATTTAAAAACTAATAAAACATTACAATATACAAACAGTAAAACTAAAGAGAACAGAATAATCTCCGGAACAATCAATCTTAACGGATTTTAATTATTGTTTTTGCACTCGAGGGTGAGGTAGTTATTTAAAATTAATTTAGGTTGTAATCATTATACAACGATTATTTTTAATACGCATATCCATTAACGCACGTGAAACTATAAGGACATAACGTACCGTAAGTGTTCACAACAAAACATTTTCACACATTTCGAATTGCTAAAACTTAGCAACACAATCAGAACAATTCTGGAGTTCAATAGATCAGTTCAAAGGAACATCAGTTCATTCGGAGAATGTGTGTCTTGGCTTTGACTTATTGGAAATATCCATCGTGTCTGGCTTTATGCATCATTCATGCGTCATGGACGTTCATGCAGTTGCGAAACAGCTTTAGCGAACGTACTCAAAATACATAGCTCATTCTTTACAATTCCTCCTACACTCGTTGACCAACTGTAATATATGCCATGATCATGAATTTATAAATATGGCTTGAAACCATTTCTTTCTAATGGAAACTTATAAGAAATGTTTTGGTTCATATTTATACAGCGATAATAGATACTACATCTGGTTGTGTATATATAAACGTTTGAATGCGTGCGTGTGCGTATTGGACACGTAGTATCGGTACGATCCTTTACAATGTGTAACGTAAAACAGCTGTAGATTAAAGTTAAAAAGTAGAGCAGTACTTTGTTAGCCTATAATTATGCGAAAATAATTTCTTTATGCTCGTGTGGATTCAGAACAGTTAACATTATGTTCTAAGAAGAAAAGCAAGTTGCCTAGAAAATATTCGGTAATTTATTGTTTTCCTAGACAAGATGATCCAATGAAACTTAAAATGTATTAAGTTACTATCGTCTAAAATATTAAAGTACAAGATGCCCACCCATGTAGGGTGAGCAGTTTGTAATTTATTTTTAATAATGGAATAGTTCTTTGGATCTTGGAGAAAAGAATTTTAAGAATTTAATATTTTTTAGAAAAAGGTGACATAAGAAAATATGAATCATTCAGTTATACCTATATTACACGAAGAATAAACTTGGAAAAAGAAAATAGCTTTCGAAATTCTTTTTACATAATTACATAGCAATTTTTGTATTGCCATTTAAAAATGAGAGACTATGAGGGTGAAAATACTTTGCGATCTATTTTTTAATAAAAATAGGTACCAAAGTATTTTTATAAATGAAAACATATACATATATACATACAACAAAACGCTTCATAAAGTCGATAGACTGTTCCGGAAGAGTCCGAAAACAAACATCGTAACATAGATATTAGATAATGTTTATTAATGATTATTTCGTTAAGTTTAGCAATTCATTTTGATATGGCAATTTTATATTAAGTGCTTTAAATTTATTCGTTTATAATATCAGCAGAGAGTAGGAAATTGAGCCTCGTTCACACCGTTATACATGCTTGCGTTTTCCCATATAACGATGTGATAATCGTGGGAGTGATCTCACCACGTTGCTTTTCAGTGTTATTCAATATTTCCTTATGTTATTACTTAACTGATTGTTGCGAAATATTGTCAGTTGTAATTTATTGTTAAAACACCGACATTCTATAGAGAACAACCAAAAGACAAAAAAGCTCGTTGAGTCAAATATTTTCGGACTTTTGTACATACCTAATATTTCCTTATATCTACTTTAGGTCAATTTCTTATTCACGATAAAAGCTATTAAATTATTGTGTCTAAATATATCAATATTATAAAAGAATAACAAAAACAGTTACGTTCACATTTAGACCATCTGTTTTGTTACAAACTTTTAATACCGCAGTAAAATATTTCTCTATAAAACGGATATAAATTCAATACTTTCAGCATTAACTCGGGATTAGTACCCAATCATATTGGTTTTACAATTTCAACCTAATTGGTGAATTGGATTTTCCCAATATCCGAACATGACTTCCGGACACAAATATTTTCGGATTATTTTACGGATGGTTTTATATTTCCCTTTTAAATTTAATTTGGTTTTACTATATGTTTTTAATATTGTCTTATTCAATGAATAAATTAAAAACAACCTAATTTATTTGTTAATAATCTTCACAGAAATTATAATTAATTGAAAAATTTACAAGAAAAGTCCAAATAAAAATTGTATTTTCCCACCATAATAACACATAATCGTTTTTAATAACATAGAATGTAATACGGTGTGTTTTACGATACAGTATTACTAGTGAAGCCGTGTAGGACAATCATTAAAACTAGTATTTCCATACAGAAGAAGAACGGATCAAAATTTCTATTTTGAAGAAAGTGATTAGTTTGAAAATCACCTGCACCTTCTTAAAAGTCACTGCTAATCACTTAGTTGTGTAAAACAATTACTTAGCTGTTCCTCTTAAGTTATTTTTATTTAAAAGTGTTCAGGAAAGTTTTAAAACATCAAATATGCCAAACATCATCATTGAAATATATAAAAGTCGCGTCGCAATCACTCGTACAAGCAAGTCCTCCATGATACCATTTAAAACGAAACTCTAACTTCCAACAATATGGCTTGAAATCATTTGTAACTTTATTTGTACTCAGGACACGTACGTGTATACAATGGACACCATTTTGTGAGTAAGTACTCGTGTGGAATGCTACCTCTATTGTATTGTGAATAAACTGCTATGATTCAAACTTCTACTATCTAGTTGGTAATTGCTAATGCGATGCCCTTTTTTTTAAACCTGGATTGACAAAGACTGGCCTACCGAAACGTGCCATGAAGTCGAATACTAATAAAATTAATACAAGAATTTATAACATCGTCTAAGAGTTTTTATCCTGTTGCTTACAAAGAAATACGTCGCTTACCTGGTTCTTGTTCTCTATAACTCTTTAAATATTTACACTACTATTACAACAAACAGATCATGAAGATTTGTTTACACACATATTTTTAAAGATTAGAAGCGTTACCCCAAATATGAACAAGATTTTTTTTGTGTCCAAAGTGCCAAACCGCCGGTCTAGTCGATGGTCAGTCATATCGCCACCCATAGACATAAGAATCATTTGTGTTTTATTTTTCTTAGTAGGATCTTAAGGATTTAGAAATAAATTTTGATCTGCATTGTTTACTTTTTGTGCAATATAACTTATTAAACAGATGATTGCATGCAACTTAGTTTATTGCAATTTTTACCTAATATTTCAAAAATAGTATTAATTTTTAACTTTTGTTCCCTTCGATGTTATTCATTTATCTATAGCGCTCCCATACATTTGAATGTTTGATTTAATATTCCAAGGTTATACTTCGAAAATTTCTATTGTATAAAAATAAACCTCATCAATTAATTATAAAATATTAAATTAATATAGAACGTGTTAGTAGTATTGAAACATATTGAAGATTATCGTACAGTTTTCGCATACAAACTCGTATCGCAACATTCCTGTATTCGCGATTACGTCATCGTACCTTAAGCCGCTTAGACATGAGCGATTAAACGCAATTTGCTAAAACGCCGATGAGGGTATGCGATTATTCACGGCCCACCGCACTGTGTTAAACGTAAAAAACTTAAATATGATTTTTATTTGATTTTTTTTGAGAGGAAGGAATTAAAATAGTTTGAGTATAAGTAGCGTTTGGTCCCTGGCCGAATAAAACAGACGCTATCCGACTCTTGCGTCTACTAGCTACTTCTAATTGCTTTAGGAGCTTCTAAGCTCAACTATATTAACTTTATAATTAAGTAAAAAAGGAAGGCAATTGTAGAAAGAGCAGATTGGATAGTAGAACTGTAAGTATTAACCTAAACAGAATCGCATTATAATGCAAACTGGCTGTTGTTGGAAAATCTGAGCAATCTAACTGAACTACTTACTAAGGACAACAACAAAAAATACATGTTTAGAGTCCTATAAATAGAAATTACGGTGCGTTCGTTCGGTCCATCTAATCTTTGAATGACCAACCAAAGCCAGCTCCACTAAACGGACGCCAATTACTCAAGGACCTTGAACAAGAAATAATCATTCCTGCTTGTTCAAAACGTACGCGATCAGGATCTCCAACAACAATACTCTTTTTTGATGAAGTTTACTTAAATATGATTTTTAATCAAATTATTTGACTATTACTTTTTAAGTCCATATATCATTGTAAAAGTTAAATAAAATGTCGTTTAACAGTACGGTATAGCATGTTTGTGGTATAAAAATACCGCTATATAAATCTTTTACATCCTTAAATATTCTATACATCGTGACAGACAGACAGACAATGTTTGAGACATCGCAAGGATATTATGTCGACACACTACGAGTACTTAAAACTTAAAACTCTGTATACTATTATTTGCAGGATTTTGGACCAGGACCAACTATTGTATCGTTTTCAGTTTTAAGTTACATTAAATAGGAACTTATATTGTGTATATTCGATACTCACAATTCAATATTCAGTATTATATGCAAACAATGGTGGCTACACAAAGCGAGGATTCTCCGACCAGGTGAGGTAATCATGCCTGGCGTACCGCGGCCTTATGGGTGATATTGGGATGTTGTATGTATTTATTTAACTGACGTTAGAATTTCTATTTCGCGATACAATATCAGTATTTACTCTGTGTGTTTTCGGTAGATGTTACTGTAGTTTATATTTGGTAACACTGCATCTTGAAGTCGCTACATGGATAGGCTTTAAATTGGTTTCCTGAAGAATATAATTGGTACTTGCATCAAAATGAAAATAAAACATACATTGCTAACCATTATGTTTTGATTGTTAGTGTATCTTAATAGACTACATAAATGCTCATACAGAATTATCGTTAACGCAGATATAAATAGAAACCAGTTAAAACACTTAATATTGTGACCTGTAACGCCCACCTCAAAAACCATCGGTAACAGAGTATAAACATGGTGAAGATAATCCTGAAGAAAATATCGTAACATTGATTGCTGTTTATCGTGTAGTGAATTGCACTGAAACTTATTTTTTTTTGTTACATTTGTTCATGACTAAACCTTTCATTTGTATAAATGTTGAATTAAAGTTGAAACGTTATATTAAGCAACTTCTTATTACAGCAATGTAATTATAGTAACATACGAGTATATAGTTTAAGAATAAATGTCGTATTCATTTCTTTTTAGGTTGGTAGGTGTTCGAATATTAAAGTTATCGCTCAAAAACAGAAAACAGATTTCATGAACACGTAACACTACACAGAATAATGACGGGTGGAAATCTGACAATAAATCTCGACCAGACTCATATTACGTGGATCACGACCCAATTGTCGTCGGTTGCCTTTATCAGATTTATTTTCAAGCTACACTTGACTGTGGGTTGAACGAGTTGACCGAATGCTCTGAACGGAAAGGGTGTAGTAGTCAAATAGCCAATATTTTTTTCGCCATTTTATTTTTGTAGCCAATTGCGATAAGTGTTTTTCAGAGGAATGTTAAATTTTTATCATGCATTTTGAGAAACGCGACTAATGTTTAATTTGTTAATACAATCTCTGTTTTTGCACAATTTCGCAGGCGGTTCACCTGTTGATAAGTGCCTACTGCCACTACTACTCAAGAGACAGTGCATTGCCGCCCTTTTCATTGCCTCCCTAAAATTTAAACGCGGGTGCGGGTGTGTGAGCTTTCGGTAACCTCACTTACTCGGTGTAAGGTAGAGAAAGAACACTTATCACCGATTATCTGTGAGTCCGTGGTATAACTTCAGTATTGAAGTATCAGTAGGTTCTTATGTGTATAGCGCAGGCCTTCGTCTAGTAGTGAACGGCTATACTGGAACAGCAAGCAGTAGATTTTAATATATTATTTTTGAAAAGGAACTCTCGTGTGCGACATACGAGTACATCCTGATGCAGTGGACTTAACGAACTTGAAAGGAATTCAAAGGACACCCAGAATCAACAATTTATAGATCATACATGTTGCCCCATGTGAGGTTTGAACCTACAACACTCAGCGCAGTAGAAAACGGTGTGGTGATCGCTACAATCATTACGATATCCGTGCAGTCTACATGGCTCTCCCACGGTACAAGCAAATATTACGTTATAACTATTCATTTTACGTTCAACTGAATTTAAATGGAGGGAAAATATGATAATGAATCATATCTATCTCTAGCCCGGTCATGGGTTAGAGCCCGCACAGTCAATAGTCATATTATTCTAGGCTAAATCTTTATACTCAAATGTCTGTCGTAGTAAAACCTACATTCCAATTAAATTTAGTATTTCTTGGACAGGCCGTGTGCTTGTTTACAGTGACTGCAAAACAATCACCAGAACAAAAAGAAACTAATTCGTTTTACCTGCGGATATTACAAAAAAGCAATCGTGAATTTTTAGGGTGACTAGTTTAAACTACTGTTATACGATTTTCAGCTATATTCTTCTGGAATAAGGTTAGTATTTAATATTGTGAATAAGTGTGTTCATTTTGCCGTTCTGTCCGACTTGACACTTAGGTGCAGCGCTCATCTGAATATGACTCATAGTCGGTATTAAGTCCATGGCCGTTGCAGTTTATTTTTTTATTTTATTCTGTTTTTCCTCTTGCATATAAATAAATGCGTTGTGTAAATGTCAACAAAGTAACGCCTACTGAACTTTATTGTTATTAAGACTGTCAGTTCTCATAGACAAGTGAATGGAAAAATGTTTTACACATCCACCTAAGGTACAAAAGATAACCTAGAAGTATAACATTATCATATTACTTACAAATTTGCAGGTATTTTTAAATTCCTTGGCATAAAATTTAACTGGAATTGCAAAACTACCATTCTGTTTATAATACTAATTAACATTTAAGTAAGAAGAGGCAATATCCTTTGTTCGAGATCCTTTCAATCTGCGCTCTCAGCATTACTATTTAATGAGGTAATAATAGCTTCGCATAAGGCGACGCTACCACCATCAAGAATATTGCATTAATTATAATATTATTATACGTAGAGTTTTCTTTCGACTCTCTTATGAGAAACCAAAAGTTATGAAATTTTGGTTTAATTTAGAATGTTAAAACGAGATTTCTATACGTATACGTTTTCACCCCATACCTTTAAATAATCGTGTCGTCTTCGACACAGAATATTTCAATGGCCCCAGTACAAATAATGATTTAGTAGCTATCGGCTTACTGAATTTCCAGAGTGTGAAGTAAATATAAGAGTTTATTCTAATATGAAGAGTAGTAAACATTGGAAATTAAGTAAGATAATTTCACTATTGTATATTTTTAATAAAGAAACACTATGCCAAAGCGGTCACTTTTACCAACAACGGCCTGTCCCGGCTTCGGCTTACACTGTCCAATCCACCGTTGTGATCAATATCTAATCAAATCCATTTCCATTTCAAAAAACTTCTTGTTTCGCCATCTTCGATTTTCAAGTAGTTTTCTATACTATCGTACAGGGAAATTGGAGTGGATTTCTACCTGAGTGGAATAAAATTACAATTAGGAAGTGCCGGTGTTTGATGCGACTCCGTCGATAAGGGGATAAAACGGGGTAGACTGGGTGAAATTTTTTTGTGGAATCACTGTCATTCTTGCTTCAGTTATAGACATTCAGTACATATTAATACACGAACAATATTAAACTTAGAATATGTTCTCAAACATGTGATGCATTACGACACAGAAGAACACAGATAGGTTAAGTGACATTTTAGATCATCCAATTCAATATATATACAATATGTACGTCTACACACGTGTTATACTTTGCAACGGCTTTTATTTCGTGTAGTACTAGGAATACTGCAACGGTCCTGTGTTATTAAGGTAGAAGAGAAAAACAAGCTCGACGCCAAGTAAAAATAACTCTTAAGTACGCTACATTGCATTTATAATTCAATAAAGTCGATTATATGCATAAATCTAACTAGCAAATTGATATCTTCGAACATTGAACCGACGTATGTCATCTATATTTACGTGACAGGCTTGCCAATCTAAACGTATACTCGTGAATGGCATTCCTTAGCGTTGTTGCATAAACAATTCATAGTAAATGTCAGATTGTGTTCGATGTATGGGCTTAGAGCGATGTTGGGTAGTGATACCTGTAAGTGTATTTATGATGTTACGAATTAATGACTAGATTTAAGGAGATAGAGATAGTCCTTTTAGATTTTTTTACAAAGTTGTTTGTCGTTAAAAGTCTACAGCTCCGTTCTAAAACTTACTTCACATATTTCTTCGGTTTTTAAAACATCTTACTGAACATCTACATCTGAATGTATAGACGACCGGACGATATGAACGGACCCCTTTATCAAAATATTTTACTATTACATTTTTGATCTTGTGAGCTATTTTTTAGACAAACCGTCTTTATTGACACTATGCATCAGAAAAGTTAGAAGTTAAAAACTTTTCGAATAACGCACAAAAAGTTTGACAAATGTGTAACCATTTTTACTTACAAAAAAAAAACCTATCTTTTGGTCGTGTGAAATCGAACATTTTTGCTCAATAAATCTCGCTAAACGTAGCCGATAGCATTTTAACAGGCTCTATGTGATACTTTTTTAACTTTAACAGCTTTTGCAGTAACTAACAGTTAAACCTTTACCTAAAAGGAATGACCAATTTGTGCGGTACAACCAATTTAAAACCGTTCACGAATTTACGAAAAATGTTTTTACATTTTTCATACTCGTAAAAGGTTTTAAATTGGTTGTATATACTCGAATTTTTTGGTGATATTCTGTGGAATCTAAAACTTTTTAATAAAAGAAACTAAGCTTGCCGCATGCGGATGAATATAAAATCGGATAACATTGTTGCATGTGGACAATGCATTATTTTTTTCTGTGATGCAAATATTAGTATAGAGCTGCCACAATTAAATCTTATCACTCAGCCATCGTTTCAGCGCTTTATCGCTTAGAAATCAGCTGACTAACAGTACTTGATTTGATGATAAAAGTAATGGACGAAAGGGCAGGACTAAACACATACTATATTTCAGTAGACATCACGATAATGATACAGTGGTTATATAAAATATCGCTGTTAAGCAATTATTGCATTTCACCCAGAGATATTTCTCTTAATCATCATCAACAGCATTTAACAGTCCACTGTTGGACATCCTCGTCCTCCTTCTCCTCCATAGAAAACAGGTTTTGGCGTGCTATACCACGCTGGCCACACAGGATGATATTTTTCATTCTTTTCACACTGATGTCCTGTGTAGTTAGCTTCCTTAGTTGTCACTTATGACACCAATGGCATAATTAGGATTGGTGACACACTGTACTCTTAATTCGTCACCGAAAGTTCCTGGTGCACTTTAAAAAGGTTGGAGCATCGACTGATCCTTTTTTCCTTTTACATGTCAGACGTAAAAACTTCAGTAAATGTATTCTTCAAATTAATATTATTTCAATCTAATAATCGACCGATTCTTATTAATCCAATTTGAAAGGTTAAATATAAAAAACGTTTCAATCTTTCAATTGACATGTATCGGTAAATTACGACCAAAGTTGCATAAAATCATTAAAAATTGTAGCCTTTATGTTATTCCGACGTATAACCTGTGTTACTGTAAAGTTTTATCCAAATCCGTCCAGTAGTTTTTTCTTGAAAGAGTAACAAACATCCATACTCTCAAACTTTCGCAATTACAATATTAGTAGGATATTAGGTTACCATTTACGTCGTTGAAATGTTTCTGAAAATTTTCATTTCATTAATACGCATTGCAATTCCATTAGTATGCACTGAAGTCAATATGCCTTTTGAAAGCAATACGGAATCAATATATAACTTTTATGTTTTTTTATTCCTCTTTGATTTTATTCGACAAATGTACTATGAATAAACAGTGGTATGGATTGTGAGGAATGCAGCATGGAATTTTTAAAAAAATATTTGTTGAAAAATATGGTCTATTTTATTATTTGCTCAACGAAAAACGAGGCGTGTGAGTTATAAAAATATGTTTCGTTTTCCACGTTTTGTGAACAAATTGAAATTTGTTGTAGTCGCGAATGATATGTTCCTGCCTCAGTTTCCAAAAATCTAAAAGAAACATAAATTCTTCTGCAAAAAATTTAGAATGGCAAAAGTATTCATAGCAGAATAAAATGTATACAATTAATGTTTCAAAAAAGTCATTTTTTTCCTTTGATGGCAAACTTAGTTTATTCAACTTTTCTGTTATTTCAATTCCATTGAAACGATTTTTATTTGATCAAATGAAATATTTACTTTTATTTGAAGTTTAATATAATAATTTCTTATCTCTATCTTCTTTTTTCCTTATTTATATGTTGTTGACAAAAACCGCTTTTGAAATGTTTTTTTTTCCTCTTATTATTGGCTGTTATTTTATGAAGTTTGTTCATTCATTTAATGCTAGCTGTCCCGTCACACTTCGTTTTATCAAATGTTATTGATCTGTTGCAGGCGAATAGAAAAATTAAATAAATAAAATATATTTCAAACCGATCACTTTATTTCGTTTGATTGACGTTAAATGTTTGACAGCTACAAACAAGTGTTTTTCGAGACAAGCTACAAACAAAATGATATCCCTAGCCTTTATAAATCCCACGATTGTTTGGGGTCGGCTACTAGTTCAATCGGTTTTGCTAGAATATTAGTTTTTCCACAGGATTACTGGCATCGGACCTCCGCAACCCTGATGGCGAAATAAATTCGAAGGTTAAACTAATTTTCAGTATATTTGAGGGTCTTCTCAATGACGTTCCACAAATATGCTTATGACAATCAGAGCCACCGGCTTGACGTGTTCTCCAATGCGCGGCCGTGAAGCAACGCCAATCCCCGTATTTTGGACTGTTATTAGCTATTTTTTATAAGAAAAACCCAATGATACTTCTTGTTTCGCAGTCGCATACACTAACCAATAGACAAACGAGAAGGTTGCCTTAATGAAAGTATGAAAAAAAAAAGATGGATTGATCTAAAGCAACTCGTCCTGAAAAAAGTCGAGTTATTTTGTTTCATAAATTAAATCGTGACTCAATATTCGTACCCTGTTATGTTTCTCGTAATAAAATTCATTCAATAGAAATTTTATATAAATTATGTATGCATCAATATTTGTCAAATTTCAATAGAATTCTGGTGTTAACAATGCGCAAACAAACCACGTGAATAAAAAAACTACTTCGTTTGAATTTAAATCAGGCATTATACTAAGAATTTCACATATTTCACACACGATATGACTATGACAAGCAGACTGCTGATCAACATACTCAAGCACAGAACAATATTTGGTTTTGAGTAGAATTCGAACCCACTACCTCCAGCTTGGCAGTCAGAGTCACTAATTACTAGTAATTCACTTGACCATCAAGCTCGTCGATTCATTTTTATTAGCAATCGTGGCGATTCTTCGTTTATTTTATATCTAATAAAAGGTGAAACAGATGAAAAGGAAGACAAGTTTCATCCCGTAATAATCATTTGAAGTCAACCGGTCAGTTGTTTTTCCAGATACAACTTTAAGTAAGACATTTATTGTAGACACCCACTTAATCATTACAATAAAACCATCAATGTACACATGTGATTACGCATCAATAAACTTTTAATATTTTTACTAGCTTCCGCCCGCGACTTCGTCCGTGTGAAATAGTTACTTTGGGCTGACGCTTACTTACCCACGACCTTTTTTATATAGGTGAGTGAGGGAACAATTCTGTCATACATGATTTATGCGAAAGGTTAACCGTTTACGCAGTGCAAACAGCGGAAGCCCTCAATAGGAACAAATTCTCCCGATTTTGAAACATTCTTCATTGGTGCTCTGTCCCTATTGATCTTAACGTGATGATATATAGCCTATAGCCTTCCTCGATAAATAGACTATCCAATACAAAATAAAATTTCAAAAGCGGCCTGTAGTTCCTGAGATTAGCGCCTTCAAACAAACAAACAAACAAACTCTTCAGCTTTATACTATTAGTATAAAGCTGAAGAGTTTGTCTGCCGTTTTTCTGTTGTTATAACAATAACAACAGAAAAACGGTACCTATTCAAAAGTTGTAATATTGATTACGACGTTTATAATGACAATAATCATGAATATGACACAACAATTGGGTTTTAGTTTACAAAATTCGACAAAAGCTTTAGTAAGCAATAACATTTTCCACTACAAATTCCAAACGGGTATCGCTTACTTTACAATGGCGAATTAATTTCCCAACTAAATAAAACAAACCAATACACCGAATTCAGAAAGTATAGAGGTTCACACAAATTTTGCAACTGGAAATTGGTAATTACTCAATTGTAAATATTGATATTGAAACACCAGTTGTGTGTCTAACATTCCTTTTGATATAGGCAAATGGAGGCTCATAATTTGGAGTTAATATAACGCGTCTATTCACGTATTATTAACAGTAATATGGTAACTATTATATGATGATGATTATTATATATTATATTATGAACATTATTTTAACTTGTGAAGAAAGTTTTAGAAGTTTTTTGAATTCATACATCTCACACAAGGCTGTCTAATTCACAAACCAGTTGAAAGTCTGTAACTGTTCTGGGATTTGTTCCAAAACTAGGCAAAGATTGTACTATAGAAGTTAAACACTTGACAGTCAAACCTTATTTTAAACAGACTACATACATACAAGTATGTTCAGCAGTGGACGTCTTCTGGATGATGATGATGATGATGATGATGATGACATACATATGATGTAAATAAAGGACACTGATATACAACAAATTTAATTGAGATCATAAAATGTGTTTAATTCATTCATCACTTAAAATTTTGTTAAAAGCTTTACGTGGTTTTCTTTGATCAACCAATAAATTATCGCGATTTATTCATACAAATCCAATATTGTGTTAATTAAAGACTACGTTCGATTAAGGGCATCACGGGCGGATGTGAGACGGTTTATTGGACATGACAATTTAAATTACGATACCGATTATTCTCATTATCTCTACACGCCTCTTTGAAACTGTTAGGTGAAGTGTAATTGAAGAATGTGGAGGGTATTCCTTGATTTATCACTAGAATTACATTGTACATAAGTGTCACTTGTTCAAGTTTATCCATCATCAGTGTGGGTAGTTTATTAGCTCGTCAAAATATTCGATAGTCTCGGTGGAAATACTAGTTGAATTTATCTTTTTTCTTATCACATAGAAGTACTTTCTAATCACTCATAACTTTTTGTTCTTTGTAAATAGGTTTCTATTATGTTGCCTACGAAATTAGGTTTGCATAAACGTTATAAATTAATTTGACTAATTGCTAAAAGATGTGATTGTGTTGAAAGTGGCATTATATTATTAAATATATTCTGTCTTATGCCATACAACATTTATTTTACTTATATGTTTAATTAACATTGCTGTCCTTTTAAAGAGCGACAACCTTCTTGTATTTCAGAGTAGCTAACGTCAATGCGTCAGTTACTTATACCCTTAAGGGTATCGTCATGCTATCGTAGTCCACTGCTGGACAGAGGCCTCTCCTATTGCCATTCTCTTTAATACCATGCCAGGAGAAAATTTACACTGAATCCTTAAGCTTAGTAAATTTAGCCGTCTTTACTGCTAGTAAGAACGTTAAGTACTTCAAATAGGGCGGCAGCACCTTTAAGTACGCCATATTTTTCTTTAATTTTCACACAACATCAATTTTTTGTAAATACTTTATTGTTTTTAATAAAAATCGATCCTAATAACAAAAGTTTTTATTCAACCAACAATATTTTAAACAATAAAGAAAGAACTAACCCTTTAAGTTTAAAGAAAAAAACCATCAGTGCTAACGACTGAAGCCATTTTGATAACGAACATTGTCTAGACAAATAGCACCTAGTAGTAGTCACAACAAAACTATTTGCACGTCTTATACATTTAGAAGGAATGTCTTATAACTTGCACCAGAAAACTCGAACTTTCATTGTTACGACTTCAAGTAACGTAATAGATTAAATAAATTACGACAACTGTAACATTTTCCAGGCTAAGTTTTGACAGCGTCTTTGCTGGACTCACTCACACTTACAAATAAATGTGGTCTATTCCTCGGCAGTTGTTTTGGTTGCTAACTAGCTTGTGTTGTCCTTGTATGCCGTACTACGCTTTTACAATATTTTAGAAAATTGGTTTACTGGTTGAGACGTGAAATCAAAACAAATAAACTAATTTTTCATTTTACATTACTAATAGAGAGACCAGGTCGTATAGACAGCGTGGTGTAGTTGGCCAAAAGAGAGAGGCAGGAGAGGTCTAATTCCGGCAGTGGACAGTTAAAGAGTGTTGATGATTAATAGAGAAGCTGATTATTGAAAAAACTCTGACTATGAAATTTTATTAATTAGTAAATATTTAAAATTTACAAACTAGCGTTATTATTATTGATATACATAATAGCCATTATGACTCTCGCGGTAAAGATGAATCTAAAAACTTTCGGATGCTCTAATAACTCTTAGACTATGAGACCATGCAAAAAAATATAACTACGTACTCTTTTCGGGGGCTTTCTGCTACGAAAATGAACTTACTGAACTTCTACATGTAAATAAATATTATATTAAAAAAGTAAAAAATATACAGAGAAATATTTACGTAAATAATGTGATATACTCCTAGCCGTCTAGTCGCTAGTCTTAACGGAGACTAATCAAATACGCAGGAGACATTATAGTGTACAAGTGTGTGTGCAAGTACAGGAGCGCTTTCTGTTCCCTCAGTTTCACTATCCGGTGGGGACGGTTATCTGACACGACCACGAGAGAACAGGCGTGCGATTGACGGCTTTACTTGTTCTCTGAGACACGGGGGTTAAGACCCCCAACTTCCAAACTTAGGATCAGAAAAACTCAATAACTCATATTGACCTGACCTAGGAATCGAACCCGGGACCTCTTGATCGATAGTCGTATACGTTAACTACTAGACCAGCGAAGCAGTTATTGCTATAAGTAAGCCGTATGAACATTATATGTATTTAAATGACATCTTCGTTCTTAAAATTGTTAAATAAAGCGGTTAAAATCATACAATACAACAATTACTGTACCAAAGCCAAATTACATGTTTAGAATCCATTTACTATTTACAGAAGCATTTACAGGCACCGTAATAACTTTAAAAAGTCATTGTAAATGTCTGACGACATAATCTAAGTGGTTGGGTGTAATCATGTATTATTCTAGTTTCCACAGCACAGAAGTAAACACCTGGAGCGATTACAGTATTTATTAACTTGTTGCCTCGTATAAGCAACCTGTGGAACAAATTGTTGCTATTGCCGGATCGATACAACCTTTAAACCTTGAAGAATTTATAATTGTGTGTTTAGTAATCTATACCTGTCTACACTTATAACAAAGGAGTATTTTTAATTATATTTTTATATACGCTGGCTCAGAAAATCCCTTAGAACATAAAGAAACTGTCTGTATGTAACACAATTACACAAAAAACCATTGAACAGATACTTATTTAATAAATTCCTGTTCCGCTTTAGTGCCACATTATAAATCACTGCATGTTTTTTTAGACTATATTCTAGTTTGTGTGCTGTATATATATATATACAGGAAGCTAGAAGCTGCTTTTAAAATATCAAATACATAGTGGCCCAGCGATATACGCCGGGGCATTGAGACTACGGACCTTTGAAATAATCCTTACAAATTTAAAAATAACCGTATAGAATATAAAAAATATCATCATCAACAGCCTTTTACAGCCCACTGCTGGACATAGGCCTCTGCTTAGCAAGGTTTTGGCCTACTATACCACGCTGGCCAGACGGGTTGCAATAGGATTTGTTTCAAGTTTTCCTTCTCTTTGTAATGATGTTGTCTTGTATATTTGGTTCTCTTAGTCGCCTTTTACGATACCCACGGGATGAATACGGGTGGTAACACTATGTATTCTTAATCCGTCACCACACGGACTTAACCACCAAAAAAATATAACCACCAAATATTTTTCAGGATTTCTGTTAGTGTTAAAATTGGAATAGTTTAATTTGACCCCTTAAAATTTATCACGACACGTACGCAGTTATGCCTTAATCTTAATATAGCATAAAATGAAGTTAGTTTTTGTTCATACACGCTTCGCTTTTACGCTTGCCGATTAGAGAGACTCAAAAGGGAGGTTTATATGTATAATACATGTACATTATGGTCGAGGAAAGCCGAGAATTTCAAAATTTCTCACCCGTGCAAATTCTAAGGTAATATCTAAACTCAAATTGCACGCGCAGGAAATTGCACGCACAGCTAGTTAATAAAAAAAAAGGAAAAAAACAAATTCTCACCACAAACGTTGTAATAAAGAATATAGCTTTTGAGTTACTAATGTCTACGAATGTATTTTAAAAGAATAATTAAAACAAAGTAACTAAAAGTAATGTAGAAATGCAAAATTATTGAGTTCAACTATTTGAATAAGATAGGATTATATTGTAATTATTTTTAGTTACTCTTCTCTTAGCTTTAAAATAACACACTTCAGAGTTTTCTTATTCTTAGAAAGGCCTAACAGAGGAAGAGCTTCAAATACAGTGAGCAGTCGCATAAAGTTGCTTAAAAGAAAAGTTTTAGGCTAAATAGAAAAATATGAAATGCACTATTACTTAATACGGTGTAATTAAGTTATTTAATTATTTCTTAATTTAAAATTTTAATTAAGAGAACACTTATTCAATTTACTGTGTTCTAATTAAATCGTTTATCAAGTCCTACGTATTTGTTTAAGTCAATATTAGTAATTTTCTTCCAGATGGCGCCTTTTTAAATGAGTATTTCATATACACATTACTCAATACTAAACATCACACACATCACAACATCAACATCTACAATGTGCTGCCAAAGAGTCTTCAATCCTTTGGTGTAGTCCAGTATCTTTTTTTATATGTATTTCTATGGTAATCTATGCCGATGTCAACAATTCTACCAATATCGAATGTATGATGAAGATGCGTGTTTATTAACTCTGAAGGATATCACTGCAGAACTATTATTTTAGACACCTGAGCTTTAGACACGCGATATCAACAGTATCAAGCTCGCAAATAACTCAGGTTGCATGCCTTCTCAACTTGAAACTAGAAACTTACAAGAAATGTTGACATTGACACTTAGAGCTGAACTTCTCACGTGTTAATCGAAACATTCCGGGATGTGGAACTAAATTTAGTACACTCTATTTTGCTGGAACTTTGGTTTACACAAAATCTTGAAATTTGTAGACTTAGACTGTAGACCTTACATGGTTTTCTTTACAATTCATACATTATTTACAAGTCCTATTAAACAAAATGGTAGTTTAAAGTCATTAGTTTTATTATTTTAAAATAAATGTGCAGTTGGAGTGCTGTACTAGTGAACGAATATAAATTCAATATAAGTGTCATGTCATATTATATTATATTGTCAAGGCATGTAGGGATCTGAATAGAATTCTCTACGCAAATTGAACTATTTGCCCTGACTGATACATTAAAGCAAAGCCTAAACCACGATGACGGCAGCTGATTAAGCCTGGAACGTTAACTAAGGTTTTATTTTAAATCTACTTTAAAGGAAGGTATGAACGGTTGCAATGCAGCTCGTCACTTTCAAAGTAAGAAAGAATAAATAGGAAATAGTACTATTGTTATTTCTTTTATATTTTAGTTTTATATAATAGCAGGGGCAGCTAATAAAAGTTTCCAAAGTGACACAGTCTAAATAAATCAGAAGTCTTGTGACTTATCGTAATGTGTAGTTAGGTGTGTCACAGATTTAATTGCAACAGATGATCTGAAAATTGTGCCATTAACATGTATATAAAATAATGTGATTGGTACTTGTTGAAGTTAATTACACGTGCAATATGTATGCACGTATGATTAGCTTCTGCAACACATGTGCTATTTACAATAGGCTGTTTGCGTTATTCAGATATCGTCGCTGCTGCGTCCTGTATTGTTTGTACGTTCATGCTGTCATTGGCAGAAAACTTGAATGGGAGCGCAATGTCACTGCGGGTGTGCGGAAATAGAAAATACGTTACAATTATATGTACGAGTAGTACAGTAATAATTGTTACATGTATATATTGTTGTGTAAATCCAGTATTATATAATTAGATTATATTTTCGTTTAATATTTTTTGATTAATAGTTATCGATATTTTTATGTGCTGTACGAATGGCATGATGGTTTAACCGGTTACCTTGCCAAGTCCTGTTGTGCTGAGCGTTCTGATTCGACCCTCACAAGGGATAACACAACGTGGTCTCACAAATTGTTGTACCGAGTCTTTGCCGTTTCTCTTCTAATAGCTCTCAGTTATTTATATCCTTTTTATGTTCATTCAGGATATATTTGAATGAGGACCATTTCTTAAAAAAAAAATTTACCAGATCATCAAATTGGTCGTGTTAGTGAGAGGAATATTACATTAGCACATTTTACACGAAAACGTTTGGTGAATGCAAACTTTATACCAAACGCCATTTCCGATAGTTCAATTAGTCTAATTTAGGTATTCGGATAGGGTTATATAAAACCAAAATGTGCCAACATCACTCGTGATTGTTTTAACTTTGCTTGTTAGATTCAGCTTAGTACGATTCTATTAAATATACAGTTAACATGGTTTAAATAAAAAATTCGCTTTCAATTTTTATAAATTTTTTGTTCAATGTTACTTTTTTGACCGTTTTCTCTTGTAATTTTTAAGTTTTATTTATTGTTGATTGTAAGTTAATCTATATACGAATATAAACGTGTACATTTGTATAAAATTTAAATTTGACTTTAAAATAAAATATGATTTTTTGAAACCTTCAATATTTTTTTAATGTAGTTAAATTTTAATTTCATAAATAAGACGGTCCCTGACTAAAATCCTTTCGCCATAAAACGAACACTCTAAAGTATATATAGGCAAATGCTGAGGCTTGGCAACCCTTCCAATTACACGAACTCACAACCCCTTGATTCGCAAATTCGGCCCCTCCAATTGTCCCCTTTTGCAAATTTAATTGAAGGTAATTGCATAGTGTGACGTCACAAATAGAGTTGTTTGTTGTCTTTTGTACGCGTCTGTCTACCTGAAAAAATTCAACAAAGTTTTCAAATATAGTATATATAATATGGTAAAAGGAGAACATGAGTTTAGGATCAGACAGATCACATAGCTCTGTATGTGAGATGTGTAAAGTTGAGTTTGAAGTTGTTATAATTACTTATATGCATTAGTGCACGCAAAAACGATGACCGATAGGGACATAAAGTTCTTGAGTAGAGACAGCGTACTGGAAAATGCATCGTAGGTAGGCCAGTGGTCCGACGACCTGGTGAGGATCGCGTGCAGCGGTTGGATGCGGGCTGCATGGGACCGGCTGTTGTGGAGAACTTTGGAGGAGGCCCAGTCCAACAGTAGACGTCTTTGGGCTGCGATGATGATGATAATGACATCAGAAAATTCGGCACTAATACATCTCAAAGACACGATAAACAGCGTTCAAAGATTGTTTTTATACATTTTTCTTGTTCATTTTCTTCCTCATTCTAATATAACCATAATGTGCCACAGCAAAACGTAGCACATTACAGCTGTCTATTAACAAAATGCTATAAACAGATACTGCTCTGCAGGAAATAATTATTATTCACTCTACTCTGTTATGCTACAAACTCAGTACTAAACAAAATCGTTAATTTATACATCATTATATAAACATCCAGTTAATTACTCCCGATATTCCTTACAAAACCAAGTCAATATTATTGCAATATAATATCTGAACTCGGCTCCCATACGCTAGCGTGCGATGACGTCATCCCTAATGGTATACTGTACACGCATACCAGAGACCAATTACGGTAATATTAACAATTATCACTTACAAAGAGGACTATTGTACCACTACTCGCGTGGTTTGGGGTAAACATTTTGTTAGCTCGGTAATTTCGTTGTATTTATAATGTTTTAACTGAACATTCATATAAATATAAGGAATGATATATGATATGGCAATAATCTCTACAACAGTAATGGGAAGATGAACAAATTGGGAATGTATCAGATAAGGAAAGTACTTGAATGGATGGAGTGGGTGTGTCCTTGGAAACGTCAGATACCATATATGTCTTTAAAGAAGCTGTTATCGCAGCAGAAAACTCTCTTGCTATTGTTAATGAAGATGAGGAACTAAAGAGCAGCAACTCACTTGTGCCCTCTGATATTGTAAGTGTCTATGGTCAACAATATCGCTTACTTTAAGTTGGCTCGTTTACTCGTTTGCCGCTATATCACTAAAAAACGGAACCAGTAATTAGGATTACCGACAGAAGTGAAAATTAAAAACTACGTTTTGAAATTTCAAACTGAATTGATATTGTTCAAACTTAAAATTTCATAATTGCCGAATCAAAATGTTTAATATTAATCTGATTTTCACATCTAACGGCATTCCGAGCAACTTATATAAATATACACGTTTAAATGATTCGTATGGTGACGGGTCAAGAACACAGAGTGTCATCACACTTATTCACCCCATGGGTGTCGCAAGAGGCGACTACGGAAACAAACTCACTGTAAAAAGTAGAAAAACTTGAAATAAATCCTATACAGACCCGTCTGGCCAACGTGGAATAGTACACCAAGACCTCCTTTCTGAATAGAGGTTTATGCACATCAGTGGATTATTAAAAGCTATTGATGTAGAAAATAAGAGTGAAAACATATCAAAAATAAACACACACACATATAATCGGGTATATACAATGGGCCACGGCGCGTGCATTCGGTACGTTACTGACGCAAACCCATAGAATTTTCCCCACCAAGTGCAGCTATAGTAATTTCCACTTCAAACAAACACATTTATGCTCTGTAACGGTAGGCGAAAGCGGGTAATAGGCAAGATAAGCCCTTTCTGGACTTCACTATAATTAATATAAGAAACTTTATACTATGAAAATCTTTATTTTGATAATAATAATGCCAAAAATAATACTATACAAAGTAGCAATAATTCAAAAGTTTAACGTATTGGTTTTCTTAAGATATGCTCCTTAAATTTTTTGTTTGTTGATACCGCGATGTAACGCACCTTTTAAGTAAACAAACCAGTCTTCACCCTGCCTTCGTAACGTTACTTTCTCCACACATGCTGTGCTACTGGCAGTAACAAACACCTCATTGTATACAGTGTAGAGACGGACATAATATGTACAAGTATGCATACATACACTGAGCACTGTGTTTTTACCTACATCATCATTATCATCATCATACATAGAGGAGATATTCACGAGAAATCTAAATAGTATGATAAAAATGTTAGGTATTTATTTTGAAGTAACTATTTAGAAATCCGCTCAGATAGGTACATCTTAATATAATATTGATAATAAATAACTGAAAAAATATCTGAAGGCGTATACGTATGTAATTGGTTTGTCAGTCAATTAGTTTACAGTCGATATATTTGTCATAGACGTATAAGTACTAAATAATGAGACTTTGATATTTTTAGTTCCAACAAGATTTTTTTGATTTTTACATGAGTTTAAGATAGTAACAAAATATGGTATAAATCAGTAGATTGTAAATTGTCTGATAAAAAATTATGTTTTAGTTATTATGAAAAGCAAAACTATCCTTTTGAATTCCAACAAGTACTTAGGATATGTAAATTCTGACGCTCCTGTCTTAAATCTGGATATCATTATCGTCATCGCCTATCGCGGTCTACTGCTGGACATAGACATGGGGGAGCCCATTGCACACCACTTTGATCGATTTTGGGCTAGTCGCATACAACTCCTGCCAGCCATCTTGCGTAATCATCACTACTCCGTCCACACTACATATAATCATATCATAAATACAATTACGTTTATTGCCCTAGAGGGATAGGCATAGGCATATATGTATATTTAACGCTCACATTTCGCTGGTATCTTGGTCTCACCTAATAGGTGGCGTGTATGTTGCCGTTAATTGGAATGTTTTGTTCGTCAGTTTCACCCGTCGATCAGCAGATGCAGTAATTACGGATGAGGTGGACTTTGAGCCCTAACTTTTTGGTTTGAACACTATACACCTGAGTGCTGGATAGATATTATATATTCTTATACAGTTTCTGTTCCAAAAGCATAGTAGGTAGTTTTTAATAAATAGTAAATACAGTCTTAAGAAATAATCTTCCTCGGTGATGTTCTTTAAAATTTGAACTAAATATAAACTTAAATTTAATACATATTGGTAATGATATGGAATATATGTAATACAATTTTTTAATCTAAGTAAAAACATACTTACAATTTGAGTATTTAAAGCTTTGTGAAACCGAATTATGAATTCGAATAATCAACTCTCACTAAATAACATGCATTTATAAAATTTTCAACAACTGACAAATTTCTGAACTTATTTTAATGAACACGCTATTTTTAATGGTTTAACTAGGAGCTGAAATTAGTTTTTAAATAATTTATTTTTATGAATACAGAGATCCTTAATAACACTAGAATTAAGGCTGAGTGTAACAGAATCCATTGTGTTAAATTCTGAATTTGACCACAACGAAGATAAAGGTGATTTTCATGTTGCATATAGACACCTTGAATGAAGAATTTTCGAATGAGTTATGCTTTAGATTACGCCACGAACTAAAATTGTTCCAAGCGTATTATTATATCAGCTCTAATCACGCCTGATAAGAATGTTACAAATCCGTGTGATGACGGATTGAGAATACCATATGTCACCAGTCTTATTCAACTCGTCACTGTCAAAAGAGACGACTAAGGGATTCAGCTACACAGAACAAAACCATTGCAGAAGAGAAGGTAAACTTGAAACAACGTTATAGCCATATAACCTGTCTAGCCAGCGTGGTATCGTAGGCCAAAACCTCCTGGCTAAGGAGAAGCCTCTGACCAGCAATGGACTATTAAACGCTGTTGGTGATGATTGATGAAATATCACAATTGTAATAATAACTTTATTTCATTAAATCATACTAATTTGTTTTGATCACTAAAGGATTCATCAACAGCATTTAACAGGCCACTGCCGGCCCTGGGTCTCTTTTTAGGAAGCAGGTTTTGGTCTTTTACACCACGCTGGCCAGATGTGTTGGTATATCAGTTGTTTTCCTTTCTCTTTGCAGTGATGTCCTGTTTAGTATGCCCCCTTAGTCGCCTTTTAGGACACCTTATATATGTATATATAAGGTGTCCTAAGTGTGTGGAGTGTACTCCATATTCTTTATCCGTCACCGTGTGGTGAGTCATCACTGTAGGATTATTATTACTAAAGGAGTAAGTACTATAAGTAATGTTCTTTAGGTAGTAGAGCCACGCTGATTTCAGCACGAACGGGCCGGCTCGACCGGGACAGTACTACCCTCCCACAGAAAAACAACCTAAAACGCCAGCATCCGTGCTGTCGTGTTTCGTTGGTGAATGCGAGACCGGAGGCCATTTGATGCAGGGGTGACAGTTATCGTGATAACTATGTGAGCCTTACCCTTCCACTATGACTGTCATTCCTTTTATGTCCCCAGGCGTGGCATGAAAAAATATCTCACGAGGCCGCTATAGTGTGGGTCACCACACTGCATTGTCTGCATTTGCAATGAGTATGGTGACTACAACTTTTTGGATTCTATTCTGGCTTGCCATCAGGTAGAGTAGAGTCACTTTGGCAGGCTCTTCAGGTAGAAAAAAAAAGTCTATTAGTCTATTAATATATAATCGGAAAAGGATGAAGTGTTTTTATTCATAGTTCGCAAATATCTTAATGCAATATTAAATAGTACTAAAATGTATATTTCTGTTTACAGGTACATCTTCACGGCTGTTTTACTTTTGATAACCTTTAGACCATGGGTGGTCTGAACAACGAGGACATCATGTAGGTACCCGCTGTGCGTTAATGTTGTGGATTACACTTATTTTAATATTAAAACTTTACAACTGAAATATAATTTTGCCAATGATGCTGTGCGATATTTGAAAATTTCGTCTTATTTGTGCATGTTTATTTGTTAAGGAGACAATAGATCACTCGACAGTTTTTGCAGAGTAAAGAAAACTCGATCAAAATTCAAAATTATAGCAGAATATCAATTGATTGTTAATTACACAGAAATTTTAAATTAGGAAAATTATTTTCAAATTTATTATTGTGTTAGCGGTGATGGGTATTTATAAACGCTATTTCAGTGATTTGCATACGACATTACTTTCTATTATCAATTGGACTAGAAGTCTAAAAAAACCTTTGAGCAATGTTTTAACTTACACCTTTAGTCTATGTAGGTATATGAAAACTCTTAATAAAAAAAATATTTCGTCATATTAATTACTAACAATAATATTGCAATACTAAAAGATCATTATTAACTTAGAAAATGTTAAGTCTTACTCAATGTCCGAAATGTAAAGACACAGTCTTACACCGCTACTATGACTGTCATTCCTTTTACTTCCCCAAGCGAGGCGTGAAATCCGTCCATAGTGTGGGTCACTATACTGCATTGTCTGCATTCACAATGAGTATGATGACCACAATTCTTAGATCCTATTCACGCTTTCCGTCAGGCAGAGTCACATTGGCAAGCTCTTAAAATAGAAAAAAAATATTAAAAGACCACTTGTTTATTTTTCTTCAAATTCTAAATGTATTTGAGTAGGCAGCATTCATAACTAGACCCTTAGATTTATGTACATGATATATTACGAACTTAACGGAAAATAAATTTAGCTTCTATCTACTTTATAAGATATTGTGTATATATTAGCATTTATACACGTACCTGGCGGGGGAATTACCAATGTTGAATGAAATTAAGCTAATAGAATCAAGAGGTTCTATGATACATCAATCAAATAAGCGCGTGAAAACTTATTTGTTTACATGACAAGTACGTGCAAGTAACACAGGTAAAAGTAACGTGTTGCGTTTATAAACATCACTAGTGCATCCGATGGTGTGCTAAGAAAGTTGACTCGTTGCAAGAGCCGGCATATTTTATGTTAAACAAGACATTTTAAATACTTAATACAATATTAACATAGGTTTTACAATGCTCTATAGAAAGTAGCAGTGTGTTGTAGCGAATCTAAACAAATATAGAAGACTGAAGTATCAATATAAAATAAATTATTATAATGTAATGTTATAAAGATATAGCGTTCATTTGTTTTGTCGAACGGTCTAGAATCTCCGGAATAACAAGTTCTAGTTTAAAAATTATTTTAGTGTAACGTAACCCATGTATCTTGCGAGGCTATGAAAATACGAATAGAAGTCGACTTTTACTTAAAAATGTAGAAAGGCGATGAAAATTAATTCCTGTTAAGTATCAGAAATAAGACGGTAAGGTCAGCAGCTTGTTTGATAAAAGTTGTACATTATAGAACACTCATTTCATAAACATATTTTTTGAATTTACAAATTCTCTTTATCAGTAACTTTGTATTGAAAGGAATCCGTGACAGTCACCCTTCAAGCTAAAAATAGACAAGGAAAAGAATTCGGTATAATTTGAATCGGATTGTTGTTTGACTCATATAAAAGTTACACAATCGTCTTCAGACGGTAAAAAAAGTAAATGAAGTTAAAAAACACAAATGAGGTTAGGGAGCCTGTACTGGATCACTACATGAAATATATGATTTAATTATGTAAAAATCAGTATAGTATTCACCTCATATCCGATTTCAAATAATAATAAATTGATATCTTATATCCTAACAATTAAATGACTTGCCATTAACTAAAGCTATCAATGTTGCTCATAGATACATTACAGAGAGATGCATATCATTCACCGTGGATAGTTGATGGTTAAGCATAAACATGTTAGATGTAGGTCATCAATAATTGCATGAATCTGAAGCTCCTTTGTCTCATGTCGTTATTTACCATGAGTTATTTATTTATTTAAACTTAATGAACATGTTGTACAAAGTCAGACTTAATGCCATGGGGCATTCTCTCCCAGTCAACCTTCAGGTGATGTAGAAACACGATGCGGTAGGTGCAAAGGTGAAATAAAGAAGTTGACATACATTACTAGTAAAATATTATTTTATATAAACAGTACATACACAATACATAAACATACATGTATATAAAATTAATACAATATTTCATATAAATGCTCACTCGGGTACCATCGTTAGTCAGTGAGTTAAGTTTAAACATAAAAAAAATACTTGTAGTAAGTAACTGAAGCACCTATTAATAAATTATTTTTGGAAAGGAATTTACAGTTATATGTACCCAAATGAAGCACGAAATAAGATTAACCATGCGAGCAAAGTCGTACTTAATTGTATTATGAGCATGATGTCAAAGTATATTGCGCTTTGATTCTTTCGCATGCAAAATATCTAAATTAGTATAAGTTATAAACGAGAATTAACGCGATTAATAGACATTATATGCTTATAATTTTCCTGATGTTTCGATCAAGTTGCTCTGGCGGTAGCTCACCGTCGTGTAATAAGAAAAAAATATGTAAAAAGAGATGAGTTTGAAAATCTATTAATTATATATTCAAATATATAGCAAAAATGGCCACTAGATATGAATATAATATTAGTTATTATTGAATGTTGATATAGTTGCCTAATTTATTTACTAATATACGTGTAAAGAACTAACTTAAAAAGGTCAATGACAAGGTCAAGATATATTTATCGTAAAATAACGCCTTAAAACCGTAAGTACACTGTTAATTCTTAGAACAAGCCGTCTTAAGAACAGGGTCGTTTATACTCCCATTAAACTTAAAATAAACTTTGTTGTTTATTTATTAAAACTTTGTAGTAATAAGCTATTACGTTATTTACGTCATGTCGGTTTAAAAACCTGATTACTTCATCTCCGGAAGTGTAAGAGGGCTTTAAGCCGTGTAATAACTATAAACCACATGGCTGATGTCAGTTTTCGGTTTTTAACCACTTTAAATGATGTTTCTTACGAAATACACGCCACGCAACTAAACAGTACAGACTTTAATACATTGTACGTGTGCATATATGGGTCTACCTCTCTGGCATATTGAGTGGGATTAGAACTCGAAACCTATTGATCGCAAGTCCTAACGCTTGATGTTGTACTATTCTACATGTGTGTGCGGTGGGATGTAGGTCACCATTTCAGAGAAAATTCAACTAATCGTTGCTAGGTAGTGATATATGTTATTACATGTTCAATTTAGGCAACGTAGTATCTCAATTTTGAAATTGCTTGTTGGTAATCTTGTGGATAATCTTCTAACAAGTTCTTTTATAAAATTAATGACGCTTACTTAACAATAACTAAAACTAGCATCAATTAAAGTAAGTTATTGGATGGTACTATGTAGCGTAGTAAAAGAATTTAAAATCAGATTCAAATTAGTTCATGTAATATTGATGCGTTATTACTGTATACTAAACTGATAATATTCTTTATGAGATAACTACGAGTTAAACTGTATTGGTACTATTTAGCTCTTTACAATGGCATAGGAATATTTTCTCCTGAGATGTCTGACTTATTGGTGTAGTTCTTGGTGATTGTTAAACCAGACATACAAGCACGATTTCCATTCAGAACACGTCAATAGCCTTCCTTTCAATAACCTTTACACAAAAACTTTTTATAATATGTGGGCCCATAATATATCACACATTTTAAAAATATTTACTGTGTAGAATTTGAAGAAACACGTACTGAAGAATATATATAGACTAAAATTCTTACAAGACACCGAAGTACGGTACGTTTAAATAATATTATATTAATTTCATGAATAGATATTTGACTCGTCTGTTGACCCAGCGGTTGGTGATCCTGACTGCTAAACCAGAAGTCGTGAGTTTGATTCTCACGTAGAACAAATGTTTGTGAATTGAGCGTAACCGTTTCTTCTATGCGTAGGTGTAATGTATCTCTGAAGTGTAGATATTTAGAAATATGTAAGTATGGTTATCAGTAGTTCGGTCACCATCATATGGTCTGTCTAGCTTAGGACCAGACAGACGTGTGTGGGATGTTTAAGATTATTATTATATAAAAGATCTAAGCCAGACTTAACTCACTGAGACATAATACCGTTTTATTAGATACGATATTGTTCAAGGTCTAATATCGTAGTTCTCATAATTTTTTTTTTTAGAATTTAAAAATTGAAATATAATGCAGATAAAACTATTTCGCTTAGTAACGCGAACTAATTTAGTAATTTTGAAATTAGATTATAGATAATATGTTGATTACTTGATGTTCGATTTATTCAATAATGTTTGTATTTGAGGACCAAGAGAATATTCTAATGAAATTATGAAATGACATCGACAGTAATAGAACGAAACTCATAATATATAAAACTATATATTCCACTCTTCGTAGTTTAATAATAGATAACACATATAGACTATACGGCTATATCAAACAATTTATGACCTGACATATATTTTTCGTTCCACATACATTTTTCATCAATATAATCTGCGGACATTGTAACCATGACCTTTTTCCGTCACATACATGTTGCAGAAATTGCAAATTTGGCAGATAAATATTGTTATCTGCAGATATTACATTTCTCCGTAATAACGGTCACCTATATTCGCAAACTGTTGAATATTTATCACTACTCTGTCCATTTGTTTTCAGTTGCTTGACAGGTAGGTAGCAGGTATCGACGACGGTGGGCAGCGCTCTTAAGCTCTATTCTACGACCTTTTGATTTAAAAATAAAAATAGTAAAATTTACGAGTTTTTGTATATTTATGTTACAATTTTCAGTTATCGTTACTATAAATAATTAATATCAGTAAATAATTGTATGAATAAACTTGTTATAATTACAGATCGCTTTTTATAATCTGGTTTCAATACTCACGTTTTGGTTGGTTTATAATAGATTTATAATATATGTAAGTACACAGTACACATCAATATTTAGTTGAATTTAAATTACTTTAAAAGTCATTTAAAGTTATAAATCTTCTTCTGAGTCTTTTCCGAAGCTAGGGTGGAGCCAGCTTTAAGTCTCCCACGATGCTGTTGAACTTCGATTTTCTTAAGTACTGCCATCACACCTCTAAATTCCAAGTACTACGCGTATAGCTATTTAATTATATTTCAATTGAGACTCTTAACTTCAATTTTCCTCGAATATTAATAAACAATTTGTAAATATAACAACAACAAACGTGGGCGATACAGTTTACTTAACTTATTAAGAATATTAAGACTCCATTACTGTTGGTTTATTTTCAAAGGGAAATTTAGTTTTGAAATAATTCGCTTGCTATTTTTAATCAACTCACCAACATTTTTGCTCACCACTAATTAAGAGAGGAATACAGAGTATAATAGCAGAGTATTTTAAAACAAGTTAAATTTTCTGGTATATAATACTTAAACAATTATTATAAGGATGTCAAGGAAAATCAAATTAAGTTCCACTAGAAAAAAACCCATATTCAATTGCCTTAAAACCACAAAAGAAGCATTATGAGAAATGTTGGAATGGCAATAGTTATCCAACCTAGTATAACAATTTTTACGTTTTGAAAGTGGGTTATTTACATGCAAGTGACACTACAAAGGAATCCCCAAGAGGGCAATAAGGAAGGAGTTGCCATAAAAATTAACCGTCAGAAAAAAAAATGATATCGGAGAAGCAATCTAGCATACTGTTGACGTAATGGTTAATAGATACCACCGCCACACACTTGTAATTCGAAAGTCACAAGTATAATGTTGCCTTTTTAATCTTACCCCCTCGCATATCAGAAAGGAAGGGAATATTTAGCAATTTAAATCAATCGGTAAAAAGTAACGAAAGAACAGTGTCGTATATTTTTTTAAAGTAAATAATTATCGTCATATTTTTTTTTTTAAAGTAAATAATTATTTAAGATATGCTCCGAACAAAAGAAAGAAATCTACAACTTATTTACTTGTCTACTTATAAAAGGCGCAGTTCTAGATCGCTTGCCCGTAGTCTGTTTAAGACATTTTTCTTGTTAAAACCAGGCTTTATAAAGAACTATCACAACAGACAAACTATATAAGTAACTCACTACGTTTTACCGCAGAAAGCCTTTTGTAAAAGAGCTCTTTGTTTTAAACATAAAAGTTCGGACGCGATCGCCTGGCAAATTGTTTGTACGTGTTTAAGTATGTTTATTAAATAAAATATAGTTGGTATATTAGTATCAGTATTCATAAAATTAATAAAACCGTTTAAAAAGGACAAGACTTCTGAATCGAATAAGGAAAGAAAAACAATAAATAACACATAGGTCATCGACACGTTTGGAAAAAAGTTTCTTCGGGCTATGACGTACGATTTTGAAATAATCCGTCACCCGAACACAAATTCAAATCAACCGCTGCTATACGACTAAAATTACATGTCAGTTTATTATTTAAAAGCCTTTCTATTTTTTAATTCTTCTTACCTAAGGTTTTCTGGCACTGTCATGTCTGTTACTGCGTTTTACATAACGGATTAGTTAGCATACCTTCTGTTAAACATTTTAATTATACACAGTAATATAATTTTGATTTGTTACTCTGTCATTATTTTTTTGTATTGCTCTTTATAAAAAATAACGTTATCTTATCAATACAAGAGTATAATATTTTCATTTGCAACTAGAAATTAATCCTAATAAATTTTAATAACATTGAATGTGCTTTGTTCCACTGATCTCTTTTCCCGTAAGTAATCCTACAAGTTTTTCAAGAAAGTTGACAAGGGAAACGACTTATGCCTCGCCGGTACGACACGGCGGAGATTAGAAATAAAATGCTGAGGAAAAAAGTGGGACAATAGCTCTTGGAAAATTATATATATTATGGAAATATTTTTTAAGGATTAGTTTTGAACGTTTCATTCCGTTAAGTGAATGTTCCTATATTAACAGTCAAAATAACTTAGGGATACTTCTCACTTGGTTTGTTCGTCTCTTCTTTGTTTTATTTTTACTTA
This sequence comes from Hypercompe scribonia, assembly GCA_949316085.1. Lineage (NCBI taxonomy): Eukaryota > Metazoa > Arthropoda > Insecta > Lepidoptera > Erebidae > Hypercompe > Hypercompe scribonia. Next base: position 22,333,198 of record OX438968.1, on the reverse strand, counting down.
TTTGTAATATTGAATTGTAATATAGAACTAGAACGAGAGGAACTAAAAGAATAAAAACAAATAGATCATTTAGGGAAAAGTACGCACAATATCGAAATATCAGTATCCATAGCTCAATTAATTATGCTTTGCTGTACTAGACACTAAGTGTTAGTATTGTCATGGCAATCAATTTACGCCAACCTCGTTTAAATTATCATTTTTGTTAAAATTCAATTATAGTTAAGTCTTGTAGTTATTGAAGAAAACAAGAAAAAATGAAAAGAATGACTCGTTCATCCCCTCGTACTATACAGAGTATGATGTAAGTGTACGTACTTTACTTACTGTAGGTTGTTTAAGATATTTTCTTGGTAAACCCGGGCTCGAGATAAGTAAATTTAATTTAAACAAGATTTACGACACGCTTCCAGAGTTCTTAGAAAAAATTTTTAGTGTTGTTTAATTACGAAAAAAAAATGTGTTTTAAATTGATCATATGGTCTATACTTTTGATAAGTTAGAACATGTTGTAATTATCGTATTATTAATTTAATTTGAACTCGAAGTAAAAGAAAACTCCGAATTGAACATGACGTTCAATGTTCTGATGTAATAATTTCATAAAAAAAAAAATGTCAGGTAGGAAAACCACACTGATTTCAGCACGAACAGAACGGTTCGACCAGGGCATTACTACTCTCTCACAGAAGACCACCTAAAGCGACAGCATTCGTGATGTCGTATTTCGTTGATGAATGCGATTCGTAAGCCCTTTTGGTGCCGGGATGACGGTTACTGTGGTAGGCGTGAAAGACTTACACTGCCATGATGACTGTCATGTCTGTTACGTCCCCAAGCGGAACGTGAAAAAGCACCTTACTAGTCCATTAGTCCACTATCCACTAGTCCACTCACAATGAGTATTGTGCCAACTATTCTTGGATTCTATTCATGCTTTCCATCAGGTGGAGTAGTCACTTGGGGAGGCTCATAGAATAAAAACATAAAAAATAAGGACACTTGTAAAATATTCACTTGTAAAAATATGAATAAATAAATTTGCATACGAAAGACAAAAAAAAAAATTCATACCAACTCAGAAACCTTCGTGGACTCATGCACAACAACTTTGCTAAAGATAATCACATTATCAAATGCATAGTTTACGATTCTATAAAGGACATACAGACAGACAGACAAACATTCATTTTCATAAATATAGATTGGTGTCAGTAGGTCCTTTCGGCGTTGGTTTTTCCAAGTCAATTTCTATTTAATACGCAAGAAACGAACTAAATTCGCATTCATAACTTTAGTTAGAATTAATAAAATAATACTTGTGTTTTTCACTAGCACACAGTGCTTGTGGTATGCCAAACCAACATTTTTTCCTCTATCTCCGTTTCACACTAATACACTTAAAATGATATATCCGTCTCATTGTAGTCACTTCGGTTTTCCGGATGTCAACAACCTGATGGTTTTATAAACTGTAAATATTTTTTCCTATTACTCTAATTTTAATAAATCAAAAAATATTCGTTAATTATATATTATTAGTTGATTACAGGCAATATTCGCTTCATGAAAATTGCGGTGACTAATATAGACCATTTAATAATTTTTCTATTATAAGTTGTTTTTAAATCGAAAAAAAAAATATAATAAATGCACGTACCTTTACCCACGAACAAAGCATGCAAGACAACATCGTTACAAAGAGAAGGAAAACTTGAAACAAACCCTATTCCAACCTGTCTGGCCAGCGTGGTGTAGTAGGCCAAAACCTCCTTGCTAAGGAGAGGCCTATATCCAGCAGGGGGCTGTGAAAGGCTGATGAAATGCACGTACCTTTTAACGTCAAGTTGCTAACGGTAATTGGTTGTAGACGTATGTGAGTTGTATCTATTCATATAAAAATTATTTGCCCTCCCTTACTAACTAATTCATCAATACAAAGCCTAAACCATTAGGTATACTGTAAAGCAAATAACAGAACTATCTGCGAGCGCGTTTTGCACTTTTCAAATTAATATTGCGGCTGCTAACATGTATTACCATTTTGCTGTTAAAAGAAAAACCAATCACTCTATTCATGGGGACTCGATATCTCTCACGTGATCTTTATTGACCATTTGATCACGAGTAAAATTACAAATTCAAATACAGGTAATTTCATTAGCCTTTTTGAAATATTTGCTGACGTTTAGGTATCCAGCCTAAAGGTGTATAGCGAATTAATGACCATGTACACACGTATTTGTCAAATCTTTATTTAACTTTCAATGTCCATGAGTGAGTTGCCAGGTTCAATATTTAAGAATCCTTTCCTGATATCACAATTATGACGAAAATAAAATATTACAATATATTTGTGATATGGAACTAATCTAGCTATGGATCCGGAATATTACACTGGAGGTTCTTTAATAAATTTCTTGATTTTTAGTCGATTCTTGTTGATTAAGACACGAGACATTATTTATAATACTATCTAAGGTAATCAAGCTAACAATGGAACTGAATCAATTAAACCACGCAGTGACCATCGCCAAAAACATTGATCTGTAAAAGAAGTTTGTCGTTAAAAGTTAACAAAGTGTGTTTGTCACTTTGTCATCAAATTTACTGTGACTTCCGATACTTATAAGGCTTGATGTCAAATCAAGACGATCATAAAAAGCTTTCAAAACGTGGTATTAATTTTGTGATTGTTGTTGTAAAAATAAAATTAAATAGACAACTTGTTTCACGAGCTTTGGAAATCGTTAATAAGTAAGGTTTCGTCGTTTTATCACGCTAAAAATAAAAAGATTTTTTTGAAACAAAAGAAATTTGCTTGTAACTCTATACTCAAAAAAGTTGCAAGGAGCGAAAATGTTGCCAGAAAAGGGTCGTATGTATAACTGTGCTTTTGTTTTTTGTTTACTGGAGTTTTCAGAGCAATACAACAGAAACGCTAACTACATACTTCAAAGAGCTTAATTTGGGAATCCCCTTCGCCTTAGATGGTTTTTTTCATATTGTTGTATACGCGTGATGTGAAGAGATGTAAGAGTGTTTACAAAAATAGGTAAGTATATTATTATTAACTAAACCTAAGATATTATACACGTTTAGAGATGGTTTACATTTGTTCGCAAACTCAATTTGTCCTGTTTAACATAGAAGTCGAAGTTCAACTCATGACTCGTATCAACGTAATATGAGCGACCTGGATTACGCTGCAATTACATTTTGGATCTAAAATTCCTTTAATGAATGTAAATGTCGATCGGAACCTCTACTAACTCGATTGGTATATGTACATGTTAACACGATTTCGGTTAAAGGTAGAAGCTGCTGCGGAGTTCGTTAATTTTGTCTGTGTTAATTTTAGCATCACAAAGTCCACGATCAAAGAATTTGCTTTTTCTGTATTATTTCCTTATATTTTATTTTTATGCACACGAGAAGTGGTAAAGGTAGACTCAATGCCGTAGGCATTTTCTACCAGCCAATCTTAGGGCGTTGCAGAACCAAAACAAGGTAGGTGCATAGAATATAAAATGCGGTTTTATGAAAACAAAAATAATTAGATTTTTAACATTAATAAATATGTATTCATATACACACACGCACATATTGTATACAAAATATACACAGTATAAATTCTAAAAATACATTTTATAAAATTAACTTTTATTGAGAGGGTAAAGCAGACATTTAGTTGTTCTTTATTATATATAGCTACGAGTATATATAGCTAGTTGTTAAAGTAAAAAAACAATTTTTAGTATAAAATAGACTGACTTTATAAAATATAATGACGTTAATACTGTTTATAATAACTGAAGTGTACCAGGCAAGTCGCTGGTAATCTTATAAAAAAAATAAAGTGCTTTGCTTACTGTAAGTACATTATATTTCGTTAGATAAAATAATAAAGTTCCCTTTAAACTGTATGTTTAGGTAAGGTAAAAGTCAAACTATTTATTGAAATTTCTACTTAAATTATTTTTAAAACTGAAATATAAATAATCATTTTGTCTTATCTTGTAAAAAGAAACAAATATTATCATAAATATACGAACTTCAAATCGACCAATTACATTATGGGTGACCTAGTTGCCGATATGCAAATTCTATCCTAATTTAAATATATCCCTTTGAGCTGGCATGATACGGGTCATGACGCCACCCAGATACTGTTAATTTACACGTTACAAGCTCGCAAAAAGTAAAGGACGACATTATCAAATTCCAATCCCTGTTTTTTCTGTTCAAAAATGGATTACCAGAAATAATATGACTAAAAAAAATAACTTTTGAATTCCACTGAAATCTCATGTTCATATGTGTTTTACTAAAACACAAATGAAAATCATTTCTAGGTATATCTTTTGGACATTACTTCTAAATTGTATGGTGCCGCACTGCCGACTTCAAACATAATGAATTTGATCGCACACTAAGCAATTAAATCGACTTGGTTACAATTCGTATTCGTTGAATGCGAACTTTAATGGTGTGGCCACCGGAACTAAACGCATACAAGGAACAAATGACAGAACATGATTGCGTTTAATTGTTGGATACCGTGGAAGCCGGGACGACAGATAGCCGTGGTCGTCGCTTAATCGGATTTCCCTCATTAAAGCTTTTCCACTTCGTTGTGTTTCTCGCTGACAGTTTGCCGGAATTTGTGCTGGAAATGTTTTTGAAGACAAGAATTTATTTCGAGAAATGGTTTTCTACATTGAGGATTACACTGACATATAGTGAAAATTGAGAGTTAACAATTGGTATAAGATATATAGATAAGGAACAATAGTAGCTCTTTTTGCATAGGGGCAAACGGACTGGCGGATCGCTTAATGTTAAGTGATTACCGTCGTCACAGTCTGCTGCTGCTCATCGTCATCACCATCAGCCGTGTGCATTGCAATCAACTCAAGTATCATAAATATATTACCACCCTTCGTGTTAGTGAATCCCCTGATCCACGTGTGGCCGTGATGTCACTCAGATTGAACCGGCCTGTCTGTAACGAAACCTAGCGCTCCCAAGGTAAAAATTAATTTAAAGGTTTCATATGTTATTGACGCAATGCAGATGCTGTAAAGTTTTAATAAATAGTAATAATATCTTTACACTAGGGATAGCGATCTGAGATCGATTAATCGAAGAATCGACTTTGTAGATAAAAAAATCGATTTTTTAAATCGATAATGTGTTCTGAATCGATCCATCGAATCGATATTTCACCCTCTAAAATCTAGATTCGATTTTTTCATATATTTAGAGATTCGGTATTAAGCACTGGGAACTTTAAACTATACATTTTTTTTAACTTTTTAATGTACCTAACTGAAATAAATATCTTTTTTAATACCTGTTACTTTGATTTTGTAGTAAAAACTCTTTAATTAGTAAATGGTTTGTATTTGTATTGAAAACATAGACTCAATAAGCAAATCGGAAAAAGATCGATTTTTGCAAAATCGATTCTTTTACCTCTATTTTTTTATATATCGATTTAATAGACTTCGGTTCGAAACGATTTAAAAATCGATCTGTTTTGGAAAGAATCACCGTCGCTACTTTACACACTGCCATCTGACCACAAACTAGACAAAGTCTGTACTATAGGAACCGGTTATATATTTTTAAATACGTACATATTATAGATAAATTACACCTGACATAAAACAAACACAAGGATTTGTCCAGAAAAGGAATCGAACCCACAAACTCTGGTTTAGCAGTTAGGACCACCGTCCACTAGACGAACAGGCCCGTCAATTTTTGTTTTTCAGACAAAAAAGTTATGCTTAGCAAATCGATTTGACAAATGTGAAACATTCAAGAAAATATGGACGGCTTCAATTCGTATTACCACTTATTCGTAGAACTCATTTTAATTATATATTACCTACTTTCAGTCTCCGTTCCTTTAAATAAAATATATTAAATGATGTTAAATCACGAACAAGCTGTATAACCGGTATATAGTTGCGTTTTGGTTTTAATTTAATTACACATACATATTAAGCAAAAGAAAAATTAAAAAATTGTATTCTTTGTTTTCCACCATCATCATCAACACCCTTTTATAGTCTACGAGTCTCGTACTATTGAACCTAGCCCGTCCTTAGAACTCTTTAAAAAGGTAATTTGAGTCTTTCATAGCACATAGGCCAGACGGGTGGTAGAGTTTGTACCAAGTTTTCGTTCTTTTCATAGTGCCTGTTATCCTGCATAATTTACTTAGTCGTCTCCTACGACATCTATGAGATGAAATAGTGCCCTGATATGGTTATTGAAATTAACTCAGAAAATCGCACAACTATCAGTTTCTCTCAAAAAATTAATTCAACACGTCATTTTAAATGAACTTTATATTCAATTTCGAGTAAATTTAAAAATATTTTATTAAAAGAGTAAAAATCACAAAAGCTTAACTACAGTGCCTATTACCCGTCAGTTTTACACAAGCGATTATGCCACAACACGATTTACAACAAAAACTGATGGACGGTTTGCTCTTCTTTCATGTCACTGTCGAAATTAACTTATACGTGTTGTTCGCTTCGAAAACAAGACTAAAAGGCAAAATTGAAAACTGTCCATCGAAAGTCAAATGAAAATTTTTTATACACGGCTTTGAATCACAAAGTGTTAACAGATGTGAAATAAACCTCTATTCGCTTGAACTAAAAGGTACGCATTGTGAAATGATTATGAGTTAGAAAGTTTGGCATTAAGGGTTAAAATTTGAAAATAATTAATCATGATTGTTCTAGAGATCGACTTAATCAGAAGCAGGTTTTAGGTAAGTACTGTATTTTTTAGAACAAAGAGTAATTCCAACAGTACAAAGACCTTTTTAATTATTTAGTTGTGGGGCATGAAACTTGCTTGTGGCTGCATTTTTCTAAAAAGCGACGAAAAAACTCAAAGAGGTTTTATAGTGTACATTCTATTTCCAAAGTGTATTTTGTTAGAAAGCTGCCTCTTGATTTATATTTTAAAGAAAACTAGTCAGACAAACTCATCAGCATTGTCCTCTGCAAGACATTAACCTCCACTTAAAAAGGTTTGGTCCGAGGTATAGTATTTGTGCCAACTCTACCATCTCTTTGCAGTGCTGAAGTCCTGTGTAGTTTGGTACTTTATTCGGCCCTAATGATATTTGATGCCTTAAAGGGTGGTGACATTTGATACTCTTAATCCGTCACCACGAGCACATGTCGCACAAAGTATTACAAATAATACGAAACAAATGTTAACTCTGAAACATTTCTACAAAAGTTTGCGTAACGGGTGTAAAATTAATTTTTATTTTGCGGTGTAAAGCGAGGCGTGAATTTTCGAACGCAATATTGTTCATATTTCTGATCACCTCTATTACAAATAATAAATACCCTACATTCCACTGTAAATAAACGTGATCGTATTTGTGGTTGCCTTCGTATACAGATTTTTATAATAGTTCTACGAATATATGGACATGATTCATTCGTCATATAAATATACGGACAATAGAGTCCAAATCTGCTCACACAATTTGTGATTGTGACAAATTGAATAAAGTGAATAGAAACAAAAAAAGATATGTTAACTTGTGGTGTTTAATTGTCAACAAAAGGGTATAAAAATAACCATCTTAATATACGAATATTGCTAGATGGTTATACAGGAACAGAAATATATTAAAAGTTAATACAATGGTTATAAGATAAAATCAAGTTCAGTTTCTGGTGTTTTAAAAGAAGTTCATTTGATTACTAATAACGATCAATGGTAAAGAAATATTATGTATGTAGTTTAATTTATTTACATTGTAATGAACGTGGATATATCGTGACTATATATATATGACAGCATATTTTTTTAGTAATCTACCTTAATTTGGAAGGAAACCCCGTGAGGTGACGACGTAATAGTTACAGTCCCACGAATTAACTTTAAGCAAGCGATTTGTTGTCTATTGCATACATTTTAATTGTTTGCGTACCAGTTTTCTTACAAATGAAGTGCAATGCGTTATAAATAATAAAATTCACACCAAAAATGTACTTGGTGAGTTCTAAAATGACACTAGTGACATACACACAGCACATACTTAATTGGATTGTCAGTTTAATACCAATCCCAATTAATACCAATTTTTGTAAGTGAATCTCTATGTACTTTACGTAAATCATGTTATACCAATATGCTAGTGCAGAGTTAATTGACCTAAAGTTATTGGACACAATGGACGTTGGTACATTTTCGTTAATGATATTAAGCCTATCAATGCTAGTAGTAGTACGCTGTTATGTATTATTAAAATATTATCGATATAAAGTTTTACCCATGTAGTAAGGTTTTTGTGAAACCTTTAAATAATTATTGTTCCAAACAGTTTTCCGTGAATCTATCAAACTGAAATTAAAGCTCTTCTTGTTTGTAGTTAAAATAGCCTTTTGTCTGTAAATTAAATTAATTAACTATGAAAGGCTTAAATCCCTTATCTAGTGTTTCGATCTTTATAAAGAAAAATACACTCTTATTATGTTGATATAAAAATTGAAAGTGGAAGTTTAATTTATAGATAGTATTTTGAATGCTGCACCACTGTTTGCATTTGAACTTATAAAAATCAGTTTGGTTACGGCACCCTCGATGCGAGAGACCTTCCTGCACTGGATTGTGTGTTTTCTTTAACTGTTCAACTGACTTGACTAGGTAATGTAATAGCGTGACATAATAATAGAGAAATTATCTCGATTACGAATCCATCGCTCTAATTGGCTTAAGTACAACACAGGACAACATTTATCTAAATAATGCGATATTCCGTAATTAACATACCCACTGAGGATACCTATCGACCTTATTAGAAACTGATTGGCTTTATTAATTGATGAACCATTCATTACGTGGACGAATGACGAGTGATCTATTGAACTATATATCAACATCAGTGACTTGGACACTAAGTTATAGGAGAGGATTTAGTTACATCTAATGTGAAATGAACCTTAGAAAACGAATAATGATACATGTGTGTTTACTTAACATATGACATTTTGTAATAATTTACAACTCAGAGGTTGACAACGCGTAGGGGACTAGTAGCCTATTGTCGATGGTAGATATTTCTCGTAATTATTTAATATTATCGTATGTTTTTAAAAGATTTTTCGATCTATTCTTGAAGGCTTGGAGATCGTATTGATCCGGCGATACTGCAGACGACAATATGTTCCACAAATTTGTACGAGTAGCGTGAAGTTAATTATCCAAGTGATACTTGATGCTGCCTTGAAGGGTCAGAAAAAATGACATGAGGTTATTTTATGAAAATGATAATCAGTTCTATCATAATAAAACTTTTATGTTCAACGAGATATGTAAGAAAGTCTGTAACGAAAAGGAGATTGAAAACAATCTATGAAACAGGAAAAAGTTTTGTCGTCCTTCATTATGTTTGTCCTTGGATGGTAGCAAATACACTACAAGCACACATATTTCTGTCTTATATTCACTTAAGCGACAAAGCTCGTATCTTGTATATAACGATTGTCGTACTACTTTTACTACACTTTTCGGAGAGTGAAATATTATTTTTATTGTGTTCTTTAAATAAGAAATTTTGTAGAATTTCAATAACATTCGTTTTATTGCTGCCCAAAACATCGTATTAGTACAGATAAGAAATGAACCATTATTACGCGGATTGTTAGACGGAGAAAATAATTAAAAATTAATAAATAATCTAAGGTTAAGTGTTTGCTTATTATATCAAAGAAAATTGTAAATTTTATCGTGTTTGTAATCTCACCAATAAATAAAAATGAAACTGTCATTATGTCATTTACATAAAAAGAATTTAAAACAGTGACAAATGTGTTTGAGTGGGTAATACAATTTTATTTGTGTTTTTTCATTACCACTGAGGTTTGTGTATATTATATTTTGTTTTGAATAAGAAAGTATCGGTAAGGTAAGCACAATATTAAAAATTAGCTAATTTTAATGTTGTGTGAATCTACATATTTTTCATGGAACAAGAAAAAAAACCGTAAAATATCTTATGTCCATGTTTGAAAATAGAACATACAACAGAAGCTAGAAGACAATGATTTAAATTATATTTGCTTTTAATCTCCGCTACTAGACGGCGGGTCGCCCGCGTCATGCTACACAGCTTATTGTAGACTCTTTCAACATTTTTTTGCTACCAATAAAATATTTTCATCCTATTTTATCGAGCCATATTTCCGTGTAATATATGCATTATATCACGCAAAAACTTTAAAAAACATATTCTACGGGAATAAGAGAACAAACGATAATATGGATCAAAGATGTTTGTTTTCTTTGTCATAATAAAGCACTTTACCTGTAATTTATACATCTCAACGAGCGAGAATATAGCAATTTGTATGCCTATTTTGCATTTTAAACTTCAGGTATAATATCATCAAGTAAAAAGAATACGAATAACGTGAGTGACATATTACTAGTATTCTTGTTAACCTTTTCTGTCGACGGCAACGTGACCGTAGTGAACACTCTGTCACAAATTGAGTGGTTGTGACTGAGTGGGGACACGTCAGTAGACTAATGGTTGAGTATCTGTCAGTCGATGGGGGTTTTCACCTGCAACCATTTGGTCGTAAGTCCGACACCTTAACCATTACTCTACTGTCATAAATTTGAATTTGTAACACAAGCCACCTAAAAAACATTTAATTTCTTTAAGCAAATTATGCCGACCTAAAGGGCTTATTTATAATCAAACAACATACCGTTTGAGAAAGAGGTAAATCGATCGTTTATTTTGTCTGTTTTTTTAATAACGTGATTCTCGTGATCGGATTACGCTACCGTCCATTAAATCAAAAAAGGCTTTACTCGCCATAAGCCACCCGCCCACATCTAAGTGCGTTTGATTTCACAGGACTTATGTTTTCAACGGCAGCAATGTATCCACCAGCTGTCCACTACCCTCCGAGCCTCAATATTTTTCAATGGAGCTACCACTGCGACGCTAATCTATTAAGGTATTTAAATAATCAGTAGATATCCCAAAGCTAATGGTGCCATTAACTGTATACCTCGCTTCACCGTATCACTTGAGTACCAGACATCAACTATCATAATCGTATAGATGCCATTTGTCACGTAAACCACTCCGTTTTCGATATCCTGGACTAATTTAGCCCAAATTTTATCATGTTATTGCTCAGAATATATTTACATTATACAAGAAATGTAAAAAGAAGACTTGATTAACTGTTTCATAAAGCCCATTTTTAGATGTGAATAAATCGTCTCTGGTCCTGGGTTGAGGCTTGTGTTGTAATTTTAACAGCATTTTAACTTAGTGTATAACTAGCGCATACATTTTAACGTTTTTTTTTCATCGTAGTTATTATATTCATAAGACTTAGTGGGTTTCTTATAAGAAGTTCTTTAATTATAATAAATAAAATGTTCTTTATTTCCAAGCTGTGAAGATTCAATATTTTACAACAACATTTGTAACTTCTTATAATAAAACCGTACTGTGGTCAACAAGCTATTAAGGGCAATTGTTGATATTACAACGCTTTGAGGAATAGTTTAGATGACAATAAAGTTAGCTTCTGAAGTGAAATCACTTTTTATCATTTTCATTTCTTTGTTTCCAGGCTTTGCACATCAACGGAGAAGTGTCACTACAGGTCTGATGCTATAAAGTATATTCTTATAGATGTTGTGTGCCATGAGACGGTATTATCTAGTACGTAGCCATAGCTTACTTGAACTACTATCAACGAAAAGCAAGAAAATGAAGACAATTGGATTGAGATAAAAGTGATTTTCGTAAGCTACGTTGAATGGATTCTTTATTCTAGTCTAATGTTAAGTTCGCATGTAAGGTTAACTATCTAAGCATTATTATGTACCTTAAGCAACTCAATAACATTTCTCTCCTTCATGTTTGAACCGTAGACAGACAGCTGCAATTTATCGATCAACTGAAAATTGATTTATAGATGACGGCATTCTTCACTTCAATTCAATTCAATTCAAAATCTTTTGTTTTTTTTGAGTCTTTTAAAAATTAAAATCCCTACAAATTAACACGCACCCACGTACCGACCACGTATCCAAAATATCCACGTTCAAGTATAACGGTCTACTGTCTACGACGTGTGCTTTCCATGAGTCTTAAGTGTACAAAGTTTAAACACCAACTTACACAGAAATCCATTCATGTAAATTTGTGATTAAACTATAAATGAATTGCACTGTGATTGTTTATGTAGTTCCTATTTTTGTTACTTGATGCCTGCGCTAATACTGAAACTATGTCCTTTGTTTTTGACTTTTTTTGCTTATTAAGTCTTAATATATTTTATAAAATAAACTTTCTCTATTTTTATTTTACCAATCTATCCTATCTATTTTTATTTCATCTATTTCATGTTATGGCTGATGGTTCGCTATATAGAACTATCTAAAAACCGATCAAAAAAGGCCTCGTTTGTTTTGATCAACTGTTTCCATGGCATAGTGTGTCTAAAAATAAGTAACAGATACGATTGAATTTGACACGAAACTAACCACTTCCAGTCAATTCTGATCTATCTACGTCCAGCACAGGCTAAGTTGTGGTTTAATTAAAATGTAATCCGGTTAATTATGTTTTGCAAGCAATACTCGTTCTACATTGCCGTTCAAACAGTTTGTGTCAACCTGATTTGAACCTTGCGAATATAGAACAACTAGATATAACAAACTCATAATAAGAGCGTAGTACTGAAAGCTATGTAGTAGTCGACATGCGACTACTGTGTGTGATATTTGACTTCTCAACTGCCATCTGTGTCTACTCCAACATTAAGTGTACTCATTACTCAAGTCATATAGAGTGCATTTCTCTCATCTACTATTAAAGGATATGTTTACTTAAGCTTAGTTTATTAATAAAAACATGACCAATACACTTAGTGGTGGTTGAAGTAGATACTAGACAGGCATGTAAGCCTGCAACAAATGAACAACAAAACACTTGTGAAATTTCTCTTTGCTCTCAAGAACTTACAGTTGCTAACATATTGTGTTGGAATACCACAGTAATCTAAACGTAGTTTCAATACAAACAACAGTAACTGATGACCACAAAAGTTCTCACAAAGCTTCACGATCAATAAAACCGTTGACCTCGCTAGAGATTGCGATACTATCCCACTAAATAGTTCATACGCAAACCGTTGAGTGTACGTTTATAAATAAAAAGTTAGTCGAATCGGGGCCCCTAGGAGCATTCAATAAACAGTAACGCATTCAGTACTGGATATTTATAGATCTAACACTATATCATGAAATGAAACTATGTCGGAACATTTGTGGTGAACATTTTGATGTAGCAATGTTAAATTAAATAAGTTTTATTAAATACATTTGCGGTCATAAATCTGTAAGTTAATATGTTATTTTCTAGTTGTGTTCACCGCGGCATTGGTCGTTTGAATTTATGAGTATGTTTTAAAATATTAACTTTTATTCAAAAATAAAAGTTACTCATGATATCAGCAATCTAAGGAATGTTCCGCGAAAATTGATCCATCCATTCACATACAGTTAACTCCTGAACACACGAAATTTCAAGAAGGTGAAACGAATTTTTCTTGTCGCATTCGATTGCATTTAGTCAAAGCTATTACTGTCATATTACAAATAAACTACAAATTTAAATAAATTTATATTAACATGGTAGTTAACGTATAATAATTATGAGCCAAAAACAAGCTTCGAATAAATATTTTAAAATAAAATTTTGTACCAAAAACGAAACGATCTTTTCAACACTGTTCTAAAAGGTAATCGTATTAAGGTATGTTTTTGTATAAAAAATGTGAGTTTCGGTATTGATTTCAAGGTGCCGTAATCTTTGATAGGAAGGTAAGGTAACCTTCGGCAGCGAACGTCCAATAAAAAACCAATAGGGCATTGTTTGCAACGTTAGATTTGACCATTGTAATTTATTTACGCCCGTTAAAATGTTCTGTTTCATCATGCCATCGAACTCTATCCTTACACAAAAAGGTAATTAATATACCTAGTTTTAAGTGCTTGTTCTCAGAAACCAATAATACCAGTGACAAGTCAATATCAACTTTTTCTTGTCTTTTCCTTATTTTGCTAAGCTTTACTCAATAGGTTTTGGTTGGTTTGCTCGCTTGACACCCATCTTCGTATGGGGATATAAAAATTTTCAAATAAGTCAGGGAAAGAAAAATATTTCAGATTAGCGTGATCTGTATCATTAATTGCAAAGAATCTTGATTGATTAATCTTTAGGGAGGCTACCTGACCCAGGCGAATGCTTCTTACTTTTGTAATATTTTCCAGACGGTATAAAGGAAAAAGATAAACTTTAGTAAAAAAAAAACGGATAGCAGCTATAGTTGGTACGGGATACTATAAATCTCGCTTTCAGAACCGCATACGGTCATTGCCTACGATCGGACTATGGACTACTCTAGTAAAGAGTCATCAATTGGTTATATAGTGATTCATTAGAGTAACAAGTGAAAATGTTACTTTTAAAATATTGGTTAATTGCAGCCCAGTGGTTTTGTGCAACCGCCTGGTGTTGATGCAACAAGTGCGAAATATAATTTTTTGATTGCTTTTATTTTTTTAATAACGTCATAACATTCAAGTAAATATATTGATAACAGATCATCGGGCAGTGAAACGACCTATTCAATGACTTTTTTATTACATTTTTCAGTATAACTTGAGTTGACAGAGCAAAATATATTTTGAACTTATTATATCGTACTATCTACTGAGCCATGTATATAAGTTGTTTTCGAAGGTTGTTACGAATTGCCTTGCCCGAAAATTCAATGACTTCCAGCCCGTGTAGCAGGCTGGGTTTCGAAAAGACAGAATAGAACCAGCCTCTTTGTCTAGCGTATGTGGACTACGAGAAAGCCTTCGATACTGTCGTGACCTGGGCTGTCCTGGAATCTATGCAGAGATGCCTGGTCGGCTGCTGATGTATCCAGGTGATGAGATACCTGTGAACAATTACCGTCTAAGTACAAGAAAAGAGCACAAGACCAATCCAATTGCATCGTGGGAATAGATACGTAGATGTTATATCTCCGAAACTGTTTACTAATGCATTGAAAGACAACCTCAAAATGCTGAATTGGAACGGACGGAGAATCAACATCAATGGCTGATACCTCTCACATCTACGGTCTGTGGACGACATAGTCATCCTGGCGGCATCTCTGCATGATCTGGAAAAAATGTTCAACAGTCTGGATGCTTCTTCAAAATGAGTGGGACTGGGGATGAACATCGAAAAAACCAAAATAGTAAATGGCGTTGCTATCGGTGTTGTGCAAGAATACATCTACCTTGGGCAAACTATTAAACTTGGCCAGCACAACTTCGATCGGGAGGCTGATAGGAGGATTCGTCTGAATTGGACAGTATACGGAAAATTGCGTCACATCTACGTGTAGCCGATTCTACAATCAATAAAGTCCAAAGTATTTGACTAGTGCGTCCTACCTGTAATGACATACGGAGCCGAGACGTGGAAACTCACCATTGGACTGGTCCACAAGTTTATAGTAGCTCAACGTGCGATGCTGGGGGTTTCTCTGGCTTATAAAATTCGTAACGAAGTTATTTGACAGAGAACGGTAGTAACTGACATCGCACCGAGTATCAGTACGCTGAAGTGGAAGTGGGCCGGTCATGTCTCCAGACAAACCGATAATCGCTGGAGCCGAAGGGTATTAGAGTAGATGCCACGATTGGGCAAACGTAGTGTAGGACGACCTGCGGCGCGATAGACCGACGACTTGTAGAAGGTGGCTGGCGGCGGATGGATGCGAATTGCCCAAGACTGGGATGGCTGGCGCCCCTTGGGGGAGACCTTCATTTAGAAGTAGACGGTAATAAGTTGATTTGGTATATCTGTACAGAGAAAGTGGCAGAGATTTTTGAATGGGACAAACAAGTTAAGACCACCGCAACTGAATGTGAAAAAGTTAAGTTAACTAAAACTACATTGAATTAAACTAATATAAAAATCGGTAATACGCCGATAATAGAGAGCTTCATTCAAGGCAAAACTGTTTGTGATCGAATCCTCGAACATGTATATTATTACATTCTACATACGAATACATATCTTACGTCTGATTCGAGCTCGTAACTGCAGATGCGAAGCTTCCTTCCATTATCGCTATTCAGCCGTATAAACAAAGAAAACATTTTGTGGTAACACACTAGGAAGTATCTATTTAAGTATCATTGGATATGCTTATTCAAGACAGAATCAACCCAGACGATGACAGTTTTTAGAAGAAGCGATTTTTGTCTAAATTTTGAGTACAATAAAGTTGCTTGTTATTTTCAATAAAGTTTATTTGCAATATTCTACAAAATATTTTTCCTATGGATATAAACACAAAATTGATGAAAACCATTAATATTTTTAATAATAAAAGAGAACATTGTAGGCGTTTTATTAATTCAATATCATGCCATAAATTTGTAGGTTTTTTTTTAAAAAATGCCATATTTCTTGCACGTGTACACTTATTATTGAAAAATAAAAAACAAATCTTAAATTGTAATATGTAATATCTCATTTATATGAAAACGTAAAAATGTCAAGAACTTTAAACGTGTATAATGTATGAATATAAAAAATTACTTCATTTAAATCCCATTTGACATCAAATATAGTTGACCTGAAAAAACTTCAGCATCGTCTTTCGCATCTATATTAGAACCAGATGATTTTTATGTAAAACTAATCGGTAATGAAAGTTTTACCTAAAAATCATGTGATTCTTACAGACTCTTCTGTAGCATACTTTTAAAATCTTTTAAGTCAGTGTCAGGCATAGGTTCCTCTGTTTACGAAACTGGTTATTGCTTTTTTTATCAAATGTTGTCTTCTGCGAACTTTTCATTTTCATACACACTACCTAAAAACCTTTATTTAAATGTTTTTTTAGTGTAATAGTTTTAGTCACCTGAAGAATCATCTAGTATAAAGAGCCTCTGTTGAAATTTTCAAAAATCTGTACCATTTGGAATGTATGTGTAAGCTATGCAATGTTTTTCCAACAAGGCTTTTAGCGTGTAATGTTGCGGTTCTGACTATCACACGAGTCTTTGCATAAAATCGAACATTTGAACATTCGATGAGACAGGACCCCATGTCTAGAGCACTTCAGCCAGATTCATCTCCACTCGCATTTGTATCAACATATCTCCTAAAACTCATCACTACAAGCTTATACTCTCATCTATAAAATATTGGCGTGAATAAAATGTTTTCTTTGAAACTTTGTTTTCATTGTCTGTTCATTGTTTTCACTGTTAATAAATTAGTTAAAAACACATTTTGCACAATATATGATCCTAGGGAAGCGAACTTTTCAAATTCAGCTAAGATGTTTTTGACTAAAATATTTTCATGGCACTTTTTGAGCAACTACATTGACAATCGACGTTATTTTTTAGGACTGACAACCTCTTTCAGTGAGTTCACGCAAGACGGTACATGATGACTTGAAAACAGCTTGTAGATTTGGCTTAGAAGGGAAATGAAATCAACACGATAATACGCCTACTGCACGCATCTGGAGTTCTCCCTTCAAACAGGACAGCGTTTAAAATCTTTTGTAGCATCCTCCATACAGGTTTACCTCCAGCCTTAAGTAGCACTGTTGTGATACCATCCCCTCTAGGGGCTATTCTATCTTGCAGTTTTTTAAGAACCATCTTAATTTCGTCTTTTGTGACTTGTGGCACGTCTTTGGTGTAGTGGTGTGTAAACGCGCCTCGAGGTCGAGATGCATACGAAGCATATAACCAGCCATAGACGCTATCTATTTCCAAGAGGACTGCCAGTTTCAAAGACTTCATGAGGTAGTTTCTTCCAACGAACACTTTTAACCCCGATCATACACAAACTCTCTTTCAATCGAAAAATATTGGAGCACTAGAGGTCGTGTCACACGACCTTAATAATTTCTTGGATCAGTATCCTCTTTGTCGACAAAGTGGCAAGTAAGTTTTCACGCCGTTCCTTTCTTAACCTTAAGGTTTTTTTGAAAGCTTCGACTATCTACCTTTACGCTGGAGTTCACAGAATCTCGTATTTCCTTCTCTCAAGATTCAAACTACACTTTCGAAGTTCTGGTTTACGTCTGTAGTGAATTTCACGTTAGCACATCGATTTTACAAATTCGACTGCAACGTTTCAGATCCTATCATAGTTTGAAGTAGTGTTGGTCAGAGACTGCACTTCATCAGACGGGTATGTTCAATATTAAAATCAGTATTAAACCTATAGATAACTAAGAGGTCTCTAAATGTATGCTTCTCGACTGTCATGGTAAAGTTCATCTCGTTTTTGTCAGAGTTTTGGGGCTTTACCATGTTCACTTTTGTTGAGGCTTTTGCTTAAAAAAGAAATTCATGAAGAAGAACCTCTTGCGTTCGAGGAAGTTAACTAACATTTCTCCTTTATGATTCCTGTTTCCAAAACCATGGTATCCTGCTACTAATTCGCTGCATATCTCTACTTCCACTTTAGCGATAAATTTCCTCATGGCAATGTTGTAGAAGGTCTTAATGCTGAAATGAGAGCCCTCGATATATAATCAAACATATTTTCTACCTCGTTATCCGAGTGTGGTAAGGTCAGTGTACACAGGTACAACCCATCATATTGGCAATTTGCACAGTGTTGACAGAAAGAGATTTCTTCTCTCTTCGGACTTCACCTAACGCTAAAATGTGCCACCTAATTTTCAAAGTTCCTCCTCTAGTTGTGCCAGATGCGAGTCTAACTGTAGCGTGCGTCCATTGTAAGTAGCCAGTGTCAGTCGGTTGTGATAGCCTCTCGTAACCCAGAGATTCTTCGCACTCCCTGCTGCACTGTTATCGTGGTTGTCTACATAAACAGGAATAGCAGGACCGCCGAGAATTTGGAGGCCATGACGTTTTTTGTCTGCATTGGAAGGTTTTTTTATCATAATCACTACACTGGGCAGGCGGGTTGGCGATCGCATGATATCATTTGTCGCACCGGTGACACTGCTGCCATCAATCGGTTGCCTTGTTCGTCGTTCAACAGGATTTACCGTATGCTGGTGAGATGGACTTAGGGTGAAAGATGTTGTTCGCCGATTTGAAATAATAGTGGTCATATTTAGAAAAAGAAAAAATCTTTGTTAACGTAACAATAATAATGTTTAATCTTAAAATATTTGGTAGTAATTATTGTGATAAGTGTACATATGGTCGATATCAGTATAATAGATAACATTTAAATACCAGGATACTGGACCTGTACCGACAACCCTCACATTACCTAATAAATACTTAAACTATTACTTACTTAAACTATTGGTCGCATATGTGGACTATATATGTATATGTGAACGAAATGCGAAAGATATTAAGTGCTATGTACTTAATATAAAATGTAATGTAAAATTCAATCAACTTAAAAGAAAAACGTTAAGGAAAAACGACTTCCAAGTCTAAAATGTGTAAACAATGTTAAGCTTGTTTGTTCTATGAAAGCTTCGTGTTTTCTTCAGAACCCAGTCGCTTGTATTACTACTCCGTGACGGCAAGTAAGCTACGGAGCTTAAGCAAACTTGTATATCAAAGTTGAGATCGCAGAATTAATCATACTTTGATTTCATAAATGGTGAGAGAAGCTGACTGTTTGTGAGATAAAATAACCTTTTCAATTAGAGCTGATAAGACCGTGTTATTACGCAACAGAGCCGACGTGCGTGCAGATTCTTAATCAAACGAACTTAAAACTTCGAACCCCGTCTGAAGCAGTGTTAAAGTATTAAATGTCTATTATCAAAGTGGATTAAATACTCTTTTATAATCTGCTGATATAATTAAATACTATAATAGTATAGTTTTCTGATATTACGTCCACGAAAGATGACTCTTCGTCTGCAGCTGAAATTTAATGCTCACATCGTGATTTTCGTTAACCTTTGATAATTTTTTTCTTAATATCGAACATAAATTAACAGATCCCAGCAAAATGCTTAAGGTTTAACACGCTTTAAATAGTTTTAGTAAATAAGTAGCTGTTTAAACAATGTTGGCAATGAATTTTTACCTACATACTTCTTATGGTATCGACAGATAACTTTAGGTAGGACCTGTGTGACCTATGAAGTTTAAATGACAATATTCCAATCAGATGATGCTGCTGGACACCAAAACTCCAGGGAATGTAAATGTTTTTATGCATTAGTATGTTCACAGAAATAAAGAGAACAACGATAATATTAATGGCCAGACACAAGCGATTGTGACAAACTCCCAATGGAACAACCTACATTGTGTATCTGTACGTATATGCATAAGTATACACGTTTGTACTTACACCACTATTGTGATATTTCTCAACTGTAGGGAATTACATCGGTTGAGCTGGGAATTTGGGAATAACAACACTACCTTGCAACATTCATATTCGAATACAATGTGCTAGACAACTCTATGTATTTTAATAAAGTCGGATGGAACGTGTTGGCGCTGCTGCCTTTGTAATATTGTGAATATCTACATTACCTTGAGTGTCTTTTTAATATTAAGTATTTTTGAAATCATTTGAGACATTAAAGTGTTTAAAAACTCTTTTAATACTTGTACCGTTTTAAATTTGTAATTTTTAATCAAATATTGACATGAAGAATCAAAACTTATAGAGTTGGAAGATTAATTATAACATCTCTCGTATTATTAAATTGGTTCCAGACAAGGCTTCAATCATAGTTACGAGACTATACGTAATGAATTATGACAATTTGTTTTGAACTTTGCCACGGACTCGATTGTTTTCATTAAGGGTACTCCGCAACTTTCAATCATTCACACTTAAAACAATACACATAATGAATTATGAAAGTCTATTCTAAATTTCACTATGGCCTGGGTTAGCTTCGACGGAAAAGAGCCTAAACATCCTGAACAACGGGTCGGTTGATATCTGACAAACATGCCACCGCTTTGGTAAATCCGTCATGCATATTTCTCATGGTTTCTCACGTCTTTGTCAACATTGAATAATTATGTACAACACAGATTGTCTATGTATATACCAGACAACCCGTATTACATATTACAAGTTGCTTTAAAATACAATCATGTTAATTTAGAGATACGTGGTATATGCCCGACCGAGTACTCGAGAATGATCGAGTTACGTTGTATTGAGATCGATCTATTATTGTCTATTGTTGTCAATAAGCTTGATATTGTGGCTATAAAACGATTAGAACGTGTCATGATTGTCTCGTGAAAGAGTAGAAATGTAGTTTCGGTAAACATTGTTCTGTTACTCTTTCTACTCCAGGATTGAGCTAGATTACGGAAAGTGGTAGGTTCAAAGGTCTCATACAAAAGACCGTACTCCTCGACGCAGCCCGTATAGTAAGCAGGTTCCTATTTTTTGAGCTCTAAACAAAGTGTCTTGGACCCTAAACCCGAATTCGGCGTTCTACTATTTTTTTAAGAAACATGGTGAAAGAGAAAGTGACTACCATCACCTGATGGCAGGTGACTATTATCATCCTCGGACTTCAGAGTCGAATCCTATTAACTTAGATAGATATAGGTCAAGTTAGTATTACTTTGTAAAATAAATCGTGTAGAAATAAATCTGCTGTGTAAACAAACTGTAAGATGTGTAAATTATTTTGATAAGATTAGGTGTCTTGTGAAGGCAAACGGATTGAGTAAACTATATTTTGAAGAACTACTTGCTACTGAATTATTGGTTTGAATAAAAATATGGAATATAGTTTTTTTCATTCTCAACACTTAGGCAGCAACACAGTATAAACATAACAAAATATTTTTTGTAAATTTAGGCCAGAACAATCTACCTGTTCTCATAAAATAGCCCATCCATATATCGAAACGGGGCGGCCGTTTGGGATTTGATTATTGTGCACGAGTGTGAAGTTTTAGGAAGGTATATTTAATTACGCGTTTACTAGTGCAGTGGCTAGTAATTGTAATCATTGGTTCAGAGAATGTTATTTCATTCCCAACGATGATTAATTGTTATGAGTTTACGTGTGATTGATTTTATTTTATTTATTTTATGTTCCGTGTACTGATAAGTATGTTAATCAGATGTATCGTTGTAATAGCATAAAATATGCTTAGTAAGAACTGATGATAGTCTGAGCAATTATAGTTATATAAAATGAAATTTATCTTACTCAAAATAACTTGCACGTTTTGTCACATTTATTGATCGAGTCGATCGAAATGATATTATGGTAAATTATTCTTTCAGGTGAGACGTCTGCGTTTTTTCCCATACACCAAAAGAAATAAAAATATGTGATGGGGACACGAAGACATGTTTGAGACATCTCATAAAAAACACTTTACAATTTTAAATTAGTGTCATAGTTAAACTAACAATAATATTAACCATTTATTACTGTTTTCCTACTAGTATTATAAATGTGAAGTTTGTGAGGTTATATGAATGTTTGTGACTCTTTCACGCAAAATCTACAGAAAGAATTTGGATGAAACTTTATAGTACTTACTACTACTTACTGGTTACCGCGATAACCGATTTATATGCTAGAGGAGCGATGGCCAAAAGTGAGTAGTAATTAAAAACATAAGTGTTTGATGTGAAAAAAATAATAAACACACATTAAGACACATATTACAAATGCTGCAAAATATTTTGCGAATGTCGGCCATGTCTGACCAAAAGCTTTGTATCCAGTATTAATTAGTGTTCGAAATTTTAACTTTAATGTACGTGATAATTTTAAATACAGCAGCAATTGCAGAAATTACAGAAGCACAAAGCACAAGCGTATTAAATTATTATACGTGTGGTTGATCGTGTTTCTGTTGAAAATGTATTTTGTACATTGGAATAATAGTTTTGGAATGATAACACCTTTATTAAAATGAAATAAAATTTTGGTGTGTAATATTTTAATAAAAAGGAAAATTTTAACTAAACCACCGACATTTTTAATTTTCTGTTTGGGCCTTATTATTTTATGGTTCGGGGGCTGGTTGATGTTTGAAAACGATTAAAGCTCAAGTATGGTGTAAATAATGGTAAGATGTTCAATTTTTCTTCAAAAACGGTACAAACTACATCTCGGATTGTTAGTTCTATCAACAGTTGTACATAAAACTGTGTTTTTTAATTACATAAGCATTTCTCTTTTGAAAAAAGGGTGAGATTCAAATGTCAAGCCTATTAAATGACAAAAATACTTGTTAAGCTTTAACGTTAATAATGGTTTGGTTGAGAAATTAGGGTCACGAGCGGCGAGTTCGATACCATTTTTTCATTCTGTTGGCACTTCTCGTGACCAGAAGGCTGATCTTTTCTAGCTTCACTATTCAAAGTAGCTACATTACCAACCTTTTTGAAACGTAAGTGACAACGTGAAGGAACGTTTGTATGCTTGTAAATAGACAAAATCTCATAACGATACTAAGTTTTAATGTTCTTAAAATATACAATAAATATTACACACTTTATCACGAATTTTATGGCGTAAAAATGTAAAATAATTTCAAAATACGTTAATTCGTCTTGTAAGTGCAGATTAAGACAAAATCTTTCGTATTATATTATGTCGAGATATATCCACGGTTAGCGATAAGTCTCGCAATATGATAATGGTAGTGCCATAATGCCGTAAAGTAATTTTATTATGCCTTGTAGGAATTGTAATAAACGTAAATAAAAATAAACAATGAAGTAGGTACTATAAAATATACAAAATGCATTTCAAAATAGCTTTAAACAAGAACAGCTACATTAGTTATTAAGTTTATGATATTACGAGTATTCCAAGGTTTGCATTCTACCACTTTTGATTGATAAAACAGTTGATTGGAACGCGGAATACACTCGAAAGCAATGAATAAGGTTCTCATAAATAAACTTAAAAATATCAAATGCCAAAATACTAGGCTCAGTAAAACAAGTTGTGTTAATTAAACATTTCTTGAACTAAAATCGAATGTCATCGTCAAAGAAATTGAGATAAACGCCATTATGTTTTCTATAACTTTTAAATTTTTACAGTTTTATGTAAATAAATACTTTGTGTTTACTTTGTGCGTACCACCAACGGTGCTGGTATGCACAAAGTAAACATTCGATATCACTATGCGAGCAATTTTAAGCCCTTGAACCGTAATCTCGGGAGGGTTTTGCTATCTTACACATTATATGGATGATTCTCTATTGACCCGTAAATTGATGTCAATATTATATAAGTAAACGTTGAATCATAACAATGTAAAAACTCATTGAATTTGAACTAATCGAGATCTTTTTTCTTTTACGGAATATCGGCACAGTAAATAATTGCAAACAAGTAAAATTACAAAATAAACGTATTAAATATCCACAATGAAACTACAATCACATAATTATCCAATTTCACTTTTGAGCAACACTGTATGAGGTTAGTGGTAGTTGTAATTTTGGTTCCTTTGTCCAGACATATGTCTGTCGCGTGTGTTGCAATTAGAGTTAACAGCACCATCTGCTACTTTCGTGTCAGTTGTTTACTGTAGAGGTGTGCTTCTAGTTCAGGTCAAAAACAAAGCCAGAAAATTTACAAGCCAAACAAATGCTCGTGATGAACTTTACGTATTAATCATTTTGAAATTATATTCAATGTTAATCAGAGAATTGGCAAATCACGCTACGCCATTTAGCTTCAAACTAAGTAGAGCTTGAACTATGACAGTTAGATTGATTGATAGAATACTTAAATATATATATTTTTTGTAAATATAGACTTATTATACATAGGAAATACTCAAACTCCGAAATAAATATTTGCAGATATCATAAACATTTGGTCCGACCCGAGACTTCATGCACAGCAGTTGCATACGCTACCACTGCGCCACCGAGACAGATGTTGTAGAAATTGCAGAAATTTGTGACCCAACATCGTAATTCTAAATCAATTCATAATTTTACATAATTATAAAGACTGCGAAAAAATCTGCAAAAGATACAATGTAGTGCATTTTAAATTGTCGTATTTCCTATACACTAGCCCCGACCGACATGATTTGAAAATATTGTTTAGTTACGAATCCAAAAATAATCTCTGACTCATTTCCAAACGACCGTCTGGTTCTAACTTAGCCAGAGTCTGGTTCACATTCTGCCTAGTTTTACAGCCAGATAGTTGATAACATACTTGTATATTATCTCTAAATACATATACATTACAGAATCATTACAATCGGACACAACACACGATCGTGCTTATCACACAGTTGTTTGTCCTGGAAACCCGCGACCTCTAACTTTGCAGGATCATTAACCACAAAACCAATCAGCTAATCATAATAAAATATTTTAGATATTTTTTCTTGTTATCTAAATAACTACCTACCTACGTAACATTAAACAAAAGAAATAATTCAAATAAACATCACAGTAAAGAGTTTTTAAGACATTTAAAACGACAAAAAGATATTAACAGCATCCGAGATGATATATCACTAAAACCGCTTGACTTTTTGTGGTACTCCGTAACCAACAAATTCTTCCACTAATTCTTGTAAAAAAGAGATAATAGATTCAAATTATATTAAAAATACTATCTCTATAACAGAATACAGCTGTCATTTATGAAATAAAACTCAGCATGAGTCACGAATGCAGTAACGACCTTGCCAGTCCGTAAGTGGGTGACGATTAGCGTTAAGTGGACATCAGATTGAGTGACGATTTTGGGCGACGGATATTTTCATCGACTGTTTGTTACTGATTGACAAATCCATGTGATGGTCGACAGATAGTTTGATACATAAAAATACGTTTCTGTAAAAAGTTTGTACTATAAAAAAGTCTATTGATAGTGAAAGATGATACTACATTTAAAATTGAACTTTGTTTTATAATCGTAAAAGTCGTATATGACTTGACAAAAGAATATTCATACGTTTGGAATGAGTGACACATTTATACAAGTATATGTTTAAAAACCCCGATACGTGTGAGAAACAATGTTCATTTCAGAACACGTTCTTTTTTTACTTTTCCCGCCTTTTTGAATGACAAGTCTATGCAGTTCAGAAAATACTAAATACTACAGAAGACACACTGACGAACAGATAAAGATATTATTACATAGGAATGTCTTTTTCCTCTGTTAAGGATCACAAACCTACTAAATTACTAAACTGTTACTATTGATTAATAACAAAATTATTAAAAGACATGCACATTAGTAGACGAAACTAATATTGTCAAACCAATTTGTGGTTTTTTGTAAACATTGCTTAAGAGAGCCATCTTTGAATCCTGTTTAATAATATTTACAGAGTTTTGACAGTCTATGTGCTAAACATTGTACAGTGATACAAATATAGTATTTGATGGTTGATTGGCGCGAGTATTTTAGTATTGTCTGACTCCATGACCTATGATCATTAAGGGTTATCACTGTCACGGAACAAATATTTAACTATATTTTAAGGCCTCTCGAGTCTTAAGTAATGATTGGACAACTGCGAGTCTGATCCGCGTCAGAAAGGACCGAGAAATACTTCTATGTGGATAGTTCATCAATGTTGGCAGTCAATGGTTACAGAGTTTTTGGTTTTAACTTCTCTGGTAGAGGAAATAGAGACAAAATATTTGTTATTATCTCAAACTTAACACTTCTACGTTTTTGGGACAAAAATCAAACAACAGGCAAACAGAAGTAACGTAAACACATTTTCTTGGAATGGCATGAAACCGTAAAAACGGTGTTACTCTACTCAATAAGTGTATTTTTTTTACGAGTCACTTGGTGCTAATTCGTTGCACTACAACCCTGCACCTTTGGACTCGAGTTTCTTATTTAGCTCAGCGTTCAAAACACTTCTTAAGTTTTATCCTGTAAAATAAAAACTACTCAACTGGCATAACAGTATATAAATGTCGAAACTGTTTTTTTTTTTAAATAATAGTCATTTGAATGTCACGTAGAGATTTCATTTAACTTCAAGTGTATAAATGCTAGCTTTGTTTTATATGTAAAACATTTAACATATCATTTCCTAGGTAGTAGAGCCACGCTAATTTCGGGGCAGTACTACCCTCCCACAGAAGACCAACCTAAAGCGCCAGCATCGGTGTTGTCGTGTTTCGTTGGTGAGTGTGAGACCGGAGGTCCATTGATGCAGGGGTGACAGTTATCGTGGTAACTGTGTAAGTCTTACGCTGTCACAATGACTGTCATGCCTTTTACGTCCCCAAAGGGGGGTGTGAAAAAGCATCTTACAAGGCCACCATAGTGTGGGTCACCATACTGCGTTGTCTGCATTTGCAATGAGTATGGTGACCACAACTTTTGAATTCTATTCATGCTTTCCATCAGGCAGAGTAGGTAGAGTCACTTTGACAGGCTCTTAATATAGAAAAAAATAATAATCATATTCTCACAGATGATTACATTTAGTTTGAATTTGATTGCTTCAGTAGTCCTGCTTATTAAATTACGTATATCAAAAATATGTGCACAATTATAGATCTTGTACGAAAGAATAACAAAGGTGAGAGTGATTTATATTATTACTAGCTTATGCTCGCGGCTTCGCTCGCGTGGAATTTGATTTGCCACATTAAGTCTAACAATTTTGATCATAGTGGCTTCCACACAAAAGGTAGATGTCGCAGCCTTTTATTTAGAACTATTCAAGATAAACGGTTCTACTGTACATCATGTTTGTGTAACAATAATGCCTGTTTTTTTTTCGACTTAATTGACATGTATCGATGATATGACCTAATATATAGTAATAAATAGGTCATATCATCGATACATGTCAATTAAGTTTCATCCAAATTCGTCATGTAGTTTTTTCGTGAGAAATTAACAAACACCCATACTCACAAGCTTTCGCATGTATAATATTAATAGGATATCCCTACCCCCACACAAGCTCCTACATTATTTAAGACATTTTAAAGTCGATTGAAGTTACAAAAAACATGTATTTTTGAAGTCATTTTATGTTTTCTTCTATAAAATTAAAATTTAGAATCTAAAGTTTAAAAAGTGTTTAAACAAAAACTGTTTTGCAGTTTTATCCAAATTTCATTTTTACGCCTTTCTATGTTTTTAACTTTTTCTATATTAAACTTAAATTCAATTTTTATGTTATACTATATATACTATGCTAAACTGTATCCACAGCATTTAACAGTCAGAAAGTAGGCCTCTCCTTAGCAAGGAGGTTTTGGCCTACAAAACTACGCTGTCTAGACGGGTTGGTATAGGGTTTGTTTCAAGTTTTCGCTATTGTTGTCTTGCATATTTCGTCAACCCTTAGAACAAACAAATTCTTACAAAAGTATTTTTACACACGATACAACCCTAGCCACATGGCACATCATGTGTGACTCACGTACAGAAATACAAGATAACAACACGTCCTTATGACTGACTGACTGCATCTTATTCTTGACTTTACTATACAATTACGACTATTGTTTGATACTGTTGTCAGGTCGAGAATACATAACAAAAGTGATAAGCAGTTTTAATTAAAATTAGCCTTAAAAATTTCATATAAATGTCGCGCTAAACTATACAACAGTAGTGGTACACTGTACAAATTTTATCAAACTGTGTCGACAGACTCTTACATTGTACGACTAAATCAACAGTTATATTATTAGTAAGTGTTATTGTTGGTTGACTAGGTTTACGAACGGTAAAACAATATTGTAATAGATGTTTACCTAAAGCCGAAGCAACAAATGTATAATAATAACATTAAACTCACACAATTCACACACGGCCATCTAATTCCGTGCTAAGCAAAAACTACTATGGTAATCAGATTGCTAAAAACGAGAATTTCCATATATATGTCATACACACAATTATTTGTGCTGGTAAGGAGCCGACCCACGATCACGGGCTTAGCGGTCAGGATAGAGACTTTTTTTATCAGTATATCACAAAATCAAAAGGCCGAAAAACCGGTCATATTATTTGACCTCTGATAGCGATATTAAAACTGCGGTGTCAACTAAAGTAGCGGCAGCATCAAAGACCATATTCTTTAAAAACTTCAAATATCTTAACCATCTTCATTCTCAATAAATAGTGACTCTTTTTTCATGCTGTTTGTCAATGATTGACCATTTGTTACGGGTAGGTAAAAAGAGTGAGATTCGAATAGAATATCTTGTCTTAAAATAATTATTACGTTAATTAATTGAAAATTCGTTATAATTTTTTTGTCTATTTTCAGTAAATTAAAACATTTATGATCATAATAATTGTGGAATCATGTAACTATTGAATCCGAAAATTCTAGCCTACGAAAATATTTCTGATGAAGAAAAATTTGGAGAAGAAAAAAGAAGAATATACTCTCAAAATCAATATTTCCATGACGCTATAGCTATTTAGCAGAAAAAAAAAAGAAAACTGCAATCATGTGTAACACTTAATATAAGATTTTAGTATAAGTCTAATGATACACAATAATTACCTAAATAATAGACTAAAATATTGTTTTTTCAAAATAAAATGTGCTTTTACTTAAATCAAACGTTTAAAAAAAAGTCTTCTAAATCTAACATTCACACGCTTAATGTGTTGTCAGATCATAATAAAGTACATCCCGGACACAACGACAAATTTTCGAACAAAAAAATTTAGCATTTTACTCCCAAACAAGTGGCAACCCTATAGTTATCTCGGCTGACCATGGCGTACTATAATCACACCGGATGAGTCATCGCCAGAAATACGCGTCCTCGTATAATAAATCCTACTAATACTGTGTAAATGCAAATGTAATGTAATTGTAGATAGCAATTGCATTGTTTGAAGCCAATACCTGCATCAATTATTCACACTAATCATACACACAATAACCACTAATTTAATCATCCATAATTTTGCAATAAAGTGCAATTTAACATACACGAGTCAATTACGGCCTTACACAAAGCAGTCCGGTTTTGAGTGCGAGAACATTAAAACAACGAGCTATTGCCAGCGTTATAGTGATAGAAAATACATATAACATACATTTATTAAATAAATGTATAAAATCACGTTAAACTCCTCGCATGTCTTTTGTCGGTTGGAATTCGGTCTCACTCACATAAAAGTGAATTATTCCGGTCAACTTTTGAAATGAAACTAGAAAAAAAATTGAGAGTACATCGAAAAGTAAGTAATAAGTAAATTAAGGAATATTACTCCCACATTCGAATAGACACTATGGATAGACACATTCAAGGAGTGCATGTGTCTATCCATAGTGTTTATTCGAATGCGGGAGTGCAAACGGCTACAAAATAGGTTAAACATTTCTAGTATTTAATATAAATCGATCGAGTGCCTGTGATAAGTGTGGAATGTCTTTAACGTACTCCAAGTTAGTTAAAAAATACACTACGCGAAACTTATTGTACAGCTTGATTCTGGCATTACATATCATTTACATTTATTTAATTCGAATTGAAAGTTAATAAGTACTCGTATATTAAGTTAACAGTTTAACGGCGAGAGGACTATGGTTCAGAACATAAGGACTGACTCGAAAAGTATGTATGGTATCACAAACTAACAAACCGGATCAATCCCCCTATTTCTGGGGGAGTGGAACAATCAAACGAGTGTGGGAATGGAGTGATGGTTGATTTGAAAACACTCCTTTCAACAATCTTTGACAAGGTGACAATAAAACTCTTTTGGATTTTGTTTAACAATTTTGTTTGATAGAAGAGTGGAACCGTTGGGTAACTTACGTTTAATTCGATGGAACACACAATGTCCGTGCGAGCTGTCAAGAACATTAGTAACTGGAGTTCATACTAACATTTCCTGTTAAACTTTCAAGTACACTACAAACAACATGATCGCGAACTAAGGACTGTTTGAGCGAACAACAAACAGGCCAATTATCGCCTCTTAGCGCTTCGATTTCTAAACACATAACCTCTTTTAACAAAATCGGAGTATTTCAAACCATTTGTTTGATTTAGAAATAGCGTTAAATATACACAATGCTCCCTTTTATTGTTCTACAAAACCGATAGAACAGTGTTTCTGTTCATTTACAAGGGAAAATATACGTTTTCTTTAGCCTCCATTGTTTTAATGTGCTTAATATTGTTCAGTACTTAGTTAAAGATACCGTTATAGGTAGGGGGCAACAGTCGACTAAATTATAATATATATTCATTGTTCAATCATATAGTTTCTTTTGATAAATAGACCATTAGTGATAACCAAATATGCTGTCGATTCGATTGAAATAACAATTGATTTTACTTAAAAGGAAGTTTCAATTGATTTGAAAAGAATAATGAATTATTTTATCCACGCTTAATATATTTTGCATAAGAATTGGTTATTGATATTACGAAGGACCCTAGTGACAAGTCTGGTGTGTACCATCTTTTATTTGTTCGTTAGTTTAAGTTTATACTTAAATTCGATTTATTTGCCAGTGTTTCTTTTTCTATATTTTATATATAATACATAACGTACAACAAACTTAAGAAGTAAATGATAACTGATAGCATAAAAACAGAGACGTAGCTGTTAAACACTACCACCGCGCTACACCTCACGCCAAGGTTGATCACTAAACATTACATTTAATGCTTTATTGTATTAAGTAAACATTGCAATTTATTGATTGCCCACCAACTTATTGTGAATTTCGCATTCGACCTCAATGATTCTGAAAAAACTGCTGATTCTAATATGATTAGGGTTGCCATTCGTATTACATTACGTATTGATACGTAATAAGTTTCTTTGGTTTAAGTAAATGGCACAGCGTATAAACAGTTTTACTATAAAGTTTGTAAACGATTGCATAAAACTGTTGAGGTCATTATATATTTTACCATGCGTGATTTATAACTTTTATTCCGTTTATTTACAGCATATAATCGTAAGATTTTCAGACAGAATACGCCAACCTTGAACGTTAGCAATATTATTTTCACAAAAAGATGTCAACCCTAACGGCGGTACTTTTTGCATAAAAAGG
Source organism: Hypercompe scribonia (assembly GCA_949316085.1). Lineage (NCBI taxonomy): Eukaryota > Metazoa > Arthropoda > Insecta > Lepidoptera > Erebidae > Hypercompe > Hypercompe scribonia. The sequence goes on along the minus strand of OX438968.1, from coordinate 22,301,101 downwards.
CACGTACCCTAAATACCGGTGATACTGTTTCAATTTGTATGACCTTGTTACAGTTGAATATTTCCCAACAAATTGGTTTCATTACATTATAAATATAAAAACCACCATTATGGAGCATCCTTCGTGTGGACTGCGTGTAGATATAAGTGGTTACTATTACATACATCAATGACTAGTAAGTGACATGGAAGGGCCGTGAAGGTGTCCTGTCTGATAGATTGATCTATTTCACCAATCTTATTAATGCTTGGCAACGTAAGTGCAGTTTGTAAAGTAGATCGGGTATTGTTCAAGGTTAAAAAATATCGTCTGACACTAGTGACTTTGGATTGACTCAGTCATTTTAATTTTTATAACGGTTGAACGTTGAATGCGGTTTTAATTAGCATTACAACTAATATATTATAACAGTATTATCGTTTATAAGTAACCAATTGATGTTTTTGTTCTAAAGGCGACTCCACACCCTCATACGTCCCGGTTTGAGAGTATGGAAGCGCCTCGACGTCTCTGTCGTATGTAAGTAGCACGGCCTCGGTCTGTAATCTCAAACCTTTTTCCCGCTTAAATTATTCGGTATCCCTTGCTCTAGGGTAAAAGGGATACCGCAGACCGCAACTTCCTCGCCCTAACTTGCCCTTTCATTATATATATATATATAGATGTAAAGTGCCTCGGAAAGTACGTAAAATTCTTAGTTGCGATCACCTATTGATATTTAATACATGCGCACTTGTCATCTTAAAAAAGTATAGTAAAATAATTTATACAAATTGAATTTGAATTAAATTTCCTTAATCATATGGATAAAAGTCTAGAATCATGTACGTCTGGTAAAAGCTAATTTATTTAGATTTTTGCAGCTAAAACTAATTCGCTAAAGGCAAAACAATTTAACTAAAAATTAAAGAATCAATTGAATCTCCGTGGATAAAATAGTATTACCTTATGTCGTGGTTGAACTCTTTGGTCACGAATTAATATATAAATCGCTTCTAAGATTTTATCTTCAATATTTCGCATTACTTTTGTTTTCTTCTTTGTACAGCTAGTATTAGTATAGTACGTAGTATAAATACTAAATACTGTAAGGGCAGTAAATTTTAGAATGAAATGAAAAAAAATAAAAAGATTATAAAACGAATGAAGTATCACCTGACATGGTTAAAGACAGTATTAAAAGGCGTGTTATGAAAGATGCTCAAAAACAAATAGTTAAGAATGACTTGGAATGAAGAAGGAATGAGAACTCTGTGGGTAACGTTACAAATGTTAAAACTCAAATCTTTGGCAGTGAAATGCGGTATTGGTATCTTAATTATCACATCACGAGTTAAGAATAAATTTAGCAATATAACCTTTCTTCCATAACACAATTTTATATAAAAAAGTGGTATTTGTAAGTAATATGTAGGTCACTCTTCACGTCCATCTTATTACATATTAAAACCATTCTCACATCATTCGACAAGCACCAAGAATAGATTTTATTGGTAGCGTGGAAAATACATGAGAAACTGAGAAAGGCGGCCGTGAAAGCCACTCATGCGCAAACGATTAAGTAGGGTGACCATGATAACTTGATTAGAAGATGGAACAACTTTTTGTTGAACATATATTCTTAAGGTAATTCTTGTAGCAGTTGGAATCAACGGGTACATAAATATAAGGTTTTTATTTCAATTTAACTCATGTGTAAACTGAATGTGCAACACAACGCGATCAAAGCAAGATAACACTGAAGGTTGGTGAAAATGATCGTTTGCGCTTGTGCGTTGTATGTACCTACAAATATGGTTATATTTTAGTAACCGATACTGTAAAATGTTTAAATTGTTATTAACTAAAAAGTCTATGTATAATTACCATGATTTGTTTGTATTAAACAAGCTAATCACCGAGGACATATATATACACATATGTGTAGTATATACATATAATTTTACAAATCTATAAAAATTTCATTTATAGATTTTTAAAATTATATATAAGATAACATATTAAATTTTAGATGTAAAAAACTTATTAAACAATACTTAATTAAAACAAAAGTTTCAGCAGAGCAGGCAACAAAAAATATGAGGCATATTGTTTTTTTATCATCATGTCAATCATATCTGATGTCCCGATTCAGCTTTATTAACTCCACTGCTTATATTTATATTTTAATTAAGTATTGTTTAAAAGTTTTTTCCATTTAAAATTTAATATTTTATCTTGTTTAGCCTTAATTGGAAGTATTGGCTTAGTATTAACAACACACACTTAATCTAATCTATAAGCGAATCACTTGCAGATAAACCTGATTCGGAAACCAATTCAAGACATGTGTTAAATCGACAGCTATGTATATGTTTGGTAATATCTATTTAACACTTTAAAAAGAAATTAGTAGTTATTAAATAAGTAGTTATTTTTATTTAGTAATTTCTTAAATTATTGAAGTCTATATCTATTTAATTCATCAACAGCTTTTAATAGTTCGCTGCTGGACATAACCCTCACCCATGAAATAAGGTTTTGCCTACTTTATCACGCTTAACAGACGCATTAGTATTGGTTTTATTTCAAATGTACCTTCTTTTCATATCGATGTCATTCTGCGCAGTTTGTTCCTATAGTTGCTTCTTACGACACCTATGGGATAAATAAGTATGGAGACACTCTATATTCTTAATCTGTCACCACACTGACACAAAGAAATAGTAACTTCAGTGAAATATGTTTTCTAACCTAAGTCCTACGGAATCACTGCTTGTCTAAATTCAAATTAATGATGACCTTAGAGCTGTATACAGTTTTAGGCCTTAACTTTTGAAGATTTAAATGGATATAAAAATTAAAAGAAATAAAAATGATTATAGTAGAAACGTAGTAGTAATAAATAAATAATAAAACATTGATACACAAGAAGAAAGATCGACATGGCAGTCATGATCCCAAGTTTTATTTACCAAAAATATAATTTAATATACTTTAAGCGACTTCATACGACCTTAAAATATGCTGAAAGTACAAGTTTTATCCTCATTGTCAGCTAAAAAAAACAGAAACTAACTTTTAAAATATCTTAGTGACGTCATTTTATTTTTTATTTTTTATTGCAATGTGTAAATGTATGAATAAATTAAAAAATAACGACTATGTATGAATTTGATCATACTGTCTTAAACCGACTGAAGCCATAAGCGTTCGTGGGCAAATAGGACTTTCAGATTAACATTGCACTTTGATAATTTTTCTTCGGTAAGAAATGAATCACCTTCTTAGCGACCAAGCTGTTTTATTCGAGGTCAAGTGGAACATACGAATGAAATTGAACTACCTAACTAACCAAACTTCGACTGATCTGATAATATAAGTCGCATTGTACCTTAGCTATGCAATTTTATTGTAAGCTTTAGCGATTATGTATTTTTAAAAAGCTGGCGTTTCGTGCCTCTACCACTAAGCGAATTCGTGCAAAACAATTTGTAAGCATTTTAAGCAACTGTTAAAAAGGAAATTCAGTTTTGACATTATAATGGACTACTGCTTTTCATCCTGGATTTGTGTGAATGTAAATGTGGATTTTATCAATCGATTTAGATACCCTTCGGAAACGGTGCTTTTTACGATGAAATGTGTCCAAAATGCAAACCTAAACTATACACGTTTAAGTTATTATTGTTTGAAAGCGTAACAAACAAACGAACTCATTTTTACATTTATAATAAAATTTAAAATAATCCCCATCAACTTCATGACCTTTCATATTTATTTAAAGCTTTTAGAAAGCCTAAGCCTAAATTGATTAGGTAGATTCATGGTTCAATAGATTTCGTGGAACAATGTTAAGTACTGTATTACGTGTCTAGAGGCTAATCTATGTTATCGATCGCAGGTTTGACGAGCAGTTATCTAGTGATTGGATACGTATTCAACAACAGACAGCACCCTGAAAGTGGTAGAATATATTGGAGCGGCTTGAAAGTAATTCGATAACAAAATAGTTTGTCTAAAATTGAACATGCTACTACCAATCGTTTAGAAATTTAAAATTAAGAACATTTGGGTCTAATTCGGCTAAATTTTTAATAATCTTAGTTCTATATTTAGTACTAAACCTTTTAACTTGTAAGTATTATGTTATGATAACACTAATTATCACATTTATTTATTACAAACTTTAGACAACAACTCGCACACGACAACATATTTTTGGTCTCTATTAATGTGATAATGAACACTAAATTCATTGTCACCCTACTTGATTTATATGAGCAGCATACAGCTGCGCCCCCTACAATTTTCCGTCGACTTCCGTCACAACGATACGGTTTATTATAGATGCGTCGTGATTCGTGAATGGTACGATGTGCGTGATATATTTGACAACTTATTGCACTGTTGTTTGTTGTAACGATTCGATAAATATTTAATAAATTCATTTTTAATATTGAGTATGAACTTTGTTTCAAGTAGGAATAGAAAAGCCATAAATTGTGGACACAGTACAAAACAATTGCACAACAGCCCAAAAAGTATTGCTAGACACAACTATTAGGGAGATAACACGGACATAAAATTGATGCTCAATCATTGTCACACAAAAACTTTCAAATGACCACTCAATGGTCACATACCCATTACAAAAAACCCATTATCCTTTGTAGGCCCATAGACCAAATAGTGAAAAAATATCACAGTCAAATATATCCTAAATACGTTCGCAATAATGTCTACGGAAAGAAAAATATTGTGGTATATACGAGTACTGGGTGAATAGAAACATTTACGGTGATATTTTATCTAAAGCTTGGCTTTATGTGTCGTTCCGATAATTTTCCCACGGTTTTGTTTCCTAAATAAAACATTAAAACCGATAATTGTGTTATTTGTATGTCGCTCCCAGCGAAAACGAGACATCGTGAGATTTTCATAGAATGAAGAAATTTTCATTGTTTACGCACAAGTACGTACGACTTTTATTTTCCACTGAATATTTTAACTGACTATTTCTGCTACTGTCGTACTAGCTCACTCATTTAGCATCAACACTGCAATATTGTACAATAATGAATCTTATTTAGACCTTAGCTTTCCTCAGTAGATATATAAGCTGACGAAGAGTTACACGATAGCCTAATAAAAAAGGGTAAAAAGTCGTTCTAAGTTAACACGTACTGGTCTGTCGTCAGATGGAACTTATAACTCTCCCGTTGTGCAGAAGACGCATTAAGGGTAAAAACCATCGACGGCCTTAATGAGCGCTGGTATGAATGTAAGTCGCTAGCAGTAGCAGGCATGACCAAGTTCAGTTACCCATTTAAGTTGCACTTGAGACTTGATTACTTCGATCATGATCACTACGGACTTTATACGTTTAAAAATATAGATACATTAGAACTTGTTCATTTTAATCTAATATATAAAATTCTCGTGTCACAGTTTTCGTTGCCATAGTCCTCCGAAACGGCTTGACCGATTTTGATGAAATTTTTTGTGCTTATCCGGTATCTATGAGAATCGGCCAACATCTATTTTTCATCCCCCAAATGTTAGGGGTAGTACAACCCTAAAGTATTTGTTTTATTTTGTAGGCAAAATTTTTAATTTCTATTTTTTTATTTCAACATACAAAAATACATACAATCCTCAATTTTCACCCTTCTACGATCAACCCTTATTTTTTAATAGCCATTTTAGTAAAAATGCCAAAACAAGGTTTGCCGGGTCTGCTAGTAGTAATATATAATCGTATGAAAAGATCTTCCAGGTATGATTGGATTGATTTCATCCATTACGTATGACTTCTCAATTTTACTTTTTACTGGATTGTAGGTACTAGCTTAAAGGGGACGCTGGCGATATTATTTTACTTTATTCTTCAAACGAATAAAAACTTTCCGTTTTTTGTTGTACTTAATAAAGCATAAAGTTAGTCTATCTTTTATGACATCGTCAAACGTATGTAGGTCAAGTCTTTTAACGGGGTTATAGATGTCTTATACTACTGAAAGGTTTTCGTCACTACTACAGTTCAAAGAGGCAGACAGATGACGGCATTTGATTGAAGATTCGGAGCTTTTTCGTGAGTCGACTGGAAAAAAATCATTTATGATATAATTGTGAGCAAAAATAATCATTACGTCTAAAATAAGATTTGTAAAATAATTTGTCACTAACTTCAGTCAAGCATTTTCTAGAAAAAATATTTTGGATTTAATTACGTTTTTAAAGAAAAATGTGAATACAATTTTAGACTTGAGCACATAGTTACAATGAATAGAATAGATTGCTTAACAAATTATGGCTCATCATGGCCCTATATGTCGATGTCTTCAATGCCTTTAGACTATAAAAGCCATAGACTTCTAAATCTTTACATGTAAGCTTTACCAATAATATCTCCTCAAAATATCCGGAACTCTTAGAGGCAATAGGTGCTCAGTTGCAATGCCGAAGTTTGGAATTGCGCCAAATATATATTGTCAATAGCATAGCCAAACGTGCTTACTATACAGTTCCGCGTACGACTGTACACTTTTATGTGATATTCGTAAGTATAAAAGAGAATCGATGTTACTACCCTCATTCAGTCTCGTTATGTGTGATGATTGACACTGTCGCGGTAAGATGTTTCAATCAACGAAAACGGACCTCGTCCGATGGAGTGATCGAGAGTGATGACAGTTATCGTGGTAACTATGTAAGCCTTACACTGCCACGATGACTGTCATGCCTTTTACGTCCCCAAGCGGGGTGAAGCATCTCACAAGGCCGCCATAGTGTTGGTCACCATACTGCATTGTCTACATTTGCGATGAGTATGGTGATCACAACTCTTGGATTCTATTCATGCTTTCCATCAGGCAGAGTTGAGTCACTTTAGCAGGCTCTCATAAAAAAAAAGTGAGTTTTCGTGATCGACAAAAATCGTATATATGTATTTAAAGAAAAAAAAAAATCTCTATTTCATCATTAAAAAAATGGCTCATGTATGCTAAAAGAATTTTGCAAATACTTTTATAAAGAAAATTCCTAAGGGAATTTGTTGGAAACGAAATAACGACGACAAAGGAAAATGCTTCTTTGAAACGATTTTCATTATGGCAATCATTGTAAGCTGCTTGGCAAAGAACGCTTTACATTTGCACACTGAGCACACTGAATAATGTTTTGATAAAAATATCAATAAAACATGGAAGTGAAGCAATTGAATCAATTGTCTACTTTTATAAAAGCGGCCCACCGCCCATAGACACAAGCAGCTCTTTTCTGACGGCCCGTGATAACACTCAGAGAAAGCCATGGCTATTCTACGTGTTTTTTTTACAAGTTACTCTAAAATTGCTGGAAATAAGTAATTCGCACTTAATAGTAGACTTATCGATCGAATTTACTTTAAACTAGCCAATTGTTATTTACTTTTGTCTGCGGCTTCACTCGCGTTTATATCGGTTGTCGCAGCGATTTTTTAACTTTTTTATTTGGTAAACCATTAAAATAAAGCAAATACTAAATATTAATTGAAACTTACCACAAGATATTAGAGAAAACCACATTAAAATCGGTTAAGCCACTTCTGTGATTAGCGCGCATAAACATACAGACAAAAATTCTAAGAACTGTTGTTTTGAGTGCAGTTACTTTAATAAAGACCTACTTTATTAGTTTTTCTTCAATATCTTCAATGTACAGAGATTGATCTCTAAAATATAGTATATGTATAGATTAGAGTTTAACAAAAAGTCAGACTTATAAAAATCTGTATATTAATATTGGAACCCACGATGAAGTCATCTCTTTCTGACGTTTTGTACTGAATTCTGACAGGTTGCATTTTGGAAAATAGTATTCATTGCAAATAAAATTTTCAGCTCAATAATGTACACTTCTCCGTGTGTATGCTTTAGTACTTTGAAAATTAATAAGCAATAGGAGCAGACACTCAACAAGGAAGACAAAATCAAATTAAGCTGTAAATTGATTTGCGAGTTGTGACCCATATATATTTATGTAAAATGGATATTAAGGACAAAGTTGTGAACATATTAATTAAGAGAATAGAATGTCAGGACCAAAATAATAATAAAGTGTATAACTTAATTATTCTTTGACGCCTGACATTGTACAGTTGTTTCTGACTTTGTAACAGATTTCTTTTTACTTTGAAAGCCTGTTAAAAAAGACCATGACAAAATGACAGCTCAAGTTAAACTGGACAACTATATAAACCAAAACATTTACAAGTAATCGCCTGATTATTTTTTTCTTTAATATGTTTTTATTTTCTAGATATTATTTTTATTACATATTTATTACCTCGCTGGCGCAGTGGTAACGTATGCAATTGCTATGCTTGAGGTCACGGGTTCGATTCGAACATTTATTAACTTACTCTTTTTTTGTAAAGGAACAGATCCTTTATAAAAAAGTGTCAACTCAATTGTTTTTATTATAATACAGTGAACACGATTCGTTAGTTTTAAAGTCGATCCGCTGTTAGGATATGGACTTATACATACTAAAGATTAATCAGAGTACTTTGACTGTATTACAACTTTGTTTTTATAACATTTTACTATAAGACTGTGAATATTTAGATGTTTAAATACAGATTTTACAATGGACTTCGAGAATACTCTTGAACAAAAGCAATTTTAGGTACATTTCAAATATAAAACTGCTACAGCTGTGAAGTTCGAATTTCGACAAACATACCGTATTAAATGCAAATGATTCACCAAAGGACATGACACATCGCAATGAATGTGCCAATATGAAACAAGTAACATACGATAAAAAGATTCGCGTGCTATGATTAAACCTACATACAGCCAATTATTAACGAAATATACAGAAAGTGTCATTAATAGTTTTTAATGTCAAGTAAAGCAATTTTTTTTTAAGAAAATGAATGGTTGCAGCTGTTTATTTTATCACAATCTCAGGTTAATTATATATAACTATTGAAGGTCTTTTTAATTTTGTTTGCTACACGACAATGCGTATTATCTGGTTATCAATTAAATATTCAAAGCATGTTAGTTAATGTTTAAAGATAAAAAAGCAAAAAATATACTTTAAAAGTAAAAATGAACAGACCAAATAGCGTTCAGTAGTAGTTTATTGATTAAGGTTTTAATTATTTAACCCTTAACGCCTGCAAAGCACATTTACGCAAATAAATCGTTCGATATTCTTAATTAGTATGACAGTACGAAATTAATTAATACATTACAGACAGTTAGAAAACCCGTATCGTACAGAATAATAAATAAGCTTTGGAAGCAGACAATTTAATATTATATTAGAGATCGTCTAGTGGTCAAATTTAATCACTATTCAGTTGTCCAGTTTAATCTGAGCTCTCATTTTATCGTGACCATCTTTACTAAATTTTTAACTATATTAGAATTGTTGTTTAAAATTTTTAGCTTTGTGCCCTTCTACGTGTAAACATTAAGCATTCTAAACATGATATGCTTCAGTACGCCTCATTTATTTAAAAAGGGGTGCGAAGTTGTTTTATGTAGATAGAAAATAATAATTATACGTTGTAGACGACATATCGTGTATTCCAAACACTACAAAAGTAAAAGCCTAAAGTTAGACAATTCTAAATTGAACTGAGGCTACCTCTTCTTACGGTAATATCATTTTTAAACCTTTTATAAATATTTTGAAAGATACGAGGCATTTTAATATTTATTCAACAAACACATTTCATTGGTTATTTACATAAAAGTGTTATTTCCTTGAACATAAATAAAATTAAGTGCAACGACGGCACCGTTAACAATATTTTTTCTCTGTATAAATATTATCAAGTGAGTAATTTTTGTTGTCGAATACTGAGTGAGTCGATATTTGGACTTACGTATTTTTTCTTCGTAAGCGTCCTACAGCCTATCTGATGAGATTAGAAACACTATTCACAATACAATTGTCAAGTGAAAACAAACCTTATCTTCTAGTCAATAAGGGATTAACGGAAGCCAAGTGACGGTGAATGTAAATTGTACCGTTATAGTCCAGCCTGTAGGTACTTAGTTAGCCTTGGATGAGGGCAATAACCTTAAGGCTATGGCGAAGGCTTGTGTGTGCATCGAGAGGGCGTAAGCAGTCAAGTTGGGATTGAATTTATGGTATTGTTGTTTATAACAATGTGTATAAATTAAGCCTTACATTGAGTTAAGGATTTACCAAGTTAAATTTAAAAATACAAATATAAAAGACTTAATATTTATGAAATATAGTATTTTAAAAGGATGATATATTATCTAGAATCGAACATATTCTTGTTTTGTCTGCTGTCCCAAAAAGTTATTCATTTCAGTGTTAAACCACAGTATTAAGTTAGGTGTCAGTATTTTTAAAAATGTATATTTCAAAACCTGGTAAGGGATATCCATTAAAAAAAACTTAAAAAACTAAAGAACATCAATGTGCAGTTAAAATCGTTCAGAAACCAATATCTAACAGGTCTGCGGTTTCACGAGCAAATATTTTCTCCTACACGTTTATCTAAATACATTTTTTTTATTTGGTTTGTATAACTCATCTAAACACGCCGTGAAATAAAAAGATACCAATGTTTTTTCACGAAACAAAAGAGTATCTTTATGCCTAGGTATTATAGGTAATATACATATTGACCTGAAATAATATGGTCCGTGTCCCCTTCAGAGAAGGACGCTTGAGACCGGCCGCCGGAGTGGTTTTTAGTGATAACACCACAAACTCCACTCCTGGCTCCGGCATTCCTGAGGAAGAGGAGAGGCGAAGGGATTTACCACCCCAACAACAAATAAAAAAGTATATACATATTACAATTAAATATTATTGAAGTCTGATTTCACTCAAATCAATTGCTTACAGTAATGTTGTAATAACATTTTAAAGGCCATTCTTTGTCTTTATTGTTATTCTTTGTTAATATTTCAATCAAATCTGATACTTAAGACATAGTCACAGTTGGCGGTTTAATATTAAATATACCTAATTAATTGTGTTTTCGAAAATTACCGGTATTTCTTCATTTTAGGGACATTTCCTTGATCGTGAATACGGTAAGGGCAATCGAACATTATCAAAGAATTTACGCGACCGGGTTATTAATACATATCATTAAAAGTAAATGTTTCAGGATACTACAAATTATAAATAATAACACCGTTAGTGTATTTAAAATGGAAACAAATAATGCAGTAAAAGTTTGTAGTTTCATTTAGGTATATGACAGAATAAAAAGTCGGGTAAGAAGAACCACCGACAAGCACTTCACGAGATAAATTGGATGTCTCTATTGAGACAATATACTCGTATTATTTGATTTCAAGCACATCTACAACGAGAACAACGTTATTCTATGATCACTGTACAATATATACTTAGACTATATCTATATGTCGGTTGCATAAGTTCCCAACAAAGACTTAGGGCGCCAAATCAACCTCCACTGCAAGTGGTGAATCTGCTGATCGACAGACGAGGTTTAGGCAAACAAAACATCTCGATTCACGGCACGGTTCGCACCTATTACGTAGGGCCAACACTGGTGAAAAGTCGACGTTTAATTATTAATTTAATTTAATTAATTTAATGAAAGGTTACTGGTACTTATAGCACAGGTATTCCTATTTTAAGTACCTGAACAAAAACAATGTTTTAACCATTTACACGTAAAAAACTGCTCCACAGGTTGTAAACACTGTGTAACATATAAATAAATAAATAAATAAAAATGCCTCTGCTCACCCTTTCGGAGAAACAGGTGTGATTTTATGTATACCTATGTCTATAATAAGGCATTGATATTCTTGCGTAGTAAAGAAGCTGTTTCGAGGTTTGCTAGGTAGTTTAAAATAGTGAAACAAATTTAAAAATTCGAAACTTTCTATTTCTTTTTTATCAAGGTGCTTATGAAGCTGCTTCATTCGCATATAGTGCGAGGAGTAACCCTGATTCATTTCTACAACCAAGTAATGATTTCTTATGCCAGCACCGGTATGGCGGCAAGTCCTGTGAAAATTGACCTGAATGTCAACAATTTAAAGAGTAGGAAATTGTTAAAAGTACCGATAAAAAAATTATTCGATTTAAAAAACATTTGATTTTTGGTATAATGAACAGTTAATATATACAAGTATACAATAATTATTATGTAATAATTTAAGTTACTATGTTAAGTTAGTTAAGTAGTTAGTGAACTAGTAGTATTACTGAGCTAATACTGAGATCTACAGTTCTTTAACAAGCAAACAGTTTGTCATTGTCATTCATCAGTGCATAACTTTAAATCTTCCAGACATGCTACGAAATGGAAAGATATCTGCGAGAAGAACCACGAAAGCGTCGTGAGCCGCCTCAAGAAGAGGAATGGGCAAGATCATCATGTACTCCTCCGTCACCGCCAGCCTCCCCACCGTCGCCTACACCACCTCTCTACACTTTTACCACTACTGTAAAAGCAGAGCCTATCAGTGATTCTGACGAACCCAGGGGTATGTACTTTCGTAATTTATTGTTTAGTAGATATACAGTTGAATCCGTTTATAATGACATCGAAGGGAATTGACAAACACGTCACAATAAGCGGAGGTCATACAAAGCGTTTTGTGAAAAAAAAAACCTTTTTATGTAAATAGTATGTTTGTATTTAAGTACTGTAATACAGAAACAGTAACTTATAAAATAAAAATTTCACACATAAATACATACATCACACACATACAAGTGTATTTTAATTTTAATGTAAGTAATCTGTAATTTTTGTCTGCTTTTGTTTTTTCATTTTAATGTAAAAACAGTCTCTAATACTATTATGTAGACATCGAGAAGACATCGCTATGGTCAAATAATCATTTTCAATATTGCTATGAACAAATCGGGATAATAATTCTGCAGCTTTTAATGCCTCTTCTGTGGTAGGTAACGGTTCTTCCTCGACTTCGTCTTCCCTATCACTTTCAAGTTGTTCCTTAGCATTAATGTTCTATGCGATATTTTCATCGGTGGGTTCTTTGGATGTGAGAAGAGCGCTATCGATATCAACATAATCTGCCCACATTTCCTTCCTTCCACGTGACCTTCAACCGTCTATTACTCACTGAGGTTCAAAACACAACGAGCCACGTGCCGAACGTCGTCGGGAACCAACGAACATTACCAAAGGTGTAAAGAATCATTTCGGTCATTATAACCGGACATAATTTATTAAAAATGGGTCATAATAAGCGACATGTCACTGTAAGGGAAGTCATTATATCCGACTTTTTTATAAAGAATTTTGTATGAAAACCAAACTTCGTAGTGTAATTACGTCATAATAAGCGGTTATAGGCGGAGTCATAATAAACGGATTATACTGTAATTAAACCAAAGCTACATTTTTTTTTGATTTCAATGTACATTATAACTTCCTGGTATCTTTACGACAATGATTTGTAATAAAATTTACAAAATTTTTACAAAGCGGTTTTTCAAACAGAATTTCGATTTTTATAATTCTTTGATAGAACAAACTACATATGACATATGTCACCTAGAAGTAGAGTTCTGTTCTCAAGAAATACCTGAATCAATTTGAGAAAATTGAGAGAAAGTCTAGGCGTTTAAATGGATTGGCAAGTAATTAAACAGATGTTAAGTCACCAGTTAATGAACTTGAACGACACGGTTCAACCCAAAGTGATAGAGAGCATGCCAGGAAGTTACTGAATGCTTGCGATTTAGAAGTTAGTTTTAGTGGCTTTTGCGGATCTCGTATATACCTTTAAAACAGTGATCTTACTTTTGTTTACATGTACTTTGGTTATTTATTTACTTCTGTAACCATAATAAAAAAAAGAAAGTTAAAAATGAAAATTTACTATTTAATCATCTAAAATGTAACTTACTCACGTGAATATGTATGTTATACGAAAATATAAGTATGTGGAAAACTCAATGGTAGCTAGGTTTTGAAATATTTTTGGTTGTTAATTAAAAAAGAATATTCTTACGCTTGTCATGGGTCACGGAATCCATTTTACTAAAAACAAAAGACATGTACAAATAGTTTTATGTGACCAAGTAGTACTAGTGTTATAATCTCTTTGTTTGACAAAAAGGTTAAAGGTATATTCGACTGTATTATTTACTTGTGCTTGTCGATGTTTCATTCAACTGTGGCGAAATTAAAAAAGTATTTTTTTTGTGATAGGAAAACGTCGGAATATATTCAATGGTGATCCCAATGTCAAGAAGTCCCTAACGATGGAAAAGTAAATTATTCTGAAATTAGATGCACCGATTCTTTGACAGATCCACTTTGAAACCTTGGAATATCATGCGTCTAGACTAAGAGCACGGCCTTGAGAATTTTATTCCCTTACCCTAATTCTAAGGATAGGGAAGGCAGTCAAAAGCATGCAAATGTGGGTATTCATAGCCAGCGGTAGTCATCTACCTAACAGGTGACCTATCTGTATGCCCGTTATGCCATAAAAAACTTGCCAGAAACACACATGATTACAAACACTATGTTTTCCAATTAAGAATTCTGTGTTTATTTGTATGAACTGTGCCATTTCAGATGAACCTCCGAGTCCGGCACCTGTACGTAGGCCTCCAGCTCACCGCCACCACCAGCTCTCACACGCTACGGACCCACGCCGCCGTGTGCATCGCTGCGAATTCCCCGCTTGCGACAAAGTGTACACTAAGAGCTCCCACCTGAAGGCCCACAAACGGACTCATACTGGTAAGCATTTACTTGAAGGCCACTCTTCTCCTATCCAGCATTTATTCGTTTTGAATTATATGAATTAGATAGGGTGTATCAGGTTGGTCGTTTGAGTCCTTACTTAGCTTTGAATCATTTTAACGCTGCCTCGGATTATGCATTACGCTATTAACGGTTAACAATTAGTCACAATAGAATGATCCCGTAATAAAATAGTAAAGAATTACTTATCTATTACAAGTAACGATTATTGTAATTTAATGATTAGAGTACCGAGAAGTGGTTGTTGATGACATCATTCCTGTTGACTAAAATCTTTTTAGCGCTAGAAGGGCGGATGAATAAAGTATTTGATAGATGAATAAAGCAGGCCTCATATAATCAGAAGGTTTTTATCTTCGTAATCGAAACCGCCTACTTGTGAATGATTCTTCAATATTAGTTAAGTTACTGCAATTATATATTTATTAAAGGCATTAAAAAGATGTAAAGTTTAATCGATTCAAATAACAAATGTATTTACAATCGAGGAATCTGCAAAAACCAATAAATGAACGTTCTAGATATCGATACAACACATCGCTTCTAGAAACAAAATAGGCAGAGCTTATAATATAAGTTTTGAGACATGGATTTATATAATTTTACTTATACAATATGGAACTACTCATGCCTACATGTATTTATAGTAGTTACGAATACAGTATCGCTTTGTCACTGACGCTACCAACATTGTCATGATACCTATCAATAAATTTAAATTTGTTGGGAATTCCATCTGGCATAAAATATTTGCCCGAATCATATTGCATTTGAAGCAGTTGCCGATCAAACATGAAATTGGAATGGATATAAATTATTAATTTCGATTTGGTGTAACGCAATATCTTTAAATTGATACGAAAACAACTATTTACTATCATACTTTTCATACTCCAGAAAAAAACGCTTTCTATTGATGAGGAAAAAATTAAAAATATCACTGTTTTTTTTCTCGGCAAAAGTCAAATCTTTAATTTGAAATAAATGTTCGTAATACTGACAAGAGAGAAGAAAAAGGTGACGCGATGATTTTGATTTGATTTAAAAAGACGCATTTTAACGAAAAGGCCCGATACATTAATATTTTCGTGCAGGGTAATAGAAAGGTAGCGACAAAGTTATGACATGGAAACATCAGTCTATTTCTCACTTGGATCGATCGCTTTCTCCCCTCTTTGGAGGGTACAATTATTTTGGGTCACTCGTTATACTCACAGTATGTTTATTAACCTATAAATATCGTGTCGGGTGACGCACAAGGGGCCATAGGCATTGGTTTTATTTGAAAATGCTTAGTTCGAAACGAGGTCAAACAAGTATTAAGTTTGGTCGGCACTAACAAGCGGTTTTTTTCAACCTCTCGATTAGTTTACAATAGTCGCGAAGTTAAGGGCTTTACTTTCTTGAACACGATACATACCTATATCTCTGTCAAATATATGGCTAATACCGTTAAGTGTTAGTTAAAATGTTAGAGGGGACTGGGCGAAGATCTTTTATCAATCGTTGAAACAAGGGCGGATCCAGTGCGGGGAGTGGGGAGAGGTACATGGTGATCCCATGAACTCCCATGTGACCAAATACAGGGCACTTTACAGGTACATAATCACTTTACCGCTAGCCTTGAAGAGCTGAAGCTTTAAATATTAACCATTATTCTTTAAACGTTCATTATATTTAGTGACTAAGAAAATAAGGATTCATTAATAGTTTAATGTGTTTTATTTATATAATTGGGAAATCAATCTGCGAAAGCATTCTTAATATTAACACCAGTAAGCTATACAGATTTTATAAAACGTTTATTTACACAATATAAAGTTTTATTTAAAAGAATTTATATACACGTTGTTAAAAATTAGTAGTGACATCTATTGTCCATTATAGTTTCTATTCTATCTACAAAGTAACGAAAATGTTCAGCTTGAATGGTAGTAGGCGGTAAGGAAAACCGTAATGCCATCTAGACAACTTTTTATCAAACTCAATTTACTACGGCCCTACCGACATCTAGCCGCAGTTTCATGTATTAACTATAATTTCATCGTAGTATCCTTCGAGCTTGGAAAAACTACTGACATCTGAATAATGGTCTGGGAAACTAAAATGTTTAGTATAGTGCCATCTAGCGACATTTTCCTGTACGTTACATGTTTCAAACAGGCACAACCTGGCTCCTGTAAGCTTGCGTAAAATTTATATAGATGGCGCGATAGTCACAATGGTAAATAAAACCCAAAATATTATTACATAAGTATTATGGTACAGGTTCTTACATAATAATTAGATAGGTAACATTACAACATTACATGCACACATATATTTCTAGATAAAAAACGCATGCTCTTTGACAATGTTTAAAAGTAAAACAAAAACTTTAAGACAAAATCAATTACAAAAGGTATTACACCGAATAGTCTAGAATGACAACCAAAATGATTCTAATCAGCAAACCTTTGATTCTAATCAACTCACATTTAAATATCGTAATTATTATATTAATAAAAAGTAAAAAAAATGTGATATCTACAGATAGTTCAGCAAAAGATTTAATATGCATACTAGAACCGGTGCCACGTTTAAAGACTGAATTCAATCAAATATATAATGAAAAAAAAACTGCTAAGCGTACTAATGTGTAATGTTCAACTGCCTCGGTGGCGTAGCGGTAGTAAATGCGACTGCTGTGCTTGAGGTCTCGGGTTCGATTCCCGGGTCGGACCAAATGTTTGTGTGTTCTGCAGATATTTGTTTCGAAGTTTGGGTGTTTTCTATGTATAATATGTATGTATTTACAAAAGAAAAGTATATAAGTATTATATCAGTCAGGCTAGTTATCATAGCACAAGCTCTGCTTAGTTTGAAACTAGATGACGTTGTGTGTCAAATGTCCGAAAAATTTATAAAAAAAAAAAAAATGTTATAACTAATAGCATGTGATTTCTAGTTCTGAATTGAGTTTTATTTTCATAAATGAATGAAAAAAGTTGCTTACGACTTCTTCATAAATAAATGTTTATTCATTCTGAGTGCTAATGTTGAGAATTGAATCGTATTCACCCTTTATTTGTAATTGATAGAATCTAAGAAGAAATTAAAAGTGCAGCAATGAGTATCAGTGCAGCAGAGAGACCAAAATACGTTAGTTATTAGATATTAAAAGATATAATAATAAAATAAGTATTTGATTTAGACACTGCAACCAAACTATACTTGAATCATATGCAAATGAGTATTAAAAAACAATTCCTAAAATTTTTAAACACTTTTTTTTAAACAATTTTTTTTTTGACTAGTTAGACTGTTCCTTCATTAAGTCAAGAGAACGAAATTTGGGGTTATTAGCTTTAAAAAAGTATCACAAAATTCGCAACAGTTGTTTGTTTTTAGTTTTTGTTAACAGGGTGGAAAATCCTTTCGGATCATCGCCTTTTCGAGGAGTCTCGAGCCAGGAGTATGTCGTGTATCCATTAAAAAACACCCCGACAGCAAGCGGCAGTAAAGTAGGGCACCTGAGACCGGCTGGTCTCAGGTGCCATACTTTGAGGAGGCCCCAGATAATGTTATTTTAAAATCTCCCCCAAGAACGACGCCGCGCCCATCTAGGCTCTATCCTAGAGGAAGCCTAGAGTCTTCCTCTTGCCTACCGCATTAATCATTATACGTTGAGGCCCGATTGTATTTTTATGATCAAGCCGCTATCCTATCGCTGACCATAGCAATTAATCGGCCATCAGCGGTTCTCACTCTCTAGCAGCTTGCGGTCCCGATTACTGCTAATATTGCCACCGTCGTCCTCTATGCTCGGAATCAACCCTCCCCCGATTCCGTTCAGCGTTCTGTTTCTGGAGCATAATAGTTTCTTAAAAAGAGAACACTGTCCCACAGATCTCCTTACCCACAATGCATGGTAGGGATGGTAACGTAATGACGTAACGACCAGGACTTCGTGTTCAGACACCCACGCGGGGTAGCCCTCTAGCGCATGTTGGACTGGACTCAAGGCTGCGCAATGGTGGCATTGTGTGGTCTCTTTGCGTCTGATCCAATTCAGATACATACCGGAGCAACTAGGCCCGGTGAGAATCTGAGAATCTGCGTCAGTCGGTGGATGAGGCGACCTGTCTCTCTACCTATCCAAGATTCGAGGAAAACAGAACAGTACTGAGCATTAGTGAGCATTCTGCAGCTGCTCCAGTCGCGCAGGCCGCAATGCCAGTGCCTATAGTGCCAGAGTACATATAGATATGCCGCTTCTTCGCATTTGGAACTCGTTCTTGTCTTCCCCACTCTCACCTCGGCGGATAGCACGACTATGATCACAGACTTTCGTATCCGTAATATCAATTCTCTCAACCAGGATATCAAAAGATGAGCAACGTGCCCGGACTGTCGCCGTTTTAGGTGAAACAGTACAGTATCCTAGTGCAATCCGGATGGCCTCTTACCGCTGCGCTTAAGTTTATCTATGTAACGAAACTAGTACGAAAGGCGCGTGGCCCATGTCGGAGCATTGTAGAGTCATGGACCCTATCACCGTACACTAGAGGTGGCGAACTTCTAAACTCCTAAATTAGGTAAGAGCCTCTGTAGGGAGCCCGCCACAATCGAAAATTCGAATTTTCGACGACCACCTAAGATAAAGCGGAGGTACCTATGTGCCGATTGCCCTCGACCTGGGTTCTTCCTATATATGAGCAGATAGGGCTGAACCCCCCCATTTTCTACGGAACTATAGTGTTTCCGTCTATAAGGTGCACTCCGTAGACTCAAGCGCCGAACTGAACTGGTGGTGCCCAGTTCAGTTCGGCGATCGCGTCCGCATAGCAAACAACACTCACTTCAGTGGACAGCTACACCTCAGGATTGCATCATACGCAAGGTTCCACAGAATAAGTCCCTAAGACCGATCCCTGGAAAACCCTGCATAACCTTGCATTGACGTTATTCGTCTTCCCGACCCATATAAGTGATTGACCTATCGCGTAAATAAGCCCCGATGATGTTTTGCAGGTACATGACAATCTGCAACGATGGCTGAGGTGACAAACATATCTCACTTTATCCGCTTGAGAGGTCACCACAGCGGAGGACAGCTACTGCTATAGTTCAGGTCTACACCCGGGGGCGCATGGCCACATCGAAAATGATGTGGTGGTGGTCCGATAAAGTGGTCATCTCCTCCGCGACCCTCCATCCTAACACATGGTCGATGACCAAAGAAGTCGCCCACGTCGGGTCGAATGCCAGACTGCCACAGCACGCAGGTACTAGCTAAACCTGGGTTCACAATGCCGAGGTTCAGTCCAGCCGCCCTCTCAATGATCTTGCAGCTGGCGGGTTCTGACTGGTGTCAGTACTCGCCATGGTTTTGACGGGAGCGGTTTGCAGCTGCCTTTTCTTATTCTGCGGCGGGAAGCATTTTTTGCTACCCAGCCGATGATCCGTGGGAAGGTCAAGGTCCGAGCACACTTGGCACTTCAGTGCTTTTGCATGTGTACGCCACGTGACCTGTACCACCGTACGCGTAGCACTGCGCGCCACGATTTTCCTCGTTGGTACACTTTGTCACATAGCTACTAGTGCCTCTACCCTGTCCATCTGCACCCGTTTGTTGTTCACAATTTTGCAGAACGCCGCACGTGGGCAATGGACCCAGAAAAAAACGGTGGTGCCTAGCACCACGAGAAAACACAAAAGTCCTGACTTTGACTTTAAAAGTGATTTTCTGACCTACGTGCAAATATACGATCCATGGCAAACAAAACCTCTCACCTTGCCCTCACCAGGTATATGTAGGTTCATAGCCTCGGTCATGGCGCGAAGTCTACTTATGGTGACGAGATCTCTAAGGTTGATGTTAATTTTAGCGACCTCAATTAGCTTGGCTATCATTGTCTCAGAGCAAGGGGCATGGACACTATGACAGTCGCAGCTGTGGAAGGCCTGCTGGCACAGCTGTTTCTTTATTTTCCTGCGGCTGGCAGGCGATGGCAAGGTCCGTCGTCTGGGCTGTCCTTTCCACGGCCTTTGCATAGGCTTTTCGACCCAGTGCTAAGGCCCAAGATGTACTAACTGAAGGGACCGTTATAGTACGCTACACTTTCTTTTTCCTCCTTTTTTTTCTCCGTTGGATCCATTGAACATCGCCGCCACCATGCTTGGGACCGTGGTTGGTGGAGACAAAGTGTCTCCCCTAATATCATTGTCAAGACCTCGACCAAATTCTATCGTGCAGTCTATCATTGCCACGTATTTCGTCTCGATCTGGTACTGGCTTCTGTTCAAGTTGAGTCACCGACCCCCTAATATTTTTAGGAACCTATGAATCTATATAACCTATGCTTTTCAATATGCAATAAGAAGTATTTTTATTCTTACATATAGCCAACAATTATTAAATAGATCCAAGACAGAGGAGAAGAATTGAAACATATTTTAATACACAGTTAGTATTTAAAGTGTGATAAGGAACACACACATCAACATCCTTTAGAAGTTCACTGCTGCACATAGGCCCTTCCTTAGCAAGGAGGTTTTGGCTTACTATACCAAATTGGCGCGACGGGTTGGTATGGTTTGTTTCAAGTTCTTCTCTTCGCAGTGCTGTTATCTGGCATGTTTTGTTTCGTAGTCGCCTCTTACAACACTCATGGGCAGAATAGGAGTGACGATAACTTGAATACTTAATCCGTTATCACACGGAGAACTCACTAGTTTGCACAGAGCTAAACTTTAGAAATATTTTAGCTCATCTTGGATCAATATATTTTTATATTAATAAAAGATATTTTATCCATAATTTCAGGAGAGAAACCATACAAGTGTTCGTGGGAAGGCTGTGAATGGCGTTTCGCCCGCTCGGATGAGCTGACACGACACTACCGTAAGCACACGGGCGCTAAGCCGTTTCGCTGTCGTCATTGCGAGCGCTGCTTCTCGCGTTCGGACCATCTAGCGTTGCATGCGAAGCGCCATGCGTAGCCCGCGGCAATCCTCGCGCCTCGAGTGCCTGCCCCACGCAACCGAGCGCGAAAGTAAACGGGCCGTCTCATCCAATCCGTGTATTCCGTTTCTGTTGTGTTGTGAGGAATTGAACACTTGTGATGAGTCCACTCACCCAAGAGCGACAAGCCAAAGAATGCCGCTACTTCGTAGCCGAGTCAACACTCATTACACCTGATGCTTTAAAGTTATTATATTTCGTTTTAAGTTGATGTAAAATGGTGTTTTTTGTTCGCAAAATCTCTTTGATGTTTCGGCAATTTATTACGGTTCTTTGTTGCTAAGAGTTTGATATATTAGCCGTTATCATGTTCTAATTATAAATGTTTCGTGAGCTATTTGCGTTGTCGCTAAGCGATAGCGATGTGTTGTGCCATCATGTGGGGGGACCCACTTGCATTTCATTTGCGGTCATATTATTTCGGACGTTCGGCTTATGATCCCACCGACGCCGAGCACAATCTTTATATTTTTAGGCTTAGTGCGTCGCGTTACCTGATTTGTCGTGGTTAGAGACAGTTGACGCGTATATTTTGCAACAGATGTTTAGTGAGATAAGAATTTGATAAAAAGCAATTTTATATTAAGTTCGTGAACTGTTTCTTGCCCCGACACAGATTCGTATGTTTATTTTGTAAAATTGTTTAAGTTTATATTTTATTCACTAATGTTAGGCTTTCTCTTTTACTCTTTCATTCCGATATTGTGCGGTCAAATGACCTTTATTCGGTAGTTTTAAGATTTATTGTTGTCTGCATATTAAAATGCGCCGTTACACACATAGCGTCGAAATAATTTTTGCCTACAGGGAGGGAAACATCTTAACAACTTACGTAATTTTTTTATATTTTTGTAATGCTGTGAAAACGCTAAGTGTGTAAGAGGCCTAAACTTGATTCACTAACTAGGGACACCAATCGGTGAGCGATTACGTCGCGTGCTCGCTCTTGATCTCAGCAATAAACAAGGATAGCAATACTAATACAAAATTGTACATTAAACATGGTATTGCCCGCCAAAACAAAGTCGCTACATATTTGTCGAAATTATAAGGGCGGTTCTTTGTTAAAACGTGTTGAACCGACAACGTCGCGTAACGCCAATAACTCTCATATTATTATTAAGTTTTTATTGTATCTCAGAAACAGAAATTTACTCAAAATAATCATAACTCGTAATCAATAACGTAATGTTAATTTGCTTCCGCATCACAATAAGGTATTTAATTTAAAAATGTGTAAATACCTAACACAATTTGATGTCAAGCACACACAGTTCGCAAGTTAGTAAAATCACTTCACTGAGAGTCTGCATTACTTACCTAAGTTATGGCCGTTACGCGTATCATAACAATTACTTAGATAACTAATCTAGTGCTAAAACTAGAGAATAAGTAAAAACAACGAGTGGAAACGATTAAACTGCCATGTTTAGCACAATCGCAGCGTCGACGTCAGTGATTGTGCGATCTTACTTACATACCTCCCGGGGGCCAATACGTTAGTCTTCCCCTTTGATAAGTTCTATTTGGCTATTGCACATATCACACGCACTCTGAACTCTAGAAATTAATATTTATTAAATATAATGACGGAGTACGACTTTACACTCCCATATATCTATCGGTGTTAATTGATAATCGTTGTGAAAATATATTGTTGGTTTGCAAGGTAATTTCGCTCATTGTACGCTAAGCTTTAAAAGCTCTGATAGGTAGGATAACAATAGAAAAACTTACATGATTCTTGATGATGCCTAATACTCCTTCCAACGCAATACGTGGTCAATGACACGGTGAATGTAGTTTCTATTCACTAGGTAATAAAATATAAATTGCTTATGAATGTCATAACATGCGGTTGCTAAGCGCCAACAATGCGTCAACATGTAGGCCGTCTCTGCGCGGACTAAATTCAATCTGCGTGCGCATCCCATTTTCTTCCTTGCCAGTAAAATAGAGCATATTGTGAGATAACAACACAGGCTCGAATTCCGTGTATGAAGGACACTCCATTCGAATAAAAACATTCAAATAAGCACGCTCATTAGAACTAATAGCTCTTAAGAGATTTAGTTATATAATTGGCACTTTCATGTTGTGAAAACAGTAGATACGAGGGCATTGAGTCAAAATATATTTATTCGTTGTATAGAGTTTTGATAATCGAAGGGGTCTGGTGAAGAACCTTCCTTATTAATATATATATGTATGAGTGCGTGTGGTATTTACTATATTTAGTGCTCGTTTCACTGAATAATATAGCATTTTCAATTATATTTATTTTTATTAAGTCTTTTGTTATACCATATAGCTAGGGTATATTATTTTATATCTAAATTTTAAGTAAACACATTGCTTTAGCAAAAAAAAGTATTTATAAATATTAAGCATTTTTATTTTTAATAGTTTAAATGAGAAATATACATGAAGAGTATATTGTTTACCGCGTTTTTGAACATTTTTTAAAAGTTTATTATATATTAAATCTCAGCTTTTTTATTTTTTTTAATGTTGTTGTTGACTGTCAAAACATTGACATATTTGACAGTTTACAACAATTTAATTGAGTAGTCAATAGCAATGGTTAATTCAGTGTTTAGTTGACGTCATGAAGGCACATTTAATGTACAACGTGCTTGTAGCGATACCAAATGCTATGTTAATAATTACAGATTAAGCAGTGTTAAAGAGACTTCCAATGTGTTCTTACATTCGCCATATCTAATTGCTATTGTATTACACAATTAATAAGGGCGTATACGGAGGCTCAATGATTGCTTTCATCGTTCCAAAAATGATGAGTCACTTACAGGATACTAGAGTATAATGCTTTAGAGGAATCGTTGGATGCCCTGTATAGGCCCCTGCTAGCTTATAACACTTAAGGACTTTGTATTTCACATATAAATACTAGGACAGATACGTAATACCGATGATTGTATAGCTCTACGAATTTAGCTTTTAACGTTCATATGAATTGGGACGAATGAAAGTAAAAACTTTTCGCATTTTTGTTATCTAGGTCAATGTGTATGTGTATCGAACGGTGAAATCCTAGATTAGGAAAAAAATACTAAAAAATATATTAATGTGATTCATAAGTTTATTATATTATTAAAAAAATAGATATACATACATGTTTTATAGGTTATGTGTAACTGCTTTGGAATGGATATGTGTGTATTAGATATATGCACGACGGCTGGTAACTGCATATTTAGATTGTTAGAAATGTGTAACAAAGTGAATTGTGCGTAATAACCGCTAAATTGGCTATATGAATATCTGTTTCTGGGTTGGATTATCAACGCAGCGTTATAAACAGTTGTCAAATGCCCAAAGGCAGTAGCAATAACTTTTTCAAAATGTTTAAATGTTGTGAAATACCTGCGTTAATACTGAGGTATATGTTAGAACCATTATGCCAAATTTGTTGCCGTTTTATTCCAATTTTAATGACTTAAGTTACCAAAAAATATAATTTTCTATGTACTGCGTGAGTACGATATTATTTATTTCTATAGTAAAGTTTTTATTATATTAGAAAGATTACACATCGTTGTCTATGTGAGAATTACGAATATATATGTATATTACCAAGTTCTTTTTAATATATCAGAGATATTCAAATTTGTGATTACATATAAAAAGGTATTTTCAATACTCTTCGGTAATCATAAAGCTGATTTTCAAACTTAAGTCAAAGAAATTCCTATAAAACAGAATATGAAAAGCAACAAATGGCATAAGACAGCAATCGTCATATATTAGAATTCGTAATAAATATATCTAATATTAAATAAATATACATTAGTAAATTTTTGTCATGTAAAATACGCGGCTGTGTTAGGAATCAACTCCGAGTAAAATTTTAACGCCGTCGAATTGGGAGGCAATTTTGATGAAATAATAGGATATAAGATACACGATTATGCAATAATTTGCAATAACTATAGGCAGATTACTTACTGTATAAGTTGCCATGTAAGTAGGTGATCGGTATCTTGGTCTAAATGTAATTCCATTTGAAAGTTTTCCTTACATCCATGCACCATGTCTATAGATAGTGTTGTACGAAATAGAAATGTGTACTATAATTGTTGCTAAAGTCATACAATTTCATCCTTTCAAGTCATTGACAACATCACTTCTACTGTATTCCTACAGTTTTAGACTAAATATGTCTAGTTTGTTAAAGATAAAGATACAAATCAAAATTAAATTATATTTAATTTAAAATGGTTAAATTTAATAACATGTTTCAATCGTG
Organism: Hypercompe scribonia; assembly: GCA_949316085.1. NCBI lineage: Eukaryota > Metazoa > Arthropoda > Insecta > Lepidoptera > Erebidae > Hypercompe > Hypercompe scribonia. The sequence continues at coordinate 22,275,070 of OX438968.1, read as the reverse complement.
ACGTTGTAACTTGGTAGAATTTTTAAATACGTACATTATATTTGAGGTTAAGGAGAAATTTATAATTCTTCATATACATTCAACATATGTTCCTAAAAGAATTTCCTACAAATATATCAACCAGAATGTATTTCACTTGTAAACATTGTATAAAGCTTCGAACAAAACTCATGAACACTCAAAATTCCTTGGTTTAGTCATACGTACACGTGTAAGTACAGTTCCAATCATAGAGACCAGGAGCAGGTTGCAAGAGGTTCACTTGCATCTCACTTATCAGAAAAAATAATACTTAAAAAAAATACATATTTTTTTACTCGACTAAACCACCGGTGCGTAATGTTACCTGAGAGACAGTGTAAAATGCCTTTGAAGAATTTATTGCCACTCTACCAGTTGATGTCTTTGAGAAGGGTACCAATAAATTGTTACTGTGTTGGTAAATATGCATCGATTGTATGGCTGGTTACTTTAATTAATAAATACAAAACATAGAAAAAAATACGTTAGCTTATTTCATAAAAAACGTCAATTTCATAGATAAAGACCTAGTATAATTCTATATTTTATATCGGTTATTAGTGTCTAGATGTAGACGCACACCTCCCCTGAAAATAATTCTGTAGGCTGTTTCCAATCCTTTCGAATGTAATAAATGCAAAAGTAATTCTATCTGTTTGTTACGCTTTCACGACTAAATAACCGAACCCATTTTGATAAAATTTGGCATAGATATCTTTGATTTATGAGACAGGACCCAGGCTACTTTTACCACGATATCCGATATACACACGGGTGGCCACGAATACAAGGTTATTTAATATAGTTCGATAGCTTGGGATAATTTAGGTTATAACTAATGAGGTATAATTCAAATTTATTCAAAAGTTTTGGTCACAAGAGGCAAAATACACATAAACCATAAATATTCGTAGATACCGATCCGTGTAGAAAGAGTTAACACGATATTATGAAATATGTTGCTAAAATAAAGAACAATGTGCTACGAACAAAGTACAGACAATTTTATTATCTGTATGTTTAAAAAAAAAAAATTTGTTACCTGCCCGCATCAAAATGTACGAAGTAAATGACATATAAAGAAGCTAAAATATTTACATTGATTCAAACACAATAGTGTGTCATATAATAGATAAAAATGATTCGTGGTCGTGGGGCCTGCTCTTGTCTTGTAAGGCGTTTACATCTCAAGTATTTAAAGACCCTGAACCAGTAAAGGTTGATGAACTACGCAATATGCAATAAAGTTGAATTGCGTTTTTCTTAAAGCTTGGTTTGGTTGGTTCTGTTCCAAAACATATTACATAAAATCATTATACACTGCATAACATTAAATTATTACTTGCTTATTTTAATAGTGTTTTAAATAGGAACATTAGACGTGGTCTTCGTCAATAATGAACTTGTAATCTTTATCCATTTGGTTGAAGCTTTCTTTAAATTGTATTGACTCAAGTTACAAAAACCTATAATTTTCTTTTCTCCCATAAATAATATGAAAATACTTCAAAAAAACAAATGACTATCATAACATTTGCAAAACGTGTCAAAATTTGTGTTCTTGTGTATGTGATAGTCACACACACATAGACACACATCACACGCTACTTGCTTAACGTATACATAAAAATACTTTATTCTCCTACTCTATTGGAGGCAGTAAAAAGTATTTTTGGAACTTAACTCAACGAAATTCATAGTAATTGCAATTAGTCAGTCAAATCAATAATTTAAGAAAAATCTCCTACCTTTAATTCAGATGTCTGGATAACAAACAGTACCTGTACAATAAGCAACTATAGTCAAACATAAATAATTAGGCACCACTCAGAGAAAATACTCTCCAAAAAATTATATGCCCATTGCAATAGGCTAACAATATGTTGACAACATATTCCTATATTAAATCCACACATTGTTATGCAATTCTAAACAACTACTCTTATTATTTTATGATCCAGTAGTACACCTTTATCTGTACGTACCAATACAAAAAACACAATCGTAGAATTTATTGATTACCACTTACGTGACAGTGACCATCAATGTGATGAGTACACCGTTGAGGGAAGTAAATTGTATGTGAATAGCGGCGTATTTATGGAGATAAAGCTCATTTTTCTCTTACTTCTTAAATAAATGTAGCTTCTTAGATTTTCATCACCATCAAATAATTAACTTTGTCACGCGATTGTATAATTGAGATAGTATAGTCAAGATTTATTTGTGTTTGTGTTAAAATAATTCTGTATTAAAAGCACCTGGTTTCCATCTCGATTTTAAAAGATCATTTCAAGTTAGCAATGTCTATCGTTGAGTAAGTTTAAATAAAAACTGTAAATGTTCCACGTTTGATGGTCCTTTGAACCTGTGTATTATAAGTCTGTCAAATTTAGACCGTTACTATTAAATTTAGGTGACGTGATAGGTTAACAATTATACTTTTGGATTACGTATTTGTGGACGCACACAAATAAACAATAATTTGATAATAAAGTAGTTAATTAAGGAAAACGAGTAAAAGGGATTATGAGTGATTAAAAAAAATACCGTATACATGCATCGGTGAATCCTTATCTGAGTCGATTTCAAAATCTTGACACCGTGTTCGAGAGTAGTGTACACATTTTTTGACCAAATTTTCGTGATTTTTATAACATTAATTGGTGATATTACTAGCATGTGAATGTGCACGCGCACTGTATAATTTCAGTCTAATTTTAGTGGTCTACCATGTTAAGTATTATTTCGCAATTAAGTATGGTGCCTTATTTATTGTTTGTAACAAATAAGTTAATGATTATTTATATGTTGCTACATTCCATACGCCTCCTGATTCGGTCGGATATTTTAAATATCATAATATAAGGATTTTCTACTTATAACCGACTGACTGGATATAATTCATTTTTATTTAACAAACAAATATTGTTTTATTACAAACAAACTGATATTGTTAAAATTAAACCCATTATGAACCAAAATATCGTTTTATTAACTAGGTAGGTACATTGTGTAATAAAACAAATGGTTGAATATATGACTTTTTAAATTTTATTTATTATTAAATAACTCCACTATTAGCCATATACCTCAAATTACACTTAAACTAGTTATTAACCACAGTCGGTTATAAGCTATTTACATTAAAAGGCTTACGTCACCGACCAGAATGATGACGTTGCTACATCACCAAATTGCCAAATTACGTCGTTATTCTGATGATGTTACATCAGTAAGAAAAGGCTAAGTTTTTAAGAATATTAACATGTGACTATCAAGCTCTGACTATCCAGATAAATATGTTAAGGGGAACCTGCTTTCATATTTATGTGTGAATGAGCTCAAACGCAATGAAAATATTTCATAAATATATAAACAAATTATAGATCACATCAATTGTTACCTATTAGCTTATAAATTTATTAGCTTTAATACAATATTACTTCTTGGTTGTATTTTGAGTGGTTTTGATGGAACATGAGACAGTTAATGCAAATACTAGATATTCTAATTATACTAATTAAGTCTAGTTACTGTAGGTAACGTCCAGTGTTCTGTTTTATAAATGTAAAATTGTGGCATTGTTTCTATGATTATAAACCTATTTTAGCTCTAAAATATCTCTAGGATATTTATATCAATAGGATAGTTCTCAAAGAATATCTCGTTTCATTCTGACTGTGTTAAATAAATTGCATTTGGTTAACGATTGTTACGCGTTAATTGAAAATTCTAAATGAAAATTGTGAATTAATTTTATGTAAAAAATTGTTTTAGATAGTAAATCTGGATAGTCATGAACTGATATTTGTAAACTGATAGCCATGTTTGGATATTGAAAAGGTCAAAACATTGATGTGTTATCTTGTAGTTAAAACGGCGTTTATACTTCCAATGGGCCGTACGTTGTATATAAAACTTAATATATAATTACTAATCATAAATATTTACAAGAACAAAATAATAATAATTATAGTTATTATTATTTTTTCTTCGTTTTCTTTCTGATGTATGTATCGCCCCATCGCAGGGACAGTTACGTAGCATACACGTTTTATATTATTAAATTTTTCTTATATGTGGATTTTAGAAGTTTTATTTATCAATATACCAACTAACCCCTGTTTTACAGTACTCACTAGCAAGTTCTTAAGCTGCTCAAATTTTGTCAGAAAATACATATATTATAAAACACACATATAAACAAACAAATTACATAATATCAACACAAATAAAAGACAGTGAGTTAGAAACTATTAAAATAACCTTTCTAAGAATAGGTGGCTTAGCATAGTTAAATAATTACACTTGTACTTGTAAAAGATAACATAATTCGTCATTATCTGATTGCTGAGTTGTCGTTGATGATGACAATGATAATGATGATGATGAGAACTAAAGGTAATTTATTCTTTATTAATCCTGGTTTTACTTCACGTACATTTCGATTCTTGTTTTTATAGATTAGGTAAAGCAAGAAATCAAATATAACTACAATTTTCAGCTTTTTTAAGATTTTTACTTTTGAGTTTAACAAAGGTTTTTTTTTGTCAAGATATATTGGATGATAGAACCTAAAAAATCGTAAGTTCAACATTCTAAACAATATATATGTACCTCACATCTTAAATTCAAGACTTAGATATTCAAAAATCCTTCAAAACATTAGAATTGTACAAATATATTCAACAGGTTCACACAAAGCCAATAAAATTCGATATTTGAATCCGATCCTTTAGGATCATCGCAAAATATGTCCTACAATTAAATTTATACTCATATACATGCATGAAGGCATTTTAAAAACATAAAAATCTACTCACAGGAATATTGCTCTATTATACTGTTCAGCACAACAACAATTTGTGCCACCGATTTGACAGCACTGTTTTTCACTTTGCCGAGATGCTTTCTGAAATCTATTACACGCTCAATACGCATGTCCGACAATTTTTTTAAAATTGATAATTGACCTGCCGTGATCTAGATAGCTAGTTAGCAGACTCTAAGGTATTTTAGTTCGGTATAATGTCAATGGGCTAGATTTTGCTATGTAGGTATATGTTATTAAAAGTGCTACGACGCTTAGCCTAAGAAAAGCGCGGTTTTTGAGAAATTGAAATCGTAAAGAGCAAATTTAAATTTACCGCGCCAACCGCTTTAAAATCCATGATGTGTGCTTTCGTAAGGGGACACTACGATGACAGGAATTATCGATAAAATTATAGTTAGATGCATTAATAAAGAGATAATCAAGTATTTTGACAGTTGTAATTAAGAATTAAGAAGACGAAGAGTAGGTAGGCCCCCCACTAGATGGATCGACGACATAGTCCGAGTCGCGGGGAGCCGATGAATGCAGTTGGCGTCCAGCCACACGGCGTGGCGTTCTAGGGGGGAGGCCTATATTCAGCAGTGGACATCTTCCGGCTGATGATGATGGTGGTGATGATGATGAATTAAGTATGTGCAAAAATTAAGCATCATTGTAGGATTTTTATGACGCATTATGGCTTCAATTTTGGAATACTGTGATTGACGCATAAGTGAGAGGGTTCTGTTCACAAAGGATAGGGTTAAAACAGTAACACACTAACATAGCAAGTGTCTTGCAAGATAAGAACAAGTTCATGATAAAATTAACTTTTGACTTATTAAAACAGACGCACTGTTACTGTTGACAATTAAAATATACCAATGTATCTAGTTTGTGTAATAGAAATAAATGATTTAATATTAAATTTAGGAATTTCAATTTTTCATGTCAATGTGTGAGCCAATAGATAGTGTTCTATGACAAGAAATTGACGAAAAACCCAATTGTAACAAATGCGAGAAGATTATGTATTGACACACGTTACTTTAACCGGTTTTTACCATAGAAAATAATCCATACAAATAAAAAAGAAATTTGTAGTCATACATGGTAGGTATGTTGTAGTTACACGATTTTATTTTAATTTTGCCTTGCCCTGGTTTTAAAATAAAGATTGTTCAATAATTCCTATTTAACTAATTAAACTTTGGTGTCACATCAATATTCCAAATAGCAATATGAAGTAGAAAACAGTCGAGTAAGTCACATCACTAATATTAGCCATTAATAATGCAATCCTTCAGGCAATATGGTCGATATTCTCTAGGGCATAGATTTCATTTACGCACAGCATAGAAGTGAACAAATATAAGGAATGAGTGATTTATTGGGATAAGTCTTACTCGTTCAGTTCACTCACTGTCATTTTCATTCAATGTGTTGCCATATTTAAAACCTTAAAATTACTACTGATACAATTTATTAATCATTATGTTAGATTTCGCAGCACGTCGCTAATACCTTTTTTTTTTTTTTTGTACTGTGCGGAAATCCCCACGGATACCACCGCAGGGTGGTTATGTCAGACCCGAACCGACCAAAAACCGCACGCCGTCTCAGGTACCAATAGCCAGGGGACCAGGTGCACCCTAGTAAGGAAATCCCTGGAACCCCGACGTACCTCGAACCAACTACGGCTGCAGTGGCCCCCTCCTGTGTGGAAAACTCATGGTTTCTTTACTGCCCTCCTTCCCCCCGAAAGGATGCGCGCAGTCCGTAGTACTCGGATATCCCCCCCCAACCTGCTTCTGCTAGGGTGACAGATGGCCTCATTTGTCACCCCCAGGCCTGCAGTTATGGAGGACGGAGATCTTCTAGTGATCTCCGGCGCCTGAGCCTTCTGCGGTACCTGGCCCGTTCCCGGGCCTGGCGGACCGAGAGAGTTCTAAACCTCTCTCGGTCCCGCTCCGCCATCTCCTTCGCAAGCATAACCTGCTCGCAGAAAGAGACGACGGAGTTCCACGCACCCTCGCTCCGTATCATGGCCACAACTATGTTACCGAGCGAGAGAGTCCCCACTTCGATGGCCGCCATGAGGTCACGCCTCTGCTCCACCCATGCCGGGCATTCTGCCAGCGTGTGTAGCGCTGTGTCCACGGTCCGGCCATCGCAGTGATAGCACTCAGGCGTTGGCTCCTTACGGATCAGACACAGGTAATCTCCGAAACATCCTTTTCCAGTGATCACCTGCGTCAGTCGGTATGAGAGGGTCCCATGATGCCTCTCAAGCCAATCCTCCATAAGGGGTCTTATCGCCGAAACAATGGCATGTCCAGCGCTTGGCTGCCCAAGTCGTTCCTTCCACTCCTCTACGAGGGCCTGGCGGAGTTGGGATTTCTGATTTTCGATGTCTCGGGTTTCAGGACTCCGACCCAACTCCCGCGCATGCTTGCGCCACTGATAGAGAGCTGCAAGGGCTCTCGCCTCCAGGTTCCATGGTGGAGTTCCGGCCAGGAGACTCGCCGCCTCAAAGGAGTTCGTGCGGTACCTCTTTATAATCCTGATGGCCAGCATACGCTGAGGTCGTACGTCGCTAATACCTAAAAAAAAAAAAAAAATCAATATGATCAGGCAACCTACAGTGACAAACATTAAAAAAAAAAGCTAAGATACAGTGCTCACTTCCATATACAGTATAACCCAAGATAAATTGTTGCGTTAAGGTAAAGCGAACTACGGAATAACTACTGCTCCTAACACCTCGATATAGAAATTCTCGCGCTGATTAACAATTATATAACTTTCTAACATCAACCGACTGCGGCCGGCCAGGCATAATCACCTTACCTAGTCGGAGGATCCTCCCTTTATGTTTAATGACCACGACATATAAGCGACCCAATCGCAGTATGTGACTCTTTCCAGCAACTTTTAGCAGCACAAACTGCGGCTCGAAATTTATATTTTTGTGGCCCGTAAATATTGTCTGTTAAGTATTCAAGAGTAGTATGTTGTAACCACCGACAATTCAAACAATTTCTCGGAAATACTGAAAGCAAATAGTGTGATCTCTTGTTGTGTCTGAAGTTTCGTCCTTTCAATGCAAATTGAGTCTTTTTAGTACAAAACCAATGTCAGCCAATAAAGGCCATTTTCTCAATGACAAAAAAAATTGACAAAATCAATAAAATTGATGTTGACTACATTGTGGTACAAGTTTATCAACACTATTTTGTATGACGGATTTGGAAAAAGTTAAATCTCTATTGGGTTTTTTTACCAATACTTTCAAGATTGTGCCCAAAAATGCAGCAGCACAAAAACAAAGGAAATAAGAAAATCAAAAGATGATCATTTACACGACAAATTAAATGAAGATTAACTCAACTTCTACGGTTTGGGCACTCTATTATATTTTTGTGGATAAACATTTTACAGTAATAAACTTAAAAAACTTTGAAACTAATTTTATGTGTGAGTAATTTGGATACAAATGTAAAAAAAAATATTAGATGAATGTGATATCCTGCATGAAAATAACAAACTAAATGTTTTTGTGCACATTGGATAACATAATCACAACAAACCTTTTTTATGTTCCTCCTTATCATTTATAGTGTAATTCGTACTATATACAATATGCATTATATACTATATACTGTAACAATAAGCATTAGGTAATAAGTCTTCTTCGTAGCGACCTGGTAAATAAAATAATTTCGCAAATCAGGGCTTGTAGCCTATATTTATCCCTTCTTTAGATGCACAATGCTGTATAGTAACTTGAATTTAATATTTATTAAATATTTTTATACAATAACTAACATTAACATTGCATAATATAATTACACACATATATACGAGTACATACTCATATACTCCTATACACTTTATCATATAGAAAACGTTACGTAACTTCCCGAACGCTGCCCAACCTAGCTGGGTTCGAGGCTTGACCTTTTTTCGAAATTGGACCTACCTAACTGGATAGTTTGCCCTAGATACACATAGTCGTCAACCACTTCGAAGGTAGATTCTCCAATTTCACGGCAGTGGGTGTGATATGGGCATTCAACATTATTTTTGTCTTATTCATATTCTTTTTAAATCCAGAGACTAGTCTACTAATCCTAGAGACTACTGAGGTCATCAAGCATTGTGCTAAAATCTGCCACGATTTCAGCCATGACAACTATATCATCAGCTAATTGAAGGCGGGTGATTTACTCGCCATTGATGTTAATGCCATTTCAGTCTAGAAGCTTGAAGACATCTTCCAGTGCTGCGCTGAATAGTTTCGGTTATATCACAACTCCCTGTCTTACACATCGCTTTAGTTTGATAGGTTACGAGCTCTGATCTTCTAAACGGACTAACATACAGGCGTTCTCATATAAACACTTTATAACCCATACAGCATAGTTACTTCAGTGATCTATAGTTTAGACGGCGTTTTTTAAAATATTTGCTTACCGACCTGGCTCTGCTTATAGTTGCTTTAAGTAGACTTGAAAACTAATATAAATATAATAGAGTTCCTATTTTTAAAGATGAGTAAGGTATACCTTTAATGACCTGAACAAATATTTACACCACCAATGTATCTACCTATCTACACTTTATTACAATTTATCAAGTTGTATTTATAAAAAAGTATCAAATATAAAATGTATTCTTCGCACTATATTTCCATCTATTCTTATAGTTTTTGACAAACCTTCACAATGTATAAGCTATCACCATATAAACTATTAATATATTTGATAATTGTCATAGCCAATCGTTGAGGCCTTGTTATATCGTTTAATTGTTTTCACGAAAATTGTTTGTACTGTGTAAACAGGATTTAAAAACCAATTTATTGAAAGAACTAAAATAGATACTAATACAACATACCCGTTCATTAGCAATATTTACTTCTCATATGGCAACACATTTTAAATCGATCTTTCTCTTAACATTCTAACGTAACCGCGAGTTTCAAAAGCAATAAAATAAGCAAATTGACTGTTGGTATGTCAGGGAGTTAAAATAATAATTTAATTAAATAGATATATTTAAAGAAAGTCTTATAATAACAGTGGATGAGTTAAATTGAGATATTGATTATTTATTTGCGTACTATTCGCATGAAAAAATTGCTATTTCTATCTCTGAGTCACTTGAAAACACTAATTAAAAAATGCGCCGTAATCGTGTAGTATTTTCGTTTGGAATTCATTTATTTCTTCAAGATTGCAATTCACTTTTAACATAAAATAAATAAAAAAGATGATTGTCGGTATGTTACAAAATGTGTGATTGATGTTGATGATGTTGTAAATCTTGTTTACTTCAGTAAAGATAGAGAATGTTTACATTTAACATTTTTATAATGTTTATTTATTTTACTATGTTTAGTTTTCAAGATATAGCTTGAAAAGTCGATAAATCTGCTACTCGGAAAGTGTAAATATAAATAATTGTGTTTCGATTTTATTTGAATGTACTCGTTCATAGTTTGCGACAGAAATACAAAGAAATGTCCTGTCATGACCAAACAAGAAATGAAAAAGAAAGAGAGAGGCTTTTGGGATTGCCGTTTTGATAAAAATAATGAAATTTTATCTGTAAAATGACATGATAACAACGTAGCGTGTTGGCTAACTAATTTCAACACTGTGGAACCTTATGTAAAATCAAATATATATTCGACTGCACGGTTAGCCTAGTGGCTTAAGCGGTTGCCACGCCGCTCTTCACTTCACTGAGTGTTGTGGGTTCAAATCTCACATGGAACAACACCTTGTGTGATCCACAAATTGTTGTTTTGAGTCTGAGTGTTATTTGTGTCCGTTTCTGGTACGTTTGTAAAGTCCTCCGCGACACAGGATTTATTCCTAATGCGGGTGTTGTCTTCTTACAAAAAAAAAATAAGTATTCTAAAACAGCAAGGGCTAAATTTGCTGTAAACCAGCTGCAATTTATTTATAATTACAATAAAAATATGGGAGGAGTCGATAAGCATGATTGGTTAATTTCCAAATTCGTTTCAGAGGTAAAAAATGGTATTGGCCTCTTATCATCCGATTGTTAGATATGCCACTAGTGAATTCGTGGATTATATATATACAATCAAATAGATGAAGATAATACAATTTCTCCTTAGATTTTAGAAGGAAGGTTTATTCTTCTTGGATAAATTAATCCGAGAAACAGACGTAAACCAACTCCAGGAACATTTGGGGCTCTTTTGTAACCTGTCAGATTTGATAATGTTGGTCATTACACGATAAAGAGGAATAAACAAATGTGGTGTCAGGGACCAGATTGTAAGACCAAACCTCTGACTTTTTTCGAAAAATGTGAAATAACACTTTGCAGAGATTGTTTTATCTCTTTTCATAAAAAATAAGTTGATATTTTTTTGTAAAAATAATTGTAATTGAAATAAATGTAATTATATCACATATCATATCAACAGCCTTTTACAGTCCACTGCTGGATTAGGCCTCTCCTTAGCAAGGAGATTTTGGCCCACTATACCACGACGGCGAGATGGGTTGGAATAGGGTTTGTTTCAAATTTTCCTTCTCTTTGTAATGATGTTGTCGTGGTAACACTATGTATTCTTAAACCGTCACCACACGGACGCGCTGAAATAATCTTATTTTTTTAACATATAATCTCAAGGTCATACATATAGGACTGGCTGATTCAGACCCTAGAATAAATAAATTTTTGTTTTTTGCTTCACATTATTTTTTGTTACTGTATTAAAAATATATTTTGTAAGTAATGTAATAATAAGTTAAAGAAAGGAAGTAATAAGTTAAAGAACCCAGGACTACAGTGAAAGGGAAACACGTACGCCAGGCCTGAGTTTCAAGTTTTGATTGCTCGGTACAGAAAGAAAGAACCGAACCATTTAGTTCGAAAGCTTATTAAGTCTAAACAGTGGCTTCCAAGCCCATGACGTAGTAGTTAGAATAGATGTACAGTGCACTAATGTATGTGCTAGGGTACAATTTTGAGCAATATAGTATGTATGCATGTGCAAACATATAATTTTATATTTAGTTATTATCGCAGAACTAGTAAAGAAGAAATTGCATATCTTCAAAAATACATTAGGCTTCTTTAACTTTAAAATTCTGCCATCTGTTGAGCTGGTGTAAGACTAGATTCAGTGCTAAGTTCGTCGTTACCTAATGTTGCATTATATTTTCGCCAACATCCGAAAGAAGGCACTTCAGGAAGATTTCAGATTAAAATATTCTTAAAGTATTTATAATAAATATTTTAGAATTATTCGAATAAACTTACATTTCCTTACGTTATTCTGTTAACTGTTTTATTGTATTTTATTGAATTAATACAATCAAGCCTTACTAATACAATTAACGATAAATTTACTGAAAATAAATAAAGCATTGGTATTTTAGCGGCAGAACACTTGTACTCTGTGTGTAAGTTTGGTTCCCGGCCGATGCAAACATCTTCTTCTGCACAACGTTTTCATTATTTTTCATTCATTCAAAATATAACTATGTTATACTATTTTTTCATTACAACTGTGTTGTATTAAAAAGAAATTGATTAAAACAGTATTATTATTTGAGCCGTGATTATAACATTGTATCATAACTATTGACAAGTGTACTGCGTACTAACTTATGTATCGGAATTACTATATTAGTTATTTACATTCACATATACACATATACTTTATTACACTATTAAGTATCCTAGTACAGACATTAGCGTATTGTTTACTTATTCATACTAACATAATGTGATTATACTTTTTTTATCACGTGGTTTTACTTAAATCCAGTAGTGTTTTAAAATTCTCATGTTTTTGTTAAAAGTAGCATAAAGATGACGATGAAGAAATATAAACGAAGTGACACACATGAGTATATATTTCTACATCACCGCCACGTCGCCTGGGATTTGATCTCAAGACTCCCGCACACGCGCCGGTTGTTTTTCGCAGAACCACTGACACTTGTTACAGTGAAGGTGAATGCAATCAGTGCTTGTACAAAACGAATTAAATATACTATTACAAACAAGGTTTAAATGACATGCATTTCGCCCGCTAGTGAACAATCGTATTACATCACATCAACAGCTTTTTATCAATTTACAGCTGGTCATAAACCTCTCTATCAAAAGGTAGCAAGTAGTAAAACCAGGTAGGTAGATTGGTCAACTATAACATGAAATTTGATTTAGGAAAGGTTTTCATAAAAGTTCTTTAATAAGGATATTTAATAGATTCAAACTGACCGTCCAAGAAACTTTATTATTTCTTTTGTGTATTTTGAATACAAGATATCTTGTAATATGTAATATTCTATAGGTAATTTCCGGTGCTTTGAAGTGTTCTAAGTTTAAGTGAAAAATTTAGTTTAACACCGGATAACAATATCTTTAAAATTAGTTACAAGCCTTATTTTGTAATCACTTGTTACGAAAAGTAAAGAAAATATTATTGAAAAGACCAAATTCAAACTGCAAAAAAAAAAAAAATATTAAAAAAATGTAATCTATTGTCTAAAACTGAATGCGGTCGGCACAGAAAATCAATGGGACAAGCTGTAAATAAGCTCGAAAACTTTATCAGTGCAAATTGGTCTGTATTTTTTCGATCTAGCTAAAGTATTCGATACGATTTCTGTTTTCAACTTAGTGGAAAAGCTTGATAAATACAACTAGCACTTTTTAAAAGTTATTTATCTAGGTATGTTTAATTTGTGAGGGTAGGTAATTGATTTGTATAAAAGTACGTTTCTTACTGTTACACACGGCGTTCCACAAGGTGATATCCTTGGACCTACTCTAGTTTTTTCTGTATTGATGAGCTTATGAATGTTAAACTGCCCTTGTTGAGATTATCTCATTCGGGAATGATACTGTCTTAGTATTTGCCGCTGGTACATGAGATAGTCTTTAATACTACTCAGTACATTCAAAAAACAAAACATCGAAAAAACTAAGCACATAGGTTTCAGCATTAGGTAGGTAACAGGGTTTCACAAAACGCATAAAATTCTGTGACGTGAAAATTTCCTGTACACTCTATCAGGTATCAGTACCGTAGTACTCAGTACCTAGGTGACACTGTGGATAGTACCCTCAACTTCAGGCAACCCATTATAAGCTACTGAGTGCTAGGGTATGCAGACTTATTTATGTTTTTAAAACCTTATGACACTTTGCTGAGTCTTTGAAGTTAATATACTATACGCTCTGTCAGTCAATACTTACTTATTGTATATCTTCTTGGTGTAAATAAAAAAAATGTCAGAGTATATATTAATCTTTATCTTACAAATCGTCATTACAAACTTACTTACTCTGGAGAAATGACTTTTAGTTGAATGACATTTGTGCGCCCGTTTTACAAGATTTCTGACATTATCTGTAATAGAGGAAAGGTTATACTCGTACATATAAAAAAATCATGTAATTTATTTTGATCAATAGTAAAGTCGAGATATGCAAAGAAAAACAGAACAAGGAATTTCTTTGACGATTCAGACTAACAATAATTTAAACGGGTCAGTTCCCAATCGACTATTGATTCAGAAGATTCATTCAATCACGTTCTTACGGTGGCTCCCTGCCAATAACGGGCGACTTGTCGCAGGCCACGATGTCGGCAGTTGTTATAATCAGAGATTACATAGACGTTCCAAGTCGCTGATTTCGCACCCTGTAGGTAGAGAAAATGGGATGAATATTACACTGAACGCGGTTAAGGAATTTTCTACTTGAATAGTTTTTTGTCATAACCAATATTTCTTGTTTTAATTAAACTAAGCTGGTATACTTTTGAAGGTCAGTAGCTACAACTATTCATTGTTTGGTAATGTTTTTACTTTACACGCTTAAAAACCTTGCATATATTTATAGAAAGATGTTCTTCATTTACATTTATTTTGTAAGACAATTGTTTCGCGTTCATATATATTTTCTGAAGGTGATGTGAATATTTCGGTTGTAAGATGATTATGCAAAGATTTCTACAGAAATTATGTAAATTAAGATTTGTATTGGCGTGGTTATATACTCGTGGTGTACTTTTATGTATTTCGAAATATTTCATAATAATTAAAGTACTCTAGTAGTAGACTCTTCTAGACTGATTTAAGTGTTTTTTTTTGTAATATCGTGTAGCATATGTTTAAGTATTTATTTATTTGTAGTATAGTAGTACCGCTTAACATTATCCTGTCCTATACATACAAGTATATAAATACTCCTCGAACATTGTATACAATTCAAGTATTTGAAGTATTCTCAATCCGATATACCGTTCTAGATTGAAGTGAATCACTAGATTAAGATTCTCGATATTCAATACGATGTCAGATAAATTTTTACTATTATTACTATATTTTAGTACTAAAATTAAGTAGTGAGATCAAGCTTTTACTGCACCAAGATTCTAAAGTGAATGTTAAAAGTTACTCAGAAAGCACATAGTAATTTGGTATGAAAATCTGTGTGGTGACGGATTAAGAACCTAAAGTGTCACCACCACCAGTGACAAATAAGAGCATTGTGAAGACGAGGAAAATTTGATATAAACCCTGTACCATGCCGTCTGGCTAGCGTGGTATAGTAAATTAAAGCCTCCTTTCTAAGAAGAGGCCTATGTCTAGCCGTAGACTATGAAAGACAATTGATGTGATGTGATGTGATAAAAACATGAGTGTATACCTAAATGAACGTGTATAGTCTGGTGTTAACTGTGATTCTCTTTAATTGGACGAGCACAAAACATTGTTGGTAATCCAAAATAAATAAAATAAAATTTACATTATTCAATTAAAAGTTCACGACTAGTGGTGGAAGATAGGTGTCCAATTACAAAATATGAATTTAAACTTTTAATAATGTAAAATTTGTTTTACTTGATGCGATCATTGCTGTATTGTATTCCTAAGATTTATATTTGTTACTACACTTGAAAGTTAAATTTCGATGAGGTGTGTGGGGTTTTGTGCTCGTGTGATGACGGATTAAGAATACCGAATGTCACTACCCCTTTTTTTTCCGAGGGTATTATATTGTATTATATCATAATAATGATAATAAACCGTTTAGGGATAGGAAGAAAAGGGAATATGGGGGTTGCCTTACGAGGGGGGAGGCATCTAGAAGCCGTAGGTGGCCTGGGGTACGTCGGGGTTTCAGGCATTTCCTTACTAGGGTGCACCTGGTTCCTCGGCTACTAGTATCTGAGACGGTGTGGGGGTTTTGGTCGGTTCGAGTCTGACATAACCACCTTTGGTGTCCATGTGGATTTTCGCACATAAAAAATACAAATAAGAAAAAAAAAGGGTATTGTACGAGGCGACTAAGAGAGGTAACTACGTAGGACAACATCTCTGCAAAGGGAAAAAAACTCGACACAAACCGCCAAAACTTCCTTCACAAGGAGAGGTCTGTATCCAGCAGTGATGGTGGTAATGTTATTATGATCTATCATGAACTATATGCAAACATGTTCATACTTTTACCTCTAATACCTAAATCTATTTCATCAAAATTTAAGTTCGAATTCCCAAAGCTCAATTTATCGATCCCCACAGTGACCGTCTATGTTATTTATCTCGATGGACAAAAGGTCTGAACTTTTACAACTTTCAGGTTCGCTTATATTTATGGAGTAACCCCCGTTATTTCATAGAAGGTGGATTTTTTAAGACCCCGGAGACTTCGGGGCTACCTGACTTATGGATGTACGAAAAATATATGAGTTAATGTAATGAGTAAACCAAGGAACTGTCGCACTGTACCTACAGGCGAATAATAGCTACCCAAAAGGGAATACTGTGGTTTACGTAAATAAGTTATTCTTTTACGGCTTCAAAGTAAATATTGTATTTGTTCAGTATTTGACCTGGGGCAAAATGTTGGCTATGCGATTCTGAAAAATACTGGCATAATAAATAATGCTGTATTATAATTGGAAATTTTATTTAAGTAAAAAATGTTTAATAAAGTGATAGAGGTGGTGCTTTTTGAGAAGTAAAAGCCATAGTCAACGTATCACACCATTCTTCAGCGAAGAAAGATATCAATATCAGTATCAGTATGTATATTTCACACATTTCAACCTCAGAAAATATAATAATTATTCTAGAAAGTGCTTATGTAACAGAAATTTTGTAACCTTAAAACTGCAAGAAAGAAATGCTGATTTAGGACTTTATACCTACATGTTAGCGAGAAGAGCCAGTTATTGTACTCTGCCTGTTTGAGTTGCCCCTATGAGTTTGTCAAATCATATTTACAACAGATCCTTAATTTAATCGGTAGGATACAAGGAAATAAATATAATAGATGTGTTGAAATAATAAGAAAGAGTACAGAGTACAAGAACTGGCTCTTCTCGCTAACATTTAGGTATACAGTGCTAAAGCAGCATTTCTTTCTTGCATTCTTGA
This sequence comes from Hypercompe scribonia, assembly GCA_949316085.1. Taxonomy (NCBI): domain Eukaryota; kingdom Metazoa; phylum Arthropoda; class Insecta; order Lepidoptera; family Erebidae; genus Hypercompe; species Hypercompe scribonia. The sequence continues at coordinate 22,257,784 of OX438968.1, read as the reverse complement.
GATTCTTCTTTCTTCGACGATCCTGATCTCACAGACGATATCGAGCCACTAAGTCTTAGGAGATACTTTCCCTCCTTGTGTGTGCTCTACCGTCTCTACAATGGGCTGTGTTCTGAAGAATTGTTTGATATGATGCCCACAGCCACTTTCTACCATCGCACCGCTCGCCATCGTCAGGGAGCTCATCCACATACATTGGAACCTAAATGGTCGCGCACAGTGCGGTTTCAGAGAAATTTTCTCCCGCGAACAATCCCGTTATGGAATGAGCTCCCTGCCGAGGCTTTCCCTGGGAATTACAGTATGGGACTCTTCAAGAAGGGGGTAAATAGGTTTTATAAGGGTCGGCAACGCGCACGTGATGCCCCTGGTGCCGCAGGCGTCCATAGGCTGCGGTAACCGCTTACCATCAGGCGGGCCGTATGCTTGTTTGCCACCGTCGTGGTATTAAAAAAAAAAACTTAAGGGATTTAGCCTTCTCGATATTATGAGTTAAGAAAATGCTTCGTTTGTGTAGATCAAAGAGGGTTTGTGGATTATATAAAAGTATTTGTTTCAGATGTGCGTGGAATAAAACTGGATATGAGAAAGGTATAGAAAGCGAGACAATTAGACTAAGGGATTTGCGAAACTGCTACTGCTTACTTGAACAATATATTCATTAATAAATTTTCCAGCCATGTTTTGGCACATGTGGGTCAAGCTAGATAAAATGAATACACTGTCGTACAGGTAACTCGTGTTAAGTGGTCTTTTCATTGTTTTTCATCGAGCGAATGAAGTTACCGGAGCCCAAACCCTCTCTTTTCCTGATTCTGATTGAGTGGTAGGTGTCCAGGAACGGCATTTGTCACTCACCATCAGATGACCAGTTTACCCGTTTGCCCCCTTATGCCATAAAAAGCAGCAAAGATAAATTAAGAATTATGTAATTACAATATTAGATGTAATTTCCATTTCATAAACTACATTTTAAAAACTTACCCTTGTTCGGATAGTGATCAGATTCGATGTAAAAACTAATTGAATCAACCGTTCGGTCATTAATTATTTCCAAACAGGGAACCGCGTCTTCGTTTAACTGATAACTAAAACTAATCACAGCCGCTCACAGAGTTTCTTAATACATCAATCTTCTGCCGATCCGACTGTCAGTGTACTAACTAGAGTTTGTGGTCTTCGGTTAAGAAATTAAATGGAAAAGGTTGTATATTTTGTGCAACGCTGTAGGGTTTTATGATAATATTTTGTGGTAGCGATGTGAGTACTGACGGTGACGATGGCGCAGTGGTTGAGTATGTAACTGCTATGCTGAAATTTCGATTTCGAATTTCGGTTCGAATCAAATGTTTGTATGATCTAAGAATATTATTGTTTATTTCAAGATAGATCAGATTCAGTTGGTAGTAGAGCCACGCTGATTTCAGCACGAGCGGGCCGGCTCCACCAGGGCAGTACTACCCTCCCACAGAAGACCAACCTAAAGCGCCAGCATTCGTGTTGTTATGTTTCGTTGGTGAGTGTGAGACTGGAGGCCCATTGATACAGGGGTGACAGTTATTGTGGTAACTGTGTAAGCCTTACACTCTCACAATGATTGTCATGCCATTTACATCCCCAAGCGTGAAAAAGCATCTCAGAAGGCCGCCATAGTGTGAGTCACCATACTGCGTTGTCAGCATTTGCAATGAGTATGGTGACCAGAACTCTTGGATTTTATTCATGCTTTCCATCAGGCTGAGTAGTCACTTTGGCAGGCTCTTAAGATAGAAAAAAAAATATATTTGGGTGTCTTATATGTATCACATGTATATTTACAATTACAAGGTATATGGGTATTCTATCAGTCAATCTAGCTGTCACAGTACGAATTCTGCTTATTTTAAAGATAGATAACGTTGTGTGTCATATGTCCAAACATTTAATTATTTATCGTTGCCTATTATTTATCCTGATAGTAAAAATACATTTTAAGTGAGTAATTTGTTCAGCAATGGACGGCGATGGATTGATTGATTGAAGAGTAATCAAATATAAAGTAATAACAACGAGGTTCTCTCTCTTAATTTATGAGCCAAACCCCTGTCGAGAGACAATCACTACTCTTGTCTGTGCTCTGTGATCTGTTTAACCTCCTGATAGGCCACAACTCGTACTTTCCCTTTCACTTGCTGTATATATGTTAATCTAGGCTGTCTTCAATTTCTCTTGCCTTCTATTTTTCCTTTCAGTATTATTCTGATGAAGTCGTAGTGTCTCATCAAGTGGCCAACCATTTTGCCTCTCCTGTCTTTAATAGCATTTAATAACTGCTTCTCTTCATTTATCATCAGTAGGACTTCCTCATTCGCTTGTTTCTCAATCTAACTCAATGCTAACCTGTCTCTATCTCTTCTGGTCAGCGTCCACGTTTCGTAGCCATAAAGTGCAATACACCATTATATGTCTATGTCTTGATGAGCTATTTTCTTATTTCAATGTTGATCTTGGCCTTGCACTGGCGCTTCTTGCAGTTAAAATCTTGCTTAGCAATTGCTAGTCTTTTCACTACAACCACCACAACAAAATTACGTTTTAAATAATTGAATAAAATTTTTAACATAAATTCAGAAAAATAGACTGTTCATAAGTCATTTATATTTGCATTGTAAACTTTGAATTAATTAAATAACTATTTTGTTTGAATTTTCAACCAACCAATTTAAAATTAAGAGACCATTTCATGACTAATGTGAGATGAAAAACTAGTATAAAAAGAACAGTATAATACAGTATATTTTACCTAAAATTCTATCACTGATTTCAAAATCATTGGGAGAAGAAGAATAAGATTAACATATGTATATTGAGCTACCAGGCTTCGTTTAGTTTCTCTTTCCCAAAAATCCAATCCTTACAATTGTTTAACGTTCACAATATGCAATTTCTTGGTGATTTCCTTTTATTGTTAGTAAAAAGTTAACATTTAAACAACTACTACATAATGCGTATATGGGATTTTAAAAATTATAATATAGCTGTCGCATGCCTTACCACTCAACATGTACCATAGTGTCTGGTTTAGCTATAGATAGTTTTCATAGACAATGCTTTATTATATTCTTAGAGTCCTGACATCTATACTCCGCTTTCAAGAGCAACAAAAAGATTGTAAGGCCACAGGGCTTACACTTATTTAAACTATATATCTAGAAATTAAAATTATAATTACAACTTAGCTGTAGGATCGATGTACGAATATGTTTCAAAATTGAACATAACGAGTATGGCCGCCATTGATGACTAAAGATCCTCTTATCCCTATTCACTGTAACCGATTTTTCTTATAATTTAGACTCTGAAGAAAACGTGACCGCCGAAGAACATAGCAACTAATAAGAATTCCCTGTCACAAATATGTTCCCAAACGTCTTCGTGTAATTTAATCTAATTAACGTTATTAGAAACCTAAATCGTATTAAAATTATTGATTTCTTTTACTTAATGCTAATTCTGATCCCTCATATTTTAGTATATAAGATGTTGGGAGAACTGCTAACATCGAGTAGTCTCCACTACCGTGGCAGCCTCGTCGTATCACGGGATCGGTTAACAATTAAGGCTGAAGTAGTTCGTTTGACGATTTTCTTCAGTCCTTTTGTTGTAACCATCTCACAGTGACAGTTTCTCTCTGGGTTTTAAGTTAAAACTACCAAATACAAGATGACGAATTTGGACTTCGGACCAGCTGCAGCAGCACTACAGTCATGGAACAGCCAAGTAGCAACCCATGGCACTAACCACACAGTCGTGGACAAGGTTCCCGCAGATATGCTCCATATGGTCGACCCACATTGGTACCAGTTTCCTCCTATGAATCCACTATGGCACGGCCTACTTGGCTTTACGATCGGCATCTTGGGATTCATCTCTATTGTCGGCAATGGTATGGTGATCTATATTTTTATGACCACAAAAAACCTGAAGACACCGTCAAACTTATTGGTAGTAAATCTCGCTTTCTCTGACTTCCTCATGATGTGCGCCATGTCTCCAGCTATGGTCATAAATTGTTATCATGAAACTTGGGTCTTCGGTCCGTTTGGGTGTGAGTTATATGGTTGTGCGGGGTCGTTATTTGGCTGCGCGTCCATATGGACCATGACCATGATTGCATTTGACCGCTACAATGTTATTGTAAAAGGTATCGCCGCTAAACCTATGTCTACTAATGATGCTCTCACTCGTATTTTCGGTATATGGTTCTTCTCATTGATGTGGACTCTCGCGCCATTCTTCGGCTGGAACCGTTACGTGCCTGAAGGAAACATGACCGCCTGCGGAACTGATTACTTGACAAAGGATTGGTTCAGCCGCAGCTACATCCTTGTCTACTCTATCTTCGTATACTTCATGCCACTTCTGCTAATTATCTACTCATACTTCTTCATCGTCCAGGCCGTTGCTGCACATGAGAAAGCAATGAGGGAACAAGCGAAGAAAATGAATGTTGCTTCTCTGAGATCATCGGAAGCCGCTAATGCTAGCGCAGAATGTAAATTAGCTAAGGTAGCTTTGATGACCATTTCTCTTTGGTTTATGGCGTGGACTCCCTACCTTGTGATCAATTATACGGGTATATTTGAGAGTGCCCCAATCAGCCCACTCGCTACTATCTGGGGTTCATTGTTTGCGAAAGCTAACGCTGTATATAACCCTATTGTATATGGTATCAGCCACCCTAGATACCGTGCGGCTCTATACAAGAAGTTCCCAGCATTGTCGTGCCAAGTGGCTGCTGATGAGAGTGATTCCATGATATCCGCTTCTACAACTGTCGTCGAGGAGAAACCTGCTGCGTAAGCATCGAATAACAACTTTACAGTCCAAAATCGTTGAAAAAAGAAGAATACTCACTCACTGGCTCCGCTGTTGTTAAAGTTTATTATTTTTGTCCCGGAACAATATTATTTCAAAAATTATCATGTATTGGAGACTACCCCTCTTAAATTTAAGGACTATTGATAACATTTCTAATGAACTTGGCACCCAATGGTAATGTTTAAATAAATATTAAAAGCAAAGTGGTCCATGACCACATAAAAATTTGAAATTTGTTTTTCTTTATTTAACCTCATAATATTTGCCTTATAATACTTACTCTACGATATATGAGTAAGACGAACATGCTCAATATTCGAATTAATCATGATTTGCTGACAGTTTAATTCCTTGCATCAATTTAGATAAATTTTTCTTTTATCTCTCGACAGATCACTGGTTACTCCCTCTCTATCCACATCCTCTTTATTTCCTTCAATCCATTACAAAATGATTTCGAGTTTTTTTTTATGGCCGGCCATCTGCTTGATGCCGACCCTTTTTAAAACACTTTTTTGTTATAAACTTGGTATGTATTCATGTATCTATGAATACAATAACGGAATCTTTGAACGTGATTTTCACCCCTTTATCAAGGTCTGATGACAATTCAATAATTTGTATAGTTTGTCTCATTATCCATACCAGGATCTTCGGGATTAAACATTTTCTTATACGCTTTCATTAGCTTCGATTCTCGATTTTCGCTTTTGGAACATACATACTATATATATACACACGGTATACATACTGTACATGTAATTGATGTATTTATAGCTGATTGCAACCACGGCGTCAAGCATTAAGCATTTCTGTAATCAGAAAAAGTTCCCTAAACTTCGTGACCAGTACTTGCATTAGGTAACCGGTAGACAAACGATATACATTATTATACATGAAATAAATCAATGTTGATACAATGTCCTGCGACATATAGTAACAGTATCAATACGGTACGGTATGTTGAAAGACGAATGTTGCCAATAATCCTGAGTTGAGCATTAACTGTCCACAAAATGTAAGGCTGCCGAGTTGATCATGCATTCATTTATCTAGATTCTCAACTGTTTGTGGCTGGACAAGCTTATGTAGAACTTAGCTGCGGCAAGTCTCTGGACGGTATTAGCTTGCTTGTTCGAAATCGACAGGAAAGATTCTACGAAACGGTAAATCGTTAAATAAGTCCTAAAATAAAATTGGACACCATAAAGTTGATTATTCGTTGAATACTTGTAAAGAAACAAAGATAAATTTCAGTTAAAAATTAAACACGCTTATGAAGATAACAAACCTTTTTTTCTATATGAAGAGCCTGTAAAAGTGACTCCACTCTGCCTGATGGAAAGCATGAATAGAATCCAAACAGTTGTGGTCACCGTACTCATTGCAAATGCAGATAATGCAGTGTGGTGACCCACACTATGGCGGCCTAGTGAGATGCTTTTTCACGCCACGCTTGGGGACGTAAAAGGCATGACAGTCATCGTGACAGTGTAAGTTTCACACAGTTATCACGACAACTGTCACCCCTAAAAACTGGCAAATAAATAATCTGCTTACTATTAACATTTAGGAACAAATACATAATTATAAATGACATCCTGTGCACACAGTGATATTTTCACATCTTTAAAATTATTTAAATCAGAAAGAATACGGTGAGTAAATCTACCGTTTTGAGACTCTCTGGGTCTTGTTGGTTTGAGACAATTATTAATATATATTTAACCATTCAGCACGGTAAGGCTTTTGTTTTAAATATCTTTTAAATATGCTTGTTGCTACCAGTCTCTCTGCCCATGTATATAGCTGTTATGGTTGTGTTCCCAAAGGGTGCCTAAGGTATCCTATTTTTTTTTACGCGGGGACGTTTTTCGCACCATACCCTCCGGAGGGACGAAGGGCGTGCGTGGGACTCCCGGGAAAACGGTCTACCCACTAAACCCCGCGGCGGCCTACAACACAAGTGAGATACATCCCGGACAACCTAAAGTATCCTATGGTGTATCTTTCATATACACGTATCGAGAACAATTTATTTTAAACATATCAAAGTTAATGATCTAGATTCGTATAATGCTAAATATTTTATATTTTACTACGTCCTTTTTTGAGCGGGTTTTATTAAATAAAGTTCATAAATTTGTCTGTTTAGACTTCACAGTGTATCAGTATTAGTAGATGACATCTACCAATCATTATTTTTGTAACATTAAGGTTAAATTGTGTGTAAAAGTAAGTAGGCCCAGACGAACTAATTTTATACCTGGCCAATTTACATTTTACTCGAAGTTTTTTTGCAGGTCTTATTTCTTTCTATTGTTAGACAAATCTCTCGACACAGATAATGTTAACTAAAAAATGGTATATGATATGTTCATAAATATATTTCTTATCTTAATAGGTTATAAACTATTAAACTTCATCTTAAACAACAATCATCATTTAACATTTTAAGCATTTCTTCCTCTCATATAACATGTTTGGGTGTTTAAAGTCATAGAAAAAATACAAGCTACAAATTAGAATAGCTAATACTTACCCCTTAAGCTAATGTAATCTCGATTTTCTAAAACATTGGCAAGTAAATAGCGAGTGTCTATAACAGGGTTGAAGTCTACAATATATCTACGCTCAATTCGACGGTCTGCCTTCGACAGTTGATCGAAATCGATTGAGTACAATCTCTCAGCCTTTTAACTTAGTTTCATTACAATTATAGATCGAATAACGTTGAAATAGAAAGGGGACATTCAAAAGAACCAATAGCGTGGTTTTAAACTGTTTTTTTCTAAATATATGAGAAGTTATTTAGGAACACGATTTAATTATGTAACTAGTTTGGAAGTGGCCTGTTATGTGACTCTGTTTAAACAAAAACCTAACAAAACTTCAAATATAATTGTAAAGTTATATACTTTTTGAATAGTTTTTAGTATAAGAAAGCAAACAATCAGATGGATCATGGATCACGTCACTATCATTCTGACTTCTATGGGTGTATAAATGCAACTTAAGAGTCACAGAGTGCGTTGCCATCCTTTGAGTTTTCTTCCTGTGCTAGGAAAGGAAGGGTTTGACCTCCGGTAACCTTATTTACTTAATTGGTGAAAAGCTAAGAAAAAATAAATTATAAATAGAATGATATAAATAATATGGTACTTTGATCCCGTGATAGTACTCTGATATGTAGAAAACGACGATATCCTGTATTTTCTTAAAAAGATTTCAAGCATTTTCTTAATCTAAATAGTGATGTGTCTAGTTTGGTTACTCTTAATGATTGACTTTAAAACCTATGGGGACTTTGAGATATAATTCAACGTTATAGAGTTACGATTGATTACCGCTCGTGTCTATATAAATTAAGCTTGCATACATAGTATGAAACTCGGCATTGCAACCTATAAGCAGAGATTGTTTTGGCGTTATGACATTTATTTCATCAAGCCCACTCATTTGATACCGTGGACTTTACTAACTGCTCATCGATCTATTCAACAACCTTATTAATATTCCAGCTATATTATACGGGTTTAATGAAGTGAGTGTTTACCGTCGATTGGCTGATTGGTATTCATGATGCGTGACTTCCTGACCTTTGTTGATTGAAAGATTGGGTTGAAGCCTCTTTGGTATATTTTGTCTAAGGATATTTAACCTTAGTATGGATAAGGATACAATATGGTAGTGGACTATGAAGTCAAAGGGGTCACGTTTCTCAAAAGCATAGGCAGAGTAAATTTAAAGAGATAGATATCGAAATATTTTGTTATTCTTTCTTTCTGCTAAATGCCCTTAGTAGTGGTTTCTACTACGCTCAGTGCTGTGGAACACATGGAACTACTTTGAACAGATAAGTAGTTAAGTTACCGTTTCGTAAATTTATGTTAAGCCTCCAGCGACATAGAATATATTCCTAGTTTGGTATTGTAAAAATTCATGATGTGATAATAACTACAGAAATAAAAATGGCCGGCTTATTCGGTAATTTAAAGGTAGCTATTATTTCAATAGGGACGTAGAACGTGAAATCGATGTTGAAATATTAATCCAGTAAATAGATTGTCAATCAATCAGACATCAAATAGTAAGTAATTTTAAATTAAATATTAAAAAGTACATATATTTTTAAACGAAAGTATAAAGATAAACTTTGTTTAAAAATAAACCGAGGCAAATTAAACTCAAAAGCTTTTGCGAGATAAAACATAGATCTTCTAGACTTATATACTATAAGTTCTGCCTCACGCAATGGAAGTTATACGCCGATCAAAATGAGAAAAAGTTATAATTACTTTGTCCACAAACTCCATCTAAGTAGAAAGGACTTTGTTAAAAGCCAATTAATATAATGGAATAGAATGTAACGCACCACAGCAAAATGCTGTTACCTACTTATTTATTGCTGTTTATCAAGTGAGTAAAGTGAGATTACCGGAGCTGAAATCACTCCTCTCCTGGGTTCTGGGGGCAGGGCTCAATGGACGGCAACGCGCCTGTCTTTGCAGTTACATCAAATAATTCATCTAGTCGTTTTGCTTTTAAAATATGCTATATAATTTCAGTACTACAACTCAGTTCTTACTTTTATTGTATAATACCTTTAGACGTATTAAAAAAGCACACGCAACTATTGCATAAACTTTTTTCGTTAACTCTGAAAGTAAACAATGCCATCTTAAACATTAAATTAATTACAGAACTGCTTTACCTTGAGTAGTGGTTAACAACACTCAGGTGATTCTTAGTGCACGATTTTCGTCTCAAGTACTGTTCTATAATCATTTTAACTACATCTCAAATTAATTTTAAGCCTTCCTTGAGTAACGGATGAGATTCTTCTTAGAACGTTCTATTAGCGGAGTGCTTCCTTATAATCCTTTATCTACCAAAGCAAAGGTTGTGATATTCATTTCAATTCAGTAAGTAATAATTGTGTATAAGCACATTAATTCTATTTGTGTCTGAATGTATTTTATTCGCATGTGCATGTATCTATAAAGTATATAAATATTACAATATAATTTGAGATCAAACGGCGATGTGAGAGATATTGTTATGTTGTTATTACTAAAAGTGTAGTTCCTTAATGGTACCCAAAAAAAGAGAAGTAGAAATTAACAAAGATATACATATGAATTTCTATCTATTATGGAGCCCTACTATTACGTAATTCGTAAGTGCCTTCACCATAATTTTAATTTCGTAATCTACATTACTCGCTATGAATAAACAAGGCCCTTACCTACTCCCGCCAAAATGATGAAAAATTCATCTGCACCTGTTCACACCATAAAAATATCCAGAGGAAATTACACCTTGTTCTATGGTACTCCCCATAGCGACGCTTCGTGAGGGTACAAAGGAATACATTATTAATGTACTCTGTCTATCCCATCGTTACGCCCGATGACTGATCACCTTACCCGGTTTCTGTGGTGAATTTTCATTTGTTATGTCTGTGTTGGTGTAGAGATAGCAGGGTTTCATAGTTGGTGAACGCTTTTTTTTAGTTTATTTTCTTGAATGAATTAGTAGAAGAAACTGGGGAGACAAAGTGAGGCGGTAAGGGCGATTTTTCACTATAAAATGTATATATGAGTAATATGTATTATTATGAAACGATAATTCAGTATTGGTGGAAAGAAATTCTGTGTTTTAAAGTTCTTCTAATACACATGGTTAGTTATATATTTTGAAATAATTATTTACTAACCATGTTTTAACAATACTAATTTATTAGGAAATAATTTCTTAATAAAAGTCAGTTATATTACTGTTATGTGATCAAAAAGCAAATTAGTTTTAGATGAGTTACAAAGGCACTTAGCGGTGAATTTAACATTCACCGCTAAGTGCCTTTATAACACAGAAAAATATTATATCATACCAAATGTTAAAAATAAGAAAAACTTTAGTAAAGTATAAGCCGATAAGTAAGTTCGATTTCCACAAGGGCTAATGTACGATCTGCTAATAGTTGTCATGCGTGGTAATATTTGTTTTGTTATAGTAGGGACTCATATTTAAAAAAAATGTTTAGAACAGAAACAGAAAACACCGATTTATTTAATATACACAAAAGTGTATTTATGTGTTGTTTAAAGGATAAGTCAGGAGTTTTAAGAATCTTGTTGAAATTATTTAATGTAGTCAAATCCATCATTCATTCATTCATGATATTAAACTTACCTGATATTAAAAAAAATATGCTATGAGTTAAGCGATAGAATAGCTCGAGCTGTTCCGAATCACATACCTGTACCTTAAACCGACAGCGGTTTTAAGGTCCGAGTTCCATAACTTTGTCAAAACAAAATAATCTCCATTATAAGGGCCCCAGGGTTCTTTCACTTTGAGTTTTCTACACTACTGTAGAAACTATGTTACATTTATTCTACTAAACTTAGGTTATCTAAAACCCTATTCTGTTATATAATCAAGGTGCATCTAAAATTCATATAACCTGACCGGTGCGCCTAAATTTCACGAGTGCTTACGCGGGAGTACGAACGTACGTGGTCACGAACAGCTCTTGGGAATTTAGAAAAGTTTGGTGCTCTAGGTATTTTATTTTAATAAACGGAGGTCGATAACGGTTAAAAAGTATTTAATGTAAAAAAACATTTTTTTTTGCAAAAAGAGAAAAAGACCGTCGACAGTATTTCATATCTAATAATAACAAATTGATTTGAGATCGTTGATAGTCCTTGCAGAAAGCCATGCTGAGAGGGTTGAAGTGAGTGCTGAGCTTGAGTGCTGAGTATAGTTGGTCATTAACTAGTTTCTCGAGTGCTTTTGATATTACGCACAGCTTGGAGATTGAATTGATTGTAGAATTGCTTAAGATTGCTCGTAATTGAATCTTCTGTTACTGACAGATAAGAATCAAAACAGGTTTTTTCTAAGCATTTAGATCTTTTATTTTTTTATCTTGTCCGTGTGGTAACGGATTAAGAATACATAGTGTTATTATACCATCCCGTGGGTGTCGTAAAAGGCGACTAAGGCAACAAAGTATGCAAAACAACATCATTACAAAGAGAAGGAAAACTTGAAACAAACCCTATTGCAATCCGTCTGGCCAACGTGGTATAGTACTCTAAAACCTCGTTGCTAAGGAGAGGCCTGTGTTCAGTAGTGGACTGTAAAAGGCTATTGATATATATATGTAATAGCTTTAACGTATTCACATCAGATTTATTTTTATAAACTCTGTGTTTGTATAAGCATTTTATAAAAAATTATCAAATATAGGTCACTATCTTTAATAACCATTTGGATACTTATTACCTTCTGTCAGACAAATTTATGAATAAGTTCACTAATCACGGAGGAAAATACTTCGTAGCTACATTCATCGATCATTCCCTGAACTCACTAGTCCACACTATTTCATCAATTATTTTGCTAATGCTAAAACTCTCTTTGTTACATAGGTATTTGGCGTATAACTGTGTCTTAAGAGTTTATATGCAACTACGAGCGGGTTCGTACATACCAATAGATTCTAAGATTCTATCATACTCATTTCAATTTCCGTTATACTGCACGAGGTTATGCGTCTGCATTTGGACAATCAAGATAAGTTCGTCGAAGGTGGATAAAATGAAGCTACACTGTTAGATACCCAACGGATATTGCTCATGTTGAAATCGCCTATGATATTGAATTTATCTATTGAGTGTTGTAGAAAAGCATGAGATAAGTTAGAGAGTTAATTAGTTAGTTGCTGTGACAAGCTATTTTCATTACTTTGATTGCACAAGTAAATTACAAACAGGCGAAACATTACGATTTTGCCAGTGTCTAAAGACTTAGTTGTATGTAATTTTAACGACAGATTCTTCGTTGATGAGTGCAAGCCGGGTTTCGGTATTTTCAACCCATCATTCTGCATTGCAATAAGTGGACCGTGTACACTACACATTATAATGTCTATCGAAAAATTTATAATTAGAGATACTATCCGTCAACCAGGTTTCTGCAATAACAGTAATATTCTAAGTACGAAGGCATATATAACGATAAATTGTCAATGTCGTTGTAGATTTTGGTACTACGTACATTTTGATAAAAGATATTTAAAGTATTTTTATTAGCTATTCATCAATACTGGAATAAAATATTCTAAAAACACAGAAAGATGTAGTATGAGTGGGCCGTCTATATTCATCGTTCATCATATTATGTATTACCTCATAACATTTCGTAGCATCGTAGACTATTCTACGACATAGTACCTCGGCAATCTAGCTTAGAAACAGTACAGCATATTTGGAAACCACTTTAGTGTGCTCAATTGGACTGGAATGTAATAACCGTTCTGAAAGTCAACCATGATCTGGGCACAATACATAACGCTAGAAGACTGATTGAGAGGTGTGATATCAGCTTTCTTCATTAACCCCAGGAACTGTAAGGGGACTTTGAAAATGCCGGCATTATAAAATGCCAGAGTTGTACTTCCAAATTATGTATTAAAACCATTGATTGGCAGTTGTTATTTTTTTTCCTTTTTTTATTGTTAAAAAAGACGATGCCTACACTAGACATAAATCCTGTGTCGCGGGAGACTTCACAACCATACAAGAAACGGACACAAAGAACGCCCAGACTCAGAACAACAATTTTTGGATCACATAAAGTGTTGTCCTATGTGGGGTTTGAACCCACAACACTCAGCGCAGCGATATGGCGACTGCTTAAACCATTAGGCCAACCGTGCAGTCAATTAAATTGTTTACAAATTACACCTTTATATATTTGAAATTATCATAGTTCGACATCGGCCTGGACAACTTTCCACTTGTTTAAACATTTCGTTATAGAAAATAAGAGAAAATCAAATTCCAAATTAAATAATTTAACATTTAAATACTTTGAAATTACTTTTATTTTTCATATACTCAGTCCATCTTATATTTAAACACGCCCAATAAGACAGTCTATGTTAACTTGTGACCGAATGACGGAGCATTAATTACCGATCTACCCTATCTCATCACTTTACCTGTACTAATAAAGAATGTTAAATTAAGTTCCAACACCTATCATATATTTATGTTTTGATGTTTACCGTTATTCCTATAATATTTTGTTTTAAAATAAACCATATTAATATTATCCTATAAAGACAGTAACAGCTATTACCTGCAAAGTGAAAGTCCACATTATTTACTAAAATATTAAATCTTAAAAGCATTAAAGTGTAAGGTAAAATTTCTTTCAATAAATAAGTAATATGCCGTGATGAGAAGGGCGGAACGCAGGTAGACGACGGGTAATAAACGAATGAAGTAGGAGCGTTTAACCAAACTCTGTATACCATGTGAATTTGTGACAAAACTTTCTGCCTCATCTCCAGGCATCATTATTTATTATTTAACTTGTATTAAACTTAAAACTATCTAATACAAAATAGGTAATCGGAGGTGTTTCCTATCCGAATGAAAATATTCCGTTAAATTCAGTTCAACCGATTACCTATAGAAAATAATGATCCTATGAAGTCTTTACTATAACCTCACAATTTATTTCAATTACGATCTATTTATTTATTTTAAGGAACACAATGTATTGCATAATAATATCTTAAAAACTGATTTACATAATATTTTAATATAACACAGACAAATAACTGTCCACAGATTCCGCCATTTTGTATTAACAACAACTTGTGTCTCAAATCGAGAGCACCTTACACGGAGTCTTCGATTGGGGTTGGGATAACCTGGTCCAATTTAACCCCTCTAAGACACAAGTCTGTGCGTTTACCGCTAAGAAAACCCCGTTCACTGTGGTTCCACAATTCCAGAATATACCCCTTACCATCTCACAGAGTATTGGAATCCTCGATGTCGACATCTCCAGTGACGTCCAATTTCGAGCTCATTTGGAAGAGAAGGTAAAGCTGGCATCAAAAAAGCTTGGTGTTCTGAATAGAGCGAAGCGATACTTCACACCGGCACAAAGGCTACTACTTTACAAAGCACAAGTTCGACCTCACATGGAGTATTGCTGTCATCTCTGGGCGGGAGCACTGAAGTACCAGCTTGAGCCTTTCGATTCAGTTCAGAGACGTGCTGTGAGAATAGTCGACGATCCTGATCTCACAGACGACGGTATCGAGCCACTAAGTCTTAGGAGAGACTTTGCCTCCTTGTGTGTGCTCTATCGTCTCTACAATGGGCTCTGTTCTGAAGAATTGTTTGATATGATGCCCACAGCCACTTTCTACCATCGCACCGCTCGCCATCGTCAGGGAGCTCATCCACATACATTGGAACCTAAATGGTCGCGCACAGTGCGATTTCAGAGAAATTTTCTCCCGCGAACAATCCCATTATGGAATGAGCTCCCTGCCGAGGTTTTCCCTGGGAACTACAGTATGGGGCTCTTCAAGAAGGAGGGTAAATAAGTCTTTAAAGGGTCGGCAACGCGCACGTGATGCCCCTGGTGCCGCAGGCGTCCATAGGCTGCGGTAACCGCTTACCCTCAGGCGGGCCGTATGCTTGTTTGCCACCGTGGTGGTATAAAAAAAAAAAAATAACTACCTTGAGAGATGTAACAATTTATAACAGCTTCAAAATTAAGAGCTTTCATTTTAACCTAATTCTTTCAGCTATAAAATCATTCTCCAAGTTATATTGATTTATGAAAATTTATTTTCTTTATGATAGACTTTAAAGGTGCGTGCGTGCCACAAAATCTATCTAAATTGATAAAATTCTTCACGTTGAAACAATTAGTTGTATAACATTTGCTTACAATAGATGAATTTATTTCAAAATTAGTACAACACCTGGGCAAAACAAAAATTGTTTATAGATTTTCCGGAACGGTGGAGATCAAGATGGTACCTTTAATTTTATTTGACCCAACAAATCAGAGTAAGCTATTTTCACATTTAATATTCCGTGCAGAAAGTATAATATATTTTTTATTATACCTCTAGTATCTTTAAGGCGGGGATGTGTGTTTTGAATGATTATGTTTTAGACAAAGATATTATTTATAATATTTTAACCTTTCTTAGTGTAACTTAGGTCGTGACTAAAATGTTTGAAAAACTGTAACCTGGCTACGTTAAAACCTTTTGAGAAAATGTGTAGTCAATGTCACCCGAACCAAAAATGTATTGATATCTCACTTATTAAAATCGATTTGGTAATTTAGGCGGTACAGTGGAACATAGAAACATACATAGACTACCAACACCATTCTTGTCTTTTTGGCTTCACCGTAGTCGGGTAAAAATTAAAATGTTCAACACTACATCGATACATACACGCAGACACTAAAATAAATTATTGCTCCTATTACTGAGAGTTTTAGCGACATACATTGGTTTTTCTCATAAATGATCAATTGAATAACTGTTATGTTGGACCGAGACACATATACACTTATAAGTTTTTATCTGGCCTGGCCTTTTACAAGTACAAAACTTTAGGCCACAAACCCACTAAATATTTATTCTGAAAAATTAACAATAGCTGTTTTAGATACCCGTTACACATAGTAAAGTAAAACAATCGCTACCGCTACCTATAATACCTTAAAGACTGTTGATTAAGGTGATGATAAGAGCTAAGGTCTTAGGAACAAAATGTCTTAAAGAGGAAAATACGAAACCAATAGCATCGAACCTTCGAGATAATGTCATTCAATGTGATGTAGCTCAAGATACGGACTATATAAAGACATTTTATATCGATACAATAACCATTAAATTAATACTATATCGGTTTACAGAAATGAATCGAAATTTATTATTTAGTGGAAGGGTGTAGTTTGTTATATTATAATTAAGACCAACCCATAAAAATAAAAATATCTGTGTATTACTCTTAATTTTTTAAAAACCTATGAAATATCTACCTAGTTACCAGAATGTACAAGTAGATGGCAGTAAGGGAGCAATAAACTACCCCTAGTAAACCAAAAATTATTTTAATACAAACTTCAAGGAAGAAGTATTTAGCTGTACGTAGAAGAATCAGACGAGGAAGTGGTGAGGATTTTGTAGAGTAAACAGCCACGGAGGTAGATGGTAGATGGTAACCTCTCTACTTCTTTTCGGATGTAATCGGTCTTTACGAATACATACGAAGCCAATGAGAGGATAAGTGGTAGAAGGTATGTGCGACTTAAACCAAGTTTATGAAATAAGGGTGGCATGCACATTACTGTCGTTGGCAGAAAAATATACTTCATTATCTTTATCACATGTTAAGCACAAAATAATATAATATTTATATATATATATATATAAATATTATATTATTTTATGCTTATATAAATATACCTTGCCACTATGACTGTGATTTTACGTCCCCGAGCGGAACGGTTTGGGTCACTATACTGCATTGTTTGCGTTCACAATGAGTATTGTGATCACAATTCATGCTTTCCATCAGGTAGGGTAGAGTCACTAAAGTAAGTCACAGAAAACTAGAAGTTTAGTAAAACTAAGAGTTATTTTATTTACAGGTATTTAAACTACTTTCCAGCACAACAATACGTTGGTTTACAATAGTTTCAAAGTGAAAATTGTAATATAATAAATTTTCGCTTTGAGTACTCTACAACTATGTCTCAACTGTCTGACATACAAGAAGTTCAGAATAATTTGGAGGACAGTTTCTCTAAGAGGCTGGCTTAACTGGAGACGCAACTGCGTATTGGTGGAAACAGCGAGGAGACAGTTGCACGGTGTCGAAGAAGTTTAAAACTTTTCGGTAGCCGATGTTATCCATGTTGAATTTACTTCGTAAGTAAAATGCACGAATGTGGTAAGATGTTTAGTGCTATTGACACTCAGTGTAGATATAAATCACTTTCATTCTTAAAATTCTTTGAAACCATCAATGTGGACTGCGCTATAATCCCGCTTGAGTTCATTAATAAGCAGATGGGTCTTCAGGACATCTCACAGCTTAATATAAGGCACTGCAAATCGCATTGGAGCATCCTATAAGAAACATCGTCGGTTATTATTAGTGAGATTTACTATAGCAGAGGTTCGATATGCAGTCTGGAAGTTTAAAACATCGTTAAATAGTTCCAGTTTCTCGACAAGAGAATTTCTCCTTATAATACACCAAATAGTTTTGAACATGGTCCGACAACATTTCAGTATGTCGTCTTGATAGATCCAGGACCGCATTATAGTTATTAAAGTTAGTGATGATAACAGATACGAAATGTCATCGACTAATGATCGAAAGCCATTATTCCTGTTTCCAAATTACATCATCCATAAGCAGAATTGATCCTGGTAATATGGGTTCGGGCAGCAATAGTAAAAGTTCACTAAGACGCTAGTTATTTGCGACAGCTTTAGTATCTATGTGTGTGTAATATTTTACTTTTATTATTTTCGAGATTACGTACTATAACCATGGTGCCTAGTTTAGTCTCAGACTTTTATCTTCAATTTTAATGTATTGGCTAATGAATACGCCTAAAAATGTTTTTTTTTATATTGTTATGATCGTGACAAGTATCGCATCTGTCAAATCGATGTCTCGCTGCACTCTGACGTTTGTCATTCATAACGGATGCGTTCTGTCTTTATATTTATACATTTATATATGTATGTTTAATTAATATTTTATTGTTATACTAAATTTTTATTACAAGTAATAAAATTATTAATTAAACGATTTAAGAGCTCTTTACTGGGTGTATTAACTTTCTAGTGCTTACCCAAAAAAGTTAATTTCTTGCACAGATGTAAGAGTATAAAAGTGATTGGAAGGGAAGGGATTGATTCTATCAAATTTCAGTATTCTAGAACTTGAGAAAGTATCCTAGAACTTCTAGAGGATCCTCACCATCACATCACGGGTGAGTGAGTCAGTCTATACCATTTCATTATGAAAGGGGTTTGGCGTCTTAAGACAAAAAAAAACAAAATCATTTGTATGCATCGAGTTTTTTTATAACATTTATTTCATTCTGTTTCCAACGAAACGTTTAATAACTGTTTCTTTACCCTATCATACATTCCATTTTTACTTTTCCAAAATTATTTAATTTTCCATACTTATATACTAGATGTAAAGTAAAAACCTGTCTCGTGTTAAACGCGTACGAGCGAAATAGCTGCGACTGCGCGGTGCGGGACTACATGGCCGGGCAGTAAGGTGGGGGCGAAGTTTGAATTCGAACTAGAGTACTAACGTTTCTTAAGGTTTAATCTATAGCTCTCTTGTTACCGAAATGTATCTCGACAGATCCTATAGCTGCTTCACAAAGTGTTCGTCTCAAACAAAGCTAGATATTCTGGAAATAACTAATAGTGTCTTTGACAAGTTCTATCTTAGTTATACCGTGTTTGATTAATTTCTGTGTGTAAGCTGTCTAGTCTTTGCTATAATATCATTTTAGGAGTTGTTGATATTTAAAGATTATTTGATTGTATTTTTGTGTTTGGCCTTTGACAGGATTATAAAACAACAATTTTATTGAAGCTTGCAAATAATATTAGAAAATTAAATAATAAAAAAATTAGATACTATTAAATTACATATATAAAAATAATATATATTTATGTATTGTTACTATAATTATTTTTCGTAGTAAAGAAAATGTAAAGAAAAATGTAAAGAAAAATATACATTTGTTTACAAAGTTTTGCAAACATTCATGATATCATGTTGAGAACGACTAGATTACAAAAAGTGAGCGTTTTGGATATCAGGTTGTGCGGTATCACAATAAAATGTCAAGCAAATTTCTAGAAATAAATATTAATAAATTTCAGCCCTCAATAAACAAAAATTATGTGAAACAAAGTTTTTGATTATTTGTTTATTTGTAATTTACGTTTTTCATGTTTGAAGGTGATGTACGTCTATGTAATTTGTTGTTCTACTTAGTACATACGTCGTATTTTATATTTTTTTAATATTATTTATTTGTTTTTTCTCTTACGTGGAGTCGAATCGTAATTGTATTTTTTTGTGAATATAAAAGTGATTATAGTCCAGGCTTGTTATATTAGTTCTTACTAAGTGTCTTTCTGGTGGGTTTGAGTATTAACACGGTCTACTCAAATGCCTTGCTGGTGGTAGTGTCGCACTTCGGGTCATTAATTTTGCATAACACTGGTGAGATGGCACAATGGCTGGGGCTTATATGCTGTTTGGATGGACAGGTCAACTCAAAACTATGTTGCTTTCTCCAATCAACTAAGTCAGACTCTGTACTGTACTCGCTTAGTTTTGTTTAATTAATGTTCACGGTCTTAAAAAAAGGTTACCTCTCAGGTCTCTTTCGATATTTCTGGCCAGAGTGAGTCTTACGAAAAACCGGCACCTTCTAGCTGTAAAATTCGACGTGTAAAAATATTTGTAAAAGATTTACTCGTAGAAATAAATATCATTTATCATTTAATCGATGATACGTAGTTATTACTGTGAACGTACGAGTATCTTCCCGCGCAATACAAGACATATCCACAACGAGAGTTATCTTTAAAAAAAACGTGTTGTTGATGATAATAAATGCTTAGAATGGAGAAAAACATTTTTCACATAAAGCACTCGTTTTATTCCCTTATTACATGTGGTCTACCTGAGTTTATCCCATGTCACATTACTTATTCACAGGAAGAAAGTACTTTGCACCTTATACTTTAATGTCTTATAGAGACATTTCATGAAATTAACTTGCTCCTGTTTAGGTCGTTGCTGTCAGTTAATGGCTTTATGATGTCATTTATTGCTAAGTACGTTATACACTTACATACATCATGCCACGTGAGCGTCGTTAATGACATGAAAATGTATTTAGGCACTATATACTCGTATATTCCTTTCGTTTTTCCCTCTTCATTCCAATTACATATATACGCTCCCGTACTAAACGGTTCGGCTCTTCCTTCCTGTGAAAATCAGTTAAAGCCTGGAATTCAGTACCAGTGCACGTGTTTACCTCCCACTACGATCCCGGGTCCTTTAAGCGGGGCGGTAAAAAGCATCTCACTAGGCCGCCATAGCGTGGGTCGCCATACTGCACTGTTTTCATTCGCAGTGAGTACGGCGACCAGCGCTCTTGGATTCTATTCATGCTTTCCATCAGATAGAATAGAGTCACTTTGGTAGGTTACTATAAAAAAAATACGTTTTAGGGAATAGAATTAAATACAACGCTTGTTTTTATTGATCAATTACGTGCTATTTATTTTATTTCATATTTAAAAAAAAAAAGATAAATTTTGGGAAATGGATGAAATCATGTGTCACTTACGTCATCAATGCTGAAAAAACAGTTCAATCTAACTGAGAACCTGGTTGAGGCCAGCTTAAATTGAACAATGTTATTATTCCATTTTAACTTCTAGCTTTTTTATATAAATATTACACCCCTTATTGCCTTAACTTTATTTCCAATGTGAAATATAAGTTAAAAATTCAACACACAAAGTTACATACTATTGCAAGCCAACAATGACATTCAAACGTCGAGTTTGCTAGCGAAGAATGTTTTTAAAACTATGTATGCGCTTAATAATATGAAAAGATACGAGAACGAAAGAGCACGTCGAACACCAATGTATTCAATATGTTCGAAATATATTTCCGTTTTACAATTTCACAAAATGCAAACTGTTGTAAGGTCTCGTGCCGACGTTCCATGTATCAATTCTTACAGATTTTTCCTCGGTCTCTTTCCCGTACTTGTTATGTTACCTGGATTTTTTTGAGTCTTTCTTGAATATTTGCTAATGGAGGACATTATTCTAAAATTTGCTAGAAAGTGTATTTATGAGATCCTAAAGTTTATTTCCTATGTTTTTACAATATTCATTTAGTATAGTGTAAAGTTAATGTTATTCCGAGATAATAGTATTGTATATTTACGTTTTCCATTAAGTGACAAGTGACAACTATACTTTAGGATAATTCGATATAGATCGATTCGATATAATATAGATTATCGTAAAAATTTTTTTGAAACTGTTTTCAAAATAAAATCTTAATTCATGATGTAGAAATATCATGAATTAATTAATTCAAACAAAGTCATAAACTAACAACATTTTATGAAACAAGGTAACATTTTATGAAAGAAATAGTTTGAATTGGATCGTATTCAGGCAAACCTTTAAAATTATAAGTTTCATTTGCTAGTGAAGGATTATATTCTGAATAAGCTATTCTTCAGATAAAAAATACATTATTCTATTTCCTCAAACAGGGCAATTGACATCGCACAGTCTGTAAAGATTGTTGATTTTATTTGTCCACTTAATAAACAGGTCCTTATATCATTACCGGTTGCAGTGGCGTACACAGTCATTGTAAATACGACTTTATTATCTAGTATTAAGAAAAAAATTACCGAGGGTTTCTTTGTTTTTTTTCTCCGAGTCTACTCATCATGTCTCGAATAGACAATCAAAAGTTTTTTTTAAATATATTTGGATTTTTTTCTTACCTCAGATCCAACCTACATATGTAATCAAACCTGTGTTGAAATATCAATATTCCATTTTCAAAATAAAGAAATGTCTCTTATAATCTGTGGTCGATTCTCAGGAGAAGATATGATGTCAAGTCGTCGAATGTGTTGTGGCATCTAAGTGTCACGTGCATTTGGCCTCCAGGGTGTTAACCATTGACCTGTCAGATTGTGTGACTTCTTACTTTTGTGAATTTTACATTACAAAGAGAAACTAAATATATTGAAAGTAATCCTTTTGTTTGTTTTGGATCTGTATTTGATATCCTGTTCATTGTTTTTCACGTTGGTGTGAAAAATAATGTTTGTCTTTGATTATAATAATTTTTAGAGATACATGGAGAGTTTCGTTGTCATTGAATTTTTTGAAATATATTTTCTTTAGATATTTAAAATATTTAGTTTTTATTGTATTAAAGTCTTCTTTTAGATATAGGGCACTAAAAACGCTAAAAAAGCTTGAAACGTGAAAAATTGGTTACTTGGTACATTATGATTGCCTTCTTTCATACGGATTTCAACGTCATGACCCCAGCTGTTAACAATGATAATATAACATAACGTGATTTGTTTGACATTCAAGACTATCTTAAATAATATAATTCAATTTAATAAAGCACAAAAATATTGAATTACGTTCAAACCATACCTTTAATTTTTAACATTGCAGCAAATTTCATTCACAATGAATGTTAAAAGTATTAAAATTTCGTTAGAAAAGGGCAAATAGTTAATATTTTTGAACAATAATGAATTTTAAAAATTAATGTCCATAATGGTTCAACTTACCCTAAAAATATTAAAAATAGAACACCCAACTGTATTTACCTAGTCTTGCCATAAATATTGTAATAAAGAAAAAAGAAAATTGTTAACTGCAAATAACATTTATTACTTTTACAGTGTGTCAGTTTAATACATAAATATAAAACAATTAAAAATATAAAAAGCTTATTCGAAGTGGTCTCCATTGGCTGCAATACAGTCCTTTAAACGATGAGGCCAGTTATCAATAGAAGCACGCACTCTTTCCATGGGAAAATTCTTCACTGCCAATCGTATAGATTGTTTTAGGGACTCCAAATTATCATGGCGTTTAGAGCAAGCTGTACTCTCTAAAACTGACCACAAATCATAATCCAGCGGATTAAGATCGGGACTAGACGACGGCCAGTCTTCAGCTCTGATGAAGTCCGAAACGTTCGATTCCAACCAAGACTGCGTGGACCGAGCTTTATGACCCGGCGCCGAGTCTTGCTGGAAGGACCATACTTGGTTATTGAACATGGTGATGTTAAGGGGCTTAACTACCTTCTCAAGAATGGTATCTTGATACACTTGTGCCGATGTTTTGATACCTTTTTCACAAAAATATGGCTCAGTCACTCCTTCATAGCTAACACCCCACCAAACCATCACTGAAGTCGGATAATGTCCACGTTGCACTCTGTCGACTAATTGGGAAGCTTCCTTAGAGCTTTGAGCATAAATACGGTCATTTTGTTTGTTAAAATGTTGCTCAATTGTAAAAATTTTCTCATCCGTAAACAAAATTTTTCTGTGACCTCCCTTTGCGTACCGCTTCAGTAGTTGTTTCGATTTTACCACCCTATTCTTCTTTAAATTATCAGTTAAGAAATGGCCAGTGCGTCTCTTATAGGCTGCAAGTCCTAAGTCATCTTTTAAAATACGCGACATGGTTCTAGGTGCTATCTTCATTTCCCGAGATAAAATCTTTTGCTTTCGGACAGGATTTCTTCGAATTCTTTCCCTTACTGCTTTGACCACCTTTTTCGTACGAACACTACGTGGACGGCCAGATCTTTTTCTGTCACAAACAGAGGAGGTCTCATTGTACCTATTAATAGCCCGGTACACAAACATTTTACTAATACCAAGTGTATGGAGAGTTTTAAAAATTGCATTTGGCTCCATACCTACTTTGTGTAATGCTATCACAGCGATTCTGTTCTCTTTATCACCCCACACCATTTTAATATCGCAAAATATTTTACAATGTATTGGCGCCAAAATGAGAAAACACAATGAACAATCGTATAAAAATGACAGATTCGAAATTCAAATGTAATATTTTTTTATAATTAAGTGTAACAGTATTTATGGCCAGACTAAGTATACAGTGGACCGCCATCACCTGCACGAATGGCGTAGTGGTAAAGCGGTCGCTACGTCGCCCTCTACTGCTGTGAGTGTTGTGGATTCAAGCCCCACATGAGACTACACTTTGTGTAATCTGTAAATTGTTGTCCTAAGTCCGGGTATTCTTTGAGTCCGTTTCTTGTAAGTTTGTAAACTCTCCTGTGACAGGACATATTCCTAATATAGGCGTTGTTTTTTCAAAACCAAATGAAAAAGAGACCGTATCACTTACGCAGTAGTTAGGAGCGAAGTCTATTTCTTTATGTTACTTACAACCAACCACAACACGATGTAAAGAGTAAACATTTTAAGCTGGTACACATCGTTTTATAGAAACGAGTGTTAACATTTTATAGTCGCTCGCTCCGGACTGATTAAAATATATCAAAATCACTTAATGAGTAATAAAATTAACTATTCTCGGAGTCTTCTAACCTGACGTTTTTCCGTAACGTGATTTCTAACAAGAAACTTTGCAGAATCGAATTACTAGACACAGGATTTACAAGTCTAAACGGTACAGAGTTGGGGGTTTTAAAGTGCAAACTTCTATAGCAGCGTGGGCGACTTTTGGTAGGACAAAATTATATGCTAATATTTAAGGCTTATAGATATGCTTTAGTTACAAAGCGTTCCTCCGGCCACACCGAGCGCTGATACATGTGAAAATCAGGTTAATGTTATTAATTTTGATTCAAAAATTATAAAACTTTAATTTATTGCATTAAAATCAAATTGAAATTTAAAAATAAAGTTTTAAGTTTTTACTTTATCAGCCATCCTTATAACATTTTATTTTTTTTCTTTGCAACTAGACCCTTAAGTTAGTTGTAGACAGCAATTTGTAAGTTGCTGTCCTATTGTAAATAAATTAATGTAACCATAGAGAATAATATGAGAAATGGACTTAAATTTATACTGCTAGTGATGCCTTACGGAGCACTGTCAGGCGTCACTAGCAGATGCAAATTGTAATTTGTATAAAATCCTTTCTTGTTATTTTATGGCATTTACACATTGCTGTTGTTAAATCATTCACTTAATATATTAATTTTTTACTTACTAAAAACAGACACTATCTCGATTGAGGTATTCGGTGGGAGTTGGTCTAATGGTTACTTACTCTGACTCTACTGACTAAGTCAGAGATGGTTGGTCAGGCCAAGTAATTAAGTGACAAGCACGATTATTTTCATTTATCAATTCAGCCAGTATATTCACGTAAAAAGTACACCATCACTAGGCTTTTGGCTTGTGTTACAGAAGTCAGCTTCTTCGCTCATTATGATAAACATAAAAATCTTACGTTAATAAGTACAGTGAGATGAATGGGAGTGTATGATAATAGTAATAATAAATATTTCGGACATTTGACACACAATGTTATCTAGCTTCAAACTAAGCAGAGCTTGTGCTATGATATAGAGACTGACTGATAGAATACTTTTTTTTTTTTGTTAATACATAGGCACATATAAAACACCCAAACTTCGAAAGAAACATTTGCAGACCATATAAACATTTGGACAGAAACGAGAATCGAACCCGAGATCTCCAGCACAGCAGTCACATTCACTACCGCTGCGCTACCGAGGCAGTTAAAAGTATTTAGTGTGGTGTGTCCTGTAATTTTGTAGTGTGTATGGTATGTAAGTATGGGTATTATGTTTCTCAGATGGTAGAGAGATTCTCTTCTTACACAGTCCGTAGATACAGTGTGCTGTACGATGATGGTGATAAGGCCGTAGGAGTAACCCGGCTAGACTGTTCGCTATCTCCTTTGTTGAGGCCGAGGTTGCCGGCTGGCTGAGACCTGAGTACTACTCTTTCAACTGTAGGAGTGTTCATTTGAATGCTGCTTCCAATCACATCGGGGTCACCACTATTGAAAAACTAGCGTCACGTTCCTCCAACATAAAGAGAGAATCCGCCAACCAGGCGCAGTGATCACGCCTAGCGGACTATGATCCAGCGGCTGATGAAACAATTGTTCTGTGTCTAGAGATAGTCTATACGAAAAAAACGGTGTGTCTGTTTGTAATTTCGATTTAGGAGCTTTATTGGAGCCTAAACACATTTAGAAGTGTTTACAGTACTTATATACATTAAAAATCAAATTTTAAAAGTTATGTCTGTCTGTCTGTATATCTATCTGTCAGTTTATTCCGGTTACTCTTTGTAAGGACTTAACAAATTTTGATAGGACTTTCACTAATATTACAAAAAGTAACTACTAATTTACTTTAATTTTAAAACAAGGAAGTAAGACAAACTGCCAGTTAATATATATTAGTAGTCTGATTATCAAAGTAAAAGTTCTACTTAATTTGTGTAAACTGGTATATAATATAATATGATATAATATAATACAATATAATATAATATAATATAATATAATATAATATAATATAATATAATATAATATAATATAATATAATATAATATAATATAATAAACTCGTATATAGTAGAAAATTGTGTCCAGTATTTTTAAATAAAATGAAACAAAAACATTGATTTTGAATGGTCTCTAACCACTTTGCTTTATTTATAATATTAGTAATCGGTAGCCTTAAGTACATATTAATTTTCGTCGTTAAAATATTCACAAAGTAAAGTGAAGCAGTCTCCTAGAAAATGACAGAAAAAACACTGATGAAAAATTTTGGCATGTAACCCGGTAATTATCATCATAACTTTGGTAACACTTCAATGGTAAATGTGGTTTATGCAGCAGGCTTTTCAGTGAGAGTGGTTGCAGAAGATGCCATAGATTCATTCTCATCAGGTGACATTTGACACAATAGTGCTGGGAACTTCTTGTACAAAGCTGCGCGGTACTTAGGGTGACTGATGCCATATACAATAGGGTTATACACAGCATTAGCTTTTGCGAACAATGAACCCCAGATAGTGGCTAGAGGACTAATTGGTGCACTCTCGAAGACTCCAGTGTAGTTGATTATGAGGTAGGGGGTCCAGGCCATGAACCAAAGTGAAATGGTCACCAGAGCTACCTTAGCCAATTTGCATTCTGTGCTTGTGTTAGATGACTCAGATGATCTCAGAGAAACCACATTCATTTTTTTAGCTTGATCCCTCATTGCTTTTTCATGAGCTGCAACGGCTTGAATAATGAAGTAATATGAATAGACGATAAGCAGAAGTGGCATAAAATACACGAATACGGAGTAGACCAGGATGTAGCTTCGGCTGACCCATTCCTTTGTCAAATAGTCAGTCCCGCAGGCAGTCATGTTTCCTTCGGGCACGTATCGGTTCCATCCGAAGAATGGCGCAAGAGTCCAGATCAATGAAAATAACCAGATACCAGCAATGCGAATGAGGGCTCCTTTATTGGTCATTGGTTTAGCGGCGATACCTTTGACAATAACATTATAGCGGTCAAATGCAATCATTGTCATGGTCCAAATAGAGGCACATCCGAATAGGGATCCAGCACAACCATAAAGCTCACAAGCAAATGGACCAAGTACCCATGTTTCATAGTAGCAGTTTATTAACATAGCTGGTGACATGGCACACATCATGAGAAAATCAGAGAATGCTAAGTTCACCACCAGGAAGTTCGACGGTGTCTTTAAATTATTAGTGTTCATGAAAATGTAGATGACCATACCATTACCAATAATAGAGATAAGTCCAAGAATACCGATTGTAAAACCCAGAAGCCCATGCCAAAGTGGATTCATAGGTGGAAACTGATACCAATGAGGATCGATCATGTGAAGCATATCTGCTGGCACTTTATCGACGACGGTTTGGTTGGCACCATAAGATACTACGTGTTGATTCCAAGAGTCTAAGGCTTCAGCTGCTGGTCCACGGTAAAGAACTGCTGCCATCTTTGTACTGTGCTGGTTTTGCTTGAAGTTATAGACTACAGGAATTATTAGATGCGAGATGAATACATCAAAAGAACTGAAGAAAATCGTGAGATGAACTACTTCAGCCTTTAGTTGGAATGGACAGTGGAGACTACTCGATAGTTAGTGCTCTCTAAACGTCTTATATACTAACATATAGAGGATTATTTATGACGTTACTACAAAAATCAATATTCTTAATTAGATTCATTCTAAAGACTTGGGTAACGGGTCACATTACTTTTAAGTACTATATAAATCAGTTCGGCGTCCTCTTGTTCTCATTTCATGTCATATAAATTGTTATAGATTTTTCCACGATTTCTTTCTCATACTTATTATGGTGCCTGGAATTTTTTACGTCTCTTACAAATGTTTGATAATAGAGGATATTATTCTGATATAACCAATTAAGTATATTTACGAGACCTCAAAAATTTAGTTTCTACGTTTTGCGATATTCACTTAGTATAGTGTAACTTTCGGAGTATACTGAGTTAATTTTTACCAAATGACAAGGGGCAACATATAAAGTTGTTTTAAAAAAATTTTTTTTGGAACTCCTTTGAAAGTAAAAATTTTATTTCTTTATACTTCTGCAACTATTTTGGACATTTTAATCCTATTTATTTGTACATGTGGAGCTACTACTGCTCGTTCTAGCAAGTTAAAGAAACGCAGCAGATGATATATATAATTTCAACATCTTCAACATCAACATCACATTCAACATCTACTTTTGTTTGTTATTGAAATTATATCTTACATTCTCTTCATTATTTTTCACATTTGGACAGAAATATTTTTTGTCTTTGATTCATTTTTAGAGACATATAGAGTATCGTTGTCATTGAATTTTTTATAATGTATTTTCTTTAGATATTTAAAATATTTAGTTTTGTTCCGTATTAATATCTTCTTTTAGATATAGGACACAAAAATAGCTAAACAAAGTATGAAACATAGATCATAGATTAACAACTTTTTGTCACAAATAATTTGTCCATTGAAGCAGGCTACCTACATATTCTTGATCAAAGTCATCAACTTATCGGTATTTTTGTATAAGACAAACTTTGGTGAGCAAGCAAAAAGTGTTATCCAAGTAATTAAGCCCTCATGATTGCTTTATCGGACTAACTCATATGCACAGACAGATTATGACAGCTTTTTTTGGTCCTCGTCGATAAGATTGGAGTGTAGCTGCAGTGAACGGGTTTCTCTCAGATCAGGATATACTATCTTTGACGTTATTGTTACTCTGCACCAAGTGAGTTACATGCCAAACATTTATTCTTTCCGAATGAGAAATCTATGATATGATTTTTACAAATAACGACAAACGTAAATAGTTATAGTAAGAATATTGGGGCTCAAAAAACATTTGTTTTGGCTTTCCTTTACCGTCGCATTGCAGTCACTTGTGTGACAAGATAGAATTTTTCCATGTGATCTTTTGGTGACAGTCAGACACAAATTTTGTGATGTAACATGGGTTACAACTTTATCATTGTAAGCTGATTTTATATACATTCGTGATTAATAGTGATAGTGAAGCGCGCAAAATAAATTAGTTGGAGGAGTACAAGTTTTGCAAAGAAAAAAAAGATTTTTTCTCGTGATAAAAATATAGCCTCCTATAAAAGTCGGTGTACAGTTTAAGGTCACCGGGACCCTCTTCGGTTCAAAGGAAGATCTGATAAAATGGGGACGTCACTCTTGATTAATTCCCTTTCTAGCCGATAAGAGTTTTGAACTTTATTTTTGGTTTCCGTCGGCGATGAAACTTTGGATGAGATGAGCTTCAAGCGTTTTTGTTACAGGAATGGCCTTGTATAATAAGTTTAAACTGTACTGTGTTGAGACCTCCTTACTCATCACGGGAGGGGTGGATTACTGTGAAAGGAAATGAAACCTTATTTCAAGGTTTGTTGATTGATATTAGCAATTAATGGATTAGTGAAATGAATTATTTAACTGTCCTTCCAAAATTAAGTATTCGAGGTAACAATTTACTACTACAACAACTGCTAACAGCGGTATTAACTAAAACTCGTTTAAATATTATAAAAGTTTTTAGTTAATCCACCGTGTTGTCGTTAAATGAGAAGAAGCCGATTGATGACTGTTAATTATTGTCTTTTTAATCGACTTCAAAAGCAGGCGACTCCTATTCTCAAGTTCTTTCTCGTTTCAAATGTATTGTTTTTTGTATGTTTGTTACTCGATATCTCCGTTATGTGTTGACTGGTATAGTATTCAAATTCAAGTGTTGTTCTGTTCTAGTATTCAAAGGGTACAAGGTGTGTACCAATTGTCTTTGATTTGCCACTGACTTCAAATAAAATCAAAAACAAAATCAAAATCTTTATTGCTAAGTGTACATGTAATCTTGTAAAATAGTTTGTCTTAACTTAGTAGCTTTACATATTTATAACATCAGAATAATGCATTTTTTCTATTGTTCATTGCAAAACAATAATTTCCATAAACATGTATTGGCTATTTTTGTTTTCATGTACACATTTTACTAAATCTACTGAATGAATTGACTAAAAGTAAATTGTTTTGTATTTAAAGAGATCTGCTTTTGTCATCTATTGAAAGCATTAATACCTGTAACACAGAGCACGTTTTCTACAGTAGCAGTACATGATAATTGAATCAGCACAGTGAGTCTGTCACCATAGCCAGTAAGATAACTCGACCCGCTTTGTTTTTAGTGATTTCAATACATATTGTTGTACTTGTTTTGTACTATGTAGTGTGTACTCTTTATTTACAAAAGTGTTTGATACAATTCATAGATTTAATCATTATTACTTTTTATATTATAAAAAATATTGAAACGTGATTACATCTTCAGTTTGATTTGATTTCATATTATATGGTTACAGAAAAACATAAATTCGTTTCGCAAAATTTGTTTCTATTTATTTAAAAGTATATACCGCTTATATAAAAGAGCCTATGATTTCAAAAGTTTGCCAATTGTAAAAAAATAAGATAACTTCGTCTCATTAAGTGTAATTAAACTCGGAAGTCTGCTTGTTAACTGGCTCTGAGCTTCGAAAATGCCTTTTCTACACAGCCGCAGATGGTCTTTGTATATGTATCTTAGTAGATATTTTACAAGTTAATCTTGTTCAGGTACTTTACAGAGGATGAACTTATACATATCCAAGTAGAGCAGAAAAACGGTAGCACGACTTGGAGTTTTTTTTTCAACGCTATATGGAAATAATCATTGCTTATTAGATCCGGTAATTCCCCGAAGTCGTAAAATTACAGTAGCTCCAAAAGTTCATATCACAAATAATAGTGGCATGTTTAGATATGTACTTTATTATATTGTGTATATTACATATTACTAACACATACTAACATACACACAAAACACACAGCCCACTTACACGCACTTCTTGTGTCCTCTAGTCATAGCTATAACATATTTTTATATACAAATCTGTGGTTTAGTAAGAATCTTACCCTATATAAATTTCAGTTCACTTTTAGTAACTTAAACACTAAGGAATGAAAAACAATTAAAATATTAATATATACAAATACGAGTACATGCGTCATCAGTTGCTCTGCATTCAGAACCCGATGATGCGGAGGAAAATGTTTCCAAAGTAGTAAACGCCGAATGAACATAAATTTTAGATAAATGTGCCGAAATTTCACCAAATATTTTTATTTTGTCCTCTATGAATGATTGAAAATTATTACCAAGACTAGAGACTCAATAAAGAGAGATACAATAAATTAAAATGAACAAAGGTAAGTAACTGTTCCCGGGCTGACATTGAATTTTTCAGACTACAAGACTTATACTTGGTTAAGTAATCAGTGAAATAAAATCGTACCCTGGTTGCGCTCCACTGGTAGTCATTATATGAGGACATCCAAGTCTATCAATATCGCCTTCGGATAAAGTAGTGTTTTAGTAGGTACGGCATAGGACCACTAATCTATATTTGATTCTACCTAAGCGAACGTGTACGTGAGCTGATCGCAACGCCGTCTGTAGTTTTTTGAAACCTCAACTCGCAATAAAACCGCCTTTGTATGAAATCCTCGTATCTTATTTCCTTATAATGTGTATTATATTGTTATTACTTAACAACAAAGATTGTCGTGTACTCGTGTGTGTCTATGAAGGAGATTTAGTTTGTCGACTTAAAGAACAGCAAACTTCTGAATGGAATACCGTTAGTTGACAACCAATATTTGTACTTACTGTACCTACATAGGTGTGTAGCTTCATGAACTCTATTGCTACTGTTTGTTATTAATAATAAATGTTTTCCTTTTTGTATATATTCGTCCGCACAGTGTGAATCAAACCCCTCACGGGACAACACATTGTGTGACCCAAAAAGTGTTATTCTAAACCTAGGTGTTCTTTTTGTCCGTTTTATATATGTTTGTTAAGTCCCTCGTGACACAGGAATGTTACTAGAGCGAATGTTTTTTTTTAATAAATAAATGTAATAAAATGTCTAAGCATACGTATTTATATTATAAGAAATTTTAATATAATTTTTAAAGAGATATCTACAGTGTGTTTGTGTGTTGTGTGACTTTGTTAATAAAAAGAGATTAATTAAATTGAATGTTAAAAAAAACATTGATCGTGTTTAACATGGCTCAGTTTAAACTAGCACCATCTGTAATCCACTTAAGCATATTCCCAACGTAACGAGCAGACGGATACATCATTTATTTTGTTTGTCACAAAAATAAGGTAAATTGAGGAAAATTCAGAGGCTCCCGCAGGTGACTAATAGTGTGTATTCCGCAGACTCATTATGTGAGCTTCCACCGACAATTTGTATGGATTTGCTCAGGATGGATAGGTAATGTTTTAGGGTTTGTTTTCCTAATTTAAACGCTTTGAATTTTTTCTGTAGGGCTAGTTATAGTATTATAAAAAAAGTAACTAGAGTGCTATTTTTTCATGAACGGCAATAAAGCAGTATAGATTTTGCAGGAATGTATGTACGAGTATAATATTGTGGTCTGAAGTGAAAAGATTTGATATTTTTAATTAGTGTTTTCAGTTTATTTGACCACCATAAATCCAATACTAAAACATGTGAATTTATGTAGAAATAGGAATACAATTTAAATTACAATTGTTTAAATATTCGTAGCATTGGAATCATCAAATTCCATTCAATCAGCATTACATCAATTTTTATCACACATATAGATTAGTAACACCCATAAAATACACCTGTTGTAATCAATGACAGCAAATATAAATATATTTTTTTTGTTATCTGTCTGTCACTTGACGATCTGTGTTAACACAATGAACTAATCATTTGGTATTTAATTAATATAATTGTTTATAGCAGAAAGAATTTCTTTCAGATTCTTCAAACAAATCTTGTGGTCAGCGTAGTTTTAAACGGTCGTGCACTGCCTGTACCTTGTAGTCCTGAGGCCAACTCATTAAAGTGAATGGATATTCTGGTTTGATAGCTTCTACTGTACTCAGTGATCTCTTGTTTAACTCTCCTGGTATTTCAATCTGTGTGTATATGTTTGTTGTTCACGTAATACGGTGTATTTAGCAATGCTATTAGCGTTTTGCTTTGAAATCTCTCGAGAATTTCAATATTACTATTGCTAGTAATTCTCCATATAGGTTTAGTTATAGTTTGCTTTTAGGTGTCAGGCTGGATTTACGACCTATCAGCCAGTACATAAATCTCACTCTCATGTCTAACTGTTTTCGTTTGGTTCATATGTGTTTTCTCCAGTTTAACCGACGATCAAGATGCATCCCCAGGTATTTAGCGTCTTCGGCTTGGAGAAACTCTTTGATGCAGAGTTTTATAGGCGGATAAGTTGGTTTTCTAAGGGTAAAGGTTACATGGATAGATTTGCCTTAATGCGCCATATATCCAACCACTCCTCTACCTCTTGATGACGTGGACCCGTAGTTTGACTGATGCTATTGCTGGGTTATCGTTAACTGATAGTATGGCCGTACCATGGGCGTATGTGGCGGTTGTAGTATATCATCTTATGTTGGCAGATCAGCAGTGTACAGTAGGGTACAGGATGTGTACAGGATAGGGCCCAATACTTAGTCTGGCCATAAATACTGTTACACTTAATTATAAAAAAATATTACATTTGAATTTCGAATCTGTCATTTTTATACGATTGTTCATTGTGTTTTCTCATTTTGGCGCCAATACATTGTAAAATATTTTGCGATATTAAAATGGTGTGGGGTGATAAAGAGAACCGAATCGCTGTGATAGCATTACACAAAGTAGGTATGGAGCCAAATGCAATTTTTAAAACTCTCCATACACTTGGTATTAGTAAAATGTTTGTGTACCGGGCTATTAATAGGTACAATGAGACCTCCTCTGTTTGTGACAGAAAAAGATCTGGCCGTCCACGTAGTGTTCGTACGAAAAAGGTGGTCAAAGCAGTAAGGGAAAGAATTCGAAGAAATCCTGTCCGAAAGCAAAAGATTTTATCTCGGGAAATGAAGATAGCACCTAGAACCATGTCGCGTATTTTAAAAGATGACTTAGGACTTGCAGCCTATAAGAGACGCACTGGCCATTTCTTAACTGATAATTTAAAGAAGAATAGGGTGGTAAAATCGAAACAACTACTGAAGCGGTACGCAAAGGGAGGTCACAGAAAAATTTTGTTTACGGATGAGAAAATTTTTACAATTGAGCAACATTTTAACAAACAAAATGACCGTATTTATGCTCAAAGCTCTAAGGAAGCTTCCCAATTAGTCGACAGAGTGCAACGTGGACATTATCCGACTTCAGTGATGGTTTGGTGGGGTGTTAGCTATGAAGGAGTGACTGAGCCATATTTTTGTGAAAAAGGTATCAAAACATCGGCACAAGTGTATCAAGATACCATTCTTGAGAAGGTAGTTAAGCCCCTTAACATCACCATGTTCAATAACCAAGTATGGTCCTTCCAGCAAGACTCGGCGCCGGGTCATAAAGCTCGGTCCACGCAGTCTTGGTTGGAATCGAACGTTTCGGACTTCATCAGAGCTGAAGACTGGCCGTCGTCTAGTCCCGATCTTAATCCGCTGGATTATGATTTGTGGTCAGTTTTAGAGAGTACAGCTTGCTCTAAACGCCATGATAATTTGGAGTCCCTAAAACAATCTATACGATTGGCAGTGAAGAATTTTCCCATGGAAAGAGTGCGTGCTTCTATTGATAACTGGCCTCATCGTTTAAAGGACTGTATTGCAGCCAATGGAGACCACTTCGAATAAGCTTTTTATATTTTTAATTGTTTTATATTTATGTATTAAACTGACACACTGTAAAAGTAATAAATGTTATTTGCAGTTAACAATTTTCTTTTTTCTTTATTACAATATTTATGGCAAGACTAGGTATACTACCCTGTGGCACTTCTGAAAGAATTTTCTTTCTTTGGTGTATTTCACCTCAAAGCATCTTTCGTCCAGATATGATCTCAGTAATTGACAAAAAGAATGAAGTACAACTGTTTGATTTAATTTTAATGAAAACGTAATAAGTTTTCTGTAAAAGAAACCAATAAAAAACAAACATATACCTAATAATTACTTGCGAATACTCATAAATCATAGCGATAATACGTTGTTAAAATATAAACCATGAGTCGCTAGAAGTGAAGTTTATTGAATATAAGCAAGACATTACCTATATGTATATGATTAATAATTATTTAACGACGTAAGAATAAAAACCACAGAACCCATAAACATTAGAGCTGACCTCCAATCCTTGACGTGGGTGAAACCGGATGAAATATTACAGAAGATTATTTTATTTCTTGTAAAGGTTAAGCAAGATGGGTCGTGGTAATTAATACTAGTCGTCATTTAATATAGACATTTTATTACCTGCACAATATAAATGGCAAGAGTGAAAATATAATTCATATTTTGTAATTGATTTTGATTAGTACTTGAGCAATTTGTACATTCTCGCAAAGTATCCAAGCAACGTAGTTAATTAACTGGTAAATAGCAATACAGCACTAATTAGACTTCTGTTAATTAATCATAATATTAAGTTACATTTAGTAGATAATTAACCTGTACTCGGACCTCATACAAATAAATAGCGTAACATGCACACACCCTCTACACTTATCCTTTAGAAATGTTTGTGGAATTCACATTTTAATGAATCCAAAACAATCTATCGTTTTGTTGAAAATGTGTATTTGTATAGGTATCATACATATATTTAACAACGAACAATATATCCTTCCTTTGTTATACAGGACGTTACTTATTTAATTATTATATTAAATACATATAATAATGATATATTCTGGCACATGTTATAGGTCAATATTTGAACAAATCAGAGTTTGTATTACGGATTTTAAGATTCGTATTTTAGTACGTATTTCAGCATACAAATAAAACAAATAGATGTGTTTCTGGCAATCGTGCACACTGCGGCTGTGCCATAAAGATCGTTAAATTATCTAGTAACAAAACTTTCTTGAAGTAAAAAATCTTAATATATTTAACATAATTTCACTGCTGTGTTACTAAAATTATAACACTAATTAACCGTATATACCTCAATGAACCACAAATAGCAATAGCAAACTAGCTAATTATTGCCACTTTAAAAAAAAATTGTTACCAAACCATTGTCTTTGGTAATTTATCGACTTTGTAAGAGCACAGAATAGAAAAGTAACAGTAGGAAAGTTGTTTTATGGGGTTTTGTACTAAAACAGATATTTTAAGAACTTGGAAATAAAATAAGCTAAGTTTTCTGAAAATTTAAATATTTGACCATTGGTCTAGTTTTTTTTTTAGTCAGCCTATTAGCCTACGTCAAACCGATTATTGGCATGTGTCTAAGATATAAAGAATCTACGAGTTGACATAAAACACTTTTAAAAATATTCCTAATTATCATATCAGTTAAGTATAATGTTAATAACAAAGTTCTCACACCTAATTAGATGTTATACATTAGTAGAGATAAAATATTTTTCTTTAGTTTTTTAATATTATTTTCCTTAACTTCGAAACTTCTTCTAAGTAGACACATCAATCTAAATCTAAGTTATAATTACTGCAAGTCAAAAATTACATACGTTCTAGTGTACCGTTAAAACAATAAACCTTATATTCATCAATTTTTTTATAAACATATTGTCGAAAACTTTTACTTATCTTCTGTTATATGACTAGAACTACAAGGTGAACATAATATGTTTATGTCACTTTAACACTGAATTTGACAAATATAATTAACTGTATTTGATTACTATAATCTTACTTTCAATTGAGGACTTTTTGTCTGCACGAATGTTGTAGTGCTTTAGCGGTAATAACACTCTTTTCTAAAGTGTAGCGCTCAATAAGACTGATTTCCACATTTTCTGTGTTTCTGTGTTCCATGTGTTCATATCGAGAATGTATATCCTAGTCCTCTGCGACACATGATATATTTCTAAAGCGGTATTTTTTTTAAATCACTATAATAAAATAAGAAGAAGTTACCCGTGACATTCAGAGGTTGATTTATACGTTGTGACATTGTAAAGATACTAGCTACCTAGAAAGTCTAATAAAAATTGACGACGTGTATAACGACCTTTCAAGATGAGTCGTGTTTATGAACACGAGTGAAGCTGTGCAGCAAAGTAAACCTTTTTTTTTACGCGGGGAATGCTTTTCGCACCATACTCTCCGGGCGGACGAAGGGACTCCCAGAGATCCGGTCTACCCATTAAAACTCGCGGCGGCCTGTATCGGCAGTCGGGAGGAGCTCCAGGAACGCATTAGCGGCTTCTAGAGTCCTCCCTGCCGCACATCATAAGTGAGGTACATCCCGGGCACCTCGTGCCCCAGGACAAGACGCTATCGCACCTCTCACTGCTCTACACAGTAAGAGGCAAAACAGCACCCCGCCCTAGACGACACTTCTCGGCTGCACCGGAGTGTCACCTGTCTCGGGTCGTTTGCAGCGGTCACATCGACCCAAGATGTGGTCTCAGCGACCTTTAGGCGGCGATTAGGGAGCTATCAACCCTGTGCCGCGTCCCCTTCGCCGCTTCTTTCGAGCGGGATCGGCCCTTTCCCGATCTCTCCTTGCGGTCTTCTTATGGAGCATAACATCTTCACAGAAGGAGACTGCGGCTTCTCATCCCTCACCACTCACAAGCATTGCCATGATTAATGCTGACAGTGACAGGTTTTGTCCGATTCGCCCGACCAGGACTCGACGCTAAGACTCCCATGCAGGGCAGTCCTCCAGCGTGTGCTGGGCGGAGTCCCGTTCGGGCCCGCAGTGGTGACATTGTACAGTAGCCTTCTTTCCTGTTCGATTCAGATACTCACCGAAGCAGGCGTGCCCAGTGAGCATCGAGTCAACCGATAGGTGACACAGTCGTTCCTCTCTACCAAAGCTTCGAAGTTAGCAGAACGGCTCCGACAGCACGTTAGCTAGTACAACCCGTGCCCGCCATGTCACCAGAGCTTGTTTATGTGAGTAAAGTAAACCTATATACACTCAATTTATGTTCATCAGAGGGTAGACAGATGTATTAAAACCTCCCTTAGATTTTAAATGTATTCACCTTCGTAGTGGTATAAGCGGTCGCTACTTCACTCTCTACGGCTGTGAGTGTTGCAGGTTTAAACCCCACATGAGACAACACTTTGCGTGATCTACAAATTATTGTCCTCAGTCCGGGTATTCTTTGTGTCCGTTTCTTGTGCATTTGTAAATTTTCCCGTGACACTGTATTCTTAATGTGAGCCTCGTCTTTTCAAAAAGAAAAGAAAAACAAAGTACCACTTACGCAGTAGTTAGGGGCGAAGTCCATTTCTTTATTCTGGGTGCTTTGTATGTTACTTACAGAGAATTAAACATAATACAAACAGTGAACTTTAAAAGCGCACATTAAAGGTACACATCGCTTTATAGAAAAGAGCGCTACCATTAAGCGGTCGCTCGTTACGGACTGATTAAAATATATCAAAGTCACTTAATGAGTTATGAAATTAACTATTCTCGGAGTCTTCTAACGTGACGTTTTCTCGTCCGTTTTTGATTTCTATCAAGAAATTTTACAGAATAGAATTACTTGATACAAGTCTAAATGATGCAGAGTTGTGGGTTTTTAAAGTGCAAACTTGTATAGCAGCGTTGGTCGACTTTTGGTAGGGAAAAATTATAGGCTAATGTTTAAGGTTTATACATATACTTTAGATACAAAACGTGCCCCTCCAGCCGCTTCGAGCGCTGATATATACATGTGAAAATCAGATTAATGTTATGATTTTAATTCAAAAATTATGAAACTTAAATTTATTGCCTTAAAATCGATTTGAAATTTCAAAATACAGTTTTAAGTTTTTAATTTTATCCGCCGCCCTTATGACAGATTATCTTTTTCTGTGAAAAAGCAACTAAACCCTTAAGTTAGTTGTAAATAGCAATTTGTAAGTTGTTGTTATATTGTAATATTCGGAATAAATAATCGTAACCATAGAGAATGATATGAGAAATGGACTTATATAATGCTAATGACCCCTGACGGAGCACTGTCAGGCGTCACTAGCAGATGCAAATAGTAATTTGTATGATATACTTTACTTGTTATTTTATGACATTTATACTTCGCTGTTGTCAAATCATTCAATTAATATACCGATTTCTTGACAAACAAAATTAGCTATGAATTACTCAAAATAGGCTTTATTTCGACTAGGGTAGGACCACGGAGTTTATGACTAGCCTATTGGTTTAATGATTAGTTACTCCGGCTACTAAGTCGGAGATCGTTACTCAGGAACAAATAATTGTTTGATGAATACGGCCATTATTTTTTCATTTCTTTATTTAGTTTCTTTATTTATTCACATAAAAAGTACATCAATATTTAAAATCGCTGACTCCTGGGCTAGGTTTTTGGCCTGTGTTACAGAAGTCAGAAGTCAGTCTTCTTTTCCTGTTATGAGGAAAACAAGTTTCGTTAATAAGTACGGTGCGATGAATGTGAGTGTGTGATAAGAGTACTTAATGTGGTGTGTACTGTAAGTTTGTGGTGTGTATGGTATGTAAGTGTGGGTAGTATAGTTCTCAGATGGAAGAGAGATTCTCTTCTTACATAGACCATAGATGCAGTGTGCTGTGCCTTGATGGCGATGTGACCATAAGAGAAACCAGGCTGTAGCGGTCGCTACCTGCTTATGGTACCCCTTGTTGAGACCGGGGTTGATGTCTGGCTGAGACCTGATTACTACTCTTTCAACTGTAAGAGTGTTCATTTGAATACTGCTTCCAATCTCATCGGGGTCACCACTATTGGAAAACTAGCGTCACGTTCCTTCAACATAAAGAGAGAATCCTCCAACCAGGCAAAGTGATCATGCTTGGCGGACTACGGCCCAAACGCTGACAAACGCCAAACGCCAAATGATTGTTCTGTGTCTCGGTGTAATCCATACAAACAAACAAAAAGATATATCTGTTTGTAATTTCTGAAAAGAGCTTTCCTTGAATACATTTAAAAATGTATACGGCACTTCCACTAAAAAGTCAAATTTTAAAAGTTTTGTCAGTCAGTCTGTATTAAATCAGTGTTTCTTCCGATTAGTCTTTTAAGGGCTTGATGGATTTAGATTTTGCCTTTCACTTGTATTATAAGAAGTACCTACTACTTGGGCCACTTTAATTTAAAAAAAAGGCAGCAAGACAAGTCGCTAGTTATTATATAAAATATGTCTGTGTGTGTGTAATGAAAAACATCAAGGTATTTTATATATATTACATTTATGTAGTAGTCTGATTAACAAAGTAAAAGTTTTGCTTAATTTGTGTAAATTGGTATATAATATAACAATATAATATAATATAATATAATATAATATAATATAATATAATATAATATAATACAATATACTCGTACATAGTAGAAAATTGTGTCCAGTATTTTTGAATAAAATGAAACAAAGCCACTAATTTCGAATGG
This sequence comes from Hypercompe scribonia, assembly GCA_949316085.1. NCBI lineage: Eukaryota > Metazoa > Arthropoda > Insecta > Lepidoptera > Erebidae > Hypercompe > Hypercompe scribonia. The sequence goes on along the minus strand of OX438968.1, from coordinate 22,216,386 downwards.
TGTCTAACCACTTTGCTTTATTTATAATATTAGTAATCGGTAGCCTTAAGTACATATTAATTTTCGTCGTTAAAATATTCGCCAAAGTAAAGTGAAGCAGTCTCCTAGAAAATGACAGAAAAAAACACTGTGATGAAAAAACTTGACAGTTAACTCGTTAATAATTAACATCATAACTTAGGCCATGCTTAAATAGTAACTGTGGTTTATGCAGCAGGATTCTCAGTGAGAGTGGTAGCAGAAGATGCCATAGATTCATTCTCATCAGGTGACATTTGACACGATAGTGCTGGGAACTTCTTGTACAAAGCTGCGCGGTACTTAGGGTGACTGATGCCATATACAATAGGGTTATACACAGCATTAGCTTTTGCGAACAATGAACCCCAGATAGTGGCTAGAGGACTAATTGGTGCACTCTCGAAGACTCCAGTGTAGTTGATTACGAGGTAGGGGGTCCAGGCCATGAACCAGAGTGAAATGGTCATCAGAGCTACCTTAGCCAATTTACATTCTGTGCTTGTGTTAGATGACTCAGATGATCTCAGAGAAGCCACATTCATTTTTTTAGCTTGATCCCTCATTGCTTTTTCATGAGCTGCAACGGCTTGAATGATGAAGTAATATGAATAGACGATAAGCAGAAGTGGCATAAAATACACGAATACGGAGTAGACCAGGATGTAGCTTCGGCTGACCCATTCCTTTGTCAAATAGTCAGTCCCGCAGGCAGTCATGTTTCCTTCGGGCACGTATCGGTTCCATCCGAAGAATGGCGCAAGAGTCCAGATCAATGAAAATAACCAGATACCAGCAATGCGAATGAGGGCTCCTTTATTGGTCATTGGTTTAGCGGCGATACCTTTGACAATAACATTATAGCGGTCAAATGCAATCATTGTCATGGTCCAAATAGAGGCACATCCGAATAGGGATCCAGCACAACCATAAAGCTCACAAGCAAACGGACCAAGTACCCATGTTTCATAGTAGCAGTTTATTAACATAGCTGGTGACATGGCACACATCATGAGAAAATCAGAGAATGCTAAGTTCACCACCAGGAAGTTCGACGGTGTCTTTAAATTATTAGTGTTCATGAAAATGTAGATGACCATACCATTACCAATAATAGAGATAAGTCCAAGAATACCGATTGTAAAACCCAGAAGCCCATGCCAAAGTGGATTCATAGGTGGAAACTGATACCAATGAGGATCGATCATGTGAAGCATATCTGCTGGCACTTTATTGACGACGGTTTGGTTGGCACCATAAGATACTACGTGTTGATTCCAAGAGTCTAAGGCTTCAGCCGCTGGTCCACGATAAAGAACTGCTGCCATCTTTGTACTGTGCTGGTTTTTGCTTGAAGTAATAGGACTGTATCGTCTGATGAACTACTTCAGTCTTTAGTTGGAATGGACAGTGGGGACTACTCGATAGTTAGTGCTCTTTAAACATCTTATATACTAAAATATTGAGGATTATTTGTGACGCTACGACAAAAATCAATATTCTTAATTAGATTCATTCTAAAGACTTGGGTCACAGGTCACACTACTTGTAGGTACTATATAAACCAGTTAGACGCGTTTTAATATCAGTTCATGTCTTAAAAATCACACAGTAGCCGGTTTTTTTCAATTTTTAAAGAAGTTTTAACAATAACATAATTTAAAGCATGTGAAATGTATAAACTTCCATCAGTGGCTAATGGAACCATTAGCCATTTATTCGAGCACAGACATAGAAATAGTATTTGAAGCAGGGGTGTGTCACGTAGTTTCCTTGACAATGTTTACCTTTCTGCTGTTGTTAAAAATATCTCAACTTGTGAAACAATTGGTAGTATGTTACTGAACATGAATAGATTTTATAAATAAATTAAACTTTTTTTTAATTTGTGATAAACTAATGAATTGATGGTTTGTGTTTAGTGTCGGTTTATTTTCGTATTTGTATTAGTTACCTTAACTATATCTATATATAAAAGAAGTGCACGAAGCAAAATTTTTGATAACAGGTTCCATGTTCCATTAACACATTTTTTTACCACAGTCATAGGATAAATATCTACGGCGTAGGCCTATTGGACCCTATACTATAGGTGTAGAATCTACGCCATGATAATTGAAACTGTACTGGTCAATGAAATTATACAAGACGTGCAAAACAATCAAAGTCCAATCTCTAGGCTACTTCTAGATCTTTTAGACAGCGAAAACGTATCATTCTAATTCTTTATAAATAGGTTAGAAAAATATTTGTAGTGTGTCTATTGTTTAACAAAATGGAGTGTTGATGTCGTGCTAACATTATTCAGAGTGTGTTGCCACAAAAGCTTATCATTATCACGAGGAGAAGTACAAGTGACATTTCATATTTAATTGTTTTACAGATGTGTCCATTGATAGCAATTATGCTATATTTTATGTTGCCAGCTGTGAATAAAACTATCTACCAATATTAAACGGCAAATAGTATTTTTCGTTTATTTACTGGAGTAATTTGACTAATGTCCATATACTCGTACATATATCTATTGAATTTTACACAAATACTCTAAAAATGTCGTCATAAAGACTGATCATCTTTTTTTTGCATTCATAAAATCGAACGTACCTACACAGAAAATTAGGTTACTTCATAGTGAGTTCAATTATTTAGTAAATGTCTACTAGTATAATACTAGCAAATATTAAGATTATATTTAAGGATTTCTTATAGAGATTGTAGAAACTATACTATTTGAGTGTTATTCAAAGGTCAATGAAGAACGTCGAAGTATAAAAAATGCGACTAATAACCGACACTGTACAATTTTCTTTAAATGCTAAAATGTGGGGTTCTTTAAAAGTCCAAAGGTTTTTAAAAGAAGTGTAAGTAACCTATACCCCTAGTGCTGGTCCATATAATTGTTTGCCAACTTATAAATGAAATATAAATATATATAAATAGTTAACATTATAATAACATTCATTAAGAATTTATATTCACAAGTTACAAATGATTTATATATTTTTATCGGCTACTTTATTTTTATAAATCATATGATTTTTTTATAATACTTTTTGTTGGAGATTAAATTATTATCAAATATTTTGTGGTTCAGAACACAAAAGTCGAATACTATGATTAATAGATTTATATTTGTGTCTAGCCTAGCTTTCGGCCTAGCATGCTGATATCCACCTCAGTCTTAAAATAACGAGATTAATTTTATGTCAGTACCAACATAATTATTTAGCAATATCACTAAATAGGTTATCAATATAGCTTAACATCGTTGTATGATCCTGTCAAGACTTAGGACCGAGCGAATTATATTGACTAACCTCTATATCTTATATCTCATTTCAAAACATTTGAAAAGTTTTTTTCCAAATAATATCCAACTTGTCCAATAGTGCTTTTATCCAATACTTCAATAGAAGAGAATCGAAGTTCAAATAAGGACATTTACAACTTATACTAAATAAGGACATTAATTCAGATCGGTAGTTGTTTCTGCGATACATGATGTACCAATAATATACTACTATTGTTTCATTTAGTAAATGAGAACAGCATTTTATAAATATCAGTCAGCTTTTATTACTATCTGCTTATTTTTCTGTAACGCTTCCAATATATGCGGCAAGTGCTCGTTATGGTCGCGTGAATAGTGCCTTTGAGTCAAATAGGAAAGGAATCTGTGCTCGTCGTGTTTAATCACAGTCAGTTATTCCCGCACATTCTCTAGCCGTACCTCACCGAGCGTGAACTCATTGTTACTCTTCGTCATTGTCAAATGCAGCTCATTTAGGAGTTAAGCATGACATATTGACTTTTGGCTGCGGTGAAACTGTGCTCTTGCGTACATATATCTCACTAAAACGAGATTGTAGTTGAAGCGTGGAGCAGTATAATAAAAATATACTAAGAAAATGTAAAGGAGAAGGAGACGACTCTATTTTTCTGGGTCCAGGTGTTAACTCAATTATATTTGTTTTACTTATATAATATCAAGACTTTATTGAAAATTTGTGACATTTGGCTATCCAGAAGTGAAGCTACATGTGCTTGTATCGTAAGAGTGAGGTTATATTTTACGGCTGTAGTTTTTTGATGTTCTTTATGAAATGTTTTAGATGGCTTCGGGTGCAAAATATTTTTGTGCATGTAGGAAAAAATGAAAGCCTCCATGTATGACCTTTCAAAGATCTATAAAGTTTAACATATCCTGGACAGTCGCTACAGTCAAGGACGAGACCGAATATATGTATGGGGTTTCGTGAAAATCCTCCACGATAGTTTTCGTAAATTAAAACGATTATTTTCTAAATATATACTTAACTCTTATAACTAAAAAAATATAACTTACATAGTGCGCAGATATATACTTTCTCTTCAACATTTTTAAAAAACCCTGGTTAGCGCACGAGATTTCGCGCGTCTTTGCGATTTTATGCACAGAGGTGTTAGTCTAAGTGCTGACAGTTCACTACATACCCAATATCCGTCGCGTAGAAAGAGTAGCTTTACCTTTTAAAGAACGGAAAAAAAAGAAGAAAATAAAATTCCAATTTAAAAAATTGAATATGCCATTCGAGGATGCACAAATAGTTCTTTTATCATGAGGTACTTATCAATAAGGAAGTGACCAAGACGATGTCAGGCACATTCATGGATGACATCCTTCTAAATATATAAATAAAAAAAAATATATATAATAAATATGTAAAATCATGTACCATTTTTTATTGTCACCACCCCACATGATAGTTTTTCTTTTAAGTTACACGTATGTTATTAGATTAACGATCGATTGATTACAATTTCCTTAAATCTTTACCTAGTTTATACAAAGCTACACGATATAATCTTACGAGGTACACTCAAACAGCATAATTCAAAATATATTATTATAGGGCAGAGTTTCTCAACGTAATGTAGACTTACCAAGTTTTTGCCAAAAACTGGTACTTTTTGACACGAAACTAATAATATTCTTTATAAATATTGACAAAACCATTACATATCAAAACTGGAACATTCACAGTTGCTACATAAATTAAACAAGATATTTAAATGCTTAGTTAGGGCACACTCTAGACTTTTAGATATTTTCTCTTATTTGCAGTTGTGATTGAAAAAGTACTAAAACTTGTATATCTGGGCCTTTGTAGTTCCTAATACAATATTGCAGTGTTACTTGGATAGATATAACCGAACCACATCTTCTGAAAATTGAGTATGCTTGATGGGCACTCTTAATGGCGGGACTTGAAAATTTTCTTTTTGGTTGCCGACTGTCTATCTACTTAAAATCTATGGTGTTCTCTCCATTCGAATCTTGTTTATTCGCAGTGTTATTTTACCCACACATTCACAGACACATTACGATCTGTATCCTAATAAAACTCTGTTAGTTTCATGCAACAAAACATGCTATTTACCCTCCCAAATTAGTTCACACTAACCTGGCCCAAAGAAACTTCCATTTTCTAAGCAGTTACTTATTTAACGTGGTAAATACATTTATCTATATATATCCTCTGATAAGCCACGAATGCAAAATAGTTATTATATAGTTGCTTATTTGTTTGAGTTATGATGAGACCGAAAATCTGTTACAGATACTTTAATTAATTACGATTTCCTGTAACTAGTATGTACTTTATGTGAGAAATAAAGTTTATTTATATTATAATACTAGCTGCTGCCTGCGACGTCGTCTGCATGAAGGCTCTACAGCACCAAACATACCTAAGATACCAGTGTCACTATAGTTTTATAATTTAACAACTTTTAATATAGCATTAAAATATAAGTATATGTTTTTATTGCAAGCGAAGCAAGTGAAGAGAGTTATATGGGAATCCTGCTGAGTTCAGTCATAAGATGTGTCTCAATGAAATAGAGAAAATAATGCAGGAATATATTCCAGGACACAAAAGAGTAAAAACAAAGGCATCATAACTTACAAAATATGCGTCTTTAGATGAGATTACATTAGATTACATTCTGTGACACACCGTCACAGAATGCATAAGAAAAATGAAGATTCACAGTTCCTCCCCCGTAGGTGATAGCGTGAAAATATGTAGCCTATATGTTGACCCGACCTGTTAGTAATTTTCATGCAAAATTTGAAGTAAATCCATGCAGTACTTTTTGAGTTTAGCCCGGATATATATACAGATAAACAGAGAAACAGACAAACATTCTATAAACTATATTTTTGTCTTCGATATCGATTGTAGATAACGCCCCAAGTATTCTTTTAAAAAAAATTCAATGTACAGTTTTGACTTTCCTACGATTTTACTACATGTATAGATATGTAAAACTTTATTTCAATTCCTTGAAGAAAAATTGTTACCCTTGTCATGATACTAATACACGGCATTTTTTTTTTGGTACCACTGAGTCAGAACTGACGTCTGCTGATCTCAATGAGTAGGGCTTGCATGCAGAGTGTGGTGCTGCGGTGAAGTCCTCTGTGAGTCGGGGCGGTTGCTGCGTAGCGGTTGGCTTCTGTGTAAACTGGAGAGAGATTCTCTCCTTACGTGGACTGTAGATACAGTGGAAGAGTGCCTTAACGCTGATGAGAGCGTAGGACTGTTCAAGCTAGAGAGGTCGTTACCTATTTGTGGTATCCCTGTTGAGTTCGAGATTGCTGGCTGGATGAAACTTGATTACTGCTTTTCGTTGTAGGACTCACCTAATATTGGGTACTAGTATATATGTTAATCGGTGCAAAAAAATTAATATCGCAATACAGAATTAGAATTAGCAGTTACTCCGTAGTTCAGTGTGTCTTCGTTAGATGTCACTGGAGTATGTATTTGTTGCTGTATGTGGTAGTCGCCACACATGTTACACCCCTTGGTGTATCCACCCCTTCGTGGATAAGTTCTAAACAAAAATCTTATGAATTAGATGACAAGTTTGTATTTAGTCTATAAATGGTTCGAATTGTAGAAACTGATTCTTGCTTACTGGTTTCTATGATATAAAATAAATAATAATAATATGAATATAGGTGTATAACTATTTATATATCGAACTGCTGAAGAATGATTTTTCGGAACTATAAAAAGATAATGCAATTGTTAGTGGTTTTAATTTACACTGTTATTTGTGCTACTTATATTTGTATAAGCATAGCATATTAAAAGAAATTGCGAGTCACTTTACGTCTTGTCCTTTACATAGACGTACACGTACATGACTGCCTCGATGGCGTAGCGGTAGCGAAAGCGACTGCTGTGCTTGAGGTCTCGGGATCGATTCCCGGGCCGGACCAAATGTTTGTATGATCTGTAAATATTTGTTTATAATATTTATATATTTTTTTTGTAAATATTTGCAATAAAAATGTATAAATGTTCTATCAGTCAGTCTTATTATAGTACAAGCTCTGCTTAGTTTGATTTAGATGGCGTTGTGTATTAAATGTCCGAAATATTTATTATTTATAATTAATTTCAGTAAAAAATAACAGGTACTTAATAATAAACGACTTAAGTGACGTAATGCTTACATCATAGTTGTAATTTTCGGACTTGTTTATATGTTTTGAGTATTGTGTTCCATTGTTGGTATACACAACTTCCACTTTAAAGATAGGTGTGGCGGCTTCTACATTATTAACTCCACTGTGGAGGGACGTGTGGCATGTGTCCCTCCGACACAAAGGGAGGATCCTCCGACCAGGCGAGGTGATCATGCCTGGTGGGCCACAGCCCAACGGTTGATGTTGGGATGTTGTACATATGCTAATTGCCACACGAATCTCTATATCGCGATGCAGGATTAGTAGTAGCATTGTAGTTCATTACATTCATACGTTTCGTTTATACTTCGTAGTTCGATGTATCTTCGCTAGATGGCGTCGTTGTACATTTACTTTTGAGTTAATAATGTAGAAGCCGCCACATCACTCCCCTCCAAGACCGGAGGTCGATGTACTGATGAGTCAGCTGTCTATGCTCTTGTTGTGGAGCGTGCCAGTGCCAGGAGTGTGTAGTTCCAGTGAGTCCGGGCTGAAGTATGCAGATCCCGGTGAGTCGGCATTGCATGTGGTGCGCAGTGCTGCGGTGAAGTCCCCAGTGAGTCGGGGCTGAAGTATGCAGATCCCGGTGAGTCGGCATTGCATGTGGTGCGCAGTGCTGCGGTGAAGTCCCCAGTGAGTCGGGGCTGAAGTATGCAGATCCCGGTGAGTCGGCATTGCATGTGGTGCGCAGTGCTGCGGTGAAGTCCCCAGTGAGTCGGGGCTGAAGTATGCAGATCCCGGTGAGTCGGCATTGCATGTGGTGCGCAGTGCCTAGACACTGATGAGGCCGTAGGGTAACCAGGCTGAAGCGGGTGCGTCCTGCGTGTGGTATTCCTGTTGAGGCCGAAGTTGCTGGCTGGCTGAGACTTGATTACCTCTCATCGTTGTGGGAGTGACGCTGCTGATATTGACTTGAAGGCTGCTTTCAATCACGTCGGGGTCACCACTGTGGAGGGACGTGTGTCATGTCCCTCCGACACAAAGGGAGGATGCTCCGTCCAGGCGAGACGATCATGCCTGGCGGGCCACGGCCCTTCGGTTGATGTTGGGATGTTGTACATATGCTAATTGCCACACGAATCTCTATATCGCGATGCAGGATTAGTAGTAGCATTGTAGTTCATTACATTCATACGTTTCGTTTATACTTCGTAGTTCGATGTATCTTCGCTAGATGGCGTCGTTGTACATTTACTTTTGAGTTAATAATGTAGAAGCCGCCACAATAGGTAAGTAAAAATTGCATAATTAATATCTTAAAAAGGAGTTCACGTTTATGGATACTTTTACAACACTACATTCTACCCACTAGAGAAGGTTACTCGGATTTAATGAGAGGACTTCACTTGGAGATGTCTTAAGTCGTTCTATATCCTAGGCTTGTATCAATGTTTGCGATAATTTATTTTTGAGTTATGCTCTACTATAGTACTTAAAAAATAATGTTATTTCAATATTTTTTTTTCAATGATACATCATCATCATCGGCTTAGCCAAAGGACGTCCATTACTGGACGTAGGCCTCCCCAAGGTTCACCACAACAGCCAGTTCCATGCCACCCGCATTCAGCGGTTTCCCACGGCCCTCACTAGGTCATCGAATCACCTTATTGAGGCCTACCAACGTTATGTTTTTCAGTATGCAGACGAATCAAGGTCACTGATATCCCCCGAAAAATTACTCAACTTAAGTAGCAGTGGGCGGGACATACTGCACGAAAAAACAATGGCCGATGGGGCCATAAAATTCTGGAGTAGCGACAGTGTACTAGAAAGAAAAAGTAAATAAACAATTTTAATTATTTTTAAATTAAAATTTTTTTGGAGTTTTAATTTTATCAGTTTTCTATTCTAGACGAATATTTGTTTCTTGTAGTTTACAAAACTACAATGCGTATAATATGCCCCTTTTTTTACACGAGCAATGCTTTTCGCACCATTCTCTCGGTTAGGGAGACAGTAGATGTGTGGGACTCCCTGAGAACCAGTCTACCTATTACACTTAATTCCGCAGCAGCCTACTTCGGCAGCCAGGAAAAACTCCAGGTACACCTTAGCGGGTTCTGGGTTCCTCGCTACCATATCCCATGAATGAAGTACATTCCACTCTGCGGACTCCTTCTGTACCTAAGAAGAACCTTACAGAAAGAGACCGCGGCTGTTCTACGATATTTAATAAGGTTGAGAGCCACTGTATCGAGCGCCAACAAGTCTGACACAATAATATTATAATAGGGAATACAATCGATGTCTCCCATTTGTCGATATGTCGATATCCGTAATACATAAAAGTAATATATGATATTTTCTTCAATATCTGCAACAGAAATTTGATTACAATATACAGACAGGCCTATTGTGTGTGGCGTCAACTTGTTAATGATTTGGGTGATGTTTATGAAGGTATGGCTTTGTTTGGGTCCTTGTGTAGATGTTTTGTACTGTAGTGCGTTGAAAACCTGCTTATGTTATTGCGATTGTGTATCATATTCTGTATGTCACTATACATACTTACAGGAATACTGTAGTATTATGTATGTAACACTAATCATTTTGTTATTAATTGAGGTCCTGATAAGGTAGCGAATATTGAGACACGTAAAGAATACAATTTCTAGATGTACTTGAAGTGGGTAGTAATCGTATTTTTGTCATTAAATTTGTGTTTCATTATTCAACTTTGGTTACAAAGCAGAAAAATTGTAAATTAATTTTTATTAATTGCCTGTATCTCTGTTTGATGGAAGGTGTTAGGTTCGACTGTTTTGTAGCTGAAACAATTAAAAATACGAGTTAGTCTACTTGTACTCAGGTAAGAAAAGTACATCTTACACGGGTTAGAATAATTCCCGAGAAAGTTTTTCATTGTAGACTCGTTCAAAAATATGTCCTCATAGAGTACGAATATTTATACGCTCGATACCTGGTTTCATAATTTCTAGTTGGTATAAAATAGGATTCGTAAACTACTTCTAATGTACTTTGAAACATACTTCTACGTAAGCATTACCACTTAGCCAGGCAGTACTAATAAAGTACATGTTATTACATATATATACATACATATACATATATTATAACCATAGCCTAATTTTAAAGTAAGTGTCCTCAATTTACGATGAATACACATATATATGTGGTTTAAAATTGTTCTAAAACTGCATAATTTCCTAATAATAAACACAATTTTTCTTTAAAGTCACGTCTATCGGTCGAATAGTTGCTGGCCCTGACAAATAAGCCAGAAGTTGTGGGTTTCATTCCCATCCAGGATAAATATTTGTCTGGGTGTAATTTATCTATAATATGTATGTGTTTAGAAATATATAATGTCCAGATTCGTGGTGAGACTCCGGGAGTGGGAGGCTCTTATAAGCCTGATAGGGATGCAATATAAACAATTTTTTTTTATTTATTGTTAATTAAGTGTAGCATATCGCATGTTTTAAGATGAAACATGTTACAACTTAACTTCTTTTGTGTGTGTTATATTTTTAGTAATATGTGTTTCTATGCAACCTTACTGATTCCCACGTTTACTATGTAAAATGATTGTTTTGTTGAATGGTTATGTTTATGTTTTTATCTCTTTACTTGAATTTACAAAACCAGAAAGGGTTTATGATTTAGCATGCGCTTTCCCAGAAAACGGTATACCTAAGACATGGTAGGTATCTGATAAAAACTTAACAATTTCATTACTAATGAATATCTTACAGACTCACTACTTCTCTACTATTAAAAAATTGAAATCTCAAATTAAATACTTTAAAATACTTTTTAAACGATTTTTTTTTGTATCTCTTAATCACTTCACAAAATTCTGCTTTACTAAGAAGTCAAGATAAGAAATCGATACTGTTGGTAATGGTTTCTTGAAACGATCCAATTACCTACAAAACTTTTTTCTTTTCATAACTTTATAAAACATAAATATTTGGATCTGAGCTATATTTTTTTTTAATTTTCTTTTTCTGGTTTCTTAAACGTTTATTTCTACATTTTTTCCTGTTTATTTTTCATGAAATTTTATACTTACTAAATAACTTCATGTTCTTTTATTAACATAATAATTGCTGTGAAGTTTTCATCAAATCAACCTATCGTCGTCCACTACTGAACGAAAGTCTCCCGCGCCAACACCAAGCGCCAAGCGCCAACCATTCCGATCTTGGGCAATTCGAATCCATCCGCCGCCAGCCATATTCTTCAAGTCGTCGGTTCATCGCGCCGCAGAGCCCCGTACACTACGTTTGCTCAATCGTGGCCTCCACTCTAGCACAGTTACTCTCGTTCTCTGTCGAATAACCGTTCGTTAGGAATTTTATCAGCCAGAGAAACACCCAGCATTGCACGCTTCATCGCACGTTGAGCTATTTTAAACTTGTGGACTAGTCCAATGATTAGTGTCCACGTCTCGGCTCCGTATGTCATTACGGGTAGGACACACTGGCCAAATACCTTAGTCTTTAATGTTTGTGGAATCAGCTACTCGAAGATGTGATGTAGCTTCCCGTATGCTGCCCAGTCCAGACGAATCGTCCTATCAGGCTCCCGATCGAAGTTGTGCCGGTCCTGTTTAATAGTTTGCCCAAGGTAGATATATTATTGCACAACTCCGCTAGTAGCGCCATTTATGGTTACGGGACACAGGGATGACTCGGGTGAAGTTTTACTTATGTTAAATCGGCTTCTAATGTTGTTGTTAAATCAACGGTGAATATAAATTCACCGGTGATTTAACAACGTGTATTTAGGCAGCTGTTTTTATTTTTGCGAACGTCTTTGAGTTTATAAGTCTTGATTTACAATGAATATCCCGTGCCGCCCGCATCCAGCAGGTCCCCGCGACCTTCCCCAGGTCGTCGGACCACCTTGTGGGGGTATATATAAGCCCAGCTGTCAATTCATATTGGAACTTGTTAGCATTATGACATTATCGAGTGGGTTTCGAACAGTAATTTAGAATCATAGATATACCTCTATATATAGATGATACCTCTATCATTATAAAAATACCAGTATGTGCCACCATAGGTTGGCCTTATCTCTAAGACACTTTAATCCACAAGAGAATGTAATCTTTTTTTCATATATAAATGCTCTCTGTGAAGCTCCACACTTGAGAGAAACAAAAACCTTTTTGTAAATTTGAATACTTAACAACTTTGTTGATTTCATTTACAATATTGATTGAAGTGGGGACAAAATTCTGATTTGAGTATTGCTAGAAATTGGTAGAGACATTGGCCTCACAACGCTATCTCGTCCCAAACTAAGCAGAGTTTATACTACGGATACTAGACAACTGAAATATATACTTTTTTTTGTAAATAATTACATATTATGCATAGAAAACACCTAAACGCCAAAATAAATGTTTTCAGATTATGCAAACATTTAGTTCGACCCGAGTATCGAACCCGAGACCGCAAAGTACAGCAGTCGCATATGCTGCCACTGCGACACCGAGGCAGTCGAGTTGCTTGATTCCTTTTATGATGGTATTTAGGCTTAAACCTCTTTTCTGATGGTTGATGTCCAACAGTGGAGTATTGATGGTGGTATTTGTGAAGTTGTTACTACTAGTAGAGGAAAATATTGACCAAAATTGGTTTATGTGAAAAAAATGGTTTATATGAAATTATTGTTTAACACCTCATTCTGTAAGAACTGTAGCTAAGAGTTTATCTCTTTGGTATTGAATATCATTAGCATATATGAGCGGTTATAACTCACAGATATATTTTATTCGAAAATTACAAAACTTTTATGTTCATAAAATGATAAACATTACTGATAACTCGATGTGATCATAAAATAATGATTAAAACAGAAAATAGATCACTTTATCGCATATATTTTCCAAAATATATTCATTACCGTATAGAGATCCCCCTATTCCATGGCCGTTTTACACAGTTGAAGGCACATAGATCACTAAGCGGCCAAGTGCACGTTGGCAGACTTCCAAACGTTATTTTACAAATATATACAATATTCAAATCGCGATTTATATTAAGATATTTCCAGTTTATTCTGCTTTCCGAGATGACTGAGTATCTTTGCTCTTATACTGACAAATGACTGGCAGATTTTTAGAACAAAAAATCACCTTGTATGTTTTTGGCTTCGAAGAGCATGAATTCACGTAACGATTAAGGCAGTGATATAAAACAAATTAAAGTTCATTTAATTTCATGAAAAACTACTTATATATTAAAAAAAATTTCGCAACAACGAATCATAAAAGTATATGTTCAGTTGCAGTCCCTTAATATTTACAATTTCGTTCACATTACATGAATTTAATGTAAAAGGCTAGAAGGTTGAAATTGGCAAAACAAAATCTGAAAAACTGTAGTCTGTCTAGTGCCAGTACACGTACAGGATAATTTCGACGGCGAGTCATCTGTGAAATTGCCCCGCTTCACTTTTCGGGTAATCATTGAGAAATTAATCTAGATAGGGCTGCTTGAAAATGATACAGTAAATTTTTTATTACGTTCTTTTCAGATAAAAGTAAACACACCTATAGTTTAATAAAACCATTAAAACATGCTTTCATAATGATTATGTAATACTATGAAGCTAATGTGTTTGTTTTTTGTTTGTTTATTTGGTCGAACGCATTAGTCTCTGAAAATGCTGTTCAGTTTGAAAAATCCTTTCAGTATTACATGGCTGATTTATCGATGACGATTATAGACCATATACCATTACGATACGACTAATGAAAGTAGAATATCAATGAAAAATATGACAAAAACCAGTTAAAATGATTACCTATTAGAGTTTTTTTATATAAAGCCTGTTAAAGTGACTCTACCTGATGAAAAGCATGAATAGAATCCAAGAGCGGTGGTCACCGCATTCATTGTGAGTGCAGATAGTACAGTATGGTGATCCCACACTATGAGCTGGGATCATAGTGGTAGAGAAAACAGTGTATTTGTAGTAAGTTGCGGATTTTGACTGATTTAGCACAGCAAGGAAGAGCCGATTCGTTTAGTTCGAGAGCGTATATTTACCGTTTTAAAACGGTTACTTATGAAGTTAGCATGTGTTGTCCTGTGGAAAGGAGGACATGGTAAGATCAGTTGGAAGAGCTTGTCATAATAGTGTCCATGATAAAAGCGATAGAGGACTACCAGAGAAACGATATCCTTTCGCAAATACAGAGGATCAAGGGACTCGGTGGCTTTTGGCCTGATGATAATACAGACTGCTCATCGTTGCAACCGATCGAGAGCTTCAAGCAAATACTGTTCGTAATCATTGCAAAGGTGAAAACGGTACACCACGCAAGAGCAAACGTGGGTCTTTTAAAACCGTCTCACCTTGTATCAATATTATGATATAATAGGAAAGGTAGGCGTTTATTTTACCTCTGTCGGGTAGACAGAGGTAAAATTCGGAAAATCGGAGGAAAATATTCGGAGTAACAGGCGTTATTTTATATATGTATGTTTAAAAAATTTAAAATCTTCCCAAAAAAATGTTACAATTACAATAACTAAACGTGTGTCTTGTCGATAAAAAGCACTCTTACGTTTGCTTAGTTTGTCATGCCTGAACTCTGCGTAATTTGAAACTAAATGACATTGTGTGTCAGATATCCATAAATAAGATTACATTATTATTTATTAGAAATTACATAAAAATATTAAAATCAACAATTATGAATGAGCTCGCTAGTGTATTGATCAGTTAAAAACAAACATTTTTGTTTCCAATATTGACTGTACAGATTACACGCACGAACAAAGAAATAAATTATTTTGAAACTCGCTTATACATATTATATAATTGTGAAAATTAGATAAAAAAAGTTAATCAAGTAATTTTATAGAGCAATAGTTTATTGAAGCATCAAAAAAATCTGTGTAAAATTATAAAAATCTGGTATTTAAAACTTATATCGAGTCGATGATACCAGCCAAATTAATACAATACAACAATTCCTACTGTGAGATCACATCGATACGCAAGACGGTATAAATGACCCATATATGTTTGCCATTATCGTTTAGTAATTTAACTTTAAGAACGTATTAGAAAAAAATGAAGAGAAGCAAGAACTTTCTTTTCACGATATATGTATCTTTCCAGTCTAGAAAGAATTTATTTATAAGTGGATCTTATATGGATTGTGGTAGCTATACTATTTGAGAGTTCTTTAAAAGGTAACGTCCAAGTACTTCAAGTACAAATAGTGCAACAAGCAACCGATACTGTTAAATTTTATTCGAATACTAAAATGTGAGAATCTTTAAAATTACAAAGGCTTTTGAAAGAAGTGTAAGTAACCTATACACCTGATGGTGGTCCACATAATCGTTTGCCAACTTGCTTATAAACAAAAATCCTTCAGATTGATGTAGTTAACATTACAATAATATTTATTAATAATTTATATATTACACGTTAGGTAATGAGTCAAAGATTACAAAAAAAAAAATAGATGGCGCTAGTTAGGTTGTGAGCGTGGACGAGAGGGTTTTTTAAAAAGACAAGTGTTTGGTTTGAAGAGCGGATTGAGACTAACTTTATTTATAAAACAATCTCTTAAAATTAATACAGTATTCTTATTACTGTGCGTTGGAGACAAAGAGTTATTTGTTCTAATGTTTCCAGGAAGTCTGCGGCTTATCAGCTAAATGGTCGTTCATGACGGATGCCATTGTGGGACGTCACGTCTATGACGACATAACTCGCTGTGGCGCATTGTTTTTTAAATAATGGCAGTCACATTCTTGTTATTCAGACTTATTCATTTCGTGCCAGATATATTTTAAACTCTAAAAAGAATTATGCATTAGTATCACTAATAGTCCGTAAATACTACTTACAGTTACGACGCCAAGTTTCCTTTAAAGGAAACCAGAGAAAAACACAATATCATTATGTGGCAATTAATGCGATCGCATGGATACTCGTATATGTAATAGGTATCATATGCTTTTATATTGTCTGACGTTTCCACATGATTGCACCGGCCGCGGTCAGTCAGCCTGTAAACTAATATGTAAGCGCTTGAATTTTCACATATATACAAATATAAACCTATCACGAGACGCAAAAGTTTAAAGTTAGTTGATAATTCACATTAGTGTTTGTTGTTAATAATATCATTTCTGAAACATTTTATTTAGAAACAAGAGATATAATGTTTTGTAAATAAAGTTGAAAATAGTATTAAAGTAATTGTGATTGAAAAAGTGTGCTGACAACGCATCTAATTTTATTTACTTCCAGGTAACACCGAGTTCCATATCCAAAGAAAAAACTTTGTCTTAACTATACATATTAGGGTGTCCCTTATATGACAAAAAAAAATTTTTTTTCGAATTTCGAAATGCATACCCTCTATAATTTTTACTAATGCTATAAGATACTTAAATATAAAATTTTATCAATCTAGCATAATTGCAACCAGTGCCGACCGAGCTTCAAAGTTTAGTAAAAAACGTGTTTTGTCCTAAAATTTCAGTCTGCTATAATTTCACTATAAATGCAATGAATTAAGTAAATAAAATTAAATAATAAATTAGATGAACATTAATCTTTAATTAAAAACATAAAGAAATAAGAATCATTCAGGGTAACTTCTTTTTAGAGTAGTTTTTTTACAGTCTGGATACAATTTTAGATGTTCCTGGACACAGCGCAGCAAGAACTGTTTTTGTTCTTCTTCAGCCGTGATAAGTCCGTTAAAATCTTGCATTAATTTAACAGCCCTTTCAGCGGTATCATTTACAACTCTCAAATAACTTATTCTTCTTTTAGCCTCCAGAAAAGCAGCATTGTTATTCCAAGAAGATACATCTTCCTTTAGAAAACTGTCGTCGATCTGCAGTCGTGATAAAAATTGTTTGCTCTTTTCCGATACGAAATCATCCAGTGCTTTGTCTAAAAAAAAAGAAAAATAAGTTAAATAACAAATAAAAATCAACAACAATTTTGAAAATAAATAAATAAGTATTGGACATTGAAATTGAAATCCAACAAAAAGTCAATTTAACTTACCAAACAACTTTTGAGTCAGTTCTTCCTTCGACGGGTCATAGCGTTTGCTAAAATCCGAGATTTTGTCCCTGTTGAAGTTGGCAATCATCTTCTTCTTAGTTTGGTTGTCAACTTCATCATCAAATAGTGATAGAATGACTGTCTCTTCACATAAATACCACAAGTGATGGCTGAACTTGCTTATAGAAGCTTTAGAAATTGTTGCGTCAACTTTTTCATACTCTTTTAACATCTTCAAGAAGCGCAAATCTTGATTAGGTGCTTTGGTCGCCACTGTACATTCGAGCCAAGGTTTAACATACAATATTACGAGAAATAAGCAAATATCTTGTAGAGCCTTTTTGTCCTTCGCAATTACTCTGCATTGTGACTGAAGTAAACATATTTTTAAAGAATAGATCGCTCTCGCCATCCAGCGTGCCTGATGTATAGCTCCGGGGGGCCCTAGTTTTAATTTTTCCTCTGTGTCTCCTCCTAAAAATATTACGCACAGTTCGACCAATTCGCGGTAATCATCTCTTACAAAACCTTTATCTAATTCTGCCTTATAAAATAGTAACAACGCTTGAATGTCTGTCTCGGCAACCCGTGCTTTTACGAAATTAAGAGATGGTTCAATTTTAGTACAATCAATGTTTTTCCAATTTTCTTGGAACTTTTTGAACATCGGAATATCTGGGCTACTAGTAATTTGCTTAATCTTGGTTTCAAAGACAGCTTTTAGGACCAATTCATAAACATGATGACAACAGGCGAAAAGCAACAATTCTCTTCCTAAAATTTGCTCCAAAATAGCACAAGCTCCATTGAAACGGCCCATATTGGAAGCTGTTGTGTCGCAGCACATTATTTGCACTTTATCATAAAGGTTCCAGTCAAAGAGAGCTGCTGATACAGCCTTCGCTTGATGTTTTCCAGAAGAACTTTCTTGTTTCGGCACTGCAAGAAGCTGCTCTCTATCGTCAAATGAAGCTATAACTGGCAAGCGTTCTTCTTTTGAACTCCGTACATCCAATCCCGGTAACAGTTTTCCATCCCAATGGACTGTGACTATGTCGGGTACATTGTTTTGGAAGTTAGATTTTATTGCTTCTGCCGTTGATTTTCTAGTTTCAGTACGAATTCGCTGAATCGAGGATTTATTAATACAGAAATCATCGCTGCTCAGACCAAGCGCTTCTACCACCGCATTAAGAATGTAAACGGTATCTCTAATGCTTAACTGGCATCGATCTAAAGCTGCAACTAGTTTAGGTGTTATAAGATTCTTTCTACCTCTTTTTGAACTTTGTTCATGGCAGGGAACGTCCGGCAAGCTGAGTTCAGAATTCAAGATCTGTTCTTCGTCTGAATCTTCTACACTGTCTAAGTTATTTGTGGTGGAAGTAGATGCAACAGCTAGTGATTCTCTTTGTCTTACAATCCTTTCCTCTTCTTCCAATCGTCGTTGTCTAGATCTTTGTTCTTTTTCCGCCAATTTTTTATCTACACCACCTAAGCATCCCGGTCGACCTGGCTCTCTCTGTTTCATTAAAAATAATTTATCTTCCTATATTTTCATTCTCTCAAAAGCATCACCATGTGCAATATCAAACAAATTATCAAGATTAATTATAAAATTGTTCTCACGACTCTTAAACGTAATCTGAGTTTTCTTACAATTTTTTTGCAACTCTCTCCAAACATGATATAAATCAATAAGTTTCTTCACGCAGTTAGGAAATGCCCTTGTTGGAATTCTTGCTTTTTCCCAATATATGATGCACTCCCTAATCACAAGATTTGCACTTTCACTAACAGTCAATTTAACCTCACGAATATTGTAAAATAGGACTGAGAGAACTTGTCGATTAGATGGTAATTTTGCACCATTTATTTGGTAGCTAGTCAATCCGATAAGAAAAATATTTTGTTTATCACTCCGTAATTCCACCGACATGTTTACGCACTAAACAATGAAGCACTAATAGTCTCAAAAATCACGTACGAAATGGCAAATAAAACATGTCGTAACAGGTCACTGGGCAGTACTTAAGTTTAAATAGCAAGTCGGCACGGGTTATCGTTTATATATCGAACTAATATTTTTTTCTAGACAATATAGGGTTATTACGAAACTTTTAAGAAGGTATGCGTAAAAAAATATCGAACTTGAAATGTAAGGGACACCCTAATACATATGTATATTTGTTTTTTGTTTTTTGGAGCCTGCCTTACTGATTCTACTCTGCCTAATATAAAGTATGAATAAAATCCAAGAGTTGTGGTCACCACACATGTTGCGAATACAGACAATGTGGTATGGTGGACAATCGAAAGATGCTTTTTGACGCTTCGCTTGGGGACGTAACTATACTCGTATATACTCTATTGCCATCAGTTTAATTTGACAAAATAATACCCGACCTTAAGCTAAAATCCTTAAATTTTTGAAGACGTCCCATAGAACATAAATCCTTTAAAAACCTTATACGTGCTTGTTTAATGAATTTTACTATATATTTATATTTTTACGATTATTTAACAATTTTGAAACTATCTTATTTAATTCTCTACGTCACATCTCTCTCAATGAAGTAAATGCATGAAATTTAAAGAGAAATAACGTGTAGCAGGAAATATTGGATAATCGAAATTTAAAAGAACTAAAAAGAATTGCTCAAGCCTGTAAGCGTTTAAGCAAAAACACCAATATTAAAAGGTACCGAACACTGCGCTTTTGATCTCGCTATTGTGCAGAAAATATTTGAAAATAACAGTTTTATCGGGAAACTTGTGATACGGTATAATTTATAACTCTTACTTGTAGCGAAAATAAAGATACTACTGTATATAAACTATAATTATACAGATTAGGCTACAGTTTTAGTATGTTAGCAACAGCACCCGCAATTCCAGATGCACCTTCAATCACAACTCTTAATACTTCCGTCTGGGCACCAGACCATCCAAACAAATATTGATAGATATAAAATACATAACACCAATATGTATGTTTACATCAATACATATAATTAAATTGCCTGTTTATAGTTTAAGAAAAACTGTGTTTTTACATGCATCTGAAACATAAATTACGTTTTGGAAAATTATATTTGTCTGTTTCTTTATTTGCCTTCTTTTTTTTTGACGTGTGGAAACCCCCTCGGGCCGTTACCTCACCGGGGTTTACGGCGGGGTGGTGTGTCAGAATCGGACCGACTAAAGCTTCACGGTGTGCCACTCTGTGCCTGACATAGGAGGGATCCGGGAACAGTTGCTACTATGATATGGAGATCCCTCCTAGCGCTTGCCCGCTACAGCGGGCACCATCTGCGGGTAAACTCTCTATTTTAGGCGACGTCCGGCACACGTCACGTGGACGTCACCTCCTTGCGGCGGACCGTCGTATTGGATGGAGAGGAAAACCCGTCCCTTTCACCTGCAGCCACACTCAAGGCAGCATGAGGCGCTGGTACGCGCGTAACCTCCGCCGCCCAGTTCGTCGGTGGCGAAATGAGTCCGAGTGTAGATCATCCTCCCGGGCCTTCTCCGCCGCCTACTTCTGCGAAATTACGTCTTCGCAAAAGGTTGCAACCGCGGTAAAACAACTGTCGCTACCGATCATGGAGCATATGATGGCCGGTAGCGAGAGACCTCCTCCAATAACTGCAGTGAGGACCCCACGCTGCGCCGCCCAGGCGGAACAAACCGCTACCGTGTGCTGAGCCGAGTCCTCACTGCAGTCACAGTGGTGACAGGCGGGACTCAATTCCCTCCTGGCGACCGAGTGCAGATACTTCCTGAAGCAGCCGTGCCCGGAAAGGATCTGCGTCAGTCGGAAGGAAAGGGTCCCGTGCTGTTGCCCTGCCCACTCGGCGATGACCGGCTGGAGAGCCTCCACAGCGGCAAAGCCAGCACGTGGAGCCTCCAGCCGGGACGACCAACGAGCCATCGTGGCTCGACGACGGGCCTCTCACCACTCGCGCATCTCTTCGGACGGGGGCCGTATGCCGCTCCCCGTTCGAAAGTCAGCCGTCCACCGATAAACTTCGGCGAGCACTGCCGCCTCTAAATCCCACGGGGCAGTTCCGGCCAAGGCGCACGCCGCCTCCGTCGACACGGTGCGGTAACCGCGTATGGCTCTAACCGCCAATATCCTCTGAGGGCGCCAGAGGCGAGCTCTATTCTGGGCGGTCAAAGCCGCCGCCCACACTGGTGCACCATACAACACCATTTACCGGACAACTACTGTGTATAGTTGTCGCGTCGCGACACTGGCTGCACCCAAACTAGCCAAGAGTCGTCCAAAAGCAGGAACAGCGCCGACTAACTTTGGAATAAGCTGTCGGAAGTGCTCGTCGAAGAGCCACCTGCCGTCGAGGATCAGGTCCAGTTACTCCATTTGGTCCTGAGCCAGACGAAGACTGAATTGACTACGATGGAGGCGCCAGAGGGTGGACCATTACAGGGCCCACGGGCCACCCGCAAACCTAGCGCCTCAATGTGCACGACGACCAATGAGACTCTCGCAGAGGTCAGGCGCGCCGCCTCTTGTAAATTCATCCCCCAGGCCAACTCATAGTATCATCCGCGTAACAAATTACGCCCAGCCTGGGGGAAAGACGACCTCGACGGGCCCAGTCGTATGCCATGATCCACAGGAGTGATCTGAGGACAGACCCCTCTGCAATACCACACAAAGGAGACGCCGCCTCAGAACACCGTAAATGACAAACTGTTCAATGCGTTGGCGATGTCCAACGACACCGCCAATAGCACCCCGCCGCAGCTCACTACCTCTTCGGTAACGGTCCTCAGGCGCAACACAGCATCGACTGTGGAATACCCAGCTCGAAAACCGAATTGGGCGTCCGACAAATCGGGACCACCTAGCAGAGGACGAAGCGGCCCGAGAGTATCTTCTCAAACAATTTTTCCGCCTCATCCAGCAACACGATAGGCCTATAGGCCGCTACCACATCGACAAGCCGTCCCGGCTTCCTCAATAGGATCAGCTGCCCGCTTTTCCAGCACTCAGGGAAGCGTCCGGGTGCCAAGCTAGCGTCCAGTACTTCCGTGAGGCGGTTCGACAGGTATTCCGTCTGGCCTGGGGGCGGTGTTCCTAGAACAGATCCGTAAAATAACCGCCTCTACCTGTGATTCCCTGACGGGCGGAACATTGACTTTGTTTTCCCCGTCGTCTACGACCAAGAAGGCCATCGACGGGGGTGTGTATTTCACCCGATGCGGGAAAAACCTCTCGGCCGTTTCCTGCAGGAAGCAGGGCTGGAGAGTCTCTGAAACATGGGGGCCCGGCGTGCGGAGCTTCTGTCACGCCTCACGATAAGGGCAACCCCAGGTGTCACAATCGAGACCCTGCAGCACCTCCTTCCTCTTCACTTCTTTGGCGTGGTTAATGGCCACCTTCAGAGTTTTTGGTGCCTCTCGATACTCCTCATGAAGCTGGTCTTCCTCACGGTCTAGGCGGTGTCGCCGCCAACTACGAGCGTAGGACCTCTGGGCACGAATACAGGCCGCGCGGCGGTCCGCCAACTCCTTCCGTGGAGGCTGACAACCTCGGATGCGGGGCATGGCCGCATCGCAGATCTACGTAATCGTATGGCGGAAGTGACCAGTCCCCATGTCGACCTCCTCGGTCGGAGCCTGCGGTGACAGCCAGAAGTGAATAATGGCTGCCTGTTCTAGTATGTCCCTATTCAGATTGGCTACAGCCCATCGCGGCAAGCGAGAAGAGTACCACGCTGCATGACCCCTACGATGCAGCATGTCCGGGAGAGCTTAAATTGGATGTAGAGGTGATCCGAGAGCGTCTCAACTTTTTCCAGGACACCAGTTTCTTACTCGCACGGCGAGGGCAGGGGTAGACAACGGAAGATCTACTATCGACCCCCTCGCTGTCGCACGCATGTGTTGGTGGAAACCCCTGTTTAGTAAACAGAGGCCCACCGAGGCCACCCATTCCTCTGCGGCCTCGCCCCTAGTGTGCGTCCTTGGGGAACCACACGCAATGGACTTTGCATTGAAGTCTCCCAGCACGAAGTCGTGTACGGTGATCCCCCCACTCAGCAGCAACATATCCAGTACCCTTGCCTGTTAGAGACAAGGGTGGGGAAATGAGTCGCCGTGGAGCCGACTACTGTCACGGAGCAATCCCGGTCACTCAACCAGTTTGCCGAGGAGGAACGTAATAGGGTTTCGCGGCTACGGCAACTTCCACTGTGCTATGGTTTGTAGGACAAGGGGGTTGGAGACTTGGTCCATTAGTGAACCGTCTCTATAACCTCCTTCATGCCATGGTGACGATGCTGACGTGAGGACGACATGGGAGGCACCCTGCGTCGACTTGCTAGCCCTCCACACTTGTTGAGAATCGCGAAGAGGTTTGCCCTCCTGGACCGAAACGGATGGTGCCGACCCTCATATTTTCCACGTTGCAGCCTGTCCTCTTTCCAACTGTAGCGTGGACAATCTCGGTCGTTACGGAATCTTTCAGGCCCGAGTTTCTTTATTTGTCTTGATTAGCCTCTGGAATTAGAGTTCATAGACAACACAGGAAAATATTCTTCATATTGTTTATTAAATAGCTTTATAGTTTGCTATTCAGTTCATTCTGCTATTCAGGGAGAAAAATCCTAGAAACGAAACTTTATAAAAATGAGTCCAGCCATTCTTGAGTTGTAAACAGTGTAACTAACCTATATTTGTATTATAATATTTTCTAAACAAAGACCGATATAGCAATCGTGCTCTGCACACTAAAGAAATAAAAAGTAAACAATGTACACAACATATTATTCTGTTTTCTTTTTTTGCGACTGAAATTGGATATAATAAAGTTTGCGGTTATATTTGTGGCCGATAAAGGGTGATAGGCTTGACCTCTGTGACATTGCGTAAGCTTGTCTACGAAAGGTCTGCGAGGCAACGCACATTGACTTTAGGGATCCTTTAGGCAATTTAAAGGTATTTGATGTCTATTATGTGATCGTGCTAATTTATATAGTTCAATATATATGAGTTTTACTTAATTCTAGTTATTGGCTATCTCGTTTCGTTCCAATATCATTTAAACTGATTTAATCATTACTGTAACTATTATAAAATGACTATTTTAAAATGATTCTCTATTCTATGTTGTTATTTTGTTCAGAGGAAGTGTAATAAGAATGTTTTAAGAATTTAAAAAGTTACACGCACGAAATCCGCGCGCGAAACTTAAGTTTCAAGTTTGCCCAGTTAACGCAATCCAGCATAACTTGAGCTATGTTTTTTTTCTAAGCGCCCCTTTTGTGCCTGTTATTCAAGGAGTGTGGGGGTGGTCGGCAGTTCCTAAACTTTTGGTAGATTACGCACGTGTTAACCTGCGCTCAACTTGCTGAATCAATCAACGCGGTTATTCTGCTGGGCAATCTTCAGAAATGGTTAGTGCGCAAGCGTGGGACGTAGTGATGTAAAAAGATGTTTTTATATCGAAATTTTTTGGCAAAGGGAACATGAAGGTTGTTATCAAACAAGTGTGTTATTAATTATTTTGTGATATAGTTTCACTAATTTAATAGTCTGTAAACTGTTACTGTATAATTTCTTAACAACACTAACGTAACATTAACATTAGTTTTATATTTTATAATTTATTCTTAAAAGGACACTTTTTACATTTTCTTATAAAAATATCGCTAACATAGATAAAAATATACATGTATTTAACCCCGAATCTAATAATTACGAAGAATAGCATCGATTAACACACTGCTTACGAGATAAGACCAAAAGGAGACGGAGACGTACTTATCGATGGTTCAATACGGTCAAGTTTATCGACTGTCACGACACTAACCCGAGCCGCAGAATCCCGCTGAATTCACCCGGTGTAGAGTTAGGTTGACAGTATTCGCGCGCAACCAGTGTGCGACAGACGCACTCATGCCATCGGCTACGACTCGTCGTCACGAACAAGGTACGTCACTTAAAACTTATTTTTTTAACTAAAAATTAAAAAAATAAAATATTTTATTACTTGATAGATGATTAAAATTTAGAATAGTATTCATTTAATTTCTTTTTTGTGGATTTGTTTTGATTGTGAAAAATGTAAGGCACTCACATTTTTGGCGGAAAACTGTCAACCGAATTGTTTACAATAAAATTATAAGTCTTAGTATTTTTTTAAATGAAATATTATTTTTTTAATGTGATTTTGTGGGCTCAGATGATATGTATATTGACAATAATACTTGTTGCTGTCAATTGGGGCTTTCTTAATATACAACAGATAAATTCTAAAATATTTGTAGATTTTATTTTTTAATTTTTAACTTGCAATGAACTTACATTTCTTTAACAAGTTTTTAATTGTTATACAATAAATATCGTGTAAATCTTACACACGATATTTTTTTTGGTGAACCTCCTTATTTAGGTTATTTAACTAGATTTTTTATCAATTATAATTTCACAGATTAATTTAGATTACATTAATCAATAATTAAAAAAAATATTATAATTTAACCAGTTTTGCTATTAAAAAAATAAAAAAATAACATTCAAAAGTTTCGTAAATCAATGTTCTCTCAACATTGTTATTTAATATCTTTGTATTTAATCAGAAAATTATATACCGAAAGCGTAAAACAACATTTGGAATCTACAGCCTAAAGCATAATTCATGTCTTCATTTAAAACAGCCGGGTTCTTGGCAGGCCTTTAATATCGCGTAGAAACGAAGCCATGACTTTTATGAATCCTGTTAATTCTGTTATAGTTATATATATATATATATATATATATATATATATATCGAAAGGTACGGCTTGTGTGTAAGTTCTACTTTTATATTTCATATACTTCTAAAAAAACACGGTTCGTGTTTTTTTCTTTATCGACGTTATGCTAATTTGAACTTTAATAAATACAAATATTATATTTATATGCTTTAAATTTGAAGAGAGGCATAAAGTACATAACTAAATGATACAGAAGAGCACGTCATGGCTTAGTTTACTTTAATTTATTTATGACGCAAAAAGATTTGTTTGAATGTTTCTGCGTGTATGTGGCCTTTTGTGGAATAATTATTGATAGAGGTCTCATATAAAATTGAAGGAGCATCTCGACATTAATCATCAACACGTTTGTCACCGTGAAAGCGCTTAAGATAGTTTTTAATTTGGAAAAAATATAGGTTCTTCATTTATTATTATTATTATTCATATTACTATGAGTTGTATGTTGTTAAGTATAATTTACTTACATTTTAACTTGGAATTTATTAACTTTGAAAAATATATTAACGAACTTAACTTGCTTTTTTGATTACATCTGCTACCAGACTTTCTAAAATTTGAAAGAGAATTATTTATTTATTTTTTAATTTCTCACGATTTTTATATACATTGGTTAATAACCATTTGCCAACACCTTCATTTAGATGCTTAGATTGGAGTTGAGTGAATCTAATAGAGTTAAGAACTTTAAGTTGTATTGATTGTGTTAGCGTGTTTATGTTAGGGTCAAAGTGGACAGTCTACCACATAGCTTTTTATCCATCTAATATAAAATAATCATTCCAATCTGACTGATGGATAGAGATCACCTAATTTACATAAACAAACAATGAAATGTAAAACTCTTTTGCAGCTTTATTATCATAGATATTATATTACCGATGTTTCTTGTTACCCTCATTACACATCGTTTTACATTTACTACTTTCTGCTTCATGAGATTTGGCACAAAATAAAATATAAACATCGCTCTTAATGGCACTCTTGGTTTAATCACCCACAGTGATTTCTTATTGATAATTGAGTTTATCTATGATGTTGTAATAAATTGCCATCCTACCTACTGTCTCCTGAGACACAGGTTTCCTTACGTAGTTTAGGGGTCCGTTATATGTGACTTCCAGGTATTTGTGACACTAATGACAATTTAAATATAATAACCTACTACTAGACGCTAGCCTCGCTTTAGAAAGAAAATTTTGGCCAATTGTACCACGCTGGCCAGGCGGGTTGGTATGGTTGTTTTTTTTTTGCAGTGCTGTTTTCCTGTGTTGTTTGTTCCATTAGTTGACTCTTACCTTTTTTTTGTTTTTTTAACGTGTGGAAACCCCCTCGAGCCGTCACCCCACCGGGGTTTACGGCAGGGTGGTGTGTCGGAATCGGACCGACTAAAACCACACGGTGTGCCACTCTGCGCTTGAGATAGGAGGGATCCGGGAACCGCTGCTATTACGACATCCAGATCCCTCCTAGCGCCTGCCCGGTACCTCGGGCACCATCTGCTGATAAACTCTCTATTTTAGGCGACGTACGGCACACGCGGACGTCGCCTCCTCGCGGCTGGCCATTATAGCGGATGGAGGGGAAAACCCATCCCGTCCACCCGCGGCCACACTCAAGGCGGCATGAGGCGCTGGTATGCGCGCCTCCGCCGCCCGGCTCGTCGACGGCGAATTGGGTCCGAGTGGATATCGTCCTCCCGGGCCTTCTCCGCCGCCTCCTTCCGCGAAATTACGTCTTCACAGAAGGTTGCGACCGCGGTAAAACAACTGTCGCTACCGGCCATGGAGCGTATGACGGCCGGTAGCGAGAGATCTCCTCCAATAACTGCAGTGAGGACCCCACGCTGCGCCGCCCAGGCGGAACAAACCGCTAGCGTGTGCTGAGCCGAGTCCTCACTGCAGTCGCAGTGGTGACAGGCGGGACTCAATTCCCTCCTGGCGACCGAGTGCAGGTACTTCCCGAAGCAACCGTGCCCGGAAAGGACTTGCGTTAGTCGGAAGGAAAGGGTCCCGTGCTGCCGCCCCGCCCACTCGGCGATGACCGGCTGGAGAGCCTCCACGGCGGCAAAACCAGCACGTGGAGCCTCCAGCCGGGACGACCAACGAGCCATCGTGGCTCGACGAGCGGCCTCTCGCCACTCGCGTATCTCTTCGGGCGGGGGCTGTATGCCGCTACCCGCCCGGAAGTCAGCCGTCCGCCGATAAACTTCGGCGAGCACTTCCGCCTCCAAATCCCACGGAGGAGTTCCGGCCAAGGCGCACGCCGCCTCTGTCGATACGGTGCGGTAACCGCGTATGGCTCTAACCGCCAATATCCTCTGAGGGCGCTAGAGGCGAGCCCTATTCTGGGCGGTCAGAGCCGCCGCCTACACCGGTGCACCATACAGCGCCATTGACCGGACAACCCCCGTGTATAGCCGTCTTGTCGCGACGCTAGCTCCACCCAGATTGGGCAAAAGTCGCCCAAGGGCAGAAGCAGCGCCGACCAGCTTTGGAGAAAGCTGTCGGAAGTGCTCATCGAAGAGCCACCTGCCGTCGAGGATCAGGCCCAGATACTTCATCTGGGCCTGAACCGGTACGAGGACCGAATTGACCACGATGGAGGCGCCGGAGGGTGGACCACGACGGGGCCCATGGAACAAAAGGGCCTTCGTCTTGTCCAGGGCCACCCGCAAACCCAGCGCCTCAATTCGCTCGACCACCAGAGAGACACACGTGGTGGCCAGGCGCGCCGCCTCTTGAAAGTTCATCCCCCGGGCCGTGATCAATGTGTCATCTGCGTAACAAAGTACGCCCAGCCCGGGGGGACGACGACCTCGAAGGGCCCAGTCGTATCCCATGTTCCACAGGAGTGGTCCGAGGACAGACCCCTGTGGAACACCGCACGACATGAGCCGCCGCCTTAGAACACCGTCTCGATCCTCGTACATGACTGTACGCTCCTCAAGATAGTCTGCCACAAGCCGCCTCAGGTACTTTGGCACCCCGTGGTAGTGGAGTGCTTCCCTGATGCAGCTAAATGGCAGACTATTAAATGCGTTGGCGATGTCCAACGACACCGCCAACAGCACGCCGCCACAGCTCACCGCCTCTTCGGTAACGGCCCTCAGGCGCAGCACGGCATCGACCGTCGAACGCCCCGCCCGAAAACCAAATTGGGCGTCCGACAGATCGGGGCCCACCTCGCGGAGGTGCCGGACGATGCGGGCAGAGAGTATCCTCTCAAACAGTTTACCCGCCTCGTCCAGCAACACGATGGGCCTATAGGCCGCTACCGATTCGGTTGGCCGTCCCGGCTTCCTCAATAGGACCAGCTTCCCGCTTTTCCAGCACTCAGGGAAGCGTCCGGACGCCAAACTAGCATCCAGGACCTCCCTGAGGCGGTCCGACATGTGTTCGAGGGCTCGGGCTAGCACTCGGGCAGGTATCCCGTCCGGCCCGGGGGCGGTGTTCTTAGAGCGGATCCGTAGAACAACCGCCCCTACCTCCGATTCCCTGAAGGGCGGAACATCGTCCTCGTTCCCCCATCGTCTCCGACCACGAAGGTCATCGACGGGGGTGTGTGTTCCACCCGCTGCGGGAAAAGGCCCTCGACCACTTCCTGCAGGAAGCTGGGCTGGAGTGTCTCTGTAAGGGGGGGGCCCGACGTGCGGAGCTTTTGTCGCGCCGCACGATATGGGCGACCCCAGGGGTCACGATCGAGACCCTCCAGCATCTCCTTTCTCTTAATTTCTTTGGCGCGGCTTATGGCCAGCTTCAGAGTTTTCCGCGCCTCTCGGTACTCCTCACGAAGCTGGTCCTCCCCGCCTTCTTCGCGGTGTCGCCGCCGACTACGGGTGTAGGACATCCGGGCACGAGTACAGGCCGCACGGAGGTCCGCAAACTCCTGGGTAGTTGACTCTTACCTCACCCAAGGTATAAATGTGTGTGATAATACTCCTTATTAGTAATCTATCAACACACGAATGTATTGTTATAACATAAGCTTAATTATACCTGTGCTATACTTTATTTTTCTGCAAATAATGTAAGAAGAAGTATGTTCATAGATGTAGGCAAGAACATATTAAACTTACTGTTATATGGCCAATGTATGTATGCAACAGTGAAAGAAGGGGTGCTAATGTAATAAATTAAGCGTAAGGGCTCTCACAGTCCACGCGGCACCTCGTTGCAAGCTTCTCAAGTCACTATTAGGTTTAAAAACAATACACCTAATAGTCAATATTTCATTTTTAATTAAATGTAATTAATTTTCAAATGGTTTTTGAACAAAACCAGATTCAAACACTCGAAATAAAAATATGGAATTTATCATAACTAAACTATTTCGATTTAGTATGAATACTCTGAATAAGGAGATCGGGAAAGATTTAAAGTGAAAGAGGATATACTCTTCAAAAGCGGGATAAAAAACAGAAAAGTTTGAAATCCCGGCAATACTTCTTACATGTACCCTACGTTTATAAATCATAAATGATTTATTTTGATAAAAGATGGGTAATAAAGATGTTCCATTTTCAAGTTTTCACAATACATCTGCCTTTTTGAGTGTAAGTACATATCCTTAATCTACCGGCGTAGAGCCATGCTTCGACTCGATCCAAGTGATATCATGATCTCAAAAAAACCACTATTAAGCAACTATTTGTTGTTTTTCAGCGCCCTAATCTTCTCTCCTTGATTCTGGGGAAGGTTTCAAAACACGCCAACATACTTGTGATTCTTGCAATGCAGGTTAAGCGGAAGTAGTTCTTTGCTTAAATAATATCTTTGTTTTGAAAATTATTCTCAATACACAAGAGGCCTAAATTTTATTTGAGCGAAATGTTTTTATCCAGATTTCAACGCAACCGATTGAAATGGGTAAAAGCTCAAATGTTAGGGTTTGTTTCAGCCCTCTATTTTGGAACAAAATAGGAGATATAAAATCAGTATTGGCATAAACCACTGTTACATATATACATATTGATAACGGTTTTGGATTGATGTTAACTTATTCTTATCCTTAATCTTGAACTTGGCAGAATTCGTACTATGGTGACAAAATTGCCGATAAACGCATTTACATATTTCTAAGTACATACGTACGTATATACATAGTTGCCGCTCTTAAGGCAGGCTCTCATTTTCATTGGAAGGCTTTAGGTTGAGAATAAAACGGACATAATTATATTATAACCAAATTACATTCAGACCAAATCCCTGAGTGGAAATTGAATTAACGACCTCTAGCTTGGTAGTATGCAAGAAGCACTAACAAATTCGCCTAGATCAACATGCCCACCAAATAGTAATGATATAAATGTATTTGATTACACATATTAATGCAAACCTATTGAAAATACGGGATTCCCGCGTGGTGTGCCACTATCGAAATTCAATATAAGACAGTGATTCAAAATAACATGTTGCAAAACTATTTCTCCCAGCTCTTCAGACCATCCGTGTATATTACAAGTTTGTAACTCAAGAACTGGATAATCGTGCTTTGTCACGCCTCTACATGAATATTGTTATATTTTCCATGTTCAACTCTATTCAGAGAATCCTTACGCGAGTACAAAATGGTCTCAGAAAG
This sequence comes from Hypercompe scribonia, assembly GCA_949316085.1. Classification (NCBI taxonomy): domain Eukaryota; kingdom Metazoa; phylum Arthropoda; class Insecta; order Lepidoptera; family Erebidae; genus Hypercompe; species Hypercompe scribonia. The sequence continues at coordinate 22,184,445 of OX438968.1, read as the reverse complement.
CTTTTGTGTTGCTGTGTGTTTGTTTTAATATTGAGAACTTTGAAGGGATTCGAAAATGGTGTTTATCTTTCTATTCTGTATTCTACAAGCAAAAATGTTTGTTTAAGTCAGCCTGGAAATTATACATTGCCTAAATCAGATTTTGTTAATATATTGCAATAAGTTAAAACAAGTTAAGTAAGTAAGTCCTAGTTTAAGAAAAAACATTTTTCTCAAGAGATCGTGTAAAGATACTTGTAAGTTTATAATTTGTTAAAACATCTTTCTGTTTTATCGTAATACACTTTTCAAGAAACTTTTTAGAAACCACGCGCAACTAATCTGCTTAACAAATTGTCGCCTGCGGTATTTTCGGCCTGATATAACCAAAACTTACACGCGCTTTAGAAGCTACCATAGAGTTTAGATTCACCAGGTACGATACGTCTACTCATTTGTCACCCAATCACAAAATTTTTTTTTTTTTTCCCAACTACTAAATGAAGAATATTCTATCTTTTATTGCCTTATCATTATACCAGAAAGTCAAGTTCTTCTGGTTTCTGATGATCTGGAATAAACTACTTGTGTTTGTTTTCTCAATTCGTATGCAATTATAACCTGGCAATGTTTAAGAGTAAAATCAGATATTGGATGGATAAGTTTCATCATCATTCTTCTATCAGATATGAATAACATTTCAATTTTTTCAGTTGGCGGATTATAATAAAAAATAGTCACACAGGTAACACACAAGCTGAGTCTATCATCATCATCATCATCATCATCATTTCGAATAAAAGACGTCCACTGCTTGACATAGGCCTTCCCCAAGGTTCTTCACAATAACCGGTCCTGTGCTGTACAAGCTCATCAGATCGTTAGACCACCTTACGAGGGTCTACCAATTGTGCATTTTTAGTATGGCATTTATATTTAGCTATTACACGGGCAATATTATTAACCTTCATTCGTTCGTTCTGTGAATCACCTTATGCTTAATTCGATTACACAGAGAAATTTCGAGCATTGAGGACCATTGGTAGTCACTACGTCTTTGTTCCATAGGTCACCACTGGCAATAGATATTAATCAAGGATTAGCTTAATCAAAGATTAGCTTTTTTAGCTTTGGATATTACGGTATTCGTAACAAGAAAATGTTATGCAGCTTCCTGAACGTTGCTCAACCTGGTTGGATCCGATGATTGACCTGTTTTTCGAAGTACTGGAAAGTTTTGTTTGGCCTTGGTATTGTAATCAGCAACAATTTCGAGTATAGACTCTCAAATTTTTACTGAAGTGGGTGCGACATGGGCATTCGTCATAGTTGTGATAAATTTCCATGTTCATTTTTAGACCCATTGTGCATTGTACTAAAGTGTTCGATAATTTCATCTATAACAACTATGTCATCAGTAAATTGAAGATGGATGAAATATTCACAATAGACATTAATGTAAAGTCTAATTCAGTCCAGAAACTTGAAGACATCTTCCAGCACTGCGGTGAACTATTTTGAAGATATGACGTATCTCTGCCTAACGTCTCTAGTCTTGTAAATAGAATGACATAGTGATATTTTCCTACAAAGACTTCACAACTTCGATGTACCGATAGTCAACTTGCAACTACTCGAGAGACTGTAACACAATTCAAAACACGATCGAAGCAAGAACTTTCCCATAGTTTACAAACGCAAAGCATAATGGATGATTATACTCTTCGGACTTCTATATAACCTGCTGCAGTCTATAAATTTGGTTTATAGTACTAAAGCTTTTTTGGAAACCAGTTTGTTCGGGAGGCTACAAAGTCGTCAAATCTGCGTGTGAGTCGTTTCCCGATGACTCTCGAGAATAGTTTATACACGTGGCTCAGAAGGCAGGTCTTTAGTTCTTGGACAGAGTATGGTCGCCCTTTTTGAAAAAAAGCATCACCATACCTCTAAGCTATACCTGAGGTGGTTTTTCATCACGTATAACGCATTCAATATCTTCTGAAGGTTTTTGATAACTGGCGCTCCACCTGCACTCAGGAGTTGAACCGTCATGTTTTCACCAGCTACTTTGTTGTTATTGAGACTTCGTACAGTATTGGGTTAACTGAGCCCTTGGTTTTTTTTGGTAAGTATGGTAAGAATTTATACTATACGAATGCGTTATATTTACGTGTACATAAAGTACAGAATTTTAAAAATCAAACGCCTGTCTGCTGCAAAGTTAATTACTATGGTAAAAGATTACAGTCCCTCCAGTCACAGCCTAGTAATTAAATAAAACAGAATATACAAAAAGGTACAAATTCAACCACTAAGCAATCTCTAGTACAACATTTAGTTCACGAACTAATATTATGATTATGAAATTTGACTGAGTCTCACTAACTCGGCAATCAACAAATTCTTGGAAAAGGACAAAAATATTAACAGTATTGTGGAATCAATAGATCGTATTGTAAGTGATAAACCACTTTCCAAGCAGATCGTGCCTTAGGCTAACGTCGGTTAGCCCTAAATACAATTGACTCGAAGATTGAAGTGGTCGTCTACAGCGAGACAAAGGCTTCATTTGAGGAGTAATTGGCTTACAATAACGATCAAATATGATCGAGATGTAATAGGGTCTTTCCTTAATATTAAATGCGTAACTACGCTTTTAAATAGGTTTCGTTAAATCTGCTAATAATGTAAAAACTAATAATGTTTCAGGCTCTTAAGATACAAGAGAAAATTGAGTATCAAGGGTATTAGTAAATAAGTACCATCAAATTCAATAAGAGTATTATAAAGAAATATTCATATTATTAGTCGTAATTATTTACATGGCAGGGCTTCCTCTAGGTTATTTGTAAGATTAATATTTTCTATATGCACACTTTTAACTCCGAAATTCTTTAAAGATCTTAAAACTACAGCAGATTTTACAATCAATACACACGATTCATTTATCAGAGACATATATCCAGCCAGCAAAGTTTAACTCTTAGTCCAGTCTAGATTGTATGATACTACACTCAATATTATAAATTTAACCTCAAAATACTATTTTATCATAATGTGTTAATGGAAAAAAATACTCGAAAAAAACATAAACTTGCGAAAAATTCAACCGAAGATCTGCAAGGAAAGTTTTTGTATTTTAATGAAAAATACAAGGACATTTGAAAGATATTTGAATTGTATATGCTTTTAAACACTAATCTAGATCTAGGCGTGAGCGCACCGCCGTAGCTGAGGATTCGATTCTCACCCAGTGCCGTTCTTCAACAAACATGTACAATAGATTTAGATGTTTTATTCTTAGAAATCGCACTCTGTTGTTGTAGGTCCGTACGTATGGGTGAATAAACGAAGGCAGTTCTCTTACGGATTTTGTCGATTCGTACCAAAACTGGGCGGTTAAATCGCTTTGTTCGACTTTGTCGTATTTCGGCAAAGGAAGGGTGAAATCTCTGTCTGCGCCTATTAGTCCGATGAATGAATGGTGAGGGGAGCTGTAGCACAGAATCCCCTTGGGATTTTAGAATCAAACTTCTTAAGCAATGCTATTTTTTAATAAAACTAGACACTATGTTTTTTGTGAAAATAATTTGTTTTAAACCAAATTTAAGAAGCAATTTGGATATATCAAGCATCCATGCTGTCGTCATGTTTTGGTGAATGTGTGACCGGAGGCCCATTGATGTAGGGATGATGGTTATCGTGGTAAGTGTGTGAGTCTTACACTGCCAAGATGATTATCTTGCATTTCAATGTTCCATTATAGTGTAGGTCACCATACTGCATTATCTGCATTGTGAATAGTGTGTTTTTTTAAAAATGGTTTTATCGATTAAGAAAGAAATTTATTAAATAGTTATGGTTCTGTAACGATATTCTATTATCTTTGCAGCACTCAATTATATTCCTGAGATAATACTTGAATGTGTACGCTTGTGCTTAGAGGTAAACTACTAGAGAATTGTGGGACCACCTTGCGATTGTTGTACGTTGCTAAACGCCTAGCTGTTCATTATGTGCTCCAATTAAATTTAGTTTAAGGTACCAAAAATCCTATTTTAGCATTAGATTTTCTATGATTTATATGAATAATTTGTGGGTTTCGTTTATTTTACAGACATTACAGTACGATAATTTCAAAGACTCAACATACGGCTTCAGAAATGAAATTATTAAGATTATATTATACTTTGAACTTTCAAAATTGCTTCTAGAATTAGGTTCTATGATAAACTAACTATTAATTTTAGAGGCTTTAACACTTCTAAGGCAGTGATAGATCTGTGAGATTTGCGTTTTCAAGTATTATACTGTATTTTAACATCATGAAACTTAACACCTCTAAAGTATAAAGATTTAGCAAGATGAGAGGTTTCATTGTACTTATTTTTACCGTATCTATCTACCAATCAATCAATCTAAATAAACCATTGTGTGAGAGTACCCTGAAACTTGAAGCTAAGACACTGAGATTATTTTAGATGAGATACTTTATCTGGAACGTTGCTTGTTACACAAACAACATAATAAAACAAGAGTTCATTCATAGAACGATAACAAAAAGTAAAATTACTGAACTTATACATTTTAACCTAAGACATGTGATCTCATTTACGTTTGTGAGTTGATAATTTATGTAGTTATTACAATACTTTATATCTTTATTTACTTATTAACGAGTTTTTTCCATGTTTTTATTGCCATTATCAAATATATTAAATACATTACTTAACTTTGTTTATATCACGTTTCGACGGTTTTACACGATTCGTAGTATCAGGTAGATTGAAATATTTATTTATAGAGTACAACCAAATGTTCTAGAAAATGGCGTACTCCTATCTTAAAGGTCATCAATATGATTATATCTTTTGAGTAGCAAGTGTCCATGAGCGTGGTAGTCACTTTTACATGAATAACAACATGTAACAACAACACGAGCTCTTCCAACTGATCCCATCCTCTCCGTTCCTCTACAGGACAACTCGTGCTGGCCTTGGCAGTCACCATTTCAGAATGGTAGACATACGCTCCCGAACTAAACGGTTCGGCTCTTCCTTTTTGTGCAAATCAGTTAAAGCCTGAAATTCATTACCAACGCACGTGTTTCCCTCCCACTACGATCCCGGATCCTTTAAGCGGGGCGTGAAAAATCATCTCATTAGGCCGCCATAGCGTGGGTAGCCATATTACACTGTCGTCATTCGCAGTGAGTAGCGCGACCACCGATCTTGGATTCTATTCCTGGTCTCCATCAGGAGAATAGAGTCACTTTGGTAGGTTGTAAATGAAAAGAAAATGTAGGATAAGCTTAGATACTGTAATACTTGTGGCATTCTTTAAATAAGAAAACGGAACTGAGAACCAAGAAAGATGAATTAGCGAGTGTCAATCTACGAGTGAATGATTGAAAACACCACAAGACAAAATCTTAAACAAAATCTAAAACGAAATTGCTGATTTACTTGTTAACGATGAATTAGTATTAGTATACTTATCCATTAAATAACTATAAGAGATTAGTTAGAGTTACCATGAATTTTTCCTTGAACTTTATAAAAATAAATGCAATATAAAACGATAAACAAATATATGTATATGTATATAATAGTGATACTAAGCTTTAAATTTAATTTAAATTTAAATAATAAACTATTGTGCATACTAGATTGTTAATTATGAAATAAATTACACGAGTAACTTTTATCGCGTTTACCAAACAAATTCTTAACAAATTCTTGAGGTATTTACATAATAAAATATATACCTATATATATTTATTTTTTTACGCCTGGACTAGGAAGAAATCCTGTATCAGTGTTGTACCATGTAGGATTTGAACTCATAATATTCAGTAAAGTAGAGAGCGTCATGGCGACCGCTTAAACAACTTTTTTTTTTTTTTAACGTGTGGAAACCGTTAAAAAAAAAAAAAAGAAGCGGGGTGGTGTGTCGGAATCGGACCGACTAAAACCACACGGTGTTCCACTCTGCGCCTGACATAGGAGGGATCCGGGAACAGCTGTTATTACGACATCCAGATCCCTCCTAGCGCCTGCCCGCTACCGCGGACACCATCTGCGGATAAACTCTCCTTTTAGGCGACGTACGGCACACGCGGACGTCGCCTCCTCGCGGCTGGCCATTATAGCCGATGGAGGGGAAAATCCGTCCCGTCCACCCGTGGCCACACTCAAGGCGGCATGAGGCGCTGGTACGCGCACCTCCGCCGCCCGGTTCGCCGGCGGTGAATTGGGTCCGAGTGGAGGTTGTCCTCCCGGGCCTTCTCCGCCACCTCCTTCCGCGAAATTACGTTTTCGCAGAAGGTTGCGACCGTGGTAAAACAACTGTCACTACCGACCATGGAGCGTATGACGGCCGGTAGCGAGAGATCTTCTCCAATAACTGCAGTGAAGACCCCACGCTGCGCCACCCAGGCGGAACAAACCGCCAGCGTGTGCTGAGCCGAGTCCTCACTGCAGCCGCAGTGGTGACAGGCGGGACTCAATTCCCTCCTGGCGACCGAGGGCAGATACTTCCCGAAGCAACTATGCCCGGAAAGAATCTGCGTCAGTCGGAAGGAAAGGGTCTCGTGCTGCCGCCCCGCCCATTCGGCGATGACCGGCTGGAGAGCCTCCACGGCTGCAAAGCCAACACGTGGAGCCTCCAGCCGGGACGACCAACGAGCCATCATGGCTCGATGAGCGGCCTCTCGCCACTCGCGTATCTCTTCGGGTGGGGGCCGAATGCTGCTACTCACCCGGAAGTCTGCCGTTCGCCGATAAACTTCGGCGAGCACTTCCGCCTCCAAATCCCACAGGGAAGTTCCGGCCAAGGCGCACGCCGCCTCCGTCGATACGGTGCGGTAACCGCGTATGGCTCTAACCGCCAATATCCTCTGAGGACGCCAGAGGCGAGCCCTATTCTGGGCGGTCAGAGCCGTCGCCCACACCGGTGCACCATACAGTGCCATTGACCGGACAACCCCCGTGTATAGCCGTCTTGTCGCGACGCTAGCTCCACCCAAATTCGGCAAAAGTCGCCCAAGGGCAGAAGCAGCGCCGACCAGCTTTGGAGAAAGCTGTCGGAAGTGCTCGTCGAAGAGCCACCTGCCGTCGAGGATCAGGCCCAGATACTTTATCTGGGCCTGAACCGGTACGAGGACCGAATTGACTACGATAGAGGCGCCGGGTGGCGGACCACGACGGGGCCCGTGGAATAAAAGGGCCTCCGTCTTATTTAGGGCCACCCGTAAACCCAGCGCCTCAATACGCCCGACCACCAAAGAGACTCCCGTGGTAGCCAGGCGCGCCGCCTCTTGAAAGTTCGCTCCCCGGGCCGTAACTAACGTATCATCAGCGTAACAAATTACACCCAGCCCGGGAGGAAGATGACCTCGAAGGGCCCAGTCGTATCCCATGTTCCACGGAAGTGGTCCGAGGACAGACCCCTGCGGAACACCGCACGACATGGGCCGCTGCCTCAGAATACCACCTCGGTCCTCGTACATGACGGTACGCTCCTCAAGATAGTCTGCCACAAGCCGCCTCAGGTACTTTGGCACCCCGTGGTAGTGGAGTGCTTCCCTGATGCAGCTAAATGGCAGACTACTAAATGCGTTGGCAATATCCAACGACACCGCCAACAACACGCCGCCACAGCTCATCGCCTCTTCGGTAACAGCCCTCAGGCGCAACACAGCATCGACTGTCGAACGCCCCGCTCGAAAACCAAATTGGGCGTCCGACAGATCGGGGCCCACCTCGCAGAGGTGCCAGACGATGCGAGCAGAGAGTATCCTCTCAAAAAGTTTACCCGCCTCGTCCAGCAACATGATGGGCCTATAGGCCGCTACCGAATCGGCAGGCCGTCCCGGCTTCCTTAAAAGGACCAGCTTCCCGCTTTTCCAGCACTCAGGGAAGCGTCCGGACGCAGACTAGAGTCCAGGACTTCCCTGAGGCGGTCCGACATGTGTTCGAGGGCTCGGGCCAGCACTCGGGCAGGTATCCCGTCCGGCCCGGGGGCGGTGTTTTTAGAGCGAATCCGTAGAACAAACCGCCCCTACCTCCGATTCCCGAACGGGTGGAACATTGTCCTCGTTCCCCCCGTCGTCTCCGACCATGAAAGCCATCGACGGGGGTGTGTGTTCCACCCGCTGCGGGAAAAGGCCCTCGATCACTTCCCGCAGGAAGCTGGGCTGGAGAGTCTCTGTAAGGGGGGGGCCCGACGTGCGGAGCTTTTGTCGCGCCGCACGATAAGGGCGACCCCACGGGTCACGATCGAGACCCTCCAGCATCTCCTTACGCTTAATTTCTTTGGCGCGGCTGATGGCCAGCTTCAGAGTTTTCCGCGCCTCTCGGTACTCCTCATGAAGCTGATCCTCTTCGCCTTCTTCGCGGTGTCGCCGCCGACTACGGGTGTAGGACCTCCGGGCACGAGTACAGGCCGCACGGAGGTCCGCCAACTCCTGGGACCACCAGTAAACCTCCTTCCGTGGAGGCCGACAACCTCGTATGCGGGGCATGGCCGTATCGCAGATCTGCGTAACCGCATCGCGGAAGCGACCAGCCCCCATGTCAACCCCCTCGGCCGGGGCCTGCGGAGACAGCCAAGAGTGAATAATGGCCGCCTCCTCTAGTAGGTCCCTATTTAATTTGGCTACAGCCCACCGCGGAAAGCGAGAAGAACGCCGCGCCGCGTGACCCCTACTGGGGTCCTAGGTCCGGGAGAGCTCAAATCGGATGTAGAGGTGATCCGAGAGCGTCTCAACCTCTTCCAGGACGCGCCAGTTCCTTACTCGTGCGGCGAGGGCAGGGGTAGCGGACGAAAGGTCCACTATCGACCCTCCCTGCTGTCGCACGCACGTGTTTGTGGAGCCCCTGTTTAGTAAACAGAGGCCCACCGAGGCCGCCCGCTCCTCTACGGCCTCGCCCCTAGCGTCCGTCCTGGGGGAACCCCACGCAATGGATTTTGCGTTGAAGTCCCCCAGCACTAGGACGTGCCCAGACGCGTCTCCAAGCTATTGAGGAAAACCTCGAAGTCGCTCAAACTCCGGTTGGGGGAGAAATATATACCATATATGGTAATCCCCCCCCACTCAGCAGCAACATATCCAGAGCCCTTGTCTCTTAGCGACAAGGGCGGGGAATGAGCCGCCATGGAGCCGACGACTGCCACGGAGCCGTCCCGGTCACCCAACCAGTTTGGACGGGGAGGAACATAATAGGGCTCCGCAGCTACAGCAACACCAATCGACCACTGCGCCATGGTTTGCAGAAAGAGGTCCTGCGCCGCGGCACAGTGGTTCAGGTTCGTCTGGACAAGGAAGCTGGAGACCTGATCCATTAAAGAATCATCTCTACAGCCCCCTCCAAAGGCGACGAGGTTGACGCACGAACTACGTCGGAGGCAGCCTGGGCCGACTGGCTAGCCTCCGACGCTTGCCGAAAACTGCGGCAAGGCTAATTCGGGGTAATTTTTAAAGAGGTTTTCTTCCTCGCAGTCCGGGCGGCTAAGCCAAGACCCTCGCCTCCCATTGGAGTCGCGAGACGCCAACTCGGGACTGCGATATGTCGACGGCGGCAGGGAGATTACGTCTCCTGATGCCTGCTCGGTGGCAGTGTAAGTGCACACCGAGCCCGTCCTACCTTTTCCACCGCTGAGCGGAGGAACTCCGACCCCAAATCGGGTCCCACCATCGTGATTTTTTGCTGAGGTTTTCCTCCTCAATGCTCCGAAGAGCGAAGAATCAACAGAGGATTCGACAGACACGCCCGCTCTGTTGGACCAAGTCTCGGCCGAATTGCCGAAGAAAATGGCTTCCTCTTCGTGCTAGAATATTAGCCGTGGGCAGTGATGAACAGCACCATCGCCAACGTTTCCAGGGTGCACCACGTGGAGGTTTTCTAGCCCAGCACCCCGACCGCTTAAACCACTAGGCTAACCGTGCAGTCAAATTGAGTACATTAACACGAATAATGTTGCAACATATTAAAATCAACAGTTAATGTTGCCCATAATAATCAAGACTACAGCACGTTATCTTTAGAAAATGAACTGAAAATTTTGTTACGGCTTAATAGTTTGTTCACAAAATTAAGGGTTACCTACACTATTGAGGATTCGTTTTTCAGGAGCCACCTTCCAAGCGTTTAGAATTTCTATAGTATTTAGGGTCAAAAAGTTTAGACTTACATTTGGTAAAGCCCTGGATTCACAGAATTAGGATTTTAGAATGATTAGAAACCACTATTTTCTTATTTTAATATCATTTAACTACATTTTTTGCATGTATCCATTACAACTTATAGCTCACTAATTAGCCATTCTATTTTCCTCTTAATTAATCTTGGATCTCTGTTTTATCTTTAAGTAATTACAACAAGCTCGGTCCGGTAATACGAGCAAGGAGTAAAGTTTCATATCCTACTCAACAAATATCTAGTGATCTTTTGGAAAATTGCTAGCAAAAATTACCAAAAAACTTATAGTATTTGATTTTAGATTTTAATCTTGTTTATTTAGTAAGGAATCCTTACTAACCCCTAAAAATATATTTCAGTCCTTAAAATGTTTCAAAAAATTGCTATTTTCTTTGTGTACTAACTGTTCATAAAGCTGATATGCAGTCACGTTTTGGCGACGTTAGTCGAAATATTTCTTCATTGCAATTTATTAATTGGTTTTAGTTTATGGTAGGTACAGTGTTGATAAGAAAACTCGGTCAGCTCTCCACTGTTTAGTTAAAAAGTTAGTCATAAAGGTGTAAGGTAAATAAAAATACTTACTACTAGCCAAATTATGGTGAAATCCATCAGCTCTATTTGAAATTCGAATGAAATTCTAAACTAGAATTGAGAATTCTACGAACCCTTTTCATAAAGTGAACATGTTTGAACCAAACACAAGTGACGCGACTAAAGCCAGGGGAATTAGACCAATTCACTAACCCTAAACTCATTGTCGGAGAGATTTAGGACCTGTATTCCAGCAAGAGGCGATCAATTCAAATGCATTAAATGTGTTATTTTGCACTCGATAGGTCCTGGTAAAAAACGATTTTTGTGTAGGATCTCATTCGTTTTTCTGTCAATCCGTAAAATCAATTTATTTTGAATGTGTTTTACTGACTGAGTTGAGTTTCGGTATACATGTCAATGTTTGTGGCCCAAATAGAAATATGCTGCATAAATAAATAGACTTCGAAAACGATCAATAATTTATGTATAAATATGTCACGGAGTAAAAATTACAAATGTAAATGTTCATAACTTTAAAATCAAGGGTTCTAAAGCTACAAAATTTTTACGTATGCATAATAGAAATTGTAAAATTTGTGTGCGAAAGTAGATTTGTTGCCTAATAAAATGTAAAATTGAGCAATTTGATAGATAATATTGGACATTCCTTTCTTTTAAGATTTTTAAAGTATACATGTCATTGTATACTCCAATTTAAGGCTGTATTAGAGAGCTAATTAGGCTTAAATTGTAAACAAGAGAAGCGATCGAAGCAGGTGTTGATTAGGGCTTATAACTTTCAAAAGATTACCCTTGTTTTGCAACATGCATCAGAACAAATGAAACTTGTTTAATTCTCACTAAAAACGTTCAATTGAACAAGGTATCAAGTCTGCGTTTAGTACGAAATGTCCTCTTGTAAATGGTTCGTGTTCTGTATACACAAAAAGTTGTTATTGTTATGTAAATAAGACTCTTTGTACACCTTTTTAAAATAAATAGACCCCACAGAAGCATAATGAATTTGAATAATTTAATATATCACTATTGAAAAAGTGCGCAAATGTATAAATTTTTGAGCAGTATTTACTATAAAGTTTGAAAATTTTGTAAAAATGAGTAGTCATGGTACGAAAGTATATATAATGTCAGTTCAAGTTACACTGGAAACTGAAATAAAAAATACATTCAAAATTGCCGTAATTCAACCATCAAACGAACTATTGCCTAATATAAATAAGTATCACATCTGCATCCTTAAAGTGAACTTTCTCGATTCAATTACTACTGAGGGTCAAAGAGAGACAGAGATAGTATTATTTCGTAGGCGGTTTAAATGTTAAAGGTTTATCATAATTGTCTGTCAGCGCCAAAATAAATGCCTGTGGCATTACGTCTTCCTTTGTACAAAATCTCCGACCTCAAAGTACTATTTGCAAATTGAACTTGTTGAGTTCATAACGTGATCCCATTTTAGTAAAAAAATTGCAAACAAAATTGTATATAACTCCTTTCACATAATTAATTATTATTACAGACATTTTCCCACACAGACTATTAGCCCCAGGGGAATATTCACATACACTAACGTCAGTTATTCTGTGTTTGTGTTGTACTTTCTCACAAAGCTCTAGTGATTATAGAGGCTTTATTACTTACAGAGTGAAGGCTTTTAGAATGTATATTTTTTTCTGAAAAACGTTAAACATGGATTGTGGGTGCTTGACAATAAGTGCTTGATTTATTTAACCCATTCCAGAAATCAGCGCAGAGATAGTTACGTATAGTCAAACGTTCTTTACAATTTGTTTTTATTTGTTAAGTATTAAAATAAAATATTAACGTTCTTTCTTCTTCTATTTATTTCAAAAGCATTATTAATAAAATATGTATTCAACAGAGTATATTTTGAATTCGTTTCTTTTCTTCTTTAGTTACAGAGTTCGGACTCGGTTCGAGTTAAACGTATGCGGCCTTGACCTTTTGAGGATTCTTTACACCCCCAAGTCGACCCGTATAAGTGATTTCCTTTTTCCATTGTTCTCGCTTTTTGCCTAACTTGTCCTTTCAATATACTGTACATTTTAAAATTCTAAAGGGCCTGGTTAGTTGTAATCGAGTTCCCCATTGTGATGGCACTAATTTACAGATGGTGAAAATGGGAGGGCTTCGTTATCATCATCATCAACAGCCTCTGTATAATCTGCTACTAGATATAAGCATCTCAATAGGAAGAAGGTTTTGGCTTACCACCTGGCGATACGGATTGGTATAGCGTTTGTGAAGAGCTTTTCCCCCTCTTTGTAGTCAACAGCACTGCATGATTCACTCTCTCAGTGGTCTCTTAAAACACTCATGAGATGAACGAGGTGTTGATACCTTGTATTCTTAATGGAATTAAGCCTGAAAACTGGCGATGAGTGTATCTTTTTTTGTTAAGCTCTAGTCTACTTTAGGCGCATTGAAAAACTGTGAATCAAATGAAAACATCTAGTGATATTTATTCCATTGTCACATTTTACTACCTGAAATCTCCCCTAAATTGGCGTTTTATAATCCTACATGCGTCATTAGAAATAAATGTAAGCAAAATTTTGTATTTTATGAAAATAATACAGTAGACTGTAATTTTAAACAAAACTTTACCATAATTGTTTGAAAAGGACATAGAGGTTACTCGAGGCATTACATTATTGTAATAAATTTAAACTCAACCTGTACTGTCTATTTTGGACTTGAGTAGGTATATATAAACTTATATATAAATAACATAAAGGATCATAAAATGCTGTTCGTGAAATGAAATATTATTTAATAATCTCAAATTTAGTCTTCATCGCAAAATCCGCCCTATTGATCGCGGGCCAATATAGCCAATAGCCTGCCAGGTAAAAGGTCACGGGTTTGAATCCGACCTACTGAACTATGGTACAGGCTGGTACTTATCTGTAGGAGTTAATGGGAATATTGGTAATTTGGAACGCGTTCAAGGAGATAACTTATTGAGTGATGTGTCGAATTGTGACCATGAGTTAGAATATTTCTATTTTAGAAACAGGACTTTTACGAGTATCAGTGGTATTTATATTTAAAGTTAAAGATAAGATGTTTTAAATATACAGAACAAACAGTTCGTAGAACAAATGCCTGTGAGGGAAATGTCTATAATAGAATATGCGTGGGACATCGGCAGGAGGGTGCAAGGGGGTGCAATTGCAGCCCACTGTCAAGTGAGAAAATATTTAATATATAATATTTTTTACCTGATTAAACAAGTGGGTGTGTAATGTTCTTCGAGTGTATGTAAGTATTTTGGTATGAGCATTTTGATAGCACGTGACACAGCCCAGAAAGGACTTGATAGATTTTAGCAATGAACGTGACAATAAATTCGTGAAAACCGCACGATTGACATACTATACTGATGTATTATTTTTATGAGAAATCAACAAAGTCAATTTTATATGGCAATTTTATAAATGTAGAGTACAAAGAAGGAGTAGTGAGTTCTGAAAAAATTGTATTTCAAAAATTTATAAAAACAAGTGTAAAAATATTATATTTTCTAAGACCATTATTACTCTGAACATTTGAAATTGCCGAATACTACTCACCGTACTACAGCTGTACACTGCCCTTATTCTCGTTGGTACAAGTGGTCCCTAATTTTTCTCTTCCTGCGTTTCGGTGGCCCGCTTCAGAATAATGAATTTCTTTACTACTATTTTTTGCGTGTACAAAATCACGGCTTCGGTTTTTTTGGCTTATATGTAAAGTACACGTAGTTGCCAGAACGTTTTGGATTGCTCGAATGAAATCTGGATCCGAAAGTCCAGCCCGGCTCAATCGTCGTATACTCATTCTTCCACACACTTACACACATTCAAATATTACCAACACTTTACACCGTCGGTCAAGGACATGGATGAGTAGCTAACCTAAAACACGGTAAATACCGGTTTAAAATATGTACAAAGTCGGGTAGCATCATTGACACTACACACTGATGTGTGATTTTGTTTTATAATTAAAAATTACAGCTTTTGAGTCGTATTCTTATTCAACAACATTTTTACTGTAGTGATTCATTTCTGGTTGTTTGATAATAGTTATTAAAATTATACTATGTTTATAGTAACATATTTTAAAAGTATAATTTAAAGTAACGCTTTTTGACTATTTAATCTATTTGATTAATTTTGGAAATGATTGATATTGTCTAGCGCTTATATTTTGTTTTTTTTTAGACATAAGTTTGATAGATGAATATAGTTTTTTGTAATAAGAAAGCAAATTAATTTAGAATATCATAGATGTTCATTTGTTTAATCTTTATGTCATCTTTATTCCGGTTTTTTTGTAGTCGTTAGAGTAGTAATAATAGGTTTATGAGATCAAATTACGCAACATTAGTTAATTACTGATCCAGAGCAATTTCTAAGTACGACAACCAATAAGGATAACATTCGGAGGTATACGAGTACAATTTCTTAGTACTCATTGTTATCTACTTTTTGAGATATTTTTCTCAGCTTTCCGACGTGTTATTATTTTCTATGTATTCTTTTATTATTGTGTTAAGTTATTTTTTGAATTGAAACGGAGGACGTCTACAGAATGATACCAAATTTGATAACTGAAACTGGAGGAGGAATATGAATTTTTTGGCAAGGTGATGAACAAATTCGAACAGCAACCTGTACGCTATCAGTTCCAATAAATTTATTATTAGAAAAAGAATAGTCTTTTGCTGCAAACTCTGAGCATGCACAGAACGTTAGCCTCACGTCTCCTATCATTGAGCGGTTCCACGTCTTCATACGTCGATCGTAGCGTGCATAATATAAAATACCAGCGTGATATGAATTTGACATAATATTTATCCACATATTGTTCATATATAATTATATATTTTATATTGGTTAATACGTAGATGCATCTGTATCGTACTTCTCTAAAAATAATTCTGGTAACGCCCATTGATATACGGTATTCCTCGCGTGTGTATTTTAGAGATGCTCAAACAGTTTTACCCCAATAAGATCCTTTATCAAAACGTGAAGGGACAATTTGGGCTTGGAATATGGTGACTGTTACATACATATTTATTAAAATCTTTTTAATTTCAATTACAACTTCTTCGTTACAGCGCTAGATTTTATTCTTTGTTATTCTTTTAGATTTAAATAAAAGATAGTTCTCTAATAACATATAATAACATTTTTATACCAAGTACGTTGCGTTTCAATTAAAGACGATTTGCAACATAAGTCAGCAAACTATTTTGTGGTTTAGAAATTAGATCACTTTTTTTGTTTTCAACATTTACAATAACATGTGTGTTCATAATAGGCTTCAAAAAATCTCTCAACGATAATACAATGATCTCAGACCTTAGCTGTATATGCGGCACAGTAATGTTACATATTGCCGCTTTTACTAAACTCTAAACGAACGCAATAAGTTAATTATTGCTTAGTTTTGGTGTGTTCGTCATGACACACAGAAACAGTGGGAAAATAACATTAACGTGGACACAAGATTTTGCGTTGTAACGAGTCATACTATTTTTTATTTAAAGTGTTAATATTAGCTTGTGCTGTGTAGTGTGCGAAACTAAATACATCACCATTTTTTAAATGATTGCATTATTGATATCAAATATTCTGAAATGATACATTACTACCTTATGAGAAACACCATCAAAATTTACGGACATATAAGGTATAGAATAGATCGTGTATGTGTGATAACTGACGAATTTTGGTAAGGGCGGTACATATTACAAGACAACCAAAATACCTATTTGTTAAGACATGCAAGGCTGCTGTCTACAGGTGGACGATTCCTATATGCAATGGTGTTCTAATTTGGAATTATTTTGAAGCGAAGTTCCTTATCACGTGGTACACTGGCTAAAGGGGCTAGGCGAGCGTCACGCAAAATCCTCACGACACTAGTGACAAGCCACGTGACGCGCGCGTCTCCTGTGT
Organism: Hypercompe scribonia; assembly: GCA_949316085.1. NCBI lineage: Eukaryota > Metazoa > Arthropoda > Insecta > Lepidoptera > Erebidae > Hypercompe > Hypercompe scribonia. The sequence goes on along the minus strand of OX438968.1, from coordinate 22,167,734 downwards.
ATGCGTACATTGTTTTGTCGTGTTCGTGTGCATGTATAATAGTTTTAGTCATTTTATATATTTATATAATAATTAAATTTAAAACAAAATGTTTATATTCATAACTTTAAAAAACATTGATTACAATTTTATTAGCAGTCCTTCACTTACTTTATTTACCATTTAATTCCTAAATATTGTTAAATTATTTAATTATACCTCCTAAAGTACTTATTTTAAAAAGAAAGGAACTTCGTTTCAATCGGGTGTCCCACATGTGACACCTCAGACATTTTTTTTATTGTATTGGATTTCTTCTAAATTTGTATTTCTGTATTTTTACTTACTTATGTGTTTTCCGTTATGTCGCTTTACGGGATATCTCTCTGAGCGCCTTACATACATATATTTAAACGAATACAAAACCCTGTCGTAATTGATCATTGACATATGGATACCTGTAGTTTTATGAATCAGTGTCACTATAGTCCTTTTTGATGTTATATTTCTTTTGGTGCATTAGGAAAAAATGATAAGGTTAAATTTTTATAATGCGCGCGCACACCGTCACGAAAAACCGACACCATTAAATAAGCTAGTCAACATTTTAGTTTTTTTATTATTTATTATGTATAAATATTTCTTTATGATATTCAAATAAAATTAAACTAAATATTGTGTTGAAAATAAAACTTTCTTCAAATGTATTCATTTCTTTTCTTTTTTCTATTATTAGTGTCATTCTCTTTGCAAACAGGATAATGCGAAGGATATTTTTTTTAGAAAGATTTTTATCTTGTTACGCCTAAAGAGTATAACTTCTAAAGTGCTTATAAACACACACACACACACACACACACACACACACACACACACACACTTTTTTTAATGATGGAGTGGAAAATCCTTGCCAATTGTGTTGACCATGTTATTTAAGGTGTCCTCTATGATCAACTCCTCACCTAGCCGGTCCTATAGAGTATAGAGTAGAGGACTACAACGTCTGCTAATCCCGCCGACGTCCTCTATAGTCGGGATTGGCTCTTCCGATCCCGTTTATCGGTATCCTTCTGGAGCATTACAGCTTCATAGAAAGAGACCACTACATCCCAGCCTGCAGCATGACAGCAAAGACTCCTGGTGGGACAGGTCGACTAAGATTTCATGTTTCGACGCTCACATTGTACAATCTTTCAGCGTGTACTGCGTAGAGTCCCAAGCGGACTATTGAACATGATATATCAATAAAATTATTTCAATGAATCAAATAAATATATGTTTTATGGCCACGGGAGCATTATTTTTATTTTATGGTATACTTTTCATTGACGATGTTCCATACATTAACTATACTGATTAATAAATAATTTTTATTATGAAAATATATATAACCATTATTTGTTATACTTATATATGTATGTTTTCGTAATATAAAATCATAAAGTCTAAAATTAGATTCAAGTTTATAGATTGATTGTTAGTCTCTTTATTATACTCTAAAAACACAATGCAATGCATGATATTTTTATACATGTAATATAAATTCAATATTATTTATAATCTTTTTAAAGAGCATTGAGTAAAAATTTAACATTACTGCTCTGGATTAAGCTGCAGTTTGTGCGACTGTAAATAATAATAATGTTATGTGACTAGTATTCAAAGCTCACGGGTTTATTTATCTACTTTTTTGTTTTTTTTTCTAGTCGCTTAGTTTTTGGCAAGATATCATATCAGTTAACAAATCACTGCCAGACATATACCTCTCCTTATCAAGGAGGTCGGAGACAGTACAACACTTTAATGTAGATGTCGTGCAAATTCTGAGTTCTTTTTTTTCTAATGCTGAGATTTAGCTAATGTGTGAGCATACACATCAAAAAAACCTCATTTAGTAGACGTTACCTGTGTATCTGGGATGTGTACAAGGTAGAAATCTAGTTAAAAATACATGATTACAAAGTGTAGTGCAGTATAAAGGCTCCTATTAGCTAGGGACGCCGATTATGTCACGTAACGATCGGGTTTTTTATTATTAAAAGGATTTCTAATGACCAGCATATACCTATACTTGAAGTAGTAAATGGCACTGGTCGTAGGAATTACTATTTGAGTACCAATGAAATGTGAGCTCGACAGAGTAAGTTCCTTTGTTACTCTTGTTTGAGCAATTTTTACACCATTAATTGTTCTTGATTGAAACATTCTTGCAAACATTCTTTGTAACTAAAAAGTAATATTTGACTGCGCAGTGATGATTTCGTACATATCTATCATCATCATCATTCCAGCCACTGCTGGACGTAGGTCTCCCCCAAGGTTCCCCATAACTGCCGGTCTCGTGCCGCCCACATCCTACGGTTTCCCGCGACCTTCACCAGGACGTCGGACCACCTTATGACGACTGTCTACCAACCCAACATATTTATACATTACTATTTTATTGAGAAGCAGTAATCATGATTGAAAGGCGTATAACAACTGTCATGAAAAATAAAAACTGCTTTAGTTAAGCCGATTCTGGTATATACGGGGCGGTGTTAATAACAACCTTTTTTGAGGTTTTACTAACTTTAAAGTAAAACCATAGAATTTCTAACACCTGGGCAAATAAGCTTGGTTTGATAAATCGGCAATAAATTTTACAGGAGTTCTAATGTAAAGTAATATTTCAGTATTTTCACACGAGATCCAATTATAATTGTGCTACGCTAGGTTTGACGTTCAATGAATGCAAGGTATGGAACGAACTCTATTAAAGTCAAATGGGTACTATTGTAAGAGTTGATAGAAAGATAGCTGGACAGATTTTTTTCAACGCTGTATTACAGAGTTGTAAGAGAGTGCATAAAATATCAAATGTATAATGTATAAAGGGCGGTCTTGTTGCTAAAAGCAATCTCTTCCATACAAGTTCTTTTGACTGCACGATTCGGATTCAGATCTTACATGGGACAACACTTTGTGTGATTCACAAATTGATGTTCTGAGTCTGGGTGTTCTTTGTGTCCGTCTCTTGTATATTTGTAAAGTCCACCCGCGACACAGGATTTATTCCTTAAGCGGGTGTGTCATTTTTAAAATAAAGAAAAAGAAAAATAAAGTAAGAACCTTAGATATCCATTCTAAGGTTCTTTCTTTATTTTTTTCTTATTCTATGTTAAAACGTTTCGGAGAGAGTGTATTAGTTGCTAATGAATTTAATTAGAAACATATGTTTTTATATCTATACATGTACACACATATATTTATATACGAGTATAAATCAAACATACATACTCTTCGCTATAATCTTGCGTTGTGTTTCTTTGTAGACAACTATGGTTTAATATTATGTAGGATAGCCATATCTTAGAATCATGTGAAATATATGCATATAAATATTTATCATCGAGTGATATCATTGCCTTGCATATTACAACTGAGTGTCAGCAGAGTTATTAGAAATTATAGCGCCGTTCGTAGTGATCAAGCTGGCTTGATGTAAACTAGACTTACAAGTAAACAATATAATCAAGTTATATATGTTATTGCATTGTATACATATTACAAAAACATCTTTGAACTATAGCAGTAAATTTACTGTTGCCATACAGTTCAATGATATTTTAAGTTATCTAAGGCAAACGTGCAGAATGTGACTACCGACGCCCATGAATAGTCAATGGACATATAATTCAACAGGCACGAGTGAATTGCTGCCCTTGGTGTGTCTCTTCCTCGTAATGGGAGGAGAGGTTGCTTGAGTGCCAGTAGAAATTTAGTTCCAAGGTCCCACGGCTGAAAAATGGTTCTTCTGCGAATGAATAAGGATATTTGAAAATTAAACACAAGTTTGTTTATTTATTTTTTGTGCTCGCACACACCAACTGCTGTGTCGTCGACATGATTGAAAAGCAAAATACCTGAGGAATATCTGAATTGACGAAATTTACATTATTCTACTTTTATAGTAGGTAAATAATTATGTCATGTTTGTATTGGATTCATCTAACCGGTTCATTTAAGACTCATTTGGCTATTTCAATTTACATTGAGTATTATTTAAAAGTATTCTATTCTCAGACAAAAATTTCCTTAAAATCATGTGTATTGCCATTAAAATGAAAATTTATAGGGTTAAAAAAGTACGATGAATTTGAAATAAGGTTTTAATAGGATGGTCATTGTAGATAAAAATGCACTCAGCTTGTTATTGATAAGGCAGTGTTTAGTACGTGGAGATAGAGATAGATCACAGATGATTTTAATCATTTTTTGAATTAATTTATATTATGGCGTCCATTACGATGTTATTATCTCATAGTTGAGATAATAACATCAATTATTAATCATTAATTAGTAATATCATATAGCAGAAACACTATAGATATACAGACAGCTAAAATGTCAGTTTATGAATTTAAGAAAATATTTTGTAGAACAATAGCCGACGTTTGAACTAATTTTGACTTATAATAATGTGGGAGTGATGGTAGTAAGTAAATTAAGTAAAGACTTATTATGAAAATAATCATATTGTCTTTGTAAGTAAGTCTGAAAGTCATCAAACAAGAAAGACGATTCAAAATATGATTATACAAAGTTTTCGAAGTAGAAACAAAGTATCCAGACTTGAGTAACGAAGTCAATTTAAAATTCGAAACCGACGGCGGTAACCGGGTACTTCTTTATGACAACTGTCTAAGAGTTAAGTTTCTATTTACATAGTTACTATACATGGTATATTTTACTCTTAGAGCTCGTAATGACTAACAAATTTACATAAATCTTTAAAAGGCCTGCTTCCAGAATTCATATCGAAACTTTCTCAGAGCCTTTTTGACAAACTAGTTTGGGATCGGTTTCAGTCTACTATCATACAGCTGTCCTTCAGACTTCTACAACCCAAGTTTGGTAGGTAGTAGAGCCACGCTGATTTCAGCACGAACGGGCCGGCTCGACCGGGGCAGTACTACCCTTCCACAGAAGACTAACCTAAAGCGATAGCATCTGTGTTATCGTGTTTCGTTGGTGAATATGAGACCGGAGGCCCATTGATGCAAGGGTGACAGTTATCGTGGTAACTGTGTAAGCCCTGCACTGTCACGATGACTGTCATACCTTTTACGTCCCTAAGCGAGGTGTAAAAAAGCATCTCACAAGATCGCCATAGTGTGGGTCACCATACTGTATTGTCTGCATTTGTAATGAGTATGGTGACCACAACTCTTAGACTCTGTTCATGCTTTCCATCAGGCAGAGTAGAGTCACTTTGGCAGGCTCTTAATATAAAAAAAAAAGTACCAGGCGATATCGAAGTTCTGTAGCAAGAATATCGTCTTTAGGGCTTTAGACTTTTTAGGGCTCCAACTACTCGTAACGATTGCTAAAGATATTCAAATGACAATTGGGTTCGACGCGCGACGGCTTTACGTGGTCGCCGAGATACAGAAAAATCGTAATATGTTAAGAATGGACACTCATCCTTAGACTAAACAGGGCAGAAATGCTTTATTTTACAATGTGTTGCCTACTTGTCTATCATTTAACCACCGAGAATTTCTATTGGCATAAATAAAAAAATGTTAACTAGTCCGTGGACTGAGTTCACAGCAAAGAAACAGTTTATTTCGATTGTATATATTTCGTTTCCAAATGACAGAAACGTTGCCGCAGGAACCCTTGTAATTCTGGATGTCGTAATAACAGCTGTTCCCGGATCCCTCCTATGTCAGGCGCACCGTGTGGTTTTAGTCGGTCCGATTCCAACACACCACCCCGCCGTAAACCTCGGTGGGGTGACGGCCCGAGGGGGTTTCCAAACGATACAAAAAAAAAGGTACGCTTGTAATCTGTATAAGTCTATTATGTAAATATTTTGTAGATAATTTCTATAAGCATGTGTTATATCCTTTCTGCCCGCCTTTATTATTTCCAAGATTATTTGAAGTCAACTACTAGTACAAACTAGCTTTATCTGAATACATTTTACATTTACCGGTTCAATATTAATAGGTAATGAGGAATCAACATAGTTTGCCCCGTCTGGGGAGTCACTCATTGTGTTCATCTCTCACTACGGTGCAGTAGTGCAGTAGTAGTACAAAGTGCCTCTCTGATATGCTCTTTGCTGCTCTCAATACATGAAGCTCTGAAAACATGAATAAAATACAAGAATTGTGGTCACCATATTCATTGCAAGCGCAAACAATGCAGTATGGTGACCTAGACTTTGGCGGCCTAGTGAGATGCTTTTTCACGCCCCGCTTGGAGACGTAAAAGGCATGACAGTCATCGTGGCACCGTAAGTCTTACACAGTTACCACCATACGTATCACCCCTGCATTAATGGGACTCTGGTCTTGCACTCACCAACGAAACACGACAGCACAGATGCTGGCGCTTTAGGTTGGTCTTCTGTGCGAGGGTAGTGCTGTGCCGGTCGAGCCAGCCGGTTAATGCTGTAATCAGCATGGCTCTACTACCTAATAGACTAATAGATTGATATTTTAAAGTAAAATAATAAAAATATAAAACTTGTTTGTGCTAAACCTTGTTTATACTAAAATAAATATTGTTTATATACTCTCACAACGGGAAAATGAAAAAAAAAAATATCGAAAAAAACAATCAACTTCACAAAGCCTTTTCTTCTGACTTTTGTCGGAGTGAAGTCCGTCTGTTACTCGGCTACACACTACAAAGATAAGATAATGTTCGAAGGAAAACCTTTTGATGTACAAAAACAATTTATTATTTTATCCTTAACAGATTATACAAGGTTATTTACCGTATCTGGGAGATTTACCTATACAATAATTAAATTAGGTAATCACCGACTCGTATTATATATATTCGAAGCTTTTATATATTTTTTTTTGCAGGTAATTGAAAATTATAATGTCGGCCGTGACGTGTACAAGTTACAGTAAGTCCGTTGAATATCTGCTTCACTTCGGGATTCCAAAGACTGATCTGGGGTTTCACAAAATAGTTACTACATTGTGTAGAGAACCCATAACGGAAGTCGGAGAAGTTTATCTACTAAAGAAGCCGAGCTTGACCGTACTCTTCATGAACTTAATATGAAAATTATTATAATCGTCACGAGCCTTTTAAAACGTTAGAGCCACTTTAGTTCAACACAACCAGTTCAAAGAGATAAAAACCACCTTACGAACTGACTTACATAAGCAGAGAAATGAGCGCAGTCACCAAACTTCAGAGGCTTAAAGGTTTATAATTAAGAACCTTACTTTATCTGATCAAAATTTCATCTAAAACTTGAAAAGAGTGCAAGTCAAAACCATGCCAGTACTTAATACAATGAATAAGTAACATGCCTTACATGTAGCACACTCTACAGAAATTATGTGAGTGTAACTCGTCGTTACGGAGCGGGCATCGGGTGTTAATTTACGGGTCCATTGAACGTGTTTTATATTCAAAGGCTCAACATCAAGAATGTCCTAATTTGTTCGCTTACATTATATATGTCGTTGTTGCTTTCTTTTGGTCTGAAACCTTTCTATATGAATGAGTTTTTGTATTCCTTAAACGTATACGTTAACTAATTAATCGATCAAGAAGTCTCTTTGTTGTTGTAACAATATTGTAGATAAAATAAAATTTAATTGTGATAAAACGTACAATAATATTATTATAAGACATTGACTCCGAGGATACATTGATTGACAATATCTACATTCAGTAGAGCAAACGTTCGATTAAAACACATTAAGAGCTCTTCAGTTTTCTAAACTGTAATATATATATCTATATACGGTTTGACTGCCTCGATGGCGTAGCGGTAGCGAAAGCGACTGCTGTGTTTCAAGGTCTCGGGTTCGATTCCCGGGTCGGACCAAAAGTCTGTATGATATGCACATATTTGTTTAGGAGTTTGGGTGTTTTCTATGTATAGTATGTATGTATTTACAAGAAAAGAGTATATAAGTATTCTATCAGTCAGTCTCGTTATCATAGTATAAGCTCTGCTTAGTTTGAAACTAGATAACGTTGTGTGTTAAACGTCCGAAATATTTATTCATTATTCATATCAAACGTACAAAAACAGATCGTGAAAAAAATTGACCAACGATAATTGTGTCAAAAAAATACAAATATAAAGACATTCCTTCTATACATATGCAAAATCTACTATAGTAATATATAATACAGCATAGGAACATCTAGTAAACGAAAACTATGGTATTTATACAAAGACGGCGTGTGGGGGTAGGTTTTGATGGCAATTAATAATTTTCAAAAGCCGAAACTGAATTATGACGTCATTCATATCATATCACTAGGTTATTGCGTTGTTAAACGAGAAACATGTACTTCTAACATGTCTGTTGAAATCTACCTTTATTTTATTGTGAATGAAAAAAAAATTAATGCTTAACCTGTGATTTTAATTTGAAAAAGAATCTTAAATGTAATTTAAATGATTGTGAAGTGTTGTACCAATTACTCGTGGTTAACTCTCCACTATCAACTATTGTGTCTATTCTATTAGTCCTGACATACCTCATTAATTAATTCAAACATATATTGAATATTCCGCTTTGACGTATATTTACTGCATATACACATTTTGTACGATGATTACCTAGAGAGCCAGAGAACTACACCCACTAGACAATTAACACATGCACCGGATTTTAATGCACACACTATAGCGAAGTATTGTGAATCTAATATACATAAGTATTAGCGTCAAAAAATCGTACATCACTATCACTTAAATCTAAAGTAACTTAAATTAAACTTGCAACTTTATAGCATTTCATTTAGTTTTCCTTGCTTAGAGACGAGATGTTATATTTCTTTGATTTTAAAGAGAATCTTGGATCACCTAGGATATTAAACTTTCAGTAAATCGAGTGCCGCGCCAAAGATCTGTTTACAACTTACAGCTGAGAGAAATTTTGCATTTTAGATTAAGATATTTTAAATGATTTTAGGGTTTGTTATAGCTCAACTTGGTGAGTGGTTTATAGGTGTACTTAAAATATAACCGTACGTAAAACTATACCAACGAGTAAACATGTACTAAAAATTATTATCCAACATTAAAAACGTGAAAGTAACTCTGTCTTGTGTATTCACGGCTAAATCACCTTTATGCTCGATGAAAATTCTTACACTTGATTCTTCTAATATTTCAATCGTTAACTTTAAAGAAGTATAACTGATTAACACATATTTGACTAACAGTGTACTAATGGGTAAGGCAAGTTTTGTTGTTATTGTAATTTTCTTTAGCATCGTCGCAAACGTCCGCAGGTCAATTTTGTATATTAGCACTGTTTACACTGTAATAAAACTGTTAAAATGTTTGCAATATATACGAAAATCTGGTTTATCAGCTATTTCAATTGTATTTTATTAAACTTCACCAACTGTATAACTATTTCTTAAAGAAGGTATAATATCTGCTTGAAAATGTTAGAGCAATTGTAGATCTTATGCAGCAATTTCAACCAAACATAAAAAGACAATAAAATATTAAAACTAATTACACTTACCTTGCCTTATTCGTTCCATGGATTTTTTTATCGTACGGCGCGATTAAGGGAACATAACTCGTAAGACCCGATCACGTTAAAAGTAAGGAAAACTTGAACAAACCCAATAAATCTGGCCAGCGCAGCATAGTAGATTAAAACCTTCTTTTGAACGTAAATTTAGCAGTTAAAAAAATATTTCGGACATTTGACACACAACGGCATTTAGTTTCAAACTAAGCAGAGCTTGTGCTAAGGTAACCAGACTGACTGATAGAATACTTATATACTTTTTTTTTTAATACGAACACATTATACATAGAAAACAACCAAACTCCGAAGTAAAGCTTTGCAGATCATGCAAACATTTAGTTTGACCGGAGAATCGAACCTGAGACCTCAACAACAGCAGTCACATTCACTACCGCTGCGTCACCGAGGCAGGCTAGTTATAGCTGCCCGGTCCACCAGGTTCGGCAACGTGTCCGGTATCACAGATGGCTCGGGCGCCGGAGATCGCAGAACGATCTCCGTCCTCCATAAGCGCAAGTCTGGGGATGATAGGTGAGGCCATCCGTCACCCGAGCAGAAGCAGGCCAGGATGGCAGCGGGACGTGCTACGGAACACACACTTTTGGAGCAGAAAAAGGGTCATCTGCAAGCCGTAGGTAGATGGCCCGAGGTGCGTCGGGGTTTCATTGATTTCCTTTCTAGGGTACACCTGATTCCGCGGCTACTGGTACGTGGAGACGGCGTGCGGTTTTTGGTCGGTACGAGTCCGACATAACCACCAGTAGGTGGTATCCGGGGTGATTTCCGCACAGAAAAAAAAAAGAAAAAAGGCTAGTTATAGCAATGAACTTTTAAAAGCTGTCAAAGGATTGAAAATGAAATAGAATTCATCAGAATAAGACGTACGTAACTATAAATCAAACTATAAAATAAAACAAATACAATTATTCAGAGTTAATTTATTTTAGTACAAAAAGTAGAAAAGGAATTTCAAAAAAAATAAACAGCATAAATTTCAAGCTAGAAAATAAAATACATGTTTGATAACTAGCTTGTAGTTAGTCAAACATCGAAACAACCCAAAAAATTCGTTTCATTTTGTTCGCAACTTTTTAATTTCATCTCACTACAGAACTATAATAAACTAATATTTGTGTATGCAGTGACTCGACGTTCCTTTAAAAACAAATTAGTTGCTTTTATATGCGTAGAAATTTCCGTTTATAAATTTAATATAAAACTAGTACATCTAGAACCACCTGGTGCTGACAAGGCGAAAATCCGTTCATATGAACCGTAGGTATAATAATTACATATCGTGATAACAAAAGACCTTCGGGTCTTTGTTCATGTAAACAATTGAGTCATCGAAAACACGATCCCTTGCTTCACAGTACTTTATTGTTGTGTAACCCTACACTGAAATGCATTAATAATAATTATCACCAAATTAAACCTAAAATACTTACTGTTATTTTAAAAATGATATTTTTTATTTATGAGAGATAAATTATAAGAGAGTGGAGTGTCATAAGAGTGTAGTCTTTTGTATATACGCTTTGAGCGTGATTAATAATAATTCATTGAATTTAGCTGAAAATTATTTGATAACTAAACGCTTCAACAGGAAGCATTGGAGTGTTTGGTCGATTTTACTCGTAAAAATAAACTTACACTGACAATATACATAATGAAATGAAGACTAAATTTTTCTAATTAATTAATACAAGATTATACAGTGTCAGTAAAAATGTACGTATGTATCTCAGTATCCTAGATATGGATATATGTCAGGATCTCAACCCGCGAAAGTACATATATTGAAAATGTCATTAAGGCAGCCTAAGCTGGTATACTTAACAGAGTGTGACGGTTCTTCTTGCCTGAGCATCTTATCATTCTCGGTTGACTTCTTTTATGAAGTTGGACCTACTTAGCTGGATAGTTTGTTTTAGACTTATGTAGTCAGTAACAATTTTTTTTTAGATTCTCCAATTTTTAATGAGGTAGGTGCGATATGAGCATTCGACATAATTTTTTTCCTATCCATGTTCTGTTTAGGACCTATTCATTTAGAGCTCTTACTAAGGTCATTAAACATTGTGCTAAGATGTTCCATGCTTTCAGCCATAACAAGTATGTCATCAAAAATTCAAAGGTGGGTGTTGTGCTCACCGTTCATATTAGTGCCAAGTTCATCCCACTTAAAAGGCTTACAGTATTAAACAGTAATCCACCGCTGTGGTGCAACTCCAGAGATATTACACCTCACTCTAAGTCAATACGTTTCGAGCTCTGATCTTGTAAACGGACTGACATACTGGCGTTTTCATAAAAACACTTCTATATTTCGATGTGCCGTTCGTCAATTCAGCACCATTGGAGAGACTGTTACACAGCTCAAGTCTCGTCCAAATCAAAAACATTCTTTTAGTCCTCAAACGCCAAGCGAAATAGAAGGTTATACTCTTCTGACTTCTGTATAATCTGCCGTAATGCAGGAATGTGGTGCATAGTACTAAAGCCTTTTCAAAAAACAGTTTGTTCGGCAAGCTGGAAGTCGTCAAATCTGACTCTCGAAAACAGTTTATACCAGTACAAATGGCTCAGAAGGGAAATGGGTATATAATTCTTCAACAATGTTCTTTCAAATATCTGCAGAGAAGTTTCACAATTTACCTAGAATTTATTTCCTTCTAGTCGTCTACGCCAATACCATTTCTATTCTTTACCATTGAGATCACTATGATAAAGGGTTTCAACCGTACTTACAGGGAAACGTATCTTAATTTCATGATAAATGCACAACTAAGCATTTGAGACATATTCTATTTTCACCTTACACGTGGCTTAAAAGTCCGATATTGTCGATTTGGACGATAATAATCGTAACAAGTGTACATAAATGACTATTGTTAAACGGAACAATAGCCTTTCATCATTTGTAAACGTATCTATATGTTTGTGCATTCAGCTATAAGAAAGGAATTTCATGTAAGAAAACAATTACGTCAACATACCTGATTTACAAAATTCTAGAATCTGTGCAGTTAATAATATATACGAAAAACTTCCACTCAGCCTGTCATAGAAATATACAATATCAGTATGTAATATCAGTATAATAGTGAAACATTAGACTGTTGCTAATTACCACCCCTTGTTATTTATTTTTGTAATACAATACGTAACAATTTTCTCAACTATCATCTCAGGTTTGTTGTTTGTCAGTAAATATCAACGTACTTAATAAAAAATATACCTTAATAAATTTATTCTCTTAATAAATGTATTAACCAGACTGATAGGTGCGAGAGCCTTTGTGGCCTCCTCAGGATAGGGTATGACTAAGCGCGGCGTTAATTCTGGAGGACACCTGAAATAATATGGTCCGGACCCCCTTCAGAAAACGACGCCTGAGAACGGCCGCCGGGGTAGTTTTTAGTGGAAACACCACGTACACACCTGGTTTCTGCGTCCCCGAGGAGCCAGAGATTCGAAGGAATTTTCACCCCGACAAAAAAAGGCCCAGAAATCACTGATTCGTTACCCTTAGATGGAACTTCGATCAAGCAAAGTCCACTATGAACCAGTTAAGATTCTATTCACGACAGCTAAAGGCAACGAGGAGGGCGTTTTACTAGTTTACCTAGGTGATCCTATTTTATATTGCTAACTTACCTGTCGACATCATTTGGTCTCTGAATTTAGTGTGTTTAGTTTTTGGGAGACCAAGTGCAATATCTTTTGTATCCAATGTTTCTAGTCAAACCTGTGATTGTTTCCTATTTAACTTTACGTAGATAAATCTTTCCAGAGGTTTTAATTTCTATTCTCTGCCAATTAACATCATCTTTTACAAGTACCATGGCCGCCATCTTATTTTATGCTCTTATAACTTTCGAACAAACACTATTTCCATAGCTTCATATTTTCTGATTTATACTAACAAAGAATGCTCAAGCGAGCACTAGAGAAAAATTACTTCACAACCATATCGAAATCTCTTTTGAGTTACCTGAAGGAAGTTTTACTTATGTAAAATCGTTCGAACTCATATGAGTTACTCGAAGACTGCGTCATTTTAGAAAAGGATGGAAAGTAATGTCACTAACATTGTGTTAGTAACTAAGTGTGAACAAAGAGAACTGTATTTTCTATAATTTCTCAATTTATCTGTTCTTATTTTCATAATTAAATGTAACCGTTTACTACCATATGCTAAGGATCCACTATACACGTGCTATTCACTTCATTGTACAGTTCTCAAGTAACTCGTCCTGGTCGAACAATAAGTACTAGTTTGTGACGACAGTTGGCCTTACATCTAGTAGACTGTAGCCCATTATATGTCATAATCCTTACTTTGTGATTATTTCATTAACCTGTCTTTTTTGAGAGTTGTTTATAACTTTTGTGTCTGGTATTTGGTGCGTGACGCAGCTAAGGCCGTAGGTGTCTCATGCGGAAGGACAATCAAAATTTTAATATCCGTTTTCAATAAAACTTAGATACGTTACTATATATCACATCAGATTAATAACCTTTAACAGTCCACTGCTGAATATGGACCTGTCTGCTGGATACAGGCCTGTATACATCAGAGGCCAGAAGACAATCTAAGCAATGAATTTTTCCTGTCAAATTTGCTCCGATCACAGCAAAAACAGGTAGGTACCCTTTGTCGGAAAAACTATGATCACGACTAGAACTTAAATCAAGCAGGCAATTTCGAATCATTCACACTTTCTGAAAAGCATTATTAAATTAAATGTGTATTGTATTTTAAATATATATATAAATATTTAAAGACAATGCCCGCCTTAGCAATCTAATCAAGTCTAATTAATAAATCGTTATTGCGTTGAATTTACATTTTTTACCAAAATTTGGGCATTAATGGGGCTATAATGGACTCAGTGTTGAGTGCAGACTCATGTACATACATCAGGGGAAATCGCAGTGATTTACCAAAGAGCCCTTGGGCTTTAATCGGTTTTCACACGACCAGCATTCAATTAATGAAATCCGGTTCTAAATTACATCAACAACAAGTGATAACTCGTTAGTTCATTACCATTAACAATGTCTACAATTATAAATATACTTTTAAATGCAATTGTTTTACCTAAATTTAACAATATTATACTGAAAAAAAAACATTCTAACAATACAATGCACAAGTCTAAAACATTCATTCAATTATTATTAATACAGGTGATGTTGAAAATTGTGTTAATTTAAGATTAGTCTAAATTATTTAGAAATTTAAAAAAGTATTATCAATAGATAAATAATTTCTGCAATATTCGCTCAAGAAGTCCAATTTAGAAATTCTTCTTTTTTACCTAAAGTTGCTTTCTTCGCCTAGATTTTGACATAAATATTTAATGAGAAACTTACTCTTACATATTAATTTAAATGTAATATGTATTTTCATAACATCCTTTACATGTTTTTGAATTAATAAGCTTAATCTTGTTGACGTTTGATAAAAATCATTTAACTTTTGATGTCTGCCCTATTCGTTCAATTTACTTTCAAATTTGTCGTATGTTCAATTTAAATCATTTCGTTCTAGAACCTGTTTTCACCAATTTTATGAAAGGTTTTCTAGAATTCTTTTAAATTGTAGTCTTTCATTCGGTTATCGGCAGCCTAAACCCTTTTTCTAAAACTAGAAGGTCGCTCAAAGGTCGGTAACTTGTGACTTTTGAGTTTCAGGTCTCTCGTTTGTCACTGTAGCACAAAATTGATGAGTACAATTATGAAATGTATGAGTCTATGTTATTAAAGTCACAGAGTAATATTATCCTTTGTTAAATCAATTTTTTTGTTAAGTAAGTACTGACAAATATTAATTAATCATATCTGTCAACAATATTTTTTTGTTCTTGTTTTCATTTTTAAATTCATTTGTGTCGATAAATTGATACTGTACTATTCAATTTCGATATAATATAAATAATAAATAAATTTATTTATTTATAATTATTCAAAAACCGGTCGCTTAGACCTCTACCAGTTGTATTGAAATTCAAATAGCTCGATGGCCTTTGTGAGAGAGGTCTGAATAAACGAGGAAACTCACTTATTAATTATTGTTAATTGTAAGAAGTCGATGCAATTCTATCAATTCTTACACAAGTACAATAAACAGTATTAGTGACACCGATCAGAAATTCGGCACGAACATTCAGTCAAAGATATAGTGGTCTATATTTATACCTGAAACCACTTTTATGAAATTGAAAATGAAAGACAATAATAAAGATTAAATATATTTATATTTCATATCGAAATAACCAACATCATCATCATCATCTCAGCCAACAGACGTCCACTGCTGGACATAGGCCTTCCCCAAGGTTCTCCACAACAGCGGGTCCCGTGCCGCCCGCATCCAACGGCAATAATATTACATATTTAATATAAATGTAAGTTTATAATAATGTATAATTTGTAATGTCTGTTACTCAATAACATAAGTACGACTGAATAAATTCAAATTCATTTATCATTTATTTTGTACAAACTTGTTACAAGTTTTAATATCATATCTTTTTCTCCTAATTGGCCCAGATGAAACTTGGCTCACATATTGAATTTAACTTGGCAAACCGAAATAAGTGACTTTCATCAGGAAAAATTTACTTGAGTCATCGATTGACAGATCCGAAAAGAGAGTAATTATAAATACTCAGAATGTGGATGGAATATCTGAATTGTTGGTTTTGTCACTATGTGCAAAATCAACTCTTCATACTGATCTAAATATTTATTGCCTTCAATTAATGAAATATAATCTCACCTTTCTGTAAGAGCGTATATAAAAAAAATTATGGTTTGACACTTTAAAAGGACTTACACTCAAAGTTAGCTTGGTATTTCTACTAAAACCAGTGCTGAACAAATACGTATTTTTAGAGTTAAATTTTAGTAAGAATAAAACATGGGATGCTGCACAGTAGTCCTCATATTTTACAAGCCCTTTTAAAAGTCGCTTAAGTGCGAGCATAACATTGTTTCAAACGCAAAACCTTTTATTTTAAAACTGTATTTTATAAACGACATGAATATTTCATGAGTTACAGTACCTACTGTTCTTGCGACGTTAATAATTTTTGATAGTCGTAACAAAATGTAATTTAAATGCAAAATGTTTATAAGACGTCATTTTCTTTTTATATTGAAATTTTTAACACACGAAGGCTCAATAAAGCTTTTGGTTGCCTTTACACGTAGAAAGTATAAATTACATCTTGGTTTTTTAACGTTACTACAACTGTTCTTTACAATTCCACTTACGTTTATGGTCACTCCTCTTCTTCCTAGGGTCGTAGCGTAATCTTTTATTACTAAATACATTACATAATATTATTATTTAATAAATATTCTCTGAATAAAAAAGAGTGTTTAATGTACTCGTATATGTCATTATAATCATGCTTAATTATTGATAGAGCATTTTTGGACTTATCTAATAAGTCAACACTTACCGACTCACTGAAGCTGGTTTGTAAGCCACGTTGCTTAGTGAAGTCGCTTGTAGAGTGAAATATTATTTACAATACACAGGTACTTCGAAAAAACTTAATACGTAATTAACAGTGATAAGACTGGGAAGAGTATGAGTCGGCTACTAATAAATACAAGGAGTGTTTCATTAGCAACTAATTTCTGTTTGCGTGGCTTAGACTATTGTCAGATAGGCAATATTTCTAGTTTTAAGTTCAGTCACGATACCATTTCCATTAATTTAATTGGAAATAGAAAAAATTGAGATAGGCTGAGTTTGTTATACTATTATAAAAAACTATGTACTTTAGATTAGAGACAGATAATTATATTCACACTGCCACATAGCAATATCGCTTTAATGGCAATATAATGAAGAATACATTATTGAGTTTAAAATTTAAAAACCTATTTGGATCATACAATCTTGATAACATCTTAGTGGGGTCTACTTCGATCACTGCCACCACTGTCCGGTATTTAGACAACATGTTTATTAACGTAGTGCCACACACCAAAATAAATGATCTACATTCTCATCATTGTGGACAGATGCACGCATTTGCTATAAAAACAAAAGGGTGGTAACACGAGATATTACTATAGTACCTAAAATTTGTCACTTTGGCAGGCTCTTAAAATAAAAAAAGTAGAAGAAACTGTGATGGGTATTAAAAATTTTAAAAATACTCTGTCCTGTTAACTACCCTACTTAGATTGTAGTGATGATCGTAGTCAATTGTACAATACTCTTTTTGCCATGTTCTCTTTAGAATTCGAATCAACTTCTACTCCCTAAGGGGTTATCAGTCCAGAGTGCTATAAGGGTGCTTTAGTGAATTGGCTACAGCCCTATGTATAGAAAAAGAACAAGTTTTTACAAGCTGTATGAAAAAATAAATTATAACACTAGTATGAAACTTCCAGAACGTGTCGAAAAATATTCTGCTAATTACTGCAAAGGTTAATTATTCAAGACTTAAAGTTAATAATAGTTCTTATAAACTTAAAATAAGCTGGGGATTAATTAATACCGAAACTGCAAAAGCAAATACATATTTGATTAAATCAATATAGTCAGAGGTCCTTGGGGTGTCTGGTCACTATAGGGGTTTCACAGGGCTCCATAATTAGCCCTTTTTTGTTTTTCTTTTATATCAATGACCTTGCCATGACTATGGCTTTTGCAGACTACGATTCACTTATATTTAAACTTAAACGGCAGCTGTTAGTTACTGATGATATAACTAGCACTTTCTCTAATATCCTAAACTGGTTCAATGTTAATAATTTACTTTTAAAAAAAACTAAATTTGGAAGATGTTTTACATTTAATGTCAAACAAGTAAGAACTGATCCCATCCTCTCCGTTCCTCTATAGGACAACTCGTTGCTGGCCTTGGAAGCCACCGTTTCAGAATGGTAGACATACGCTCCCAAACTAAACGGTTCGGCTCTTCCTTCCTGTGCAAATCAGTTAAAGCCTGGAATTTGTTACCAGCGCACGTATTTCCCTCCCACTACGATCCCGGTTCCATCAAGCGGGGCGTGAAAAAGCATCTCACTTGGCCGCCATAGCGTGGGTCGCTGTACTGCACTGTCTTCATTCGCAGGGAGTACGGTGACCACCGCTCTTAGATTCTATTCGTGCTTTCCATCAGTCAGAATAGTCACTTTGGTAGGTTTCTGTAAAAAAAAAACTTGTTCTGATTAATGTGAAGGGGTTAAATTTTGGTGACACCACCAGGTTTTTGGATGTAGCTCTAGACTCTAATTTTACAGTAGGGTCCACACATTGATAGGTTGTCGAATAGACTCAGCTTCTAACATATATACGTGGTTTATAATATTTATCAGTTAACCAATACACAAAAGGCTAGATTTATGTATTTAGCTATTTTCATATAGCTATGTTATTATGTGTGGGGAAATGCTGCTGACACTCAAAGTACCTTGTGTTGCAACTGAGTCACTTGGGCTATTTATAATCTCAATTATAAACAGTTACTGAAGGATTATTTTAAAGATATCACTATCATGACAGTCCCATCTCAATACTTTATGGAAATTTAGTGTATGTAAAGTAAAAAATCTAATATTCACAATGTTTAGCGTCATTTAAAAATAAATATAAACTTGTGTTATCAACAACAAGACAACAAAAAGTAAGCAAGTCTTTTGAATGTCAAGGAGTGCGATTCTACAATAAAACTTCAGACGAATTTCAAGAATTAAGTATTAAAAAATTTAAGTTCTTACTACATAGTTATGTAAATAACAAATTTGCTTGGGTTTGATGCTGCTCATTTAAGTTTGTTGTTTTTTTTTTTAAATTGACAGTCAATTACATGTTGTTATATTTAGCGTTTCGTTTTTTAAATTTCTTTATATTTTTCTTTTGTTTTTTTACGTGAAAGTTATACTACATGGTAATTTCTTTTGTGTATATAAACATCTTTCTGGTGGTTTTAAGTATAGCCTCGTCCTACCAAAATGTCTTGCTGGTAGTTGTGTCATGCTTTGGGTCACTGATTTTGACTTATACCGATTGGTAACAGGATGGCTAAAGCTCGTATGCCATCTGCATGGACAGGCTGACTCAAAATTATGGTCTTTTCTGCAAAAGGCCAACCCAGACTCATCATAATAATAACCAATGTTAATGATCTTAAAAAAATATCTCTATTATAGTTTTGACTTCTCTCTCTCCTTAGGAGAAGAAAGAATCCTTTAAGAAAGAGTCTTAGGAAATACAAGGCCTTCTTGCTGCAAAGTCCCACGCGTATCTGGAAAAGTTTTACTTGCAAAAATAAATATCACTTAACATTTAGAGCATTACACAATGAAGTTGATGATGTAATAAGCTCGTTGTATTAATAAAAAATTTGTTATTTTTCTCGAGACGTCCATTAAATTATCTTTCGAATTCCTCTACCAATTCAATATCTTTAAATAACTCTGAAAGGACAGGACAAACATAACTTTATAGGTTTGATAAGACTGTCAATTTACGAACGTATTTTGTTAGCCAATCAGTATTGTTTACGAACTTTTCCATTAAATTTACGTAATAATTAGTCAAATTATTTACAAACTGATTTGATTAAAATAAACTAACCTTTATTTCAAATTGCCTTGCAGGTTTCGGTAAAGTCTCGTAATTTAAATGGGCTGGTGCAAAAGTACCGAAACATTAGAACTATCATATTACTGCTCGGGACACATCTAGTTTACGACATAACTCCGATAAAATTAAGTTGATGACACATTTACAGAGTCATTGTTATGTATATAATATAAAGATAATACTATCAAAATAAAAGCTATAGACATTTTAAGAAAACATTAACATGAATGAATAATAATATCATCACAAAAAGTAATCATCGACATATCTGCCTATTTACATACCTACATCGCTCAGGGAGCTATCAGACATTTTTTTATTGATGTCAGCTTTATGTTCAGGGAGCGAAATAATAATGTTTTATTCAAGATAAACATTCAACATCCAAGTTGCCTCGTAAAACACAGTTTGTTTATAAATCCAGGAGTTAAAGTTTAATCACTTGTCTGGACTCCTAAATGTGAACACCTTAAGATGGGATGTTTTGGTATAATTTCTTTTTATTTGATATCAAGGTAATGGGTTTTATAATCAAATTATTTTGTAAAATATTCCAAACACGTATTTGAATTTAGTTTGTTAGGTTTTCTCTTTTGTACTGAACCAATTATTCTGAAATTTGATTTGCGCTTTGTCGGTGGTGAAAGAGTATATCTGGTTTTCTAATAAGAAATTTATGTAAACTTAAGGTAGAAACAAGAATTTATAAATCAGGCTTTTGTAAAACCACATAAACACAGCTGCTGCAGTAAACAAAAGCTGATGTTTAACCGACTTCAGAAATTAAGTGATTCTTAGGTGGACTAAATATAGTGAAAAACAAAAGTGTCATCTTCTCAACATTATTTATGGTTGGTACAGTGAGTTTTTCCCTTCCATTATCCTCTATCCCACGTCTGTTCACTGGTTGCATGTCCTCTTTCATAAAGTATATCCATCTTTTCTTTACTAGTGGTATACTCTTATATTCATCAAATTTCATACTTAAAATTTTCATCATTATGTTTTGCTGATCTCTACGCACTAAATTGTTATTCTAGGACAACCTGTTACTATCATTGAACATTATTTTTAATAAACTTTCTGTCTTTCGTTTTTAATTGAAGAAAACATATTTTTTATTCTATTCTATTGAAGCAATGGTACTCAAGGTTTTATATATTCTCAACAGCCTTTCACAGTACACTGCTGGACTTAGGCCTCTCCTTAGCAAAGAGGTTTTGGCCTGCATGCACGCTGGCCAGATTTTTGTTTCCGAGTTTGGGTGTTTTCTATATTTACAAAAAAACAATATATACGTATTCGACGTGACGTTGTGCTTCAAATGTCCGAAATATT
This sequence comes from Hypercompe scribonia, assembly GCA_949316085.1. Classification (NCBI taxonomy): domain Eukaryota; kingdom Metazoa; phylum Arthropoda; class Insecta; order Lepidoptera; family Erebidae; genus Hypercompe; species Hypercompe scribonia. The sequence goes on along the minus strand of OX438968.1, from coordinate 22,146,266 downwards.
TATTTAGTTTAGAAATACCAAAAACTAAGATTAACTTATTCGATAAGCGCTATTTATCAGCACCTCGGCTCTTTTTGAGGAATGAAACCCTGATAAATAAAAATTTATCAGGGTTTCATTCCTTTTAAATAAAAAGAATGAACCACAACACAGATAAGGTGTTTACTACACACCTAACAAGTCTACGTCCCGTTTACAAGATATCAGTTTTCCTCAGTGGGTATCGATTTATGTAAATGTATCCAACATTATGCCCGGCATGCTGGATAAAGTTAAATCGCTTTGAGCGAAACAGTAATTATCGGTAGACGTGGCTATGCTATAAAAATTTATCTACATGTATCCAGGGTGGGGATGCTTTGAATAATAAATGATTTATGTAAATAAAAGTTAAGATTTATGAGTATTGTACACCGGACAAAAAGAATACGTTTTTACATTCCGATATATCCAACATTGAGTACAGTTTTTCGTATGGTATACTTACGAGCAAGCGGGAACATATTATGGTAAGCAAGTCCTTGGATACCAGTAACCAGTTTCAATTGACACCAGCCTACTACGTAGTAAATATTATAGTGCATCGGTGCACTGTTTGTTTTTTTATTCTCAAAATCGAATCAGGTGGCTATCTGACACGACCAGAGAGGGATGACGTGCAGAGCTGACGGTTTTATTTACGCTTTGAAACGCGAGGACTAAGACTCAAACTCGTCAACTCTTTGATATTATTAAGCATTTTTAGGTTCGATCCGTTAATCGAATCCAAGACCACTTGATCAAAAGTCGCATACATTAACCGTTAGGCCAACTAAGTAATACCGGTAATAATGTATCTGTTCTGACTTTATATTTTAGTTAGTCTACAGTAAATATAACATAACATTCACCTTCTCAGTTCAAGGCTCATCTGATCAAAGTTGGTTGTAAGCAGTTTTTTATGAAAGAAAATATTAAAAAAAAATTATAAAGATATATAAATATAAACTTTTTAAGCTACTCTACCGGTTTTAAGTTATATATCTATTTTAGCCCGTATACTTACTCCTATACTGTTGGTTTAACTGAAATAATATCTAAAAAACATTCAAATTATTAAAAGAGAATTGAATGAATAAGCTTAGCTTTTTAAAATAGTAAGATAGCTATAGCTATCGATTGGAAAATCTTAGTCTAGCTATTTTCGATTTATTTCATTAGGAAGTGTTAGATAAAATAAGGTAAATGAAGACGTCCTAATGAAGTTAGTGAGTTAGTAAGATCTAGATAATGTGAAAAGTTTGACGAGTTGCTAAAAACAAGTAAGTTGCTTATGAGACTGAGCAGAAATGATATGTTGGTCAACTTTGTCACTTAAACTAAGAGATCTATTAGTAAAGTAAACCTTGTGGTGTAAACATTTAGAGATGTAAGATACCTATGCAGTGACGTCTTTACAAATATATTCCTTTCGTTTCAAGCCTTTCATGTTATAAAAATGTTTATACAAATACTCATGCCTTTATATACAAAGGGGTTTGCAGAGAAGTTTATTCTAATGTTTTAGATGAATTCTAATTTTAGCCATGCCAGCGTAACAAAAGGCCAGACTGTAATTGTCGACCTAGCGCTTCAGGGCTTAGGTGGAAAATTTGGGTGGCCCTTATTTTGCGCAGGTTTAATCTCATTGCCTTAATATGAAAAGAAGAGGTAAGCAGGTCATTATCAAAAACAGAAAACAAAACAATTTTGATATGATAAAGCATAATTTTATTATTCGGATGTGATCATACGTATTCCAAATCACTATGAACGGGGTTTATGAATAACCCACTTTATCGTTTTTTAAAGGTACCAAAAACGACTAAGGAGTTAGATTAGAAATGAATCTTCTACAGTACTCATCATGCTTAGGGTAAATAAGGTATTTTATTATGAGTTATTTCTTTTTCCTAACTTACTAAGCAGGTCTATATCCGGCAGTGGACTGTTAAATACTATTGATGATGATGATTTGTTTTTTGTTGTTAGAACTTTCTTGTTTCCATTATGTGTAATGAACAAAAAACTTCAAAGTAGCAAAGATCCGTCTAATGAGTGGCGTCTCTTTGGTCCTGGTCAGTTGGTTGGGTTACGAGTTTTATTTCTGTCATTCCCTGAATGTCATGTTACAAAGAAACATGCAATTTGTAATCAATATGTATAATAAGTATCGTATCTTTTTAGTGAAAATTATTTTTACATTTTTTATTCACTTATATTATAGTATTTTTTCCATGCGAAATCCACCAGTATACTAACGTAATTGTACGAATTAATGTTATAACCCTTACAGTGACACTGTACATTACTGTATAGACAGATAATACATATAATGTTCACTAAATGTTGTATCATAAATGTAATTTTTCTATTATATAATGCAAAAACGTAAACTTTGATCGTTTATATGTGACACTTATAACCTAAATTATACTCGACACGTCAATAAGGCTCAAAATATGAATTGCAACACAATTTTTCTCAACAGTGATTTTGGTGTACAAAATACAGCAAATTGCAACGTGTTTCAACATTCTGCTTTTAGAAAGTTTTGAACTACCCTTGTGAACAATTGAAACACAGTTATTCCAGAGGGGAAACTGTATAAAATGTAAAGTGATACGTACGTCCGATTATTTACTGTAGAGAATGAAGTTTGGAGTTTTAAACCATTTATTAGGCAAACATACGATGTCATTTTTATGCTACAAGGGGCGAATAACCAGACCGGGCAATCATCAGGGGACTTTTCTGTCTAGATTATAACATTATAACCTTGTTCTCCACTTACCGCTACGACTCGAGCCCGATATAAGTCCCATGGAGGGTTACTGAGAGATCTCTTATGAAAAGTTTGAAACTCGCATTGTCTTTTCTTTTGCAATTGAAAGAAACTTTACTATGCTTCAAAAACTTTAAAGTAAAATAGTAATTTTAAATTCATAAACACGAGATACTGGCACTCTGTGGCACAATTTGGGTACCCGAGAACTCCATCTTAGTCATTTAGAACCTGATTTAATATCGAAAATAATAAAGAACCTGAAGAACTTTAAATTAGTCATTACATGTAGCTCCCTAACTTTATAGTGAATGATATATAAAACTTTTCAACATATTTTGTGTTACGCTAGACGTTATTAGGGGAAGTTTATTATTAAGACTCAGGCGCCGGTGATCGTTAAACGATCTCCGTCCTCCATAACCGCCTGAGGGTGGCAGGTGAAGCCATCTGTCACCGGCGATGCGAGCGCTACGGATTGCGCTCGCCCTTTTGAGCTAACAAGAAAAGGGAACATCGGGGTTCTATCTACAAGCCGTAGGTGTGCTGTGGTAAGTTGGGGTTCTAAGGATTTCTTTACTACTACTACTACTAGACGGCGTGCGGTTTATGGTCGGTTCTAGTCCGACTTAACCACCCTTTGGTGGTATCCGTAAAATGCACACAGAAAAAAGGAGAAGTTTATTATTACAGGTTTTAGCTATAACCCAAAAATAATTCTGAATAAAATAGGTATGTGTGCATGGTCAAAAAAAACGTAATCTTTATTTGCACAAAAACAAATTCTTGATAGACATTCGTCAATGATTTGATCCAAATTTTCAAATATAATTTATTAATAAATTAATAAGCATTTTATTAGCATAATTATTACCTTATTAGTATTAGATGTTTAATACGGAACGTATAGAACTATATTCATCCATTAAATAAAAAATATCTTACTTCTTAAACATAGGGGGTTTGCATAACATTTTAAACGTCTCTAAAATGTCTCGTTAAAATAGATTTCGAGAAAATAAATATAGTATTTCCAAAACTAGTCTTGATCAATGATAATATCCAGCAATTATAATTTATTCGTGAGTGAATTTGAAACTCATGAAGTTATATTTAGGCACATAAATGCCGTTGCTGATAAACAAAAGAAACAAAGTCATAATTTTTCTATTCAAGATGAGATGAAACCGTTTTAGTATTTCAAAAGTGTGGTCAAGGCATATGAAAAAAGTTATTTAGATAGGAAAGCATATCCTCTCATTTATATAGTGCCAAGATTTTCAAGGAAGGCACATGCACATGCATGGTAGTAAATTTATAGAAGTAATGGTCACCGCCACTCCTTGGCATATAACAGCGTATGTGCCTCTGAATCCCTACTTGCATAGGATTCGACAAGTTATTAACACGGAACTTAGCAATTATTAAATTAATTTCTACCCACATCACATTAAATTTCTATGTGTGAAAATTTTTCTTTAATACCTGAAATTTTATACCTTTGTCCAAGTGGCAAATTTAATTTCTTCTGTGAGAAACACAATTCGAATTATTTATGTGTTGTATGCCGACCTTGATCACACTGTGAAGATTGTTAGATTGTGTAAGACGTTGTGCAGAGTACATATATTAAATTACATAATCAAAACAAATGTTTTTAAGAGTTTTAAAACCCAAGCTCGACAGCACATAGACTTGACAACCCGTTAAAATTCTCTTCAACAAATCTCTTGATTACATTTAGTTGCTTTGGAATAAAACTTGTATGTGGTTAAAACCAACCACATACTCAAAAAAAAACACCATGCGGCGGCCATCTCCAATAAAATGCTTGTTTTTTTAAAATAACCACTATACTAGGCGTTAATATCTAAGGTTTCCGGGTTAATCATTGGGTGGTGTAGGATAGTCACGAAGGACAATTACGAATTATTTTTTTCTTTATCTGATAATCAAGTGATGCGTAACAACTCTTCTCTTCAACTTCCAATATGTGGAAGTTCCTTGGAACGCTCGACATTGGAAAGTAGCAACATCCTGGGGTTAAGACAACAATTGGTTTAGATCAACGTTCACTTTTCAACCACACCTCAGATGGATCATCAAATCAAAAGTCAAAGCTTGAATTACATATCCAGTTTAACCCATCCTGACATCAAATGCTTTGATTTTTCTTCAGTATTTTCTAAGGACGTCAAAAAGCTTATCCTGTCTATTCGTTCCAATGCTGCAGGATGTGACAGCGTTAAGAGAACTAACGCTTCGCTCCCAGAACACTTTAGACCCACTTCTATATTTCCCTTTCTTTCTAAAGTTCTTGAAACCTGTGTTCATGAACAACTTTCACAGTTTGTACATAAGCATAACCTCCTTAGTCCGTTACAATTTGGATTTAGACCCGGTCATAACACAACCACTGCTCATCAAAGCGACTAGCGATGTTAGGAACAGTATGGAGGACACCAAAGTCACATGCCTTCAATACCATTTGTCATGAAGTCCTACTGGCCATCCTCTTTTATCTTATGATCTCCTCAGAAGCTCTGAAATGGTTCTATTACTATCTTCAGGGACATCAACAGTGTGTTCACATTGATGACTTATCGTCGAGTTAGTATGAACTTCTCACTGGTGTCCCTCAATACGTTATATTATGTCATTTATTATTTTCAATTTTTATTAATCTCAACACTTTCAGTGGGCGTATCACCTGTACGCTGATGACCTACAGATTTATACATAATCAAGAATTGAGGATGTATCACACGCCATAGAGAAAATCAACAAAGACTTAGAATTCATAAGGAGTTGGTGTACGAAATTTGGTTTGTCGGTAAATCCAACTAAGTGTCAAGTGAATATCGTAGGGAGCTATCAAATGCTTGGACATAGTAACCATCCCACCTGTTGTTTATAACAACCTGACTATACCACTGAGTGTAGTAGTAAAGAACCTGGGCCTGTATATCCACTTGACACTTGATTGACGTGCAAAAATTATACACGTGAGCCAGAAAGTTACATTGTGCCTCCGCGCTTTATATTGTTTAAAAAAAATTCTCCATTAAAACCAAGGTTACGCTTATGCAGTCCTTAATTATTTCCTAGATTGATTATAGTGATGTGTGCTATTTTGACCTGAATACAGGCCTCCACGACGTCCGCGTGTGCCGTACGTCGCTTAAATAGAGAGTTTTACCCGAAGCTGGTGCCCGTGGTAGCGGGCAGGCGCTAGGAGGGATTCGGATGTCGTAATAACAGCTGTTCCTGGATCCCTCCTGTCTCAGGCGCAGAGTGGCACATCGTGTGATTTTAGTCGATCCAATTCCGACACATCACCCCGCTGTAAACCCCGGAGGGGTGACGGCCCGAAAGGGTTGCCACACGTTAAAAAAAAAAGCCTTTGTACAACATGTGCAACAAACTTAATAGTCTGATTAAATAAATAAATAAATATGTACCTATATTTTGTACAAATACGGGTAGGGCATCCAAAATTCATTAATAGAAGTATCTGGAACAAAATTATTGATGATGATGATTTAAAATATTATAATTAAGGTTTAAGAAAAGGAAAGGAAGTGTTGTTACTAACACATATTCTTATAAGTTCTAAAACTACACTAGTATTATCATATTAAGTAAACTATAATTTTTACTATAGCTATAGATCTATTACATCATTCAATATCTTATTATGACGCAATTGTATAAATATATTTTAGTCAATAATAATGATACGTTCTCGTTAAAGTTCTGACGAAGCATAAGTGATATTTAAAGTCAATTTAAATAAGAATAGAAATTTACGTACGTACTTTACTTATGTAAAATTTACGTTACTTACTTACATACTTATACGTGCAATTCTCATATTTTTTAACAATAATAACAAAATTACTACAATAGTACCTACACAGATATACGCAGATATATATACGTGCATATAGAATCATTCTGACAATCATTCGTGTCGTCGTGAGAAAGTAATTTAATTCAGTAGATCAGTTCTTCTTTGGATTTGCAGTAAATACATACGCGTATACATAGAAATTAAATAAAATTACACTTTTTAATTGCTCAAAATGTTTAAAAATAAATTAGAACGCTTGTGTGTTCTTTTCATTAAAAATCTACTTTTTTTTTTATAAAAACGTTATCCATGATAAATGACCCTCATCCTTATTTCTACCGAAAAATTGTTCTTATCAACTTCTCTAAAATTGTTCATTTGTAAAATATCAGGTGGAATGTCTGAATTTTTGCGAGTAAGAATATTGTTTTGGAATGAATCTCATTTTCTTAAACGTAGAACAACCCTCATCTCTAAATTAGCTTCAGGCAAGCACTTCCTAATACATGGTAACAAAGTCAAATGGATAAAGGAGAAACAAGAAAATATCGGACGTAATTGTCTTTTCGTTGACAAAATACAAATCAGTATGCTTCATAATAACCGACGTGTCCGAATTTGGAGATGGCCTGGCAATTCCGAAAGCCAAAGAACTGTCAATGGTATCTCTGTGAAGCCGATAAATACGCTGGTACTTCGAGTTCTCCGGACATAAACCCAATCAAATACGCATGCTCTCAAACCAGTCATTAGGAGTTATCAGCCACTTTCAAGAAGTCTGTCACATGTCAAGGAAGCTGCCTATCGACAGGTTAACCCAAGATCTAGAATGTTCAGGAGGAAATTTTGGCATTCATTCAAACCAGGAGAAAAGTCGTTTTGTATTAAATTTGTAAATGACACAATTTAAAGTTGATTAAAGTTCATTGCTTTAGTCAAATTTTCGCATTTCTTTTAATTACGAATTTCACAGTCTGAAAAATTAATTCTTAAGAAAAACAAATTTTTTTTGGAGATTTTCGTGTTAAAATCACTGTGTTTTTTAATATTGAAGTCATAAATGATGCATTCATAAATTACACGATAAGGAATATATCTCAACTTTTCCAACTAAACGCGAACTGTATGAGTGTATCTTGCGGGGGATCAACGAGTATCATATAATTAGGAAAGTATAAACTCCCTTCCTCTTCAGATGAGTTGTGTACAGGAAAATGTATACACTAACGAAACGTATTGCCTTAATTTATTATAACTTGGATGTATTGAATGTTGGAAGGAAATGATAATTTGATTATTTGTCTTTGTCAACAGTACCTTATAGATTTCGTTTTTGGATGTAATATAATATCATTATGTGAATTATCATTATGTGAATGTACATCAACATTGGGTTACTGCGCAATTCGTTCCAAGTATATTGAATTTGGAAACTCCCCTGATTAAAGTAACTTGCAATTTTCTTTTAGTTCGTTAATGTGAACTCAACAAACAAAATTGGGAACTACATCTATCTGAATCCTTGAAGATTGTAAGACGAGTGTAAAATTTCATATTACTTATATAAACAGATATATTATATTCACGTATTTAGTTAGATGGCTGAGTATTTAAGAAAAAAGGATATGATAATTTGTTTGTGTCAACCTAAAGCGACAGCACCTGTGTTGTCGTGTTTCTATTTTAAGTACGAGACCGAGACCCATTGATGCAGGGGTGACAGTTACCGTGGTAAGCGTGTGAACCTTACACTGCCACGATGATTGTCATACCTTTTACATCCCCAAGCGGAGCGTGGAAAACATCTCACTGGCCCACCATAAGATAGATTTCCATACTGCATTGTCTACATTCGCAATGTGTATGGTGACCACAACTCTTGGATTCTATTCATACTTACCATCCATCAACTAATTACGAATCATATATCAGGTTGTTGTTTTAGGACCACTGAACGTAGGTTATTAACGTTGTGGCTATTCTGACATAAGCAAATATATTATATTTATATATTATTATATCATAATCCCACATGTTAGTAATTATCATAAAAACAAAAAATAAACATAAAAAAAGGTTTTAGTTATTATGATATTTATTACTATAGGGCTGTATGTTTAGGCGAGAAAATAATTAAAATACATAAGTGGGTATTACGACAAAGTTACAAGTTTAAATGAATTACTCGTCGGTATAACTTAATACATATGTATATCTCCTGTCACAGTGTTTCTGGTCGCAATCCTCCAAAACGGCGTGAGCTATTTTAATTTTTTTTTATTTTGCGTATGTAGCAGGTATGTGAGTAGTTCATAAAGTAAAGTACTCCTTACGCTTTCGCTCAACCGGCCGGCCTTTGTGACGTGTGCGCAGCCCTCGCGGTGCAGGGACTTTCACCGATAAACACAGGCAGCTACGGTTTATATTTCTAATATTTTCCCTCATCATGTCGCGCGTTCAGAGGACTCCACCAGCTATGACCTCAACAAACACTAAGACTACCCATGTAACGTCTGACTCGGACAACCTGTTACCAGTTTCTGACAACCCGAAAGACAATGTCAATATTAATAATACACGCTCTAAGCGCCGCCGACCGGAGTCTTCTCCAACCAAGAATGAATTTGAGGAATTCAAGCAGGATATATTGCAGATGTTAAAGACCTGGAAAAATGAACAAGAAATGAACTTAACAACGTTTATGAAAGAACAAAAGTCATCATTAACAAAACTTGTATCTGAAATCGCGGAATTAAAACAACAAAACATTGAAATTCAAAGGTCTAACTTGGAGATTGAAAAAAGTATTACTTTTATCAATAACCAATATGATGATATGGTCAGACAAATCAAGGAGATACAGAGGGATAAACGAGTATGCATTGAAAACTTACAAACTTTAGAGACAAAAACCCAAGATATAAAGCAATTGTCGCGTTCATCTTCAATCGAAATACGCAATGTCCCACAAAGTGGAGAAGGTGAGACGGCGACGGACCTAACAAATATTATTGTCAATGTGGGAACAGCAATTGACATGCCTGTTTCACCATCTTATATACGGGACATATATCGGCTCCCAGGAAAACCAGGCATAAACAGGCCGATAGTCACGGAGTTCACTAGTGTCCAAACTAAACTCCGCTTCCTAGCCCAAGCGAGAAACTTCAACAAGAAACATTCGAAGGACGACCGACTAAGCACTCTGAACATCGGATTGGGTGGTAATTACTGCCCTATATATGTAGCTGAATATTTACCTGCCAGCTCGAGGAAGCTCTTTTACGCAACTAGAGAATACGCGAAACTTCACAGTTTTAAATTCTGTTGGACCTCTAACGGAAACGTGTTCCTTCGAAAAAGTGAAGGAGATAAACAATTATTAATCAGGACCGAGCAGTGCCTGCGTGATATTGATGCGAAACAATGACTCTTAACTACAAAATTGCACCATTTTCATTTGTTTTATAATATATTTTTATACCCAACACAAACTATACTGCACACTCACTTTAACACACGTAATCCTACACTTTACTATTATACACTAGTGCGCCACTGCTTTTCAAATATAAATAATTATAAGCTGTATACGAAAATTTATTATATAAACTACATATATTATCGTCACAAGAATTGCAACGAGCGACTTTTAATTGTACGAAAATTTACTGACAATTGTCATATAATTGGTTATAGCGGGAGTTTCTTTATCTCTTGTTGTATGATTGTATCATGGTTGCGTACACACTATTATTACTTGGTGTGGGCTATTTCGGTCGCACTTTTTGCGCTATTCGACATTATTACCTCTTCTACCGTTACATCATCGAATTATGGAACGTATTCAACCCCCCTAAAACTATATGAGCCAAAATACTTTTATAGTAATAAGTATTCCTTAAACAAATCAATTAATAACTTGAACATAGTAAATGTAAGACCTGTGATAACAATACATAACAGTTTACTCGTAAGATGTACCCTACTACCTACTTTTATAAATCGCTTCAATATCGACAGTGCAAACACGAGTTGCAAACTACCCGACATCATTTTCAATAGTGTCTCATTATTCTATAATAAACAAAATTCAATTCGATAAATACTACAATAACGGATGACATCGATGTAGAAGGTATTGAGTGCAGAAAATTGAGTGATCCTTCTGACTGTTCACACCTAATAATGTGTTCCAAGAATGACTCCCTTTTAGTTTTAACGGTTAATATTCGAAGTATTAAAGCTAACTTTGATATTTTTCTGATGTTTCTCTTGAAATTTACTAAACCTGTAGATGTAATTGTTTTAACAGAATGTTGGACGAATGAACATTTCTTACCGCCAAATATAAATAACTACAGAATGTTTAGATCCAATGTATCGTTAAACAAAAACGATGGCGTTGTAGTTTATGTTCGGGAAGTGTTTGAGGTGCGTTCATTTGAACCCCAGTGTTCTGAAGGAAATTGTATTGTGATTAATATTGCAGATGACATATGTATTATTTGCACCTACCGCCCACCCTGCTTTAGAAATCCTCTTAGTTACATAAATTCATTAGATAGGATTATAAAAACATATAGCATGAAAAAAGTAGTTATTTTAACTGGTGATTTAAATTTGGACATTATGTCAGATAATCTTAATTCTATCTCGGCAACGTATCTAAATCTGACCGCCAGCCATGGTCTAAAGCAGGGAATTAATTGTCCTACTAGACAAAATACGTGCCTAGACCATTTCATGGTAAAAGCTACTGCAAAAGTTCGAACATATGTTTTTGACGAATTAACGGATCATTCACCCATCCTATTACATATTGATTATATACCCGCTTCCAAAAAAAATACACATGTTAGTAAAACTAAAATTGACTTCGACGGTATAAAAAAATGCATGGAGAATGAATCATGGAATGATTTATACTCGGTATCAAACGTTAATCAAGCTGCTATAATATTAGCACAGAAATTAGAAAGCTTTGTAAGCAGCAACACTTCTATTAAGAAGATTTCAAATCGTAACAATCCTTTGAAACCTTGGATAACTATAGGTGTAATAAAATGTATACGTAAACGGGATAGAATGCACAAGAGAGTAAAATTGGATTTGAATAACTTAGGAAAAAAAGGTGAATATTTGAGTTATAGAAATACATTAAAAAAGATAATTAAAACACTGAAAATAAATTACTACACAGACAAACTAAACAAAAACAAACACAATATAAGGGAGACTTGGAACACCATCAAAGAATTATGTAATATAAAACAGAATAAGACATCGCCTGTAGAATTGCTAAATATTAACACGAACGTAACTAGATCACTAGATGATGTTAACAAGTTTTTTACATCTGTCGGTTCAAACCTCGCTGAAAGAATCCTGCAAAGTTTGAATACAGATGAGACAACTCTCGCTCAAAAGGCTAAAACCACGAACACACCGCTGCTATCCATGGCACTACACCTAACGGATCCTGCAGAAGTGATTGATGTGATTACTAGCCTTAAAACACATAGTGCCCCAGGTATGGACAGGGTAACAGCTAACATTTTAAAAATGTTTTGTTTCCACCTTGCCAAACCTATATCCTACTTGACCAACTTAAGTTTTGAACAAGGCATTTTTCCTGAAATATTTAAACACGCGGTTATCTGTCCTATTTATAAATCAGGAAACAAATCTCTACCCACCAACTATAGACCGATTTCATTGTTGAGTACCCTCTCTAAAGTAGTTGAGAAAATCATGAATAAGCGTTTGATAAGCTACTTAGAGAAAAACAAACTTTTAGCATTGAAACAATATGGTTTTCGAGCCAATCATTCCACTGATGACGCTGTATTACAGCTTACAATGAATATTGTATCAAACATTGACAGGGGTAAAAAATGCTTAGCCGTATTCCTTGACTTACAGAAGGCGTTCGATACGGTTTCTATTCCTATCCTATTGTCTCGGCTTGAGAATCTAGGAATAAGGGGAAATGCACTTTTGTGGTTTAGAGACTATCTCACAGACAGATACCAATACGTTAGAGTTGAAAGCCATACCAGTAACTCCTGTGTGGGGTCATATGGAGTTCCACAAGGTAGTAGCCTAAGTCCTACGCTATTTCTTGCATATGTTAATGACCTATGTAAATCTGAGATTCGGGGTGCTGACATACAAATGTTTGCCGATGACACTGTGGTATTGTTTCATAGTGACACGTGGGAGGACGTACGACAGTTAGCTGAAAAAGGTATGTCGCATATTACAGCTTGGCTTGAAAATAGTCTTTTATCACTAAATGTCGAGAAAACAAAATTTATGTGTTTCGGTAAAACTGTGGCGTCTTATCCAAAAACACTCAATCTTCGCATACATTGTCATCCGTGCAACCGTTCAGCTATCAAACTGTCTGCACGTTGTAATTGTCCAGAGCTATTGAGAACAACCGCAATAAAATATTTAGGAGTAATTATTGATGACAAATTAAATTGGAAAAAACACATAAATACAATCAGTGGTCGACTTAGGAAGCTTATTTATGTTTTCAAGGATTTACGAATAATACCTGACACAACACTTTTAATACAAACCTACAAAGCCTTAGCTGAATGTTTAGTCACCTACTGCATTTGTTCATGGGGCTCAGCAGCAAAAACACACTTGATTGAGGTAGAAAGAGCTCAACGGGCAGTACTTAAAGTACTCCTTTACTTACCATTCCACCACCCGACTAATCTAGTGTACGAAAAAGCGGAAGTTTTAAGCGTGCGAAAGATGTTCGTCTATCAATGTATTCGCAAATATCACAGGCTTACTGTACCCTTTCTCCAACCCTCGGGTAAAAGAAAAGTTAAATGTCCAATCCCAAGAGCAAAAAGCAAATTTGCACAGCAGCGATATAGCAACATTGCGCCTAGATTGTATAATAAACTTAACTTAAAGTACAAGACTAGACATTTATCAAACTACCAAATTAAAAATTTAACTAAAACATGGCTTAAGAGGTTCGACTACGATGATGTTGAAGGTTTGGTGTGGGTAACGGCTTAGTTTAGGTTTTAAACGAATGAATACTCATAACTAGATACACGAATAGGTCAAAGGACACACGAATACTCATAATTATACACACAAACACACTCACACACACACACACACACACACACACACACACACACACATACACACACGCATGGATGCACGCACGCACACACACTCACACACTCACATATACACACACCCATAAACACAATTAACAAAATTTATTATGTAAATATGTTTCAACACTTCTGTGTATGAATGACACATTTGCTAACTGTAAAGGATTATTGTATCATTGTTTTTTGTGAAGGAACTGATTCCCAACATACAGTTCACGCTAGTTTGGGAATCAGGGCTTGAACCTAAATTGTATGCATCCTTGGTTCAATAAAGAAATTATTATTAATTATTATTACCTTATCTACCCCTTCTCCCTCATTCAATTTATACTTACGTTCGACTTCTTTGATAATGTACATGGCAGATCAACGTTTGCCGGGTTGGCTAGTATTTTATGTAGTAATTTTTTTTACTTAAAGTCGTAAGCTGTACGTATTATTAACTGAACTAGTTTATTTAGAAGCAAATAATTATGATGTCGGCTACAAACCACAGCTATAACATATTCTGGCCAATGAATCGGTCTACAGGGCGCCGTCTCCCGCTTTCATAGGGTAGATTATCACGCATTGTTAACACAGAACATTAACACAGCAAATGACCTAGTTCATTGCAGCCTACCGTTCTTCTAACTAATTCTAATATTTCTATACTATGAAGTTGAAAACTTTTGTCTAGTTAAGAGAAATTAATATTCATCATAGTTATGCTGCTTGGTAGGATAGGAATATTTTTTTATTATCAGGAACGATTGTAAAGAATGAAATGACTTTCGTCATAATCTATCTAACCTTGCCTGTTACGTCCTCAAACTGGTCCTGAAAAGCATCTTACTAGGCCGCCATAGCGTGGGTCACCATACTGCATTGTCTGCATTCGCAATGAGTATGGCGACTACAACTCTTGGATTCTATTCATGTTTTCCATAGAGTAGTAAAGTCACTTTGATAGGCTCTTAAAGCAAAAAAAAGCTTTGACCAATTTCATACAATAACAGTTTTAGATCTATTTGGTGAATATATTAAGTTGTTCAGTGTTTTGGGTACGTAGGTATCGTTCAAAAACATGTTCCAAAGAAGAGTAATAAATATTTGATTAAATTGAAACATGAATTAGGTAATATTATATCTGAAATAAGGTGGATGAAATATATCCGTTTCAATAAATATGCAAGGAAAACGATAAAAGTTGAGTTTCGAGCCTTCTTAATACCAACCAACCACCGAGACTGTGTAGAGGCATACGACTACAAATTACACACCTGGGACGCAATATTGTAAGAGCCATAATTATACCAAGAATAGCAAGGGAAGAATATATAATAATTCCCGACCGGTTGGCTGTTACAGGTTAAAAGGGTACACATTTCCTCGAAAGCAACATTTGTGATAACAATAAATTAAGCTCAAGCGCTCCAATCTATAAGCGTATACATAAAATAAATATTTCATGCGACCATTAAATATTCCTTCGTCAATTTAGTTATTATTAGTGTAAATAAATAATCTAGAATGGTTGTATTTCTCCTAAACAACTTCCTTTTTAATGATATATTTATTTATTATTTGAAAAAGACAACGCCCGTATTAGAAATAAATCCTGTATCGCGGTGGACTTTACAAACGTACAAAGAACGGACACAAAGAACATCCAGACTCAGAACAACAATTTGTGGATCACACAAAGTGTTGTCCCATGTAGGATTTGAACCCACATCACTCAGCGAAGGGGAGAGCGGCGTGGCGACCGCTTAAATCACTAGGCTAATCGTGTAGTCGAATGCATTATTAATGTGCATAGATACGTATATTTATATGAATATACATCTGAACTATATTTACAGTGTATGTAGACTGTATGTGATTTTTTATATATAACACTGACACAGACAGACTTTAGTAATCTATGTTCACAAATTTTTAATATTCAAAATAAATAAAAATCGAATTTAAAACGCCGTTTTCTTTAATCTTTTTTAATCTTTATTTACGGAGCTTAGCCAATATCCTGACAATGTCACTCCATTGCAGTCATTTTTATTTTAAATTAGTCATAAATATACAGATTATTAATGGCCTGAGCTGTATCTTTCAAAGGACTGGCCTACTGTTACTTTTTGGACCTTTAAGACGAGAACTTAGTATTTCATAAAAAAATTTCCTAACCTTATTTGTAACAATATAAAGACGACTTGTCAGATAAATCGTTTTTATGTGTCATAATTTATTATTCAAAGATGCAAATAATTTATTCTATAAACGGTTGATCAATTTTTTTTATATGTACGTTTAGACGAAACCCAATTGACGTTTTTTGACATTTAATTTTTTCTGTTTATATATTGCAAAGAGGCAATTAATTAATATGGCTAGTAATTTTAATTCCGTAATATTAGATAAATTTAAAATTATATTAGTGTTAAATATTTAAAAAGTGAAATAAAACTCTCTCCAGAGTATTAAGAATAATGTAAGTGACTTTGGTAAGAGTTAATCATAATTAATGTAAGAATAATAAAAACAGAATTCTTTTCTTTTTTAAAAATTTTATTTTGTAAACAGGAAATGTAAATTAATATAACTGTACCAAAAGAATTCTTTTTCATTATAGCTATCGGATTTCAAATTTTGTTTGCCGAGTGTATGTATGGTACACATTATATGTATTGGTATTGATAAAGGGATTGATAAAGGCTTTTATCGCGTTTACGCTTAAAGAATTGTGCGTTCAAGGCTAAATTCATCCAAAAATATTATATCTACTAGAGCATTTACAGGCTTCTACCAGCAACTTAACATGTGCAAGAATATTTGAGTATTGAAAAGCCACTTCCTCGCACTCCAGAGTAACGTGCACAGCTAATACTTCTTTGACAGGAAATTTTCTATTCAGAAAGTTGTCTGTCGCATTGATGGTCAATTTTTTTTACAAACGATTGATGAAAAACATTTTTAATACAAATGTTTCTTAAAGATTTCTACAAAGGTTTGCTTAAGAATGAGTGGACTGCAGTTTGAACATGGTAAGACTCTTGTCAGCCACAGTTATAACTTGACATTTATATTTTAATATCTGCAGTTACAAAGTGATATCGAAATTTGTTTAAAGTTTTTCATTACATTTAATCATTTTATGCTGTCATAGTATTTAAAATAATGACTTAGTGATTCTTCCACACAAATCTATTCCTACGAATCTGGCAAATCCACCATTTTCTTTTTACATCAAACAAGTGGAATGCACTTGCTTCGTATATGTATTGTCATATTTCAGATGAGTAAGATCATTAGATTAACCAAAATTTGAACCTTTATAAACACATTTAATCAACCAAAAAGATATCACATTTGAACCCCTTTGAAGATATCGGAAAGATAGTTATTATCAATATGACATATTTACTCGTAGTTTTACAAAAACTTAATTTTTAATTTTTCTTTAAGGTGGGCCAAGAATTCGTTAACATTTGAATCTAACATCCCACGCAAACATGTTACGGGACTTCTTGGGATTGATGCTACTGGAATTTTCTGGCTACAATCGTAACACATGGTTTTAACAATATCGAGCTATTTGTCACACATCCAATGAGCCGGTGGTCAAAGACATTTTTCCGGAAAATCTGATTTCTAGAGAAGGCGACATTCTATGGCCACCCAGAAGTCCAGATCTATCACCAGCAGACTTCCATAAATGGAAGTCTGCTGGTGATAGATCGATTATTTGAAGAATTGTGTCATATCAATAAACCAAATACACTACGTCAACTAAAAGAAAAATCAGCAAAGAGATGTCGGCGATCTCGCGGCCTCTTTTCCGACGAGTATTCAAAAATTTCGGTGCTCCCTAGTGCAAAAGTCGAAACGGAGGTCATTTAGACGATTTAAGTTTTAAAACATAAATTCTAACTAATTAGCTTTCTAGTAAATAAACAATTTTTGAAATATATAAAATGGTCTTTTTAAAACGATTTTTTTAAATGTTAGCTAATTCGTGGCCCATCCTATGTAACACTGGATGTATAATGCTAAAATTTAATTGCCAGCCATCCAGAAGAAATAGCATTATTCGTATGTCAAAACCTTTCAATATGTTACTTACAATTAGAAACGGGTTTTGTTAATAGCGTAAAGAGAATTTTTATGTGTTTCAATAACGTTATGAATCCAATGCAAGTAAGGACTGATGGGCACGTATGCAGTCACAACAGTCGGAGTGTTCGTAACTAATATCGCTGTTATTTTATTATCAAGTAACAAGGGTGCACCAGCGTCGCCATACCAAGCTGTCTGTTTCCTCTTTTGACATTTCGGCGCTACACAAACCAGTGGATATGACATTTTTTGCATGAAACTCTTGTCACATGTCATGAGTACTCCTTTACCTATTCGAAGAGGTTGCATATCATCACTGTCCGTGAAACTTCTGTTTTCTGTTTGTCCACCTCCGATGAACGTTACTTCATGTCCTAGAAGCGCTAGATAATCAGTAGCTAACAGTTTGCCGTAATTGTCCAAGGGTACACTTCTCACGCGTACTAAAGCTATATCATTGAAATCCATTTGACCGTTATTGTACGAATATACATAATGCGGATGGATAAAAATTTCTAAAATTTTTGAATACAATTTGCTTTCCACAGGTGAAACAGTAAAATTCTTGTACCAAATATACATTCGAGCCAACTGTACCGGGTCTTGATAAGCTTCAACACAGTGGGCAGCCGTCAAAACCCATCTGCTGTTTATGATTGAAGCTGTACATTTTCTATGTACCTCTTGATCTATTATAGAAGCTAAAACAATGACGTAATCGTAGACAGCGCTTGTAACTGTCTGACCCTCTATGAGTGTAAGACTACGAGTACTCTGCCGGAGATCGAGTCTTTGCTTATCTGGAACTGGCGATATGCTTATTAGTAAGCTGAGTAAAGTAGCTAGTTTAAAAATATTTTCAGTCATGATTTATTTAGTCGAGAAACAAAATAACACTTCATTTCAACATCTCGCACGCACTATGTCGGTCGTAAATGATTTAGTTTTATATTCATTCGTGATATTGACTTTTTATGTTTATTATTTATTATTCTTAGCATTTATCGAATGAAATTCAGTAATGAAATTTGAAATACATTCTTTTGTTGCAGAGTATTAGATCTAAAGGGCAATCTGGTATTTCTTAATCTCTTTGTTAATAAAGTTGAATTTTTATAATGCAAATAATACGATATTAAAAATATATATAGTGTGTAACAGATACTTGAATATGCTGCAATCCGATTTGCCGTAACTAAAAGGATTTTAAATATTGGTAAATGAAACTTGATCTGTTTAGTTCCAGGATATATTTGTGTTTATAAAACAAGAATTCGAACTAAAATATCGGCTAGCTAAAGTTTTAAAAATTTTAAATAATTCTGTTGATGCTAATAATCAAATAACCATGGCAAGTCCAATGCTCTTGTACGGTAATATAATTCATGTTATGGTTTATATAGGTTATAACTATTCATTGTGTTCAACAAATATATGTATACATACAAACACGCATATACACCCACACACACATATGTCTACCATTCATTACACATATGCGTTACATTTTAAATATACAAAAAAGAAAATAAATAAATATTTAAAAATTGTAGACTGCCAACATCGGGTACCAAGTGACCAAGATATCTGTGGTAAGAGCTCCAAAGACAGGAACCTCCTCACTATGCGGTTCGTGTTAACAAGGACTGTTTACGGTATCAGACCCTGGATCCAACGTTCTAACGTCAGTCTCTTAAGGTGTTGGTCGAAACTCTTGACCCAATAGTTATTCGTCATGATAACTTCATCCGTAATCGTACAAACAACACCTTCAATTTCTCCGAAGAAGTCAACATACTGTAGCCAAGACGTAGATGCTTTGAATGCATGAGAATACTGGATTAACCGAATCGAGTGCCCTTCTTACTGTTATGAATCTACATCTGATGAGTCAGCCAGTGCAGCAAGGTGTACTGATTCCAACCATCCTTCAACTATTGCTAGGTGTCCACTGCTATGATTTTTGTTACCCCACCATGACCTGTGGCAGCAAGACGATAACTATGGCACTACTCGTCAGCAGACTGGGATAGAATGCGGGATTAATTATAATCCATCCATCATACTCAACGCTGCATTAAAGATAGAGATCTATCGCAGTACGTCTATTGTAACTGACGATACCGCTGTAAGTATAGAATATTATATTCTCAATAGTGTAGACCAGTACGACTCGATCAGAGAAGTTCGATCGCGGTTGCCCACATTACTGCACATAAATAATAAAGTTGGTCTACCTGCCTACATAGGCAAGGGGACACAATCACGGCGACCCTGAAGTTAATCGCTTAAAAGTAATAAATATAACAAAGCCACAAAGAATCTAACAGAGTTTACCCAGTACATTGCGTAGATTGGTTAAGAACTATAACCCTAAGTACGACGGTACTTCAGCTCTGCTTAATCTTTACACTGCCCAAGTTCGATTCTACACGGAGTACTGCAATCACCTCTTGGATGGTGCAGCCAAATATCATCTGGAAGCTTTGGACTCAGTTAACCGAAGAGCCCGTAGGTTAATTAACAACGAAAAGCTTTCAAATAGCGGACTGCACACTATTGAGCACCGTCGTCGAGTTACCAGCTTATCAGTTTTTTATAGGATACACTTTGGAGAGTGTTCGAAGGCTCTTTTCGAAGTTATTGAGCGCAGGCAAAAGTTTCATCCATACGTTGTCGACATATCCAAAAGTCGAACTAAACGGTTTGACAGCTCGTTTTTGGTGAGAGTCGCCAAGGTTTGGAACGACCTGCCTGGGGACCCTTTAAGAGTAGAGTGAACAGGTTTCTTCTGGATGGCCGTGTACCACCTTCGTCTTCATCTACACTTTCCATCGGGTGAGATGGAAGACAAGCGCCTATTCCATTTCAAATATAAAAAAAAGCTGTGCAGTCTAACTACTACCAGCCCTTGCTATCATCACTTAAATATCCCAAAGAAACAATTGCTCATCAACCGCAGGAGAAAACATGATTTCTTGATCTCTTAGCAGATAACTTCTGATCTTCATTGGGAGCCTTTGGCTATCAACCTTGACATGACCAATGCTTTCGAAAGGCACTGGTCATGTCAAGTCATTGAATCATTCAATTGGTCATTGGCCACCGTTCACTTCCCTCCAAATATTCAACCTACGCTCCAAACTGGATTGCAGCCTCCCTTGACAAGAACTACATTAGGGTTCTCGGCGATGCCACGTCCTCATATTTCAGCAGGTCGCCGACATTGTTTCTTCTGTAAAATAATTAGCTCTGGGCCATATACATCTGTATGCAGACGATACCAACGTCCTTGAACGATATTTTGGACTCTCTACAGCCAAACTAGCAGTCGTTAATTAAAAACAACAGGAAAAAGCTCCTAAGAGGCAGAACTGGACCTAGTTCTAAGCTATATTTTTCAATGTGTTCATACGAATCTAGTCAAGTTTAACGCCAAGAAAAAATAAGCGTGCGCACTCTCTACCAAACAGTCTCGATTTCTTTTCTTCCTCACTTTTCAAAACACTCAACTGTTATACAGGATTAGCTCGGCATCCTGAGTATGGATGTTTGGCGGAATCTCAACCAATGCATAGAGGATGTCATTACAGCAGCCTCGTGGAAGCTAAGTGTACTGAAAAAAGTGTGATGGTTCTTCGAGTCTGAGCATCTGTTTCTTCTTTATATGACCCAGGTTTACTTTTGTGTGGAGTACTGATCTCATCTTTGCGATGGAATAGAAGATAATGTTACAATTAATTGGAAATAAAGATTTACGAATTTAACCGTAAGCTGTACTAGTTTACGTTGAAATTCGAGATCTGCGTATACTATTACTTAAGGGTTAGTAACGATTCACGCCTATCTGCGATATAACATTTATGTACTGTTCTTATGTAACTTTTACATACAGGCTGTGTTTTCAAGTTGCGGAACTTTCACTGAAATGGAAAATTCAAAATCTCGCCTCCATAGTCAACGCACACATATTTTCAGGCAATTACTCAAGGTTCCCAAGCTTAAATCATTAATTTCTCTTGTCACCTTTCAGTTACTCCTACACCGCAAAATCAACTTCATACCTCGCAAAATAAAGTTGAATTTTATTTCATGAAAAGCGTTAACCTACATTTCACCTAACCAAGCGAAAACCAACCTTCTATCTTAAGCATTTTTGACATAAATCTCTGGCCTTTAACAGTCCGACTTTGATCTCAATTAGCTGGAATTTCATATCGTAATCTTTTCATAGCTTATCATCCAAAATGACATGACACAAAATGAAATTGTGAGGAATTTTATTTTAATTAATCAGTAAAGGTTATATCTGACCTCAGCGTAGAAATACAATAGCGCTGATAAAATACTTAAAAATTTTTAATATGATTTTACATTTAACGTGAACACTTTTTTATTAATGTTCAATTTATTGAAAACTTGATTACTTTTAAACATCGGACGTTACAAATGACATTGGGTTGCCTGGTTTGCATAACATTTTTTAAATACAGTGTATGTATCACAATTTATATGGCGTTTGTAATAAATCATGTTTTCGAAAAGGTTATCATCTTGTTTGGATAATCTCTTATACGAGTAGACTGATTATAATTTTGTAAGAAGAAAATAAGACTACTTTTAATTTGCATAAAAAAGTAAAACTTTACGTCAACACAAAAACGTGTATCGATGAACGAAGCTGCAGCTGGTAAGATGATAGAGTCAAAAATAGATCAATATATACCCACATATTATTCAGTTATATCTACACAACAATATAGTAAGTTATACATGTTAATATACATATATTATCGGGTTACAACCACAACGGAATATGTTGAATAGCGTTCATTTTCACCAAACGTATGCATTTGATAGTTGGCTAAAAGTATATATTAGTGTAAACGAAGTGTTTACATACATCAAATTTCTTTTTCTAAGAATAGTGTGAATAAAAAGTATTGAACGTTCACTCTTTAAACCACCTTTTAATCGTATACTATGTCCTTTAAATTTGTCTCCCACACCCATAATAATGGTTATATTACTGTAAGACTTTTGCCTACGGTAGCGAGACTACATAGGAACATACGTTTGCATTTACGAACATACTTCTAAATATATCTTTCTCTGAGCTTTACGCCTATTATGATACAGCTGAACTGCGACTTCTTACACGGACTGCCATTAGACCTTCACTACTCAATTACTATATTATTCTGTAGAAAGACAGCTTTGAGACTTATAGTTTAGGGCTCAACTACTCAGAACAATTGCCAACGATGATCGAATGGTCATCATCAAATGATTTTTTATACGATTTTTAAAATATTAACCATTTCGTGGCCCACTCTATGTAAGTATCATCATGTCGTGAACCAGAATTTTTGAAATCTACTTCAGATTTTTTTTTTTATCCAAAGTATCTAACCTAATGTAATATCCACAATACGAGTATCTATACAGAATTTTTAAGAGTTTTTTAATCGTTTAGACTTTAAAGTTCAAATAATACTCATACTATATTGTAAGTTAGACTGTTTACAAATACTTATAATATTGGGTTTAATTTAATATTAACTATTGCATGAATTGCTTTGAGAACTCCAGGCTTCAGACTTTTAACACACCAGGTCTTCTGATAGTCTAGTTGGGCCGTTCTAATAACGGTTACATTTTGATTTAGTAAGAAGGAGCCCTTTCGTTTTTTTTATTGACAGATCACGTATCACACAATTAAATTTATATAAAAAAATATTAGATCAGTCATTTTTGTCTTATAAATTCTATAGTTGAACGTAACTTCGTAATATTCACAAATGAAATATATCTATATATTTTTAGAATTTAAAAACATAAATATACGAGTACATTGAAATTTTCGATGCTTATATTTTGGTGAATTTTTTGTTCCGTAAGGGATTTATTTGGTTAAACAATCTGTATTGGAACTTTGTAGTGAATTCTTTTTTTAGTGGTACCGATTCCAAAGTATAAAATGAAACAATAGCGACGTAGGTTTTCCAATGAAGCTTTGTTATTGGAATCGAAGTCAATAAACAAAAAAATACACTTTTAAGACGAGGTTTTATTAAAAATCATTTCAAACGCGCCTCTTTTCTTTTAGATATCTATCTCCAGTCGTCTAAAGGTTTTATTGTGTAACAAAATACAGAAGACAGCAATTATATTCAGTGTAATCATTTTTAAAACAACCACAATGATTCTTTTAGTACTATTTTTCCGATATTGGTGTAGAAAATCGTCGGCACATTGGTTTCTTCCTGTAGAGAAAATAAATGTTCAAGATTACCGCAAAGCTACTGCGATGCCCGAAAACGAGCCCCGTGGGTAGGACTTACTTTCCAATAAAAGCCACTTCTTGTTTATTATGATTAATGACAGCCTAAAAGTATGCGCCAAAAAATACATCTATGTACGGCCCTTCTTATGTCTCACTTTTAATGTTCTGATCGATTTCATTAATACGGTTTCGGTGTTAACTAACTTCTCGAGTTTGCTTTTATGTTTTCATACTGTTTATTTCTTTACTTTTGTTTATTTTAGCGATTTTAAATTTTGGTTTATTCATTCATGTCAACAATCTTTAATGTTTCACTGCTTGACATAAACCTCTCTTTTGTAAGGAGATTTTGGCCTATTACACCACGCTGTCCAAACGGGTTAGTATAGAGTCTGTTTCCAGTTTTGTTTCTCTTTGCAATAATATTATCTTGCGTAATTTAGTCCTCTACTCGCATCCTACGACACCCATGAGTAGGATAGGGGTAGTGATAATCCGTATTCTTGTTTTGTCACCACACGGATGATTGACAATTCATTCAGCAAAAGCAATATTTACATACATATCATTTTAAATAAAAAACCTCAAATCCAGTACTGATTGTATCAAAACCAGTTAATAGAGATGGGGTATGTGGGTCAGTGCAATTGATGGACGTTTGACTAACCTCAGAGATAGTTTCTAACGGCCAAAAAATATCCAGGAACATTTCCAATTGCCCGTGCTTATCATTGTAAGGTGTTTAGGTTTCCAGAACTTTGCTACGTTGAAAGTTTCAAATAATAAAGGCTTTTTATTAAACTTTTTAAAAATTTATTACGTTGTTACGTTGTTTAAATAAATTGATAGATTTGTCCTGAATGATTAAAAATTGGCTTCTAAAACACGATATTGTCATGGATAATGAAAACGAATGACTGTTTTGACTTTGAAGAACTGTATCTTTTCAGTACAGCGATCGCTGAAATTTCCCCGAGATGTAGTCCCCTGTCGGTTTAAATTTAATTACATTTGAATAAGATTTTGCCGTATTGGAAGCCCGTGAAAAATATATTATGAAATACGACAAGACCTATTTCAGTTAAACTTTTATCTGAGATATGAGGTAAAATCTGAGATAGTCTACTAGCTCAAAGAACTTTTGTATGAATATATGCTACCTCGTTAGTTATACGCTCTATATATAGAAAAGGTTATTTCTAGATACCCGACGAAAACTTATATAAGGTTATATTTTTTTTTATATTAAGAACCCGCCAAGGTGACTCTACTCTGCCTGGTGGAAAGCATGAATAGAATCCAAGAGTTGTGGTTACCATACTCATTGCAAATGCTGACAACGCAGTATAGTGACCCACACTATGGCGGCCTTGTAAGATGCTTTTTCACATCCTGTTTGAGGACGTAAAAGGCATGAAAGTCATTGTAACAGTGTAAGGCTTACACAGTCACCACGATAACTGTCACCCCTGCATCAATGGGCCTCCGGTCTCACACTCACCAACGAAACACGACAACACGGATGCTGGCGCTTTAGGTTGGTCTTCTGTGGGAGGGTAGTACTGCCCCGGTCGTGCCGGCCCGCTCGTGCGGAAATAAGCTTGGCTCTACTACCTAAATGAAATGGAAATATATAATTTACTATTTTATAATCTTAATAATGATAAATAATATCTGTATTTTAATTTGTACAAATAGAAGTTTAATTAATATCATCAAGCCATTGAAGAACAACGTTTCTAAACGCGTTAATTGTTTGGTAACCTTCAAAAAAGAGCATACTCTTTCGTTAGGACATACCGCACCACACCTAAATTGCAGGCGCTTATGAGTGCTGGTAGTCACTTACTATTAAATGACATATCTGCTCATTTGCTTCCTGTATCATGCAAAAAAAATTATATATTACGTATTCTGCTTTTATACGAGTGCCATTGACTGTTTTTGTGAGGCGTAATTAACAGTAAATGATGTCTGGGACATTAGAACTAAGTATTGCTGGCAATGATAGTTTACATGCAATGCATTAATTTAACCATTATTCAGGGTTCTGGATGCCATTTAAGGTTCATTTTTATATTGTCTGTATATCTCGGACTATTTAAACTCCTTCAAGTGGTAGAGTGCCTGAATTTTATTTGCAAGTCGGCGGTTAGCTTACATACTCGTACACCTAGAGGAATGACTTACAAAAATAATAATATATCTTTTTTCCATCAGAAATGTTTGCAGTACAGTGTAGATGCTTAGTTTAAAATACATTATAATGAACATTTGTGAGAGACTGGTGCCCGAGATAAGTATTGGAATACCTATATCACGGGTCACCAGAACCTCAACATAGTAAAAGAGTAGATGCATTATTAGATCACGTGAAATGATTAGATACATTATTTTGGTGAATGGTACTTTCAGGTGTGTACGTGTGTGGGTGTGTGTGTTTGTTATAAACGTGTGTGAGGTAAACTAGTGTATTGGAACGAGTTAACTCTCCGTTGCGCCATAATAAAGACTTTTGAACCATGTTCACAAAGTCAGGTTACATGTTAATTGCCGCATTGGGTATATTTCTAGAGATGTGTTTATTTTATTATAAAGGAATTCTCCGAGAAAGCAATAATGTTTTTGTGTAAATATAAAACACATATTACCATATGATCTAATTCACTGTTATTTATTGTATAATCACGATTATTGGCTAAGTCTCTGATTGTAACTTATCAGAGACTGGAGGCCTGTTGAAGCAGGAGTGACATTTATCTTGGTAAGTGTGTGAGCCTTACACGATGACTGTCATGTATTTTACGTCCCTAAGCGGGTCGTGAAAAAGTATCTTAGTAAACCGCCATAGTGTGGGTCACCATACTGCATTGTCTGCATTATGGTGACCACAACTCTTGAATTCTATTCATGCTTTCCATCAGGCAGAGTCACTTTGGCAAGCCCTTCATAAAAAAAAAGCCTAAAGTAGAGCATATATAAATCAAAAGTCTAGTCACCGAAGTACAGATTCTGCCTAATTCAGGTTCAAAAGTCCGTGTCTATCTTGATACCTCAAGCTTATGTAATTATAATTTATATTAGTAATGAAATGAGTAGTATAAGTGTGATTGAATAATATGAAATGAGATGTACTCTTGGCTACTATAAGAAGATATATTTTATTCGTCCATTCGACTCTGATAAATAAATACCTTGTTCTAAGAAACCAACACAGTCAGGCTATAATTTACGAGATAAAACATAACATGGATTAATTTCCGGCGCGACTTGATGCGGCGACGTGATGTAGTTGGTGGTTGCTATTTCTGTTTTATTAAGTCCCAACCATATTGTTACAGTCAAATTTCATTTCCCTGAAAATGTTTTCATAAGACACAGATTAAAATGGAGCTCAAGTTTTGTTAGTAAACACAAGTTATACAGTAGGCTCCTTGTCACCATTTTAATAATTTGTTTTCATAGAATAAAACGGTTAGAAAATTACTAAAATAGATCTAAAAAAGTTATAAATGCAAAAACAATTTGTTGAGGTTGGAATTAATTTAGTAATCATTTAGCTCTCGACTGGTGTCGACGACCACATGATTAGCAATAATTTTATGAATATAACTTTATGGTTCCTATTTTTTTATGTTGAATATTCTTTTAAAGATAACAACTTTTATTTGTGGTTCCAACATTCAATTAAAAAACATATTAAAAGGTGGAATTTGAGACCGCATATCCGGTCTCATGAGGTTCTCAAAGAGGCAATTTTAACAGCGCAGTTTTCGCACGCTGTCCTAAAACGTCGCGGTAGGATGATTTGTTTCGAATATGATATATGATTTTATCAGATAAATAACAGTTATAAGCTTGCTGACAAACTTACTCATTTATAGACTCACTACAATGAACATGAACACTAAAATGAACAAAAAAAATATTAAATACTTTTTACACATATCTCTCTCTCTCTCTCTCTCTCTATATATATATATATATATATATATATGTATATATACAGAGAGGGATAGAGCGACTTAGACGAAAAGGCCTTCCAGCAACATCCAGTTCGATTACGGGTATGCACCATTGACTGTCACGAACTATTACTTACTCTACCCAATCGAATGGAATTAAAGCAATATCCCATTAACGTTTAAAGTCCCTTTCATGGTACTTAGAACTATCCGATCTAATTCCTAACGGGCCTGGTTTAGGGCAGTACACTTGTTCCCTATTACACAAGTGAGATTAAAAGTATTGTCTACTGTACAACCTCTTCGAAAATATAATTAAGCGACACCATAAAAAATATATATATATATTTTACTTTCTTACTATGTTTGTTTTCATACTTGCTGTGTTAAAATCGTTTCAATTACAATGTGTTAAGATAAATTAATTGTTTACCGCATTTCTCGGAATGAAATTATTAACAAACACGAGTAAACTCAGTAGATGTTTGCCATAACGAAACGGTAGGTAACCACAGTTTCTGCTAAATGTGATTTAGATATCACTGACTTTTGACTTTCCTCATTTTATAGAAAAAAAAAACATTTGAAACAAAGACCATAAGTACATTAAGAAAGTAAATTGTCAAAAGTGTTTTTATGAACGTTGCCCGATCTAGTTTGATACGATGATTGGCCTCCTTTATGAAATTCTGAATGAAATTATAATTCTACTTAATTGGATAATTTATCCTAGTTATACCTTTTGATCGAGTACCTCGCAAGCTATTATGAGTCTGAAAGCCAAGCCAAATTATGAAGCCCTTTCCACGCAAAATGTGCCGGAATATTACATTGATTTAATCAAAGATATCACACACAAATCCAAATATGGTTTGACAGATGTCAAATCATTTTTCTACGGTCAGCGATTCGGAACGTTTACTAAAATCACAATATCTGGGTAACCTACCGTATTTGAATAACGAAGAGTCAATATTAAGTGAAACGTGATCTTTTCTGTCTCGTGAATATCATGCCTATTGTTATTTTACCATCGTCTTGTTTTATTCAATTGTGTGCCTTTATTTCTTGAACCCTCCATAGGTCGATATAAAAAGTAATCTTACACCATGTTCAATTTCTATCAAAACATTCGTGATCGGTTTTGCTTGATATTTCTGTTTCTAAATATTTAACGAATTCATATAGGAGTTGTATAACTTTACTCTTATTTTATTATGTCATAGAAATATAGAAGAATTTAACCAAATAAACGATAAGGCATAAATGGAATAACTATAAAAAGAATCATATTTTTAATTATACGTTAGCGTTATGTTCTTGTTTTATATGTATTTCAAAGTTATTGAATTTTATTTAGTAGTCATGAGTAATAAGTACTATATGTATAGTATATACTTATTTGGTGTCGGCTTCTAGTTCAGTTATAGAATATCAGTTTTTCCACGAAGCGACTGGCATTAGACCTCCGCAACTTTGAGGGCGAACTGGCTTCGAAAGTTGAACTAGTTGTCAGTTTATTTGAGAGCACTGACTTCTCAATAGATGTTCATAATAGTAAGGACTTACAGCTTAAAGGGCTCTTGGATGCACGAGCGGAAACACCGTCAAACTGACATACTCCGGGCTGTTGCAATTTCGATATTCGTAATAATATCTTGTATAAAAAAACCAACAACACTTTTACTCAACCCGGGAATTGAGTTTGAGTCCTCTGGATCGTCAGTCACATACGTTAACCGCTAGACTAACGAGGCAATATGTATGTACTGTAAACTATATATTGTTCAATTACTATAAAACAAAATTAACATAGAGGAACGAATACTATTACCAAAAGTGGCGCTATTCCAAATTAAACCGTCTCATATTCGATGACTTTATTCTAAAAAAAAGAGGTGCATCTAGCTTAACTAAAGTATTTTTATCTTGAAATAAATTTTATCTAATTATTTCCATCGCGACTGCTTCAGATTTTCATAGCAATATTAATAAAATATAAGCTAAATCTGAACTGGAGTGTTGACTGATAAATTTATTTAAAATTCAACCGGAGGCTCTTGCTGTTAGCTATTACTAGCTATAGTTATACTTTTGTCTGGAAACCTATTATCTATTTAAGCGACAGACAGTTCACAAAAATAGTAGCATCAAAAATTAATAATAACCAAACCGTGCACTAAAAAGAGCTTTTAGGAATATGAAGCATTAAAGTTTAGTCCAACACGCTTTTATGTAAGAGTCGTTTTAAAGAGGACAAATCGTTTGAAGCACGCTTCACTGCTATGTAACAAGAAGTTCAGGTGCAGCGAGCGAACTTTTAACAAAGAAAAAAAAAGATTTTTGATAGTCACAGTAGAGAACCTGCTAAGAAACTAAAGATTTTAATTGTAGAGAGGGAAATGAGGTTGGAATGTGCACACAATTTAGTACATCAGATTGATGTAGAAGAATTAATTTTAAATAGAGAATAATAGACGTTAAGTAGACAGAAATTAATGCTTAGACTGTAGCAAAATAAATAATGAAAAGTGCAAATAGACCTCTCAAAACAGGGTAAAAAAAAACTTTTTTATTTTGACTGTGTCATTGTCAACAGACTACTTTAGTCCACTGCTCTATTAAGCAGGTCTCGCTTTCAAAAGCTGGTTTTAGCATTCTATATCACGCTAGCCAGACGAGTTACTGTGAGGTATGTGTCAAGTTGTTCTTTTCTTGGTAGTGTTTTTGTTCAGGGTTGTTTGCTCCATTTTTATTTTTAATTTGTCACTATACGACAATCATCGATTTTACGCTAAAATTCAGAAATTTGGCTTATGATCTTTAATAATTTATTACTCTAATGATGACATTTCTGTAATCGGTTCATACTAAAGCACTTGGTATTTATATTTAATACAAACTAATTTCTTTTCTTTCAGGTACGTATCAATCATATCTATGACAGCAACATATAATACATCGCAAGTCGTATTTTTCTACTAGCGTTTGGAGCTTATAGAAGTGAGTAATTAATATTATACATAGTATGTATACATATACTTACATTATTTAATCAATTGTCATTAGATTCACATTCTCAAAATACTGTAATTTTACCAGAAAATATAATATATACTAAGAAGCCAAAGCAAAGATAAAGTTTTTAATAATGCAGTTATTAGCTTGTACAACCCATATACGTCTGTAAAGAAAATTAAACTGAAGAGGTGACCTGCACCCTGAATGACAAGGAATGACACCTTACTCTGCTTGATGGAAAGCATGAATAGAATCCAAGAGTGATGATCACCATACTCATTGAGAACGCAGACAATTCAAGATGGTGACCCACACTATGGCGGTCGGTTTTCGCTCCCAAACCAAATGGTCACTTATTGGTCAAGACAGAAATGCTCACATTCATGTTCCTGTATACTATAATCAATTCAGTTTATCTGTATCGTCCAATCGGTCGACTGCCAAAAAATGTCATAGGGACTTAATAGTCTACCGATGGTACTTGCACATAAAGCTATAAAATAAATAAATAAAAGAATTATTTCAAATGAAAATATATTCCTCGTAGTTCCATGAAGCAAGTTCCATAAGAAGTGGTGTAACTTTAAAAGTTCGTTTTAGTTCCGCTAGTTCCATGTAATTTTATGCAACTTTTACAGCTGACATTGATTAATTTCCATATTTACTTCTAAGAAATAAAAAGAATACTTAACAAATTACTGAACTAAAAAAAATAATATCTTTTTTTTGACTAAATAATAGTCTTTTGTGACTATCCCAAAATATGACTACACATTTCTCCTAACACTCTTTCTTCTTTTTCTTCTCTTCTTAATCGTTATTTTCGTTTTTTATTTAAAGCCTCATATTATTTTGTAACTGCAGGTACTGCTCGCACGTTTTAGAATGAAAAATCTGCTTATAAAATAATAATTAACTGGTGAATTATTGGTAGTCGGTTGTAAAAGGTTGCCCTTTGTTTCTGTTCTAAAGAACATCATGATTAATGTAATTAAAATATCTTTCATTTATTACTTTACCATCTTATATGTTACACGAAACTATAGTTAACCTAAATCCAAATTTTCATTCAAATCGGTCCAGCTGGTTTTACGTAAATTGCGTGCAACAGATAGATTGACAAGATTTTAAATAAAACTTTAACAAAACTTATTTTTAGCATCAATTACATCTGTAAAAGTAGTATAAAATCACAGGATGCATAGGATTCCCACCAAGAAGTTAAGGTTCCTAATCAACTTAACCTGCAAGTGGTGCACCTGTCGATCGACGGACGAGGCTCTGGCAAACAAAGCATCCCGATTAGCGACTATAGGCTCGCCACCTATTACGTGGGAACAAAGCGCTGGTGTAAAGTTGGCGTTTAATACGCCTTATCCTTTGGGTAGATAGGCGTGCTTTTTTATATACATATTAATTTGAGATTGTAAAAGTTTCATGTAGCATTGGCTATATGAAATTACTAAAATACGTTTAGATTTTCATACATTAATTATAATTATCTGTAAATAGAGAAACAGAATATAAAGTACGCTGGGATACAGGAAAATTTTAATGATACGTTCGTTGATTACTTAGGACGCTTTCTACACATGTTTAATTTATATATACAGTATTCAATTAAGGTGGTTTTAAATATTATTACTTTTTAATAACTACTTTTTTCCTTCAAATTACCATACAGCTATTTCTAAGAAAAAATTTAAGAGAAATATGTTATATTCAAAACTTAGATCTATTGCAACGTATAAAACGTATTTTCTTTTTAATTAATTTTCTCTCCAAAATAAAGGGTTAATCTCTGAAAAATATCTCGTCTGGACATTTTATCTGGAACACATTTACTCAGTAAATACCGTGGGAAATACCATTTCGGCTAGACATAATGATTTGAGGCAAGTTTATATTGAATTTGTAGAGATAGTATCCATAGCAACTACAAAATAGCTTTTTGATGTCGATATCATAATTTAATCATTTTATTTGAATACTTGTACTGTTATAGTTATTTAATAATGCTCGTTTTCGCCGGAGGTTATGGAATAGTAATATTAGTTTTTAAGGAACAAAAGTTATCTATATCGTGCTATTAAAACATTAAAAATCTAAATTATTTGATAATATCAAAGTCTAGTCAATCTAAATTACACTTTGGCATCTATAATGAACTATGGTAGTAATTGACTGCACGGTTGGCTTAGATGTTTAAGTGGTCACCACGCCGCTCTCTACTGCGCTGAATGTTGTAGGTTCGAACCCCACATGGGATAACACCTTGTGTGATCTACAAATTGTTGTTCTGAGTCTGGATGTTCTTTGTATCCGTTTCTTGAATGTTAAAAAAGTCCCCCACGACACAGGATTTAAAAAAATGATTTAGGTTTATTTAGGTCTTAAAAGTAGATTTAACCAAATCGTAACACAATTTTAATTCTTAAGTAATTATATGACGAAGTGAGTACTTATATCTCACCACCAATTTACAATTCTAAATTAATTGTTAAGTTGCGTTGATCGTTGATCGGCTGCGTTTCAGGCAATTACTGTATACTAGGGTGTAACTAAATGTATGTAACAGTACTATATTTAACTTTAAATTTACCGAGACGTTAATAGTGTTTGAACAGTATATATAATATCATTAAATATTTTATTTTATTTTATATATTGGACAACCAAGAAAAAAATACACCTTAAAAGTTATAAAATACATGAACAGTAGTATATAAGCATGGGCACTCTTTTAATTACAGGTTGTGACGGAAAGTAAAATACTAACAAATGCATGGGAAAGTAAGACATCCCCTGACTTAATAAATAAAAAATGACTTTTACAAACAATTACAAGACATAAAAACACCAAAAAGTTTGCAGTGAAAAACACTAATTTATGTGTCCCTTATTGACAATACCATTTCTTTAGAAGAAAATAAACTTAAATTAAATATATCAATGTCCTAATATTACTGACAGAATTATATTCCATTTGAAGTCTATTTAAAGTAGAGAAATAGCCTGGGTTAGTTTTGGATCTCTTGGGTATAAACAAAGAGTATCTAGACAGTCGTGAAAGTTTATGAGTGATGGTAACATTAAGCTTTTGTAGCAGATGAGGACAATTTATTTTAGTACACTAATCTGTGTAAGAATGACAAATCAAAAATTCTACGACATTTTTAAATGTTGTTATATGAAAGTGAGTCAATCAATTTGTGTAACTAGTTAATTGATTAATTAATATTTAATTTATATGCCAAGTGGTACAGTAGTCTTTTTTTGATGCGTTCAATTTTATTAGAATGAACTTCATACTGTGGATCCTAAACTATACAGCAATAATCCAGAAAAGACCTGACCAGACTCTCGACCAGTAATGGTGGTTTCATTTTAAAGTTCTTTTGTGTTTTTTATGTCAAAATTGAGAGTTTTGAGTGACTTAACTACAATTTGATATTGTAATATCTTTTTTTAACAACTGTATTAATAACGCTGTATAAGTTTAGTGATTTATTTCATTTTTTGTATTAAAACAGACCTAGAAATACATTAAATCTATGCATTTCTTCTTTATTGGAGTTACACAGACCAAGTGTTTTCTTTTTTTCTCAACTTTTGTTGTGTCGTACTGGCATTCTCTACGTTATTTTAGGATTGTGTTTAGGATAAACAATTGTCAAAGTGTACATTACATTCGGTATAAAACTGGTGTATAAGAAATCTAAAAGGGTGAAATTTATGACTTTTAATACATAATAATTACATGTGTTGTGCAAATTCAGATTCATTCAAATTTACTCACGCGGAGATTCAGAAATTATCCATTACAGAGATGAACATAAAATTTGAAGGAAAGATAAGCTCATGTTTTGAAAATTAATTCTGAACCTAAACCGAATCAAGGTATCTAACCATATAATTATGTATGTACCCAAGAATGGACATACTTGTCTCTAGAATCTCTTTCCTTACGATTACATTTACTAATTTATTTTAAATCTAGACATAGTTTACCGCCTCTTATTTGCTTAAATGCGTGTTAAACATACCGCTAACCTACATTTGTACATTGTGTTTCGTTTCGACGTCGCTTGTACAAAACAAAATTTGTGGGGTGAAACCGCAACACCATCCCCTATTGTTATCCTTTAAGATTAACATAAATAAATTTACCGTATACAAATTTAATTCTAATGGACACAAAAATCGACTAGAGAATGAGATTTTAAAATAAAATCGAGTTTTGGATTGACCGATTCAATATATAACCAATGCACGTACCTATTAGTAAATTGCTAAATAATAGGATTGGATTATTTCTAGTTTTCTACGAATGATAAAAATATAGCATAATATATAACTATAGTAAAACCGTAAAAAATTAATATACTGTATAATGTAAACCTATATTTATAAGCACTGCCTTTGTTTGACACAATAGGAGGGGGGAGGGTCAATTTCTACAGATGGATCGAGTTCACAAGCTTAATTCTCACTCCATGAATATTTTACTTCCATAACGCCAAGTTAAACTAAGGGGAATGCCTGTGTAACATATGTATCACGTACTGTACAAGTTAAATATCTGGAACATGGAATCTTCCAGAACCCAAATAGAAGTTAGTCATAGTTTGAAACTCTTGAATCTTTCATGATATATTTTACTTTAATTACTACCAAAGTAAACGTTTACTTGTTTGAAGGTAAATTTTAAAGTTGTTTGAAATTTTGTTCAATTATTTAATGTTTGTTAACTGGAAAATGTTTATCACACTACCTCGGCGGCGCAGCGGCAATGAATGCTGTGCTTGAGGTCTCGGGTTCGATTCCCGGGTCGGACCCCTTTTCTGAGAATGATCTCCAAGTTAGCAGAAGGTGCATTTGGCACGGTCAGTATTGGTATACTATCAATAGTATCTAAAATAACATAGTAACGTTTGAACGCTTAAGTTTTATTTTTATATCAATTTGGTCGGACCAAATGTTTGTCTGATCTGCAAATATTTGTTTCGAAGTTTGGGTGTTTCCTATGTACAATATGTATGTATTTACAAAAAAAAGTATATAAGTATTCTATCAGTCAGTTTAGTTATCATAGTACAAGCTCTGCCTAGATGACGTTGTGTGTCAAACGTCTGAAACATTTATTATTATTGTTTATTATTTGTTGTGGGTGAGAATTATACCCATAATAACAGAAAACTAATAGTCAGTCTTTTTACATATCGTGTGAAACGTTAGTGATAGTTAATAATTAAATAAATATCTCTTCAAAACGATACACACCCCGGTAAGAGCAATATCAGCAATAAATCGTATGGCTCAAGAGTATTAAGTACGACTTAATGTTTGGTTTATACTGCGGTTCACCCTTTATCTGAAAATGTTGACTATTCCTGTCAATAGCATTTTGTTTTCAGAACCCTACATTTTAAAAAGGGTAAAAGGTCAAATATTAATCCACTGATCGATGACGAAATTTAGAAAACTACTTGAGATGCAAACGAACCTCGTCAGGTAGGCAGCCTTATGTAAGGAAGAAGATGTCATCCAAGGGCAGTTTCATCGACTGAGTCGAATTTAAAGTGTTTACAAACATTCTAAATCCATCTCAGCTTTGTATAGAAACTTCATTTTTTCAATCATCGACAGATTTGAAAATTCCAAAAGGTTTTAAATTTCATGTTAACCGTGTTTTAGGTTTACATTATACAATATATTAATCGTTTACGGCTTTAATATAGTTATGTATTATGCTATATTTTAATCAATCGGCGAAAACTAGAACAAAATCAATGCTATTATTTAGCAATTTACTTATAAGTACGTACATTTTTTATCTGTTTAGATACTAAGTAAAATAAAAATATGTCAGAGTAAAGATACATCAGTTTTGTCGAACAATACATTAAGGGTAACTCTGTAACTTCAGATTATCTGATCCGATCTGCCCCTGAATACAGCGGTAAAACCGTGTCCCGTAGGATTACTAAGACTATTGTAACATTAGATATTTAAGATAATAAGAACAATACTACATCGTGTCTCCTTCGTGGACCGCACTAGTCGTCGCAGATAAACAAAAAGTACAATGGAACTCTTTATTAGCTATATTTTCTTAATAACTTCGCTACTAATTACTAGAACTTAATTAAGACGGTTCTTATAAGCATCTAATTAAACTAATTCTATCTAAGTTTATCCCGAGAGTAGGCTTTGAATTTATGGTTGGCTAGTAGTAGAGTCTGCAGTAATACAGGTCGTTTACTGTGGAGCGATATCTAACTAAAGTTTTAATCAGATGCCTCGTGTTGCCAATTAATTTTATATGAGAACATTTATGATGAACACAAAAAAAGTTTGATAAACCGAATATGTAATAAACTACTACTAAACCCTTCCAAATGTAATAACAGAACTATTTTCGATAATCCAACAATAAATTCAATATACCATTTTAGTGCTAAATTACTAGTTTAGACTTAAGCAGCTGCTCTATATCAATATTCGACCCTTCTGTATTCAGTAAATTTGATATAATGTCCAGATTTAATATTTTTTTAAGATTAAGATGCTTTGTTAAAAACTAATTGATTTTTTACTAAAGTATCAATATTGAAGTGTTTTAAATGTTAATTTGTCGTAATAAATTGTGTGGACACATGCTTCGACTAAAATATATTCTTGCTTTGTTTTTTAAGTCGATTCTCGAGAATCGTTTTATGTTCCTAAGAATTAATGGTTCTCATCGCTAAATTGTATGGAAGAAAAGACAAACGCCCGTGTGCTGCGAAGCCTAAGCTTTCTACTACAGTATCATTCTTTTCTATATTCATTACCTTTTGGTGCAGAATGCTACATTGATCGCGCAAAGTTAAAACGGCAATTTACCTAGCACACTTATTTATAAATACTCGAAATTATTTAAAAAGTTTTGGATCTTTTTCCATCCTTTTATATCCGAGACATTGTAAGCTAGCGACAATGAATAATCCAGCAAGTCTTCAACTGTAATCCGAGAAATGGCGAACATCCGATTTTAGCTTTTAAACGTCGAGTTTATAAGAAGTCAAAAACTGAGCTCGCTACTGACATTATAATAAATTCGATTTGTATGTCATAACAACGATATCTCTTGCGTGTATCACTTGGTATAGACATCGTCATGTGATTTTCTACCATCTCTCTTAGTAGTTCATGTGTGGGAAGCATGAAATCTTTTCTTCGATTGAATTTCAGACATTTCTAATTTAATTCCGGAGCGCGTCTTCTTCTGGTCACCCAGTGAGGCCATATCCGGCCCGTGATAGCTTGCCGATAGTACAAGAAATTGCCCAAAGTTACCCAACCCAAATTGAAAATGTTGACCTTCTTATCTTGGTATTTGGACTCAATAGTTGATGTGTTCTTGTTTGTAACTTAAAAATATACTGTAGTAATACATTTATATGAAAAAAATCATAATACTAGTTATGTTAGTAGTTTTTTAGCATTTAAACTGGATGGGATTACATTTACGGCTATGATACACCCATCGCTTCTAATTACACGCACCATAAACTAAAACATCAGACAATAAGTGACTATTAGTGTCTATTGATAACCAAAAGGTCAATAGTGTGACCTAAACCATACTGAACCCGCCTCCCTTCACAACTTCTTTATAATATAGTTTGGAACACCGTACTCGAAGGTAAACACTATTAAGATGTTAAAGCAAATCTTCTGCAGGAAGGTGCTTACTTTCGAAGTAAGACAGCATCAATCCGAACAGAGTTTTCGTTTGTCTTTGCTACTTTACTTGTTAAACTTGAAGAACGTTCGAAAAATCATAATGGAGGATGCAAACTACAAGTGAATAACAGAAATCCGGGTTTTTTACTTGCTTTTTAAACAAAATGTTACTTTTTTGTTATCCTGTACCTTCTAACTTTCATTAAATTCATTACGATAGAGGTAAAATTCGTTCTCTGCTTGGCTTACTTAAAGTAGACAATGGTCCCTTAAGTCCTATTCGTTTTTCCTAAGCTATCCCTGTTATATGTAGGTCCCAAGAGATGTTTCGGTTCCTAAATGAACCATTACATGCAAGATAAACATCTTGTTTTTGCTATGATGATAACATTATACATAAAGAAAATCAGTGAGAGTACGTTTATTTACGAGTAAAATTAATTTCATCCACCGGGTTCTTTATGTTCATATCACTACGTGTGTCTCTGTTTTGCCTATATAATTATAGAGTTAGAATCTATATTAGATGAAAAGCCAATAGAAATGATACAATGGAGGTCAAGTGCAATGGTAAATAGTAGGAGGACAGGATCTTATAAACGTTCGTTAATGTTTTTTAATGTTGTGAAAGATTACCGCTTTGATCTTATCTCTTTAAAGTGTATGATTAGAGTATAATTCTTACAGTTCAACTGAATGTGTAAAAGAACATTGCACTATAAGGACAGTGTAACACCTTTTTGGCTTATTTTTGGACATTTTTTTTGCCTCAGTGGCACAGTGGTGGTTTATGCGATTGCTTTGCTTGAGGTCTTCGATTCGATTCTCGGATCAGACCAAATGTTTGTATGATCGGCAAATATTTTTTGCGTTTGCTATGTATGCCACAATAAAATATATGTATTTATATTAGTTGTCTAGTACGAGCTCTGCTTAGGTTGGGACTAGATGGCGTTGTGGGTCGGATGCGCGAAATCTTATTTTATTATTATTATTATCACATATTGCTTATAACATCATCGTCATTATCATTTTGAAAACGAAATCTTCACTGTTAAACACAGGCCTCCTTAAAGTTATTTTTATGCTATTATGACAGTGTTTACTATAAAATCGATAATTTACACCGGTATACTTATTTGTAACACACATTTCATGTATCAAATCAACCTTTTCACTTATTTCATGCTTCATTCACAGCAACCAACTAATGAAGCTTACAATTTAGTTTCCAAACTTTTCAAATCAAATGTTAGAAACCATTGTTCTAACAACAATATAAATCACATGAACGAAATTAAGCGAAATCGCTCCTTACATTTTGCGCTAGGGATGAAAAGTGCGGTAGTTTATAATATCAATTCATTGGCTGAGAAAGATATTGCATTTCCAATTGGAAGGGTTTCCTAGAATAATGTTTTTTTTTTGCAATGCTCTATGGCTTATAAGATATCTATGGTTTTGCATTCGGAAGTGTAAAATATAAATTCACTAAAATGTACACTTGTCTTTTTTTCCAAGTACATTAAGATTTTTCTTTACTAGAATTCACAAGGGCATTAAATAATGTTGATGCTGTTGAATTACAAAAAAACATATTACGTCAATAAGATCCGTTTACGTCAGTCAATAACTCATATTTTCCATAGCTAACGTTATGACATTTAAAAAAAAATCCCTAGAACTTTGTTGAATAATATTTTGTTTAAAAACGGTAGAACCTTTCGTCACATTATATTGTCACGTCACAATACAACTAGTAACAATATTTATGAATTTAGCGTACTTTAACTTACACTAAAAGTATCTTTCAATGTTTTCAAAAGTTTAAAATCCCTAAATAAACAAAAACTGGGCAGTATTTGTAAAATTTACTTTAAATTGTGATACAGAGTACTAAAATACATGTTATCATGTACTACCATAATGACAGTATAACGTGCATCTGTCGTTGCCGCCGCCTAGTGCGAGAAACGTGTGTGAATACCGTATGAATAGCTAAATTACAAGTTCGCATTTCTACGTGTGGGATCGAGCCTTTTGATATATTGTACTAGTTTTTATAGCAAAAGGGTGGTTTTCAATTACCTGTATTCTGATAAAAACTCTAACAATAACACTTAAACCATGTCATACTATTTAAATTTAGTATTCTATAATTAATAGTAAGTTATCAATAACGAATGGACAATAATTCAATTGGTAGGTATTTGTTAGGCGTTTCAAAACTGTTTGTTCGCGATTACGATAAACTGTATCTAAGTTTATTTGTTGTATTGTAGTGTAAGTATGTGTGAGTTCTATCGGTTTCTTAAAATAGTACAATAGATATTATTTAAAACAAATACGTCATTTATCGTAATGAAGTGAGTCTAAGCATAAGTTATGTTAACTGTACATTTTGCATGCAGGCTTTCGCATAACCAACTATTATGTATTTGTAGGACTACACTAGGAGGAAAACTGGTAAAGTGCCAAGTGTTATTTCTCTATATCAGTATGAATCAGCCTCACTATGAAATATTGGTCGATATTTATCAGGGAAATTCTGGACTTGTGACAATGCGTTCCTACATATTGTTATATTATCAAGTCATGTAAAAACATTTGTTAATTCGTTCTAGTTCAAATTATATTTTGCCGCAACTTCGTACGATTAAGATCCCTGTTTAAATATTTTATGATTACGATTATACTCGTATTTATACACTAACGTACATATGTATTATATACTTTAAGACCAATTTTCAAAATGTATTATAATTTTTACACAGCTACAAAAATAAGATATGTGTCATCAACACCATAAAGTATCTTTGCCAAAGTGCCGAACACTCCTTCCATCTCTTCTATTTCATATATTTTCCATTAGACTGTACGTATGTTGTAATGATTTAAGCGGTCGCCACGCCATTTTCTACTGTGCTAAGTGTTATGGGCTCAAATCCTAAATGGAACAACACTTTGTGTGATCTGAAAATTGTTCTTCTGAATCTGGGTGTTCTTTGTGTCCGTTTCATGTATGTTTGTAAAGTCCCAAGCGACACAGGATATATTA
Organism: Hypercompe scribonia; assembly: GCA_949316085.1. Classification (NCBI taxonomy): domain Eukaryota; kingdom Metazoa; phylum Arthropoda; class Insecta; order Lepidoptera; family Erebidae; genus Hypercompe; species Hypercompe scribonia. The sequence continues at coordinate 22,104,294 of OX438968.1, read as the reverse complement.
TTTATGTGAGTATTGTCTTTAAAAGGATAAAAAAATAGCTTGTGTGCAACAAAGTATCTATTTATCTTTATAACAGATCAATAGAATGATGTTTCTTCAAAATCTTGATATAAAATGTCACGGTAGGCTATTCAATATCATTCAATATAGGGGTTTAAGACTTATAGAATTTTACTTTAAGTAAAAATGCCAATATGGTACGTTGGAATTTCTATTTTAATTACAACTTTTGTGAAACCTAATCTTTACTGGGCGTAAGAGCTATTGTATGAGTGGCCCCGTTTCATCTTTTGTATAATGCATTCACATGATTTACCGCAATTTACCGCTTTTTTTTAATTAAATTGCTATAATTATTTTAAGACTATGTTTTATGTTGTTTTATCTGTTCTAACAGAAATGGTATTGGTAACATAACTTGATTAATAATATAAAACAGTCACTTTCATCAACAAAACGGTGTGGTAACTGTATTAAAAAAACTTTTTAATCTCTGAACTCGTTCTGCTTTGAACGTGATGCTCTCGATCAGGCAGTTTATACATCTAATATCAGAGAGATATATACATAGCTATTGAATTTTAGTAAATGGAATAACTGTTAAGAAATATTCAGTCATTTAAAATGTAAGTTAATAAATGATTATTTACGTAATATTTGAGGAAGGTTGCTGGCACCGGATGGTCGCGAATTGCCCAAGACCGGGATGGTTGACGCTCCTTGGGTAGACCTTTGTTTAGCAGTGGACGGCGAAAGGTTGATTAATTGATGATTTGTAACATATTCTGTAACGTATCATGCTCAATATCGTTAAACAATGATTATGTAAATTAATATGAAAGTATTGTAAACTTCAAGCGTTTCGATTGACCTATAGAAAAATAAATTAAAATGCATAAAACATCGATCACCAAGCACTACTCATTTAACAAATATTTCGCCTGATTGCATCCTCGGGTCAGTATTTGCAGTAATGCCTAAGAGTATTCGTGTCCAGAATATTTTATACAGAAGCGATGGTCAGCAGTGAAATTTAGAAAAATATTTTATCATTCGTACTCAGCTACTCACACTACCCACGGTGAAGCTATGATTATGGGACTCCAAAATAATGAATTTATCGTAACTTTTTGTACATTTAATATTTGACATTCCATGACATATTATTTTATAATTTACAATTTGATATACACTAACTTGACATTATTCCGTTCAATAGTTCATACTTTATTTTTATAAAAGAGTCCATAAAAATGTTCTATATTAACTTGTATAAGTAGCTACGAATCGTAACCACAGAAGTGATGTTGAATTTATTTGACATTTCCACTGATCCATGTGCAAATAGACATTTATAGCAGCGTACATTTTTATACGAGCATAACCCTCGAATACGTTAGGAGCTTAGGAGGCGTGGTTCGGTGACTTGCCAAAACAAATCTTATTAAAGTGACATACAGAGATTTTCATCTTTTATTGCTACTTGGACCCATAAGAAATAAAATTCTCCGTGTTTGGCATGTGTAAAATTTATTATTTTGGAGCTTTTTATTTGGTATTGAAATAATAACTTTGTCTACCAACTCTCCCGATGAAAAATGGCGATAAAACTGAGATGATACACACATTTAGATTTACCGTATATGTTGCCGAAATTTACAGTATGAGAATAAAGTTATTGGTTACAATAAAATCCATAAAAATCCATAACCTTAAAGTTAATAGCAAACTCCGTCGAAGGTCCGTAAACTTATCACTACAACGCAAGAGTCGCGAATGCATAGTACGAAAAAAAAGTCCTAAAAGACTTGGAATAAACTCTCAATTTGAATAGTTGTCGCTTATAGTAGATCCAAATAATTATTTTTCTCTCCCTTTTCGTTATTTATTATTGTTTCTTTAAATATTTTGCAACTTATTCAAAGACAAGTGAATATTTTGCCGTCCTCAGTAGCGGAACACACCTAACTTAGCAGTCAAATGCACTCAATTGACACCTACGTCGGGTGTCGCGAGATCAAATTCTGCTCAGTGCACAAATTTGTATGCATGAATAGCTCTATTTACGTTGGGCTGGGTGTTTTATGCATAATAAGCAAACTGCTCAACCGAAAATCTTAAATTTTTGCTTGTACAGGGCCAGGAGTACAGGAAAGGCCGCGGGATGTTTATTAATGCGAAGTAAGTCGCAGGGTAAAGCTAGAGATTGTTATATTATTTCAAAATCTTACTTCGCGCAGTAGTAAAACGATAACATAAGGCAACAACTATTATTATAATAGATATAGGGTTTCGTAACGCTCGTTACTACGAACTACCCAAACATGCCGGATTTGCCGTCGAGGTGTTTTAATACGATGTTTACTTTCAATGTTTTGTATAAATGGGTAAACGAACAGTTCTGTTTGTCTGTAGATAACATTGGAATATTAATATGCATAGGTTTACGTGAAGGTAATCACAGCGAAGCATTTTAGAGATTGCTTTCTACATAGACCTTTGGTCGATTCTTTGGAGTCAATTGCTCATTATACATGAAATTTAATATAATAGGACTAAAAGAATAAAAGTTTTGATCATACTAATTAGTTGTTATTTAAATTCAATGAAATACGAGAAAACTAATTCATTTCTGGTTAAGAATAAAATAAACTTTGTATTTTTTAAGTACAAGGTTATAAAGGTCTTACAAATGAGTTTAAAACTTGTATAAACTTAGTTATAATTGTTTAAAGATTAAAGGTAAACTCGATGTACGAGGACTCTCATTCCTCATCTTTATATATTGTAGAACTGATGACGTATACGCAACAAAGTCACTTCTAAAATAATTATTCCACAAATATGAAACATTTTGATCATAAAAAGGTTTACCATTAAATCGTTCTGAAACTTTAGTTTTTTATAAAAAACTTTTCATGTCAGTGAAATTTAACAATGAAATTAAATAAAGAATATTTTACATAATTAAATCATTGTATATTTCAAAATACTTATAAATTGATTATTTGGCATACCTGGTACATCTATTTATTTTAATTACAACATAACAATAATACAATGAAAGGAAATTAACCGTCCTTTGTTTGTTGTAAACGTATTCAAAATTATGCCAAGCGAAAATTTCGTAACTTTTCTGTTAAGTTAGCTTATTTCTGTTATGATAGACTACAGTCCATCATGACCAAAGTATTATAAGTTTAATAACATCCTTCATAATGATTTCATGAGGAATAACAATTATTTTATATTCCAGTCTCGCAAGCACAATTCTAAAAAAATAACATATTATTATGTAGAAAAAAAATATTAAATGGCCAAGATACCACCTAACACATACATACTGCTTTTTGAAGTGGAGAAAAGCAGTTGGGAGGGTACAAGGATAGAAGGTACTCTAAGAAATCAAGCCATACATTTCTTCGTCCTTTGACCGACGACGGCACCGCGGCGGATTCGCTCACGCATATATATTTTACCATCCCTTTAAAAATAGTTTCCTATTACTAAATGGTACTCGCCCCACATCTTTAAGGCAAGAAATCAATAAACAGTACATGAAATAGGAATTAAATACTCGTACTCGCAGTTACTTAGTAGCATTCACAATTAGAATAATCACATTTAACCAGAGCCTCTTAACAAACTGAGCAAAACCGTTTTGTATTATGTGGTTTAAAGCGGTGTATTGTTTTAGTTTACCCTGCAGTTGTTCCGATTCGCTAAAAATACCTTTTATATGTAGTATTGAAAGTTTCTAGAATTAGTGTTTAGTAACTATAACTTAAAATTATTGTTTATTTATTTTGTTTAAATAGCTTTACTGTGATATAACGCGGAGGCTGATTATAAGCATTTTTTTTTATTTTTCTTTTATGATTATTGTAGCAAGTCTTTTTTTAAACTAAAGTAAATGACATAATAAAAAACAAATAAATTTGAAGACTAGTAGACCTTGGGATATGATTTTTCGGTAACTTCATATCGGTGAAGTTAAAATCACGTGTTGAACAACTTCATAGAGAAAGTGTCATTTGAATTTATTGTGACTATCTAGCAATCCAGAACATACAAATTTGTTCCAATTTGACCTCTGTAATTGCTAAAATAGACTAAAATTTTAACAAAAATTAAAACCTACTTGAAACGGAAAAGGTTTTAAAACAAAAATACACTAAAAAGTGAAAAAAAGAATGATATTTTTGTAGTCGGTGTCATTAATTATAGGTTAACATTAATTTCAAGGCTCTCCATTCCAATTTTTTTTCCATTTTTGTTACCTCATACTCATAATTTGCTACAGGGTGTGCCGGTTTTGATAAATATTTTTATAATCGAAAGCAAGTTTTTGTCGTGATCACATTTCAAATTAAATTAGATATGACTAATAATTTTTAAGTTATCTGTCATAATATGGATTGATGATGTTTTTGATGTAAAATGAACATAATAAGCTATATAAAACGATTTAGAAGAGCATCGTAGTATTTCGAGGTGGATCTTTTCTATTTTGATGATGTTTTCACGAACTTCTATGGAAAAAAATAGTGAAACTCTTCAATAAATATCACTTAAAACGAAGACATTGTTGAATCTTCGCAGCCTTATATGCTCTGGAACGAATTTTAAGTTTTTTTGGCTTATAATGAACTTATGAAAGTTAATAAACGATAAATTGTCGACGTGTTGAGAATATAAATGACAGTGATAGCATTATTTAAGTAAATAAGTGCAACTTAAATGCGTCAAAGATATTTTGAGATCTAAGTAACCATTTAATATCTCAAAAAAATAAAATATAATAATAATATGAGTGTCTAAGAAAGAATAAATAGAAAACGTTTCAAGAAAAATCCGTAAGAGCTGTTCATGTTTATTGGTTTTATCACGTGTGTAATTCTCCGGCTAATTTTGGCACCGAGACGTAAACCCTTTATGAAAGGGTGAAGCAATCTACCGCATCAATATCAGAAATCACAATTGCCTCGTCGAGTGTTAATAAATAATGTTACACATACCGTTCTGTACAAAAGAGAAGTCTGCCGTTTCTATCTTCAATATTTTATACACGTGTTTATGTATATACATATGTTATGTACATAATTGTATATATCTTTATTGGAATGTGTCTTTACTTCTACTCATAGCTACTACAAAGTTCATTTCTAATATAAACAATATAAAACAAATTTTGTTCTGCTATAAAAAGCCTTCAAAATCAAATAAGATTACTAATTAATAAATAATGTAATAAATATATACATATATGATTATAAAATATAGCAGTCAAGAAACCAGACAGTTAAATGAATTGAACAATATTTTATGAAGATTTTAATCAAAAATGATCTAATCCTAGTCACCAAAAAATTTCAGTGAAATTGACTTTTTCTTTGTCAATGAGGCAGTATGAAAATAACGAGTGTTTTAATAAATAAAATGTCTCTGTACATTATTTAGATAACTCATAAACATAACACAGATGAACTTAAAAAAACACCAGTTGAAAGTTAGTACGAAATACAAACCAATCAAGACCAATCGGCAACATCTGAGAGCACGATTTTATTTAATTAATTCCCTAACTTTACAGCATCTTAGGTGAACTTAAACTACACTTACCTAACTAAAAGACATAGTTTGGGGAACTTTTGATTCATGTTATGCAAATTCGGTTCGTCCAGTTTACCGATTAAGAAGACGATAATGTAAAGGTACCTTGTGTTTATGTATGAAAGACTAGCTGTAGAAGAACTGCAGAATTTCCAAATCGATTAAGTAGATTCAAATATCAATCACTATATACATACAAACTTATTACCACTTCATAATATTACGATAGATTGTTAATATTTCATCTTAAAAGTTAATACTTTCTAAGAAAAGGTTTTGTAAAGCTTATGTTTTTATATACTGCAAATAATCTCCGGGTGAACGATTATAATAAAAACCCACGACTTCCTTAATAGTTATGTGGTCATTGGATTTACTTTAGCTACGGGTGTAGTAAGGAAAACTAAAAACTTTTCCAATAGACATTTAACAAGTTTACTGTATTGTATATGTATTAAAATAAAGAACGGAACGTTGTTGGGTATCAAAGCTATTTCGTTAGGGTACTTGCGAGAACTGTCAGTAAACGCATTTACATCCAGTACATTACTGAAGCAAAAACGTTTAAATTAGGTACAATTATTTATTGCTATTAATTTGCAATTTACATAAATTTAAAAAAAAAACTGAAACTACAGCTAAATTTCGTAACCTAAACATCAAAACTTTAGGAGCAATTTTTCTCACTCGGCAAGTCTGTTTTGCAAAATTTTCAATGTTAGAGCTGTTGTGTTAACCCGGTATACTTAGTTATTACTATGGTTTCTAGGGTTCCAATAACTTTTAATAGCTATTATGTTCATATATGTTCTAACATCACTATTTTGTATTACAAAATTGTTAGATGTTACAAAATATTTTATAAAGGGAAATATTTAAGCAATATAAAATTTAGCGTCACTACAAAGACCTTGTCCCAAAAAAGTCACTGTTACATGATGACATTAATTAACAAAACTAAACATAAATTGCCTAACTTTTCGTTGACAATCGTTGGTAAAACTTGGTGGTTCATATGTCAAACAATATTTAACTAATACGTAGTGTCTTGAACTTTTAGTTTAGCTGGCAATGATTATTGGTTATGTGAATATGTTTGGCTGTCTATTTACAACAAATAAATCAACTTTGACGACCCGAATATTTTTGAAAATGTGTGCAGGTGAGATCCGACCTAAATCGAAACTCACATTCATTTTTAAAATAAAACGAGTACTGATTTAGGTATTTAGCACACTCATGGCACAAATGATGTCATGATATATCAAATTTCAAATTATCTAGTTGCCTCGTAAAACCATTTAAGGATATTTTTTCTTTTTTTTAGTAAAAAGACAACGCCTGCTCTAGAAATAAATTATGTGTCGCGGGAGACTTTACAAACATACAAGAAACGAACACAAAGAACAACCAGACTCAGAATAACAATTCTTAGATCACACAAAGTGTCGTCCCATATGGGATTGAACCCACAACACTCAGTGAAGTAGGGAGCGGCGTGGCGACCGCTTAAATTCAACCACCAACCGTACAGTTACAACTTAAACATTTGTTGTAAATTATGATTTGATCAGGACCTGATAAACATAGAAAAGTTCCAAATCAAATATCATTATTATTACTGATGTAGAAAAACCATTTGAAATATTTCAAACGAATAAGGTACCACTTGAATACACTTGTACTTCCTTCACTACTGGAGCAAAAGAAATCTGAAGAAAATCGAACTAGAATCCGTTAATACTCTTTGCTTATCCACGTAAAGCTTTTTATTATCAGATTCAATTTTAGAAAATAAAAAAAAAATCTTAAGCCTGAGGGACAACTGTCTTGGATGCGATATCAAAACCGCCATTCTCTTTTTAGATCATTTCTTATGTCATTTAGAACAAAACTGTTCAAGTTCTAGTTAAGACAGTTTGTTGAAGTTTCTCAAGGAACTTATTGAAAGTGATTGGGGCGAAAACGTTTTCGGATTACTGAAATTGGCTCCAATCAATGTCTACATGTATATTCTATAATATCAAAACATTTTTTCAATAGCAAAAAATAATACTACTCATTGCTGTAAAAACACAAGTTTACTAAAAAAATAACTGTCTACTTACCTATGTTATATATATATGAGATAAAGGCCAGATGCAGAAAATGTATTTTTCAGGGTGGCCCCTTTTAATTCTCATTTTTTGCTGGAATAGTAATAATGAATAAAAATAAACAATTAAGTTATTGTAGTTTTTTTTTCTATATTAAGAAACTGTCTAAGTGACTCTACTCTACCTGATGGAAAGCATGAATAGAATTCAAGAGTTGTGGTCACCATACTCATTCCAAATGCAAACACTGCAGTACGGTAACCCTCACTATGGCGGCCTTGTAAGATGCTTTTCACACCCCGCTTGAGGACGTAAACGGCATGACAGTCCTCGTGACAGTGTAAGGATTACACAGTTACCACGATAACTGTTACCCCTGCAACAATGGGCCTCCGGTCTCACACTCACCAACTAAACACGACAACACGGATGCTGGAGCTTTAGGTTGGTTTTCTGTGGGAGGGTAGTACTGCGCCGGTCGAGCCGGCCCGCTCGTGCTGAAATCAGCGTGGCTCTACTACCTAGAAATGACAGTGACCTAGTAGTAAATGACAATTATAATATTTCGACAATCTACCAACGGTAAATGAGATTAAGGATTGTCTATGTAAAAACACGTGTTTTAGGATTCCATAGCCAAAATACCAAAACAAAATCCTTATAGTTTTAAATACCAGTTCGTCCGTTGGACCACGTTATTTTTCACAGGTTATTAGTGCTAAAAACCTGTAATTTCACAAAATATTTTTGTGGAATATTTCTAGTCTAGTCTAATCATCATCATCATCATCTCAGCCAAAAGATGTCTACTGCTGGATATAGGCCTCCCCCAAGTTTTTCCATAACAATCGGTCCAGTGCCGCTCGCATTCAGCAACTTAACAATATTTTAATTGAGATATCTATTTGTAAGATATTAAGAGTTAGATTGATTTTCATCTCTCTATCCTAACCAAATGATAGATAGTATTTGGAGATCTGAAAATATCACGGTCGTAGCATATATAACAAATTTAAAAAGAAAATTATAAAGGTTAAGTAAGTTTTATAACTTTACGTATAGTAGTCGACCATTTAGTTCGATGGTAATCCGACTTGTCTTATTTATATTTTAGCTACGTATTAGTTTACATTATTGTGGTAGCGAAACACGAATCCACATTGGGCGTGGCTCAAAATACGACCAAGTGTATTATTATGCGAAAAAAATTCTTACGCTTTAAAATTATAGACATAACGTATTTTTAAAACAACTAGTATCCGTCTCAGAACATTTAATGTTTCTCTGTATCAAAACCTTAAATCTTGCAACGCCTTCACAATCTTAGCGTAGCATTATCCTCGAAATAGTGAAAATAATACGAAATTCAAGTGTGACGACAGGCAGTAACATGAAAACCATTTTTGCTGAACCTTCGCTAAAAGAGTGAACATCAGATAAGGGCTCTACTGACAAATCCCTTGCGCCCTTAGGGATCCTTACACTAAAATACAAGGACTTTTATTTACTTGGAATATATTTAGTACAAGGACGTTATAAGATAGTATGGAATAAGTATGTTCCCGACCAAGGAACTTTACAAGGTACCTATTATTATTGTTTTATAGATTTAACTGCCTCGGTGGTGCAGCGGTAGTGAATGGGATGGCTGTGCTTGAAGTCTCGGGTTCGATTCCCGGGTCAAATCAAATGTTTGTATGATCTACAAATATTTGTTTCGAAGTTTGGGTGTTTTCTATATATAATATGAGTGTGTTTATGAAAAAAAGTATATAAGTATTCTATCAGTCAGTCTAGTTATCATAGCACAAGCTCTGCTTAGTTTGAAACTAGATGGCATAGTGTGTCAAATGTCCGAAATATTTATTTGTTTATTATTTTTTAGACTTGTTACCTTAAGGGCAGTAAATCATAAGTATAGGAAATATACGCATAAACAGACACATTATCTTGATAAAAACTTTTACTGAAATCAAAAACTATTTTGAAATGACTCTGATTCATACTAATTCCAACTCCGGTTGATTCACGAATTACTCTTGGTTCAATTGAGAGAAATAAATTTGTTGATTGAAAAAGTTGTTGTAAGAAATTCCTAAATTTGTAATTTTATATCCGTTTACATCAATTCAAGGCCAAAATCGATCAAAATTTACTAATATAAATTTACTAAATAATTTACCTTTTACTGGTTACACTTATTTCAAAATAGTCAGTAAATAAAACTCTCTTTTGGAAAAATTTATCTTGATGACGTTGCAAATATTGTTCGAGAACCAATGTTTTCAAGTTTTACCGATTCTTTCGACTCATTTACCATGTCGGGAAAATAAAGGGGGTGAATAGAGCGAATGCAATGAATGGACACAGGAGGGGGTGAAAATGGAAGAACGCTTTTGTAGCTCAAATAGATACAAATACTTAGAGGCATCAGTTAGGGAGAACGGGAATAGTGGTTTATTTATTGTTACTTATTTATGAAACCGACACCATTTGTCTTTCCGCCTGTACTATTGCAATCGGTTTGAATAGTGTTTTAGATTGATCATAGAAAGTTTCACCAGATTTATCTTGGAAGAGGCTTTTTCCAACTGTGGACGTCTTTTGACTCTGATGATGACGATGATAGAAAGTTTTATTTGTGTGATGAAATGACATGTTATAATAATCTGAAAAAGAAAATTAGAAATAAAGATATTTTAATGTATTATCTCTATTTTTTTTTAAATTCAAAAGAGATAGAGAAATTAGAAATAAAAAGAATAAAAATTAAGATAATACCGTTGCCGTCATATCGATTCATCCCTTGAGACGAGGGTTTTTTGTGTTTTATGTGCAAGTTCTTGCGTTGAACTCCTACCTACATTACATAGAATGTTCTGCACCATCAGCTACTTTTCCTTTTTATTTATTGATTTTCACTTGACTAAAGAGCTATAGATCACTATAGATCAACGAAGTCGGTAACAATTTAAAATAAAAGGCAGTGATGTTAAAAAACTTTTTTTTATATAGGCTCAAGATCACGATGGGAAGGCAACACGTGCACTGTCATCTCAAGTAAAATATATTCTTGATCGATATATTATCATAATAATACACCCGTGTGAGATATAACGAAGAGACAACGTTAGTTTATTTACGGAGATCTAACATAAAAACTCCTTAGTTGCGGCTATGAAATTTTCATGTGGCTTATTATGTCCACATCTTTTATATCGACAATAAAGTGTACTATCCAGTACACAATGTGTCCATATACAAAAGTTTCTTTATACTGCTCAATATTTCTCGGCAAATACGAAAAATAGGTAAGAAAGAAAAGATGAAAGACTTTTATTTTTTCGTATTCAAATTCGCAAGGTCACTGTGACGTAAACTGGCAACCCTAACACTATGAATGTTTTTATAGTATTATAGTGCATAGATCCTGTAATGTTCTTTTTTATTTTGTTTACTCTGCTTGATGAAAAGCATGAATATAATCCAAGAGTTGTGGTCACCTTATTCATTGCGAATGCAGACAATGCAGTATGTTTTTTCACACCTTGCTTGGGGTCGTAAAAGGCACGACAGTCGTCGTGGCATGGTATTGCACACACTTACCACGATAACTGGCACTTCTGCATCAATGGGCCTCCGGTCTCAAAAATTATCTTTAAACAGTACTATAATTAGGTTTCTTGAATTTCATAGCAGAATACACATAGGGTAGTCAACTCTTGTTTTAACTCGACTACATTTTGCATTAGAAATTAAACAAACGATTATAACAATTCATTCAGAGACAGATGTTTTGTGTTTAAACACACGCAGTTTTCGTTAATTATATGGTGATATTATCAGTGTTCTAAAGCCTTATGGTAGTAATACACGGTAGGGTATATTTAACAGGATTGCATGTACATGTGAATTTGACAAGTAAACCGGAGCGTGTATGTTGCACAACTCTGCAGGGTTCCAAGTCTATTCAGACAACCGAAAAATATAAATTTTGGTATTTTTTGCCCCTTGTTATACTCGTATTTTGTGCAGTTTTTACTGTACATCCTACCGTGTTCAATACTATACTGTACTGTACTGTACAGTTGCTAATTTTAGCTATAAAATAATATATTTCACCAGCAAGGTCGCACTACTTCTAGTTAATCTTTGCTTAAGAATTACTGTGAAGTTAAAATTCACACTGACAGTGTAATCTGAATCCGTAACTATTTGAACATATGTCTGCATAAGATGAAATAAATACATTAATCCGCCCATATACTTTGTAGAAGTTTTGAAGTGTTCAACAGATTAACATAATACCTACCGCAATACTTTTTTGTTGGGCACGTATCTACTTTGCCTGCAGGAACAGGCCAACTTGGGGACTTTTAAGGCTTTTTTATCGTACGAATGTATACTTTTAGAGTTTGCAACAAAAATGTAATACCGTAATCGTTGCTTTTAAAGACAATCTTATAGAAGATTTAAATACATTAGTGTTACGAAATAGTAATTTATGTTTAATATTAAGGTTACGTTATTATTTAATTTTATAATTATCACTTTCCAAATTCCCGTTTGGAGTTTTACATCCAAATACAATAGTTTAAAATAAATACTAGGTTTATCTCGCGATAGATTAAAAACTTACAGGGTTTTTTTTCTATATTAAGAACCTGCCAAAGTAACTCTACTCTGCCTGACGGAAAGCATTAATATAATTCCAAGAGTTCACCATTCTCATTGGAAAAGCAGACATATGGTAACCCACACTATGGCAGCCTTGTGAGATGCTTTTTACATCCCGCTTGGGGACGTAAAAGGCATGATAGTCATCGTGACAGTGTAAGGCTTACACAGTTACCACAATAACTATCACCCCTGCATCAATGAGCCTCCAGTCTCACACTCACCAACGAAACACGACAACACGGAAGCTGGTGCTTTAGGTTGGTCTTCTGTGGGAGGGTAGTACTGCCCCGGTCGAGTCGGCCCGCTCGTGCTGAAATCAGCGTGGCTCTACTACCTAGCAAAGTTGCCAGGACTTTGTCTCAAGAATTTATGTTTTATTTATAAAGCTAGATAAGCGTAAGTAAAAACAGCTACATTGTCCACCTTAAAACGATACATGCGCTAAAATCTGTAACATACACAATGTAATAGAAATGATAAATGAATGTCCTTATAGACCCTAGGCTTTCCTCGTGCTTCGTTTTCTTCTAAGTGTCGTGCTATAATTTAGCACAAGAGATCGGTCGGAATGTACCATTTTTTTAATAAAGAATAGGAGCATTAAGTCATTAAATTATGAACAGTTATTTACGCTTAGGCCGTTTTAAAATGAATAACGCGAAGTGCAAATAAACCAATCTAAACGTCATTATCATCCTGTTGCTGGACATAGGCCTCCCCATACAAATTACTTTTCCTTACTGTCTGACTGCTTTTTCAACACCGACCTTAAACCGAAAGGAACAAAAATAATACTTATATTTTATATGTGAAAGTTGTGCTCCAATGCTGTCATAGCATTTGTATACTCAAACATACATATATGGAGCACTTCAAGAAAATGATAGATGAAGTTTTATGATAAGTCTTTTAATTGCGAAAATTATTAAACTGAGTTAAAGAGGGTACCTTCAGAAAGGAAATCTTCGTTGAAAAAAGTAGTGGCAGAATAAAATAAAACTAAATCAAATTGAAGAAACTTAGGCAAATGATGATAAGCTGTGTTTTCCAAAGTGCGAACTTGTTTCACTTTTATGATAAAGAGGTACTGAAGTACACTTAAAGTACATTTAACTCAAAGCTCTTTTCTCTTTTCATAACTTTTATTTTCTCAATATAAGTCTTGTTTATAGTAATAAAAAGGTATATAGTAACTTTACACTCTGTGGGTAGCTGTGGGATTGTAATAATGATATCCTATTGTTGTAGTAATACTGTATATCAATTCAATCCTCTGTCTGGCGAAGTCTCAAACTTCTGAACGAAATGAGACGTCGACTTGAATTCACACGTAAAATTTTAACGTAACAAAACAGCCGTATTTGAAGGTATAAAAGTTTTTTATTTAATACATTTCAACGTTCAATTCACTTCAAACTTTTTGGGAGTCAGACAAAGTGTAGCAAAGTTTTATACTCTGAACTTAATAAATATTATCAGAACGAATCAAGATTGGATCGATTGAAAAGCGTGGTCCTTACTTAAAGATGAAACACGTTTATTTTTTCAATATTTGTAATAATTTGTATCTGAGAATTTATAAATAAAAACTTTTGGAAGTTTGACGAAAAGATTTTACAGAGGAATAATACAAGGGTACACCTACCTACCGCCTACTATCTATAAGGAGTGTTGTTATATTTAGAGTTAAGTTATAATAATGTAAATCGGTAATATCTTTAGGAATGTTGTTTCAGAAAACTATTGTAGTTTCTTACAAGATATAAAGTACATTTATTTCTACTAATTATTATTTCTAATCAGAGGGGTGGGCTCACACATTTATTGTTGACCTTTACTTGTGTATGGGTAAGTATAGATTCACTCAATTGAACGTATACGTGTTTAAACTCAAAATGTCGGTGGAATGTCCAGATATTATGAAAGTTATTCAATGTTAAAGAAAAATATACTCATAATACGTTTTGTTGTTTAAATATAGGCAACTACAATGAGCAAAGTATTCATCGCTCCAAAGAAATTTCTTTTCCAACAAAATCGAATGTATAATTATACATTATTGTACTACTTATACTCTTTACTACTGCTTTCTGTACAATACTGTATGTACATTTAAACTATGTTTAACTGTCTAGTTGGTTTAGCAGTTAGCGTATATGACCGCCAATCGAAGGGTCTCGACTCCCGAGTCGGGCGAGGAAAGTGTTATTGAGCGTATCTGATTATAAAAATGTTTAATAACGAGCCGGAGTTTGAACATTTGGGTCTTAACCCCCGTACCTCGTACACGTGAAGCCATTGGTCCTGTGCTTGATCTCTCCGTGGTCGTGTCAGATAGCCGTCCGTAGAGAACCGACAGTGCACCTGTGTTTGCGCACACACTTGTGCACTATTCCTAATATTTCCTGCATAGCTGGCTAGTTTCCGTTGAAACTGGCCACTGTGGTCGAAGTCAGTTAGAAGAACGTCATCACATTTAAACATTTTCGTTTTTCGCACTACATATATACCTACATTATCAACATTAACATGACGAAGTACGATACCAGTACCAGTGTTTGTAAATGTAAAATTTAACTTTAAGAGCAATAACATATGAATTTGTCGATATGGTAAATTATTGAGAAATCAAATATTTATTTAATGTACAAGTATAATTGTTTTGACAAGAGACAGTTTAAAAAAAAATGAGCATCACTAGTGATCCATTTAGTGACGTCGATTTTTCTTTCTTTGACATTTAACCTACTTTTACATTATAAAACATTAATCAAAATGTATGCAATATATTGTAATTAAAAGTAAAAATAAGGTTCAGGAATGAATGACTCAGTCTGTTGCTTCAAATTAAATATTTTACTTCTGCCGGCAACTATACAGAGTTAACACAAATAACACTGACCTATATAATCTCAGTTGAAAAAAGATACAGTTCATCAATTGCTAACAGTTTTTACAAGTCCACTGCTGGACATAGGCCAGATGAGTTGATATAGGATTTCTTTCAAGTTTTCCTTCTCATCGTAGTGATGTTTATCCACCGTGGTACAAGCACTACTTACTAGTTAGTCGAACAGGTGTGGTGACTTTGTGTGTCCTTAATTCATCATAACATGGATCAATTACATTCTGAAATCACAAAAAGTTCAGTTAGTCATATTGGCTTATCTAACGTAACTTTAAATGTAGAATTAACTCCTAAATATATTAGAGAGCGAGTATTGCTCTTTGATTTTAAATCATGTTATATTACTTTTGATACTAAATTGATTACGAAACCAATATCCAATTAAATTAAATAATTTTATATCTTCACAGCCAATCCTTTATGGTGAATGAATATTGACTTTTCTGACTCTATAAATTTTATGTCAAAAACAGCTCGACAGTCGATTGGGTACACTAACTTGTCACTTTTTTTAGCGTTTAAACTGCCTTTGTAAACGTTAAATGTTTAACTTGGTTTCTAGTAAATAAAACGATATTTTTTACTCACCAAGTGTTGTTTATGCTTATATTGTACTTAAAAAATACTGTTTTGTAGGTCCTCTAGTTTAGTGTAACGTTTACCAACAAGTTGACTGTGCTATGCAGTCTGCATTTTTTTTGGGTCAGTTAACAGTACAGAGCGACCCCAAATTGACACACAGATATAATGGCTTTCCTGTTCAGAAACTGTAGCAGAATATTAGTCGAGTCATGACATTATATTTCCATGATAGTCTAAAAAAACGGCTTTGCTTTGATTAAACGAGGGATCTCCGTTCCAAAAGAAAAGGCAGGTCTAGATTTTAGTTATAAAGTTATAACTGATCTGTGATAGTACTGTCCACACCAGCTAAAATATTATAGATGGCAGAGATTCGATGCACGGCACACCTGTTACAGTTTTTTGTTAGCTACATGAAACTCGATGGCATAGCCAGACTACAATGGGTACGAATCTTAATCGTATCATACTAAGTCTGCCAAGCTATTATAATAATAACTTACCGGAGGTTGTGAGACATGGGTCACGTTTACTATATACATGTGACCTTGAGTTGCTACTAGATTTAAGGGATAAGTCAAAATTTTAACAAAATTAGTGAATAGGTGATGAATTGGAGCCATGAGAATAAACTATATTTAAATTTTGGTGATGACTTTTTTCGCGCGTGTATATCTATTTGAAATACACTTGTACTATACGGTTGCCATACAGTAAGAGTATAAAGCAGGCAACACGCACATGCAACAAGTTTCTTAGGTACAGTATTTAGGGGTACATCTCACTCTGGACCTTATTTTTTGGAAAAACAGTAACTAAGCAAAAGACAGTGTCATGTCAGAATGTATTCAAGACAAGTTCACAAGACACCTATATTTTAAACTATACGGGGTTTATCCGTTGATGTACCCTACTGTGTTTATGTTAGGTATTTATTAGAGTGCGACGTGAATACACGCTCACTGCGTATGTGTAAAATTACTATGTGGTATGAACATAATTCTGGAATATTTGGCCACCTGAACCTGTGCGTATCTGAGCGGTATGTGTAGAGGTGCCGAACCTCGCCTTTATTGGTCGAGCCAGTAGCCATAATTAAATTACTTAAGAAAGTACTCCTTACACGAATTATTTTTATTATTAATTAAATTTACCAAGATCTTCATATTTTTTTGTGTCAATTGTGTGTACTCGCAAAATGTCTTTTAGATATAATTTGTTACAAGACCTAAAAGAGTTTGCAGGTCTTGTTTTAATCTTTGAAACTGTTGTTTTTTTGTTTTTGATTCAGTTACCTTCATTTCTTTGTACATTTTTATACAATTGATGTAGTAACACAAGTATTATAAGTTAGCCTCTTAGTAATAATAGTAAAGGTGTTGCAAGAAATAAATAAATACATTCATCAGGTTATTTTAATTAGTGTAAAGTAAAACTTCAAATGTGTAGAAATTTTAATTAAGTTAAAAACTAGATAAAATCTAGCCAATCAACGGTACCTGATATTTACAATTATAAAATAATCCATCAAAATAAGTATTGATGAATAATTCAATATTTAAGTTGGGTAGCCGTAAAAATATATTTCAATATCTTTTAAGTATATATATTTTAGGCAATAATTATTCCATTGTACCTTTTTTGTTAACGAGAAATGAAATAAGCTTTCATTTTCCAATTCACCTATTAGAAAGTAACGATAAAAGCATTGAAGTGCTCTGCGTATTGAAGCAAAATTATTTACCAACACGTAAATTATTTTAAGATTATATTGGGAGAGTTTCATACCATTGTAATAAAAATCAAGAATAACAAAATACTGTGTGCTATGTTTTGAATATCAAATTAATTATAAATTACTATTATTAATTTAGTAACATATGTATATGATAATGGGATAACTATTTCTATAAAAGAGGAAAAACAAATGAAAAGAAACCAGTCTAAGCCTTAATAGTATCATACAATATATTACTAGAAAGGTTTCTTTATGTACTATAACTATTGTTATGGCTATATGGATAAAATTTCATAATAAAAGCAAAGATTGTTCATTAAATGAAGCGAAAAACAGTTTTACCAGTATTGTTTCATAGAATACAAAGAAAAAGTTATGTGTGGAATAACATATCTGACAAAGGGTCGCCACGCGTATGCTGGCACAAATGCACTCTTTTATTAAATTGTATAAATGTACGCGGAATATCATCGATGCGATGTTGATTTTCGCTCTACAATACGAGTACATGTTGATTGTCTATTGGAAGGACTATAAAGTTTAAATAACATTGTAAAAACTAGTGGTATTCAGTTACATATTCTAGGAGTCAATTCTGATTCCCAAAGTGAGATAAGTTTCATGCAGTAATCGGATATCAAAAACATACAAATCAGGCTGAAATAATTTTGTCAACATATTGTAAGATATTCTCTTTCAAAAAATATTGTCCTCTGATGCTTCTACTCTAAAGTTTACAATAAAAGGTGGTAAGTTGCAAAGGTATATATTTACCCATATTCACACGTGAGTTCATTGAATCCCTATATTGACCGTTAATAAAACCAGTACAGTGAAGATGTGCTTTTACTTCTATAGCTATTTTATTTGAAAACTTGCATCTACTTGCTGAAGTTTATTAATCCAATAAACAAACTTTCTTAGCTGTACATGTTCATTTGATTTCAGTTCTTGTGTTTATTAAACTTAGAGAGAGAGGATATTTACCTATTAAATGTAAAGAAATATAAAATGTTCAAATATTGCCAATATTACGAATTCATACTGCAAGACTTCCACTAATACTCTCATACAACCTATTTTTGAATAACCAATATGTTTTACATCACCAATAAATTCAGCCAAACAGAATTTTTAATTATTCTTTTCACAGTTGCCGGAGTTAAAATACTCTCCCGACTATATTTTTTCATGGTATTTTCAAACTGTAGCTTTTAACTTTTAATATTTTAAAAATATTTTTCAATTAGGGTATATCGTGTAGCATGTATACTATGACAGGTTTCCTGGTATCTACCGTATTTTATTTTGAATGGTATTGATGTATTTTTCAATATTGTAATCAAATAAATAATTCACAGATAGAAAAATATATATGTGTACATGTATGAGAATGTAGGTGTATGTATATGGATTTAGTTATACATACTACAAACATTTTTTTTTTATTCTATAGTTTTATTTTGCTTTAGATTGTAATACTGAGAACTAAGTTATGAAAAATAATAGTGATAGAAAAAAAATAGTTGAAATACCTGCTGATACATAGTTTAGATTAAATAAATTAAAAAAACCTATTAAAATAGAATAAAACTATGTATCTATTGTAAACATACAGGCAATAAAAAAAAATATTTAGTTATTTTTATTTATTTTATAAAAGCGTTCAAAAAGAAATTTTTGTCTACAGAGACATTACTAACTTTCTCTAAGCCCTACTTTAGAAAGTTTTCCAGTATTGAACAAAAATATCTTTTATTTAGTATGGATCAAATTTCACCACATTGTCAATTGCCAGACCGTAAAAAGTTTCTAGAACTAAGAGAATAGTCTACAACTTTAGTACATGTAGATTTTATCGTGACGTTCTTTTTATTTTCCAAAGCTGAAGAAAACTTACTAAAATTAACGATGATAAAGTTTAATAATTACGTTGTCGCTAAATATAAAACAAGTCATTTGCTTAAGAGATAATGCATAAAATTAAATTAGATTACTCGTACTTCAACAAGGTAATTATAACTTGTGCACAAACTTATAAAGTAATACTTAAAAATGTACATAAATACACATAATTTATCACATTACTATTATTTTGTGGAGGTAACGAGTGTCATGTCTCTCCAAAACAAAGGGAAGTTCCTCCAATCAGGCAAGGTGATCATGCCTGGCGGACTGCGGTCCAACGGTTGATGTTTCTCCGTGAGAATCTCTATATCGCGATTCAGGATTAGTAGTTGCACCATAGTTCATTATACTCTGTAGTTCGATGTGTCTTCGATAGATGACGCTGTAGTATATTTTTCTGTTTACGGTATATGTGGAAGTCGCCACAACTTGCATGTAAACTATCTCAATGGCAATATATATATTATGCAAACTAAAATCCACGAGGAGCTTGCTACTTCTTAAGTAAATTAAACATTAGAATTTAGACAGTCAAAGATTGCGTTTTCGGTAATACTTAATTATCTTCACTATTACTGAGCATCAAAGGAACATATTTATCAAACTAACTACTATCGAAGTCATTATATGTGTGTGTTGCGAACTTATTACAGCGCCCTAACAATTTTTAATCTTTGGAACATGAAATTAACACGCGGATAACACGACCCCTTTGACCTTTAAGCAGATGACACATGCTTATCTAACATCAATCCTCCATTCATAATATAATTGCCCGGGTTCTAGACAATTTATACAACCTTTCTCTTGATTTCATGTGAAAGTTAATGATATATAAAACGTCATAGGTGTCGTGATGAGTGGTAGATTTAAGCTTCACTGAACAGCTACTAATCTAACATAAACTGAAATATCACAGTATTTTCAAATGTGAGTACTATACTATAAAGTTTAAAAAATTAAAAAAGTTTAATGACACACATATCACACCCTCCACACAGCCTGTGCAAATTTACCGCGCTTGTCACAAAAATATTTGTGTTGGGTAGGAATCGAATCCATGACGTCTGGCTTAGTAGTCAATGTTACCAACCATTATAGCAACAGACCACTATATATCATTTCTAGGTAATATTGACAACATTATAATGGTTTGCAAAAGATCCATTCATTTCAGATTTTGTCGAGTCGAAACAAATAGGAGCTGTCAAAACATTTAGTTCGACTTTTAGCGTGTACTTTAGTGGTTTCGTAATGAGAGGATTGTATCTCTTTTTACGTCAAATGGTTCGATTAAGTTATGATGAAGGTTTATTTAGTTCGAATAAAGTTTATCAATGAACGCGTTATGATTGTTAAGTACTGAAATTGTTAATAACTTTCTGCTAACTATTCAACACAACAACAATGAAACAACGGTTGAGCACCGATAATTTATTTCAAAGCAAAAAACCGCCAAGTTTTTTTTTCGTAAACAGTCTCTCGTCTAGTGTGTTTAAAATAGCAAATGTTTCGCATAACTTGAATAAATTGGTATTAGTTGTTACTATATTAGTCTGACTAGTTAGTTTTAGACAATTTACTTCGATTATAATATTAATTAACAGTCGCTCCCGTAAATTCCTATCATCCAATTTAGTGTCTGATGTCTTAATTAACTTCACATGACATAACAAGCTTCTATAATTGAGTATTAGTATCAAATAAGGTTTAATTTATTATTTCAGCTACTCGTAAACCGATGAAGAAATTGTTTTTGTAAAATAGTTTTCATACTACATATATATACGAGACGTATTCCGCGTCAACGCCCGCGTTACGCTTGTTGGTGCACTAGTTGGGTATCCCCGAATATACATGGGAGTTAATATTACAGTACAAAATTCAATAACTCTACTGTTTGTTAATGACTTTTTTTTGCTGGTCATTGGTTTAGACAGAGATTGCTATCACTACGAAGTAAGATTTTTAAAATACTTAGCAACTTATGCCTCTATTTATGCCGTGGGTATTGTAAGAGGTAATTTCGTAGGACATCACTGCAAAGAAAAAGGAAACTTGAAACCTTGAAACGAACCCTATATCAACCTGTCTGGCCAGCATGGTATAATAGGCCAAACCCTTCTCTCTAAAGAGAGGCTCATATCCGGTAGTAGTAGACTGATGATGATTGATGAGTAACTTATTCCCTTTTTTATTTCCTAGTGCTAGTCAATTCACCCAATTATAATCTTAGTCCCACTTACGTAACAATAGACAAGCATATTATACCTCTATTGAAGCGTAATCTTTTTTTTTCAATTACTAATAATTACACGAATTGCCATTTAGGAAAACATCTAAATAATTTTGTAGACTAGGTGTACTTCACGGAGTTCTGTTATAATGGAGCGCCGACGGAGTGCCGACTACTGCAGTTCAAAAAAGTAGTTAAAACAAATTTGCTAGTTAAGTTACGGTATTTTTAGCAATGCAAAAAGCATGAACTGAATTCATATTTGTATTTACTCGAACAAAACTGTAGCAGTTAGTCGAATGTTGTTCGACTAACACAAACATCAAAACTAACCATCATTATAGCCTAGTATCACAGTATTCAGTGAAATCATTTCAACCATTTTAAAATTTAACCCAGAGCAATAAACATAAAAATAAATAGACAAAAGAAATTAAATGCTTGTTTTAGTTTTGATATCGTGTTAACAAACGTATAAGGGATGTAAAAACTACATTTAAAAATCACAAATATAATATAATACCTAGTCTTGCCATAAATATTGTAATAAAGAAAAAAGAAAATTGTTAACTGCAAATAACATTTATTACTTTTACAGTGTGTCAGTTTAATACATAAATATAAAACAATTAAAAATATAAAAAGCTTATTCGAAGTGGTCTCCATTGGCTGCAATACAGTCCTTTAAACGATGAGGCCAGTTATCAATAGAAGCACGCACTCTTTCCATGGGAAAATTCTTCACTGCCAATCGTATAGATTGTTTTAGGGACTCCAAATTATCATGGCGTTTAGAGCAAGCTGTACTCTCTAAAACTGACCACAAATCATAATCCAGCGGATTAAGATCGGGACTAGACGACGGCCAGTCTTCAGCTCTGATGAAGTCCGAAACGTTCGATTCCAACCAAGACTGCGTGGACCGAGCTTTATGACCCGGCGCCGAGTCTTGCTGGAAGGACCATACTTGGTTATTGAACATGGTGATGTTAAGGGGCTTAACTACCTTCTCAAGAATGGTATCTTGATACACTTGTGCCGATGTTTTGATACCTTTTTCACAAAAATATGGCTCAGTCACTCCTTCATAGCTAACACCCCACCAAACCATCACTGAAGTCGGATAATGTCCACGTTGCACTCTGTCGACTAATTGGGAAGCTTCCTTAGAGCTTTGAGCATAAATACGGTCATTTTGTTTGTTAAAATGTTGCTCAATTGTAAAAATTTTCTCATCCGTAAACAAAATTTTTCTGTGACCTCCCTTTGCGTACCGCTTCAGTAGTTGTTTCGATTTTACCACCCTATTCTTCTTTAAATTATCAGTTAAGAAATGGCCAGTGCGTCTCTTATAGGCTGCAAGTCCTAAGTCATCTTTTAAAATACGCGACATGGTTCTAGGTGCTATCTTCATTTCCCGAGATAAAATCTTTTGCTTTCGGACAGGATTTCTTCGAATTCTTTCCCTTACTGCTTTGACCACCTTTTTCGTACGAACACTACGTGGACGGCCAGATCTTTTTCTGTCACAAACAGAGGAGGTCTCATTGTACCTATTAATAGCCCGGTACACAAACATTTTACTAATACCAAGTGTATGGAGAGTTTTAAAAATTGCATTTGGCTCCATACCTACTTTGTGTAATGCTATCACAGCGATTCGGTTCTCTTTATCACCCCACACCATTTTAATATCGCAAAATATTTTACAATGTATTGGCGCCAAAATGAGAAAACACAATGAACAATCGTATAAAAATGACAGATTCGAAATTCAAATGTAATATTTTTTTATAATTAAGTGTAACAGTATTTATGGCCAGACTAAGTAGTATTGTGTAATAATAACACAATAGAAGATTGGTGATGTATTACAGTACGTTATAACGTAGAAGTATCGTATGAAAAGCGTCCTCTTATAAAATTAGTTACAAGTATACATAGTTTAAATAAGTTACAAGAAATTTCCAACCAGACACGGTTAAGCTCAGCGGAAAATTTCTGCAGAAGAATAAACATCCACTTGTGGAAACTGTCGCAGTAACTTAACATTGTTGAACTGTACATGCTGTGGTCTGTGTCTACATTGTATTGATAACGAAGTTTGTACGTGTTTCAAAGAGGGCTCTTAATGTAATTTCAATATCCTTTTTTTTTTAACGTGTGGAAACACCCTCGGGCCATCACCCCACCGGGGTTTACGGTGAAATGGTGTGTCGTAATCAGACCGACTAAAACCACACGGTGTGTCACTCTGCACCTGAGATAGGAGAGATCCGGGAACAGCTGTTATTACGAAATCTGGAATGATTTCAATACACTTGATTTAGGATAACGTCTTAATCAGAACCAATTATAGCCTGATAGTTTTTATATCCACAAATGTACTTCTTTTTGACATCATCATCATCAGCCTACCACAGTCCACTAATGGACATAGACCTCTCCAATTACACACTACTCGGTTCGATTCTCAGCTTCTATTACTTCTGACATATCTATTATGTCTTCTATGGTGCATATAGTGTCTTACAAAAATTCTCGTCAATAAACTGCACGAGCAACTGTTTAACTTAAAGATAAGAGATGATAGCCCTTTAAGACGACCATTTTTTTTATCAGAATACTAAAACGACAATTTGTAATTGATTATTATATTTAAATAATTTCGTTCAATATAAATGTTACGTTACTCACAATTAATCGGTTCAAGGTACATTCAAGATTACTACTGCAAACATTTTGCTGCACATGTTGACTACTAAATTTTAAATTACTGATTAACTTTATAAGTTGTTAAAGGTACACCCTCACGGTCGAACTAAGCTTATTCTTTCTAACATTATTTTCTTATTTACCGTTTATTAACAATGTCATTATCAGTTGAGGCTAGACTGACTAGGTACCAAAAATGTGAGAATGATGATCGACTCGTTTTTATATATAAGAATTGTCATCTTAACTCTTCAAACAATCTCCTAAAAGTAGCAAATAACGTATGAAACGTACAATATACCCGAGTAACAATATTAAATTATGGTGTGATTGTAGCCTAAAGAACAGAAGCTACCGCGATGTCAATGCCATTAAGACTAACGCATCAATCATAATGTGTACAGAATGACTTTTATTCTAAAACAGACTGATGGTTTTTCATGAGTCATTAGGCAGTTGAGTAAATTATTGTGATGGAACAGATTTTACGGGTTTACTTTTATAAAAGTCAATTAAATAACGGGGACAAGAAATAGTTCGTAACAATTGATTAATTCCACTATTACTAACAACATAAATGTAACGTTAGAAAGATCTTTATTTTTAATTAGGCCACTGATATTAAAATGCATTAAAGAGGATATAAACAACAGTATTCTCAATCCAAGTACGAAAATAAGTTCAATACACAGCTCACAATATCTTACGTAATGTACATAGCAAATACACGATTTCTAGGATACAGCTAATTGCCATTTAAGTAATATAATATTTTGGACGACAAACAATAATAATACAATAAATTACCAAAACTAGAAGTTACGAATAACATTTCAAGTTCAAGTTTATGTACTTTCGTGAAAAACAATATATTCTCGTATTAATGTCTAAATGTACACACATACTACAAATACACAAATGTTACATACAATAATTAGATATTTTGTTACCTGACAAAGCCTTTTGTTCAAGTTTAAAGTGTTTTATACATTGAGAATATTTTTGAACATATTTTTAAACAGTCAGAAATGTCTTGGATGGTTCGAAATCAATACATTTTGAGCCAAAGGGAGTATGTTCACAATAACGATATCATATATTTGATTTATATAAAAGGTAGGTTTAATAACCAATTATTTCATTTGTGTACGCACTGATAGTAATATGATAGGCTAACTACAATTATTCGCTCGAGAAATAGAGAGGTTCTGAATATATCAATTTGAACTGAAAACAGGTCCAATAAATATGGTTACCAAACACTAATACTAATGACTACTTTATGACAAGAATATCCTTTGACTCTAAGTGTTTTTAAGTAGAAGCTTTTAACAACTTATATATAACTAATGTGGAACTTTCGATCTCATTTGTATGGTTTTTAGATACTCATTGTAGCCTAGGCAAATTTTTATGTGATATCATTTTTATCTGCGTAAATGTCCAGTTGTTATAAATTTTATACACACACTTTTACACTAATTCTAAAGCATGGAGACAATTTTTTATGTTTGTCAATAAATAATGCGAAAGAAACCGTGCTAAATTAAGAAGTATGCTTTCTTATCATTTCCCAGGAGGACAAGGGGAATATTAAACTCAAATTTCAAGGTTCTTGGTACTCTAATTTAGACTCTTTGTTAGGCAGACACTATTTTATAAACTGGTAACATCATGAAATTGTCTTATGTTTTGTTAAGGTTGCATTTGATACGCTTACGGCCAAAGTGACTGGTGGTACAGTTTCAGCGGTCACCTCACCGTTTCCTGCTGTGCTGAGTGCTGTGCTTTTTGCAATCAACAAATTGTTTTTCTGAGTCTGGATATTTCTTTGTGTCCATTTCATGTGTGTTTGTAAAGTATCCCGCAACACAGGGAACATTACTTGTGCTCCTTAAAAAAGAAGACAGTAGAGTAAAAAGTATAATTCACAGATTGTTAGAAGTGGAGGTATCATGTAAAATCAAACTCGTTTCTCGTCATCGTTGACGTCATGCAGTTAATACATTTTGTAATGGGCTAAATATATACATCCATTCGAAATTTTTTATCTTAATGTCGACTTGAACGGCCTCTGTATTTTGACCGAATCTTATACGTCACAGATATGTGTATAAATTTACGTTAACTTTAGTGCAGTATTATATAAATAATTTAAAAACAATGTATAAGCTTCTATAATTGGAATTAAATATTAAGAAGTTATAACGGACGATTTCAATTCAATGCAAAAAATAAGCTATAAAAAGTTTACGGTATCGTAAAAAGAAACGTTCTTAGGCAGAAGTGATAAGGTTCTGTAGTGATAGGTACTAACCATGAGTTCAGTCCTCACTTGACGTGGGTCCCAGAAGGTAGTTTCACGTCAGGTGACAACTGTTGAGATAATAAATTAAATGTTTTTAATTACAATATAGTATGCAGGTATACTATATTTTCGTGAATTTGTAAAATAGGATATCATAGGATTCTGTACAATGTTAGTAATAGGTATAAGGAAGATTTTTATCATTTTCTAGCGTTGCTTTGTGTAATTACAGTGACTCCAGTTTCGAAGTCAGTTAATACTATTTAATTAATTAATTACTATTTTACGTTCTTCAGTAGTGTAAAAGACTTGAATGGGTTTTTTGTTCATTTTGTGTGTTTTCGTGTTTTCGTATGATTAAATGATACATACACATACAGTCACCGCAACACCAGATTGATTTGTAAATGTGATAGCACAAAAATGGAGAACATATAATACTATATCATTTGGTGTTAATTTAAATCAGTCGTTTCTAACGAACAAATTTACGACCACGTTTCAACCTCCGTAGAAAAAAAAAGTACTTTTCAGAAACTTAGATAACGAAACGAGTCTTGGGTCCTTATTTTCTCTCTCACTCTCTCTTTTATTAACTATTCTATTCACAAAATCCAACCAATGTCCATGCAAATATACGTACACATATGTGAATGTTAATGAAATTCTGATTTTAACGCAATGTATTATTGAATTAGTGAATGAGGGTTGCGTACAAATTTCTGATTCTGTTTTCACAAATATGATGTTATTATCGAGTGCGTCCAATCTAAATCAAGTACCCACTCACGACACAATAGGGGATATTTTTATTCCAATAACTTAAAAGACGTACTCACTAGATATTTGAACTTATCGCTAAACGTAACTTTTAAAATATTAACTTGGAATTAGGAACTTGGAATTATCCTAACACTTTCTGATGGGTGTATACCTATCTTTTTTTTAAAAAAGCTTACATGTAATGAAAGTATCTTATGAAAGTTAAAAGATATATTTATAGCAATAATAATGTAAAGACAGATTCTACAAGAGGATAAGAAAGCAATAAACCGTAGAATATCCGTCTCTCATACAATCATTTCATATCTATCAGAATGTTGAAGTGGATGTTGATATTATTGTAATATCTACCTACATTAACTGACTCGGTGGCGCAGTGGTAAAGTATGCGACAACTGTGTGTGAGGTCGTGGGCCCGATAGCCAGGTTGAACCAAATGTTTGTATGATCCGTATATATTTATTTCGTTTTGGTAGTTTTGGTGTTTTCTATGTATAATATGTATGTATTTACAAAAAAAAAGGGTCCATAGAATAAGTTCTGCTTAGTTTAGGACTAGATGGCGCTGCGTGTTAAATATCCGAAATATTATTATTATTATACTTCTATGTAAAAGAAATGGTTATAGTTGCTTACAATAAATGCATTTAGGTAGGTGATTGCCACGAGTTGTCGCGAAAAACATGTCTGTCTTATTGACAGACGTCAAAGATAGAAATAAATAGATTTAAAGGCTTTTTCTTTTTAAATTGAATTAATTTCTTTATTCAGTAAGCGATATATAAATACTATTAATTCTGTTTTTAAGGACCTTAGTTACCAAAACTTAATGCAATACGATAACCTGTTATTAACTTTAACAATCATTGCATTGTATTAAATACCACGGACCACAAGCGCCTCCGCCCAAGCCTTCAGGTTATCCAATTATTTAATAGCAATTATGCAAATCATTGAGTTATAAATACCGACATTAGTTACGGTTCAATGAACTTTAGGCGGTAAATGCTATTATCCGATTAAAGGAGTTTTCTGGCGAAATACCTCTAATCTTTTCAAACGAAAATGAGCGAAAACAGGCAAAGATTAGGAATTTTATTTATTTAAACAATGCTCTTGTTGCATTTCACCGAGTCGCTGAAGTTACGAGAGGCCCCTCGGTCAGGAACTCTGAGTGTGGCATACGAAGGCCTGCACACTTATGATTCTAGGCTTGCAAGTGTCAATGGCAGCGGTATCCGTCACTCGCAATCAAAATATCAAACTGTTCATTAACCCACTATATCATAAAATAGCACATTATGTCACTGTAAATAAAAGCACTATTTGCCACTATTTACACTATTTATATATATATATATTTAATGCAGCTACCAGATAACTAAGTTACACTTTGTGTTACTTAGTTGAACTATGAAATAAACTTTTGTATTAGTGTGGCCTAGAAAGGTTTTATATGATTAGTTTCACGTTACTGGTTAATAAGACATTAGCCTGATACCTCTTCTATTTCTCTTCTAACTGAATGTATAAAAAATAAAACGATAAAGTTATGTTTTATCGATATATAATGTTTAATCGTTAATAGTTATAAAATTCAGGTGTCGTAAATTAGAGCGCTACTTACAAAACCCGATAAGAATTTTTTCATTATCTTAAAAATGTAAAATATAACGATACTAGTTTCATAAAAAGATTAAATCAAAATAAGTCAAAGTATTTTTTTTTTTTGAAATCGACACAAAACAACTTGCTAACAAAAATATGACTATACCTTAACTGTTTCCATTTATAAACGGCGGAACTAATTTATGAACATGACACACAATCCATTAGTAAACTTTCAAACCAGTTAATCAAACAAAATAACAAATAAAATACACTTTACCATTGGGTACATAATATTTAGGATGTGATTTTACATAAAATAACACTATTTTTCCCCTTGAACGCGTGTGTGTACCAGTTAAATAAATGATAGTTTTCTTGTAAAAACTCAAAGTAGGCAATAGTTACGTTATTTAAGGTGTCAATTCAAAGCGGACAACTTGTTATGACAAAGCTTATACATCATCATCATCATCTCAGCCAAAAGACGTCTACTACTTGACATAGGCCTCCCTCATGGTTCTCCACAACAGCTGGTCCCGTGCCACCCGCATCCAGCAGCTTCCCGTGACCTTCACCAGGTCGTCGGACCACCTACCAACGCTTAAGCTTATACAATATTGTGTATTTTGTCACTACTGAAAAGATTTTATTTATTTGTTATAATTACGCTGATAATACCTAAACTAAAGTTAAAATAAAAATGAGACAACTTTGCTCATTTATTCAAGTCTAGCCGCGGGCAATGGTGTAACTCGCAGTTTGTAAGATACACTAAAAGGTATATTATTTTAACTTGAAATATATTTCTATTCCTTTCTCTCGATAAAGATACATTTTTAAAAGTAACCTTTGTATTAATTTCGCACATTAGCTATCTCCATTATTAGCACACACATTCACAAACTTTCATTTATAACAATAATGTCAGAGATACAAATTTAAAGTGAGTATTTCTCCTTCTTTTGAATGTTTATTTTTAAAATGAAGTCGTTTAAAAGTTTCTTTAACCTATAAAATATTGCACACGTTAACCTTAACGATCGAGTCAATTTATAAGATGTATATCATTATACAGTTTGCCACAAGGAATGAGCAATAAAGCGTAATATCCTTCGACTCTTATACGTCGGACACATTGAGTCAGATACTCAAGGTAATTTGAAAACATGAAGCAGAAAAGAGCTCGATACAATATATAAACTGGTATTTGCAAACAGTACTGCCGTGTGTTTTTGTGAAACATAACATGACGTTGACAATTTAGTGTTACAGTTACATTATAATTGACAGTTTCGACTAAAAGTAACGCGTGTTGAGTAAACTATGAATTGCATAAATTAACGACGGGTGAAATCTAAGCACCTTTTCTGCCAGTGTACAGGGTATTATTGTCTGTAGCTCACTCTCTTATATTATTATCTAATTTTAATGAACATGTGTTGTCCTTTAAATATAAGAACAAATAGTTTTTTCTTTCTTTCGTCTTTCTGTTGACGTGCAAATTTGTAGATTTTAGTGTCTATTGAATCGTCGGTTATATTTACAGAGGTTTTATTTATTTAACTTAACCGTTAAGTTAATGTGTCCCATTGCCATTGTCATAGTAATAGCGGAACATATGCAATATTACTAGAAAGTTTATATTTTATAGAATGACTCATGTGCTTTGACAATATTCACGTAGTCTTAACTAAAGTTTAAAACGATTACTTCAATATTAGTTAATTGGATTAGAAATGTAAAACCACTCATGAAGGCTTTTATTAAAATTTTCGTTGGTTATCAAAATTTCATGACATTGCCATTCTCGCAATATTTTAATATCACATCGACATTTGAACCGTGACATCTCACGAACCCTATTATCGTCAGGCTTCTATCTCCGATCTCTGATTATATTAAATTTGACCTTTCATCTCTTATATTTATAAAATCTGTTTCTTACAAAATATATTCTTTCTAACAAAACAATAAGTAAAATTGAGTTTGGTATGAATATTAAAAAGCCTGAACACACTTTGTTCCGTAGGAGACAAATTCTGTGATAGACGTTGTCTGTTGTTTTACTTTCGTCATACGTTACTTTACTTAAGTTTGAAATGCAGTAGCTTATAACCTGCTTGAAAAATTTACATATCAATCAGTTATCATTCAATTTTTTAGTTCAACAAATAGATAGTAGAGATTATAGTGTTCAATCTAAATACACGGTTATGTTGAAATTTTCGTTTTCTGATCTGTTAGCCCAAAGATTTTCATCAAGGATCAAAAAATGTATGATCGGTACAGTCATTTCTTCTGTGTCTGAATGTTATGATATCTATCTGTACTAAATTTGTATTTCAAAATATATAAGTACGTTTAAGCAGCAAATCATAGCACCGGCTCTACATAATTTAGTAGTTATCTGTGAAGTATTTGAGAGTTATTAATATCCAAAATATACTAGTTACGGATAAAGCTAGATAGTTTCAAAAGCAGTCAATACGTCAAACTAATGTATAATCACCTCTACATTCTAATTTGGTTTCCTGAGTTAATACTACTGCAGACTAAGACAACATATACCTACAATGTTTTTCTTTATATTTGACATTGGTAAAAATCTGTTTTTGTTTGAACAATAAGTCTTGTTACGAAAATTATGTAAGCATCAATAAATCACATTGTTTAGTCAACCTTTTATTTAATCAAATCGACCCACTCTCTTTTACATTTTCATATCGCGTTTCTAAGTCAAATACAAAATAATTTTAATACAAAAAGAGGGAGATAAATTGAATACAGAAAATTACTTTTTACTTGTCCTTCGAGATATTGTATATTTACATTTGTTCTATTTCGCCAATTTTCTTTAAGGAGGCGGGTTAGTGTTTTTTTATGTTGTTTACTGAAGAAGAAATATAGCATACAGCAGTATTGTTTTATTGTTGGGACAGCTATAAATAGAGAGAATAAACTTAATTATGAGTTGTATTTAGATTTACTCTGTGCCTTTTTCAAAGTGTAAAGCCAGCCTAAGGACCTCTCCTGCAAAATTAGACAAATATCCACGAGGTTATGAGAGTAAAATTATATATATATGTCCTTTCCCCGTCTATTTAAAATAAGTAAATTGAAATTGAATCAAATTTATAATGTTAATAAATTAATAATGCTACCAGGAGCGCATACCGACCTCGATATTGAGAATCAACCTCAGCGACGAATAAGTGATATACCGACAAGGATTACGTCTAAAGTCAGTTTTATTGCATCAATGAACTAATACCCTAGAGCTTAATCAAATATTAGCAGCATCAGATGAGTTGAGAATTGGGAATTGAATAAAATAGTAAAATTCATTTGGATCCAATACGACGACATAAATGCAAGAACAAAACAAATGGATGTAGATAAACGAAAACAAATCAAATATATAAAAACTTAAAGGGAAACTTAAAATCATGGATAGAAATCAAAAGTCAGTGACTATTGAAATAATCAACCTCCCGAAATCATTAATACAATTTACAGACGACGGATATACGTGACACGTTCTGGAGAATTACAAGAAGAGCTTCATTCAAATTCGTTATACTGGAGCTTATAACAATCAAGCGTCAACTACCTAGAGCTTAACATGTGCTTAAAAAAAGAAATATATGCTTTTCTTGTACAAAAATTTAATAAGGAGCAAAAAGATATTCAATTTAACACCTCTCATCTTAGTTTAGGTGGTGCAGCGACACCAGTATACTTATCCAAAGTGCTCATGACCAACATTAAGAAACCTTACTATCACTGTTGTATCTCGCTTGGGAAAATCTTTATGCGTTAAGCTAAGGGAATACCATACATTGAAATAAATGATGATAATGATCTTAGAAGGCTAACGGAAGCATGACAAATAATAATTATTAATATAACTTATTTCTACTTATTTAGTTACCAAGTGCTATAAAAATGTCACCGTGCCGCCTTTTCTTACCTCCCCAACATAACGGGAGATGATTTCGACGCCCTGTACCAAAAGTGCAATTCAGGTTTTACCAGCACCGATTTGAATACCTAGCACCGAGTTAATATAATCGGCTATACACGAAAGATTCTTATCACTTATCACTTATCACTTCAATTCTTATAAACAAACTTTGGACTATTATTCTTTAGTATACTCGAAATGCAGCAACACTAAACTTGTAGGAAAAATATACACAGAAAAATTACACTCACACACTATATTCGTACATAATAGCTTCAAATATACACACTCATTTATAAATGCCATTCATTCACGTAGTTGTCACAGTTGTCCTCAGCCACATACGACAGTATTAGTGACATTTAAGTAGCACATCGTCTATCATGACGCAAACCTGATAATGCAAATTTGAATATAATAGAGGAACTTGACGATTCAGGCGCCGCCAAAGTGGAAGATTTGGACGATCTGTGCATATTGTGTCTAATTATACATAGTATTGATTGTAATTTTGACTTATTAATTGCTTTTATTACTACACTAAGACTTCAGAAGACAAAAAGGGATCTCCATTGCCGAATTTGCGCAAGTACAATACATTTTACTCCAAAATAAATCTAAACCAAAATGATGACATAGTCGTTAATGTTTGTCAATAAATAAATGTCGAAGCTGCTGAACCAGACATATCTGAGAGTAACTGTTGGGTACTAGATTTTGCCAGGTATAGTGAAGTGTATTCCTATAGATAACACTGCTACAGTAATCTTCGTAAATATATCAAGTCATTGAATAACCTTTTTAAGAAAATGTTGTTTAGATAATTTTGTGATCAGAGTTAATGTAAAGCGGTAAACATTGGTATTTCCGGAGTTTACAGATCACAGTACTGTTTTATTGTTCGTAAAACATACTAGTATGACAAAAGTGCGACAATGATTATAAGGGTTGTAAGAACCCTATCGAAAATCTCAACAAAGCGGTCTGATTTTCAGAATTGCAACAATGTTGATGGTTCTCTAAACTCAGATCGACCACGTGTTTACTAACTATTGATAGTGACTTAGCTCGCTATACACTAAACTTAATAAAAATGAGATGGAGCTAACCACGTTAGCATGTTGCTTGCAGTCTCCTCTAAATTCCATGTCAACTACATCAACTGATGCAAAAGAGATAGAGGGTATCATTATATCTCCTGCAATAGCAATGCCGCGGACTGTGATAACATTATTAGTACACTCACAAAGGCAGCAAAACAAATGCTCGCTAAATCCGTAAAGCATTTCTTTAATTTGAGTCTAAAGCGTGGTACTTCTCCAATTATGTGTCTAACTATAGACCAATTTCTCTACTATCTTGTTTTGTTAAGACACTGGAAAATCGCAAACAAAAGACTAATGAGATATCTAGAAACAAATAAATTAGTATCATCTAATCACTTTGGATTTCAACGTAGAATTTCTGTTCACAACTTTGTACTCCGCTTAACCTCTGTTGTTACCAAATATATTTATATAGGTCGTAAAGCTTGAAGTATTGGTATTAAAGTTATTGGTATTTTCTTAGAACTTGGAAAAATATATTTGATACCATCCATCTGGATAGGAACAGATACTGGATCCTATTCGCGTTCATCAAAAGATCCAAGAATTTCTGTTACAGAGTTCAGAGAGTGAATAAAAGTGGAACGCTACATAAGTGAAATTTCGGTATGTTCTTTTGATATTCTGCAGGAGAGTACAAACGTACTCTTCTTTCTTTTTGTGCGGCAATCCTCTCAGATACCACCATGATTATGTCGGACTCGAACCGACCAAAAACCGCGAACCGTCTCAGGTACCAGTAGCCGGGGAGCCAGGTGCAACCTAGTAAGGAAATCTATGGAACCCCGACGTACCTCGGCTCCCTCCCGTGTGGGAACCTCGTGGTTCCTTTACTGCCTCCAATGGGCGTGCGCAGTCTGTAGCGCTTACATCGCTACCCCGGCCTGCATCTACTTGGGTGACAGATTGTCTCACCAACAACCCCCTGGCCTGTGCTTATGGAGGATGGAGATCGTTTAGTGTTCTAGGCGCCTATGCTTTCTGCAGTACCTAGCCCATTCCCAGGCCTAGTGGACCGGGAGAGTTGTTTTAAACCTCTCCCGTCCCGCTTCACCATCTACTTCACAAGCATAACTTGTACGCAATAAGAGACAGCGGAATTCCACGCGCTGTCGCTGCGTATCATGGCCACAATTATGTTACCGTGCGATAAAATCCTCACTCCAGTGGGCGCACGAGGTCACGCCTCTGCTCCACCCATGTCGGGCATTCTGCTAGCATGTGGAGTGCTGTCCACATCCACCCACGGTCCTGGCATGGCAGTGATGGCACTTAGACGTTGGCTCCTTACGGATTAGACACAGATGATCTCCGAAACATCCATTTCCAGTGATCACCTGTGTCAGGTATGTCCCGTGATGCCACGTACTCCCCCTGCAGATAAAACAAGACCAAAGGGTCCAATATTGTTCCTAAACCAAATAATAGCCTTACTTAACTGAAACTACCATACACGAAAAATATAATATTTGTCGAAAACATTGTAATTTTTTCCATGGTCATATGTTAGAACAGACAAAAAATATGACCAAAGACAGTTTTGCTAAAGTGACAAGATGGCTATAAAGAATCTTTTAAGACAATGCATGTAAAACAAAATTCATATGTTTTTCTTAAACCACTACTTTTCACTCGACCTCGCAATTAGGTATCTAAATTTTCAGTTATCCATGTAGTAACTGTTTGACTCTGGCATGTCTAAGATACCCATGTATGTGTTATTGTGGATGAGAGGTTGCAATGGAGACCGCATGCTTGACATCTGACTGGCAGATTCAGAAGATTAATTTATATATTCAAGCTAATGAGAACCATGGCAAATACTAAGCTATTAATACAAACCTATAAAGCTTTCTGCGAGTGCATAGTAAACTACTATATCTGTTCGGGGGGTGAGGCAAGGAAAACGCTTATCATCAAACTTGAACGGACTCAGTACGCTACCCTAAAAGTACTTATATGCCTACTGTTTCGACACCCCTCACATCGGATCTCTATACATGTACCGAGATCCTAACAGTTCGTGAACTCTACGTGCACCAAGTGCTATAAAAATGTCACCGTGCCGCCTTTCCTTACAATATCCAACATAACGAGGGATGATTTCGATGCCCTGTACCAAAAGTGCAATTCAGATTTTTCCCAGCACTAATATGACCTAGCACCGAGTTGATATAATCGACTATACACCTGGGATTCGAAGACATTAAGTAAATTTAAGTTTAAGGATTACCTACTTGATAAACTTAAGGCTATGGATTATAACCAAATTAAATTTGTTTTACGCAATTACTTTCAATAAACATGAAAGAAACAGTTATTGATCATGCACACATCCACCCACCTTACACACACATACACACATACGTCCACTGAAAGATTCATTCCATTATCATAATTACTACTGCTTAATATTTTTAAACATTTTTGGTGCTTTCACTTTAAATATTTCAGTTCCTTTCAACATTAGTTCCTTGGCTTGTATAAAAATCATAACTATTCAAAGTTTTTCTTATCTATTTTTTCTTTTCCATTAGTTAACATATCGCATATATTGTAATCTACTTTGACCATTGTACCTCTAACTAACTAAGACACTGACTTCTAAGGCAAGTTAATTAATCTAGTTTAGAAGATAGAGCTCTAATCAAAACGTATTTGCATTTTTAGGTATGTACTCGTATATTGAATAAAATTAAGAGCTGATATAGAGCTCCACAAACGTAAAAATGAAATAACAATACCTCGAAAATTGTAACATACTTAGTAGTTTCAAATCATTACTGATGATATGGTGATGAGTTGCAACAAATTAATCTCTTCATGATAACATTTTTTACAATTTTTCGTAATATTTATTTATTTATATACTTATAACCATATAATTCAGAATGTCATATATGTAACATGCCTGGTAAATACGAATGGGATGTGTAAGATGTTATATTCCAGCGCCACTGCTTATACACTATAACAGTGGTCGGCAACCTTTTAGCCGGCAAGGGCCACTAGGTGGCAAAATAAACTAAAGGCGGGCCACACTAGTGATATAAACCCCAGAAGCCAAATACCTATATAATTCGAATCCCATAAAAAATGAAAATGACATTAAAATGGTTAAAACATACGGTATTTTATTCGTACACGTTATTACATTACGTTTATAGCTAGAAAATAACGAAATTAAGATAGAAATTAAAACTACAAAATTACTTATATACTTTCAGTGTGATGTCTGGCATGGCCGCATGCGGCCCGCGGGCCACGCGTTGCCGACCGCTGCAGTATAAGACACTATTAATATTTGCCCAAAATAATACCTATTGCTTTCAACATATTTATCGTTACAAGAAAAAGGGTTAAAAATACTTTCCAATCTTTCCTTTCATGGAAATATATGTAGTATCATTTTTATTAACAAAATTAGATTAGAATTTAATTTTGTCAATTTGTTAAGTAAGAAGTTGTAATAGTTTGTTTAAGTAACTCTATGTTTCTTATTATTCATTATGTTTTATCTATAGAAATTAAGTTCTATAATTTTAAATATGAGTTGCAGCGAACAATAATCAGGAATAACATAAAATGAAAAAAAATATTTAATAAATGGTTGTACAGATCTTTTATACCTTATACTACTACGATGATTGTCATGCCCTTTACGTCCCCAAACGGGGCGTGAAAAGGTATCTCACTAGACTGTTTTGGTCACCATACTGCATTGTTTGCAAATATATGGTGACCGTACTCTTCGATTATATTCATACTTTCCATCAGGTGTCACTTTGGCAGGTACTTAATAAATAAAAAATATTATACCATGCACAAATTTGGTGCCCAAGGCATTGCTACGCCACTATACCGAAGAATCGATAGTACGAACGCATACTCTGGAGTTATTGGCATAAATAAAGGCGGACTGTACGATTGTTTAAATTTGAAATGTTATAGAACCACAAGTTAATCATACGAAGGAGATTGGATTATCACGTATACTGAAGTCAAACCTCAGTCAATCAGTACGTGTTAAGTCAATAAAACGCTTTTATTTACGTGCCGCGTGCCTTCAATCTCACATCGCTAGTATTTCATTCATGTCATTCCCCGTGGTTAATTATTATTATTGATTCTCAGCTACTGAAATGCTTCCGTATTGCATTATTTATGTACATGTGGTTTAATCTAGAAACTACGGTAAGTTACCCGTGCCACGTATAATTTAATAGTTCATGCTTAGTTTGCTTTACCTCCATCATATTACACAAAGTCATATTTCAACTTCATGCGATTAATGTACCTGAAATACTTTTAGGTATGTTTTTAATTTGAACATTTAACGATAAATATTTCGTAAAAAATTGACAAGACCGAAAATGTGTCTTATTTATTTTTAGGCCAAATTCTCTGATCTTGACGTAGCAATGGACAAAACGTTTACAATAAAATACTGTCTTATTTATTTTGTTGGCTGACTTATCTATGTTTTTATTTGTCGTTTGGTCATAAAAATACTGTAATACAGAAATTATATCGAACTTTTTCGTCTTGTATACAAACACATGATGTATATAATATAATAAAATTACCTGAAGACCTTACATAAAATAACAGTTTTAATAAAGGCAGTTAACTTAGACCGGTTTTCTGTTTCGACAAAAAAGTCCAAATCAAACGAAGGAGTAAATTACAAATGGATTTTTCTTTTTAAAACGACTTTAATAACAGCAAGAAATTGCAATAACAGCAAGAAAAATAGACTACGTGAGCTAAAAGTGCAACAAATCTGCCTTTTCTTACTTCGCTTCTGAGTTCTTAAAATAAACAGTGCAGCGCAACTTTCTGTGCTGCCACGCCCGAGACATGTTTTGAGTTTTTCACTGCATAAACTTGAAGAACTTTAAAAGAACGAGCAAACTGTATTCAGGTTTCGTTAGTTTTTTCTTTTCTTGAGTCTAGCTTTGCACCTAAAAATTTTTAAGAGACTCACGTAGCGTGACTAATTTTATATATTTATGAAGAGATACATACATTTTTAGAAAAATTACAGCTAAATAAAACGAATGATCATGCTCATAATTATTTGTTCTGGCCGAGTATTGAAGTTACAAATATATTTCCACAATACTTATGTAAATGTTAATAAATATTTTTCTTTCTTTCTTTGATATAAAGCACTTCGTTGTTACTTCTTTAATTTAGAATATTAACATGCTCTGCCCTTATAAACCTATTTTTTATCTAAGGATCATTATATTTTTAATTTAATCAGTAGAATTTGTGATTATATTGTTAATTATTGTAGTTTGTTGTTTAAAACTTTTGAGGTGTTCTCTGTTTTATTCCACATATTCCAAGAGTTTATCATCTATTTAATTCTGATACTACATACCGCATTCAAGATGTTATTATTATCATCATCATCATCAGCTTATTGCAGTCCACTGTTAGACATAGGCCTCTCTATCGCATCAAGAATGGCGTGACCTGGCAGAAAACGAAGGTCACGGACATAGCTCACCCGATTATCAAGCTGAAGTGGCAGTAGGCTGGCCATATTAACCGTAGAACCAACAACTGTTGGGATAAAAGAGTTCTAGAGTACAGACTATCTATCAGCAAACGTAGTTTGGGACGCCCACAGTATAAGTGAAATCACGATTTGCACGAGATGGCTGGCAAGAGTTCGATGTGGGAAACTCAAAATCGATTAGAGTAGCGTGCGATGGGAGAGGCCTTTACATTTTTATAATATAACTCAATTGTTTTTTTACAAATTAACAAATCATCTATTCTCGTGTATTGGATTTTTGAAACTCATAAATTAAAAGAAACTTAATTTCTAGACGTTGTCGCATAATTGAAAAATTGCATCTTTTGTCGGCGGAGCGCTTGAATTTTTTCCGGAAAAATTCTTAAATTCTACGGCTTAAAATTAGTTTGAAAAATTACATTATTTTGGCAAGCAATGTTAGGTATTTTTTTTTACTTTGTCTTATTAACGTTGAACTTTTACACCAAATTTAACAAATTGTAGTATGTTGTATTTTGCCATAAGAAGTCTTTGTCAATTAATGTGTGAGAATTTCATTTTTTTTTGCCTCTTATTTCTCAATGAACTCATAGCTGCATTTCCCATTTCAAAAGCTTTCTATTTTTTACCGATAAAAAAAGAGGGTGAAGAAAGTAATTATTTTTGTTTTTCAATTAGATTTACATGTTTTTTCTATTTTTAGTTTTCATTGTTACTCATTGAAGTAGTTTCCCTTATTGCGTAAGTCAGAAAAAATTTAAGATAGCAAATGGTAGCTATTTCATATGCCTACTCCTTGCAAATAGACGTGCGCTACGTGAGTATGCTTATAAAATATAATAGGCCTTCATATTTATACACAAGCAAAAACCCCGGAAAACGTGGAATGCCTGAATATCAAATTTTGCTTAATAGCTTTCTTGCTCGCATTGTATGCCTTGCCTCGATGCGGCTGTTATATTATTCACCAGTGACGACATACGCTTCGAGGTCTTACTACTTATAATGTTACTATTTCCCCACTTATTCGTACTTACTCCCATCAAATCTGGAATTTGTGAACAAATTGGTTAGAAATCACAAAAAACATATTTTTTATGAAATATGTTGCTGTATGTTAACTTTGAATATTTTGTACCAGGTTTAAGACTTAATGCTTTCGATTAAGTCTACTGGTTAAGGTTTATATTAACTGTTCTTCAATAACACCCTCTATTTTTTCAAATCCTTGTGTCGCAATCAATTCTAGTAGGCTGCCTAAATTACACATAACAGGCATTCATTTTTAGGGTTCCGTGGCCGAATAGCAAAAAACGGAGCCTTTATAGATTCGTCATGTCTGTCCGTCTGTCCGTCCATATGTCACAGCCCTTTTTTTCCGAAACTATAAGAAGTATGCTGTTGAAACTTATTAGGAAGTTGTATTCTATGAACCGCATTAAGATTTTCACAAATTTAGAAAATAAAATTGGGTCTCCCATATTTAGAACTAATTCTTTTTTTATCAAACCCACGTGTAGGATATATATAGGTCTTCAAAAATGATGTTGAGGTTTCTAATGTCATTCTTTTCTGAACTAAATAGTTTACGCGAGAGGCACTGCCAAAATGGACACTTTTTTGTTGTGAGATCAGTATAAACAGAGACATAAACTCTATCATGTTTTCTTACAATATTGTACTCCATTTTGTAAAATTTTTTGAAGTCAGAAAATATTAGTCGCTTTGACGGGCCCGTTGGCCTGATTTTTTGTGATTAAGTGTTTACAGTGATTGTGGATACAATTCCCATCCAAACCATATCTTTGTGTGATGAACACGATCATTTGTTCTGTGTCTGAGTGTAATTTATAAACAATATGTACGCATTAGAAGTATGTATGTATGTTTATCAGTTGTGCGGTTACCATAGTACAGGCTTTACCTAGTTTAGGATGAGAGGAACATGTGTGAAATGTGTGAAGATATTATTATTTAGACTAAATGAAGATGTTAGTGCGTAATGAGTTTGGTATTTACTAACGTTAAAATAATTATTCAATATACAAGCCAAATGAGATAAAGATTAGGTTAAATATTGATTGCGTTTTATTTTTCCTAATATAATTTAGTCAATATAAATGTATGACGTATACCTAATGTTAGTGTGCTGTAAAGCTAGTTCTGCAGATAAAACAGATGCAAAAAATATTTTTTATTATTTTATTCAAGTTTTAACCGAGACAGGAAACAATACCTATGTCTTACTTATTTCTGCGAGAAATCTTTTTCGACCTGCGACGGGCAATAAAATTGTATTTAAAATTACAAAATTCATTTTATGTTATGGCTTGTCGATGCAATTAGTTTTACTGACTAGAAATTTTAGAATTTGTCGTAGATTGTAGCTGTTAGGTACATTAATTTGTTCGTTAATTAAGAAACAGCTTCTTTATATTTTGCCCATGATTATTGTAATACTTAAATTCTATTTATTAACTCATAATAGTTGTTTAGACATTTCACATAACAGTAGAAACAACAAAATAAAATCTCTTGAAAAAGAGGAAAAAAAAGAGGATACGGAACTAAACTTTAACAAAAATAAAAATACAATTCAAAAACTTTACTTAATAATCGGTGGGTGTCGTCACGATTTCGACGCGTTATAAAACAAAGCGCAGAATGTTTAACATTCTGTCTTTATTAAAACAATTGATTGTAACAACCTATTTCTCATTCAAAGGAAAAAAATTAAAACAATAGGTAAATAATTTAATAGATACTTACTTCCCAGACTGAGACTTTCCAGTCGGCTTATTATTAAAATACTAGACTCATTTCTCCAAAGAACGACGGAACTAAATTGAGAGTGCTTCAGAACTGCTTCGCTTCGATAATACAGATGCAATCTACTTTGTGCATATTATTGTTTTCAAATTCTACTACTAGTGTGATTGAAACGGTGTTACGGTTATTGGTAATTGATTATTATTTGGTATTTGGTTTTAGTGTTTTTCGAACGATTTGTTTGTAAAATCATCAAGTCTTTTACAGTCCACTGCTGGACATAGGCCTCTCCTCACCAAGGAGGTTTTGGCCTACTATACCACGCTGGCCAGACGGGTTGGAATAGGGTTTGTTTCAAGTTTTCCTTTTCTTTGTAATGATTTTGTCTTGCATACTTTGTTCCCTTAGTCACATTTTACAACACCTACGGGATGAATAGGGGTGGTAACACTATGTATTCTTAATCCGTCATCACACGGACAACAATGCTTAATCTATACAGTTTACGTCGTTGTAAGGGTAATTGTCAAATATAATGTACCTTATTAAAATAAAACATGTTTAACATGTTTCGTTGATGAGTCTGAGGCCCATTGATGCAGGAATGACAGTTAGCGTGGTAACTGTGTGAGCCTTACACTGCCACGATAACTATCATGCCTTTTATGTTCTCAAGTAGGACGTGGAAAAGCATCTCACTAGACCGCCATAGTGTGGGTCACCATCCTGCATTGTCTGCATTTACAATGAGTATGGTGACCACAACTCTTGGATTCTATTCATGCTTTCCATTAGGCAGAGTAGAGTAACTTTGGCAGACATAAAACAATATTGCTGCAGTAAATTATTACGGTCTATGGGACTAATGCTAAAACTATACAATCAATGGACCTAAACTGCAAAGAAACTCAAAGAGATCAATAATTTATATTCTCTCTAGTGCATATTAATCTGTGTACAATCTATAATAATTAAATTCGCAGTAATTATTGAAAACTCAATCGACAATAGCGAAATTGCAGTGAAGCAGTAAACATCACAATTTATTGAATAATTTCTTTCTAATACTTTCTTATGTAAATTCTTTTCCTACTATTGAAATATTATTTGGTGAACAATAAAATCTTTGCCAGACTTTCTTGGCACCATGCCACTTCATTTAGGGTTGAATAAAATTATTTTACATCAAACTTGCGTCTGTATCATCCATGGTCGTTCCTTATTTTATATATTACATTGTAACTAATGTTTTTTGTTTTTTTTTGTTTGTATTTAAAAAAAAATAAAGTTATTTACAATTGCATAAAAAAAAATTATTAAGCTTAAATAAAGACTATTTCTAAGATATATCATGATCTTCCTTTAACATTCCTGTGTGTGAATAGTGATGTGTTCCTGGGTAATTTGCTAATTTATTTACCTCTTATGACAGCCCAGGGATGAATAGGGGTTTTAACTCTCTGTATTCCTAAACCATTACCATATGGACAATCA
Organism: Hypercompe scribonia; assembly: GCA_949316085.1. Lineage (NCBI taxonomy): Eukaryota > Metazoa > Arthropoda > Insecta > Lepidoptera > Erebidae > Hypercompe > Hypercompe scribonia. The sequence continues at coordinate 22,060,253 of OX438968.1, read as the reverse complement.
ATAATGTAGGTATATACTACTCTTTCTGCAGCTAAGGTTATATATATATCTAAGTAAGTATGTAGATTTCACATACTGCTCTTCCCTGTCAATGGTCTCCACTAAAGAACTTTTCATTGAATGATAAATCATATTTATTTCTATAAGTAAACCTTTAACAGATATGTGTACACGTCGGATATTTTTATACACTGTGTGTTCTGATTGCTGTATAATTTGATCAATGCCACGTCAAGTTGATTTATTCTCCTGCGTATCACATACGTAGCCACCCCTAAATCTACGTAAGCATCCTTAATATATATACGTAAGAAATAAAACGTCAGAGTATTTCACCACGGAGACTCATTCATAGTAGGGCAAGTTATGTTAAATTAAGTACATCGATCCTAAGGATATGGGCCCGTATTAACATTAATAGACTTCATACGCAGCAGTTTTAATTCGCGGTCCCTAAGCACAAATAATGTGCAAATGCCTGTACCTTCATTACTATTATATCGTAATATACCATCATCTCGTATAAGTTATAACAGTAATAAAATAGAAAATGTTGAATTGGATATTATTATATTTTGTTTCTTTTACAATCTAGTTACTGCTCAAAGATATTAAAGTATTCGGTTTAATTACTTTCAGAGTTAGGTAGTACAAATTAAAAGTGAATTTAGGGTTAAAGATCAAGGATGTCGTATTATTACTTTTGGGTAAAATTTAAATAAATTTTTCAGTACTTTTGTATTATACAATTAAACTATAATAACAAGACTAGTATTCTAAAATGTAAGTGTAACATAATTAGATATAGTTCACTGGCAATCCAGAATTCAATTCACTTTAAAGAATACTAAACCTCGTTGTATCTTACGAACATTTCGCATGTCACATTTTATTTGGTTAGAATATTCAGATTTTATAAAACGAAAGAGAAAGAAGCTTGGGAATTTAATTGAACAAATGTCTCGTGAAAACTGTAGCAAACTGTCTGTACTTTCTAATTAAGTTACTTTAAACCGTTTTTGAACATAATATACAATAGGAAATAAAAAACTTAAAAAAAAGGTTTTACCAACTAATAATTCTTGAGTAATGAGAATAATGAAAACATGTGATCAATTTGGGACTTAACTGCTACACCGTGATGAAATTCTATTTATGTAAAGGTATTTAAACCTAATCTTTTTAAACGACTCTTCATACCTTTTACTTAAATGCAACGAGGAGGAGCTGATAATAGTGAAATAGACGGGCAAATAATGAGGTTAATCGTCACGATGATGTTGAAACAGTTATAGTGATGAATAAGCCGTGTATGTCATGTTTCTTAATTGATCGCCATTTTAGAAGCTACGGAAAATTATGCTTTTCTTTCTTTCCGTGTAGGCTATTTATTACCTTAAAGTAGGTAGGATAAAGTCAACTTGACTAATCTGATTACAAGAGGACAGTTTTATTCTAAGAGAAAGCACTCCGTCTCTATTTTTCTAACATTGAATTTTATAAAATCGGGTACTTTATTTCAAAATCCTAATTCCTATTTTTTAAACGAAAATTCCTCAGGAAAAATTTCAAAGTGAAAGGTACATTAAATGACTAACAGTCATATCGACTACAAAGTTAAGCATTAATTAATATTGGAGTTGCTAAAATGAGCCACATTTTTTGGTCCGACAGTGTCTTTTCTGGAAAACTTAATTAATTTATGATGTTGTTATTGTTTATTGTGGTACGGGACCGGCTGTTGAGGAGAAGATTTTTGGGGGAGCCCTATGTCCTGCAGTGAACGTCTTTTTGTTCAGATGATGATGATGATGACGATAATTGTTATTGAATCTTAATAGACTCCAATAGCAAAGAAAGATGCAAAATAGCATTTCCACAGACTAATTTAACTGTACATTTTCGTTTAAATTCTGACTGTTGGTAAACCTTTTTCATCCAGTGTCATAAAACGTCGAACTGCACTGTAAATCTGTTATCTAAACAGTACCCTTATTTTCTTGCTGTTAACTTTGAAAATATCGGTCTGACTTCGTTTTTTGTAGCTAAAAAATACTTAGATACAAGATTCCGTAGAATCAAGTGTACAGGTATTCCAGGTGTGTGTCCAGACAACTAACAAAAGTTTCTGTGTAAGGTTACATATTAGTCATATCCGATATCCAAATAAGAATCTGAAAAAATTAGACCCAAAAGGTCAATTTCCAAACTTATTTTTACTGAAGCTTTGGTTTTCGAAGTTCAACTTCCTCCATGTTTAATTTTAACCATCCATTTTGTCTAGTCAGCGTGGATCTTCGATATTCTAACAGGTTTAAACGGGCATTCGCTTTCCTAAGAGTAAGGACAAAACCATTAACCACAGTGGTGTCTTCAATTGTGTGTAATATATAAGCTTTCGTTTTACACTTTTTTCTCTATTTAATGAATAAAGTTAGTTTCTTTACACAGCGGGCAAATGAGCAGGCGGAACTCAGAAGCGTAAAAGTTATACGTATGTCGCCAATCGTATTGCATAGTTTATAATTCATGACAAAAAATAGCATTGTTCGTATAAGTATATGGTTACTGTTCAAATAATATCATTATTTTGCGCGAGAACCACTCTAAGTAAGAATGTGCGAATACTTTAATGGAACCACTACGTGAGGGACTTGAGCCTCGGGGACTTAAGGACACAGACTTTGAACAAAGACTTTAGTTGAAGCGTATAATAAATAACATGGTTGACTTTCATACTTCAATTAAGGTAGCTACTTAAGTGCATTCTTGAGCAACCATAATTTAATGGTAAACATATAACTTTGTTTAAAATGTTGTTTGAAGCAGTTAGAAGCATTTATTTATAGTAAATATAATATCTTCATTGTGCTAATTGTAACAGTGCTATTGATGCTGTAACTTTAAAATACAATTAGCAGTGTTTCATACTATATGAGTAGAATCGGCATTGCACTTCGAAGGTATTTTCTACTCCTCACAAAAGAAAGGATATGTCCAACTGATTGATAAGAACAATACTGATAATATAACTATTTATGGGCATCAAATTCCTTTAAAATTCAAACAAAACCGTAGGTATGCTACCATGGCCAAAAATGAAAGGTGGATATTGACGAGAGAAGCAGCTGCTAGAGATTTTAATATCCTTAGATATCTCTTTGTCTTGTATCTTACAAAGCCTTTGATTCTCTTTTAACTGATTTAATAATACAGACATCAGATTTTCCTTTTGCTTCTATATAGAGGTTAATTTCCTGATACTTGTGAGGTAGCTCTTGTTCTAGTAATTTTTGTATAGAATTTTAAAGAAAAGTCGATAATAATCTTTTATATTTTTTGCCAGATTCTTTAAAAGAAAACGATTTACTTCAACAAGAAAAAACGTAATTTGTGTATTATGTTAGAAATTTCACATATGGAGAAAGGTACTAAACTCATACTTTTACTATTCAGAGTACGTTTAAGTAACCTTTTTGCTAAAAACCCAAGCTTTTTTTTCTCTTTCATAGCCAACTCGCATAAAGCATTAAATATTTGTATTTTTTAAATTAACAAGACCTTATTCCAGTAAGTGAATTTAAGACTATCAATTTATAAACTAGTTTTGAAAAATATTTCTTAATCTTTGCTACTAATCGGTCTCTTAAAAATTCGTTTTGTGTTTTTATTTTTATTTCCTACCGTACTTTTACTATTTACGTTACTATCATAAATAATAAGTTAGAAAATTTCGGAATAAGGCAACACACATAATTGTGTATTTTCGATGAAGCATATAGTATTTTTTTAAAGTATATGTAACAACTGAATAGTAATAAGCTTTCAATTAAATTGAACAAAATTGGATCACATTCTAATTTGCCTAGAATTAACCATACATGTTACCAATACGTGAGGGTATTTTTATTTTATAGTACAATTTTTATGAAATCTGTATATGAACTTAACATATTAAAACAACAACACTATTAAAACAATCTTCTTTGCATGTTGAAATATAACTGCGCAATACTTTCAACCAGAAAAATGAAATTTAAGATTCTAAATGTCTAACTTTTAGATAATAAAATTAATTTTAGATAGCAAATTTGTTGGAAGCAACGTGATGAAAAAATAATGACTCACAAAAACACTTATCTCCCTTCTAGACGCAACATTTCATGATAATTGTCTTTTGTTTTATTACTCTTTCACAAACCTATTTTTTATATTTTATTATTTTTAAATATAACTGCGCAATACTTATTCTAAATTAGAAAAACAAAAATGAAAATCTTAAATATTTTATAAATTCATCAAAAGTGATTCGATGAGAAATTAATGACTCTTAGAAACACTTAACTTTCACCTAGAAGAAATATTTCTTGTTAAATTACTACTGATTGTTATTGTTATATTTAAAAAAAAATTAAATTCACGTGAATATTTACTTCAAAATTGTAACTAACATTTTTTTGTTTTAATGTGCTTTACCGACATTGTGATTAGTGAACTGTTTTTAAAAAAGAAACAAAAAGACTTTGAGTAACCGTAATATCAAAATTTAAGATATAGGAAATCATTTTATTCTATTCGATTTATAACGAACGTTTCAAAAATACAAACCGTTTCATTTCACTTATGTCTCCTAATTAAATAGACTTTTGTAGTACTTATAAAAATCTTTAAAAAAGTAACGTATTCGGTTAGGTAAAAATCTTATCACAGTTAGAAACAAATCTACTTTAAATTTTAAATGTTAAATGCCCCGATGTGCCAGTTACTCTTTCAAACCTTTTTCAATTTATATAGGAACTTAAACTGATATTAAAATCTCTGGCCATCGGTCCGTCTTAAACAGATGCTCCCAATAAATATTCATTTATCTTTATTGTAATCCAGTTAGCTTGATCCAAGACACTGCCTTCTGTAATGTAATTAGCTGATTAAAATGTGAAATAATTCCCTATATAATTTATTCATAATAAATTTAGTACTTTAAAATTTCTGGTAATGGATCACGCAGAGAAGAAAATTATTAGTGATAAAAATATCTGTCAAAAAATAACAGATTTATTCGATGTACTGATTTCAATTTCTGTAATTTAATATTTTATTTTAGTACATAAGTTATATATATAGCATTAAACTTCTATTAAGACCGCTTGATTATAAAAAGTCCTACAATGTGTTCTATAGAATAGGGAGCAAGTAAACAACTCACCTTCGTCTAAGAGCTGCATCACTAATCAGATTGATTCAATATGTTTTAACAGCTTATTAAAAATTTATTGTTCAATGTTGAGTATAAAACTATACATATTTAAATTCAAAACTATTTCAAACTCTCATAGGGTTTTCCTTAAAGTGAATCACAATCAGTAGGAGATCGACACCAAACTGCTAGTGCAAACGGTATGTTTGTAAACCAACAGAATCAATACGTGATTGGAGCTCCACAAACACTCTCCGTGCGACCACAAAGAAGGTCTACATTAGAAAAACATCTCTGCGGAAGTACATCTACTACCTCCTCGCTCAACGCCACCTTTGCTCTAACAGACGAAAAATTTTACTCTCCTAATCAACTGTTGTCTACGGACTCCTGCAACTCAAAAAATACATATATAATGCCACCGTTTGTTTTCCGCTCAGAATCAGACATATATTTTGGTCAACATTGCTTAAGCGTTTTTAGAGTATGGTATTTTTGTATTTTATTCAATAATAAAAAAACCTTTTTCGCCATAACGATTCAGCATAAGTATATTTATCTTACGTTATTCAATGAGCTCTTTGAATAAAAAAAAAACAAAAGATTAAAGAAGTAAAACAAAGTATACGGCACCAAAGAGCTGTTTTCAAACAATTTTAATTCTAAATGTAAAGAAACGGCACGTTTACAAGCAGCTTTGTTCAGTAGGAAATCGAAGCGTGTCTGAACGAAAGTGTTTGAGATTTATAGTCGCAAATGTGGTGTATTTCAGCGCTTGTCTTCTCAGATTGTGGTTTAATTTACAAGTTTAAGCGAGAATATCTCTTACCGTTTTCAACAAAACAACTTTAAATAATTGTCGATCAAATCGTCGAGTTTTCACTTTGATAAATATAGATACAAAATTAACTAAATATGTTACTTACGTAACTTTTACAAATAATTCAATGAAATCAGTTGGTTGGTTTTTTACCTAAGATCGACTAAAATTTTCAGCATGTTGAAAATTCTCGATCCACAAATAGTTTTTCTAACTATCAAAGAACAAATAAATGAATGGACAGAGTATAACACCATTTCTATTGGAACCTATTCCAGAAAAGTAGGGGCTATACTTTGATATTTATAATTAAATATGACAGATGATAACCGCTCTAGCCGATTTCGGCCACATTTCGGGATTTACAGTATCTAATGATAGATATATAACAGATATATACCTATTATTAAATATAATAAAGTATAGCATCTAATCTACTGGAACGGGTTCCAATGAAGTAGGTGCTATGCTCTATAAATAAAAAAATGTTTATCACAAACATAACCTACTTTTATGATAATTATTGGTATTAAAACGTATTTCTTATCTTTTTATTCCACTACAATCTTTATGTAGCTTTCTATTATATTTATTTAATGCCCTTTAAGCTTATTAAAACTTATAACTAGACTAAAACTAACTATAATTTAGTTAAATCATGAAGTAATCCTACAATATAGTTTTTAATACATTATATCAGCAACATTGGCTTTGCGCCACACGCCGTTCTCAGATTCGTCTCCAGTGAAAAAATAAATTATACTTTGTTCTGAAATTACTTCTTTCAACATTTTACGCCCTGCATGAAACTGTTGTGATACAACGTCTTTGACTTCGGGAAGCAATTTATTCGCGTTTTACTTTAAAAGTAAAAATGAAATCGCTGAAAATGAGAAAATAAAATAAAATTGCAATGCTTGTTTACGATAAAGTATTATTAATGTACACTGAGTTGTACAAAAATGTACTTATTTTTTCAAACTTTTAAAACACGTTTGTATTAGACATGTCAAAGTTAGGTATCTACTATCTAGTTAATAATAAAGTAAAAAAAAATAAACAAACATATAAAAATTTTCTATTCAGAAGGATAGCTAAAAAAATTTAAAGAAAATTTAAATTTAAACAGGAATACGAATAATTTTTAAAATTCAAACCTCACTTCATAAATTTTTCTTGTCATTATATAAATAATTGACCATTGACGATAAACAACTTTGAATAATATAAAACATATTATTATATAATTTGCAAGATATATTAATCTTTAGAGTTAGACGTATTTGTATTATATTGACGAACGTTTTTAAAAGTTTAAACAAGGTTTACATAAATTGTTATTATTTTCTGAAAAGAAGGCACAGAATATTTAAAATTGTAAAATTATGATTTTAAATTCATATTTGTACATCGCTCAAAGAGTTTTCAAGAAATCTTGCTTTGATATTCAACATGACACTCAACTCTTAGGAGTCGGCGTTCAACTAGTGGATGGGCATATATTTTATTAGTCATTAAACAAAAACCCACTTTTAACACACTTACGATTAGCGTTACCCTATTCTAGTGCTTGAGGTACTTTTACGAGGAATTATTTAGGACAGTCATAATATCGTTGTTATGTATGGGTTGAATTTATCTTTTTCATGTCCCATTTATTTCCTTCTTACCAGAGCTAATCCAGAAGTCGTAGATTTAATTTCTACCCAGAATAAATAGCAATTGTAAAGTGTAATTTATCAGTGAAATATTGTATAAACTCTGAAACATATTAGCATATTTATCAATAGTCCTGGCCTGGTGGGCCACGGCCCAACGGTTGATGTTGGGATGTTGTGTATATGCTAATCACGCTGAGAATTTCTATATTGCGACTCAAGATTAGTAGTTGCTCTGTAATTCCTTACTTCGTAGTTCGATATGTCTTCACTAGATGGCGCTGTAATATATATTGTTGTTTACGTATGTGGAAGTCGCCACACACTCATAAACTCGGATGAATTTATATATTGTATGTCTACGTGCAAATAGAAAGTTTATAACTTTTTTTTGTTGTATTCGATGATGTACAGTCTCGCCTCAGACATGTAATTAAGCTTCAAATATTTCAGTTAGTTCATAAAGTTTGGTTGGCGTAGTTGCCAGTGTGTGCATCAAGTATGAAAAACTATGCAAGCTATGTGATTTAAGCTAATAAAGCTGAAAATAGAATAGATTACTATGCGTTTAAAATGCTAACTATGTGTGCTTCGCTGTTGGTTCTTTATCTCGTATGTTAATTAGTACATGTTGTCTGTATGCATGGTATACATGTCTTTTTTATGTTTGTACATAAAATACAGAACATGTTGTTTATTGATAGTCGTGTATTTATTTATTGGATTGATTCCTCTTATTATTTTTTTTTGAAAGGGCATTATTGAGAAAACTGTATTTAGCAATGTAAAAATAGTATTTTTACATTGCTAAATATAATGAAAAGACACTTAAAATATTGAAAATAAATATTAAAGTTTTAAGAGCTTCTCAGCTGCGATGGCTGTCATACCTTTCACGTCCTCGAGTGGGGTGTGAAAAAGCATCTCACACTGTCTGCATTCACAATGAGTAAGATGATCATAATTCTTTAATTCTATACATATTTACCATCAGGTAGGATAGAGTCCTTTTGACAGGTCCGTAAAATAAAATAACACATTGACCCAATCTGAGCAAATTGAACCCAAGTTTGCTACTACTTCTCAGTTGGGTAGACAAACAAAGCTAAATATATCTTAATAAAGAATATAAATAAATCTGTATTATATCGAGTCACATGTATATAATATACCTAAGATTAAACGTTGGTAGAAGAATTGTTCTAATTTTAAAATAAACCAAAACCATAAAATCTAAAAATGAATAATAAAAAAACCATTTCGTTAAAGTTTTTTATCTTATAAGTTTGTGGTACATATATATTATGGAATTTACTGCTCCATCTTTCATGTCTTTTATTCGTTCACAAAACAAAAACTTAATATCCTTTTTTATGTTTGACCAAAAGTTTTTAATGGAATACGAAGACGAATATTTCGGATTAAATCGTCATTAAACTAGTTCTTCAGATACGGAAGTTGTACTTAATGTCGAAAACTGAACAAAACGAAATTTTTTGACATTTATTATAAGATTAAAACTACCTATCAAAAACAGTTTCAGAATAAATTACGGCACCTCATTTGAAATTTTTATCGTATGTTTTGATTAATTTAAAACCATTCTGTTTATATTTCTAAAACATTTTTAACTCACTATGAAAAATATCTTTTTTTGCACACCAAAACGTTGTCAAAGCAGGAAATTGAAAAGCTTGGCTACGACATAACACACGAGACCTGTAGCACGTAACACCTAAATTGTTTATTTGCATTCGACAGGCATACGACGCAGCTATCAAATGCTACGTGGTACTTTTTCTTTCTATTGGAGTTAGTCTACAAAGTGAAGTATTTTTCTAGAATCTTCAATTTCAACAAACCTTTTACCGGGTACCTACATATGAATCATTTTTAAAGGTTTCGTCCGTTTTCTGATACAATAACAGCAGTTTTAGACAAAATATTTTTATAGTTCATTGTTTATTCACTTGTACTATATTTTGTTATGGACGAACTTCAGTGAAGTTTTACTCTATGAAGAGTGTGAAAAATACAATAAAACCCCTATTAGTTTGTTCGACGAGACCAACATTTCCGGACCGGAGGCAGCCACTAACATAAGGATTACGACAAACCTTTGCGTTGAAGTTTTTCTGTAATCCCGTTGTACGTACATGTTTTAAAAAGTATTGAACTAAGTCGATTTTATTTGTAAAAATGTTTGTTTTATGTAACTTGGAGAAGTGGTTTAGTCATAGAATGGTATTAGGTGGTAAGTAAATGTATTTTATATCACGGAGGACAATTCTGACAATTTGAAAAATAGAGAGGATGCCCAAGAAATCGATCACCACAATATTCGACACTCAGTATAGTTGCGTTACATTTATAAATCAATTTCATTTTTACAGATTTCTGTATGTTACTGTAAAATTCACAGAATTGTTTATGTCTTATGTTTTACAAGCAAATCTTACAAGAGTGAGATAATTTTTGATATTTTCAAATCTATCGGTACCCAAACGATACTGTACACATTGATTTCACCATTAATTCATGAGCCTGGATGTTTAAAGTACGCCCTCTTTTCGACATTATTATCACTTGCTTATTTCAAAGTCCAGTGTAAGTATTGCCAAGATACGTGAATAAGAAAATATTAATTCATAAAAGTGCTAGACAAGAAATTATGATAAAATATACAAATGGAAACAGTCAGCTTCCAAGAAGGGGAGAGCATAGATTCTAATTGGCTGAGTTCTGAAATTGAAAACATTTTTTTTTTTTGCTTTAGAAACCAGTGTTTTATTTACAAAGATTAATTAAAAATAACATTTACTGACACACATTCTACTGCATAAATGCATAAGAAACCAGCGTTACTAGGAAATGAAAAAACAATACTTCTTAGCACAGGTAAAACATAAGGTCATAGTCTAGGACTAGGTCTAAGGTCTAGGATACATAGATAAGTGAATAAAAACCTCTATGGGTAATATACGGATAGTAATTAAAGTGACTGTTGGATGTCAGAAATTGTTGAAAATGACTAGTTATTAATAATTCGATTACTCGTATATTCTAATGAATATTGATATAAAAGAGAATTTAAAACTTCAACACTTAAAAAGACCTAACTATGTGATTTTGAAATGACGTCTGATATTATTTAATCATCGTCAAATCTCTAAAAAAATTACATTACTAAAGTACACTCAAATTCTATTTAAGTGTTAGTATATCATTTACTAAAAAAAGCTTAGAAAACTTTTACACATAAATATTTCGTTATTTATTGTTTAAATATTGTTTAAATTCAAAATAAGCGAGACAATAAAAATGAATGCGACCGTGCTTTAGTTATTCTGAATTAATACCAATGTATACATTTGGATGAATTAAAACCTATTGGACTGTGTTAATATCAGCATTGTTTTGTTCTCACAAATATGTAATTTAATATCTCCTGTTAAATATTATCATGGTAACATATCCATTAATTTCTTTTCCTCCTCTCTTTATTATTAAAACATTTGTAGGTAAGTTCACACGAAATACGACCTTAATACGCATTTTACTCTTGTAAGATGAAAATGAAATCTACATATTCTAATAGTACGTTTGTATAGCCATGGTTCTCGAGTACGCAAGGTCTAAATTACATTGTGGTGCCACAATATTAGAACAGAATTTAGAATAAATTAGTGAAATATTTTAATGCTCCGTTTAATTTCTTACGTAGCGGTTTTTGTGGTAGACTCTGTTGCTGTAATAGTTGCACACAGAAATAACTACAAATGCTTCAAATTAGTAGCAAATTTTTATCAACTATTTTTGTTATTAAAAAAAGTTAAAGTTTTGATTTCACTAGCGTAATAATATATTGTTGAAACAAGTTCAATATTGAGAACTAAAATAAACTTTTTGTTTTTCAAAGGAATTAAACTCTCTTTTTAAAAAGTTAATGTTTCTGTGTCAACTCTAATTGTCTATTTACCGATCAGTGAAAAAGTATATAAATTAAACAACACAATACAAGTTTGATCGACTTAAAGTTGTTTGGCAGTTAATACTTTCTGGATGTCGCTAGGTCAATAAATTAGATTAGCGATCTTGCTTGTATAAAAACTTATTTATAATATAGTGTGAATAAATAAATAAATGAACTTTTCCGTGTAATAAAGGATTTAGAATACTGAGTGTTACCTCCCTTATTCTTCTTATGGGTGTTGCAGAGGCGACTAAGGAAACAAAATATGCAAGACACCACTGTAAAGAAAGAGAAACCTTGAAATAAACTCTATACTAACCTGTCCCATCAGAGTTGCATAGTAGACCAGAATCACATTGCTAAGTAGAGGTCTATGTCAAGCAGTAGCTTGTTAAAGATGTTTTCTAGTGGTATAGATTAGATTCTAATCTTGAAAAATAATTTGAAAAAATCCCTGTCAGGTTTACTACAAGAAAATTTTACGGTATCCATAAATATTCGTAATGTAGTTTCTTTAATGAAATAGTAATTTAACTGAACATATTTTTTTTAACAAAGCTGTGTAACTTATTTATTTAGTAATGAAAGAAGGGAACGTGTGTCTAATGCTCAAGGAGAATGAAGAAGACATCTCATTGCACTGACCTCAAATAAATTTGAGCAGTTGGTACGAAGATGCTATTAAAAGTTTTAATGTCTAGAATTGATTGCGTTTCACTATGTGGTGCAAACCGAGCCTAAATCCTGTGTGAAATATGTCCTTAAACCCGTTTATAAAAAAAATTTGATCACAGTTCAAGTCACAAGGTTGCGGTGTGCCAAGCTTCATGCACATTCATTAATTAAACTGGTTTCCCTTACTGCCGTGGTTCATGTTTCCTACTTTTATTTTTTAAACTTTTAGCACGAAAAATGTTTAGAGGCGCTCTTAATAACTTATTTTGCTTACATTATGGCGGGTGTGTCGTGTTTGAATGATATTTTATAAATGTATTTCTGTTACGAAGAAGTATTTCACTAACTAATAGCTAAATTGGAAAAGTTTTAACTAAAGAGAGACTATCATTTTATAGTCAGTTTAATCTTGTATCGAAAGTCATCATGACGATGTTAATAAACTTGTAGCAAATATACTTATATTCTTCGAGTCTCTTTATGTCACCACCGTAAAGTGTTTATAGATAATGGCAACATCAGGATAGCAGCAAAGTTTAATGATCCAATCAACTTGGTATAGGTACAATTATACTTACAACAGTACTAATACAGCTGCATCACATCACATCATTGCTAACATAATAAATTTCTTTATTGCAAAAAATAATTATTAAAAAAAAGTTACTCGAATGTCGTTGGATACTAATAACACAGGTCCAGTGGAGTACCTTGGGAGGGGCCTATGTTGAGCATTAGACGTCTTTTGGCTGAGATAATGATGATTGATGATGATGAAATGATGTTGAACTAGTAAAAATATATTAATAAATTAATCGATTATTGAGTGAATCTTGTGAGAGGCCTATATCCAGAAGTATTAAATGATAAACTTGCAAATAGTTTAAAATATTGTCATATGACATAATAACATTATCGAATGTTAAAGTAATTGTGCCGCGGCTTCGTATATTTACGAGATAAAAATTTACTGTTCTGTCATTAGTGCGCATACTTTGATGTAAAATTACTTCTGAAATATGTACACTTGCCAAAAATACGATATTGCAGACTCTTTTTTCATTTTTGCTGACAATGGATTTTAATTGCGCCAGTATCAAATTAACCCATTTATCCCACTAAACAATTTCTTATTACGTACCCTAATGAAAGAAAGAGAAAATTTGCTGCACTTCGTCTAAATTTAGCTGTCTATAAGCAGATTTCGTTAAAATCTCGAAGGTAGGGTTGTGTTTCTGAAGTCAAAATGTATGATAAACTGCAATTTTATTACCTACATTGTAAATTCAGACTAGTAGGTTCTGGTCCTTCTAAAATCTACCCTTGGCCGTAAAACAATAGTAGTTTTCTAAAAACTTTGATAATTAAACATCAATATAAAAACTTGATATAGAGTTATATCATGAAATAGATATCAACAGCTACTAATTTACCTGTTGTCGGTTGCCTGCCTACTCTATCGCGTTATCTTTATTGGCGTAATCACGAGACTAGTAGCTTTATAATCCTAACAAGAACAATGTGTTATCGAGATTCGAGCGCTCGTATTTACTAAGTTTAAAAATTAAAAAAAAAACAAATGACATAGATCTAATTATACAGATTCATTTGTTATGTTTAAAAGTCAGTTGTTATTTTTACTTATGTAAATAAACAAGTGTTTGTTTAACTTTTAAATAGTAAAAGTTTATTTTATTATTTTTAATATGTTGAAATAAAACCTTTTTTAAATGTTTTGAGTCTGAAAAAATGCCTCTACCATGCCCGATAGAAAGCATGAATAGAATTCAAGAGTTGTGGTCACCATAGTCATTGCGAATGTAGACAATGCAGTATGGTAACCCGTACTGTAGCGGCCTAGTGATATGCTTATTTACACCTTCTTAAAGTGGATCACAGTGAGAGAAAAAACATGTGCGTTGGTAGTGAGTTCCAGGCTTTGACTGATTTGCTGAGGAACAAAAGCCAAACTGTTTGGTTCGAGAGCATTTGTGTTCCAGTCTAAAACTATGGTTTCCAAGGCCAGCTCGTGTTATCATGTAGAGGCAGAGAGAAAGTGAAATTAGTTGGAATACCTTATCTAATTACTCGCCATGATAAACATCTCTTCGCAAATGCAGAGATTTAAGATACTCGGTGGCTTCGGGACTACTGTCAACGTGGACTGCTTGCCGCTCCAAACGATCGAGAACGTCAAACGAATACTGCGCGAATCCATCACAAAGGTAAGAACAGTACTTTACACAGGAGCGAACCTGCATCTTGTAAAAAAGATACAAATGCTCAGACGAGAAGAATCGCCTCACCTTGTTCAGTACACTTAGCTTCAGTCAGGTTGCTTTAGTGACAATCTCCATGTACTCACGTGGTAGTGGTAATTGAAGACTAGAGACGAGAAAGGATGAAGAATTTTTGATAGAGAGCGTGCACACTTTTATTTTCTTGATGTTGAACTCGACCAGATTCTCGTAACCCATTGATAGATGTAGTTTAGAATCAGATCGATCTTAGTGACAAGTTCCTCTCGTTTTTCCTCAACATCTACTGTTTTGACAGTAGGATATCCGAAATAATTTCCATGAATTACGCTATCATTTGTATAGCAATGTATGTTGCCAAGAGTTTTAATGTCATTGATATGCAGAAGAAACACTGTGGGCGACAGGATGGAGCCCTGAGATACACCAGCGTTGCCCTACTGAAAATAAAAACCACGCCATCACGAAGGACATGTCAACGATGAATGTCAGAGACTTCCCAAGCCTATCAATAGCCTCACTCCATAGATGTGTGAAGAAAGTTAGAACATCATTCGTGGATTCCCTCGGTATAAAGCCTGATCACTTAACAACGAATAATCTATTCGAGTAGTTTGCAGAGAATGGAAGTGATGGTTGTAGGTAATACATTGAAGTGGTTACCTCCTTCAGGAATGGATTGAACATTCGCCGGTCTCCAAGCCTCCGAACCAATTATTGACAAATGTGACAGGTAAAACAACTGTGTCGATACAGAAGGCAACTCCAGATGATTGTGAACCAGGAATACATTTCGATATAATTTGTGATCAAGGACTTATAAGTAATCGACAGAATTGATCCAACGACGATGACTAAAGAAGACGATTGAGGATGTACAATTTTAGAAAGATAATTTAAACATACTTATTTGTTATATTATTACATAAGCACCTTAGTTAAACAAAATACCATCGATTACCACCCAAGCACTGATCAACTTCATTAGTTATGTCAAATCACTAGTCTTCCATCTACTAATATTTAGTTTGTGCCATTTCTCATACAGATCAGGCTATATTTTACAATTTGTAATTTCTCGTAACCTGCTAGTTTCAAGCCCGTGGCTTAGAGAGTAAAACTATTCCAAATAAATTCCGTTAAAAACAAATAACAGTGTTAGAACCTGGTAGTAGCACAACTTACGATGTCTACTAATAAATTTACCTAATTCAGAACATGTAAAAATATACAGAAAACTCATCAAATAATAGAATAAGTTTCTAAGGGACTGGTTGCACCGCGACCACTATGTTGTCGCAAATCCAAGCCATCAAAATTAGTTTCGAAAAATATTCATTCCTACAAACCTTGTCCTGCTAATCTGGAAGTTCATAAAAAGAAATATTGGTTGTGATCTAACATATGGGGAACAATACATTTTCCACATACCACTAACTGTTTATTACATGTGTAAATATAACCGTGTTTTACGGTCGTGGTCTTAATCTTCCTCAGTTTTCAACACAAGTTACATTATTGAAAACAAAAGCATATAATTTTAAAAATATTATCTATGTTTGTCTTGTATTTAAAAACTTAACTCTATATAATTGCTCGTATAACTTGCAAAGATATTACATTATGGAACAATCTAGTTTACTAACAATTATGTTCTAGATTACACCAGCGATATGGTGCGCGCGCTATCTGTGCAATAGGGACACTGAGAGCTAGTGACTAGCGAGTAGCTTTAACAAGCTTTTAGCAAAAGAAACTGAGTACTGTGTTGCTGTTTTATAACATACTTTATACTTTTCTTGTAAGTCGTCATTAATGTAACACTATATTTTATTTTATTGCTTTTAAGTTATAGGTTTCATTTACTAACGAGAAATAAAACACATATATTTAAAAGTAGAATATTCTGATACATATACAAAAACCTTTAATAGTCCACTGTTGGACATAGGCCTTGCTCTAGAAAGGAGGTTTTGGTTAACTATGTTACGCTCGCCAGACGAGTTGGTATAAAGTTAGTTTCACGTTTGCTTCTCTTTGTGGTGATCTTGTCTTGCATAGTTAACTTCCTTAGTTGGTTCTAATACGACATCCACAGGTCAAATAAGGGTGGTTTAAATGCCCCAGCATTAGTTTAACGCTCAGATTTACTAAATAAACACACATAGAACAAGCCCTCAATAGCCGCCATTAGTATATCAAGTTTCATATCAAGAATCATTTCTATTCACTTCAAAATGTAAGTATTTATTTACTCAAATGTATTCTATAGCTTTTCTTACTTCAATGACTTTACTTAGGATAAGTCAGACAAAGATGCCTTTCATGCCTCTCTAGTACACACGACTGGACTACCATTTTTCTTAATAGTTTTTTTTATGAAGATAAATCTAAAAAGGGAATGTAAAAATATACGTAGTCTTTTCGTGTTATCTTTTGTTTTTTGTAATATGACCTTACCAGCTCTGAACGTAAAGTGTATCACCACTTCTGACGTAATTACCAAGGTTCTATAAAATATTTATCAAGGATACTTTAATATTTCAGAGATGTTATCGATTGATATCTTCGTCTTGACATTAATTACCTCTCACGCCTTCACTGTCACTCTTCTCTTTAAGGCTGAGACACACCGAAAATTAAAATGAACAAAATAATTTCATACATTATACGATTAAATGTTGTGCTTTACATATGTATCTCCAACTATTGAAAAAAAATGGACTTGATTATAAACTCCACACATATATATTTATATTTTTTTTCTCTAACTTATAACATACCTATATATGTGATGTTTATAATAATGTAATGTATATGCATACATCCAGTGGATTTTTAAAATATTTACAATAAGACAATTTGAAAAATAAACAACGTAGATATCACTTTTCAAAATCTTTGTGCGGGCAATATTTTTTTTCTCTAACGTACGAGTATAACATCTATACATATTACATAAGTAATAAACTTTATGATTCCAACATTACCACCAATCACATAGCATACCCACTTGAACGTCACTGAGTGTCAATCCAGCTGTCTGTTCAATTTGAAGATTAAAATCAAACCTTACTTTGAACGGTTTTACTAGTAATTTTTATCCTAGAGGACGTTTTATTCCTAAAGAAGCAAAGTCAGAGTAATCGGATTATTTTAAGTAGGCTATATTTTTATGAAGATTTATGTGACGTGACAGAGGGATAAAAAAATTATGATAAATGGCTGCCCTTTGGATAGGTAAAGCCTTCTTTCTATAAGAGAAAAAGTAATTTTTAAACTTCAGCAGTTTAATTAAATATTTAGAAGCTGTGAAAATTTGATATGTTGGTTCTTTTTTGGTTTTTGGTGTCAATTTGATCAATAAGAATTTGCTTTAAATCATTTTTTATAGAAGCCAACCAAAGTGACTCTATTCTGCCTGATAGAAAGCATGAATAGAATCCAAGAGCGGTGGTCGCCATACTCACTGTGAATGAAGACAATGCACGCTATGGCGGCCTAGTGAGATGCTTCTTCACGCTCCGCTTAAAGGTCCTGGGATCGTAGTAGAAGGGAAACATGTGCGCTGGTAATGAGTTCCAAACTTTAACTAATTTGCACAGGAATGAAGAGCCGAACCGTTTAGTTCGGGAGCGTATTTTTACCATTCTGAAATGGTGTCTTCCAAAGCCAGCACGAGTTCTCCTGTAGAGGAACGGAGAGGATGGGATCAGTTGGAAGAGTTTGTCAGAATACTCTCCATGATAAAGGTGTTAGAGGACTGCCATAGAGGCGACTTCTCTTCGCAACTGCAAAGACTTAAGGGATTCAGTGACTTTGGTGTTGTTCATAAATCGGACTACTAGCCGCTGTAACCGATCCAAAACATCCAGCAAATATTGTGTGGATTAATTGTAAAGATGAGAACAGTACTCCACACAGGAGCGTACCTGGATCTTATAAAGAAGATGCAGATGATAAGGCGCGAAAAACCGTCTTACTCTGTTCAGTATACTCAGCTTCCGCGAGGCTGCCTTAGTGACGCGTGCTTGGGCCACCTTATTGACTAGTGTTTGGACATGATACAAACATTATTTCTTTTGACGAAATTAAAAGTGATTCTACCAAATGTATTTAAAAGCATTCTTCTTAAACTTTTAATATTTTATTTTAGAGAAAACTAGTCACTCCCTCTTTGCTCTTATAAACTAGGCATTACTAAATTAACTCACATTTAGGCAAGCGTACGTAACGATTAATGCATTGGAATCCAGTTACCGGTCAATTTGCTCCGTACATTACTAACGTTAATAGCCACACAATTATTTAGACTATGAACACTGGGAATATGCTTACCCACATATTGTTAGGTCAATCAGCGTTTATTGGCATTCCGCATACCGTATCCTTTTCTGGAATGCAATATTGTGGTTGAGTGTTCATACACCAGCTTCACAAGGTTCCGTCTAATCTAACTAAAAATGTCTAGATACTTTTATTTTAACATTCTTTGTCAGAAGAGAATGTTGTCGTGTACTTCAACGTCCATCACATTTATGACACGACAACAGATAGGTTAAGCTTCATGAAACTCACTTTGTGCTGGTATAACAAAGTTAAATTACATTTTAAACATTGTTGCAGATGACTTGATGTCTCTGAACATAAATAATACATGTTATTCAGATAATAAACAGACTGCTGACTAAATTAGACATAGCTGCCAGCTATTATTTATATTCACCATATCCTATTCCAAGTGAAAAACAAAAAGAAGCTTAATTACTCCACGTTAATAGCTCTCAGCGTAATAGTAATGATCAGGCCCTGGTTGGAAGGATCTTCTTTAAAAAGTATCAAATATAACATCTAGGTTAGACTTTGCTATGAAGATTGGTGATTTCGTTTAAACGTCATAACATTATGTGTTAAACTATTTTTTAAATATTTCGGATATTGACATTGACATACTACGCAATCTAGTTTTAAACTAAGCAGACCTTGTACTACGATAACTAGACTGACTGATAGAATACTTAAATACTTTTTTTATAAATACATACATATCATATATAGAAAACACTCAAACTTCGAAACAAAATCATATAAAAGTTTGGTCTGACTCGGGTATCAAACCCGAGATCTCAAGCGCAGCAGTCGCATTCACTACCACTGCGCCACCGAGACAGTTAAACTACTTTAATAATATTATATAAAAATCATCAATGTTACTGTTTTATAATAGCGATACAATAGGGACGACCTGTCATACTAAATATGTAAAATACATCCCAATAGACCGCCCTTATTTCTAACAGTAGCTCCGATTTTAGTCAACGGCAATACCAACAATAGGCTGGCTAATTAGACTAACAAACGAGCTGATCAAAAAAGCTTTTAATATGTCAGTAAATCGAGCCCCAATAACTAATTTAAAACTATTCAACGATAAAATAAACAAAATCATTTCCAAGGTAAAGCCTTTTCCAATTTTGTGCGTAAATATTTATGCTCGAGCAAATAAATTTTACTTAAAGAGATACCTTAAATTACAGAAAGCAATATAAACAACTTCAAACTAATATTGATCACGTAGCATCAAAATTAATTAGTCGCTCTCTTGTTTCAGATCAAGTCCCTAAAAGGAAAATTAAGTTACTTGGCTTTTTAGCTAGAGGTAAGTAGAATCTTAAATATACATTTACTGTTTCTGCAAAAGCAATTCGTTCCCAGAAAAAAGTGATCCGTCTTGAAAGTAATCTATATGAAAAGTGATCTGTATTAAGCAAAATGTATAATATATGTTACAATGTTTGAAAGTAAGTAAGTAAGAAATAGGACAAATACTCCCGAGTATTATATACTATTCCAGGCACTTTAACTGATGATACGTAACTATATACTTCACGCGGCAAGTCTCCTGTAATTTTCGGGGTCTTCTGTACTAGATTAAACCCAAGTCCCTTGCGATTATGAATGCTATATCGTTTCAACCAACTTTTAAACACCGCTTTACCGTGAGTGAGTCGAGACAATATTCTAGTGGTAAAAATTCTATTCTTCAATTACTGAAAATCTGATACCTTATAACTATGGATGGTCTACGTGGATGTTTCCTCTCGATCGATTTCATTTACGGCGCCGTGTCTTCAATCTGTCGTATAAAGATTGTGATAGAATACAAGATCAATTTAATTTGATCTAACCAGTGTGGAAGTGCCTTTCCTTGTGATTTTTTCTCTCTTGTCTGAAGAATTAACATAACTACTTGTTCAAGGTTGTCTGGACGACTTCTATATATATCTAAAGTGCCTCTGAATTCTATGTTATTATATAACAATTATTTTCAGAACATACAAAGTGACAAAGCTGGCTAAAAGCCTTGAAACATAAATCTTTTTTATATATTTTTTAATTATTATTGTTAGCGCATTTTTAGAATTTCATTTGAATTATTTTAGTTTCAAGAACAACACAAATTTCAAAAATACAATGATTACTTAAAGATAGTGTAACAACACAAAATCATTGCTGAGATGAAATATATTACGAAAATTCGAACATATATTCATATTGCGGTATGCATAGGTTTTTAATAAAACTGGCGTGTAGAAATTAACAAATATAAATCACGTAATATCGGTTGACCAATTAATATTCATCAACTGAAATCTGGCTCTGCAAAATGCACAACATAAATAAAATTATTGTTAGGAAAATTAATACAATAGTTACTGTATTTACCTTTAACCGAGCTGCATATCGGGTTCTACAAATATGTGGTTGAAATAAAAGTCATAAAGCCACAGTTACATACGTGTGGTAGTTACCATGCCAACTGCTTGTAACAGTCCTCTGCTGGACATAAGCCTCTCCTGAGTAAGGAGGTTTTAGTGTACGGGTTGGAATATATATTATTTCAAGTTCTCCTTCTTTTTGTAGTGATATTTTCTTGAATAGTTTGTTCGCCTCTTACGACATCCACGGGAATAATTGGCCTAGTGACACTACATATTCTTAATCCGTCACTACACGGGCTAAATAGATCAAATTATAATATAGTCTCTATATAAATAAGAAAATACGTACAAGGTTAAGTACTTACATACATATTTTTAGATTAACGTAAAAGGCGTTTGAGAACGTTCCATTCTTGAATAGGAATCTAAGAGAAACAACCTTAAGACTTTTGCTGCCTGATTTCGTGAACTAAAAAATAAAAATACACTACGATTAAGTACATAAGTCTGTCGACGTTTATAGTGTATGTATCTAGTCAAATATCTTTCGTTATTGCGGACGCGACAGATTTGTCACTTGACAAGTAATTCTTAAATAATTTCTTATATAGCGAATACGTATACATAGATATAGTCAGATATAGTAATCGACGTCATGTAAAAGCAGAAATACATAGTTTTATCACTTCCTAATAAAATTAGAGCGAAATATAGACTATGCAATAATAAGCTCTCTCGTACAAGTTTCTAATTTACCTCCATGGCAATTATGAAGTTTAGTTTAGTTCCGTTGTTGCATCAATGGCGTAATTGTTTCGAATTATCATGCTGTGCCGCACATATATAATACTATCTGACCCGTGTCCTCCTCACACACCTCGACTGCATCTCCTATTGTCCGTACCGTGATGTTATCAAGTGTGATAAATTTGTTTACCATAAAGTTGCAGTTAGACAATCTTAAAAGATAGATATATGCTCTCAAGGACTTATTTTTAGAACTTTTAAAGAGAATCAATCCTTTCATATATTATTTTTGTGAAACTTTAGCTATTTATGCAGGGCATACCATGGAATCTCTCTCATACTTTTAATTGATATTCAACCTATATAACTAGGCTATTTAACACTGAGAGTGCTTCCTGAGATTAGCACATTCAACTAAACAATCAAATAGCTTTATAATATTAGTATAGATAATTGCCAATCAACTAGTTCTTAGTTAAATTTACGTTCAAATGTCATTTTCTCTAAACCTATCGCCGTCCACTACTGTGCGAATTTCTCCCTCATGGAGCGCCAACTATACGGGTCTTGGACAGTCCGTATCCATCCGCTACCAGCTACATTCTTTAAAGCGCAGATCATGTTTACTAAAGTAAGTAAGTTTTTATGGCGCAATAATGAAATAATATCCATAAATTAAATAATATAATATCCTCTCACATGTCACATACGACCATCTTATCGCAAACTATGCCAAAGTCGTACTATGGTAACCAGACTACTAATAAATATGCTTATATATTTCTAAATACACACCCAGACACAGATCAAATGATCGTGTTCATCACACAATCATTTATCCTGGATGGGAACCGAACCCAAGACCTCTAGTTTAGTAGTCAGGATCACTTACCCCTTGACTAGAAAAAATTACAAGAGCACAATAAAGTAGTTACTACTAGTATAGTTACTACTTTATTGTGTCTTTTACCCAGATCTTACAGACGTAGTTACACCTATGACTGTAAAATTGAGGTAAAAAAATATATACATTACAAATTTTTATTAGTAAGTTTATAAAAAGTAAAATTGTAAAATTAAGCAGCATAAAACTGTATTCAAGAAAATTTTAAATGGTTTCTTTTTATTTCTGCTTCAATTTTCATTAGTGTAAAGCAGATATTATAATGACGGTAAGACACTAATTAATTAAACCAATTTCAACAATAACACTAAATGAGTTAAATATTTATGAGTGGTTATTTATTAATTCAAACCATTACGGTAGAATCGATGCTCAAGTTTGCAGACCATTAATTCATTGTTGAAATCGGAGGGTCGTAACAGCGATCCATAGATAAATATTGTACATAAAGTCGATCGCTACAATTTTGGGCAAGCGATAACCATATATCTTAGGATTTAGGTATTGATATCCATTATACGTGTTGTGTTACAAAATTTATTGGATGAATTTTGAAAAAATTAACACGTTCTTTTTCATTTATTTTTTTATTTCACGAGCCTGACAAAATGACTATTCTACCTGATGAAACGTATGAGTAGAATTCAAGAGTTGTGATCACCATACTCAATATAATGCATGTATACGATAATATGGTGCTGAACCTATAATTTTAATAGTCTATAAATGTATTTTCATCACATGTAAGTGTCGAGAGTACAAAACGTCATCAATAGACTATTGTTCACTTCTGGACATAGATATCTATCATGGAGTACTCACCATAGAGGGATTTTGATATACGAGGAATATTTGTATTTTGTCATGTTTGTATTCATAATCATCTCTCTGTTCTTTTTTCTATTTAATTTGGTGTAACGTTGCAAAGAATTCTTGATTGGTTTTTTTTTAATATTTAACCTCTGTCTGGTAGCCATCAATTTTGCAAGTCTAATCGTTTTCAAATGAGAAAAATAGTGCAGTAAACTATTGTAAGGAAAACGGATAGGACTAGCGCTATCCGTGTAAGACTAATACTACAGTAGTTCGAAGTAGCTGGGGTCGCTCGACAACCTTTCCGAAGTTATGTAGCCAGGTGTGCAGCATGATATTGATCTGTTCTGTAATTGGAGACGCCTCGACGTCAAGAGGATAGCCATTATTATTTATAGTATAAACTTAGAACCTATATTGTGTCGCGTAAAGGATCAAACCCCGATTTTCTACTTGTTTTTCCTTAAACCAGGTTGTTAGAGGATCTAGAATTGGAATACATTTCCCAATATCTGATCGAAACTCGAAGAGTTCTTTATCGACGACTGAACGAGGAAAGCCTTGTTAGGTGACGGATAAGTTTTAAAATAATATTAAACAGGATTCGTGTAAAGTGATCAAGTATAATCGTGATGAATTTTAATGCACTTGAATGGTTCCTGAAATGAAATCCTGTAGTTTCTCCGTATCGTTTTGTACAATTTTATTAGGTGATGAAAACAACATCTAAATATTGATTATTTTTCACTACCAACTGCTGAAAAGATGTAGGTATACCCCTAGCGAGATTTACATGGAGACATGTATACAGGGATCACGTCTGGTTTTTACGACCTTACACATAAACTAGGCAACAAACTAATAAATTACTAAGCTCTCCACTTATATTTATTACTAAGAGGAGCAATCCTTCTTTTCTTATTATATAAAGTTCTGATAGTAGATTTTGACACTAATAGCTAAGAGGGTTTCTTAAGCTAAGCAATGTCTCAACATAATGGGTAAAATGGTTTGAAGTAGAAGTTTTGTCCAAGAATATAAAGAAAATTATAAAGAAATCAATTGTGAAGAGACTTCGGCTCAAGGCAGTTCTCTGTCATCCTTATCATGGAGAGTGTTCTGATGAACTCTTTCAACTTATCACACCTTCTCCCTTCCTCTACAGGAGCACACTTGCTGGCCTGGGAAGTAACGTTTTAGATATACGCTCCCGAACTAAACGGTTCGGCTCTTCTTCCCTGTGCAAATCAGTTAAAACCTGGACCTCACAACCAGCGCACGTGTTTCCCGCCCACTATGAACCCAGATTTTTTAAGCGAGGCTTGAAAAAGCATCTCACTAGGGCGCCATAGTTTGGGTCGCCATACACAGTTGTTTGCATTCGCAATCAGTACGGCGACCACCACTCTTGGATTCTATACATACTTTCGTCAGAAAGAGTAGAGTCACTTCGGTAGGTCAAGATTTGCAAAAATTATAATAATAAGATTTTGGTCAAATAGAAGCTAAAGACAGTATTAGATCGTTTTGTCGTTGATGAGGTGAGAATCAACTTATGAACTTTAATCTTAGAATACCGTTCTTTAAAATAACTCTCATTAAAAACGACCTTTAAAAATAAAGATAATACTTTGCCTTACTATTTTTCACTGTAAAAATAATTAATATCGAAGAACATATTTTATCCACGGAACATCGAAATAAAGATTCTTCGGTTCGAAAATAAACGTTTAGGCGTTTCTAATTTATCACTCTATGCGAAGGGTAGTGTCAGTATAAATTTGCTATTGAATACGTATTCGGGTAGACATAGGTTTTTGGGCTTATAACGGACTGGCCTTAGAGCTACAAATTACAGAAAACGTTGAGAATGTTCGACCTTTGTCGAGGGGTTTTTAACACGGACACAAAAGCAGTTTCACCTCACTAGTCTCAAAACGTTTTTTGAGAAGCATTAAAAAACTGGCAACACTTGATAGATGAATTGCAAGACAATAAAAAAACACAGATAAACCAATAAACAAATGGCCGTCTTTTTTAATTTAAATGATATTGTGGTGATGCCACTGACTCTCTGTTGAAACTCAACCAGCTTTCTGTAAAACTCGCACTCTTACATTTGTGTTTCCATTTTAGAGCAATGAGAAAAGTGTCTATTACATATATTTAGTTTATTGAAAACCATTATTCGAGAAATGTAAAAAATCACACAGCGTGACATGTGCAATATAAGATGTTATTTTTATGAAATAAATGAAAAGTGGCTCAATCGGGATAGTTGATGTTTCTTGGAGGAGCAATATTACTGTAATAACATAGAATGGAATATGTAATGTAGTATGTAATATTACCGTAATATGGTAATCTCGGTTGTATTGTGTAATTTTTATGGTTTGGTCAGACAGCGAACAGAGCAAGGTTGCGTAACGGGAGCACTGTTTATTAATTTATTGCGGCTGTACTGTATGCTGAGTTTAATAAAGATGACATAAAAAGGATCGGCAATATGAACAGTGCCTTGAAATGTGAAAACAATAATAAATAAATTTAAGAAGCATATTAGAAGGAATAAATACGGCTAGTGAGCCGTACGGTGAGTACGACGGCACTATTTATTGATATGACAGCCACTGCCCAAGTGGTAGATACACTACGACTACTCACGCCACGTCTCGCCGTGCCGCCCCGTCTACTATTCGACCAACCTTCATTTTATGTTTAAGACAGAGAAATATTGTACACACGGCATACGTAACACCTAGTCAGTAGTATTAAATACCTCTGAATGTCATAAACTGTTACTAAGGAAATTGATATAAATAACGCAAATATTAATATGTAAATTTATAATAATAAACTTACCGAATTGACACACATATACATATATACCTGACAATCTGGTCAGATATACTACTGAATTTTCCAACAAATGTTCCATATTGCCAGTTGTTTTTACGTCTTATAAAAGTTGGCTGTTAATTACTTGATGGTAAAAATATGTCATGAGACATTCTCCGAGCATTTGCCAAACTAAGTTGCGGTCAGCTTTCAGTATGCTACGACATACTTAAATTTTTTTGCTGTTTTACTTACGTCAGACATTCACAACCGACTTGTACTAGGTGATATCGAAATTCTACAGACAGACTGTCGGACCTTTAAGGGCTCTACTGCTCGTAATGGTTGCGTCAAATTTCCTTATAGCCAAACGATCTGGACAGATCTGGACAGACGGTTAACGCACTCTCCAAGGCACTGAGGGAACCCTAGACTAAACAGGCTGACCTAGCTGAAATTGCTGGCTGGCTGCAATGACTAACCTTGATTTTGAAATTAAATGTAACAATATAATAGTATATGTTAATTAGGCTCCATTCTAAATTTTACTTTAATTAAAAAACCTTAAATTAACTTTTTTAAGGCAGCTGTGATGGCGCCACGGTTGGCCGGATATGACGACAAAGCGAAATGACATCATCTTCTCGTCCAATTAGACAAATTGGATCTTTGTTTTACCTCCACGTCTAACCTGAATGTTAATTAACGAAAATATTTAAATTTTATGCATTTATTTTCTATGTGAAAGTATTGATAGGTGATCCTCGTTTTGTATTACAAATTCTTTTGAACTTTACCCTAAATTACGGCGACGAAATTCATTTGACCTGAATTTATTTAAGGCTACTGACAACTTTACCCCTTAA
The DNA here is from genome assembly GCA_949316085.1 of Hypercompe scribonia. NCBI lineage: Eukaryota > Metazoa > Arthropoda > Insecta > Lepidoptera > Erebidae > Hypercompe > Hypercompe scribonia. The sequence goes on along the minus strand of OX438968.1, from coordinate 22,032,782 downwards.
CGGCTGTTGGAAAGGTTTCAAAGTTTGTTTAAGCTCTTTCCCATTAGCCTTAGGTTAGCGAAAACAAAGATAATTGAGTCAACTAACTTTAAAGGACGCGTCTTGTAAATATGGTTAATTTAATTGTCTGTATTGTGCCTCTATCACTAACGGTCATTATGAGAGCCAAACTGAAATATAAGAGGGTCAACATGACCGTAGCAATTTTATCAAGTACGTAAGACTTCCGGCACTTCCTTCTTGAGTTAAACTTAAAGGCGGTAATGCCATTCTGTCCATTGGCCTACTATAAATTAATTTGCATACTGCAATGCAAAAACGAGCACTTATTTTTTCTATACAATCTTTTGTTACTTAAATACAGCGTGGCATCTCCTGATATTCAAGCACTTATTCATGGAACAGTGCTTGAGAACTTAATTGACTGCACTGCATTGTTCAAGGAAACAGGATTTTTCTAAACAATCTTTCGTTACTTATATACAGCGTTGTATCTCCTCATATTCAAGCACTTATTCATGGAACAGTGCTCGAGAACTTAATTGACTGCACCATATTGTTCAAAGAAATCTTTAAATCCATTATAATAATTCACTCAAGAACCTACGTTCATTGTAAGTACGAGAACTATTAAAATAATAGAGGCTATTTAGTATAAGCCTTGGTCAGCCTGGTTGCTGTTACTAATAACTTAAACTTAATTTTTAATTTATTGTATTATCTCTATTAAGTTCGATAATTTAAAAGATCTGGTATATTGAGATATGTCGTAACAGTATATTAACCAATGAATTCATTTTAGAGCGTCAATTTTTAAAGTAATGTAATTTTTCAAAATATCTTGTTCTCAGGGATGTATTGTAAGTTGCTCTTTAGTCGTATTTATTGGTCTTTTTATGATCTGTTTAAAGTTAAATGAGAATCAATACCTTAAAATATAGATCAATTATTAACTAGATACGTATTAAATACACATAAATAGGTGTTTGCAACTTCAAGCTAATTCAATGTCTTTAATATAGTTCAGATTAGGTTAGTATACCTTCAGAAAGGTAAACTTCGACATAAATAAGAATGTCGTCGGCAAGTCTGAAAAGTTGTGGAATTTAGTGTTAACGTAAACCGAGTGAAAGTTTCTTTATTAATAGTTTTAACATTTTCTTCGACATAAAATTTAAAGTAGAATTATTATTTCGACAAAGTTTTGAATTTATATCATATGTCGTAATATAACTTTTAAATATTAAAGCGAAGGAATATAACCAAAAATATATTGGTAGTCGGAGTAGTGTGTATTTGCAGTGAGGCTTATGTTGGACGGCGCGCATTTGCCGACGAGTCTTTATTTTATGGTTATTTCTTTATATATGTATGTTAGGTTATGTTGAGTTGCATACCTTTCAAAAATTAAAGACTTCCCACACCGATTGAGCTCATGAAACGATATGCGACCCGCTTCAAAGATTGCTATTACCTATTTTTGAGATAATTTTGTTTCTTATTTTTCTTAAATGTTGAACCACACTGTAATACACGGCGTACCTAGTATTTCATAAGTAAACTCGTCATATACTCTACCAAAAAATTATAACGTCTCCTTGGAGCACAACAATCACTTCTAAGTATCTACTGCTCGTTTCTACGTGTAATGTGGCCCGCCCACTGCCACTTAAGTTTAGCAATTTTACTGACAATAAGGGTGACCTTGGTTCGTCTGCGGATCTCCTCATTCCTGATTCGATGGTGCCGTAAAGTTTTGGAGTGGCGACCGTGTACTGGGTAACGCAGCGTTGGTAGGCCTCTTACAAGGTGGTCCGACGACCTGGTGAAGGTCGTGGGAAGCTGCTGGATGCGGGCGGCACGGGCGCGGCTGTTGTGGATAACCTTGGGCGAGGCCTATGTCCAGCAGTGGACGTATTTTAGATGAGATGATGACGATGATGATGATCTACTGTTCTCTAAAAGTTTTATGTTACGTTACTTTACAGATTGAACGATTACAATTGCATTTCATGGTTACACAAAAAACTTGAACAAAAATTAACAACAAAAATTACAAATGGATTTACGTGGTTGAAGTAAAACAATTTGTTAGGGTTTTGTGGTAAACTACATGTTCCAAATGTTGCTGACATTGTATTACCATTTTCAATTTGTTTCTTTTATCGTGACCTTTTATTATTCTTTTTGCTTTTTTGTTATTCTTTCGCCATAGCCAATGACTACAGACATGATTAACCTGATAATGTAGTATTTAAACAGTTTGGATCTTTTATCTATACTTTGAAGATATTTTTTTTTCCAAGACAACGCCCGCACTAGGAATAAATCCTGTGTCGCGGGGGAGTTTACAAACATACAAGTAACAAACACAAAAACCAAACAAACTTAGAACAACAATTTATGAATCACACAAAGTGTTGTTCCATGTAGGGTTTGTACCCACAACACTCAGCGCAGTAGAGAGCGGCGTGGCGACCACTTAAACCACTAGGCAAACCATGCAGTTATATATGTCACACGTCAGTTTATTTGTTCTCTACATCATTATTGAAAACTTTTTACACAGATTAAGCGGTATAATAGGCCAACACCTTCTTTCTTATTAGAGGTCTGTGTCTACTGTGGTCTATTAAAGACCAAAAAGTAAGTAAGTCATAAAACCTCTTTGGTCTTTAATAGACCAAAGAGGTTTTATGAATCAGAATCAACAACCATTACACCAACAGATAGATGTATAATATACATACGTAACATATAATACAGATACAACAAATAAATGCATAATATAAATATTTATTCTGTTTTAAAATTATCCATCTCATAATTGACGAAATAGATGACAGACCACAGTGTCCTTGTCAGTTGTAAGCTTAACAGAACAATAACATTTAATCTAACCGTCATGTAATAAATGGTTTAGCAACTAAATTTGCTCGAATATCTTTCAATGCAAATTTAGGCCACCTTGTTTGTCTGTTTATCTTTGTGAAACAATAACAGCAGCCGTGACTAGTATCCCTTGTCTCTGGGAGTCTATAGATATATACCTGATGTTAATACTATACTCACTTCGCTTTTAATGAACATTGGCACTAAATATAAGTTGATTCTTAATCCTCTACAACTGTACGTTCAAACTATAAATACTTTATTAATTGTTGCTGTTGATAATGATATTGAAATCTTATTTTGTTACTTAGGGTGCATGAATATATTATTTAAAACAAATCCCGATAGAGCATGGTAAAGAAACAGCGGTGTCGTTACCCTGACTGATGTGTAGAAACCTATTTATTTGTACACCGTATTGGTTATAAGAGAGTATATAAAATATCAAATACATAAGGTAAAAACGGTGGTTTTATTACCAGAAGCAATCTCCACTAGGAAACCTTAGAATGGATCAAAATGTTCCGGAGAGACAGTAATAGTTGTCGGCGCAATGAGATTTGAAGAGGTGAATATAACTAGAAACACACATATATACATATTCGCACTCACACAAATATAAAACATACATACTTCTATATTTATACCTATGTACATGTATATTTAACTATAATTACTTATTACTCACATATGTAAACGAAAAATCTCCACATAATACCCTAATTCGCGACTTACTCAAATATTATCATTATAATCTCATAGCCAAAAAACATCCAATACTGGACAAAAGCCTCCCCCAAGAGTTCTCCAAAACAACTGGTCCTGTATTGCCTGCATCCAACGGCTTCCCACGACCTTTGTTAGGTCACAGGTCCACCTTTTTGGAGACTTCCCAACGCTGTTTTCTTGTACGCCACTCAAGAATTTTATGGCCACGTAGGCCACCGCTTCTGCTGGCAATGTTCGCCGCTCACAGCCACTTAAGTTTAGCAATTTTCAGTTTTGATGCAAAAAATTCTTGAACTATTTTCTTAAAATTATTTAATATTTACGGTTGCCCGACGTTTGTAGGAATAATGATAAAACTTTGTGGAATACATAGGCATCTCCAGACTCAAATCTATGGAGAACCTAATATATTTTTTGTTTGTTAGTAAGGAACTTAAATCCTTCTTTCAGGCAGAAGGGGATTTTAGGATTGAAAACATATTATAGAGGAAAGTGACGAGATGACTATTCTGACGAGAGCGAATCGGAAGCCACTTAAGCATTTGATGGAATTCAGAATACAGATATAAAATACGATAAAAACGCATCATTACAGGAGACACCTTCGGTACGCAGTTCTTAAGAACTAACACTGAAATATTTTCAGGTCCACTAGTTTTCCGGATGTCGAGTGACCGTAGCTCCGCACGGCCTATACGTTGCGGTGTCACAAGTAGGAATGATAGAAGGGTGCACGGCACGATCTTACATTCGGGCGTTAGCCGCAAAAAGATAAACAAGTAGTTTCTCTTTCTGAAGTGGTTAACGGACAAGTGATCCGTCTGAATATTTCAGTGATGGTAGGGAAGACTGAAAGTAATTAGACTGCACGGCTTGAGCTAATCGACAGAACTTACGGCAATCCGTAGAGTACCCGACCAGTTTTTGGCCAGCCCAGTAGGGAATATAATATATCAAATCAACAGTGATTTCGTCAGTGAAATACACAATATTATTACACAATATATATACCTTTAAATATAAACCTTCTCTAAAAATATTCATGTACATATACTTCAACGACAAGGGACGAAAGGACTGTGGACTTACAACATTTAAAACAAGGCTTACCTCACGAAGGTAAAAGTATCACGTAAATAATTTAATCATAATATAAACCAGGTACGGTAACACAAAGGAGGCAGACCTCGTTGACAGAAAACGGTTACTTACCTAAGGTCATTTTTAATTTCAGGGAACTTGCATGTGCATTATACGATATTTTAGTAACTCATACACTGTTTTCTTGAATAACCATATATTTGTGAGTATCGAATCTTACCGTGCGCTATCGAACGCTCATACGAGTATGTTCCATAATAAGGTTTGTCCTGACGACGATGAGTAATGTAGTAGTAACGTGCGGCCTTTGGAACCGTATAAAATAGTTTCTCGAAAACAAATCGTTTTACTAACATTTTATTGTTAGAGAAACATAAATGAATAATGCAAATCACGTGTGTATACAACTTACTAAATCATTTACTGGTACTATCCTAATATAAAACCAAAGTTTGGTATAAATTTGTGTAAGGAGTAAAACGGAATTTTAAAACTTTCCTCTTTGAAAACAAAATGTAATATTTGCTTGAGATATTCTCTTTAGTATCGCGTATCTTTTGAGTGAATTATGGCTATAATATTCAGTCATGATACTTGGGTAGGTAACCGAATCTCGTTGGGGAGGTCAAGGTTTCCACTACTCTTTCGTAAACCACTAGTTTTGTATATTATACGCACGCACATAATTTCACGCTTTTGAACTTAAATAAGATGTTTGGGAACAGTAATTCAGGCTTGAGAACTTTATTACATTTTTTCAAGTAGCTTGTTAGTGTTTCACTATAGTTTACTAGGAAAGTGTGCCTGAATTTTGTAACAAACCCTTCTAATGTTACAATAATAAGTGTGCGAATTTTTTTAGGACCTACCAAAGAATCTAAGAGTTATGCTCACCATACTCATTAAAACTTTAGATAATGCAACATTAACTACTAATTTACTATTACTAATAATTTAGTCACGCTTTTTCACGTACCACGTGGGGATGTAAAAAGAATGACAGGTGTTGTTGCAGTGCAAGGCTCACACGCTTACCACGGTAACTGTCACCCCTGCATCATTGGGCCTCCGGTCTCGCATTCACCAATGAAACATGACAGCATAGATGCTGTCACTTTAGGTTGATCTTCTGTAAGAGAGTAGTACAGCCCCGGTAAGCCAGCCCATTCGTGCTGAAATCAGCATGGCTCTACAGTCTACGCGCTAACGCGTTGATATATTTGGGACATCGTGGGATGCTTACATTTTTATTATTGAACTGGAAGCTGTTTAATCTATCTCAAATAGAAATATTATGGTATTTTACCTTACGTTCAAATGAACTTAATTTAACAAAGCAGTTTGGCAAAAACCCTTTCTAAAACATCCACGCTGTGCTCGCACTAGATCATCCTTTGATATAACGAGAGACACCAATTTCGCACAGAAAGATAATCTTTTCAAACAATATAATTACTTTTAAAGCCCCTCTTGTTAGGACCTTTATTATGTATTCTACAGGGACGGGGATTACCTGGTTTATGTCACAGAACATCAACTTTCTCCCTTCAACCGCTTGTTTTTATCTCCCCGTCACTCCAACATATACATAGATCTACGAATACCTGTGGAGTGTTTTGATGTTTTGAACTAAATTATGTTCGTTATGACAGGCGGACGCGAGAATTTGCACAAGGGTGCTTAAATGTGTGAATTTCATAAATGTTGGGTGTCTCAAATTACATTCCGTAAACGAGAAACTCTCAGTTTCAAGATTCCCATTTTAGTTAACTAGTATAATATAGCTGCTTTGATTTAAGCAAATGTTAAATAATTAGAATGTCTATACTACTGTCTATAACTAAAAAACATATGTTTTAGTTAAATGATAATCGATGCTTACTTTAATTGATAATCGAATACAATATTTTTTATTTTTGTACCCCCGAATGTCAAGGTTTGTATCATATTTTGTTTAATTGCAAAAGGGATGTGACTGGTGCAGTTTCCATCGACTTCCTGCATGAACGCTCCTTGACGATATAATAATTTTTACACGGGACAAAAAATATAAGGTGAATTGAGTGATGCGACAGAATGCGGTGATGAACTTAGGGCAAAGTTCAATTTGTATTCCCGAACGAAAATTTAAAAGGCAGTGTAAAATGTATGATTGCATGATCATGAATACGAATACAAAAATAAATATTCATATTATTTCTGTAATATAATTCACCTTCACTTAAATATGGCAATATATAAAATCATTTTTTTTTCTTCTACAGCCAGAATGGTGAATCCATGCGAACGTCGATCCATAGCATGTATACTGTTGGCTATCATCGCAGTAGTAGCAGCGGCGTCTTACGACCGCGAGAGACTGGAGATTGCTAAGCAGATCTTGGAAGAAGTACCTCTGACTGACGGGTAAGTTGATACATATATTTTTTATTCTCTTCTCTAGTTTATGGTTTAGCTAGATTAGCTTATGTATTTTATTATTACTCACATGATTATGAAAGATAGTAATGAAAGGCGTTCCTCGAAACAATATACGCCTATAGATTAAGGAATACGGCATACTTTTTATGCTCAACACATACACTACGGGATAAAAGACGCCAATAAAAGTCACAAACTGTTTGCTAAGGGCATAGTAGCCAGCATCTAATAAACTTCGTAAGGACGAGAGAAATAAGTTCCAAACTACTGAATACTTAAGTGAATGAAGGAAACTTTTGAAAATTTACTCTGGTCAGCTGACGTCACTTTATTTTTCCAATGTTGAATAATTAAATATTTACAATCTCTCGTTGTTGAAACACAACTCAATGTTGGAACAGTATATAAAATACATTATCATACAAAATAATGATATATTAATGGATGTAATGGCATCTGTACGTATATTATTTGAACAAAGACTTTTAAAATAATGTACTACATAAAGTTATGCAACAGACACTGTTACAGAAATCGTAAGGCCGACACAGCGTTATTATGCGTATTAAAAACGACTCAATCTTGACTGAAACGGTTTTCCACAAAGATAAATTATATGGCATAGATCATGTAGCATCTTCAACATACAAGTTTTACGCTTCAAACTATAGATTCCGGAACGTAAAAAATGCCGTTCACATAGTCTTTTGTATTGTAAGGATAGATTCTTGCTACGCGTCAATTATCTTGAACATTCTTCGTTGAATAAGGGGATGAGAATGGTATGCGCGTGCATTGTCATTCTGAGTAGCTTTATTTGCTCACGATCGAGTAACAAAATATTCGTACATCATAGGAAATATTCAGTAGAGAAACAGACATCTTAAACTAGATTTGTATAGAGGTAATGGATTATATACAGATGACGAGAATTACTTGTTAATAGTTTACTTTTCTGTTGTAGGATCCCATTGAATTAGTCTTAAATAATATTTTTAAAAACATGTGTCATTGAAGCTTTTACTAAACGAAGCCGCTATGTGTCAAACACAAACAACATTAAAAGAATACTAATAATTTATACTTAACAATTATCACTTTGTGTATAAGTTAACCAAAAGGCTTGTTTGTGTGTGTATAAGTTAATAATACTTTCCCTTATTTATAGTTCCATTCAATAAAAAATATATAAATATAACAGCCTATTAACAAACTTTTACTTACACAAATATAAACTGAAAAACTAAAAATTTCTACTAGTAAGTAAAGAGCACGGTACGTACGTAAATAAACCAAGAAACTAAGTATAATCACATCACATCACATCAACCGCTTTTACAGTCCACTGTTGGACATAGGCCTCTCCTTAGAAAGGCCTACTATATCACACTACCCAGACGGATTGGTATAGTGTTTGTTTCAAATTTTCCTACTCTTTGCAGTGATGTTTTTTTGCGTAATTTGTTCTCTCAGTCGATACACATGAGATGAACAGGGGTGGTGTGACTTTATATTCTTAATCCGTTACGAATACCTAGCCACTATTATTATTAAAGTTTATTTTTATCAATATATTTTAATAGCTTATATTTATTTCTAAATAATATTATTTTCTACTAAATCTCTCTATCTTCGTATAATATCTGATCGGTTTTATAAAATATTTTAATACGTATCTTTAATACGCATATTTCTCTATGTGAGCCTTTAAACAACAAGTAAGTTGCAAAATGAGCATGAACTGTAGTTTAAAACCAATTCATCATTCAGTTCAGTACTTTTAATACAATTTGTATGATGTAACATAAACATAGAGAGAGCCGTATGTCTTGCTGTGGGCTGTTAAAGTCCGTTGATGATAATGATAATGAAAGAAGTAACAATAACGCTCTTTCAAAATTATTTTCCTATATCGAACCTTGAGGGAAATCTATGTCCGGCAATGGATGTCTTTTGCCTGAGATGATGATGATATATAAACATACAAAATCTCAGAGTATTATATGCGTTATTTTTATAAAGCACTAGCTGTACCCTGTGCGCGTTGCTACGGGACTAACTATAATAAATTTGAAGGAAAGACATAAAAGTAAGTATACTCCTACCACCTTAGAAACCTTCGTGGGTTCATGCACAACAACTTTATTAAAGATAATCACATAACCAAATGCATAGTTTACTATTCTATAAAGGACATATATGCAGACAGACAGACGAACACTCATTTTAAGGAGTACATATGAATCAAGCATTAGTTTGTCCGGGAAACACAAACTGCCGCCGTAAGACTGGATTGCTGATGGTGTAAGCTGTAATTCATAATAGAAATCTCGTTCAACCGCTATTTGCATAATATTCCAAAGTAAAGATATCCCACGATATTCTTTCAACGTCGCCATTTTTTTCGCAAAACCATTTGCCCGTTATTGAATAGTTCCACCAAAGAATGAACAAAGTTGATTCTATATTTATACTGATAAGGTGTGGGTTGTAATTAATATCACAGTTGTTTCTTTATTTTTCTGTAAGAAACTAACCATTTAATATTAACGTTTATGTATATTAAAAAAATACATGATATTAATAATAGTTAAAATATTTTTTTAATCAAAACATGACATAAAAAGTAATTACGTACTTTGACTGAGGGAATTAAAAATATACAAATAATTTGTAATATATTTTTACTTTTAGTTTACATTAATGATCATAACATACATTAATGATGATAACATTTTACTTTAAATTAATGATCGTTTTATTTTATAACAATAAACTCACACATCTCACACTCGACTGTAAGATTTTAAACTACGCAAAGCTTATGCTACAGTAGCCAGACAACCAATAAATTTATTTATGCATTTCAAAATATATGTACATTATACATGAATTACACCCAGGCACAGAACAAGTGATAGTATTCAACACACAAAGCTCTAGCTTAGCAGCCAGGCTTACAAGCCACTAGACCAACGGGCCAAATTCAATCATACTAGCATACGAGTAACCGTTACAACTAACTTATCTATCCATCTCTCATTTCGTAAAACCTTTGGGAAAACAATAAGAGTCAATAGCCTGATTTCACACAGAAACTTAATAATATAACTTATATTTACATAGAAAATATGCAAAGTCAACATAAATAATGTCTTTGGATAGGATCGATCAATAAACGAAAGGTCCACATTCGATTTCCGGAACAAGAACAACAATATTGCTTACGGGAGGAAATTTGTGTCGGAGTATATTCAACTATTTATCTTTGTAATTACGGTCCACGTTCACTTATTAGTTTTGTTGATTCACATATTTAAGGCAAGATGCTAATAATATAGGTTAGGCCTCGACTTTTTAAATATTATTTGTGCATGGGTAGTATTAATTAACAAAAGGCGGTGAAGGCAGTTCGCACATTCTTGTTAACTTAGCTGAATGGGTGAACTAGGAATGCAATTAAGTCGGTTGAGTACTAAGTTGGGGATCGGAACCGCAACAACTTAATCACGAATTAACAAATAAAATCACGAACTGAACGTCACCGGAATGGACTGTATTTTCAGTAATATTGGTTTTTTAACGTGCACGTTATGTTATATAATAAACAGGAAACTATTATTAACTAAACAAAAATTTTAAATATATGTAACTGTCAAAGCTGCATAGAATTGTATAAAATATTGAAACTTACATTGATGTGGGTCAAAGCTCATTTTAGCGTCAACTTCCGAGAAATAACTCGAAGAAATAAGAGTGACAAGGTCATTTTGACATAACAGTCATGATACACATTTCTAATAAATAAAATTCTGTTTCGGTCCAAATCTGTGACTTATACTATACACTTGCGTAGGAGTTATCTGTATAAAACAGAAACATTTTGCTTGTAAACAAAAACATCAATGAGGGACAGTGTTAAAGCGAATACAGGTTCCATCAACTATCTATTCTGCCTTGGCAAATTACAGGACTCTGACAGAGACTGTGTAAATACCCCCGTAGTGTAATACAGTGCCAGTGCACTGTTTTGTGCTCAAGCACCCGCTTTCGCACTCTCTTGTGCATACATGCATACATATTACTTACTAGCTTTCGCCCGTGGCTTCGCTCGCTTTCAAGCTATTTTTCTATCACTCGTGAGCAGTATTCTGTTTCAAGATGAAAATTCTAATATATCATGTCTTAGAACAAGTTATAAGCATGACGATAGCTTGAGTTAAATTTGACTTCAAATTTTATTTTGAAAAGAGGTTTTTAAAGTTTTAACTTGTTACGTAATATAAAAGACTATTGGTCTATATTTATATTATGGTGGTCTTAGTACGTTTTAGGATCGCTCAAAAAGTTCTGTACCCATTGAGTTTGTAATAAGTTCCGTCACTTTTGTGCGTTAGGTCATGTTTTGTCGTATTAGATAATAGTAAACCAACGGGCCAACTTCAGTCATACCAGTATATAAGTAACCGTTATATGAATAAGTTGGTACTTATTTATTCACCTCAAAACAATAAGAGTCAATAGCCTGATTTCACGCAGAAACGTAATAATATAACTCATATTTACATAGAAAAGATAGATATATTATTACTTTACTAACTTCTGCATTCTTTTAAGTAATGTACCACATATTTTGTCCGTGTACCCATCAGTAAAGCTACTCTTATTTATGTAGTTTATACCTTGGAAGCATAACTTCAATAATTGAACTAAATTGAATAATATATGAAATAGTCATCTCGTAGTCTAAATCAATGTTATCCAGGTATTCCCAGGGCAGCTGTTTACTTAGGAGCTTAAAATATTTTCTAAGAAAGGGTAACCTACTTTAACATGCTTTGAATAATTAATAATAATAATAACCTATATTCTTCGTCTCTTAATATTTTATCTTTTGTAGTATCATAACTTATTGCTAATATTTATTGCAAATAAACAATAGTAACGAATATATATTAATGGGAGGCCATCAGTGGACATCTTTCGCTGAGATAATGATGATGATGATTTAACACAAGATCCTAAGATTAATTACTCATTATTTTAACAAAATATTGCTTTCACGATGAAGTTAAGAAGTTTTCCTACTACTTCACCTTAATACCTGATATGCTTGTTATTTGGTAGTCCTGATTATCTGGGCTCTTTGAAACAACTTCATTTCACTAAGTATTGCTTTTTACAATAAGTAGATCCGATCAAATCTGATCAGGTGACGTATTACAAAAAAAAAATAACCACAGATGCGCATAGTTTTTAAAGAATTACTATAATTATTTCGGCCATTTGACACACAACGTTATCTAATTTCAAACTAAGCAGAGCTTGTGATATGATAACTAGACTGACTGATAGAATACTTATATACTTTTTTTTTGTAAATACATACATGTATATTAGAAAACACCCAAACTTCAAAACAAACATTTGCAGATCATACAAACATTTGGTGTGAACCGTGAATTGAACCTAAGACCTCAAGCACAGCAGTCGCATTCACTACCGCTGCGTCACCGAGGCAGTTTCACGAGAATAGATCAATTTCACGAAGTCAGATGAGAACGGGCCTATTCTGCCCGTAGACACCCATCGAATATATCATATAAGTATATTTATAAATATAAATAATGTACAAAAATATTAGGTTCACAGAGGCTCGTCACATGTGGAAATCGATTACAAGGTTTTATGTGAAATTTAAAAATAATTTTTCGAATAAGGTCAGTCATGGAATGTGTATAAACGTACAACGTACGTTCCCCATCAGGACTTTTATTTAACTTTTTTATAACGGCCACGTTTTAAAATATATACATATATACATAAATGAATACATGCATGACACATATGTTGTTATAAATCCCATTTGTGTTACAATCGATAAAAAACGTATAATCTATTACGTGCCGAATCTAGTCAGACTTTTCTTGTTAGTCTGTCCCTCCCGTAATTTAATACTCGTACATAGACAAATTTATCTGATCAGGTGAACAAAATATACACAAAAGAGATCAAGTAAGGTTGTCTCGTTGACAAAGTACTCAATATTTAGGGGTAAGCTTTAAAAATTCAACACGTACGACAGGCTTAAAAGCGTCGGAGCATCTCAAAAGTAAGACAATAAAACTCTTGATACAAAACGACGAAACAATCCTCAGTTTTATAGCAATTTTGTTGTTCACTAGAGATATAAAAATAACCATATGTATGGCAAAAGAAAATAATAAAACCGATTCAATATTACGTCAACATTATTGTGAAATGTACTTACAATAAAAAGTTTACGAGCTATAAAAACAAATTGTTAAAAGATTAACGAAAATCCAGAAAGCTGTTTGCAGTAGCTTTTAAACTGCGTGCGGACGATGTTGTGACGTAAAGTACGCACTTATGTTGTAAAGTGTCAACCTATAAATCATTTCAGTATGATTACACGTTATTTAAGAACGTGCAAATACTCACACACGAGGGCCCTTTTGACCGACATCACAAAGGGTAAGAGTTTCTCAATGAGGTTGTATTTTTTAATCTTAAAATTTCTTACAAAACCTTTTTGTCGGGTCTTCTTAAAAAAAAGTAACTCATATAAATACAACTCTCATTTGGTCCAACTCAAATTTTAAAAATACTTCAATATCAAGGGGTGAAAAAGTTCTGGAGTGGTGACCGCGTACTGGGAAACACAGCGTTGGTAGACCCCTCACAAGGTGGTCAGATGACCTGGTGAAGGTCGCGGGAAACTGCTGGATGCGGGCGGCATAGGACAAGCTATTGTGGAGAACCTTGGAAGAGGCCTATATCCGGCAGTGGACGTCTTTTGGCTAAGATGAATGAATGAATGATGAAAGAGGTAAAAAATTAAGAAGTGACAATTACAAAACGTTACAATTCATCAAGAAGAAAACACATTAATTTGGTTATTACTTCAAATTACAAAATATTGGATATTATTATAACATGGATCGTGAAATAGAAGCAGCTAACTTGTATTGTTTATTTTTAATTAACATTCTTCGTTAGTATTATAAAATAAAAGCCTTTATATTCAAGTTCCTGAATATGTAGATCAGCAACAGCCTTTTACAGTCTACTGTTGGACATAGGCCTCTCCTTAGCAAGGAGGTTTTGGCCTACTATTCCACGCTAACCAGACGAGTTGGAATAGGATTTGTTTCAAGTTTTTCTTCTCCTCGATGTTGTCTTATATACTTTGTATGTAGATCATGATTTATATATTATAATATTTGATCGTGGTCAGGGCTGTCCTGACGATCACTCACCCTCCTTCATCTATGTTATGTTATCTTATCAAGAGATGTATTTTTGATTTCAACTACATTATTAAGTGTCACAAAAATGTTGATAAATCCTTTATTTTTTATAACCCTACCTTTGTTTAACTTAGTTTAATACTCTGATGGGCTCTTGAAAACAAGTTACCCGCTTAAGTAGTTTCAGATATTTCAAAAATTTTTGATACTGTAATTATGTTTCCAGTAAAACACAATATACCTGTGTATAAATATATAAATACTTATATTTGAAGTAAATGTACGATTATAATCAAAAATCAAATAGAATTACCGACTTAAAGTATCTTTCTACTTTTATCAGGCATTTCCATAGAAGTTCTATACGAATTATAACACAGCTTCCTTTTCACTAGGAGTCAGAATCGGCAAAGCGATGTAATCACGTAAAATAATCTATGTGAACCTTGTCAAAAGTCTTGTTAAGGGCCAAGGTAAAAAAAGTCTCCATTGATTTAAGCTAATCAATAGATCCTCTATGATAATTATTTTAAAGAATTTAACCTTATTTTTTAAAAGGAAATGGTTTTTTATACTCATAGGTTTTCTATACGTGTTTGTGACAATTCGCTCAGGACTTATGCAAACTACTAGTACTAGAAAACTGTGACATTAGTAATAATATGCATATAAACATTAATGGTGTCTGATGAAGTGATAATATTGGATTTAATTACTTATTTATGGTATACCAACAGCATTCATATAATACACTCTTAAACAAAATTTTTAAAAAGTAATATTTGATTTGCATGCCCATTGCAGGTCGAGACAACTTTTAAAACCTAAACTGTTGCGTACTTATTTAAAAATATACATTTTGACTAAATTCTGTATTCTCTATTAAAACTCAACATAAAATTAAAGAGAGAAGTACTAAGTGCACTCTTTGATTTAACATGGAGTTTCATAAATTCCTTTGAAACCTGTACCTTAAATGAAGATATGAGAAAGTTAAACGCTACACTTGTTGCATTAGTAAGTTGTCTTTCAAAAGTTTGTCGTCTCAGTTAAGTAACTGTATTTATTTTGTATTTAGCAGACGAGTTCTGCAGTATATGTATTAAGTCTCCTTGTTCAACAGTTTAAGAAACAAATAATAAGGAAATTCATATTTATGCGTAATATTAATAAGGTATGTAATGTGATGAAAATACAAAAGTGATTCGAATAGTTTGACGAATTTGATTTATAAAGATAATAATGTTGTATAAGACTTACTTTCAGCAGCAACAAATCTAAATACTAATATTCATTTGCCCGTCACTACAGGAAACACAAATTTTTATCAATTCTAAAAATCTCTTCAGTTGTTACAGGTTTTTTCTAAGACGATAGTACAGATATTACTGAAAACAAATTTATCTATCTATACATTTCAAATAAACGTCTCTTTAGACCTTATGCTCTTTAGATCTTATTTCATGATATATTTATTTAAAAATATCATTGGCTTTCACGTAAAGTCTCGAGATAGAATCAGTCACAATCATAGGCGAGGCTATCTCTTAATAAAGATAAAATTATTCAAAAACCAATTATTTCTTTTTCAGACATAATGATCTTCCCTGGAACATCCGTAAATTCCTCCGTAACCAAATCAATGAATTCGAGCTGAACACTGATCTGACTGTTGTCGAACCATGGTCTATTTCAAAGTACTCCCACACTGATTTGCCAAGGCTGAAGCAGGGGATGGTTGGAGCTCAGGTAAGTGTCACTTTTATGCAGATTATTAAGTTGTTTAGGATAAAAATATTTAGAAACTTTTCTATACTCCATAATCATAAGACTTATTTCGTCTAATTCTGATCTGATCTGAATGGTAGTTCTTCTTTACAATGATATTCTTCTGTTTTTATTACTACCTCACTTTATACTGGAACTGAATGTATTAGGAATTTTTTCTTTTGGCAGGTTTACCTTTCTTATTTTTGTTTTTTTTATAACAGAATTGAAACAGATAATAATTATACACATTTTAACAATTTTTAAAAA
Organism: Hypercompe scribonia; assembly: GCA_949316085.1. Taxonomy (NCBI): domain Eukaryota; kingdom Metazoa; phylum Arthropoda; class Insecta; order Lepidoptera; family Erebidae; genus Hypercompe; species Hypercompe scribonia. The sequence continues at coordinate 22,016,331 of OX438968.1, read as the reverse complement.
TAATTATCACCTTAAAATTAAAAGAATTCACAGTTGTATTTTTTATAACAAGAAAAAAAAGAGATTCTTCTAATTCTTTTAGCAAATTCTGTTCCTTTGAAAATTAAAAATACAACGTAAAAATGTATGAGACTAAACCGCCCTCATCGTTATAAGCTCGTATTAGTACGAGATAATTTCCATTTCCAATTACATTCTGATTACTATTTTCTAAAGCTCGTAGAGAAAGGTTATTTGTTAGCGATGTTTGATGAAACATATGTAATTAAGTTTTGTCATGACATATGCTCCTGCACCTGAGGCAGTAGCCTCAACAAATAGTTACCTCAAAGATATATTGTTATATTTATTCTTAAAAATCTCTGCTTCGTCAATACTCTTTTCAAAGTCAATGAAAAGTAATTGAACGTTAAGCAATATTAGTATAAAAATCAAGACACAACGACTTCATATGTTCCTATTTGCAACTTAATAACTTTACCGTTGCAATGTGCCTAGTTATGCACATATGTACGATTAATACGATAATTTGATAGATATTAAACACCTTTCAATTGATTGACGTCTTAACCAGGCTTAACTGAACGCTGCCGCGTTGGTTGTTTGGCTTTGTGGTAAGTCAACCATCGTCAAATTCGTTAACTTTCGAATAAACATATAATAATACATCAATGCAGTCGATAAATGTTTTTCTTTTCTCAAAAAAATCCAAATAATTTTTCGCTTTTAAATACATATAAAAAAATGTTTTAAAATAAATGCCGCCGTTTTGGAAGTTTTCTTAACTAGAAGATATCAACTAAAGCGGAATTCAAATTCTCACACAATAGGTAACTTATTCCAAAAAAGGCAATGAAAGGCAATGTAACATATTTAAATAAAAATACTTTTATTTTTATTGTTTGACAATGGAGTAGAAACATTATTCTGTTGCAAAACTTTTCTATTCTATTCTATTACTGTGCCCGGTTTGTGAAAATAGGTGTAAAAGATTTACTTACAAAAATAAATGTATTTTATTATTTATCAGATAATCTGTCAAGCTGTAGTGTTGTATTATCGAAGCAGACTCGGGCCCTGTCAAATATATTATTACTGTATGACATACAGCGATTTCACCCCGACACTATTGACGTGTAAATCACCACATTAATTCTAAACCTACATTGAAGTGAAGGTTTATACAGTTTGTGTGAGAAATAATAAAAGTAGAATAATGTATACATACAATGAATTTCGAAGTGTGACGATGCTTACAGAATTATCAATTTTATTGAGAAAAGTTTCTCACAAGTTTGTAAGTAAGTTTCTTTCACGCCTTATGTGCTTCTCTTTTTCCAATTTATCACGATCCACGTACCTTACAAAAAACTTACGAAAGTAAAAATGTAGTGTCAACTTAAAATAAAGAAAATATCATGAAAGCTATTATAGTGTATTGTTAAAAGCCAATCACAAATAGCCTAATAATTTATAGCCTATCTAGACTCATTTTATACAAAAAGTATACAATAAGAGGTATCATCCACTGGTCCATGGTCTACGTCAGTTGTGGAACCCATGGTCTGAACTTGTCTAATAGAATTTTTTACGGGTAGCCCCCTGCTTACCCGTCCAGTCCCTCTATGAGCTCTTTCTAAGACCAAGCCTTGGCATCCTTGATCGCAAAGTGGCCAGCCTTCGCTGGTACTTCACCTCAACGATCTCCTCGGTTGTAGTTTGCTATCTTCTACAGGTTCTCTGAAAACGACGATGAACTCTCAAGTTGTACGAAGTTGTTCTAGTTTCAGTTTCCTCTGGCACACAAAATTCCTCCTTCCTCCCGGCCTGATCCGTGGCATCAATACGTCACAAACATCAGTCAGGATGCATCGGAACCAGGTCATCAGTATCTCTACTCTGGTCGAAAGCTAACCCATCTGCACCCGTTTGGAGGCCTCAGTTTTACAAACTTCTGTGTATACATTCAAATCGTTGCATCTGAAGCTTCAGAATGAACCTCAGAATGCAAGGATGTTATTTTGGCAACTCCCAAATGTACGTGTATACTTTATACAAAATTTCTAGAAATAATATATACCGGGCTCTTATGACTTGTGGTACTGGTGACTAGTGCTAATCCGCTAATAAATCGATAAATGTGGGTTAATACTCAAAGTTGATACGTAATGTAAATATTTATTCCTACGGTAGGCATGCACTACTCACCATTTATATATACAGGTATGTTAAATTAAGATACTAATGTCGTCACATTCGTTCGTATAATTATCAATAATTTACTTAAATTGTTCGAAAATATACTTAAAATGTTGTCTCGTCTCTTGTTATTTATGAATCAAGTCTAATCGAGATTTGATTCATAAATAATTTTAATCTAAGTTCGTAAAACACTCAGTCAACGTTCTCAAAACGTTTTTATTTACATTTTATTATCTTTGTAAGATAAGAAAACTTATTATAGTTGAATTTCCCTTGGTAAAACATGAATTCCTTGTGATCCGCGAGTACAGTATCTCCCACTTCCGGCTTTTTTCAAATTAATTAATACAACGCTGTGAGCTTATCCTTGTCGAGGGCAATCTTTATTATTAATAATGTAATCTTCATAACTATGTATGTAGCATATAGTTTGAGATTAATCCCAGTATAAAATATGTAGTGGAAATTTTTATATAAAGTTATGTTGAAGAAAATTTCTTATAATATACGTAAGTTCTATTAACTGATTACAAACCAAAGTCTTTTGTAGTAACAAAAAAATAACCCTTTACAAGTGAACAGTAATAAATTGTACCCAATAACTCTTTTGTAGGCAGCAAAAATATTTATTGCCAACATAAATTCAAATCAACCCCCGTCTACGACTGTAGGTGCAAAAACACCGATGGGAGCAAAATGGATTTTTTTATCATCTACATAATCCCTTCTAATTTGAAATCTGCGTTTGTTTTTCATTCCGTAATGTAATTAGAGTTTTCTTAATTTACATTTCGATGCAATGAATATAAATAATTTAACTTAACTTTAAGTTTGAATACTTTAGTCAAAGTTTGAACATTCTCTTTCAAAGAAATCGGATATTATTTTAAAATGAATAAACATTAAAGATTTTGGTTAAACGTAATGAAATTATCTACTCTGTATTTGTCGTTATGGTGAAGTTATAAACCATATGACTTTCAAATATACATTCATCATGTTGTCCCGCTACTATTACGCGTTAATCACCATAATTTTTAAAGACTGCGATTTCCTACTATCCATTTTGAACCTTATATACCCAAAAATAGTACGTGATTTGCTGCGACAACGTAGTTTCTAGATAGAAAAGAAAAAAATTAAAAATTTGATGATGTTTGCTATCTAATAGTACAAAAGTATACAATTAAGCAGTTTACTGTTCTTGTGCGCTTAGATCTCTCACACTACGCCATGAAATCAATTGCGGTTTTCATCAATAAAGAGAGTATAAAATAGAGATGTTTAATGCAAAGCATAGTAGAAAATAAAAATCATAAAATCAAAATAAAATCCAGAATTTCAAAGATATTTAATAGATTGTAAACCATGTGTATAAATGTTCAATATAAGTCATGTGTGTGGTGTCATGCATAAAATTTATGCTAATATTATACAAGTATTGAATCCGTGTGGTGACGCATTAAGAATGTAGAGTGTACCCACCCGTATTCATCCCGTGTATATCGTATCGTATGGAAAAAACTACGCAGGACTACATCACTGCAAAAAGAAGTAAAATTTGAACAAAACCTGTACCATTCCGTCTGGCCAGTGTGGTATTTTCCTTTCGAAGGAGATGCTTGTATCCAGCAGCGGGCTGTTAAAAACTGAAAAAAAACTTCTTCATCAGAACGGATAAAAACAATACTATACCATTCAACTTACAACATTACATATATCTTCTTAGCAATAATATATTGAATTCCGTTGAACCACTTCACGCTGAACACTCAAGTTCATATGTAGTGATACAAACTGTCTATTCAATCATCAAAAGCAGTACAACAGTGGCAAGTACACTCATTCGTCGAATGGAACTATTGTTATAATAGCCTATTGTGTGTAGCAGACAACAATTGAACACCTTTCGATTGGTAAACGATGATCATTTCATACAATATATCACTTCAACAGGTGCGTGAAGGGTTAGATAACACGAGGTGGCTGGCGCGTTTTGGGCATTCGTTCTACCCGAGTTATATTACAACTTTTTAAGCAACTTTGTTCATAAGTTTTGTAAAATTAAGAGTTTATAAATATGTTAAGAAATACCAACTTCACTGTAGATGATGGAAGTGTTTTGAGACTAAGATTTTTAACATTTACACTAAAAATATCTTTTTCAAATTTGTTACTTTTCTTACAAATTTGTTGACCATGTAGCAGTTGTATTCAATTTTAATATTAAGCAGGTGCTACAAACATCTGGGCCATTCGAGCAGCCAATTTAGACAACTTTACACAAGTGAGAATACTTTTGCAGATAGAACAGCTTATATTATACCATAAATTAGACTTTTACAGTGTAGCTCATCAGTAGGAGAAATTCTTCAATCAAGTGCTGCTTGTTCGAAATTCAGTTTATTTAATAAAGTCCTTACCTACTCGGATAGTTGCAACAATAAAATCGGCAAAGGCCCCTATCGGACCTTAATTTTATATATTTAATGTTTGAGTTATTACCCTTAAAATGTTTAATATTATACATTAAAAGGACTTGGTAAAGCCTTATTATTTGAAAGTACTTAGTAGTATTATTTGGAATTATAAACCAAGACATTGTTACACTGTTATACACGTCTAAATTTTACTCTTATGATTACATATTGCGTATTAATAGATAAATGTAGGCTCAAAAAACTCAAAGAGAAAATAGTTATGTATTATTCACTTTCAGCTGTTGATGAGAAAAAGAATAATGATGTGAGGCTACCTACTTTAAGAGTATACCTGAATTGATGGCCTGTCAGACCTCTGTAACTTTTTGTTGAAAGTATAAACACAAACTATTTCACTAATAACTAATTACCTACCAATTACTGAAAATACACTAATATGTACAGGAATATTGTACTTTAATTTTTTTTTTAAGTTCTAAAGAATATAATGTAACACCGATATTTCCTAATACTTTGTTTTATGTTGTTAATACATAAACATTTAAAACAACAAACAATTTCTAGCAGGAGACTGTGACAAAAAGTAATAATAAGTACCTACTTTGGCAACTTCCACATACAGTGCAAAACAAAAGACATACTACAGCGCCATCTACCGAAGACACATCGAACTAGGGAGTAAATAAACTATGGAGCAACTTCTAATCTTGTATCACGATATAGAAATTTTCGTGGCGATTAGCATGTACACAATGTCCCAACATCAACCGTTGGGACGCGGCCTGCCAAGCATGATCACCTTACCTGGCTGGAGGATCCTCCCTTTGTGTTGGAGCGACATAACACCCGTTGCTCCATTCCTACCAACATTTCATTCAATCACTTGCTTCTTGTTCCTGAGTAAAAGCAAACGCTTGTACACTGTTCTATAAGATTTTATAAACTTCATTTACCAGACTTCACAGGAAATAATTTCTGGCGATATTCTAAGAAAGCATACTGCAGTCCATGAGTGGATCCTTTCAAATAATGACTTCTTATTCTTCTACTCGCCTCCTCTAAGGCACCCTCAGTTTTCCTGAACATAAGTTTTCAAATGTAGAAGATCCAATAAAAATTAGTACATTGTAAATGTATACAATTAAAGCCTGCCTGTATCTCCACATAAGTCAAGTGTGTTAAACACATAATGGAGAAAGCTCTCTTTGTCTTTGTTTTATCCCTAATATCCTCTTTAACATATTTCTTATAAACTTACATTATGTAATAGCGTTTCTACGTAGCATATTGATCTAACTGTTATCTCACTGGCTGCTATTAAAGTCTTATAAGCTTAGTATATTTCACTGATACCATTAAATTTACTTGTGAAATCGGTGTCATGAATATTCTACGTATTAATTACTCTTGGAATAATCTACTAGGCCATTTATCTAACTCATGTAAAGAGAAGTTCATCTTCGGTAGAATTTAGTAATGAGGTATAATTTAGTATTTAGTATTTAAGTTAAAACGATCGAAAAAAGAATGGATTCACTTAAGATTTTTGTAAAACCGGCACGCCGTAAAATATATGCAGTCCAACTAGGAGGTATACTGAAAAGAGTTATATAAAACTCAGTCTTATAAATGTGAAGAAATTCCAAGATGCATAACAGGGTCATGGTAATATCACTCCATTTTTTCTTATCCCAGATGAGTTTTTCTTGTCAACGAAAATAAGTACTTGTGTCTTATTCTCAAGTGAATAACACCACTGCTATTTTTTTGTACTTCAGCCGCTTGTCAGATTTAATTTTTAAACAACTTGTATTTTTTAACGTATGTAATGTATATTTTCACTGTAGGTATAGAAATTCCGATTCTTAAAACAAATACTTTGGAAAACTCGTGGTTTATTTATTTTTGTTGAAATTTAGCAAAGTAAACGTTATTAATGTCACTTAAATGTACCGACTTCAAAGTCGTTCTCAAGCAGAATGTGTACATATTAGATAGGCTAAATACTCGTACAACCTGGCGCGGTAGCTCCAGAGGGACTTTTGCTAAACAAAATAGCCTAAACAGGTAGATGTGGTTTAAACACATTTTTCAAATAATCCTGAATTATGAATTTATTATATAGTTAAAAAGATTAGCACAATGGAACTAATGTGGACACATTAATAAGTTTATCGATTGATCTTTGATAATTAACTAAGGAGAAGTTAGTTCCTAAAACGTTGCCCCGTGTCCGACAGCTGAGAAAGGTATCTCCAAAAACACATATAAATTAGTAATAATAAATGATATTCCTCTGATTGTTAACCTTACTGGCATTCATACGTAGGAATGGCTATAAATATTCATTTAGGCGCAGTATATTACCGATGGGTGCGGAGAATCGATTGTCGAAACAAGCGACGTGCAATCGGAGAGGCCTATGACCAGCAGTGGGCTGCAATAGGCTGACGGTGACGATAATATTACTAACGTTGACCGCCTCTAATAATCCACTGCGGTCATAAACCTCTCCTAACTTTTAGTCTACTGAAAATGTAAAAAAAAGATGAAGTAATAGCCTTATACTTTATTTTATTTTATTTCTTTAAATTTATTTTTGTCATCTTCTTATTTGTTAAAATTTTGGAAGAAAAAATGAAAAGAAAGAGTAGAAGCTATTTAACCTAAAAAAATACAAATTCAAAGTTCACCATGACAAATAGCAGTGGATGCCATTGTATGTTGTTCATAACGTAATGTTATTTGTAAAGTTCAGTAACACATGCCAAAACTAGTACCGTAATCCCTGAGGGAATCTGGCAGAGGAAGACGGACGGTCTCTGTAACGTATAGGTTATCAAAAGGTATTATGTCACCCTCTCAGTGTCTCTATAACTATGTTTGTTTTCCAACTATAACTCAATGTGTGCTAACAAACATCGTGCCAGGAGTGGTTGGAGGCTATAAATCTTGAGACTGTTGTGACGTACGAAGGTTCTGTACAGTGGCGGACATTAAGGCTTTTAATGGCACAATATAAAGCGTCTATCATCGTATATGTACGAAAGATAAAACAATTCATTCTGAAATGAGAGACAGTCTTTTTCATACCTTTAATTTTGACTTTAAAAAATAGAAATCTCTTTAAAAGATTATGACTAGCGCTAAGTACCTTTAATTATAAATAAAATTCTTAATAATGTAAATAGATTTTATATGAATATGTATTATATGAATATTGTAATGTAAATTTATCTTAATTAAAAATATATGGGACAACACTGTGTGATCCACAAATTGTTGTTCTGAGTCTGGGTGTTCTTTGTGTCCGTTTCTTGTATGTTTGTAAAGTCATCCGCGACACAGCATTTATTCCTAGAGCGGGCATCGTCTTTTTTTAACAAAAAAAAAAAGAAAAGTAGCAACTGCAAAGGATTTATACATAAGGCGGGTGTTGTTTTTTTAAAAAAAACTCCTAATTCTTTCTCTCTCTTACATGGAAGCACTATAGTATTTAGTATTGAAAACCAATTAAATACAGCAGTTGTGACAAAACTGGTGTACCAGATGCTGCCAGAATTCTGGACAGGTGGATAAAACTTACTTTAATTCTAATTAAGAGGCTACATTATGTTACGTTATTCATTCTTGACGGAAGACATGCTGAGAACCTTTGAAAAAAAACATCAACAGATATTTATCTGTTGAAATTTGTTTCTTGAAGGTTCTAGACACCGTTTTCTAATATTTTCTAGTCAAGTCACTAATCCAGCTTACTACCTGCAATTGCCGTTCCAAGAGCAATCCTGCTAAACTCCGGTGTAAAATAAAGTATGACTAATGGTGAAATTACGAAATTCAATTCAAAGTCACAATGATATCGTTCCTACCAATATACCACACAACTAACAATCTTATTCATCAGCGAAAGTGTTACCAATTAGACGTTCCTCACAGCATCACCAGCGTTCCTGGTGATTGATACACTTTATAGTGATTATATATTACGTTAATATTTCTTGCCTATTATTTGCCTAAGAAATTCTACTCTGCAAAAGCCTTTTTAAATCTGTTCGATAGCTTCAGATTAACACATTCAAGCAATCACTAAATACTGCTTATCCAACTTATTTTGATATATACTCGTATTGCACAGCGGTAAAAGGAAATAGTTTCTAACAAAGTAACATTTATGACAGGAAGGAACATAAACCCAAAGTGCACTAATACCTTACATAAAAGATATAAGCAGAGCATAGACTGTCAGCGCTAAGAACAACTTATTCTATGCTATTACTTTGCCGCCTTTCATATTTGGTAAAGCCATTCACCTGAGGATCACAACACAAGATTACTGAGGTAAATTGCATCATACCTTGTCTGGTGAAGGAGAAATAAAAATTCTCATTGGACAACCATTGGATTTCTTTTAGTGTTAGTGTAAAAGATTTGTTTTTACCTTTTAGTTTTTAAATGCACAGCACTGTCGGATGTTTAAATACATATTTTGAAGACAAGAAAGAAGAAATATTCCTTCAGAAAATTACTTTTACAATATTTTATTGTATTACCACTTTAGTTGACTTACTCTTACACTTATTCCTTTTATTAGTGAAAACTGCCACATAATCTGAAGAAATTTAAAAAAAAACCTAAAAGATATTCAAATTCTAGCATCTAATAAATAAAAAGTGAAATGTTAATATTTTTAGGATTTCATAATCCTGATAAAGGATCCTTATATTTTCACCATCTACCGTTACTTGTGCGTCCTTTCATTCGTGCCTTCGCTTAGAATTTTATAATGGACCGTATATTAATTATGTCCTCCACTATACTTAGAATGGGATATATCTGTCAATTAAAAACGATTAAAAAATTTCTAATAATATTGTAATGATAGTCAATATACCGAATTCGGAATAAAATGTTCATGTGGCGTAAGTTTTAGGTTAAAAATCATGTACACATTGTAACACATTCATACCTGAGCTGTAATAGAAAAAAATACTTAAGGCACCCTACAAAGTGGTCCGACAACCTGGTGAATGTCATGGGAGTCCATTGGATGCGGGCAGCGCAGGTCCTGTTATTGAGAAGACCCTTAGGGGGTTATTTACAGCAGCGGCTATCTTTTGATATGTCAAAACGAGTCGTTAACCAACAATTAAAAAAACGCTACGCTCTGTTCAATATTTACTTTTCGTACAATATCAATTCTGATTCAGTATCAGTGTTCATGTTTATTTTAGTGACTTAATTTATTTTTCATTTCATCGCAGATATTTTCAAAAATAGTTTTTCAACATTTTTTGTATTATTTTTGAAAGTATTCGAAACTATTTTTGTAGAAAATAACAAATTTTCTTTCGCATAAAATAATAAAATTTTAATCTGAGTACATTATTATCTTTTATAAGTGAAGTAAATTATTAAATAAAAGAAACTTATGACTCCATTTATTAATCAACTATAGTTGTACTATATCCTGGCACCTAGCCGTGACCCTCGTCACTATGGATTCAAGCGTAGACAGTTACAGCCAACTCATAAAGATTTCAGCACCGAGATTTGTTTTCAAACCGAAACCTAAAAGCCTTAACAAAACTTAACTCCTTACATTTTCAATTTGACCCTTTCCCTTCATTAATATTACTAAAGTGCCCTTAGACAATTTGTAGTGGGGTCAACAGCATCATAATAATATAGCAGTGAAAAATTGTGGGTCATCGGACCCCTTAGGGTCCGGACGATAAAAGGAAACTTGGAACTCGTAAAACTTCTTGCGAGTTCTTATCATGTCACTTAGGCCAGGAAAACGGCGGCAGTGTATAAATATTCTATATAAAAACAAAACGAAATAATAAAGAAACACATTGCGTTACTTGAGAATTTAAACTGAATATTTTGATATTACATTATTAGCAATGGACTACAACGAGTGGATGATGATGATTATGATATTAAATTTCGTTTCATTGCTGTTTATGGTCGTCCAATTTTTATTTACAAATGAGCAATTTGATACTTCAAACAGGTCCCTAGAAATTTACCATCATGCTTGACATATTTCAGCGACAATCATAATTTGGAATTCTCACGGGGCTAAATATAGCCTCCTGGTGGAAAAAATACAAAATAAATTCACTCTATCACTCAAAACAATACGGAGTGTACCTGCTATACCCATTAACGTACCGTAGCCTATTCGTCCTTGGCATGGTCGGGTACGTGCGCCTGATCGTGCGACACAGCGTGGCGCTAGTGACATACATGTTACGCGTGCTGCGCGGTCAGCTGCACCACCCAACGCATTAACTCATTTGTGACTGTGCGACCTTGACGGTTATGTGAGCGCCTGCCGCCAGCTCCCTACGCTCTGCATTACCGCAGCGTAAACAATTTTGCTTCAGTAAATATATCACATGCAATAAAGCGTATTAAAATAATTGCAAGACGTGTGGAAAGCTAATCTCTCAAACTTTGAAAAAATTGCCCATTTTTCAGTGAATGACTTTTTCTCACAAAATAATTGTGACCATTGCCAATTTTACCATTTTATTTACTGTATTGTATTGAGATGATGCATGATTCTAGTAAAATATATATTAAAGAAATAAATAAAAAACATGAATATACAACATGCGTTTTGTGATATGTTACATTATAATTATAAATACTAAAGCTGTACCTACAACCATAATTGCAGTAAATTTCTGACATGTTCAAGATTGAAAATGTTGGTAGTGTCATGGCATGTGTGTATTGGTGAAAGGCAGGCGAAAAAATTATTTTGATATTAACGTGACGTTTTTCATTGATATTTATTGATTTTGAAATCATTTAACACTAGAGATGCACTTGAATATGCATGTAATCGAAAATTCTAACTTTGTTTTCAAAAAAAAATATTACTGTATTATTATGGCGAAAAATGTAAATATTTTTTTTATGTTTAGGCCGAGTGTAGGGTTGACTTTCCAATGACCCATATGGCTAATAAACGTTTACAATCTTCCCAAAACCCTTCTTACTCCATAAAGAAATAAATAACAAAAATGGTTAAAGTAACTGAATCAGTGGCGCAGTGGTAGCGACTGCTGTGCTTGAGGCTTTGGGTTCGATTTGGGGGTCGGACCAAATGTTCGTATAATCTACAAATATTTGTTTCGAAGTTTGGGTGTTTTTATATATAATATGTATGTATTTACATAAAAGTACATAAGTATTCTATCAGTCAGTCTAGTTATCATAGCAGGAACACTGCTTAGTTTGAAACTAGATGACGTTGTTTGTCAAATGTCCGAAATGATTATTATTAATAACTCGCTATCTCTACGGCCTATTTCTCATGCTCAAGTCAATTTGGAGACGCAGAAAGTGGAATGTCATTAGTGTAGTATTCTTATTCTGATAGTAAAATAAATTAGGTTAATGACAAAATTCTTTACCATTATGTTATTTAGGATAAAGTTATTTTCAAGATATTGTTAAATACAGTATACCGAAGTCTTAATAAATACTATGAATTCGTTCATTTAAATGTTTTTCTACTTCAACTTATTGCCTGTGAAGTTACATTTATTTTGTCTAAAAAATAAATGAACTATTACTTAAATCAATGAAAAGACAAATGATAAATGCAATGATAATATTGACAAATTATAATCTGTTGCTGCGACAAGTAGTTCTGAAGCGAGTTACTGAATCCACTATAGTTTAATTAATCTATTACTAAAGTTAAAGATGTGCAAAAACAATAATATCACAAACAAGTCACAAGCCAAATCAAAAGGCTACATCTCTTGTGACTCACATTTCAAATGCCCCTAAATTATGCCAGCAATCACGATCATTTCAAGTATACTAAATTCTTGTGATAACTTACGGAGTCTATGTGGAATAGTGTTTATTTTTTCTACAGGACAAGTGTTTGATGTACCGCAGTCTAGTTTTGGATACAAGTTTCTCGCAATAGGAGCCTTCACTTGTTTCGTTATTTAGGCAGAATATTTAATTAAGATTATTTCAGTTTTTTCTCCATTTAAGGACTTTGACATTGAGATTGAAAGCATTAATATGTCGCTACTATTTGCTTCCCCAATAAAGGCAGAATTTATATAGTAGAGCTATACAACGAAAAGAAGAAAATTTCATCATTAGTAAGTGATTTTTAAGTAATTTTCTTGATCATTCAATATGCTATTGCGCTCTCTTAACGCTATATTATAAAGCCTAACACAAAATACACAAAAGACTTCAGATCAATCATTAGATCACATACTAAAATAAAAAGAGAAGAGCCTGTCAAATATCTTGTAAAAACATTATATCAGATTTGTCCGTGGTGACACAAAATTGTGTATCGCCTTAGTGAACACAATATCTGTTGTTCTATCTTAGAATGTTGTCAAACAATGTTGAATGTACAGTTTTTTATGTAATCATAAAAGATAAAAGCTTCCAGATCATTTTTGTTTACCGGAAAACTTAAGATTCCATTAAAATTTTTCTTAAAAGTACAAACTGAAAATTAAAAGAAAATTTGAGAAAAGTGGCTGTGTGAAAATCCTTGTTTTTTCTGATTTTTGCGATACAGACCTCTGAAAATAAAACAATAGATAATGTTTTAAAAGCTTTGTCGTCGGTGTTAACATTATATTGACAATGTCAGTGCGTATTTCGTGATGATAAGCACAATTTTATCTTGTTGGTCCTTTTAATTCACTTATACATAAGTCAGTCATTTAATTTACGGTTATATGATTATGCAATTATTAGCTTATTCATATGTGCCCTACATTCTTACGGTGACGACAAACATTCTGAGTCTAAGTAGCTAATTTCGATCAAAGAAAAATCTTTCACATCTAATGTATACTTCTCTCTATTCTCAAATTCCACGTAAATATTTGTTTAGGTACTCGAAACAAAGCTAACATACCACATGTCGCCACATGTGAGTGATCATTTTCACATGTCGCATATGACCGCAAAGTTTTAATTATAAGCCCGAGCTTATTAAGCTTCGTACTGTTAAAAAAAACTCGTGATGTCGCACCAACGTTTTCATTTTTTTATACCCACATTGTGACTTTTAATATCGGACATTCCTGTTAAGTTTAAATTATTATGTGTGTCACGTAAAATCAACGCTGCTGGATTGCTTTGATGTAATATTTTCGTTCATTTTTGTTTGTGGAAATAATGCCTGTCATTTTTTAACAAAGGTCATGTTTCTGTTCTAATTTGTGATGTCATTATAAAATCTAGCTTAACTAGTTTTTTTTTCACGTTTTCAGGCAATTTTACTTACTCAACGACTATTTATCGTTTAGGGCCAAATATTTTTTTTATTGAAGCCCACCAAGTTGACTACTCCGCCTGATAGAAAGCATGAATAGACTCCAAGAGTGGTAGTCGCTATACTCATTGCGATTGCTGACAATGCAGTATGGTGACCCACACTATGACGACTCAGTGAGAGGCGTCTTCACACCCTACTTAAAGGACCCGGGATCATAGTGGGAGGGAAACACGTGCGCTGGTAGTGAGTTCCAAGTTTTAACTGATTTACACAGGAAGGAAGAGTTGAACCGTTTAGTTCGGGGCGTATGTCTACCATTCTAAAACGATGACTTCCAAGGCCAGCACGAGTTTTCCTGTAGAAGAAGGAAGAATGTGGTTCCACTCTCCATGATAAAAATAATAAAAACTGCCATAGAAGTATCATCTCTTCGCAACTGCAGAGACTTAAGAGATTCAGTGACTTTGGGTCTGTTGAAAATTTGGATTGTTATCCGCTGTAACCGATCTAAAGTGTTCAGCAGTACTGCGCGGATCCATCGTAAAGATGAGAAATGCACTCCACACAGGAGTGAAGATACTGAGATTATCCAGCAATGACAGTTGAGTGCTCTGAAAAGTGGGAGGGGAAGAAATCGCGACTTTTTGGTAAAAGGGCGCATGCCTGTATTTTCTTGGCGTTGAACTCGTCCAGATTCTAATGACACCATTGAGAAATGCGGCCTATAACCAAGTCGAACTCAGTGACAAGTTCTTGTCGTTTTTTTTCAACGTCCGCTAACTAGGTTGTAAGGTGACTAAAATATCGTCCATGAACTGTGCTATCGTCTGCATAGCAGTATATTGTATTATTATATATTTAATATATTGTATTACCAAGGGCCAACATATCATAAATCAGTAAATCTTGTACTGTAATTTTAGACTACCATCATCAGCGTATCGCAGTCCACTGCTGAACGAAGACTTCTTTCATTCCACGCCACTCTATCGATTTGGCTCTCAAGAACTCAAGCCCCAATGATTGTCCCTTCTGCGGCTATGTCTGCGGTATGTCACTACAGCTTGGTAACCCGGTGGGCTATGTCGATGACCTTGGTACCAAATTCGATAAATAGGTTTTAAAATTGTCACAACTACTCTTACTTTATAAATTGTTTATAAATAACCTTATTATAGGCAAGGTTAAGTAAAATATTTTTGAAAGTAGTTAAATATATTTATTTTACGGATAACAGAAAACAATAAACATAGAAAACTTATTCCACGTGATCATTATTTATATAATAACGACAAGAAACCAGTTTTCATTTCCGTTTTGTTACTGATGTTCATTGATACAAAACTTAAAACACTAAATTGTTATTTGATAGAAAATATAGTGAAACATAGAGTTATAAATTCTTTCCTGACTGATATCTTTGATATATGAAAACTGAAGTATTCCAGCAAATCCGTTTCCGTTGCGCATCAAAAAATACTTTCGCTGAGGAAATAACCAAACAATGGGTACAAAACAAATCATATCGTTTCATACTGAACCATGTCCACTTAAAGTCTAACTTACGGTATTCAAAATAAGATTTAGTATTGCATGTGGGTCTGATATCACAGTAATTGAATTTGAGTACCAAAGGGTTCTCTCTTTTATAAATTCGTAAACGCGTTCTGGGCTCAGCAATAGGCTGGCGGTATTTTATTAAAGGGGATAAGCTCACGTTGGTCTGCGATGATATGGAGTTGCGTAACACGACCTTAGTCTAAATTGGAATGTAGATTGAAAAAATTAACATTGTTCCTGATGGGCTACAGTCACAAGCAATGCTAATTTTTATATTAAACAACAAAAATCGCAATTTTAAGTAAGTACTTGGTGTACTCAATATTATTTTTTTGTACTTTACTACTGCAAACTTTTAAAATATAATACGCTAACTAGGTGTAATTTACCATTGATAAACCCTGCAAGGTGGCCCGACGACGTGGTGTAGGCGGGTTTGCGTAAAGCCTTGGGGGAGGCCTAGTCTAGTAGTGGACGTTTCCGACTTTTATATCCTCCTTCACATTTTAAAACTTAGATTTATTCGTACCTCATTCGCTCATGGCTGCGTTTTCGTCATAAATAAACTATAGCGAACCCAAACCCCCTGGTTGTAAGGAATATAAATAAGATTGGATCCCATGTGCCACCCATGGGCTTAGTTCAATGATTTATGGCTAAACAATTTATCTACGAAGGAGGATTATTGCGGAAATATTAAAGTGTTCACGAAGTTGGGCAAATAAGGTGATTTGATAGCATATCATTTTTATTTAATACTAAAAAAGTATATACTGTGCCTTGGCTTCACTTTCTTCATTATCTTTTCTTTTGTGTTTCTAACTTTGAAATAAAGGAATTTCTTTACAACCATTCATCTCTTATTTTACCCCCTTAAGAATGACATTCAAAAAGATTTTCTTAATGTGTACTTCATTATTATCGTCATTAGCCTATGTCAGTTCACTGCTGGACATAGGCCCTTTTCTTTGTACGCTTCTCTGAACAATACAAAAAACATCAGCTTTGAAATTTCAAAGCTTATAGCAGTTTAAGCTATACGTAGATGAATGTTAAAAGTCACTCGGGGAAGAAATTTTATACGTATGGGCAACCAATTCTAAAATAGATAAATATTATTACTTCAGCCTATTGCCGTCCACTGCTGAAAGAAGGCCTCGCCTAAAGAGGAACAAATATTGATATGGATGCAATCTTATGTATATTTTTTGAGAAGAATAATAGAAAGAAACACTTTGATATTGGATTTGGATGTTGAAAATGTCATAAAGTTGTACTGTCTCTTTCCCATCTGTTTCTAGGTTAACATAACATAACATTATATAAGATAACATGATCAATATGGATAAATCGAAAGTAATTACCGACTGATTGGGTCATATTGAATCTCAACACTCAGATTGAAAGACTGCAGCTGATGAAGTCATCACCCGTCCGTATGCAAAACTCCGAAAGCTGTCAGTTCAACCTTCAGAATTAATCCGAAACCGAACTGTGTCGATATGAACGAACTCTGCAAACGTAACCAGCTAGTGGAAACTCTTTGTACAGTTGGGTCTCAGTTACTTAAAACTCGTCCCACAAACAGAATTAAGAGGTTGTCTGACCGCACTCTCATGTTCATAGAAGAAAAGCGTAAAATAACTCTGCAGTCTTTAGACGATACGCCTACATAACGGCAGCCCAACAAGCAGGTCTCTAAGTATCAGAGAAAAGACCTACGCTAAAGGAATACTTTGTATATTTAAGAGGCTATATTCGTAGAGTGAAACCAAGGGACTAAAATACTCACAAGGTCCATCCGTCCGTCCGGCCATCGCACTGTCTTTTGCGCAGAGCCAGTTGACGAACTGAAGACCTATGTTGACAGAATTTTAACGTCGAGATCCATACTTCTGAGTGAAATGGAAAGATTAAGATAATGGTATCATCACCTTTTAACTGTTCAACTACATTAGAATATTTATAAATAGCACCAACTAAATAACTTATAGGCACTTGGTAACTACGAGTACTAAGGAGTGGAAATCTTGCAGTAAAAAAGAAAGAAAACCAAGGAATGATAAAGGCAGTATTCAGTCACCGATACACCTATTTAGTTCTGAACAAATTTCAAAGTATCCTCATAAAGCTAAAATAACAAACAACTGTTTTCGTATTCGAGTTGCCTTACTAAACTATTAATCACATTCTAGATTACAATCTAGTATCTATCTTGGCTGAAGTTGATAAGTTAAGGTCTGCGATATGAATGATTCAGCGATGTAATAGACAGCTAAAACGTGCTATGAAAGCAATTATGTAAGACAAAAATAATTAGGTTAAACTTCAAGCAAATCCTTACAACACTGACATAGATGTAAATGAAAGTAAGCAAAGAGAATTTGGTAATAAAGTTTTAACACACCCGCTAATTAGAAAAAAACACTTCAATTAAAATGATATACGACCCTTTATAGTAGATGTAAAGCAAGTATGTCATTAACAAAAACTTTTTAATTGTAATCGACGTTAATTGAAATAATATAAATTTCAGTAAACGTTAAAACACTAGCTTCTCTGCTGTTCAATGCCACTTAAATATTAAACGAAATACACTCTGTGAAAAAATATTCACGAAATATAATGACACATCGTTCGGTTATATAACTACAACGGTGTAAGCTCTCTATTACGTTCAGAAGTTAGTATTATCATTTCAAATCAAATTTAGCTTCTACAAACGAATGGGCATTACGACCTCCTATTGTCTCAGATGTCAGAGTACTCTTTAACACAATAATACTTATGCGCAGTGCAACATTTATTTTTATTTTCAATAACCTGTAATAAAAATATTTTATAATAAATTTTACCTTAACAAAATACATGCAATAGCCCGAAAATAGATTATCGAATATTGCATAACAAACTCAATGGTAAAATATGTATACGAGTATATGTATACGTTACTAGGTATGTCAGACTAGCTATCATTTTAAAATTATCAAACACATTAAATATAGTCAAAATTAAATACTAGTTTCTAGTATTAAATACAAATTGTAAATGACTACACTGGCACTCATATTAGCTTTTTAAATCTAGATAATAACATTAAAGCATATAACATTTTAAACAAACTTATTTCTTATAATTTTATCTCCATACTCTTCGTACTGTTTTTTTAGCACCCAAACCTTCTTGCTGTCCTCCATACCAGCATAAATCGCAGCTCCTAACCATGTAACGGTATACGGCTCAGGAGTTTCGGGAATGTTTACCTGCCTATTTACAATCTGTTCTAATTCATATGATAGCCTTTGGCGGAGTCCTGGAATCGCAGACAACCCTCCCGTTACAACCACCGCTCTTAATAACTCATCTTGTATATCTTCATCACATTTATTAGCAGATGACACCACAGCCTCTGCAAGCGGTATAATATCAGAATTTTCATCCTTAATTACTTCTGGGTGAAAAATCAATTCCGTAGCGCAATGAATTTCTTTGCTTATATTTATGACTTTTCCGGATGGCAACTTATATTTTATCATAGGACAGGCTGTAGCCGGGGTCGGGGAGACATAGAAAACATTCCGCTTGATGTCTTCTAGGATGAAGTGTCTTTTTTCACCTAAATCCGTTGCTCTCTTTAACAGACTTTTATACATGTAATCTGAGAGTTGACCGCCACTGAAGTAAGTCTCAAGACGTGCATAGGTCAACAACCCTCCTTCATATGCAGGATTAATATCTACAATATCGTATCCAAGGTCAACAGAAATACCTGTAGTATATCCAGATCCGTATAGAGACATTGTGCTCTGTGGTTGAACGCATAGCGCCGGCACATTCAGGGTCTCAAAGAAAATTTCACTGAATTTGTATCTGTAATAAAAAAAGACTTTTAGAAAACACAGCTTAAAACTTCCAAAGTCTTTTGCATACGTACAGAGAACATTAGAAGTCTAATAATACATACAGTTCTGTTCCTTTTTACTCTTACATATATTAAAACAATAATAGCAATCAGGACTACTATTGAAAGACATATTTTTAAGAATTGCACCATACAGGACGTAGTTTAGCATAATATTAACATCTGAAACTTATTCGTTAACTGACGGCAATGTTGACACATATCATAAATAATATCGTCACGAGTTTTTAACGACGATTTGGTCAGCGGTTTGGAACTTGTAAAATCCATCTATGGACCGCAATTTATTGAGTGTTCAGTTTGGGTCTGTACTTAAATGGTTTTATACGGCAGTTACACTAGCCCTCCTAGTTATCTCCACTGGTAGGGCTAAGTGTAATTACATTTACACTAAACTCTACCGGTAGGGACAAGTATAACTCTACCGGTGGAAATAACTTGTAGGGCTAAATGGAACTGTCCGTTTTGTGGACAGTTAATGTCAATAACAGATATAGAAACGGAGTACTACAGATAACACGTTAGAGCTACGCCTACCAAATTAAGACACGTCAGTCAGTCTAACTTTCTATGTGAGAGACAATAAAAGATTGAATGTTATTGAAACCAGATAGACGTAAAGTTAATTCATATTATTTTATCTGCTACGCAGTAATTACAATTTTGTTTTAAATCTTAATGTTTTTTTTTTACTTCTTCTCTTTAGCACGTTCCACAGACTAAACAAATTGCTGGATTTCATGCTCTTATATCTTATAGCATGAAGTATTATATTCAATTACTTCTTTTCATTATTTTTATATATTATTTATCCGTAGATACACAAGTAATACAATATATAAGGTGCCTTGGTTTATCAGTTTAAAGAATTTTCTATTCTAATATATATATATACTAATATATATATATATATATATATATATAATAATCTTCTTGTCAGTCTTTTCAAAGAATTGCAATGCACCTAAGCCCTTTACCAGCTTTACCACATACAAAAGTAAGTCTAGAACCCAAAACTGTATTAGTTAGGTTTAGTTTGGGTGTGGAACTGTGGATAGCGTTGAGTTAAGGATCTTGCAAAGAAAACCAATACAATATATTTTGGAGGCTGAATAAAACTTACTAAAACTTTCATACGCTATTAAGTTCACAAGTTTAACAAGTCTGCATTTACGTATCCCTAGTTTTAGATAAAACATACGGGAAAAGTGATATTTTATGGGAAATTATTGAAAGAAAACCAACTAAAAAATATGTTCTGTTAAGTTGTAATGTTATTTAAGTCTGTTATAATAACAACATTGTCGACTCACGATATTAACACAACAGTTGCTGATAATGACGCATAGATAAATGCGATTATTTCGCCTCTAATTATCTCGAAATTACTAAATGTAACTATATACAGTTCATAGTGTAATTTATCTTTTAGAAATTCATAGCGAAAGGACTAAAATCCAAAGTGTAAACACATAATATAATTTTTAATTTTCGTTTCTGTTGTCTACAGAAATGGTGCATTAATTTGTGTACTAAATGAATTAAAAAAGATAATAGGAGAAAAATTGAAACCATTAAACTAGAAAGTTTCATTATACATGCAGTTTATTATAGGGAGTGCTCGCTAGCTTTCCTATACCGATTTTTTACTAGTTATCTTTTGGAACTTTTACCAAATAGTTTTAAATGTTAATTAACTGTGCCCACTATTTCGTGGGGAGTTTGGCTCTAGTATTATTATAGAATAACTGTATTTGTGTAGTGGTAAATTCTGGAGGCACAACATAAATTATTCTGAAAATGATATGGCCACAAATCAAAAAAGAGTCACATATTTGTCATTACTATGTCTAAATTAATAAAAAAACTTGATCCTGTACTATAATAGTGAATATATATCACTCTTTCGTAAATTGACTTTTTTCTTTACGATAATTTTGTAAAGAATATTTACTTGATTTAAAATTCTCCAAATAACGATTTAGAATGCAGGTGTAGCCCGCTTAATAATGACTCACAGTTCCCGAAATTCTCAGAAAATATTCAAATGTGTTTTACTACCAGCTTAGTAAACCGTTTTGGACTCTCTTTTCTACTTTAAGGCTTGAAAATGTGTACAGAAGTGAGTCATTCCTTCAATATTAGAAAATTCTAAGTAGCTTATAACTGATGAATATGAAAATCTGCTACTATATTACGTGACCCAAGTAGTTCATTATCTTTAAAATCTCATGAATATTGAAAGACTATGGACATTCCCTTCAAAGATTGACACAAACGATTACGACCTCATCGAGACTTACATACGTTGATTTTGATTCTCTGTCACTCTAGTTTTATTTGCTCAAATAGAAATATCGTTTGACTTAAGACTGACGATGGTATTACTCTCGAACCCCGTCCAAATGACCTACGAACTGTAGGACAATTTCTGATCCGTGAAAGTCAGTGTAACAATGATGCTCTTAATGCTGTACAAAATTCTTATCTCTACTCTCTAGTATGACGATGACTGTCAGCGTTGAGGCGTTCCTCGCATTGCATTAAAGATGCATGAATTTGACTATCAACCGTTAAATACCACTTGCATTATGAAAAGGTTTCGGAAGGCCTCGATGGCGTAGCGGTAACGAAAGCGGTTGCTGAGTTTGAGGTCTCGGGTTCGATTCCCAAATAGGACCAAATGTTTGTATGACCTGTAGATATTTGTTTAGGAGTTTAGGTGTTTTCTATGTATGATTTGACAAAAAAAAGTATATAAGTATTCTATAGTCCGTTTAGTCATAATAGTACAAGCTCTACTTAGTTTGAAACTAGATGGCGTTGTGTGATTTTTATTTTTATCATTGATGAGAGGCATGTCACATTGTGTTAAAGCCTGCGATGATCTATACTGACCACGATGTTTCCGATTAACCGCAAAGTGGATTTCACGATCAATTTAACAATTTAACCTAATCTAGCTTTTCGTTCGTAGCCTGTTTTTTGAGAACGAACCTGTCTCATAACTTTAGGCCATTTATTTCTCTAAGCTTCAAACTACTACAAAAATTTCCCTAAAACCGTAACAGTTCTATAGACAATATAATAACTTAACCGTACAATGAATTTACGTTTTTCCGAGTTGTAAACATGCAAGTTAAAGTAATAATATACAAAGTATATTTTAACGCGTACATTATGGTTCGGATTGTAGAGTTGTTACAAACAAATGTCATATTCTCGTACCCCGACGGATATCACTTAGATCGTTCATGTCTCGTACAGGCGTCGCAAGAGCACCCATATATTTAGACAATTGCTGTCATTTAAGATTGGAGGTAACCTTATCATTGAGCGCAAATTAAATTTTCTATACGATTTAAGCACAAGTCGTAAAATATAATTATTTATCTAATCTTAGCCCTTATATCTAATTTAAATATTTTGCGGCGTAAACTTAACATGCAATTTAATGCTTTGCAAACACACCAAGAGTTAATGGCATTCATAAAAGAGGCGAGCGGTAGCTCGCTGGTTTTAAAGCTTTGTTTTACCTGAAAAGGTATAATTTAAAACCAGCATTAATCAAAACTCAAAACACTTTAACTCGACTGGACACCATCGTCAGATTATAAAGGAATCTAATCAAACATTAAATAGACTTGTTAACTGAAAAAATATTTGAAATAGAAAATAAGAATCAGATTATTCAACATTAACATGTGATTATAACAAATATTTGACTTTTACTTATAAAAATAACGGTATCCAAACATCGATCTGCAGATAATCCTAGGTTATAAAATATTAAATAACCAACTGATTCATTTATCACCGATAAATTCTTTTAATGCATTTCAAATGCTTTATTAAATATTTTCCATTGTTGAAATCTCAAGAACTAAATCCGGACTTTGAGCACAACAATAGGATCTTTCGAGTGCCGAAGCGTGAAGTCATTGCAATTTATAGCTGGCAATGTAATACAGAAGAAAAATTAAACATATAGGCATGTATGTGTGAGTGAGCCTTGAATGCTCTTATTTATCCAACAATACGGATTTATTTGAGATATTTCGATTGCATTATTCGCTTACACGATTATTTATTATTTCGTGTTTCTAACTTTGATAATGTCGAAATGACATACAATTGTTCATGCCTTATTTTACCTTTTCTGGGATGAAATTTACTGAAATTATTTCTTAATGGGTCTTACGACTTAAAAATAGGCCGTCAAAATTTAAAATTTGTAGCCGCAGTGCGTTACTTCCACGTCTATGAATGACTAATTCCCTTTATTATATTTTTAAATATCTTCTGCACTAAAAAGACTTCCACGCCGCTGACGAATTTTCAAATAACCGTTATAACAGTCGAGGGACGGACACTCAAACCGTTACTCAAATGTGCAGTAATTGAATAAAAATCGTACACAGTTAAAATTACTGTTTTATATTGTCATGTGTTCTCAGATAACAGAATTTTGCTCCTAATAATTTTGTAGCTAGAACAGAGACTGTCCTAAAGCTATGATAACTATTCAGTTACTACTCAATTTCTACATGTTAGTTGATATTGGACTTAGAATTTTTGTGTGCATCATAAAAGTGACGCCTATTGCTTATCGTAACTTTTTTATTGAATATTTTAAGTACTTCTTTGGGAACGAGACTCATACATCAAATACTTGTTCTGCTCACTGCGATTATAGAAGTATTTTGTTACATACAAGAGAATCTAAAAATTTATATAAAAGAGAGAGTAAAATATACTCCTTTTAACCTGTTGGTAACACTTTTCTGTATGTGAAATGCACATTGCTAGTCCAAATATATCTTATAAAGTAAAAATTTTACTTTTTAATTAGCTCTAATCTATAGTTAGCATGTTTCAACAAAGAGTTAAATAAAGAATATTAGTCAACATATTGAGGTATTGCCTAGGTCTGACTTAAAATACTGAGGGTAGTAAACAACAGAAATACTTTTATAAAACTAAAGAAAATCACTAGTTTTATATAATAAAATAAAAAAGATATTAGAACTGAAAAGTTTTACTGTCTTTTTATTTTATTTTCTTAGTAGTGAAAGCATCTTGTAAAGGTATGTACTTTTATTGTACCTATACTTTGTTACAGCAATTCAAGGCGATCGTTCTAAGGTCATATTCATACTTTGACCACCATAAAACCGTTCTTACCGTTGTACTTAACTAATTAAAGAGTTAAAAATAATGTTTTGCTATTCCCCAACTTTATTTACGGACCAGTACAAGGTAAAAGTAATTAATGAACAAAATATACGTAGGAATTTTTGTAATTCACCACAGATTACCAGCTCCAAAAAAACGAGATCACAAAAAAACAATGCTAAACTATTTTGTCCTTATACTTTACTAAGTGAATGCGGTTGCTCACCAAAGTTTGAATGAACAGATGTTTTTTTACTAAATCACGTTAAAACAGCTGAATAAATCCGAATAAATTTACAAAGAGATAAAATATATTCTATAAAAATCGCGTTTAGACTATAATTGTGCGTCTTACGTGAGACACAAATACAATTAGACTGTAAAAGCGTGTAGCAATGTTTGCATAACAGCACACAGTACACAGGATGACTTGTACCAAACAACAACGACGGGGTACTGATTGTGTTATAGAGTTTGTAAGTCTATTCGCCTGCCTCATGTTCATTTGCTACTTGAACTGAAACTAGTAGTTAAAACAGTCTCTTTCAAACTGAGCTGTAAGATCTATTATATTCTATCACTATAGCTACAGACCAAATATCCTCATTTTGAGGTATCTTTGAAAATAAATAAAATTTTAAGGCAACCATAGGTTAATATATTTTTGTATTATGTAGATACATATCGAATAAACTCAATTGTATACTGTTGCACTGTATTTTATGAACCTAGTCGGTTTCTACTCACGGCATTTTCTAATTATATGTTTTGAAAGTGCTATAGTAAAATAGTAACGCTAAGGATCATGAATACTTGAAATAATACTGGCTTTCTCACGCAACATGTTCTACGTCTCGGAAGATGAAAATAATTCTCGATCTACCCGCATACTCGCCAATTAATATGTAAAAAATATCTTTAATCAGTGACGAGATATTTTTCTATTAAATTGAAAGCGATCTTCTAATTTTTTTTTAAAAACTTGCGCAGTGCTGGACGGAATGTGTCCAGCACTGCGCAAGTTTTTCAAGTTGGGTGACTGAAACTGCGCTCCGCTCTCTGTATTGTGAACTCGCAGATCGAAACGGTGAGCGGCTGCACAATATAGTCGTCGATTCGAGAAGAGCAACTGATAAACAAGTGATCCATCAGGATATTTCAGCGGCGGTAGCGAGTTCTATCAGTAGTTAGACTGTGCGGCTTTAGCTAATCGCCAGAACTTTAGGTTACCCGTGGAGTATGTAAGGAGTTCTTAACCCAGCCGCTCAATTACACTCTTACATTCTTGCCACAACCCTTACCTACCATTTTAGAATGATGCAAAAATGAGGGATTAAGTGTATTAGATTCGTTAGATAGCGAAAAGCTGCATTCAGTATAGTCCCAAACAATACACACTAAGGAGAATATAGAATAAAGCTACATCTTTACGCAACGCCAGAGGTTGGTCATCTCCTAAACAACCGCATGTATTTATTTATTTTATAAAATTTGTTCTAATTCCCATTACTTGAACAAAAGGACCTTAAAATTTGATTGGTTATCGAAAAGCAAATGATATTAACATTGAAAAAGCAATCAATTTATATGCATAATTTATTTATGCCGGTCTTATTGGCTTTATTTAGGATATACGAGGGTAAGTTTTTAAGTTCACGGAATGACAGTGAAAAAGGCGGGTAAACGCGCTCTTTTGATGCCTACCGTATTCAGTGACTCATAATTAGTCTGCATAGTAAAATTTGTTGTGATTGGATCATTAGTTATTAAACTATCGTTGACCAAGTATTTTAATCGGGAACGAAGTGAAAAAAATGGAGAAAATTGAATTCCGTGCGGTGATAAAGTTCCTTACTAAGCAAGGAAAGTCTGTTCAAACCATACTCAATGAGATGTCATCGGTTTACGGGGATTCTTGCCCAGGAAAAACAATGGTCTACAAGTGGCATAGTTTATTTGAACAAGGCAGGGAATCACTTGAAGACGACCCGAGGCCGGGGCGCTCCGTTGAGGTGACTACGCCAGAAGTTATTGCAAAAGTAGAAAAAATTGTATTGGAAGATGCTCGACTAAAAAAGAAACAACTCGCAGAAATGGTTGGAGTATCGGATACAACAATTTTTAAAATTTTACACGATCATCTTGGCATGACTAAGGTTAGCGCACGGTGGGTGCCGAGAATGCTCACGCCATTGCAAAAACAACAGCGCGTGGAATGTTCACGTGCGTTTTTGGACCTCTGCAATGAAGACAAGGATGGCGTATTGAATCAAATTGTTACTGGGGATGAAACTTGGGTTCATCATTATGAACCCGAGTCCAAACAAGACTCCATGCAGTGGCACAAAAAGGGCACAGCACCACCCAAGAAATTTAAGGTTTCACAGTCGGCTGGGCAACGATTTTTTGGGACTCAGAAGGAATATTATTGATAGATTATAAAGATAAAGGCATTTCTATAACGGGGGAATACTACGCTTCAATTTTAGAATAGTTAAAAGAAGCCATCAAAGAAAAAAGACGGGGAAAATTAACGAAAAGTGTCCTGCTATTGCATGACAATGCTCCCGTTCACAAGAGCCGAGTCGCACTGGCTGCCCTGCATAAGGTGGGCTTCGATATTTTGAATCACCCACCCTACAGTCCAGATTTGGCTCCGAGTGATTATTATCTCTTTCCAAAAATGAAAAAAGAATTACATGGTAAGAAATTTTCAACTGATGAGGAGGTTAAGGAGGCGGTTTCGGCGTATTTTTCAGACAAAGATAAAACTTTTTTTTACGAGGGAATAAAAAAACTAATTGAAAGATCTGAAAAATGTATTCGTGTTGCAGGGGAATATATAAAAAAAGAAAAATAATTTTGTGTTTTTATTATTACTCAATACCCTCCATTCCGCGAACTTAAAAACGCCCCCTCGTATATGTATATGAATAACTCCATTTTGGTATTAAATTAATATAATTGCATATTGTGTTATGTCTATATATTAAAACTAATTGTGCCCGCTACTTCGTCCACGTAAAATTTGACTTTCGGTATTACGTATTAGTTTTAGTGATACTAACGAACAACAATATATTTTTATTGTATTCATTTGATACAGTTTATTAAGCTGTTGAAATAATAGCAAATAGGCAATTTACAAATATAACGATAAACAAAAAAATAATAGGATTAGAAGAAAGTGAATGTTTATGTATATAGATGTAATTAATCGAACAGCTCCTTTCATAAACACCTTCCATCGTAATTTTCTTAAATCTACAAAAATAGTTTCAACTTCTAAAATTTTATTGTACCATAATTTAATAAAATAACATGCTCTGAGATTTCCCTTTTTGAATGACTGTTTGATACATAATAACTATCAATGCTCCACAGCTGCATCGAAGTCCATACCTTAGACATATTGCACGAAGTCCAGTTTCGTTGTCACTTATAGAGTAGGGCTATATAAACCTCGAAGAAGTGGTCTGAATAGAATAAGACGGCGGTTCTTATCTCAAGGGACAAGAGCATGCCAGTGCCAATGGTGTAGTAGTACTAATAAAGAGCGACGTGAATTGTTGACTGCCAGAATATTTCTGATTACATATTTTATTTAACATAACAAACCTTGGAAACAAATTGTTTCAAATAAATGCCGGTATTAACCTTGGAGAAAATACTGAAATGTTTTCTTTTCTATTTTCAAAAAGCGGTACACACTTATGATTCAACAAGTTGCAGGTGTACGTGGGCGGCATTAGTTACTTACCTTCATGTGGTTACATACTAGTTTTCTCCACTCTAGACAATAGCATTTAAAATAACTGCCAATATTTATTTTTTTCGTGCCCAAGTCAAAATTATCAAGTGACAGTTTTAATGCCCTATTCGCCCTTCTATAAGTTGAAAGATGTGACCTAGAAATTAATGTTTTAAAAAAAAGAGATACGGCAATTAGACAGAACAATGACACAATTATACATATAAACATACGTACTAAATGTATACATATATACTTATCATGTTATACACATACAGTCATTTACTTGTTTATAAATAATATATAAACTTTTTAGACTTTGAAGCGTATGTAAATTTTCTGACTGTTGTTACCCGAAAACTAAATGTAAATAAATAATTTAACTGAATTCTATTAACATATTTTGGTACCTACTACACTCAGCGTTGCTATCCACATATTTCTAAATGTTCACGATAGTGCTTTCTTGATTCATTTATATTGAGCAGAAAAATGATCAGTAGAGTTCTCAAACCTACTTAATTCAGTCATTTATACTGGGACTACACTGAAAGCAATGGAGTAGAAGTGGTAGTGCTATTCTTCAATAAAGGAGACAAAAGCCTACTGAAGAACAACTGCCTAATTTCACTTCTGGACCACGTGTGCAAGTTGTTTTTAAAATAAGTTTTTTTGTTGAGGGTTAGTACCATTCATCTTGAAAAAAATTCGATGACTTCCAGCCCCTGAAGCAGGCTTGGTTTCGAATAGACTTCAGTACTACATACACACTCTAAGGCAAATATTTGACAAGACAGAGGAATATAATCAGTCCCTCTGTCTATTGTATGTGGACTAAGAGAAAGTTTCGATACCGTTGAACTTTGCGTTATCCTGGAATTCATGCAGAGATACCCAGTTGACTGCCGATATGTCCAAGTGATGAGATGCCCCTATGAAACTGCAACGATAACCGACTAAGTACAAGAAAAGAGTACAAGATCAATACAATTACATCGAGCGGTAAGACAGTGAGACGTTATATCTCCGAAACTGTTTGCCAATACATTTGAAGACGTTTTCAACACGCTCAATTGAAACGGATGGGGAATAGTAGTGGTCAATATCTCTCACACTTATGATTACATTTTGCGCTCGTCTTCTTGTTCAATAAATAGAGAAACGCAACGTGCAACTTGTCTTTTTTCCTGTTCTTAGTTTAATTTTTAAAGTTTTTGCTTCTTTCTACAAGCAATCATTATAATGGAAACAGCAACCTTCGAATAAGATCTTCGGGTATACTTTTTTAATAGCATTCATTGCTGCCAGTTTAGTCCAGAAAGAAAGAAGAATCCTGTTTCACAAGTGATTGTTAAACTCAGTTGCTATGGTGGTCAAATAAATTGTTTTCACACATGCAATGTAAAACTTTAGTCAAAAAGCTAAATTATAGTTGTATGTATGTATGATTCATTCCCCGAAAAATTAATCAACTTTAATATAAAGTAAGCCGAGAGAAGCTGATATAATTCGGTAATCCTTTTTCCAAATATACGTAAAAACATGATCATAAATGTAGTGAGAAAGCAACAACTTTTGATTGTTAGACAAAAAGAGCATCTGTCGATCAACTCAGTAAGCATGTGAAATATAATGAATATTAACTGATTAGGTGTACGTGTTGCAATGTAGTGTGCCAAAGTACTGACCGTGTGATAAAAACTACAGAAGATAGATTAATTTAATAAAAGACCCCTCATAAATATAAAAACCATAATAAAGTTCAATTTGGTAATCTTCTTATACACAATAATTTTCACTATAAGTACAACAGCACGCTGACGCCTTACAACTGTACACTCAGGCTAATATTGTAGACGTAGTAACAGCAATCGATAAGATTAACACTGATCTTAAAACTATGCAAAACTGGTCGAAGAGGCTTAGTTTATCGGTTAATCCGTCAAAGTACCAGGTTTGAATTGGCAACCTCTTAGCTCATCACCTGGTATTATTAAATCTTATTGTAAAAATATGTATGTATGCACGGATATGTATGTGTATTATATGTGTAAGTGTATATGTACGTATATTTACTTATTTATGATCAAACTAGTCCATATATGCTCAACCGTTCTCATCTGTTCTCTGCATCGTCAAATTGGTTGATTGGCAGAAAATTCCTCAGGTATTAAGTCCGCTGATGCATGTATTTAACCAGAAAGTTGTAAATAAATAAATAAATTAACAGTACTTACTTCTCTTTCATGGTAGTCCTTGAATCAGTCGCCAACATCACCGCTCGCTCTTCAGGAGCTACTTTCAGTTCTTTATAGAAAATATGATGCCAAATTCGCTCCATATTGTCCCAATGAACAATTTTACCTTTCACAATAGGTGAAAACATATTGTAATCAGAATGCGCCAAAGCTTCTTCTCCGATGTAAACATCATAAAGTGATTTACCATAAAAACCTTGAATGTTTTTAGGTCTGCCCACCACAGTCCTGAAAATGGAAACTGGGTGATTATCGCAGGCAAATCCTGCCTTACAACTGTAACTACCATGTTCTATAACAATCTCTGGACCCGAAAAATTCATTTTAATATTAATTATAACTTGTTTATTCTTTGTCGCTATTTTTCATAAAAAAATGGCTTTGGATATTGACATTTATTTTGACAATTAATTTGCCCTTAATAGTCATTTGGAAAAAGTTTTTATACTAAAATGTTTGTGTTATATTTTTAGCCTGTATAAAAACAACTGCGCTTACCACACAGTTTCTTATCGTGCTGCCCAATTTGATGTGGAAACATTGAAAATCAAACTGACATTTTAAACTGAATTAGATAATGTAAAAAATAAGGTGACAAGTCGAAGTACATATTTGTCTACCAAATACTTTCTTTGTAATAATACATTTAAATGTTCAAAAATATAATAAGCAAAATAAATATGAGTATAATTGTTGTAGGTGTAACGAATTAAATTATTTCATTGGTAATTGTTTTAGTAATGAATTATGAGGATAATTCGATTTATCTTGAGGGTTTGCTCAAAATGTACCAAAGTTAAATTGTATTGTCGACTACTATGTACAATCGTTTTTAGGACATTTACAGATATATAATAGGGAAAATAATTTCAAGCGTACTGTAATAATAAGTTGGAAAAGAAAAACAAATAAAATACTTTCCTTTGATTCACGAGATCGATCTGAGTTGTATTTGCTCACAGACTGATTTAGATCTCTCGACCAACATCTTCGGAGGCTCACATTAGAAAGCTGAATCAAGGGTCTGCCGCAGAAGATAATTCTTCTTGACAAAATCCCTATATTGAGAAGGTCTTTGGAGCCTTCACCACTAATCCCTTGGATCCCGTACCAGAAGTCGATGGGCTACAATTTTTTATATTTTAAAGATGTATTTTTATTTCTCTTTTTATTTATTGAAATACAGTTAACATGTATACAAATTTAATAACGAGAATTATAATAAGCCTCCTGAAGTTCCAACCGTACACCCGACTCGACCATCAGATTCACGTAGGTGGTGGACACATAGTATTAAATTACTGGCACGGGAGACGCATTTGAAAAACAACCTTGAGCTGATGCTGGCTGTGGTAGCATACGAACTATCGGCGGAGTGGAACTAAATAGATAGGTTCTTTCCGTGTAATCTGATAATGCTACCGTCAATGTGAGTTTTGACCAAGTTGACCAATAGACTGACGCCATATATAGGATTAGTTCATCATGCCCCACAACAGAAGAAAATTATAGCCCATCAACTTTGTCATATACTCCATCAGAAGTTTCTACAAGAACTCCAACACCTATAGCCACATCAGCCTTAGATGTTGCGAAGGTGGTGATTACACTTTTGACTACACATGTGCAACCATGTATTTGTGTATTACGAATAGAGCTTCAGATTTCACAAAATTCAAATCTCCGTCTATACGGTCTTCGAGTTATTTACGATTTAGCTACAATATGGTGATATCTTCGGAGAAACCGAAGGTTTTGTTTGCATAATTATGGATGAAGTCATATGTCAGTAATACATCCTGAAAGATGGTCCGATTACATCTATTTGGTATGCTAGCGTCCTGGGCAATCTATTAAGTATATTATTTCTGGTTGTTCTCATCTTACTAGCTGTGAATATTTGCTTTCTTTGACACAGCACGTCAATTCTTTTTTTTTTCTATATTCAGAGCCTGCCAAAGTGACTCTACTCTGCTTGATAGAAAGCATAAATAGAATCCAAGGGTTGTGGTTACCATACTCATTGCAAATGCAACAATGCAGTATGATGACCCACACTATGGCGGCCCAATGAGATGTTTTTTCACACCCCGCTTGGGGACGTAAAAGGCATGACAGTCATCGTGACAGTGTAAAGCTTACACAGTTACCACAATAACTGTCACCCCTGCATCAATGGGCCTCCGGTCACACACTCACCAACGAAACACGACAACACGGATGCTGGCGCTTTAGGTTGATCTTCTGTAGGAGGTTAGTACTGCCCCGGTCGAGCAGGCCCGCTTGTGCTAAAATCAGCGTGGCTCTACTACCTAGCAAGTCAAGGAGGCTCAAAAAGTAAACAGTGAATAGAATCCTGTCTTTGAAGCTTTAACCTCCGGTTTCTTGGTTTTTGTAACTAATATATATTGTAATAAAGAGAATAACAATGGGATATTAGTAATAATAAATAATAATATCTAGATCTTCCAGATCTTCAGCTTTTATAATGTCTTAGATTATTTAAGGTTAGCTACTAGTGGTATATTTTAATTAAACCAACATAGTGAATTAATAGTATGAATAAAGACTAAACGTAATCAGGAATGTAGGAGAGATAAATGATTGTAGGCTGTTGAGGTAACCTGATAGGATTAATTTATCATAGGTAATGGCAACGGTAACCAAAGAGATACAAACACTACGACAGAGAGAGGGTAACTTAAAACCATTTTAATTAAATGTTAACATTATTAATATCTTTCAAAATATAAATGTAGTCTATAATATGAATTTTGATTATCAACACCAGAGTAAAGAGAAGGAGAACTTGACTACTTCGCTTACTGCCAACCCGCTTGTGCTGAGGTCTACTTTCTAAGGAGAGGTCCATATCCTGTACTGTATTGTCGAATGCTGCTTATCATGATGATGAGTTTTCATTATTATCAGATTTTTATTACTTGTCACAGTGCAAGAAAAATCATTAAAAGCGGTTTATTGGTGTATTTGCCAAGTAAAAAGTCTAATTAATTGGATTATATTTCAATGGAGCATATAACCATTACGTTACATACCTTAAATTTGTTTGTAAAAAAGTGCACAACCTCATCACGTTAAGAAAAGCACTAATGTCTCCTCAATATCACTTGAGTAAATGGATTTAGGAATGGATTGGTAGAATATATATATAAAGAATCAATTTGTTCAATATTTATATCATTATAAATATCACGCAGAATTATAGTTTTCTAATGCTAACGATCTCTAGACAGTTGAATGGAAGGACGAATAAGGGTTTCTTATAAAAACTATTGACGCTTAAAAGGTAATATTAATAAATAAATTAAAAAACTTTACTTTTTTCTTTCCTCAACTCTCCAACAGCACCCGAGTATCTCATACAACACTTTTGTTTCCAACTCACACGTCAACAAACAATTTACTTCTTCTATGCCCCGTCACACCTCTTATGCTATTTTCTATTTTATACAATTCATCCTTCTATGTGCAGCTAATTCTGCTCTAGAATGCGCTTCCAGCCGAAATCAGGATGTCTACAAACCTCCATACATTTAAGACAAAAGTGCGCGAACTTCTTCAGAGTAAATTGGCAGTATAATGGTGCTCGTACTTGTAGATGTACAGATGATATACGTAGTAGAGAATTTTATTTATTAGTTAAATCTAACGTAGTTTTATCTCTTATTTACATAACTGTTACGAGCTTTAGCAAATTCAATATTTTATCTGTGTACCTACCGTATCATATTGCCTCACCGCCTGAAGGTAGGCAGGGAGAAAATGCGTCATGATTTTAAGTCCGCCTTTGTCATGCCGCCTTGCCACAACATGTGCAATAAGTTTTAAATAAATGACTGTCAGCGTCTAAACTCCTTCTCTTTTTCATGTCTTATTTCTTTGTTTAGTTGCCGTACGTACTTTAATACAATGTTCCTACATGGAATTCAGTACAGTTAGCTCTCTTTAGTTTCCAACAACTGGGCAAACTTTCCTGTAACATATATTCTGATTCCGAAGAGTCCTGTATAATGCAGAGTTTACTTTAAAACTCGTTATTGAGCGCATTAAACTGTAAGCCCAGTTTTGAATATGATTATATGGCTTTTACGGGTTCAAGTTTACATAATAATAACGTCACACATCTCATACACTACAGCCTGATTCTAAACTAGGCAGAGCCTGTTCAATGATAAGCAGCTTGCTGACAACCATACTTATGTATTTTTAAATACATACTATACATAAATTAGACCTGGGCCTAGTACAAATGATTGTCCTCATCACATCTGTCTTGGGTGGGGATCGAACTAGTTAGGGTCGTTAACTTTTAGATCAACAGGCACGACAAAGTTAAGTTCATATTAAAAGAAAATATTCAACAATTTGCTAATCCAACTCCTAAACCTTTTGTATTGTTATGAAATCTATGAATTCTGTTTCCTCTTTTAATTTTTAAATTTAGTGTTATTTTTGTTTTAGAAGTACCAATTAGTTGTGCTTTTATTATTATTATTATTTATTTTGCTAAGACAAAATTGCATTGTCCTATACACTGTCGACATTATGTTATATATGTATATAATATAACATTATCATTAACAACCTTTTATAGTCGACTTCTAAAAAACTAATATTAAATAATATGTAATACTCTTATTTTAAATTAAAAAGATACCTTATAAAGAATTACATTTTAATATTAATAACAGCAATTTCAAGATATATTAAAAACATCCTCATTCAGGTAGTTCATTTATAAGTTTAACGAAGTACTTAAACATCTATTATGGTCTTGGAAGTATCGGATTATTTTTAATTTCAACACAAAGCAGCTGTGTTAATTAATAAATTAATCCAACTCTATTATTCTATAACATAAACAATTGAAGAAAGCTCCCTCGTAGCGAAGTTGAAATGCTTCAAATTATTAAGAACACACTCACAAGTACTTAGATAAAATTACTGCCCATAAAATTATAATAATCATAAAACAGCAACAAGTGACAGTGAAAAGCTTAATCTAAGTTAAATAAGTAGTATCCTACTTAGTGTGTTGCCTGCAAGATCTGATGAGGAACAAGTGTTAAGTTATGCAAAGTGAAACATAAAATTGAGTTTTTAAACATATATGAATTTCGGCAACTTTTTCAATTTGGCTATTCCATCTGCTTTCTTTACCTCTTCAGAACAAGCCTTATACTTCTGATAAGCATATTAATTAGCTAAAAGTTACTTTGTAACGAAATCACTATATTAATAGAACTTATATACAACCCGCTCAGTACCTGAGTCTTCGTATTCTTCTCTTGTCAACCAAAAGTCCTTCATGTGTTCCATGGAAGCCATCATTGATCCTCCAGCCCAGGCCGCGTACTGTCTCAGCTCCATAGCATCTATTCCTGGTTCTATATTTTTCAATTTTAGAGTTAAATCTTTCTTGACTCGTTCTACAAGACCGGGAAACAATGTAGAACCACCGCAGAAAACTATATTACTGAAGAACATTTTCCTGGAAAGTTTAAATTTATATCAGACTTAACAATACTTTGAAAACTTGAAAAAAAAATCATAATTAACATTTTTTAAGGCAATTCTTAATTTGACGTTGCAACTACAAAATCTAGAGTCATCATTTTGATAGTGACAAATATTATGAAGAATTCAGATAATCCAAAACATATTTATTTTCTTAAAGAGTCTTATTTACATAATTCAAAACAAAAATACAACTATACATTAAAAGATCCATCAAATATAGCTTGACAACTAAAAAACTTTGTCCAAACTGATATAAGCAAGTCTTCAAAGCTTGCCATTTTAATGAAACGATTAGTTTTGCTGGTTGTTGCACAAAACGCTCACATTTCATGAAATTTCTGGCTACATCACAAAGTGACCAGTTCAAATAAGTGACCTTAACATACATCTTTATACTTAGATACATTTTCTACTGTATAAAGGCATCAGAAACACAGATATTTATTGCTAAATACGCCCTAATTTCTATAAAAGAAATAAGAATTTATTTCGAATTTACGGTGACATGACTCCCTTTCGGTATTTTTCTTTTAAATGAAAAATATTTCTATTTATGATTACCTGTGGTCAAGATCACACAAATCAATACTCGCAAAAATAGAGTCTATTAAGTTTTTAGAATTGTAATATGGTTCAAGTCCAGGTTGGAATAATGCTTCAGCTAC
This sequence comes from Hypercompe scribonia, assembly GCA_949316085.1. Classification (NCBI taxonomy): domain Eukaryota; kingdom Metazoa; phylum Arthropoda; class Insecta; order Lepidoptera; family Erebidae; genus Hypercompe; species Hypercompe scribonia. The sequence continues at coordinate 21,979,527 of OX438968.1, read as the reverse complement.
TTGGAACCTTTCCGCTCCAAGCATAACATGCTGACCATCAGGTAGGTTATATTTAACTTTAGCATCCATATAATTAGCCGTTTCTGCCAGTTCATTTTCATAATCTTGGGCTACATAGCATATGTTTTGCTGTAAAAAGTGTAAGATAGATTTAGTAAATAAGAATTTAAGGAAAGAAATATTCATTCATATCCGGCCAATACCTTGTGTGGGATCGACTTATGTGTAATATTCTAAAAGGTTTTGACTATTTTTTTTCATGGCTTATTGCTATTCTAAGGTATTTTTTTCTTGAAATAACAATCATTTTCAAACGAGTTAAACAAAGAAAGAAAAGCGTAAGAAAATAACAACTAATTTTGACATGCGGTAACTCTGTGGAATATAGGAATATAACTCTAACTGGAGTATCTTGAAGAAGCTCCAAACACTTACCCATATTCTGGCTAATTTGTTTTGTAAAGAAGCTACCAAAGTAGAAATATTAAAAAAAAGAATATCATTACATTTGAAATAAATGATACTGTTTATTAAAGCCATGGACCCAATGAACAACGTTTCACAAACTATGAGGATGATAGTTACTTACCTTAATTTCATTTAACAAATCGATTTCATACGGTGTAGTAAATGAATACCCCATATTCAACATTAGCCTCTGTAGTCTCTTCGTCAAAACTTTACCAGTTATAGGAGTAATCACAGTAGAATGTTTCAAGTGAAAGCCTTCGAAAACGGGGGCCACGTAAGAGCATTCATGTCCATTTTCCCAAACTAAGCCAGAAGTTCTCCCACTGGCGTAGATACTTAAAACTGGAGACTTCGCTAAATAAAGAGCGTGCACAGTAAAGGTTTCAAAGAGAAGTTCGGTCATCTTTTCCCTGATTGACAAGAAATTATTAATAAAATTGATTTATTTTAGATAGCATTAACTAATATATGTACATCTTGAAAGTTAAATAATACCAACTTAAATAGGCAGACACTGAGTGATTAGTTACCTTTTGCAAAACAACAGATAACACAAAAACTGCCGTGTATATTCTCCAACAAAATGCTGAATTGCAACTTCTACCCAAGACTTTTCTCGTTAATGTGACTTTAATTTAAATTCCAAATGATAAACAGGATCACTAATAATATAATTGTTATTTAAATATTGTATACTTAGATTATTATCATAAAATGCCATAAATTTCTAAAAATCAATTCATATATATGTGTATAGAAGTCATCACAAGGCATTTTTTTCGTAAAAGTATCCAAATTATTAAAAAAATCTTTGTGATTGTTACGAATGCTAGAATCGGCAGAATTTAAAACATTATTTGATCAGGTAGACAAGGGAATTGAGGTCTAGAGACACAACTTGAACCAATAAATGGTGCTAATAACAACTGCTCAATAAATCTTAAGAATATAATTTGTCAAACAGCTACAATACATCTATAAAATAAAAAACTACAAATTCATAACTTTTATTAATGTTTCTTTTGTTTTTGTTTTGTGATTATAGGGACTTGCAAATTTATCTATTAATTACTGAAGTTTTCTGCGCTCATATTAGCATAAAAATAAAATATTTTTGGGATGTTTCGGCTTTAGGGTTCGCCAGAGATAATCTTGTTTTCATCTAATATGACGATTTACTTACTTACAAATTTTATGCGCATAAAATTTGTAGCCAGCAAAGACACGACTGTTTGTATAACTTTGTGGATTTTATGATTTGACAAGACTGAGAACGAATATTTTTAACAGCTTAGTGTTTGTTTTGAAAGTAGAAAACAGTGTTGTCAAAACTGACTTTGTAAGACTACAATGGCTAGAGAACCATAGCTTTAGCCATTACAAAACTTTATCACCTACTACTTACTAACATACTTAGACCTGAGGAACTTAAGCAAAAACTCATAGAAAAACTTACTCATCCTCTCTTTGTACGAGTGGATGCACTGTATGAAGGAGCCTAGTTGTTTCTGGTGGAACTTGAAGTTCTCTATAGAAAATATGGTGCCATAGTTTTTCCATCTCATCCCAGTCCTTGATCATGCCTTCCTGAACTGGCCATACTAGATTACATATACCTCTATGTTTTATTGCCTCTTTACCACAGTAGATTATAGGGACACCATCTAACAGCTCATCGCGGCGAAATCTGGCAATAGAAGTTTTATAGTTCTTAGTCAAAGTATTTCTGACGGTAAACCCATAAATATATAATGGCTTATGTCTTTAATGCCTTTAAAAAAAATAATGTAAAGATTCTATTTCCTTTTCAGTTCATAAGCACTCCAGGCTATTGGTATATCCAATAGATTGAAGTGTTTCAATATAATCTACTAGTTACACTAAGTTTCATTTCATTTCATTCCATTATCCCTGTAGACTTCTTTAAGGGTACAAATGTTGTAGCCAATTTCATTACCAACAGGAACAATAGTAATGAACAAAAAATATACGTTTTTTCTTATTTTTTCTTGCTTTTTTTTTTATTTTTCTCACTTCTTTTAAAGACAACTCCCGCTCTATAAATGTGACGGCCTCTCTTTGATTCTAATCGTGTTTTCATCAAGCAGAGTATAGTTACTTTGGCAGGCCCTAAATGACATAAAAATAAATAAATAAATAAATCCTGTGCGGTGCGTCACTTTACAAACAATTTAATTTTTGACATCGAGTCACTTGGGCTGGTTCTATATTAAAAAAACAGATACAAAGAACACCCATACTCAAAACAACAATTTGTGGATCATACTAAGTGTTGTCTCATGTGGAGTTAGAACTCACAATATTCAGCCCAGTAGAAAGCAGGGAAGCGAGATCTTAAGCCATTACGCTCTTTGTACTGTCTAATTAATAAAAATCACAGTAGATAATTTGTATCACTATAGCAACAGTAAAAGCATAATTGCCTGAAATGAATAAACTTCAAATGAAAAAAGTAAATAAGACATTAACATTAAAGAAATAATAAAAATAACTTTTTGTAATAAATAGGTATTCTGAAAGCTTCACAACAAGTAATGGATATAAAAAAGTCTCGTTATGCCACATCTTGTCTTCATTTAAATATTATTTGATCAGTAGAAAAATGTTCCCAAAGACATGCTTCCTTCTATTTTCATTTTTTTATTCTAACATGAAAGTAGATAATGTGCTCTTATTTTTTTTGTACGAATATTAATTTTTATTTAGGTAGATATTAGGTTTTTTATTATGCAAAATAGGCGTAGACACTAGCAAATTGTTTTGGATTTGTCAAAGTTTCATTTTTTGAAAAACATCTGATACTGTAGTCAAATTAACAATCACTTTTCAATAGTTTGCTGCACTAGGAACTCGAGGTCACGTGCAGATAAAAGGAAATCGAGAAACGTCTATTATATACCTAGCTCAGATGTTAACGCTGCCAAAACTTTTTTTTGATGTCATAAATATTATTTAACACACATATAATGTGTTGAAACTATTGACGTAATGCTTGTGTGGGTGTGGAAATTGGAACCGCTGAAATAATGTGATGAAAGCAACGTCAAACAAATCTGTTATTTGTCTTTTAATTTAAAATAGATGACTGAATGGGTAAACACTTGTGAATAAATATAATTCGACAGTTAGTGTTCTCTATAGCAGTGGTGCCCGATTAGTTTTTTCTACGTACCACTTCAAGAAAGACCTCGAACTTGCGTACCCCTCAGTCAAAGTCAAAGTAAAATGCGTTTATTGAAAATAGATTTCTAAGAACAGTTATGTAAATAGTGACATTTAATTTAACATTAAGATAATGACTCGGCTACAAATAACTTTAAGGAGTCGAGAAGGATTAAATAATCATTAAGTATTGATTTTAAGGATTTAATATTTTAATTAAGAGATTGCTTGCGTACCCCTCGATGCAATTTCACGTACCCCTGGGGGTACGCGTACCACTAAATTGGCAACAGTGCTCTATAGTAATAATTATTCTTGGTTTTTAGTATACTTTGCCTCTCGTTTCTGTTTTTTGCATGTTCAGTTAGAAACATAAATAGGTTAAAGCAAAAAAAAATAAAGTTTATACATTAGAATTTCAGGGATTGCAAAAATTCTGTGCAAATCAGTCATTTGACAACGAAGCAGAAGGCAAAACTTAAAAGTATATAACTTTTGTTTATAACTTTTAAGTTGACTTTAATGTATACAACAAAGCAATATAAGACATGTAATACAATGTCGTTAATTGTAATGTCCGATTACGTAAATCAAGTAATTAGCCTGGTTTCAGATTAACATTTATAACAGTTATATAGCATTTTCAGTAATTTTATGACATTTTTTAAATAAAAAAAAGTAAATACATGGCAAAATTGTGTATAAGTAAAGTACATTAAACAGTAAAAAAATTAGATAAATCTAAAAAAAAACTTAACGTCACTAACAGTTGTAAGCAGTTGTTAAGATTTCTGTCGAGATACAAAACCCTACAACTTAGAATTGTTATATGTAATACAAAACCAGGGCAAATATAGTATAGATTTTTTCTAGTTTACAAAAGTATTTGTAAATAGAAGTACCCAATTTGTATCTAAAAATATACGACACCGTACAGCAGAGGCAAGAGTTGCCTTAGTTTTAGTATGGCTCAAAAATGGTACAAATTCTCTCAAAAATTTAATCAATACCGTACAGACAGCATCCAGCGACAGGATAGCTAACAATAGCCTGTTTACGTGACATAGTGGCAAGAAAATGTTTCATCGATGAAAATAAACCGAAACCACAATTTAGAACTTATATTCTTAATATTTAATTTAGCATCGTCAGCATCTTTCATAAGTAAACTATTTATAATACCTTCCGACTGTAGAAGGAAAAACCATCCTAGGAGTACTTTCTCCTGCAAAGCCAGCCTTGACATTCTGAGAGCCCGCATCTATTACAACTCCTAGAGTATTTTGAAACATATCTGACATATTTAGCTTCAACCAAAAATGTTTGCACAACTTTGACAAAACTTGACCATTTAGATTTTAGATAATTTTTTTCTTACGTATTTAGATTACTATTTGTTCTTATACTAATTGACTTTTTGTAGGGCCGTACCAACAGCCACTTGTTGTCATCATGATGTCGATTCCAACATGTGTGTATCGATTAGACTTTAATGGACTGTTTGTAGTAAATCTAGAGCATCTATACCATTTGATATTATACTCTAAACTACCTAATACTAATGGCATGTATGCAAACTATTTCAAAATATGTATGGTGCTTACATTTACTAAAATGATAGTAATTGAATCCTTGAAATATAAAACCTTTTTTGTTTTGTTTCTTTTCAGTTCTGGTCCGCTTTCGTACCTTGTGCAACGCAAAATAAAGACGCTGTGCAGTTGACGTTGGAACAAATCGACGTCATCAAACGACTCATCGACAAGTACCCTCAATTCTTACAGTTCTCGACTTCAGTTACAGGTAAGAAAATATATATTCTTATATTTTTAAATCATTTGAAATGCTGAATTTCGCTTGTATTTTTTGTTGATATTTTTATTGTAAGGTAAACTGATTTTACGGTAGTTACTGAAAAATGAGAAAAGATGCAATTCTCATTGGAGGTGAGGATAAATAATGTAAAAGTGAATAAGAATATTTCTTTAGTGTGTATTGTATATGTAATCAAGTATCTCCAGTTACATACTGCAAGATTATTATAAGCCTGGAACGTACTGCCGACAATAAAGAACTGCAATGTGAATATTTGCATGCATGTGTAAACTATTATAAACTGTTACTTAGTTATTGCACTTTTTATTAAAGTAGCAGGTTCCCTTTATTTATTAATTATTTCTAATTTTAAAACAATTAAAAAAACCAAATAGAATGGTTTCGCTTAAATTTGCCGAATACGCTAGCGTGCTAATAAGTTCAGTGGTTGAAATAGTCGACACTGCCAATAATAAATCATATAGGGGCAAATTATAACGTCACCATAGGACCTGGAGCAGAGAGCCCTTGCGGCTCTTTATCAGTAGCGCAAGAAGGCGTGGGAGTTGGGTCAGAGTCCTGAGACTCGAAAAATCGAACATCTAAAATCCCACCTCCGCCAGGTACTCGTAGAGGAGTGAAAGGAACGACTTGAGCAACCAAAAGCTGGGCATACCCTTATTTCGGCGGTAAGACCTCTTATGGAAGATTGGCTTGAGAGTCATCACGGGATCCTCTCAGATCGACTGATGCAGGTGATCACTGGAAAAGGATGTTTCGGAGATCTCCTGTGTCTGGTCAGTAAGGAGCGAACACCAGAGTGCCATCACTGCGATGACCGGACTGTGAACACAGCGCTTCACACGCTGGCCGAGTGCCCGGCATGAGTGGAGCAGAGGTGTGACCTCGTGGTGGCCTGGACTGGAGACTCTCTCGCTCGGTAACACGATTGCGGCCATGATACGGAGCGAGAGCGCGTGGACCTCCACTGTCTCCTTCTGCGAGCAGGTTATGCTTGTGAAGGAGATGGCGTAGCGGGACCGGAAGAGGTTTAGAACTATCCCGGTCCGCCCGGCCCTGGATCGGACTAAATACTGCAGAAGACTCAGGCGTCGGAGATCATTAGACGATCTCCGTCTTCCACAAGCACAGGCCTGAGGGTGACAGGTGAGGCCATCTGTCACCCTAGCAAAAGCAGGCCGGAATGGCAATGCGAGCGTTACGGACTGCGCGCACCCTTTTGGGGGCAGTAAAGGACTCATGAGGTTTCCACACTGGAGGCGGCCATCTACAGCAGCAGGTGGCCCGTGGTACGTCGAAGTTTCAGGGATTTCCTTACTAGAGTGTGTCTGGTTCGCCTGCTACTGGTACCTGTGACGGCGTGGAGTTTTTGATCGGTTCGAGTCCGACATAACCACCTTTCGGTGGTATCCGTAGGGATTTTCACACAGTACAAAGAAAGAGGCATATTATAAAGTATTATAACTTATTCCATACAATTTGCCAACTTTCATGTCATAATACGTTCTTATTTCGGATATTCAAATATAAAAAAGTTGTTTTTAAGAAAATTATGGATATTAACCTTCTTTTTAAAATTAATTTTAATATCATTCAATCTAATAATTTATATAACCTTCAGTAAAAGTCATTATAGACTAGTAAGTCAGGAAACGACCATTAGAATCATACCAAGACTATCAGATATCTAGAAAAGTCAAGATACATAAACACTTGCTGTGCATCATGCACATCGTGTTTATGTATCTTTAGCTGTATGAATAAATTAATTTTGTCTGAAATAAGAAAACTTATAAGCCGTTAATATTATTGGAAAAATATAGTTACTAACTATTTACTGCTTTTTTTTAACGTTTAAAAACCGCCTCGAGCACTCACTCCATCTTCCAAAAGAACTTGCGTCAGCTGTAAGGAAAAGGCCCCCTGCTTCCGCCCTGTCCATTCGACGATCACCGACTGGAGAGCCTCCACAGTAGTAAAGCCAGCATATGGAGCATGCAGCCGGGACAACTAACGAGCCGTCGTTACGCTACTCGCCCGAAAGTCAATAAACTTCGATGAGCACTTCCGGCTCGAAATGCCAAAGGGAAGATCCTTCCAGGGCACACTCAAGGCTTCCGTCGACACGGTGTATGGCTCTAACCACCAATATCCTCTGAGAGCACCAGAGGTGTGTCCTATTCTAGATGGCAGGAGCCGCCACCTACCCCGGTAAACCTGAACCATACAGCACTATTGACTGAACAATACTCATTTATAGCCATCTTGTCATGATAGTAGTTAAATCTAAATAGTGCAAAAGACACCCAAAAAGGAGCAGCGCCAACATTCTTTGGAACATAGGAAATCTTTTTATTTTTTTCTATTTTAAGAGCCTGCCGAAGAGACTCTACTCTGCCTACGGGAAAGCATGAATAGAATCCAAGATTTCTGGTCACCATACTCATTGCGAATTCAGACTTTATAGTATGGTAACCCACACAATGGCGGTTTAGTGAGTTAATTTTTAACGGTTCATTTTATAAGGCTCACACTTTTACTATAACTGTCACCCCTACGTCAACGAGTCTCCAGTCTCGCACTCACCAACGAAACACGACAGCATGAATGTTGTTAAAGCGACAACATTCTTCTTGGTTGGTCTTCTGTGGGAGGGTAGTACTTCCCCAGTCAAGCCGTCCTGTTCACACCACATTGTCACTACTTACCTCTGCTACAAAAGTCGGGCTACCGAGAGATTTTGAACTAAATAAAAGCAGATAAAAAGTACAAATAGTGGACACTACAGTACTGAATAAAGCCTTACTCATATTTACTCAGTTTATTTTAAGGTCATACGTTAAATATACGAAGGACGGACTTTCTAGTATCTAAAAACTAAATTAAAATATTTTGAATGAGTTGCCCCGTATCGCTCGGGTGAATTTGAAGTACGAATGTTAAACTTACCTCTGCTTTTCAGTAAGAAATGATGTAATGAATGTTTTTGGTTTACATTAATGTAATGTTGCCAGTTTGTGTTGTTTGATTGCTCTGACTCCTTTGATAACTGTAAACTAGGGCGTGTATACAGCGATGAAATAACGACAGCAAAATTTATGTTGTTTTATTGTTTATGATAAATATTGAGTATATTTGCCTTGAAAGAAAATATACATCGGCAAATGTATTCTTCTAATATAGATTTAGAGTAAAAACAGTTTGGACAAAATATCATTCAACCACATTCGATCTATCAATTTTTCTTATTATTATTTTGCTACTAACATTTTTATAAAATATGTAAATATTCTAGAATATTTAATTTTAGTTTGCAATGTATCTTAATATACAGACACATTCTCCAAACTTATTACTTTACTAAAAATTTTACTACTACTGTCTCAACTTTATAAGCAAAGTTACAAATTCTATAGTTTTCTAAAGGCAATACACTATAAGTTTATGATCCCAAAACAAATTCCTATCTAATACACATACCTCGTTATATTAAACAAAAACACAGTTCAAAAACAAAATAACCAATAACGTAATTTCAAAACCTTTGATATTTTTTCACGAGACAAATGCATTAACGTGGAAAAGTGACATTCTTTGAAGTCACACGTGACCTACTTCATTACTCACATAAGAAGTTAAGTTCAGTTTCATATTTTCTATTCATGATTTAATAGGAAAACAAACAGAAAACACATTTAATGGCAAGTGGCTACCGTAAATCACGGATGCCTGCAACTAAAAATCACAAGTGCGTTGTAACTCTTTGGACCTCCCCTCTCCACTACCAGAATCAGTGAGTCCTATGGTTTTTTGAGAGACCGAGATAGTGCCAAAATATAGCAATAGAAGACGAAGATGATCGACGAGGTACTGATTTAAGAGGAAATACAGCGCCACAGCCGTCTCAGGGCACCTGACAGTACCTATGATATTTATTAAATAGTTAGGACGGTGGAGAGATAACCAATAAACTTATTTTGACTACATCTGTGGTCCAGTGTGTGGTCGCTTGTGTTTTGGGTTGACATTTCAAATTTTAAATGTTTTTGTGTAAATATATGTATTGTCAAATAAAAAGTCCTAGGAAATATGTATTTATATCAGTTGCCTAATACTCATAGCATAAACTTTGCTTAGTATGGGACAGATATCCGAAAATATGACCGTAAAAATTAATTCCAATCATCATTTAGACTTCCAACATTAGATTTTTTAGATACTTTATGAACTTATTTTTAATTTAAAAGACCATTTTCTATCAACAAATTCAACAAATTTAATGTCACTGTGACGATTTTTAAGCTAGGCCGTACATATGAATACATTATGGATATTGAAATTACTATATAGATAAATTATCTCTTCTCTTATTTGAGTGAGCAAATCACTGCGCGTATCGTGCAAAAGAAGAAATAAAATGCAGAGTGTGTGTATATCTCGTAAACGTAGGTGGCCGATAAAAATCATAATTCACAATTGCAAAGGTACGGCGAGGTATTTTTTTCCCGGAGACAGCTAGCTTTGTCCTTAAGCACAAAAGAAGTGTACAGCTCGCGATAGTAATCGCTTAAAGAAGTCCATAAATTGTAAGTAACAATGGGCCAAAATAGTTTAGAGGTTATTTTGGCAATCTTTTACAGGGTGAAAAAAAAAAACAAAATATTTCAGTACAAGAGAGTGTTTAAGTATCGATTATACGAAAATAAGAATATTAGAAAATTGTCTTGACTAACTGTGACTAGGTTTGTAATAAAGTAAGTACTGAATATAAGCTACGTAGATAAAAATTCAGGTAGAAAAGACCTAAACCTATCACTGAAAGGTACCCAGCTCTTTCACTGTTTAGCAAAGCGTATATAATTCTTTACGATGAAAGGAAACCAAATATTTTTCCATCCAAAATATTTTTTTATACAAGTTTACATTCACTTTTGACAGAGTAAACAACTGTAATTAACTGTTACAGGAAACAAAAAATACGGTTGCTATATTTTCATAACAAGAAATAAAAAGAAAAACAAAGTATAGATATAGAAACCGTATCTAAAACAAATTCTTGTCCTGTCGTTGTTTTAAGTTACAAACAAGTCGACACAGACCTGCATGAAGACGATTGTGGTGAGAAAAAGATACAGTTCTTACCTTAATAAGAAGCGTTAAATTAAATAAAATTACAATCTTTTGGTTGGTTTTGCATTAACAGATTTATTCTAACAGACAATGTTGATAAATTATAATTCATTCTACATGAAATATATTTATCTGAATATTTTGAAGTAATTTAATTAGAAAAGCAAAGGACTACAATCCGTAAGTGTCAGCAGAAGCGAAAACTTGAATATTAACGTTGTGCGCTTTTTATATTTTGGAATGGTTAAGGAATAATTTTGCACGAATTGCTTTAATTATCAGTATAAAACTACTATTATTTATGTGGTAGAATACAATATTCATCTATGGTGCTGTAGTACATAAACATGACAATTTATATTTCATTAAAAATTGAACACTTCTGAATTATTACAATTATTGTACGTTAAAAAGTTTATCTCTCTGAAAAAGCAACTTCCATCCATAATTTCAACAACTCTTTCACCACCATCATTACCAGAACCATTTTCATCATTCTCTTAAACTGACACGATAGGTTAATCGCGCAAGCGCCCTGCACCGCCTAAACGAAACAGCAGGCGCAGGTATACATTTTCACCGCACAGTAGAAAGAGAAGAGCGTACGTCCTCTCCTACGCCGCACCAGCAGTCTACTCTCCCTCGGTCTTACAAATTTTCTATCAGGTCACGTCATTTTTTACCGATCACAAAAGTACACCACACCGCTAAAGAAGTTTTGACTTCAAAAATTGATTATAGTATTAGAGTAATTCTTAACGTGACTATATTACACGCGTATAAACTAATGAAATAGAGCAGTAAATAATATCAATAATTTCATCTTTTGGAACAATTTTTCAACCAAATCAACTTTTTTTAGATGAAATAATACTCGTAGTACTAAGTAAACAAGATGACAGCAACTTTGCAGTCTCTATGTCTATAATTTTGAAGGATTTGCCAAGAAAAAGTAAATATTTTAAAGACAAAGTTTGAAAAAATAATTTTCTCAAATATTACAGCAAAAAATAAGTCTTTAGTGCAATCTTGTGAATCATGTAGGCTTATAAATCCGAGCTGGGTGTTAATCCAATTGTGCAAAAGCGATATGGAGCGAAAACTCATCTCTAAGTTTATCGGGCTTTCATTGAACTACACGTAATGATGCTGCTGTAGAAAATATTGCACTAAATATTCTAGGGAAATTAGAAAGTTACTATATTACTATATTACTAGTTTCCTTACAGAACTCAGTAATTAAAACATAATGACTAATAAAGCAGAGTCCTTGTGATAAGGTCACTGATAAATTTTAAAAATCTCAACACGGATTCTTTCTTAACTTTATAGAATCAACCAAGTGAATTATGAAAGATACTTGGCGGAGCATTATCTACTTTAGAAGTAATAAGTATATAAGGAAATCGGTTTAATATTCGAATAATTAATAATAGCTTTTAATATGGAGACGTTTTCTAAAAGGAAACAACAAGGACCGGCCGCGGTAGATCGTTGAAGTTGAAGTTGAAGCTGTCGTTGGGTGTTTCAGCACGTGAATTAGTGGTGACGAGTTAAACATGTGGACTCCCACTGGTTCTTCCAAATTTAAATGTTTATAAATATTATGCTTAGTAAATAATACAGCCTCTTAAGAGAATGTTGTGGAGGACTGGTACCTAAACTAGGTATAAACCTGTGTTGTAGGTCACCAGGTCTCCGCTCCGCGTTACAATTACTGACTAATAACGTACCAAAGCAAACAATAACTAAAATATCCAATAATACATTTTGTGGCGAATGAATTGTAAAATATGAAACGTTGTGTGTCTTTAAATTAACACATATATATATAATCCTTTATTTATATATCAGAATGTATTAATGAGCCTGTGATTAAATGATTAAAATCTTTTCGGTATTATCGTATGACAACTCTCGTAGCTAAATAGTAAGTTTAATTTTCAAGTTGTGACTAGTCAAAACGTAAACTTTCAGTAAACGATTGATTCTATTATTTAAGCGTGCTCCCTGTACTTTGTAGTGACAGCTTGTACAGGCTTCATACTGCCTGACCTTTACGTCTATTAGGGATGTTCTTATCTGGGGGTAGTACTGTTTTAAAAATAAACAAAGTAGTCAAAAGTACTCACAGTACTGAAGTAACACAGTACAGTTAGAGTGCAGCATAACTTTTAATATAGCTTTCTGAACTTTTTCAGCTTGGAATAGTATAGTCCAGTATAGTTGTGGTTATAAAGATACAAAAGCTCTAATGAGCAAGGTTTAAGGTTACATAATCTACGGAGTGTCCGAGTTCTTCGAAAATATTAATTAATTTTCTACTACGTGCACTTACTGCTTTGATATGGGGTGCCAGTTAAGGTGTTCATCAATAACCACTCCAACGTACTTGACGTGGGACCAAAGTGAGGGTTGAGCCGTCACAGACGTTAAAATTGGAATCAACGTTATTAAGGCGCATGTGCGCTCCAACAGTGGTAGTTTCGTGTGGGGGGTGAGTTTGTGTGGGGAAGTGAAAACCGATTTTGATTTGACTTTTTAATATTGAGTGCTAATAAATTAATGGAGAGCCATTCAATAAATTGGCGGAGTGATTTTTTTTTTGATCTACGAATCTTATCCCCAGTGTCATTTAAGTGACATTTTAATTATTTACCATCTGATTCCTGTTTAACTATTTCTGTTTATTTTGTGTAGTAATCAAACCTTGAACCATGATCTTCATTATTATTATCAAACCTTCTATCGAGGATCTCTTAGTAATATTAGGATCCAGGTAATCTGATTTACGTAAAATTATATTAGATACTTCTGGCTCTGATACAGGTGAATTCTGGGCACCAAAATTATCTGGTTATCTACATGTATCTTAGATATTCTATATTTGTTATTATATTTGTTATATCAAACGTCGTATTCAATGGTATTATGTGTATTTTATATAATATAAAATATCAGCAGAATTTACGTTATCTCAAAGGCGTAGATCGTAAGAAGAACAACGACAGCTAGTTGTTGTCCAAACCACGCAGTTGCCCTCCAGCCAGACAATAGATATCGTTGTGTGGCTTGATGCGCTACATGGGTGACCTGCAGTTAAAGCAATGGTGGTGAGGTCTTGAGTTCGGTCACCAAACGCACAAACACCAAATTATCAAACACTTAAAAAATTTGTCAAAATTACAAAAAACATATTATCCTTTTCGGTAGGTGAAACTTTGTCCCTTAATCACTGAACAATTGAGCGAAAACTTTATCTCATACAAAACACCAACATCAATCAGAATTCAAAAAAGACAATTTAAAAGTAAAACTTGTCCTGAATGTAACACGCATTATCGACGAGGAGTGTAAAGAAGAGTTATAGTTCGTATGAATTGGATAATTTCTCAATATTAAATAATTTATTGCAATTAGTCCATTGTAAAACGGAAGTTAAGTACCCAGAAAACATATTCGTACATATTCTTATCCAGAACTTAACTACGTCCAAGCAATATAACTGATATGTACCGAAGATTTAAGAAAAATATTAATTATTGGTTTTAGATATATTTCTTTAAAATGTTTTTCTTGTGTAATGCCATATTTTGTTTCTTATAAAAGCAAAATCTTTTAATTTAAAAATTACTATAATGAGATTCAGTTACTATGTACATTAAACCCTAGACATTTTATACAGTAAAATTCATTTAATTATGAAAGTGCAGTCAATCTTTGGAAGTGAATTTTACTTTTTACTTTTGACTGCGACTGAATAGCACTATACAGCTTTATATACTATGGATTCTTTATATTCTCCAAAAAAATCAACTAACAACTGATTGGCTATCAATAAATGAAATTTGTATTCGTTTATTTATTTCATGCAATGGCATTGGATTCATAAAACCAAAATTTCGACTGTAAAACATAGAGTAACCTATGTTAACTTTGTTGTATATTTGTTATGTATTTATATAAGAATATTTACCAGAAAATAAATTAAATGAATACAGATTATATACTACACTATTAAAAACTGAAAACAGTTCATAAAAGAACAACGAATTACAAATGAAAAGTAACGAGCGAACCAAAACAAGAGTAAGGTTTAGTAATAACGCTTTTGATTTGGGTATGTATTATAAATCCAATAGACTCTATATTCCCTACTTTGGCCAACTAAAGTTTACTAAAGCAAGTATATTTAAAATTCAAATTCAATATGTTACATATGTATATTGTACAAAGAACAAGTTTAGTATTCAAAACTTAACATGATTTCATAATTCAGCAGTAACAAGTTATAATTGACACTCCAATTAGCTATACCTTTATGAACAATTTTATAACTGTCAGAAATGCAAATATATTAGAACATCTTAAAAAAAAAGCAATAACATGTAAAATTTAAAACGTAGTTGTACAGTAAAGGAAACATGAAGGAAATTGCGGACTGAATTGCTTAGCAACACAGTATGTATAGAAACTACGTTTCAATATTACTAACTTAGAAGTATATTGAAAGTATTCTGATACTCTTGATGTCAATAGCATTTTACAACATACACTGGAAGATTTCTACACAGACACTAATTTTACTACAAGTAACACGGAAAACTGCTACTAGCACTCGAGTTGGGCCAACGTACTATATAGTAGACCAAAACCCTTTTTCAATGACAATGACAGTTGTCTATCAAAGACCATTGATGACGGTGGAAGAATAATAAAGATAAAGATAATTACAACTGTGTTACCCGAGAAATGTAAGACAAAAACAATTAAGTTTTATTTACAAAAATAAAACTTATTGGCTTAATTCTTAAAGTAAACACCATGTATTTGTAGCCAACAGTAAGTACTTTGCATTATTCATACGGTTTTTTGGTTCGGAATAAAAAAATGTCATACAGTACTAACTTCTAATTTTTATAAATACTACGTAATGTGACTTCTAAATTTTTCATTATAAAAATATTTAGACTTAAAATCGTTTAAAAAAATATTTGTATATTTAAACCTGATATATAGCGGTTACTTTTAGAAGAAATCTAATCGAAAACAGTTGTAGAGGTCTTTTAGCTTTACATATTTTTTTAATTCTCGTTACAGCAGCGCCAGTTGGTTACTGACACTTCGGTTTGTTCGAATATTTAAACGAAGTTGATTGTAAACCCGTTTCTGTACTCTTTGAAAATGTAAATGTGCACATTTCTGTATTTACTCAGCCTCCGATTGAACTAGCCAAGTTATTCGTTAACTGTGTTGAACATATGTTGAACGCAGCTTTTGAAACCTCTCATGTGTATCAGAGTTTTTTATTTATGGACTATTTAAGCACATTCAAAGATAGTTTTTGTGCTGAACAATAAAACCACCTCAAGAACCTACTATTTGGTTGCGTGATTGACATAGACAAGAATATTTGCTTGTCAATGTCAATCACTTTTCACATCTAATTAAGCAGAGCAATATCATTGACTGAAACAATAATATTAGAATTCCTATGTTCATTGTCTTATTAAGATGGTTTTGTAAAACACTATCACGTGAAATATTATCAATCTAAATTTGAAATAATTGTTAGTTTTCAAAATAAATTATCCTACTAATTTTATAAATTCGAAAGTTTGTATAGAAGTTTGTTACTCTTTCACAAAAAAAATACTGAGCGGATTTGGATGAAATTTTACAGTAATATAGGCTATACATCGGAATAACATATATGCTACAATTTATAATTATTTTATGTAATTTTGGTCGTAGTATAACGATACATGTCAATTAAGTAGAAATTAAGTGGTCTCTGAGAGTTATGTTGGCGTACGCTGCCTAAATCATTGATGTTACACAAAGATGATGTACATAGTATGTATGTTGAAAAAAAAAATTTAAAATGATCTGTTACGAAACTTAATGTGGCAGACCAAATGCCTCGCGATCGAAGCTGCAGGCAAAAACTAATAAATTATAAAATGACCTTATATTTAACGAAAATGATTATTTTAAGGCACTATTTACCTTTTAAGTTTTTCAGTACGTATTTATCGTCCATTTCTGTACTATTTTTAAAACTTCACTTGCAATATCCCCTGTATGTCTTGACTTCAAAGCACTCTATTTTCAAGGAGTGGTGCTCAGTTGAGTTTTATTAGTAGAAAGAATTCACAAAGGATGCTGTCGGAACCCTATCACAAAGCCTCTGCTGTCGTAGTAGGTTTTATAAGACAAAGTTATACGTAGTCACTTTCAGAAGTTATTAAATTGTATTGTTTTCTTTTCTATATGAAAATCCTGCTTATTGCAAGTTTTAACTTTACTCTGCCTGATAGCAAGCATGAATAGAAGCCAAAGAGTTGTGGTCACCATACTCATTGCAAGTGCAAACAATGCTGTGTGGTAACTCACACTATGGCGGCCTAGTGAGATTCTTTTTCGCGCCAAGCTTGAGGACGTAAAAGGTATGACAGTCATCGTAGCAGTGTAAGGTTCACACAGTTATCACGATAACTATCACCCCGCATCAAGGGGCCTCCGGTCTCGCACTCACCAAAGTAAACACGATAGCACGGATTCTGGCGCTTTAGGTTGGTCATCTGTCTTCTTCTTCTATTACTCTTTTGGGATTATTTAAAGAAGTTAGAGTATATATCATGCTCTTATTTCTTTAATGGAAAACCGAACGTGTGACAATGAAAATAATTTATGATAATAATCTATCACCCAGAAACGTGGGCGACGATATTGAAGAACCATGTTTTTTCCACACAAGACTAACAAAGAAAAGAACTGACAAATATTACACTGTACTTGAACTACCTACATTACACTTATTTTCATTTGAATCTTGAACACGGTTGTTAATTTTCATATGTGTTTTGTTAAGAATATAAATTATAAATAATTGATGTTAAATATTTAATAAATTATAATTACACTCCAATAGTATCAAAATAAGATATATTAAAAACGATTTTCGAAAACTCTTTATTTGAGTTACGGTAGTACTTGTCATTTGCATTGTCACGTAAATAAACAACCAAAGCAGGGGCAATTTATTCAACAGAAAAAACGAAACAACTTACGACAACGATTCCAAAAACCAGAACAGTGCAATGATATATCTTTCTTTAAAATCCTTCATTTTTTTACCTAAGAAATATAAAACTATGCGTTTAAGGTATTTTTTTTATCTTAGCAACACTTTACTAATGTCAACCTATGTTTCCCGCCTGTCAACTTACTTAGCGCGGTTTTCTTATATTGTGGATGTGACTTTGTGTTTGCTTTTCTGTTTCAACTTACTATGACTTAATATTAAACTTTATAAAATTATGTTTTTTCTTCGGAATATTGTTATTTCAATTATAATTCAAATACAAGGATAGTGAAACACGGGCGTTTTATCTTCTTTTACCTCCTTTAGAATAAAGAGTGTCTCAGAAAATTAGACTTATATTTATTAACGAATTCATTTGTTTTGCGTACAGGCATCCTGGAAGCTCACAGTGCACGTCCCCGCAAGATAGCATCTCTAATTGGCATCGAAGGTGGCCACTCCATCGCTAACTCTCTGGGAGTTCTCCGTAGTTATTACCAACTCGGAGTGCGATATATGACACTGACTCACACTTGCAGTACGCCCTGGTGAGTAGAAATTGGAACAGATTACCAACACTCAAAGTAATACCATGGTCTCGATAATGGCATGCCTTCACGATAAGCGAAAGTTACTTTACTTATTTAATCAGATAGTCCAACAACCTCATGTCTGGACATAAAAATCTATTTACTCGTACTTCTATCTTCTTTGTGAACACCGTTTTCAAGTCATGTGAAATACCTTTCACATGTCGGTAATTAAAAAATTGTAAGGAATGAAAGTTTTAGTTCAACTAAACAACCAAAGAACAGTTTAAAACTATACAACGTAGTCTAAAAGCCTTTATAGACATACACTATGGTACCCTTTATTCTTTCGCAGGTTATTATTTCACTGTATAAAATGTTGGGTGTTGGTAGTCATCTTGTTTAATACGTTTGATATTATAGGCGAAACAATTTTAAAAAGTGATTGACTACACCGACTATCGATAAAAAATATGTTTATGTATTTTTGTCGGCAAAGTCGTAAAACAGTTTTATACTTATCCATCATCAATTGCTAAAAACGCACGTAATAAATTATACACGAGTATAAAAATAATTGTAACTAAATTACAATGTTTCTATTATACAGATTAATGCTGATGGCATTTTAAAACGAAAATTTAATTATTCATGTTTAACCATCAATAAACAATTACCAACCCGTAAAAGATACACGCGTTTGCATGTTACATTGTTTATGAATCGTAATTAGTGAATTATTACGGTCAACTATTTTAAATATATTTGAATGAATTCAATTTCTTTTTATGTAAACTGCCTAATCATATGATAACAATCTCCTTTTAAAGAAGAGGCTTATGTCTATTGAAGCTGTTAGTGATGAGGATGATGATGATAATAATAATTTGTGATGACAAAAGTAACGAAAAATTTCTTCAAAAATTAAAGGAGATCTGCAAATCACAGTGTCAATCATACAGATCGGTTTGTTTGGTTCAAATAAATTAATGAAAGAATTTTGTACTTACACCATCGACGTACATGCCTTTCTATATTCGATAATGTCTAATATTCACAGTAACGTAGTCTTAGATTATACATTAAATATTTGTCAACTAAACGATATCACTAAATTAAGCTAACCGAAAAGTGTGCCAAACCTAAACTTCGATTGCGTCGAAAATCAGGGATATTCATAAATATTTCATTGACCCAACTTTTTGGTTACCGAAGTTGAAAGTTATAAATATTCTCTTTCGGTATTGTTCAGTAAGAAGTCCAAGATTTTGTTTTTCTTCCTTTTTATTGCATTTCCGATTTGGAATATAAATAAGAAATATTTGAGTTGACTTTAATACAGCAGCAAATGGAAAGGCTTAATCACTTCTACGATATGAAGTAAATTTTTGCATAGATTAAGTTCGAATTAATTTCGTTCGAAATCCAAATGGATCCATCACAGAAAATTTCGAATTTTCGCTTGATTGATTACGGACGCGTCGTAGCGACAAGTAATCATAAACTACTGGTTAGCACAAATTTAATTGTAACAGTGAAAGGTCTGAGCTGTCTAGAAATCAAGAGAAACATATTTAAAAAAATTCTTATTATATATATTATCATTCTGATCTTGGAAAGTAAAGTTCTGTAGACTATTAAAATATCTACATAGCCATGTAGCTGGTGTATTTTGTTATTTTTAATATTCCTAAATTATTCTACAATTAGTCGATATCCAGTTACTGAAGTACCGCCTCAAATAATTTTAAAACTGTTGGAGAACGAGCAAAATTTACGATTATTTCAATAGGATTTTCACAGGCAGATATGCCAAAGTGAAACAAAAAATCTTCTGTTTTTAAAACGAGTATATTGTTTCTGTCAGTCTAAAAAACATGAAAAAATTGATTTCATAAAATTGATATACTCGTATGTAAATAAAATCTTTTAAAATAATAAACGAAATTGCATTCTTATGGAAAACGGTCGTTACAAATTACATCAATTTTTTTTGCTAATAATTTGTTAACTGAAACACCTCTCTGGTAAAAAAAAAATTCTTCGTAATAAACCACAGATCATCTAAAGTCTTTAGCGTGTTTTACAACGCTAATAAAGTACACAGTACTGTTAGCCGATTCTAGATTTAATACAGCATATTATAGACTAACACAGTTATTAACATTCAGCCTGTGTTGCTTAGATTTTGCTGAACAACTAATATTCTACATATTGCGTACATTTTATTTTGCGTATTTTACGACTTCAATTACTTAAAAAAATTACAAACACTAGTTTAAAAAGTTACAGAAACAGCTTTAATGATGTCAAGATATTTTCAAACACAATTTACAAACAAGTATATCGTTAAAGGTCGAAAATACATGTATTTTATTACAGAATTCAACCATAACTGCAATTGCATATTATTCGTAAGTAATGTGTCCACTATTTCAAAAATTAATAAACGTATATATGAGGTGGGCTATGAATTAGTTAACGTTTGAAAAAATCATATAAAAAAACTGTTTGATATATTATAAAAGTTGTTTATTAACAAGAAAGCTAATTAGTTGGAATTTATTTTTTAAAAATCACATCGTCTAAATGAACACCGTTTCGATGTTTGCACTCTTTTAAGCAAGCACTGAAATTTTCGAATACTCATCGGCAAAGAGACAGTGAGATCATCGTCATCTCTCTAAGTTGACGTTAATTAAATAGTATGCACTTCTCCGGCTTTCTGTTACACATTTTTATCCCTTTATAGGTAATCACTCTCAAAGGTTGCAGGAAGTCTAAATAAAGATATATACTAAACATCAACTGAATTAACTCACCACTTATGCCGCACCTTGGTACCTAAATTAAGGGGTCCCCTTAATATACTTATATACAGACAGAAGAAGTACACTTTAGATTATTTTTATTTTTTATTTTTGTTAGTTAACGTAAAACAGTAAGAAAGTAATTGTAACAGTGGTTGTACAACTTGAAACAATTCTACGGTTTAAGCATTAATATTTATTGCAAGTGAGTACGATTTACAACACAATAATGCAAATTAATTGGTTTGTCATTCTAATGGTCTTTGTTCCAACAGACGTAGTAAGATTATTATTAGTTTAGTTCGTGACACCTCAAAGGGACCTATTCTTAGAGTTGTAATTGAAAGTGATAAGCCAATGATTTAGTATTCAGTGCCTAGTCATTTGAATCTATCGATTTTAGTTTAATTTTCACTTGGATGGCTTTTTGCTTAATTTATATAGTATTTCGGTGATGAGTGCGAATTGAGTGCGAGTTGTAATTATCGTAGTAAGCGTGTGAGCATTATATTGCCACGATGACTGACATGCCTTGTATGTCCCCGAGCGGGCCGTGCAAAAGCATCTCACGAGGCCGCCATAGTGTTAGTCACCATATTGGATTGTCCTCATCCACAGTGAGTATGATGAACACAACTCTTGGATTCTATTCGTGTTCCCATGTGAGAGTAGAGCCACCTTGTCAGGTAAAAATTAGAGACGGGAAACTCGAAATAATGCCCGATTTTGGTGTAGCTGCTAGCACCTGCAACTGAACCAACTCCGCATGTAATGACTCGACGTTCCTGTGAACGCAGTTGGTGACAACAAGGGAGTGGTATAGGTTCTGAGAATTCCCGTACTATCTTACTAACATCCCAGGCGATCAGTGCCCGTAGAAAAGTGAGACAGAGAGTGGCAGTTAGTTTGACTGGTAATAAATCCGAACCCCTAGACGTAGGTGAAAATGCCAGGGGTTATTCTTGATAGTGAGTGAGTCCATTAGGGACTACCCTTTGACAAGTTACCGGTCGCTTTAAGCTGGGCAGCCCCTAGCTAGCAGGGTACTTGTCCGTCTCGGTGCTGGCTTGTTCCTTATGGATGGAGGGAACACTAGTATGCCTGGCTAGGTTAGATGCCTTTAATTATTTCACTTGTGACTAAAAAAAACACTGTGCAAAGATGGTGCAAAGTACATATCTCCTCACACACGCGGCGTTTGGCTTCGAAACGGTACGTCGGAGCGATTGGTTCCAGGATAACATTGCTAATCTTCAACCATTGCTCAACACCAAAAGACATGCAGCAATTCAATACAGCCTTAGCCCCAATATTAAAAAAACGTACACTCTGATTTGGTCGACGGTTGTCCTACAGTATAATATCCATTATTACTTAAACACTCACTGACGCCAAAATTATAATAGCATCCAACTTACCCTGAATTGACAGTAATGAGCGATCTTGATCTCGCGATGGCCTCAACTATTGCTGTCTTCTAAGCTACCTGCCAGCAACTCAAAAACGAAAGCAGCCTAGGCTTGGACAGAATTCTTGCAAAAATATTGAAATTACCTTGCATTGCCTCTTGCAAGTTCTGGGTTGAGAAATATATGCCCCAAGATATGTGTGACTCCAACATTGTAACCCTATACAATGGAAAGAGTGACCGCGGTTATTGCAACCACTAACTTATTCTGACCACTTTTTCTGATAGCAGAAGCACTTACAGTTGGCCGTATTGGGTAGGTTTTAGGTTTTTAGGTACGAAATATTGTAAAAGGTGAACTGAATACAAATTGAGTTTTAAAGTTCACTTTCTTTCTGTTATTGTATATATTCCTCTAAATTATAAATTTCATCAGCTAGTATAAAAGAAGCGGACACACATCAAGTACTGAGTAACATTATTATTCACTCAAAGTGCTCGTTACTCATTGGTTGGCGATACAATATGCCAACGGCACTGACCGCGTCAAAGCCATAAACACATTACAGTAGCCACAATCAACAGGCACCATTTTACGCTTTTATATTAGAGTAGGCAGACTTATTGGGGATGAAGTAATAGCATCAATGTTAATATGATACATATACTCTACGAGTATAACAATAATTTATGCGTAAATAAACTGGTCCACTCACTCATATTTAGCGAAGTTTTGTTGTTTTTGATGTTTCACGAGTTAATATTTTAATATTTTTTTTGGATTTGATAAGTATTATTTTATTTCATATTATTTTTCAGGAATGAATGTCATGTGCCTCTAATATGGAGAGCCACGTATAGCTATTTACATAACCTAATTTTACTTAATTATTACACGAATTATTTAAAGTAATTTTTTTTTCTCAATCCGATTTTTTAGTGAAAATTTGAGCTCCCAACACTAATATCAATGAACGCACCATTGCCATTTGCATTTAAACTTGTACATTGCTAACGTTGGCTTTACAAAATATTTAAGTTTGCGTGTTAATAAAGTTCTACTCTTCATCAAATTGTGATATTCATTATAAGAATTTTTTCAGTTTGTTTTATTCAATTACCAATACTGACTTTGTGAAGCACTGGGTCATTCTATTTGTGGATATTTACAAGTAACGACGATTTTCACTAAAATATATACATAGTTATGTGTTATACAAATAATACTATTTACATATATTTACAAGAAACTTCTTGTTTTATAATAAATTAGAACGAGGATGGGTCACACCGTATGCAATAAATCTTCCGTGAATGTGAACCTTAGTGAGAAACTCGTATGACACTCAACGTACTTCTATGGCTCACAGATTCGTAGAAATACGTTTATTATCATCACACTTTGTCTCTCTCGTTGCTTTAAAAGTTAATCTAGTTTGTTGTTATCTTACTCCATAGCGCCCCGCTTTCAAGCGGTGCCATCCTTCATGTGAAACATTTTGTTCTTTGTAAGTATACTGAAACATTTACTCATTGAATCAAATAAAATTTTGCGTCATATGTGTATTACAGACATACTCGTATTTTGCACGAAACTCGTTTTCTCATTTGATAATTTACGTCACAACTGGCAGCAGCTGTGCAGTGGTTAAGTTTTTGTGTGCGTCACTGCAGCAAAATGCTTCTAAAAGTTGTACTTTAAAGAAGTAAGAGTAAAACAGAAAATTAGCGAATGGTTAGGAATAATTTGTTTACTGACAACAAAATTTGTGCAAATAGTAGAAAAAAGTTAAAAATTATCCGAGAAAATATATTTTGCTGCAGTAATATTTGAAACTAACTTAGTTTATTTTTATAAAATCGTTTTTACCCGAAACCATATACATGAATAGTTAGCTTTTATTGCATATTAAATGTTAGTGAATAGCAAAATTTTTGTGTGTTGTGAATTTTGTAGCGGTAACGGTTTGTGCTTGCGTAGATACAAAAATGGCTTATCGTTGAAGTTTGAAAAAAATACCACTGATAGATCGTAATTTACTTAAACTTGCCCAAAATTTATTGTCGATATATTTGAAAATCACCGATATATTATAATTAAATGATTTCGTAAATCAGAAAAATAACGATTTCGCTAGTAAATTGCAAGTCAATTTCAATTTTCAATCACTAATATTAGGAAATTTATGTCAAAAACTAGAATATGGCACCAGTTTTCTATAGCTATGCGCAAATTAAATTAAAAGGTTACCTAAAAATTACCACATCAAATATAAACTAAACATTGTATCTGGTGTTTCGTACTGAGAAACGCAGCGTTGGTAGTCCCAGTGATCCGATGACCTGGTGAAGGTTGTAGGAAGCGGTTAGGTAAGAAGAGTGGAAGGTTACGGGCGGCACGGAACCGGTTGTTGTGGTTCTCCACAACTTGAGGGAGTCTATGTCTAGTAATGGACGTCTTTTGGCTGAGATGATAACGATGGTGGTCTGGTGTTTTGTACAGTCAAGCAGAATATCAGAATTTAACAAATCTTAAACATTTCAGTTAATTTTGAAAACTACTATCATGTTGTCAACAGTAGTTTCATAGAATTTTATGGATACTTTATAAATATTTAGTTTCCATATTCAATAGATATTAGTATTCAGTAGAGTACAACAATTACAAGTAGAATTCTATATGATATCTGTTTTTCTTTCTTAATATCATTTTTGAGATCTGGGCAAACCCAAAACGTTACCGCTATAATATTTTCAAAAACTTATAAACCACATCACACATATTTGCTGTTAACTAACATTTAATACATAACAAAATTTAACTATTCCTTTGACTCCGGGATGAAAGGGAAATCGTAAAAAAAAAGTATTGCCAATGTATTTTTCTTTTTTCTTAATTGTACAAATTTTGTTATTAGTAAATAAATTACTTCTCACGATGTACCTTACTCTTTATACTCTCACTTCTCTAAATCATAACTTTTATATACATTTTATTGCGGTAATGCACACTAAATCATGAACGTCCAGTACTTTCATAAACTCGACCCATCATGTGTGTAAATCTTTGTGAAACAAAGACTTTTGACATGATTCTCAGTAAAGCACTTGTTACGCGCAACAAATGTCAGTTTCTCAAGCATGGTTCACAATAATAAGCGCAGCGATTAGTCACACAAAAAACATATTTTAACAGTTTTTATTTCCTAGAAAGCCTACAAATCCATCAACAATATTTTTTTATAGAATACGAGTACAATCCCAAATTAGTACTCAGCATAAACTAAAAATTCTTTGAAAATTTATAGCAAAGGGTGGCCTAAGAATTCTTAACAGTTGAATCTAACATCCCGCGCAAACATATTATGGGAGCTCTTCGGAGCGACGCTACAGAAACTTGCTGGCTACAATCGTAACACATGGTTTCAACAAGATGGAGCCACTGGTCACGCATTCAATGAGTCCCTGCTGATGGCCAAAGACATGTTTACGGAAAAGTTGATTTCCAGACGAGGTGACATTCCATTGCCACCCAGAAGCCCTGATCTATCCCCAGCAGACTTATTTTTATGGGTTTATTTGAAGAATCGTGTCTACATTAATAAACCAAATACACTATGTCAACTAAAGAATAAAATCAGCGAAGAGATGTCGGCGATCTCGCGGTCTCTTTGCCGACGAGTATTCAAAAATTTCGGTGCTTGGAAGAGTGCAAACGTCGAATTTAAAAATTTATTGCAACTAATAAGCTTTTGTAAGTTAACACTTTTTATAATATCTCAAATGGTTTTTTTTTCCGATCACTGTAAAGTAAATTGAATATTTTTTCAGTCAATCAAATTATGAAGTCATACTCCAAAAATAAGTTTTGATACTATTGTTTATGTAATGTATCCTCGCCCTTGTCTTGACGAAATACATGTAAATATATGTACACAAATGCTAGTACAAACGACGTCGCATTTGTACTCCCCACACTAAATGCTTCGGTCCCACTCATCCGTCTTGGTGTTAGGGCTGAGGCTGTAAGGGCTTTTGTAATATGCGATGTATTGTCCTTGATATGAGACCGGTATGAGTGTTTCTTTAAGTTGAAAATTTTGAAACACATACTGTATTTGACAATTTATCCATAACAACCCTATTCTTACTAAAATTCCTGTTATTACAGTTATTATTATTAAATTAGTAAATACTAAAAACATGAAACAATTGCACTGTAAACAAATGTAACGAAAGTCACACTTTTACACATTGCTGAAAACTGTTTACCCTTTTATCTTACTTTCTTAACTTCAAATTAAAATGACATATTAGTATACTCTGTTATGAAAATAAGCATGATTCAAAAATTACAAATTTTATACCATTCAACTTTATAACCCTGAAACTTGACTACATATTGCTGCGAAGCATTGTTCATTATTTCTTTGCACAATCAGTGGGCTCAAATCCATTTACACATCTTCTATATTCTCACACGACTTTGCCACAAGTAAATTGCCAAAAGTCCAATTTTGCGTAACAAAAGAAGGTTCACAATTAAAAGTGTCGATCTTGAAAAAAATTCGTTTACAGTTACAAAGTATCTCTTTTTGGGAAAAGCTTGGCCCAAACCTAATTCTCCTTCCAATCTTTCACAAAAAATTGGAAAATGGTTTATTAACTTAAGTTTCCAGCAATTTATAATAAAAAGACGTTAGACTAACAGTCTGCTGAAATGTCGGTACCACTTTTATACATAGCTGTATTCTTTATGAATAAAAAAAATGCGTGATTGAATTACTCCAAATTTCAAATGTTTTTTTCGTCAAAAGAACATTAGTCAATTTAAAATATTTAACTTAGTTTTCATTTATTATTAATAATATAATTGAAAACGGGATTGCGTTTTGTTTGTTTTATGATATGGTAGACGCTATAGTTTTTTTCTTTTTCCTTGAAGTCAGCGCTAATGTTACCTTCATATGTAGATATATCTTAGAAGCTGATGTTTGAAGTTACTTTTAATACACGCACAAGGTTCTTAATAGTACTGTTAATAATAAATAAAAATGTATGTCCTTACCTTAATTCTGCGTACCCATAATTTAACTCGCTGTATAGCAACACTTACTTCTATATATAATATTATAAAAAAAAATGTGTCAATCAAATCCGCTACTGAACATTGTCAGCTAGAATACAGAATTTTGCCTAGTTTGGAAAAAGGACCCAGACCTTTAGTGAAATACTGATAATAAATCCACTATCTATAGATTTTTTTTATTTGATTTATTTTAAAGTTTTAATTTCAATCTCTAAAACGCGCGGTCTATGCTCTTATACTTACATCTGACTGTGTACGTAAAAATTCATGTACCCTGCTAGACCGATATTTAAACTAAGTCTTAGCTTAATGTAATAACTATGGAAATAGTAATTAAAATGAAGTAGTCATAATATTCAATTTAAAAGCTTTACTAGGAGAACCCACATAATATTTCTCAATTATATCCGCATTTGAATAAGCGATGCGTAAACTGTATCGACGTTATCTTCTTGTGCTAAATAAACGCGACTGAAATCAGTATCACAAAGTATTGAAATCCAACAAGTACTTTAGCGGTTTAGATAGTGAACATCATCGCAGTTCGTTCGATCGTACTTTCCGTATTAGATTAGACGCGATGCTACGTTAGAGGCGGTACATTTATTTGCTACGTGAAAATATTTGCTTGATGTATACAACAAACCGTGTTTATAGTAAATCGTGTTTCACGTACTGTTAAGAAAACTTACACGTGATAATATAAAGTGAATATAATTTGTCGATGTAATATAAAAGAAATGCTAGAATGACAATATTCTGAAAATGACAAATTTGACCATAACGATTGTTTTTAACCTACTACACCTCCAAAATTAACTGTACACAATAATAATTCTATATTGTAACTTATTATTGGTAAATTTTGCTAATGAGTAAAAATATATAAGAAAACCTCATTAATATAATCATTTATCATAAAACATACAAAAAATAAAATTTCAAATCTATCTCTTGTACAGTGATCATTAATTTGATGATAATTAATGGCATATGGCCAAAGTATAATTCAATTAATACGGTACTGGCATCTATATCATCAATTTGCTCTCAACTTAACATATCACAGTAAAACTGATAGTATATTCACAGGTCAATTTAGTATGTAAATTTGTTTAAACGGATAGAGATTCGATGAAGAGCTTCACCAGATTTCCAATTAGTACTACCTTAGATATATAAATATATCGGTGAATCTGTTAATGCATAAATGTGTGTAATTTTCCCCTTCTAATTCTTGTTCCATGTAATATATTTTACTTATCTTATGATAATTTATGCAGGTGGTAACATTATCTTTTGAAAATAAATTATCTACTCATTATGAATAGCCAAAAATTTCAAAATAGTCAACGTCCTTTGCAGGGTACACTATCAGCGATCTGGAAGTAATCGGACAAAATGCTTACCCGCACGAATCTTACGGTTGATGTAGAAGGGCGTCATGTCATTGTTTCCATGAAGGAAAGAAAACAAGTTTATTGTTTCCGCTCCAAATTATACAACATACGTAAATATTTATTGTCTCCTTTTAACATCTTGTGAGCAATAAAATGGTATCCAAAAAAGAATCATTTTTAATGGCATCCTGATGTTTTAGGTTTACCGTATGCTTGCATGACGTTTCAGGTTTTATTTTCTCTGTACCAGCATTAGAAATATTCCATAAAATTAGTTAATTAATCACTTTAAAACGACTTGTGCTCTACTGTCGCTTGAAACTTTACGCAATTTGTTTCGCGCAAGCAAAATTACCGTATGGTGTGTGTTCATGAAAATGTTACAATGGCTTCCAATGTCACAAAGCCCCTAGTCTCGCAGCCTGTAAAGTAAAATCGCATCGCAACCCACGTCAATCGATCGACGTATGATTTCACTTAGCTTCCAACCCCTCAAGGCACAAAAACCCTGATTTTACGTGTGTCAAGTCTATTTATATGGATATTTCTCTGGTATGAATGAAATGGCAACTCATTTGGGAGTACCGAATAAAATGGAACTTTGTCAAAAAAGTGTATTGTGTCTGCTCAAAGCGAAAAGGGGAATAAATGAACCGACGATAGCTCAACGCGTAACGACACCAACTCGTGAATTTGAATGTTGAAAAGGTGAAATCGTGTGTCCGATCACTTTTGATATAAATTTAGGTCGGTTGTTACAGAAACTTTGTTTCACGTGGCGTCCCAAATGAGATAACTTTAATGCTGAAACACTCAATTCGTGTCGTTGCTTAAGGCACTGTCTTATTTTAGAAAACAATAAAGGTGCTGTATTTATATTTTATACATTTCTTTTTCATTACTTAAAGTCTTTAAATGTTTAATGAATATTTTTTTTCGTAAAGTTGGTGGATATTTTCTTCAGAAGCCTTAATGGTTATGGATATCTATTTCATGAATTCAATTTTTGATAGAACCAAGTGTAGTTTTAGTCAATTTGATTCGGTATCTCTATTTCTGGAACTTAAAAGAGTTTTAAATGTAAAATTAAGAAACGATAGTTTTAGGGGCTTGTCCTACCCTACCCTGCTCTGTTACTTTTTATGTAGAAGTAAAAATTGTTACAAAGCAAATGGGATCCAATTTCTATATAAAAAGATTTCTATAATTCAATTCGCGTAGGAATTATTTTTAGCACTTCTTTGCCATGTCGTCAATATAAATTTTAAAAAGCCTGAAAACATGTAATTTAAATACGAAAAGTAGCACCTTAGTTTCGAGATTGCCATTTTTTGTATAGTTGTACTATTATATCACTATTGTCTGTGTGTATGATATACTAGAGCATGACAACTGGAACAGATGCAAGAGCAAGAGTGAAAATCTGGTATAGAAGTGTCACATACTAAATTTGACCATAGTGTTGTGTATAAAAAGGTGGGGAAAATATCTTTCAAGTGAAACCAGTGTTCAATGGAGTCTTATTGTCCTCAATCTTGAAAGTAAATATAAACGTGGCAAAGAAAACTATCTAGTTTTGCGTGGTCTTGCTTGGACTACATAAATTATTACACGGATCGAATTGTACTAGCACAAACTTTTCAAAACTATTTTTTACATAAAATTCTACGTCATTTTAGACCAAAGATCCTAGTTAATTATTGCACTATTCTCTTTTCAGTTTTATATAAGAGAATAGCAGCTCTATGTGCAGTAATATTCCATAGATCACAGTAAATTTCTTTAAAAGTAAAATCTTATTAAGTTTCCTTCCCTTCATTGCTTAGGAGAGGTCTATGCCCAGCAATGGACCATTAATAATGATTATGAAGTTTAAAAAATGAAAACTCAAGCGTTACATCAAGTTGACTTTAAATATAGTGTTCTCATACAAATATTACGGACATTATCGTCGTGATTTCATCGTACACAACATTGTAATTACGGTAACTGTTGTTCCGTCTGTCTGTCTACATCACAAGATAGATGTTAACATGACAATTGAGTTATACTCCCTTACGACAAGACGATCTACACGCAGATAGATGAGCACTCTCTCTGATGTGGAAATGGGGATCTACAATGTAGAACGTATTAAAGAGATTGAATGCCTCGCATAAAGTAGGTACTCGTAATTGATAAAGCTTGATTTGATAGACATTTGAGTCTGCATTTTACATCCATAGTTTACAGAAGTTTATTTTTACAACAATTTTATTTTTTAAATATCTGTAAATTTAAGTTTATATCTAAACTCTTAAAAAAGACCAAAACCTAAGATTCTTCAACCGTAACCTTAGACTGACTGACTTTAGTTGCTTAGTTGTATGTTTTATCTTATTTAAAAAAATAGTTTTTCTAATCTTTACGATAGTTTATAACAAGATGATAAATACTACAGTGCAGTATAAAGTTACTTATATCAGCAAACAGTTATAATTTTGTGTATATAGACTCTATGTAAAAATATTATCCTGAACTGCATTTCTTTTGGAATACACGAATTCGTAAGACTTACTGAAATGTGACGCCTCCTTTGCCAACATCTATTAGTCTAACCCAAATTGATTCGAGAACAACTCGCAAACTCCTTCCAATAAATAAAAGAGCAAATGTCGTTGACATCGTTAAGTTAATTTACTACGGTGTAGGAACTGATTCGATATTTATTCGTTTTCAACTGTCAATAGTAATATTTCTATTCGGATTTATGGCTCCCGGGTGAAGATTGAGCGCCTGTAATCTTTCCCCGGCAACGAATATATTTTGTAAGAATGTAGCCACTGTTACTGCGCTTTTATTTCTGAAGAATAACATTGCTATTTTACTGTTAGATTATTTTTCATTTTTTTTTATGAGCAAACTTGTAATTACTAACTTACTAACAATAAAACAAACTTTCATTGATGTATCGAAATTAAATTTTTGTATGTAGATGTTGTTTGGATGACAATACTTTCATTGGACACTTTGGAGTCTTTGTGCTGTTTTTAAAGCGTAAACCTTACAGCATCACTTGGTGTATATTGTCAAGTCACCTTGATTTTCAGGGATCATGCAATTTCTACTGTCGAGCATATCACCTGCACTCAAAAGTTAAATATTGCAATGAATACACATGAGTGAATAAAACCATACCTACAATTTTCATCACAGGAGTACCATTTACGAATGTTATTACCATTAAAACTATAACGTTGCTTTTAACGCCACGTCATCTAAAAAAAGATAATATATATCTGTTGAAAGTCAAAAGAATTGCATCGCAGACACCTCTGCGAAAGTGCTCCTTTCTCGTTACTAAACTACATCACCGGGGCCATTACGGCCCGACACATAGTGCTAAAACCATCGCCATTATTTAGTTAGGGTACCCCACGTAACGCAGTACTTCCGATATGGTTAACTTTTCTTCCGTTATAAAGTGATTTCTGTCTTAAGGTCGATACTTTGTTAGCTACATGTTGCAGCTTAAGCGTAACCAGACCGGAAAAATGAAAAATCTCTCAAAGTTGCAGTAAATTTATGAAATGAAATACATTTCATTTTTGGTTTTCGTTGATTTCTGTCAATATGTTTCAAATGTTCCTCAAATTATTGAGAAGAATTTCAACCGTGAAAAAAAAATACTAGTTAATGGCATTGTATTATAATTCTGCTCTGGCAATCGATAAAGCAGTAAGGCAGAAGAGAAAAGACGGTGTCGAGAAAAGAGAGTACAGTATTTTACAATTTTAACGTCTGTGATGAAACTTTATATTCCATCTTTATGTTCAATACATCAAATTAAAGGGAAAATATATTCTTTTACAATAGATTTATATTGTCTTAAGATTTTTGTTAGGCTTGTCGTAAAACATGAGAATTTTCGTCTTCTTTAACACATTTCTAACTCATTTTAATGTAATTTAAATTTAGGTACGGGGGTAGTAATTATATACACTCTACACTCTTAGTATTTTTTCAAACCGCTATATAATTTACAGAATTATGATTAATAAATATACATTACTACTTCAAACAGCAATAAGGATGCGTCATACTGTCCCTTACCGTTCCTTGGTGAGTGCGAGACCGGAGGTCCATTGATGCAGGGGTGTCAGTTATCGTGGTAACTGTGTGATCCTTACACCGCCACGATGACTGTCATGCTTTTTACGTCCCCAAACGTGGCGTGAAAAAGCATCTCACTAGGCCGCCATAGTGTGGGTCACCATACTGCATTGTCTGCATTTGCAATGAGTATGATGACAGCTCGTGGATTCTATTACAATTAGGCCTATACCAATTTGTCTGACCAGCGTGGTATAGTTACCACGCTTGTTAGACGAATTGGTATAGGGTCTGTTTCAAATATTCCCTATCTTCACATTGACGTTGTTTTGTGATATTTTGTTTTCTGAGTCACCTCTTACAACACATGGGAGGAATAGAGGTAGTGACACTTTGTAGGTACTCTATTAAATAAGCACGTTACTTCTGAATTCGGAAATGTACATACAGAAATACTCAACAAAACTTACATAATATATAATAATATATATAAATATATATATTATTATTATTTAATAAAAACGTTTATATCAACTATACCGTATATGGAGTTTGATATTTTTAACAAAAGGCAACATATTAATTAAGTGTTTGTACGCAGGTGAACACATTTTTAGTGTCGTATCAAAATACTTCATAGTAGTAGTGACAAGTTTTCCTTCATTGCCGAGCTGTGTACAATACAACCGTGTTCGGTGCTTTCGGGATAAAATGTCTACAAAGTATTAATTTTTCAAAAGGAAAAATTCATTAAGGAAATTATATAGAAAGAAACGCTGTACAGAAGTTTGTTTTTGATTTGATCGCTCTTGGCTTAATTTTGATCCAATATAGCGATTTTATAGGTCCGAATTAAGTAGATTTTTTTTAAACAAGTCCCTGTCATTGAATCAAGTCAATTGAATCCCTGTTATAGAAATCATAATGGATTTCCATAATGGGGATTCAATTTGTGATCATTTAACATTATCACACAGTTTGTATAGAAAAATAATACTTCTTTTAGACATTAAAAGAATAACGCTATCTATGTAAATATGTAATACAGGTTTTTATAGAACAGTCATATATTAAATCTAGAAAATAATAAAATAAACTTTACAATGGACATACGTTATGTTAGATTTTTAAAACGAATTAAGTAATGAGGTTAATACTACGTATAAGGGATGTTGACATGAATAAGAAAGTGAATATCTTATCCAAGAGTGTAAACATTTGAAAATTAGTCAAACTGAAGTTTAAATTAACTAGAAACGTATTTAATTTTTTCATTCATAATACTCTATAAAGAATATAAAACAGAATATAAATAATATAAGAATAAAATGACAAAATGCATTTTTAGCTAAACTGTTTTCTACACATAAAGTTCCTAAAATGGAAACGTTTCTTTCTGTGACATCACGATATATATTAAAAAAGTTATTTTAATCAATAAATAATTAAATATATGTTAACGTGATTTGATTTGATATGACTGCCTCGGTGGCGCAGCGGTAGCGTCTGCGGTGCTCAATGTTTGGGATACGATGTTTGAGTCTAACCAATTATTTGTACGACCTACAAGTATTTGTTTCGGAGTTTTATATGTATAATATGTATGTGTTAAGTTAATATGTATTTACAAAAGAAAAGTATATAAGTATTTTATCAGTCGCTCTAGTTATCATAGAACAAGCTATGCTTAGTTTGAAACTAGATGACGTTGTGTGTCAAATGTCAACATTTATTATTATTAATTTTTAATAAATTAATGATTGATCTACATCGATGCAGAGTAGAAAAATGAAACGACCACTACAGTAAGAAGTTTGGAGCTAACTTCGCTCAATGCGGTACCATTATTAGTTTCCAACCCCACATTGCGAAATGAAAGTACAAAATCAATGTTATGCTTATTAACTTGTATACGCCGCGTGTTTTATTGAACCTGTCTGGTTATATGCGATAAATTGAACGTCAATCTAAGCATTGCAGTTCAATAAATCAACGTAGTTTACCATCCAAGTTCTGTATTCTAAATTATATGATACAACATAAATTATTTCAATATAAAAGATGAATTGAAAACACATACACGTAGGTTTTACTTACGTACTAGGGGGATACCTATTGTCGTTAACCGGGTACTATATGGATTAAATTAATTTGTATATTAAAAGAAAAAGTAGAGAAAATCCAATTCATTCTTTTTTTTTTGTTTTCTATCTT
Organism: Hypercompe scribonia; assembly: GCA_949316085.1. Classification (NCBI taxonomy): domain Eukaryota; kingdom Metazoa; phylum Arthropoda; class Insecta; order Lepidoptera; family Erebidae; genus Hypercompe; species Hypercompe scribonia. The sequence goes on along the minus strand of OX438968.1, from coordinate 21,944,277 downwards.
AAGAGCCAAAGTGACTCTACTAATAGAATCCAAGAGTTGTGGTCACCATACTCATTGCAAATGCTCCACGCAGTATGGTGACCCACACTATGGCGACCTTGTGAGATGCTTTCTCACACTACGCTTGGGGACGTAAAAGGCATGACAGTCATCGTGACAGTGTAAGGCTTACACAGTTACCACGATAACTGTCATCTGCATCAAAGGGCCCCCGGTCTCACACTCACCAACGAAACACGACAAGACGGATGCTGACGCGTTAGGTTAGTCTCCTGTGGGAGGGTAGTATTGGCCCGGTCGAACCGGCCTGCTCGTGCTGAAATCAGCGTGGCTCTACTACCTAAAAAGCCGGCCCGCTCATGTTGAAATTAACGTGGCTCTACTACCTATTCAGAATTACTTTAACTATTACTTAGATAATTACTTACAAATTTTCCATTTGATATCGTTAAATTATTTTCAGATATTTTTTTTTTCAGTTTTGTAGGTAAAACTTTAGACACTCAAGATCTTGTTGAAGAAGAAGTAGAGTAACACACTCGAAGACCCTTGACACAGGAAGGAGCTTATTGTAATATTGGAAAATTTTGGACTCAATCAATTATGGTTAATTAGAAACGTGTTATTAAAAAGATATTACTTTGTTTATTACAAATTAAGGGCCAAATGCTTATAGGGCTTTATCTTACATCTATAAATACAAATAAAATTGAAGAGCCTGTCTGTAACTTAAAAAAACTGTGTTTTCTTAAATGTTTGTAGCTCTTTACACGATACTAAAATATAAACTACCTTTTTAAACTTTTGCCCGACTGTTTGTTTGTCCGGGCTAATCACTTCACTAATTTAAATAGAAGTCACTAGGAGATAGAGGCAGTTACTGGGCAATATGCGAGTACACTTTTCATCCCGGATTTCCTACGGGATCTCCAAAGCTTGGAAAGCCACCGTCTCTAAGGCTTTCAACGAAGTCACGGGCACAACTAAATGATATATTTGAAGCTACAATATGTAAATTCGCACAATGTAGGCATGTTAATAAGTTTCTACTTGGCTTGAAAAATGTATGAGTGTACGTATGTATGTAATTACATACTCTTGATGGCTAATATACGATAAATAATGATTTATGGCAGAACAAGCCTAGCTGGTTATCAAAGTTATTGTATTAATTTCGCCCAATCTGTGCCGGCTAACAACGAAACTGATTCCAGACGTGATTCATCATTGTTAAGGAAATGATAGGCATATATCATATCAGGTCAAGCCGCTTTACTGGGGTCAAATATCTGGGGTGTTTTTCTGAACTGTGTGATAGGCGTTAATAACTATATTAACGGTGTTAAAAACAAATATTACTGATTTAAAAAGTATAATTTGATTACAAAACAATTATATTCAGTAATAGTAGAACTTAAACAAATACTATTCGCAAATAATGATGCCGTATAGATACATCACTAAAACGAAATTGCATTCATCACTCGTAGAATGAGCGATAGTCGCAAACAAGGCAGATCAATCATTCGAGACTGAACGATGTGCTCTGGAGCTGTGCTTCATTCATCATTTGCTTATCGGGCAAACGTGTTATAGTCGTATTTCTGATATTCGCAGAATCGTTATATAAATAATTACAAATATACGTGGATAAACTAGAAAGCCCAATACTATATCATTAAGAGTTTAAATATAAAACTGTCAATTAGTTTACAATTTGTGAAATTACCGTTTTATGAAGAAAGTTAATTAACATCAATTTAGAAGTTCATTGAGGTCTCTGCTATAGAAGTATGGAAATGAAAATTGTTAAACTCTTTATAAGAATTCGTTAACTCTTCGATGTTAAAATATTCGATCAGTAAAAAGTTGAAAATAAATAACCTTAAATGTGTTCAAACAAATATATAAAACTGCTGTTAAATCTTATGCGAAAAGTGAAACTAAATTCAATCTATGTATTATTAATAAACAGTATTATCAAAAATATTGAATCAAATCATTCTGAGTTTTGAAATAGACATTAAAAAAAGCTTTCTAAACTCGTGAGAAAGATATAAAAAAAATTATTACGATGGTAGTTAAAATCACACATTAAATAAATTCAATTTTATTTTCACAGTATATTCTAATTTGAGTATCTTGAAAACGTTAGAAGTATTACTTATTTAGGCAAGTATTAATTATTCAGAGTCTTGCCTCGTCGTCGTCATCTATGTGTCGTTTGACGCTGTAACATAAACATAACTTAAAAATGATTGCCAGCTCAAGTATGAATATTTTTCAATTTCACAAACTAAAGAAAAATCTGTGCTATTTTCATCTGCTAAAAACGTTTATTAAATACGACAACTGTTGTTAAATATCCTCTTTTATTAGCAGATTAGCTACATCTGACGATGTTATAATGAGAGCCGCATCAGTGATTAAAATTTTTATCCATACAAAATTTAAAAGTTATTTTACCATCTATCTGTAATACACTTCATATTGTTTATGCATCATAGTCAAGCACAACTCACTCAGCCGTCCATGTATCAGTTTATTTACGACCTGTCCGTGTGTATCCGAGCTCTTCAATTAAGTATATTTTAATAAGGCTCTACTCTATAACGATGCTCGAGTCTTTGAAGACAATATTTTTTAATATTTCTATGTAAATTCACTTGTTTTTTTAACCTTCGATTGTCTTGATGAGTCGATTGTCTTTTATGTGTTTGTTCCTCGATATATCCGTTATGTGTGGACCGATTTTTACAATTATTTTTGTTTTCGAAAGAGTATAGTCCCAAACTAGTCCCATTATCACCACATCAGGATCTTACAATAAAACCCTCGAGAAATTGAGGGAAACCCTTAAATGGTACAACCCCGATGACGTGTTTTAGCTTGTTTCTCTAGTTATACAGATATTGACGTTTAGTAATCAGCTTCTAATGTTGCTGAGTAGTGGACGGAAAGGTTCTTCCGTCGATCTTTAGGAGATAAAGGATATCTCTTTTAGCAATATAATCATGTGATTGATCTGTTTTATTTTTCATGATATTTGTTAGGTGTTTGTGCTGGGTACTGCTACTACTTCAGAGATACGTGCACAACAAAGTACTAAATGAAGTTACAAAACATTTTAATGAAAATGTTTCTAGCACAATTATTTTCAAGGCAAAAGTCTTTCATTTCTAAGTTGATTTCGTAAATTCTTTTTTATTCAGAAGGGCTCGCTTATCATTTCGTAGCCAAGTAATAGGCGTTAAAAAATTGTTACGTTAAGCATTTGCAAGTTCAGTCTGTGGATGGATGACAATTTTTAATATATTATGATCCTAGGCACGGAGGGGTTAAGCTTAAGGCAACACGTTAAGCTATCGCTCCCAGTTTCCATGTGAATAATAGTCACGAGTAATATAAGCCCTAGAAAATCTTTCTATAGAACTTCAATATCACTTAGTATTTGGATTGGTCTGATGGAAGCGGATCTGTATTAAAAAATGAAATTCTGCCATATAGGAGACTTAAAACCCACTCTTGATTCTTTTCAAATATGAAGGAAGACATCACTCCTCATCAGCAGCCTTTAACAGTCCACTACTGACATAGGTCTTTCTTCAGCAAGCAGGTTTTAGCCTACCATATTGATTGGATAAAAAAAGTAATGTCTAAAACAATTCATTTTTAATTTCAAATTTTGTAGTTATTTCATAATTAATATTGCTAGTTCATGCAAATAAAGTAGAATAATTTTTATAACGTATTGAAGTTTGATAACAAACATTGCAGTATGTGGTGTTTAAAATATTAAAATAAAATATAAAGATAAAAAAATAAATCTCTAAATAAAAATATGTTGAACCGATTTCCACCCATTGAAAAATTAAAATAAATACGACACTCAAATAACAGATAATATTACTATCGCTATAGATAATTTGTTTAATGTTTACTTGTTAACAGAAACGAGATCTCTTCAAAGAAAATATAATTCTATACTTAACCAGCTCATTCTAACGTAAGAATGTGGTGTACAGTTATGGTCACTTATAATCATATTATATCCAACTGACTGCATTCTTCACTATACAATGAAATAGCGCAGTGGTATATAACCCGAATTTCATTCTTGCTTAATTAGAAATCGTAGTACCCGCTTGTACACCATACTGGCATTTTGTTTCTCTAGCGTCAACACTAATAATGACCTGGATAACTGAAAATATAAGTTATTTACACGATTTGTAATGTTTAAACAAGTGAGCAAAAGAGATAGGACGTTAGAAAGACAAATTAACATAATGTAGGTGCACTTTATTCCGTCTGTAGTTGTGGCGATTCCACATTATAGCACAAACGAAAATATATAACAGCGCCTTCTAGCGAAGATACATCTTACTACGAAGTATGAACGAAACGTATGAATGTAATGAACTACAACGCAACTACTAATCCTGTATCGCGATATAGAGATTCGCGTGGCAATTAGCATTTATACAACATCCCAACATCAACTGTTGGGCCGTGGCCCGCCAGGCATGACCACCTCGCCTGGTCGGAGGATCCTCCCTTTGTGTCGGAGGGATATGATACACGTCCCTCTACATAGTCTTTTTATATGAGTATTGCTGGTTAGAGAGGTATATTTAAAAAAACTGGACAGCAGTAACACAATCATTTGCGAGCACTAATCCGTGTTCATCAAGTTTTTAATGAACTTAGTTAAGATGAAGTAATAGACAATAAATTTTTATTATGTTTTGATTTTATCTCCATTCTTAATATTGTTTCCTAGACACAATGTACTAAAATTAAACCTACCTGTAAATGAACATTTAAAGATTGGACCAGTAGAAATGTACTATAGAACCCAACATTTATATTTAAAAGAGCCTAGTTTCATGAATGCCGACAGCCAAAGCACAGCGAAGTAACAAAAGCGAACGCATGTATCTTTTCTTTGTTTTCTTTTGTGCGTCATTTATTCCTTCTTTCAGGGCCGACTCAGCGAACGATCCGCCGGCCGTCAATGGCCTGACCGAATTTGGAGAGGTAAGCGGAATTCAACCTTATTGTTTACGAAATAAATGCTCTGCGAATTCTATTTCTTAAAGATATGTATGTCGATTTGTTGTATTCAGTTTAGAATGCCTTGTTTGTTAAAAGGAATTGTATGCCGTAGTAATAAACATAGTTAATGTATATAAGGGTTTCGGTTTAATGCAAAATCTATTGAAAACTACTGGACATGAAACTTTGTATGGCTGACAAATGTATATTATATGAAAAGGTTATTTACGGCATCATATACGCCAGTCGGATATATATAGTATGTGCAATATAAGAAATGAGATACAGTGTAATCATTAAATTCTTGAAATATTTCTTTAAAGTACATACATATGTGTATTATATTATGATAAGCGAAGATTTATAATCGTATCGAGTATCGAAAGTTTATCGAGCGATAGTAAAGGATCTTGATCCAGAATAAAAATAATTTTCCCGTGTTGAAACATAGGAAAATAAGTCATACGCAAGCGAAGCCGATAAATGTAGTGATTTATAAGATTCCTATTAGTAAACATAGAGATAAGTAAGGTAAGTTTAAGGGTCGTTAAATACGACGTTATATTAAACGTAAAGCATTTGCCTCCAATACATTACTGTTTCAGTTTAAACTAACACCGAGACTACCCTTTGTTTCGAAACTAAACCAATAATTTGTAAATGCTGCGGATTGTGATAAACCGAGTTTAAATAGGCATTATAATACCTCGTAGTTCAGAATTTCTATCTGTTTGTGCAGTGCGTTAACTCTGCAAGTTGAATAGCGAAGACAATGAATAGTTTTGAAACAGTTATTTCAATGCCACCACTGTAGCTGCAATAACAGCTTTGAAATACGGTAAATTTAGGCAATAAAAAATGTAAAATTACCATAACTCTAAAGTACTGTCACTAATTAAAAAAAAGACCTGGCAATTCTCGAAAGGTTAACTAGTTTTTCTTAATTTTAGTTATGAATATTCTCGATCAAGAAAAAAGTTAAATCGAATTTAGTCCATCGGATCAGGTGTTATCATGCTATAGACACGCTACACCCAGACTGCGGAACAGCAATTTGTGGATCACATAAAGCGTTGTCCTATGTGGAATTAAAACCTACAACACTCAGCGCAGTATTGAGCCTCGTGACCACTACTTTAACCACTACTACACCCGTGTAGGTAGTCTGTATTGTTATAACATTATGATATTTTTAAACCGTTGTTCGGTTCTTCCTTCCTATATAAATCTGTTACTCTCTACCAGCGCATTTGTTTTCCTCCCACTATGATCCTGGTTCCTTTAAGCGGGGAGTGAAAAAGCATCTCATTAAGCGACCTTAGTGAATCATCTGCATCCACAATAAGAGTGGCGAGAGTAGTAACTCTTGGATTCTATTCATGCTTTCCACCAGGCAGAGTAGAGTCACTTTGGCAGGTCAAGAATAAAAAAAAACTGATTGACTGTTAAAAACACATTTTCATTATTTTGGCAGCCTTGGGCAATTGTTCATGTAATTATTTGGAAAGACTATATAAAATGACTATGTACATAAACTTTTAAAAGAAGTTTTATATAGCGTTAACTGTATCCAAAGACGGTAATTTCTTTATAAATTAATGAAACATTTAAGCCACTTGCTTAAAATTTCCCACTTACACCAAAACGTTTGCAATAAACCTCCGGGAATTGAAACACAATCAGCCTCTCAACTCCGCATCTAATTTGCAAGTTATTAAATTGTGTCTGAGGGGGTGTTTCGCCTAGAGTATTTGATTTGTATATTTTTGTACCTTTATCTAATAACGGTGGTTTATTTTTAGAGATAGCCAACAATTATACTACTGTATATTAGACCTCTCATTGAACGCCCATCCATTTGATTGTGCGGTTTTTTGTAACGAGAGAGATCTATGGTCATCAGTGGACTGCGATAACCTGATGATAATGATATTAATACTGCTAGAAACTATTAATTTCAATAATAATAACCGTGACGTCGTATTTACCTAAACTAGTATTTGATGGCTGTAATTAAAGTTATAGTATTCGTCTTGTCCCACGGTCCCAATTTGGTACACCATCTTTTAGACTAACAAATACCGTGACGTTATCGATATAGCTCGTCGTTATAATGAATATTAACTTTTTATTAAGTGCTTAAGCGTAGGTTTGTCCATATACTTTATAAAAAAAATAAGAATTTTCAGGTTGGTCCGTTTCATCCTACTGAATCTCATCCCACTAGGTTATTTTTTCAACTCATCCCAGATTTTATTTCACACTCATCCCAGGACAATTTCATTTTTCTGTTCTTAACTGATCACATTATGTTTAATCTGTTACGCTTAACTCATCTTATGATAATTATCACATAAGAACACGTTTGATCACCGCTTGTAAACAAAAGGTTATTGACTCTTAAATACATATCTCAATCAATATAGAAGCAAGTAAGAACTATGATCTTAACCCCCAAAACTTGTAATCGAACTGTGTAATTGAAGCGTGAACACTTGAACGTGTGTCCTACATACAAATTATATCCGTTTTAAGGTAAAACACATATTAAAATAGACATTTGTAGAGTACTATACTTTTGTTACCTTATTAAATAATAGAATTGGTTGTGTTCATGCTTGTGGAATCCGTACTTTTTAGTACTCGTTGCGATAGGATGCCTTAAGAATAGAAATAGGGACAAGTTAAGTACAAAAAAATATTTTATAGGCGGGACGAGAACGGAATAAACATTTGGGATAAAGACGGAACAACCAAATTTTCAATGCAACATAATTGTATAAATCGAGACTTGTTTATTTACCAACGTTTCAGCCGAAAGCGATGAGTTTCGTAAGTTTCAGTGACAGTAACAAGGCATGTGCTTGTATACTATTGTATTGTAGATGTATGCTAATGTTCTCTGTTGTAACTACGAGAGAGTTGTTAGTGAGAGAATAATGGTCTTGCTGATGCTTCGAACACCAAAATATTTGGATACTTATCCAAATTAACACTGTTAAGGTACGCTGTCTAATTCAAGATTAAATGTTATTTCCGAGTAATGCTGGATTCATTAAAGTTATAGAAAAAAGAAAAAACAAAGAAAATCGACTTCAAACGGAAAAAAAAATCTGAAACAATAATGCACTAAAAAGCAAAAGAAATAATTAGGCATTCTTGTATTTACAATTTTTATTACTTTTTGTCGATATCATCCAAAGTAGGTAAACATTACAAAAGTTAGTAACCTACTACAAAATTTCGCACACAAACGAACCACGGAGCGCGGGTGGGTCGAATTGCACGGGCAGTTGGAAGGAATATGTAGTCGTGTATCTATGTCATTCATTTCATAATTCACATATTATCGTATTTACTTGGCGGAAACAGACTCCAAAATTAACCAACGTTGTAGACTACATAATTATTATTATACGTAATTATTTTTTTTACTTTTAAGTGCATTATTTGTTTTAGAATAATTTGTGTTTGAAATCTGTTTTTTTGTTATTATTTTTTTATTTCTTGAATTTTATCGAATCTTTAATTTGGTAAATCACTTAATTTGTGTGAATATGGGACAAAGCTGTTGAAAAGAGACAAACGAATAAAAAAAGCACCACCTTTCTACAGAGCGAGCTTACTATAAAGTACAGTCGCAATGTTTTGTTTTATGCATGAAACCTGGTGTCCAATCACTGTCAGATCAAAATTTGTTGCGTACTTTGTTAAGTACGCAACAAATTTTGTTAATATAGTTGCATGAAATCATATAGTGAAGATCTTAATTGGAACATCAAAAAATTAGAGAGATTTAGCAATAAAATTTTTATATCAGCACCTTTGCAAAAAGTTTTATTTTTTCACTTATGATATATTTTACATATTTATTTAATGATTCCTAAAGCGCTGTTTCACCATAGAGTAGTTCACGATATACTGAACACATCATAACTCGTTTAAAGTATAACAGACGTGGTGTTTTATTATGTCATCATCATCATACATCACCAAAATAGAAAGTCATCGACTCAAAATACTATGATAATCTTCTAAATCACCGTATACAAGTTTTTTCTTCATTTTACATTGCCAAGTGAAAAATAGAAAACAACACTAATGTAGCCGAAGCCAGTTAAATATGCGTTATTATAGAGAACTTAAAAACTACTCTTCAGATCTCATTCAAATTTAAATGGGATCACATGACAATCACCTGCTTTCAAATATAAAAAGAATCACTAAAATTGGCTACGAAATTAAACACAAAAAAGAAAACATTTAGTAAAAAATATGACCAAAAACAATAATATTAAGAAAAAAGATTCTGAAACTGTTACTTCACTAGTAAGCTAACTTCGATAGTCTACATCCGTATTATATCAAGATAAAGTGTAACATACAGTAAAGTGTAAGTGCTGTCACACGATATTATGTTTCAATAGAGATTACTCTTGCATGAGCTTATTTCATATTCTTACTCCAAATATTTGTTGACAATCTGAACAAACACAAGTGACGTACCAGTGACGTACCTTGACAGTGTTCTATAAAGAAATCATGAAAATAATAATAATAGAATCTGTCAGTGTCATATCACAGCAAAGAATATCTAAATTTTTCTTAATTTAAAAGACTTCTTGATCTAACACTGTAATAAATGTACTTTCCATATGTTTAAAAGAGTTTTTATTTTATTGTTACTCTTGCATTGGCGTTTAGAGTTATCACTGCATATCACGAGCAGCACCAGGTTTTTATTTATATAATATAATAAAATATTTTAACAGATCTAAATTATTTTAGATCTATGGATCGTTTTTGTACAATTACGTATCACAAATACAAAAAATCAGCCAATCTATCGCTTCAATTTTTTTTTTCAATTTCAATAAAAGATACAAAATTCTGACCAGACAACACGTTAACACTAGAAATCTAATATAATGAAAATAAAAAGAAAATCATATGCATTTTATGTCAAATATGAATTCACAAAAATCAAAATAAACTGTACGAATGACGAGTGGTTTAAGCGATCACCTTGCCACCTTCTACTGTGCTAAAAACATAAACATAATTATGGATTATCCTAGTGACGCTATTCGCCGTACGTAACTTAAAAAATAAGTGTGGTCTGACAAAGACTAAAGCTATTTTTTATGTTTAAAGCGACAAACGGAACCCTTTACCGAATACGTTTAGCACACGCCGAAGTACTCTGTGTGCTAGCTGCTAGTGGCACAATACCTGTACGATTTTTTGTAACCTATGATACAATCAGTACATTTGTGCGTATTAAGCGCAAGACGTATTGCAAATTATCCAAAGACACCGCAATACCTTTTGCCATTGTCGAAATCATGACCAAAAAATAATTGCAAACGTACCTAAATAATTAACACTTTATATATGTAATTACATGAAACCACCATAAACATTTTAAATAACTGCATATAACTGTACTAAATTATTAAATAAAGTAGCCTCGGAACAGGTGAATTCAAGTAGGAGTGTAGCGTAGTTGATCACTCTCGCGGTACGGCTGACGCTGTAGCCATCTTCAACTATCCGATATTATACTAATGTGTATATGGCAACACATCACACGGCGCCTGGCGCGCACGCATACACTCAAACAGGTAGCGCCACATTTCTATGAAGATAACTTACTTTTCTTTGAGTAATATAATAATATTCTGTAAGCGTATTCAGACTCTAACGGGTATAAGCGTTCCTACGCCATGTAATTAAGTTTGCTCGACAAAGTGGTAAACGCATTTGCTTTTGTAATATGAACATACACATTTTTATCCTTATTTCTTTGTACCGCAAGATAATTATTAAATAGGTAAACAAGCTTATATTTATTTATATAAGTTATATATTATATCTATACTAATCATTGTTCCGGTAGTCGTATCTGCTTACGGCCAAGAACCACGACCAACACTTTGAGTGGCTCACGTTAGGAAGCTGAATCAAAGATCTGATGCAAAAGGCAGTCATTGATACGGCCCGTATATTGAAGAGGTTACTGTCTTTGGAGCCTTAACCACCGATGTTTTGGTCCCTGTACCCGAAGTCGGTGATGTACTGTTTTAATATTTTTAATTAAGTGTTTTTATTTTCCTTTTTTATGTATTTAAAAATGTAATTAATATGTTTATAATTGTAATAAAGCGAATGTTTAATGTTTTCATTAAATGTTTAGAATAATAATACTATTTTAAAACCGAAAAGAACATCTCAAGAACTGTTGGTTTCAATGCAATTTGTTTTAGTATTAGATAAACTATTTGATAAACTATATAACATCGCGTTACGAACAAATAACAGCTGAGCATCAATGAAAAATGTTATGAAAACGGAGTAAATTTATTCTTTTTGGGCGAGTTAGATCAAATTGTGCTAGTCTGCAAGTGTAACATAAAACTGAAACTCAGATTTTAAAATAAGCGTTGATGGAGTTGTTTAAAAAGGTGAATACAGTATAATACAGCTGAATGCTAACAATTCACGGCGAATGTCTCAATTTATACCGTCGTATCTCCAAACTCGAAGATTTTGGGGTTACTTTTTATTGTTATAGCAAGTCGTTAAAGTAATTGAAAGTAACTATTGCTTTCGTTTGTAATAGAAGTAAAATAGAGTAACAGATTGTTTCTAACAACGTGTTGATCGTTCTGTATAATGCATTACTAAACATAAAATTAATAGTTACCTATTATGTTACTAATTTCGTCAATCATCAAATTAACTTTGGCACCTATATATATGAAGAGATGGAAGTATTTTTGTTACAGGTCGAAAAGTCATGCATTCAATCATTATACATACACACATACGTACGTTTATTTGTATTTTTCTGAACAAAATAAAGAACACACTTTTTCTACGAATACACATGGATTCTTGGCAAAATGGTCAGATAATTTATGAGTGAACCTCTTTCTCGGTAAAATTCTGCTTGTTATCTCATTTTTTATATATAATTAAATAAATGTGTGTTAGAGGTTATTCAGAACAAGTTAACGTTTCAGATGAATTTACTCAATATGAAAGAGAACGAGAATGGACGAAAATACAAATTCATATTGTTTAACTTTTGGATATGTAGATAGAATTACTTCATCATCAATCACCACCCTAAAAAAATCCAATGATAGACATACGTCTCTCCTGAAAAAGGAGAATGAAACCTGACTCTAATAAAAGAAATTTAAAGATAATACAATAATTTTATAAATATAAGGCATTTTTTTCGTTTTCATGCTATACGTTTTGTCTCTATTCACCTCTAAATTCAAAATCAAATATAACTAGTAATGAAACTATACCGTGTAAAATAATTGTAAACTTTCAAAACTATTTCGAATTAAAGTTGAAAAGAACAGGTTTAAATAATTGTTCCACTTCACATTTGTGACTCGATTGCATTTTAGCGAGAACGCAATAAGTACTTAACGTGAGTATTGTGAATAAGGTATTTATTTATTCAGTAACAGTGAACGTCCTTCTGCAAATTTTTATGAGGGATAATTATTACTTTCTTTAATAGTCATTGATGGCCAAGAACTTTTAAAAAGGTAAAATTAAATAATCATCTTCAAAAGGGCAAGTGATTACTATGTCTCCATGTCAGAGAGTAAAAAATATAATTGATTTAAAAAAATCTATGAATTCCGTTTCTTTACTAGTTACTGTTGAATATTTCTATTATTTTCACTATTTGACGGTAATCTTGGAACAAAACTTTACGACTATCTTACGGTCTAGTTTGGCTCATCATCAACATCATCAACAGCCTTTTACAGTCCACTGCTGGACATAGGCAGAGGCCTAAGCCTAAGGAGTAAGGAATAGGGTTTGTTTCAAGTTTTCCTTCTCTTTGTAATGATGTTGTCTTGCATACTTTGTTCCCTTAGTCGCCTTTTACGACACCCACGGGATGGGTGGGGACACGGGAGTGGTAACACTATGTATTTGACATTGACTCATACTACGCAAAGTATGAAACAATTTGTAAAAGTATTCGACACCAATATCTAGCCAAGCATTTGTAGATGTTGCCAAAGCTCTATAATTGTTACTAAATTATAGAATCTCCTCTCCAGAAGCTTCCAAAATTACCAAGCTTGTAGCCTGTTATTATTCTAAATATGCTTTGCATACCCTTGTTGAGTATTTCAGCTCATTATACAATTGAACCTTGAGGAATAGTATACATCTACACAGGTCTGGAACCTGTGAGACTAAATTTTTGTTTGCTTAGCACAAACAAACATTTACTTACTTACTATAGTTCATAATGAATTTAAATTACTTTTCGTACTGAAATATAAGTTTTTAAACTTTGTTATTTTGTTTGGTTTGTTTCAAATACTTCACTTTAAACATTATAATTGATAGATACAAAACAAATGACTGCATAGTTACATTATAATAAAAGTAATTTTAAGAAATTAAGATTGTATCAAAGTTACATGATTACTATTTACTGAAATTCGGAGGATTGCATGCTTATTTGTTAAATAAGACATCTCAACCTAAACTATGTTAAATTTACATGGTATTATAGAACAGTAAAATTAGGCAAACTAAATTAGATTAAATTATAGATAAGGAATTAGTTCACAATCGGTGATGGTTATACATATGAGGATTTTAAGGCGATCTAATAACGGCAATTACCACCAGCATAGACAATAAAAAAATATAAAAATATAAATTACTAAAAATAATTTGAACATACAGTTTCGTGTCCAGTTAGTAAATTATTAAATATCTGAACTGTGTATTTAAATAGAGCAGTCACACTTAAAACACATTTTTATGTAATGTAACAACATACAGCGAATAACATTTAAATGAATTATATTTAGATCTCAACCTTGGCGAAGATCAATTGAAATCAATGGATTACAATTGTTTCTCTTTTGTTAACAGAAAGTGGTCCGTGAAATGAACCGCCTCGGTATGGTGGTGGACTTGTCCCATGTTTCTGACAATACAACTAGAGCCGCTATCAGAATCTCCAAGGCACCCGTCATCTTTAGTCACTCTTCTGTCTACAGCCTCTGCAACCATAAAAGAAATGTCCCTGACGACATCATTCAATCTCTGGTAAGTAGGAAAATATTTAATTTTATAACGTTAGCTAATTTCACAGAGTCAATCTCTAAAGACATTAGTATAATAATCCAAAAATAATTGAATACTACCTGTTTCTTTTTTAAATTGATTTTCTGATTCATGTCAATATCCTCTATTACTCTCTCCTTTATTGATCGCAAAAGTATGAGTTAACACATACATATCGATATATATAAAGTTGAGGCAGCTTTATGTAAGCTATTGACGGAATAACTGGTATGAATTTTCACGCTGTGTAGTTTCTACATCTAATCACTTATTACCAATCTATATACAGATCCTATACGAGTTTTTATACAGAATTTATGAGGTTTAATATGTTTGTTTCTTAATCAGGATGAAATTTGACACAGAGATGAAATAGACTGTGTTTTTATTGAGCAAAAAATTCTAGATAAAATACATATAACAACAAGAGTGTCACCGCGGATTAGAGCTAGCTGAAAATAAATAATAATCTAGTACAGCCTCGCAATTTTATCGGTGTAGAACTTCTATGATGTATCTTCAAAACCTTTGGTTAATAATTTTCATTGTCATTTCATTTGGTCAATATTTACAACCAAAAGAGTATGAAATAAAATGGTAGACAGACGATCCAAGGTTTGGGCTATAAACAGAATTCGTGAATTTGCCCAACCAAGTGCCGAGTCATCAAAAGGGGGTGATTGTCAAGATGGGATTCCCTTTCTGTAGATTGTTGGTGCTTAAAAGTCTCGGTCTTGCTCCAGTGGTTCCAAAATTACATCAACTAAAGTGAGTTTGTATCTTTGACCTAGAAATTTCCGAAATGAAATACTTTCTTGATCAATTGTTCTCTTATAAATTTTTTACCGCATAGTTAAACATTTTTAGCATGTTTTTACAATATTAATATAAAAAACATCAATGTTTAGCTTTTTTTAGCCATTTAACTCATTATCAAATCAAAAAACTTTTTACGGGATGAATTAGTAAACAATCTTTATTAATATCAAAAAATATAGACACAGTTTATCGGTTAGACGAAGTAATTACCACTCTCTACGGAATGTTATTAAGAATTTATAAACATTATAGAACCAAGTTTTTGACCCCCATATGGAAATATGTTTTGGGCTGAAAGCACACTGTGAAGGAACGCTAAACACGTATTAGTAATGGGTATAATATTGCCTTGACCTAGTTATTAGCAGTGAACACAGCCACCTTTTATATTTTAACAAACAAAACACTGTGAACCATAGATTAGATTACAATGACTGCGATGAAATAAATTATAATCATTTAATTTTTTAATTGGAAAAGCTCATCGGCCATTCAATTTCAATAAACATAAATTTACCAGGACAATGGAATGTATTTTGTACAGGGACAACGTTGGTCACGATAATATTGAGTATAGTATTCAATGTTTTGAAAAGGCTTGACATATAAGTCTGAAACTTCGTTACTCTAAACTTATTTCATGTTAGCACACATTTAATAATTATGTATTTTGTAACATGATATATGAAGTAAATACTACAAAGATATTAGCAATGTGCAGTTTATGTATGTCCATTATGCATAGAATTGGTACACTGGTTAGACCGAGCCTCAGGGGCTTGCATAAATCAATGATAGTAGTACCTTTAATGCTACCAGCTATTTGTTAAACTGATGTCAAAGGCTCACATGTAGTAAAACTATAGAATTATGAAATAAATGTGTGTTACTTGCATTGACAATAAAATACCTTGGACCCTAAAATATTTGGTATTGCAACAAAAAACTTCTTAACAAATACCTTTCTAACCTTAAAGGTTCATCGGTAACTCTGTAAAACGACATTTAACGTACCCGAAGTTTACTTACGAAGTTTACTACCAAACTTAAAATTTATACTTTGTAAGCTTTCGTATACATTCAGATTGATATAAAGTAATAGCGGGTTAGGATCCCTATCGGTCGCTAGACAATTGATTAGAAGGAATCGCCCAAAATCAACTTTGAGATATATCGGATGATTATACGGTCCTATCAATTTTGATCCGATTAGGAGAACCATTTGATTTAACTATATCACTGAGCTCAACCTCTTTGGCGACCTATGAAACAAGAGCTCGGCAATCGGTGACGATATTATTACCTTGTTAAACAAACCCTTAGTCGATGGTATCACAGTGATTAATTTACTCAACTGTTTATCGTATCGTATAATATGATAACGTTTGTTATATTTCGTAACATGTTGTTTTTATTACAGAAAGAAAACGGTGGCCTCATCATGGTGAACTTTTTCCCGGAATTTGTAAAGTGTGCTCCAAATGCAACCATTTCTGACGTGGCTGGTAAGTACTAACCGACAAATTGCTTGTTTCAATAATTATCACACACTTTACGTCAGACTTATAATAATTTCCTACATTTGATACCACAACCTATTGATATAGCAATGTGAAAGAATAACTTTCAAAATATTATTCAATTGACTTGTTAGTGCGCAGATCAACAGTTTTCTTATTTGAGGAAAACAAATAGGAAGCTGTAGAGACGAGTAACGAGTTTAAAACTGAAGCAAGTAGGTTTAAATCTATATACATATATGTTCGAAATTACTACTCTATCATGTTTAGATTTAGGTTCAAGAATACCTTAATGATGAAAACCTAGCAGTTGACAGCCGTATAAAATAATGTAAAAAAGAAAAAATCCTATTAAAGTAAAATAATCCTAAAATAAATTATGTTGCATCTATGTAGCGCGCATGTGAGAATAGTATTAAAGTATATATAATTATAAATACTTATTGATAAGCTAGTTTTGGCACAACCACTTCACCGTCTCTCTTACTCCACCGTACCCGACAAGGTCCATACGTACTGGCAAAACATAATGTCTCTATAACGATATGGTGTGAAATAAAGTATTGAGGTTTAAGTACTAAGTATTGAGTATTGAGATTATTCAGGTAACATTTCAGAATAGCAGTAGTAGCATAAATGGAATTTATTTCACGAGAACTCTTTATTTTTTCTTATTGTCTAATCAAATATTAATATACTATCATTAAAGCGCAAAACGTAATTGTTTTCACATCCCTACTCAAAGACCTTTATGGATCAACAAAGATCTTTAATATTCTTGTTTTAAACATTTAAATTACAATATACCGTCATGAAAAATGTAATGCTTCTATCATTTACATGTTCAAATCATTTTAGCAGTTCAATACAAAATTACAACACAGCACTTTGTAAAGCTGCTCCAAATTTGGAAATAAACCTTGATATACATAGAATATAGATGGACGTAGGGGTCTGCCGGTGGGCATGGCGTTTGAATGTCCTACGTTCTCAAAATCTGTAATCCCAAATAAGCGATGGCCGCAGTAATCTCGTTTGACGTCACAGTAACGTGTATGGCAATTTGGTTATTTCGCATTTAGGTTGCTTGATAAGCGTTACTAAACTTGAATGTAATATCTCTAGAAAAGTTACTCCTATGGAAATCAATCTGCTTTCTTTTTGACTAACATAAAATCCAATCTGGTTAAATTGAAGCCGGAAGCCTGGTATCACTAATTATTTGTTATTCAGTAGCCTACATGAAACGGTATACCGTGAGCGGTCTAACTATCAATGCGTTCCTCCTTCGTCTAGGCATTCATAGTTAGATTTTTAAACTATTGCATAGCTTTTATCGCAGGCTTCGAGCACGGCGACCGAATCAAGAAATTCCGTAACGAAAATAAACCTAACACACCCACTCCGATCGGCACAGTGGTCCGGTGTTGAAAGCCGTGCATTGTCTAACGTCGACAGTTCGGCAGACTTCGGCACGGTGTTAGTGTGCGTGCGATTAGACATATGCATGTAGACTGTACGAAACTCGCACGGATCGAGACGAACTGCTCCGAAATATTGTAATTGCATAAGTTGATAAAAATGCTATGCAATAGTTTTACCACGGCAGACCCCCAGTGCCACATATATATTTTTTTTATATTATAATAATAATTCATGACAGTTTTATATCTTTTTAAATATTTCAGTACCTCTTATATACTTCTTGAACAGAACAAGTCTTCTGGTATTTAAATATTTACCAAATAGACATGCTATGAAAGAGTATCAACTGTTCAGAGGTGAACTTAACAGAAATAATGAACTCTTACAGATGAGACAGGCTCTGATGTTTTAATCTAGTATTAGTAAAGTGGGACATTATAATGCAATACGATACGTGTGAAAAAAAATGTAAATGATAGTATTTTAAAAAGAAATGGTTTTTGAACATTATTGATTGCTTCAATCAAATTATTGTACACAGTGGACTGTGATAGGCTTATAATGATAACAGTGATTGTACACAGAATATGTGTGTTTTATACTTAAGGCACCGTCAAAAAACAAAACAATATTTTGCTTCAAATATTTTCCTGCCAAACCTTTTTCTTAAATGAAGTTGGAGTCGACTTTTAAATCTACTAGGTCTACTTTTCAGTAAGTCTCTTTACGCAAAACGACTGCCGTCAAACCTCAAAGTGCTATGCGATATGGCAATTTTGTAGAAAGATTATTAATACACGGTTACCATAGACCTACGAACCTCTTCTGAAAACAGCTTATTAGCATCAACAAGTGGGTAAATAGATTGCCATTTACTCACTTGTAGTTGCATATGAAAATAAAATATGATTACTTACAATTGGCTGTGATTTTATCCCGTCTTCTATTATTCTCTTATTACATTAATATACAAATTAATTAGATTTATAAATACAAAAGAAAAACAAAAAAAAAATCCGAATTTAAAAAACTGCCTAATGTATCCTTTGATCCAGCCTTCTAACGTAAGTCTCTTAAGGTGTTTCTTGGGCTCTTGCATATCAAACACCTTATTACTATCAGAACAATGATCACCGTATTACACATATCGACCATCTCGTAAGATAATCCAAGTATTTCATTTGTTTTTATTTTTTAACTTGCACGAGATTCCTGTCATGAGAAAGTGCGATATCGACAATCATTGCACGGTGCTCTAATCAGTTTATCACCATGTATGGATCAATGGAGAACAACGCTTCGCTAACCACATTCGCCCATACACGACATCAGCAAAGTGGACAGAGCTGTATCAACTTCATATATGTAACTATACTTTCAAAAGTGATGTGGAGCCGGGCCTTCTTATAATCTATCCAATACGTCGATAGGCTCTTACGATTCGATTACTCTTCCAGTCTATCCAATACGTCTGCATGCATTCACAATGAATATGACGACCATCACTCTTGGATACTATACCACGGGTCCTACTTCTACATCTAGTCTAAGAAGTGGAAACTATTTAGAAATTATTAATGTTAGCACTATTATTAATAATTTTCATAATTTACTACTGAGTAGTGCTGAAAGTAATTCAAATATTTTTCATATTCTCTAACGTTTTAATACCAATATTTAAACTGAAATTAAGTTAATATTAAGTCTGTATCGTCTTAAAAACTATACCCTTTGATGTAACTCTTCAAAGTATAACATTTAATTCACTTAAACTTCAGTTCAATATTTCAAAGTCTACAGCCGACTGAAACAAATTCTTAATTTACACTTCTCAACACTCTTAATACACAACAACAGAATTTGCAAGATTTACTGTATTATCATACAATATTTTGAAATTATATTTTGTTTCTCAACTCATTATTCAAACTTCTAGACTATTTGCTTAGGTCCATTTTGTTTAAATGCCAAAGTTATTCCAATCTACGAAAAATACATTCAATTTTATATTTGTTTTTGAAACTTATTACGGGAAGTAACCACATAAGGGAAATCGATATTTTGATATAGTATTTCATGTTCAGTATATTTTTAATCCGAAATAATATTAGAAAATATCAAGGTACACATTTTCAGTCGGCCTGCATATGGATTGTCTATGTCCAGCAGTGGACTGCGATAGACTGGTGATAATGATAATGACATTTTCATATACAAAAATGTACCAAAGACATAATAAAACTTCAGTGTTCAAAACTTATTAGGAGGATGATTTGCGAACAATCATGTAGTCATAGATTAAGAATACAATTCAATTAAAAAAAAAACAATGAAACAATGCATCCTTATTTTGCAATATGCGAGATAACTATATTTTAAAAGTCTATTTCATCAGTTTTAGTCTCATATTTTTCAACACCATCGACTATGTTCTCTCGTGGACATAGTATGTATTTAGGAAGGAGGTTTTGGCCTGTTATAGCACAACACAAAAGTGTAACATTTATTATAACAAAGATTGAGTGAGTTCTATTTCAAGGTCATAGTTTAGGTCCCTTGTGGTTTTGTCTGGCGTTGAACCTTCCCAGCACTCTATAAGAGGGCGTTACTAAAGGTCACTCAAAACTTTAGTAATATTATCAAGATGGATGGATGGGGTAAAATTTTGATGTATATAAGTGTGCAGTCATTCATGTAAGTTAAGAAACTTTCAGATTTAATATAACTCAGATTTCTGTCTGCTACCGAAACCTACAAGTATCACAGTATTTGACAGTCCCTGGGAACACGAGAACTTGGCATTCAAAAAATTCAATGTTGGTAACTATGGCTCCTAAGTGGATGAAAGTATCTACGCTAGGCTACGGTTTGGTGATCTCTTTAAAGAAGCTAAAGGTTTTGTTTGTGTGATTATGAACAAAGATATCATAAAGAATATATCCTGAAAGGTAGTACGATTATCATCTGTCCGGTGTAACACTGTCCTAAAGAATCTATTAGGCATATTATTTCTGGTTATTCTTGTCTTGCTAATGGTGAATATTTATACAGAGACAATTAATTAGCCAGAATTGTACACCAAAAACTTGCCCTTAAATATCAACTTATGAATTTAGAGGTATTGCAGGTGTGTATTCAGTTCTCGATAGTGGTCATGTTACATTGCATTGGAATCCATCTGTTTTATCACAGACAAAACCATCGTTGCCAATAGCCCTGACATTGTGATGATGGTCGGATTAGAGCGCCGCTCAATGTTTTTTGATATCGTCGAGCCTCACGACGAGAATCTCGAAACAAATGAAATATTTAGACTAATCTCACGAGATTATGGATTTGAAATATGTATTCGATGATCACTGTTTTGATAGTCGTTTCTGCACAAGGAATGATAGGCAAGAGCCTAGACCAATACATTAAGAGGCTCACGTTAGAACGCTGGATCAAGGTTCTGATGCTAAAGGCAGTCCTCTTTGATACTAGTATTTTTTATATTTTAAATAGATTTTTTTTTGGTTCCTTTTTTATATATTTAAAATATAAATATTATGTGTATACATATGTAATAAAGAGAACAACATAACAATAATTATTATACTCACACATCTCACATACGGTCGTCTGATACACAGCTAGTCAAGGCCTGCTCTATGGTAACAAGGCTACTAATACACATGCTTATATTCCTAAATACATACAAATATAAACACAGAACAAATGACCGTTATCGTCACACACTAACCATTATGCCCATCTAGTGACGTATTTAAAGGTTTCTTTTGTTTTCAGTGTTTCTATCATGTTGTCATTACCCGTCACATCACACGGACATATTTTATAGAAGAATATTTGCATACAATTTGATCAATGTAATAATCCTTAATGGTACACTCAAACTTTGTAGTAACATAAAAAGACACTTCTAACTTAATCTTTACAATCCTCAAGATAATTTGAGTAGATATTTTTATATGCTTTATTATAACGGTATAAGGGATTAATAAACAAGGTTTACAGACCATCTAAAAAGTTAATTTCATTAGAAAATTATTTCTCTGAAGCATAGACAATCCCTGTTTTATCCTTATCCTATTCTAATCAACCATAAATTTATGGCAAGAAATTGAATCTGTTGTAATAACGTAATAGCATATTTACATCCCTCTCCAAATGAAGGTATTTCAGAGTCAAATGAGATGTACAGCATAACCAACGCCAATAACGAGCAAACTAAACTTAAATGAACACATAGACGATGTCATTTACATAATCAGAACGTGAAACAAAGAGATACCTGGCGTTAATAGCCCATTTCATCCCACAGTTAGGCTAAGATTCCCACAAAATTAAAACTAGGTACATATAAATAGGGCTACCACACGTATTTTCGACGACACACTAAAAATGCTTGTAGGTGTACCGATCATATTGTGCATGTAAAGAAACTTTTATACTAGAAACAATTATATAAAACTGGCATTTCTTTATTCAAAGTTATTTAATAAGCTTTCAGGTGCCAAAAAATACTACCAAAATTGTAAAAGTTTATAAATTTTAAACATAACACACGGGAACTATTATTTTTTCGGTATGCATAATTTAATTTATAAAATAACGAGTATTTAACTACATTCTCTAATTCGTTTAATCGTTGAATTAGCAACCCTAGATGTAAAATCCTTTAATTACAGCCTATTGTTAGGTAATTAGTAGATGTTCTATGTAGTTAGTTCATGTTTAGTCTGGTTTTTCACAATTTAAAAATAGAGTGTAGTCCTATTTGTTTTCAACATCGGAACGTTTATATATTGCGACAAAGTTATTAATTGTTAGTTACACGAGTTATTCAGCGGTAAAGTGCCCACTACCCACAACAGTGTAGTTAAAAGCTTTGGTATAGGCTTTTTTTATATTACTTTATTATAACCCACAAACAAATTAAATCTTAAATATAATAATGAAAACTGTGTCCTGTTTGTCTGTTATAGACATCAATGCACATTTTTTTTGTAGAAATTTTTAAGATACCCAGTTCCGTAGTATGTTATTTTAAAATATTCAATAAAATTTAGACAGAATTAGCAATAACCTTAAAAGATACTGTATTTTACTAAACATTGACTTTGCTATAGCAAAGTTCTATTATAACATTTTAATTAGTTTTTCTTATTCTAAGAGCCTGCAAAAGTGACTCTGCCCTTCCTAATGGAAAGCATGAATAAAATCCAAGAGGTCTAGTCATCACACTCCTTGCGAATGTAGACTATGCAGTATGGTGACTTACATTGTGGTGGCTCAGTGAGATGCTCTCTTACACACCCCGCGTAAAAAGCATAACAGTCATTGTGGCAGTGTAAGGCTCTTACATTTACCACAATAACAGTCACCCCTGCATCAATGGACCTCCAATCTCGTACTCACCAATGAAAGACGACAACATTAATGCTGTCACTTTAAGTTGGTCTTCTATGAGAGAATAGTGCTACCACGGCCAAGCTGGCCCGTTCATACTGAAATTAGCATGGCTCTACAGTGTATACAGGGTGGGTCAAGAATTTGTCAACATTTGAATCTAAAATCCCATGCAAACAAGCTACGGAGGTTCTTAGGACCGATATTACTGGAATTTCCTAGCTGCTACAATTTGTTATAGTTATTCATATTTTACAATAATAGTTCTGTAAGTCAAAGAATTCATTACATTTTAAAATTAAAATACATGCATTGTTATTAAAGTTTATAAATATTTTACTTCCCCCCGAAAACTGTTCGAAACTTGACTCAAACTTCGCTGTACTTTATCACAACTACAGTATCAAGTTGGCCCCAGGTTCCGTTGGAAATGTGCTCGAAGTAGGGTTGCAAAGTCATAAATATAAAGTTCTCCGGTAAAGATTTGATTTTATGCAATACAACTGAGACAAGTTTGAAGATTCCTTATTTTAGTTAAGAAAAAAGTATTTTTTCATTTACACACCGTATCAATAAATTAATCTATAGTTTGGCGTAGCAACTCGTAATATCAACTGTTATAGCATGTATTGCTACACACATTTCACTCAGACTCAGAACAACAATTTGCAGACCACACAGGGTTGTCCAATGTGAGGTTTGAACCCACAACACTTAGCGCAGTAGAGAGCGGCGTGGCGACCGCTTAAACCACTAGGCCAACCGTGCAGTCATGTAGTTCCGTGTGGTTCTGTATTTGGATGATTATATTTTGTTTATTAATGAGACGTTTCTTTTAGAGATCTCTATATAATTATCTTCATTAGCAGTTGGATTTATACAGGCCCTCCCACATTTAAGATCTTTGTCAAGATATTACAAGTGTGTCATGAAAAAAAAATACGTCCTTAGTTCATGATTCTATCTTACAAAACCTGCGGATATTATTCGAACACGTCTATATCAGTCTTATGGTCACCTTACTTGGCAAAGTTGGTATAATTGTCGTGTAGGAATGTTTCCTAACTGTCGATTTGGGTTGTAACTGCCATAGTTATGAGGTGGCTCATGCTGTATCTAACAGATAAATCCGTACCCTAGTACTGACCATAAAGTCAATAAATATGTTAATTATAACTAAGTATTATATGTAGTATTATAATATTTATAGTTTAGTATACCAGTTTAGTTTAGAGATTTATATATTCAACGTAACTAGAATAGATGCCTTACTACCTTCTAGTAGAATTTTGGAACTAAATTTAAGAAGTTGCAATGAAATAGAATACAGCATTTAAACAAACAATCAAATAAATAAAAATTTCTTCTACTTTGTTATATTAATACGTATCACCATTTCCAAGAGAATTTTGCTCTTATTCATGCTCATTGCTATTCTCTTAAGTGATCTAGCGTGATAACAGATAACCAATCAGTAACCTGTAGAATACAAATTAAAATAGTGCCTTATCTGTCAAAGAGTTTACAATGAATAAATAAACACCTTTATATATTTAATAGAACACATCGAAATATACACTACGTTTATATATAGCCTTTTTTACATAAAATATAACTTTATGTTGTCTAAAAATGTTTTTTTTTCGCACCTTTACTACATAGTCATAAAAACATTAAGTATTAATAATATGATACTCTCTAGTGCACCATATTTCTTTAAAATGAGCACAAAAAATCCTTCACATAATGGCCAACGATGCTAAACACAATAATGTTGAAACTTTAGATCCCTTTGTTATCTAGACGACAAATTTAGGAAAATCACATGCAATCTTAAAAGATGCGATTATCATCATAATCAAGCTTTTAACAGTCCACCGTTGGACATGGACTTTCTCTCCTTAACAAGGAGATTTTGGCCTATTATACCACGCTGACATCCACGTGTGCCGTACGTCGCCTAAAATAGAGAGTTTACCCGTAGATGGTGCCCGCGTTAGCGGCCAGACGCTAGGAGGGATCTGGATGTCGTAATAGCAGCTATTCCCGGATCCCTCCTATATCAGGCGCAGAGTGGGGCACACCGTGTGGTTTTAGTCGGTCCGATTCCGACGCACCGCCCCACCGTTAACCCCGGTGGGGTGATGGCCCGAGGGGGTTTCCACACGTTAAAAATAAAAACAGGGATTGTTTTAAGTGCCGGTCATCACCGAGTGGACAGGGCGACAGCACGGCACCCTTTGCTTTCCAACTGACGCAGGTCCTTTCCGGGCACGGGTGCTTCGGGAAGTATCTGCACTCGGTCGCCAGGATATTGTTTTGCAAGTTTGTTGCCTTAATCGTCTCTTACATCCATGGGAAGAACAGAGGTTGTGACACTCTGTAGTCTTAACCCGACGCCACACAGAGAGTAAGAATACTTGTATACGAGCATAAGTGATAATGATATATTTAATAAAAAAATGATCACTGGATTTTATAAACGGTTTATGTCTCTTAGTAGATAACAGAAATTAATTTTAGCTTCTATATTCCACAGCCGATGTTAAAGGGATTATGCAAATTCTAGTTGTTACGTCCAGTTGTCAGTGTATGCAAAGTGGTCTTGCTTATATTAGGATTGACAAATGCTATCGTCACACAGAATACTGCAGGTGAAATATACTAACAGGTCCAGGATCCTGTTAGGTTTGTCGAGTTTCTGTGGTTTTTCAAGAAAATTTACACCCAGATGCACGCACATACAACTTGTCACTGATATGTCTTTGTAACTCAATTGTTTGCTGTTATTAGTACATATAGGTATATGAGACCTAGGTGCACTTGCTCATAGTTCAGTCAAAATAATAATTAAGTGAGTTATAATAATATGTTATTCATTTATTAATTTAACTTATTATAAGACATTTAAATTTGTGTTGTCCTAAATTTTATACTCTATGAGCTTACTCAGAGAAATTAATTTTGCATTCAAACTGTGCTGCAACCCTAGCTGTAACTAGTAAACTCTCGCCATGCTGTTTTAGTGAATATATGACGTCAGACATGTATGTACGTATACTTAGTTTCAAAGTGTCATAGTGTTATTTTAAGTGGCAAGTTTCAGCATGAAATAACTTGACTCAATTATAGTTCTGCAAACTTTCGCAGAAACCTTTTTCAGTTAGTGTTATTACGATTTATCTTGACACACACATTAAACTCTGATTCTCTTGTCCTTATAGCGTTAAAGAAATGGCTATGCAAAAATTACAGCAAATTTAATGTTCTGTAATGTTACACTTGTGCAAAGACTTAGCACACAATTTTTAGAGTAGCTTAAAGTTGATCCATCTTTTCAAACATATATTTTGGGATCCTGTCACACCGGTAGCTCTTAGTAATTGCTATGATACTGCACTAATTTATTCCTTTCAATTAAATAATTAACTGTTCGATTGTACCACAGATCCAGATGATAGCGTCTGACAGTTTACACAGCTGTCTTTTGTTGATTAAGTAATGTGCTACATGATAAGCTGTCCATTTCTGCAAAAAAAAATGTGTACCTTTAATTTCAATTGAATTGAATACTATACTTATATTACTAATGTATATATGTCACTACTGTAATCTATGTAATTATTTATTAAGAGTAATTTATTTTATTAACTTACCAATTTTCGGTGTTTAAGATTATCAAATAATTCAGGTGACCCAGACTTATTATTCTCATTTTTAACTTCAACATTATTCAGAACTAAGTTACCTCAACTTGCATTCAAATATTTAGTACTCTAACGCTTGAACTTATTACAAGATTCCTTTATTAGCACTGTTTGTATTTTTGCCACACAATTTCAAATAAACATATATGAGAGTGTTCCAGAAAAAAATTATCGAGACATACATAATCTATAAAACTCGGCTCTGAACGTGAGTCAAAGGGAAATCAAGTATGATTTATTTATTCGATTCATAAACATGTATCCGGAATCCTTGCCTACGGTAAAATTTATACGAATGTAAAAGTTAATATTTTGATTTGCTGCAGAAAACTAGGGAGTTTGTTGTTAAAATCCTGTTAATAATTCCCGAGATCGAGTACTAATAACTGCAGTCAACCAACACTGAAACGTCACGATAATAACCTGTAATAAGGTGTAACAAGGGGTAAATTATAAGGGGTAAAATATAAAATTGTTGCTAACCGGATATATATTTCCTGATTACGTTTTCATAATTTTACAGTTTATTATCCTGTATTTTGTTGTTTTTAATACACTTTCATTTTTTATGACTGTCTTGTGATTAAAAAGTATGAAATTGGCGAATTGAGATTGATACATGCAGTTTCTGCGTTACCGTTACACGTTATGTTTTATTAAATTTGCTACTTAGAAATGTAATTTTTAATTGCAGTGTTACAGGATCTTATTTCTCTATTGAATTAAAACATAATTACACGTGATGAAATTAAATAATTCGAGTTCTTCATCAATTTTGAGAAAATAGAAATAAAAATTTAAAGTTGATACTGTTACGAACAACATACCAACACATAACACAAAAGAGGCATATTTATTGTATTTCTAATCGTTTTCCAAGCGGAAGGGCTTTTCTCTTGTATATTTATTATGAGTTTGTTAACAACTTTAAAATATTAGTTTCGGTTCGATAGTCTCGGAATGGCTAGTTAATTTTCTCCAACATATTACTGAAATACTTCAGTGTTGCTGTAAAACTGTAAAGCTGTAAATACTAAAACTTTTCGACTTGATAAATTATTTGCAGCAAGTTTAAAGCGCAGTAATGAGAATTTGTACCGACCCTTTCGTATCCTCAACCACAAGGCTGAAGTCTCATAATTTTGCGATGTATTTTTCTCCAATTTTACTTTATAATAAAATAAATCTAACCGTCTTCATCAATAGTACATTCAAATGCAAATGCTTGAACGGAACTTGTCTTCTGATTGTAAAATGTCTTAGTAATGTTGACTGTGGTTGAGCAAAGAAAATTGCGTCAAACATTGTAGATATGATTAAAAAAATACTCGTACAATATACTGCTTTTGCAGATAATTATTGTTAGTTTCTGATATGCATATGTGTGTCATTAAGACTATTTCTTTTATCCACAGAACATTTCCATTACATCAAACGAATGATTGGCGCAGACTACGTTGGTATCGGAGGAGACTTTGATGGTGTTAACAGGTAGAATAAATTGATCACCTTCCAAGATGGGACTACATAAATTAAATTTTTGTCAATTATTGAGTTTGGAGATTCTTGAATATTTTACTTGGTATTTCATTACAATGTCGAATGTTGAACAAGGTAACGTGTTAAGTGCATGTGAAGGTATGTGACCACTACTGACCAAGAAGTGGGTAATATTTATAACATAAAAGACAAATGGTACGGTTTATCTTAATGAAAACTACTATTTATGTTCGTGGGTACCTGCGGCTCAGGAGCAATAATTGCACTGCCGGCCTTAGAAGTGGGAATTCCTTCCTTCCTTGAACGTCATATCGGCCCAGTAATGCCTCTCATGATATTATGATCTGTAGATAATTTGTGGCAGTGTATATATATATATATCATTTCGATATTTTATAACTTCACAATGTTTACATAGATCTGGTTCTTAAAGAATCTTTTTTACTCAGGGTGCCGCGAGGTCTAGAGGACGTGTCGAAGTACCCGGAACTTTTTGCTGAACTCCTCCGCAGCGGCCAATGGAACGTGCAGGAACTGAAGAACCTTGCTGGGCTGAATATGTTGCGTGTTATGAGGCAGGTGGAAAAGGTGAGGAGTTCATTATTCGTTTAGCACTATTGACGATTTTAGCTGTTGGCTGAAATAAAGAAATGTTTAAGTATAATAAATACTTCTGCCCTCTTCTGAAGCTTTCTAAATGAGCTACTTTCTTAAGACATGATATCAAATTCCTTGTGCATTTTTTTCGTTGTTTTTCGTTTTTCATTACTAACGTAGTCTTGAAGTTTACGTAGTTTAGTTCGCTTACGTAACGTAGTTTCGAGAGATACTTCTTGTATTATACAAAAGTATAATCAACAGGCGTAATCAGTCTTGTATGCACTATCACCTTTGTTCATAAAATACCAAAAATGAACATAGCACAACAGTCTATGAGAAAATCGTAATCATTATCCTTAAGCCCACACTTCTACTTGTTAATTTGGTAAGGCGAAGTACATTATACGTTCATGAATATCGTTTTGGAATCATCAGCACTACAGACAGCGTGTTAGACATCACATTAGAAAGCAACTATGGAAATAAACAGGCGCACATCAAAAAAGCAGTTGTCCTCTTCATGAAACACTTAGATAATTTGAAATATAATGTGTATTTTTTATCAAATTACGCGCAGTTTATTTATTTATTGAATGATAAGACATTCTCTTTCAGTCAACCTTTGGGTATCGCAGAGAAATAGGAAGTAGGTGCATTTTGGTTTAAGTTGGTTTTTAGTGGTTAGTTTGAAGTTAGAAAACAAGTGCAATAAGACGTATTAAATATTGATAGCATAAACATCACAAAACATCCACCAATACAGTTCCGAACACAACTCACCGTGTAAAATATCGCTTTATCAATTTCAAATTTAGCGATGAGTACATTGAAGTTGTACCTTCAATTCTGCCATTTATTTAGTGAAGCACTCCTTCAAAGATTTTTGAGCAAATTTAATGTTATGTATATTGGTTAAGGTCCAAACATAAACTAGAGAAAGACTAAAAAACAGGAGCAGACTATTTTAATAGTATGTTAGATAAATATTTGTAATAGTTTTTAGGAAGTGTAAACATTTTACATTAAATACAATCAAGAGTAAATTGTTTTAGGCGAGCACTTTTTATCTCCTAAAAGGCACCAGTAATAACATTTTATCCTCGTGTCTATCAGAAATGTGCTTAACATTTTTGAAAGCAGTGTCATGGAATTTGGTCAGAGCCAAACTTAATTACGAGTCGGCGCTGCAACACCGTTTAGCTCGTTTGTATTGAGCTCAAACTTAATTTTACGCTCTAACGTGAATCGAAAAATTGATTTGAATTCTTTTTTAAAGTTTAAAATACACTTTTGGATAGTTTATTTACACACAAGTAGCTATAACAGACAGGTGGTTCATGTATCATGGTTTTATAGACTTGATTTGAGTTTCATTGTTTCGAGGCTACATATGACCTTCTTCGAGAAACTATAAACTATATGCTATAAAAAAATACGATTAATCTCAATTACATCACGTTTAAAGTTTAAAAAGTCTTTCCTTATTAAAGTCCATTGTAATAGTTTAGTTATTACTAATCGGCAATCAAGCAGCATACGCAAAATATAAAATTTAAACATCACAACGTCTCTTGAATATAAACACCTATCAAGACAATTCTCATATTAATTATTATTCATTCAGAAGTGTGGTTATCAGATAACAGTCACTGGTAACGATATAGAATGTGTAAATGTTCATTAGAGAATCCTACTTCACATCCTGGTGTGTTAATTTAAGTGAAATCAAATCATATTATTTCGTTATATAATTATTTCTGTACATTGGTTGTGTTTATTTGAAATCTAAAATACACATAAATTGATCAAACATTCTGAGTTATTTTATTTACTATATACATTCTATATTTCATAATTTTTTCACACGGACGTCGCCTCCTCACAACAACGTTACTGTAGCGTATAGAGGGAAAACTCATCCCATCCACCTGTAGCCTCACTCAGGGCAGCATGAGGAGTTGGTTTGCCCACCTCTGCCGGTCGATTCGCTACCGGCGATCGGGTCCGAGTAGAGGTCGTCCTCCCAGGTTCTCTCTGTTACCTCTGTCAGCAAAGTGACGCCTCCACAGAAGATTACGATAATTATAAAACAGCTGTCGCTACTGGTTATGCAGCGTATAACGGCCGATAACGAGAAATACTCACTGATGACTGCAATAAGGGCCCCACGCTACGTCACTCAGACAGAGCAGACAACCAGCTTATGCTAAACTGACTCCTCACTGCAGTTGCAGTATTGGCAGGAGGAATACAATTTCCTCCTAGTGACTAAGTGTAAGTACTTACCGAAGCAATCGTGTCGGCAAAGAACCCACGTCAACCAGAAGGAAAAGATCTCGTGCTGTCATCCTACTCATTCAATGAAAACCGGCTGAAGAGCTTCCACGACGACAATGCTAGCACTTAGAGCCTCTAGCCGAGATGATCAACAAGCACGTATAACTCGATAGGTAGCACGCCACACGCCTCACGCCACTCATGTACCTCTTCGGGCGGGGTCGACTGCCGCTATCCGCTTGCACATGGCTGAGTTTGGAGACGGAAGTGCTCAAAGTGTCGAAGTTTATCAGTGGATGGCTATCCACTGATAAACTACGACAAGCACTTTTGCCTCCAAATACCAAAGGGGAGTTCTTTTGCAAGTTGCCTCCACAAAAAAACCCTATACCAAACCGTCTGACTAGCGTAGCATAATATGCCGAAATATTCTTTCCGACTATTATTGTTGATGATGATGATTATGATGAAAATATCCGAAACTTATACGGGAACTCAAGTATATTTAAGTCGATTCAACTCTGATAAACTTTACCTGTCATACTCCTTCAACTAAATTTATATCAGGCACTTTATAATACTTATTTTCCAGGTCCGTGATGAGATGCGTACTAACGGCATCGAGCCTGAAGAGCATCCCGACTCTCCAAACGACAACGGAAATTGTACCAGCTATGCTTTTCACACCGAAGACGTGTAAATCGCCCCTGTAAAACGCCACTGCCAACTTGATCCTTATATTTAAAATTTAAAGTTTAATTTTGAGTGAAACGTAATTACATAGTAAACGCTGAAATAAACGGTTGAAGACAATTTTGATGTTAATGATAAAGTCGCCAGATCCGATTAAATTTTACATCTGCATTTTAAAAATTTCAAATGAAATTCGTGTTTTTCCTTTAAAAATATAAATTTTAGTATTTTAACCATCTCTATATTAGGATTCCAATATTTTTGTTTCATAAGCATACAACGAGAACTACTTGCTTTAACTAATTACAAGTAATACCAATATAATTTTAACCAAAAGACGTCCACTGCTGTATGTAAACCTCCTCCAAGCTTTTGCACAACAGTCGATCGCGGGCTGCCCACGTCCAACGGCTTCCCGCGACCCTTACCAGGTCGTCGAACCACCTAGTGGGAGGCCTCCCAATGTTGCGTTTTCCAGTACGCGGTCGCCACTCAAAAACTTCATGGCCCCTTCGGCCATCGTTTCTGCCCACAATGTGTCCCACCCACTGCTACTTAAGTTTAGCAATATTATTCCCTGTATCCTGGTTTGTCTACGGATCTTCTCATGCTTTATTTGATCACACAGAAAAACGCCGAGCCTTACCCTTTCCATTGTCGCCCACCCCTCTGTACCGTAAGTCATCACTGTAATAACAACAAGTTAAAACTATTTACATTTTGTTAAAAGCCGTACTACATAGCAAAGTTAATGTCAAAGGGCTGTTCATTAGCAATCTAATGAAAACTCGGTAAATATCGGCCACGCTAAATATGCAAATAAAATGGTTCCCAAAAATACTGGAGCGACTAAATGAGAAATCTTATATTTATTTTACGTCTCGTTGTGCACGTCGAGTGTTACAAAATTAAATTATCGCGGTCTTTATCATAAAAGTATATTACTCTTCAGGGAAGTTACATAACTATAATGCTGTCCGTGATGTTAACTGTCAAAAGTCTAATGAAATCACTGAAAATAGTTACACATAAACAGACCAATTTATCAAATATACATAATCCATTTAATTTACCTCCGTAATTATCATATCTATAGAGCTTTACATTCGAATTACATATGTAAACAAAGTTATAAATCAGCCTAATTAAATTCTGAAATGCCAGGATCCTTACGATTACGCAACTTATTTATGCTTTCTAATCTGATGGAAAGTACATTAAATACCTCTTTACATGTATTTCTGTGCTATAAATTTAAATTAACGTGATCGAGTTATTACATATTTCATTTTCATGTGTTTCATTCATTTTATTTTATCATGAACAAGTTAACGTCTAACAAACTTTTTAATAGTAACTAATTAGTTAACCTATTATATTCATTTACACATAAACGAAATAGATATTTTCACCAGAAAATAGAATTTCGATGCTCAAATTTGCAGTGGCGTATTGCGGTTTTTAGCTAGCGGACCGTAATTTAATTCGGACGTTTGATTCCAATTGATGCGTGTTTAAACATGATTAATGTATATGTGTACCAATAAGAGCACCTTTCACACTTGTGTGGTTGCTAATTAAACCACAGACTAACTAATTAACAGACTAGTTTCGACTACAGCACATCATAGAAGCTTTGAGCTGCATGCTTTGACAAACAAGGCTCGATACAACCGGATACCATGGCCATACAGAAAACCGATAGTAATCAATAGATACTTTTGTTGTAAACCGATATAAGTGAGACTATCGCATTAACTAATCATGATGAGCATGAAGTAATTTAAACGACATTTAACAAAATCGCTACTATACATGTACGAGTATATGCAGTGAAACAAAATAGCTTATTCAAATCAAATAGAACCTAACAAGTGTGAATGGATTCTAACCGATGACGCAATAGTCGATGTGTCTGTTTAGTTAATATTCCAAATGAAAATGGTCATATTTCAAATTTGGTTCGTGCATTCTGAAAAATTTGCTATATTTTAATCAAGTTGGCGTTGCTACGACTATCTAGATTTTGTTGTAAAGATTCATGTTTCAGAATTTAATTTCATTTAAAGAAAAAACTGTTTCTTAAAACGTACATGTTAAAATTCAGCTCGATCAACAGAAACTGGATGATTTTAAATGATTCATAACTTAGCATTAAGCTAAATAAGCAATTTTTAGTGTTCGATCCTTCGAAGAGAAACAAAGAACGCTTATGAGATGTCTTTGCTATCAGTAAGTACTCACGCCCGCCAAGATCAAAATATCAACTAAAATCAGGCATCAAATACCTCTCTTCTATATCTATTTATACTTAATACAAAGGAACGATATACATATACGTTGTTTTCGTACAAAACCCTCGGCGTGTAAATCAAACTCACTCTTATCCAGTTTTTTTATTTAGAACACAAGAAAAATTGTTGTATTTCTTTCCCCTTTACTAAAATTAATGAATTTTTAAACGTTAAGAAATGAGAAATACCATTTAGAGAGTTTGAAGCCAGCAATTAAGGACCCAAAGTTTTGAACTGAAATCAGCTTAATATTATAACAACTGTATCGAAATGAATTAAAGAGAAATAAATAGAAACAAAGTTTAATTACTTTTACATTTTATTTACTTAACATATTTCTCATTAATTTTACAATACACTATAATAAATATGTATAAATTAAATACATCAACAGCTTGAAATACACTATACCTTCATTATATATAAATATCAAAACTTTTCCAATTACAATACCAAACTCTGTTATTCAAAACAGATATTGATTTTTAATCGCCTCAAAACTATTTATTTAGTTAGAATTTCTCAACTTTATTCTGTTATTACATAACACAATTAATTTGAACAACTTCTATAGCATATTAATGAGCAATCCCTCCTCCTGAGAAACTCTAGCAATATACATATATCTAGTAACAAACAACATCTCTCAATTGATATCGATAATTGATTGCTTTATTTAAAAAATAGGTTCCTAATTACAATTTTGTTCTACGACCTACAGATTATTTACTACATTATTTCTTAGTCAACTATAGAACAAATTCATAAAAAACTACTTTTGTTAAACTTCTTTCAAGTAATAAATCAATATCTTAGCCTTGTCTTCTTGCTTCATAATTCATAAATCGGAATAAGGTTATAATAGTAATGTATCAAGGTATTTAGGCGCAAATTGATAAGAATGTCTGCGTTTTTCAACTGAATTTGTATTCATTGAAATATTTCTTACAAAACTGACTAAAATATAATTATAACATTGACATTGTTTTCACTTCACTAGCAAAAACTCTATGTGTAACCAAAATAAGCTAATAGGCACAATAAAGGCGTTTAATTTCAGCATGATTCTTTATTGAAAAAAATGAATTCGGTAATTGATTTTGTTATTTGAAATATGACCATTCCTCAAAACTTGGTTTTAGATAATTGAAATATATTAATCAGTGTCGTAGATGCATGATAGGTGTTATATTTGTGGACTGTGCACTTCTTTCTTCTAATACAACTGATTCGTAGGTTGCGTTCACATATCACCAACTTAAAAATTTCCACTCTACCTGATAATACGACTTCCTATCTTAAAATAATCCCATTTAACGATCGGTTTCCAAAGGTGGCATTATCAGTCAAGAGAAATTAGATAGAACTCAAAATTGGAATTAAATGGAGGC
Organism: Hypercompe scribonia; assembly: GCA_949316085.1. Taxonomy (NCBI): domain Eukaryota; kingdom Metazoa; phylum Arthropoda; class Insecta; order Lepidoptera; family Erebidae; genus Hypercompe; species Hypercompe scribonia. The sequence goes on along the minus strand of OX438968.1, from coordinate 21,908,455 downwards.
TTTATAGCGAGAGAAAAGTAAAATTTACTGCGTAAATAGAAAAAAAACTAAACGAATAAACAAAATATTTTATTTTACTAATGTAATTTAAAATTTTAAAAAAGATAAAACGGTTCGATCTAGGAGGGTATGTAGGTAGCGAATAAAATTTTTGAAATTTTCTATTCTCTTCATTTGTTAATACAATTTTGAAATTTTAGTGTCTTAAAAATTGATAATCTGAATTAAAGACAATGAAGGTGTCTGTGACCTGCACGGAATCTAAGATTCTGTATAAGTTGTGGGTCGGTTTAAAACAGTAACCATTCATAAACTTGCGTAGGACTTTGGAGTACCTAATATTTTTTCTTGGTTTTAATAATATCGATGTTTTAAAAATGGTCTAAATTCTTTTTGAAAATGCATCGAAGCCGGGGTATTGTGATCTTTATGAAAAATATTACTTTGATCTTTACGAAATATATAGCAACAGCTAATATTTCAAATAACATCTAATCTGTCATGAGTGTAAGGAAGTATGCATTACTAAATATGAAGTATCAAAGAATGATTTGAATTAAAGTGGCTAACTTTACCTCGGCTTCGTAAATTAATTAAAGCTATAAGCTAGTATAAAATAGAATAAGGCCGAGTTGTGATGTGTGTTGTGCCAAAAAGACCTAATCTTTTATAAACTTCATTTACAAAACCCTTTAAAATGAGAATTATACTTTGTATTGTATAATTTTGTATTTAAATATGGAGGGCTGGCAGGAAACCGTAACTTCATTTGTCATTGTGACAATAATACCATCCGAAAAAATGATGCTGTGAATTTCTTATTAATATATTTAAAAATAGAACTTAAAAAAGGACTATTTCTTATAAATTGTGACTGAACAATTTTTGACCTGTATTTGAACTAAACTTAGGATTTACCTGGTGTTATTTTGGTATTCTTTTGAACTCAAACATAACTTTTCCCAGGCGTGCGATTAGTTATAATATTTCTATTCCTAACAGGGTATAAACGATTAACATTGAGACCTTAAAAAAAGGATTGAACTGTATTTATTTAAAGTGTGTAAATGATTATTATTACAGGTACACTTGTTTACAAATTAATCACAGAATTTAAGAAACAACGGCATTATACAGTTCACGCCTTGAAATCAAAATCTGTGTGGAATATGTTAATAAACACAATAGTTATAGTTAAATACTCACCTGAATATGTGAAAACCCGTCGTGCGCCAATTTTAAAGTTGTTTGGCGCTTTGCATTATAACTTTAAACGTGTATTAACGATAGCATGATGAACCCTAGTATTTGAAGGGTTAGTTGGCAAAGCGCTAATCAACTAGATGTCTAAGCTGTTTATATATTTACTACACTTGATAATCAATAAACACGTTGCTGTAATGTATTTGTGTTTTTTTTTTTCTGTAGTTTATAGCCACCCAGAGTTATAATTTAGCCTATAGAGCCTTTAATTTAGATACTACATTAGTCATGCTATTTAGCTCTCTGTTATATTTTACACACGTTAAATGCTATGAAGTAAATTAAACTATTCATCTTACATGATTCAAACGGAGTGCTCACTTTCCCCACTATTCACTATTGCTTTGTTACGTATTGAAAGCTAGATGAACATCTAAATTAGGGACCAGATTAATCCTAATGCAATTTGAGAGTAGGCCCAGGCTTAGAGGCCAGTCAACCTGCCGAGATTGAACTAAGCGCTCCAAGAGAGATTATGACAACAACTATGGTAATAAAAATGTGAAGTACATAAACCGCTACGCGTCCAGGCTCTGTTTCAAAAGGTTGCACGCGATCATTAATATGATTAATAATAACCAAGCAAAGCGATATTAATAATCATAAATAATTCTAATTATACAAATAACTAACAGTGTTCACCAATTGGAAATTGAACAATTATAAATGGTAAGCAATTAATTGGCGTAATTAATACCGAAGATTAATTGGAGTACTGTGATACAAGAATTAATTAATGTCATGATATACCACTGAGTTCCTTTAATTCATTATCATTTCGAGATTATTTTGTTGAACTTTTCGTATTCAATAAGTGTTCAGTGCAAAAAATATAAAAGAATAAGTGTCCAGTTAGGATGTCTGTATAACACGAATGGGGGTAGAAAACAGGATACAAGATTTTTTAACGTTGCTAGGATAACGTTAGAAGCAACATTTGTGTAAATATCCTTTTAGTACATCTCAGAAAAAAAAGTTTTGAAACCTTCGCAAAGATCGCACTTTGTGGTTCACTATCAGAATCTGAGACATCCAAGACAAGGTGCTGGCGATTAATATTCCCAAGCTTGAAGCTTGGTTACTAGTTGCGATAATTTTGTTATTCAATTAAACCAGAGGTAACTGTGACCAATTAATTTTATCAGAGACAATAGAACTCCCCAGGACACATATTGTGATTATGCTGGCTTCAATTTTGAGTCATTAGTCGTTACTCTAAGCACTAATAAGCTTTAGATCGGAAGTGATGATAATCACTGCACTCCACAACTTACTAACAGGTGCATAAGTACATCTGCAAATTATCAGTATAATACTGGAAGGGTGAACATAAATTACTAGAAATTAAATTTATGAAACATTGCGAGGAATAAAAATAAAACTCCAATATCATGGAACTTAAGAAAGGAACTTAGAAAACAAATGCGATGCTAAGGCCCATACAGATAATTGCAGATCCAATCAATTTCACTTAAATATGTTAAGAGAGTAAAGAATACCAAGGAAAATAGGAAAACTAATAGTATAGAATGCGTTACTGTGGTCCGTCAGTTTGCCACTATCCATATTTTCTCTAATGTCATATATAACACGGACTAGTGCTGACACTGTACTGTATCCTGGACGGAAGCCAGACCAAAAAGTATTAAGAACATTGTTTTCTAAAAGAAACTTCTTTGGAAAAAAAAGGTAAGACAGATATAAGACAGTAGTCAGAGAAGGGAGGTTTCGATTTTTTGATAAGAATAATTTCAGCTGATTTCCACACAGATGGGAAGACGCCGTGAGATATAAAATGGTTAAGGACAGGGAGGACACCATCAATGATAGGAACAATCATTTTCTTACTAAGACAGTCGCTTCTTACCACATTAGATGAGATTAAAAGTATGCTTTATCTGAGACCACAAAGTGCCAATTGATTTAAAATGAAAGGAAACTGAGCAGATGCAAGTTTTTTTAAGTTTTTAGCACTTGTTGTTGGATGAAAATTAAATGTAAAGTCGAAAAATGCTTGATAAGTAAATCGAAATCTAGATCATTAGGGACAGAATTACGGTTCAACCTTCCAACTCCTGATGTTTTCTGAAACTGGCAGATTAACTAGCGGATTGCTGTTTTCCACATATTTATGCAAATAAGAACGTTCAAAGTCACCCAAAGAGCAATGGTAAAGACAACGCTCGGAGTTTCTCTGCGTGATCGAATCAAGAATAAGGAAACGACGAAGGTGGTCTGACGACCTGGTGTGGTGGATGGATGCAGGCAGCAGCAGCAGGTTGTTGTGGAGAATCTTGGCTGAGGCCTATGTCCAGCCGTGGATGTCTAATAACTGAGATGATGATGATGGTGATTGGTATGTTGGCGTTGTACTTCTGTACAACTTATTGCACTGATTTCTTATGGTGACATTTTTGTCATGATTCGTCTGTGTACTGTACGTAATTTTATCTTGGCGGCTTCTGTTTTCGATAAGATACGCCGTATTTCATCGATGAGCCATAGAGTAGTTATATATTTTACTTTCATAACACCAAGAGATATATTATGTCGTACAGATTAACATATCGAACGGAAAAATTTCGTATTTGGAATATTTAATGTTGATATGCATCTAAGCTCTTTTCTGGGGAGGGCCTATGTCCAGCAGTGGGTTATTAAATGTCGTTAATGATGTTTAAATGTAGTTATATAAAAAAGTACATAAAGTTAATTTTAAAACTACATGTGTCATGTATTAAGTACTGTGATGAAACGGCTACGTGAAATTAAAAGCACCCAGTATGTTTTGACCTGTCGTGATAACTGGTCGATTTACAAAAACAGAAACACATCATATTTTCTACAGGTTGACCATTTATTCCAATGTCACAATTTCTTACACAATTTTAGAAAATTCCACCTTTCTTCTTTGGGAGTAATTTTCAGCTCGTGATCCCGGAACGGAAAAGGGTTTTATCGCTCACGCACCGTCTGAGCTCCTTCCGAGCTCAATCGAGTACAAAACCGTGCTGCGTGTTGCCCGCTCCATATAGTTACATCTACCTCTTGGAAGTATTCATAACGAGTTAACTCGAAATCATTGCTCACGAATGTCAACGAACGATACAGAGTAATGTATAGAGAGACAGTTGCCTTTAAGCATGACAATTAAAATTATTGATTAACTGCGTGAAACGTGTTACAATTCCAATTAACTAACGTGTTTCAATTAATTATCATACTGTAATAGAATCCAACCAGACACGGAAGACGACAACTAAATCTAATGTTGGTAATGTGCTAAACTCATGCTAGTGATGTAACTTATTTTAGGAGTAAAAGTTTAAAATCGCGCTACATAAGCTAACTAGTTTACGTCCGTTCTTAACGTCCAAGGGTCGCATGGTAACCCTTCGTCAAACATATGTCTAGAGAGACTTAACCTCAAGTCACATCTTGACATATTTTATATGTAGTGTTAAGTAATGAATAGTGGCCAAGATAGAACTAAGAGCGTTTGTTCCTTTACTAAGAAGCACTGTTAACTCAGTTCGTGTAACTTTCTACGTCTATGTTGCTTTAAATACTATTGCTTTGTAAATATGGTTACGCAGAGCTATAGATATGTATGTACATATATACTGACACAGAAAGCAGTAAAACTGGTTCAGAAGTAGAACGAGTTTGTCAAATTAGTGAGGTCTGTTTCAATGGAAACCTCACTTTTATGACAAACTAGATCTCATCCATTTCACAATATTCACTATTTTAAATGGAACCATTTCAAATTTAAAATAATACCATTCAAATGAAATGTTTATAAGAAGTTACTGTTGACTTGGTACAGAATTAATTGAAATTTGGTATCAGCGCAATTTTGTTGGTTCATTACTGCCACTGTCAGTTTATAATTACCTGCAAAGGTTCAAGAATCATTCCATCATTTCCAGTTTTGTTTTTACTTTCTACTACTTTAAAAGTAGTAAGTTAATTACTGTAAAAGATATGGAACGATGATCATAATATTGCAAATTATAAATCTGCGTGTGGTGATGGATTGATAATATAGAGTTACACTACTTTTATTCATACCACAGGTGTCATAAGAGGAGAGAGTAATGTACGTAGGACAAATTCACAGCAAAGAGAAGGATAACTTGAAACAAAGTCTCTACCAACTAGTCCAGCTAGTATAACATAGTAGGGCAAAGCGCCCTCTCTAGCCTATGTCCAGCAGTAAATTTTTAAAGAATGTGGAAATCATAACTTAATGTGTTACTCATGATGAAAATCTCTTCTTGAAAGTTGAAAGAGAACATAAAATAAGCGGGTATATCTGTAGTGATTGTCGATGTATGAAATATACTGATTCGGCTGATTACGATTTCGATAGTAGTATTTTGATCAGTAATTTATAGCTAAAAGCCTTGATCAATATCTTAAAAGACTCACATTTGACGGCTAGATCAATGATCTCATCAAAAGGAAGTTCTCGACACATTTAGTATAGTCTTTGAAGTCCTATTCAACAGGTGCTATCTTGTGGTTTGTCTAGCGTTTTACAGCACTAAATAAACACAGATTTTTTACATAAACTTACTCTATCTTCTTTTTCCACTCACTCTTTCATTTGAGAAAAGATTTTACTGCATATTTTGAACATTTTAGACGTCATAAAATCACTACGAGTACCAGTTTGACTCATAGATTATTTACAGTAAATATGTACAGGGATAAATGAATAAATCTTTATCAAGATTTATCTTTATTTTTCGTTATATGGAACATTAAGTCCTCTAAATGACAATTGACCAAATCAGGCTGTCTTATTTCGTAAATCACTGATTAGCTGGTCAAAGAAAATTTTGTTACGTGATAATAGGTTGGTAGGTATCAGTACCGTTGTTCAATGAATAAATGTTTCTATGAAAATACATACATCATTTACACACAATCATTAGTAAAATACCATTGCGAGAGTTTCAAAGGCTGTATATCAAATAACACACATTCCCCAATGTCATGCACAATAAATCAGAACTTTAATGGTTCCTGAGTGGAATCGAATTGTTTCCGATACAGTTAAATACAAGTTGAAGCTGCGTTCAATAATCACATGTACGTTAGTAGTCTTATTGGTGCATATCAGATGGATAATTTTTAAATATTTCATTATCAACAATGGGGTTCCAAACAACGACTTGTGTTTCTGTAGAATTACTTAATGCCAGTACATTTATCACTCACGATTTCATGAATGACAAATACGTTAACGGCCTTGAGTTGCGAGCATTCTATATTCTTGAAAATTTGAAGGACATATCAGCCCAGAAATAACACAGACGTTAATTTAATTCACAGGTTGGTTGTATGAAGAAAATAGTTTCTTAAAAGTAATGTAACAAATCGAAATGTTAATTTTTCAAAGGACAGTAATATAATAATAATTATTATTATTATTATCAAAAGTATCAGTTTGCATCTTACATACTGTCTAAATATCTATAATAATGCACAGTCTGGTTAACATTTAATACAAAAAAATATTTATCGAAGATGCACTAAAATATATGGTGTGGGCCACGAATTAGTTAACATTTGAAAAAATCGTATAAAAAAACTATTTGCTATATTATAAAAATTGATTATTTTTAAGAAAGCTAATTAGTTGAAATTTATTTTTTATAAATTACCACAGTTTAAATGATCACGATTTTGATGTTTGCCTCTTCTAACCAAAATTTTTGAAAATTCGTCTTAAAAGAAAGCGCGAGATCGCCAATACCTCTTCACTGATTTTTTTTGTTTTTTTTCTTATAGAAGCCTATCAAAATGACTCTACTCTGGCTGATGGAAAGCATAAATAGAATCAAAAAGTAGAGACAGTGTAGTATGGCGATCCACGCTATGATAGCCTAGTAAGATGCTGCTTCACGCCCCGCTTAAAGGACCCGGGATCGTAGTAGGAAGGAAACACGTGCGCTGGTAGTGAGTTCCAGCCTTTATTTGATTTGCACAGGAAAGAATTCTGTTCGAGAACGTATGTCTATCATTCTAAAACGGTGACTTCCAAGGCCGGCACGAATTGTCCTGTAGAGGAAGGGAGAAAGTGGGCTCAGTTGGAAGATTTCGGCAGAACACTTGCCATAATAAAGGCTATAGAGGCTCCTTAGACGTTGTGTAGTTGACATAGTGTATTTGGTTTATTGATATAGATACAACCCTTCAAATAACCCCATAAAAAGGAGTCTACTCGGATTAGATGTGAACTTCTGGATGGCCATGAAATGTCACTTCGTCTGGCAATCAGCTTGTCCGAAAACTTGTCTTTGACTACTGGCTTATTGATACCGTGTGTTACGATTGTAGCCAGCAAATTTTAGGCGCATCGGTCCCAAGAACTGCCGTAACACCTTTTAGTTAAAATTTTTTAAATATACATATAGAGTAATAGATAAAGAATCCCAATATTTAGGTAAACTTATAGTAGTATTATTAGTAGTAATAAACAGATACATACTCATGCTGCCAGTGCTTGCAAGCAAGAGCTACCGCGAACTACTCTGAATACACGAATACACAACTTAAATCAAAGTAATACAATGTAATAAATCTCGCCACAAACAGTGTGCCGAGCCAGATTGGTAGTATGCATCATTTTCAGCTTTGATTGTTTTACTGTAGACAGACTTTGTTGCAGCCAGTAGCCAGGCAACGTAACTTTTTTTTCTTTTATAGTTCAAAACATTGCACATGAATACATTCACAGATGCACGATTCGAATCCGAGTTTCGAATTCCTACCGAACATTTAAAAGTGTAAGTGATTGCAAACCAACTTAATAGGTAGAAAAATCCTTTTTGTTTGTTTTATTAAAACACCACAGCTGTTGCCAATAGCAGCGGCTATTCACGATGAATATGAGCTATCTAAGCTAGCTATTAATTTTGCCGCCGCTTCTGCCCTTCCATGCTGTGCTAATCATTAATTGATTGGCACAGTAACGAAGGGTGTAGAATTCAGTCGAAATTCACTACCAGCGCACAGGTTTCCCTCCCACTACGATGCCGAGTCCTTTAAGCATTACAAAAAGACAATCACTAGGCCTAACGTGGGCTACCATGTAGCGTTGTACACATTTACAAAGATTGGAAACCACCACTCTCAGATTCTACTCGTGGTTTCCATCAGGTAGTGTAGTCATTTTGGCAGCTAACATAAAAAATGCACCAACTGACTGTACCTTTACCATCGAGTACACTATGAATGAAAAATTCGGAGTTACTCAAAGAATCGAATTATTACAGTTCATACATGTTTCTTTTAAGACAAGTAAAATAGGTTTGGCAATTGCAATCCTTTAACTTGAAAAGATCAATCGCTGGGATATTTTAATAGTCCAGTAAATAAAAAGAGGTGGTAAACTCCAGGCAAGTAAGGATATTTGCGGTTTCGCACGCCCCGCCTCGTTTATAAAGATCAAAGCTGTTTTTTCAGTAACTTTGCAAGTATCGCTATCATGTTAGTTTTAATTTTCTCCTTTTTTATTGTATGCAGGGTAAACATGTGAGTGAACACTTGAGCTATGTCACCATAGAAAAATTTTCTCTATTTCATAATAATTATAAGTATGATTGAAAACATTCCCACCCGCCAAAAGACTTGAAACACGTGTAATTCGATGCGTCTGCGGGTGGGAATGTTTTCAATCATACTTATAATTATACTATAAAAGAGCTGCGAAAGACTACCTGTTATGTACCTTTCACGTAATAATATGAAAGTAGTTTAATAAAAAAATATTGTTCTTACCATGATATTTCTTTGAGTGCTTAGTAACTAAAATCGAAGTCATCAAGTAACGTTTGTTGACTTCAATTTTAGATTGACATGACGCGTCCTGTTCACAATCTAATACTTTGCAAATTAGCAATATTTTTGCTTTTCTACAAATTTCTATGTACAAAATTTATTTCACTTTAAAAAGGCATGTAAAATGTGGAAAAAGAACTGTAAATTTTCCAAACCAATATCCCTCGGGTTGTTGTGACATGTTGACTATAAAATGGAAGTAGAATAAAAAAACAATTCGGATTGTCGATATTGTTTTTTTGCGGCTTGTCACTGCAATGCCAATACAAAAATTATACTGTTAGTTCCTTCTTAAACTATTGTGTTTTTAACCACTTTCATGTACTACTAGCTGTACCCTGCGTGTGTTGCTATGCCACCAACTGAAATAAATTTGAAGGAAAGACATAAAAGAAAAAAATATTCATACCAACTCAGAAACTTTGCACATCTTCATGGGATCATGCACAACAACTTTGCTAAAGAAAATCAAATGATCAAATGCATAGTTTACAATTCTATAAAGATCATATAGACAGAGAGACAAACAAACATTCATTTTTATATACATAGATAACCTTAAAAGACATTTCAATGACATTTCTGTATGTATTGACTACTTACTAGATTCAGAGTAAATTGTGGGAGGTGTTTCTTTATATTGCGAGTACAATGACTAATAACCCAATAAGTACTTAGAGCATATATTTATAGAGCGGAGCATATAGATTGAGTTTACCCGATGACGTACGTGAGCTGCTGAGGCGGAAGAACGCCGCCGTACGAGCCTACGACAGATATCCATGCGAAGCCAACAGGATCAGGTTACGACGCTTAGAAAGAGCGGTCAAGTCGCGCATCGATCAAATGCGCCAAGACAGGTGGGATAGGACACTTCAAGACCTCGAACCTACCCACCTTGCCTTCTGGCAATTATCCCGCTCGCTTAAGAGAGACACCGTCACCTGTATGCCTCCTCTAAGCAGACCTAACCTTCCACCGGCCTTCGACGATATCGAAAAGGCAGAGTGCCTGGCCGAGAGTCTAGAGAATCAGTGCACGCCCAGCGTAATACACTGCGACTCGGACCAAATAGCCGAAGTTGATTCGGAAGTAGAGCGCATAATAACCTCACTTCCTACATCAACACTAGCCTCAACATCAACGCCGACGGGGACGACAGACGAACAAGACCTTGACACGGTCACCCCCGAAGAAGTCGAAACGATCGTCAAGGGCCTACACGCTCGCAAGGCGCCCGGTTCGGACGGTATCACAAACAGGGTTATAAAACTCTTTCCGGAGAGGCTACTGGTCCTGCTGACGTTCATTTTCAACGCAGCGCTCAAGAACAACATCTTTCCACAACAATGGAAAGAAGCCGTTGTTATTGGGATACCCAAACCTGGCAAACCAACGTCCGAACCGACCAGTTATAGACCGATCAGTCTGCTTAAAGGATTAGGCAAGCTATACGAGCGTCTAATCTATAATAGGCTGAAAGCGTATGCCGATGCTAATCTTCTCGTCCCCCACGAGCAATTCGGTTTCCGAACCGAACACTCGTGCGTCCACCAAGTCCACCGCATCATTGAATACACCAGCGATCGGCTTCAACGCAACCTGTTCACAGGAATCCTCTTCTTCGACGTAGCGAAAGCTTTCGACAAAGTGTGGCACAACGGCTTATTATTTAAGCTGTCCACCATGGGAGTGCCACACGGACTCGTGCTCATCATACGAGACTACTTGTCGAATCGAAGCTTCCGCTACCGAGTAGAAGGGTCACTGTCCACCACTCACCCCATTCAAGCCGGTGTCCCACAAGGGTCCGTGCTCTCCCCCCTACTCTTCACGCTGTATACTAGCGACATTCCGAAGCATCGGTATGTGCAGACGGCACTATTCGCAGACGACACGGCTATCTACTGCTCGGGGGTGAACCCCTCGACAGTAGCCAAAAAACTCCAGACCGCAGCCAACGCACTGGGCGTTTGGTTCCGGAAATGGAGGATAGAGGTCAACCCCGAGAAAAGCCAGGCGGTGCTGTTTCACAGAAGACAGCTAAGCTTGTATCCTTTGGAGAAGACCCCTCAGATTAGGATGTTCGGCAAGTCTATCCCTTGGGCTAGGCAGGCCAAATACCTAGGCATAACCCTTGACGACCGTCTATCCTTCGGCCCCCACATCAAGGCAGTCCGCAGCCGGGCTGCCTTCGTGCTAGGACGTCTACACTGTTTAATTAACGCGCGTTCAAAGTTAAATTTAAAAAATAAAGTCAGATTATACACGGCATGCATACGTCCTATAATGACGTACGGTAGCGTAGTATTCGCATACGTTAGGCCACACAGGATCCATAGGCTTCAAACACTACAGAATAGTTTCATGCGCAAAGCTACGGGAGCACCGTGGTATGTACGCAACGTCGATCTTCACATCGACCTCAGATTGCCGACCATCAAGCAATTCATTAAACAGTGCTCCCTTAACTACTTTGACTCTGCTCCGACTCACCCCAACCCTCTAGTGGTTGCGGCCGTAAACTACACACCGAGCAAAATTTCTAAAATACGTCGACCCAAACACGCGTTAGGGGAGCTAGACGACGACATTACACGCGCTCAACGCAGAGCGAACACACTAGGTACGAACCGTCCGCGTTTTCGTCCCCGTCGGCGGGGGCGGAACACGCGCCGCGTAAACCGTCAACAAAACATGGGAGTAGGCCGCCCCAGTGTTTCAGCAACACCCCAAGCCGAGGTTCGTACCCCGCAGGGGGTGCCCTTGGGCAATGTTGCTTAACAAATGGCCGGTTGAGAGCCCTCAGCGCTCACCGTAACTAAACCGGGTAAAGTTGTAGAGGCCATCTGAGGCCAACAGCTAAAAATCATTACATAAAAAAAAAAAAAAAAAAAAAAAAAGACTGAGTTTGTAACTTAACATACGAAAATAAAATTAATCTGCAGTGAAGACAATTTCGACTCAGCAATTAGTAAACTTGTTTTACAATAACGGTAACGTCTCTAGATAAGTTGAGACACAAGTTTTACGTACAAGCAAACACATGTATTAAAAAAACTACACCTGACTCGTAGTAAACGCAAATGTATTAGTATCATAAACTTACAACAATCCTACAATTTAAAATTAACATTCAGGATCCTTGTCATAATAATTTAAATAAAAGGCGCTAATAGTAACCATAGTTTTGGTATAATCGCCCTCTCGGCATGTGGTTATGGCAAAATTATGACCAGCAGTGAACGTCTCTTGAATTCCAAGAAGAAAGATGAAATAAAAATAAAAGGAATAAAGAATATGTAGTTTGTTTTAAGTTAATTTGAGTTCCTTCGGAAGACATAGACATCTTTTCTAATAGTCAAGCAGAGTACAAGAAATCTTCGAGTTCTTATATTAAACAAAAAGTTTAATTGTTTAATTATTCACACTCCTACCCACCATTTGAGTATAAATAAATATGTATATGTGTGGCTGTGTAAGCTTGTATGTGTGTTTATATGTGTATGTATACATGTATGCATATGTGTATGTGTATACATACATACACATGCAAACATGTATATATGCGATTGCCATAAGGTTACTACTTTTCACACAATTAATTGTTGCTTTTTTATTATTTTAATAATTTCTTTTTTCCTTTTACTACATAGGTTGTTTATGGTCCCTGTTTGTTTTTAATATTTAATTATTTTTATAATAAGCATATTGCGATCTCTCATAATTTGAGGAATCCTAAGACATAAAACTAAACGAAACTGGTATGTAAGAATCCTTGTTGGAGATCCATAATAAATAAATGGCACTTTATAGGGATGAGCATAATTTCTCCTTTTTCTGTTTGTTGGTGGGACAGAAAATTCCTTATGTTCTCCTGCTCCTGTGGGTATATGAGCCAGGACTATGTAGTGATTTCACTAAGAACCAGCTTCAGACGCCCTACTCTGGGAGGATCCGGATCACGTTATTTCATGTCCTCCTTGAATCGACGCCCGTCTTAACAGGTCCTATTCCAGGCGGATATTACTTCGCCTAAAGTAAATTTGAATGCCACTCCAATATTGTGGTCACTATCTCTGTATTGATACTGATAATTTCACTATCAAAAAATCATTAATGCTGTAGAAAACGAGGAAAAAGGTTTAATAGCTTATAATACAACACGATTGTAAATTAATATAACTATCTATGTATACAATTTTTCGCTACAAACGGCTATTGCCATTTGTACTGTGTAATATCACGGCAAAAGATCCATATGGCAATGGCTTCATCTACTGGTAATAAATATAAATTGAAACTTTGTCTTCCATACATCCAAAAAGTTTACTTATGAGGTTTGTTTGTATTTGTATTTGTGTTATTATGTTTGTGTTTATATTATTTCGGTAGGATGCAGTGAAAACATTTCACTTCATCCTATCGAAATAGTTTTAATCATATTGGAGTTCAAATATGGTAAATAAAACAGACATTCTAATCAAAGCCAAGCATATACTTTATTTTTGGTTAGATTAGTTTGAATTGATCGTTCTTAGCTTACAATGTATTGTAGGTTTGTCGAGTAGGGTTGTATGGAAATGAATCTATGTCCACTCAAAATAAAGTTCAAAATTTATCAACAACGACAGACCGACAGACTCATAACTTGAAAATTTTAGTTCGTAGGCGCAGTTATTTATATTTTATATTATAATAAAGTGATATGACAAAGTGAACTTACGAGTACATGGGTCACCTGTTGGAAAGTGACCGCTGTCGCCCACGAACACCTGTAACTCAGGAGACACAAGCGCTTTGCTGACCATTGAAGAAGGAGTGAGTTCTTTTCTTAAAGGTTGTATAACATAAAGGAATCTTTTCAACTATTTTAAAAACTACCACAACAAAAACTAATTACCAAAATAGTAAATTTTAATTTTGTAGTATTTCTAATAACTATTATAATTTCAATAGTGCCAATTAAACAACTTTAAGTACGTTTTGATCGTGACAATATTCCAGTCCAAGTACACCAACGAGAATACAAATCCAGTATCTGCAAAAACATTCAAACCCCATGTGCTTACATTCTGTAATTACTTATCTCACGGCACCTTATGTTAGGATGGAAACTTTGAAACACTTTAGTCGCTGGCGTTTATATGGTAATGAAAATTTCAGAGGAAATGTTGAGAAAACATGACACTTATGTCAATGTAATGTAAGTCTTACAATTTGTACAAGGATTTGTGAGATACTACTTCAATATTGTTATGTTAAGAGTCCATAGCGCTCTAGGTCGAATTGAAATTTTGCCCTTATATCACTGCCCCGTCATACTACAGTTAGTTACTGTACATCGGGTATATAGGTATGGCAAATAAAATTATTTTGGAAAGCAAAAAATCTTGACGAATGGGTGCCCCAAAAACTATTGATTGTCGTTCTCATTTATTGTTTTGAAACGTTTATAAAGCCTTTACTGCCCGTATGTATGTCGGTTACTTCGGTAAAAAGTAACCTATATCCTTTCTCAAGAATTTAAATATTTATATGACAAATTATTTGACTATGACTTGACTTGGACACGAAAATGCTAACAGCTCGTCAACATTATGTTCTGAGAAAACACAGAACGATTCCTAGACCCTCGTTAAAAAGGAGTAAAAAATTTAACTTCCTATAGAACTGCCTTCGACAGACATCAGTTCTATATTAGGTACTGTAAGATATATAATACTATTCACAAAAAAACTAACTGCATTATTTATTACACGTACACTATACTCGTATACACGCTCTATAGTGTAAGTGTATTTTTATTTTTTCTGATAAAACATCTAAACCTATCTAACTAATGCTTAAATTACTTATATACAGCAACACTCCATGTCTCAATTTATTTGATTGTAACATACTGTAAAATTACTTAGTTTGGAATGTAATTCTTTTACCTTTTTATAACACATTGTCTATAAATTTTTGAAAATTGTCAAAAAAAAACAAAATGTGTGGTCTGTGTCAATCAATACTTATTATTATTATTAAATTTCATTAAAATCAGTTTAACTGTTCACATGTAAAAACATTTATAATATTTCACATCTATTGGGATGATTTCTGAACTAAAAACTATCCTATTCCCTACCCTATAACTCAAACTATCTTCGTACCAAAACTCATCTAAATTTATTTAGTGTGTAAAAGTGAGTAACTGACATACAGATATACACGCTTTCGGATTTAAAGGATTAATATGGATTAGATTAACGACCACCTTTTTAGTTATATTCGTACGTAAATTAAATAAAACTTAGTAAAAAAAATATGGTCGCTTACTTAACAGATCTATGTATATAAACTATTATAACCCAGCAAAACAAAATAATGCTATATTTATTAAACTGCGACCATGTGGTCGCTACTAATGTTTTCGATAAATTGGTTCTTTGGTTATCGACCACGGGTTTTATCGTAATATTGTCCATAAGGTTAGCAAAATAAAGCTAAATAATTACAAAACTTAATTATTGCTTTTATTAAACACAAAACTTGTCTGTACAGCATAAAATAAGTACTAAAAATTATCATTGAGCACCGCGGGCAGTGCTGCTATTTTTTTAATCATCAATAGGACACACACCACCGAGTCATCTCGTATATTGACCAATTTCTATTCGGTGTTGAGATAAATCATTTGATTGAGACTGTGTTAATTGTAATTTCATAACTATTGAAATAAGCATAACTCTTTTATTTTCATTAATGTTACTTATCGAAATGCCTTAACTAATAAGAGCTTTGCCTGTCAAGTGGTCGCGACACCGGTACTCTAACACTATATTCTCTTAAATACATCTTTAACAGGTAGGTGTAAGAGCGAGCGATGCAGTTTCCCCGTACGAGCACCGGAGCGTGACTGAATTTTGCTACGGAACGGATCGTCCGCACGCTGTATTTCAGAATTTAATTACAAATAACGAAAAGTTGTACTAAGTTGTATTTAACTATCAAGTTTAACAAGTATTAGTGAAGTATTGATTGCCTTCTGCGGTTTATTTGAAACATTCAAAGGGAAGCTTGTGTTTATTCATTGAGAACCTTTTTAGTAATCGTAAAAAACATTTTTTTATTTATTGATTTATAAATAGTTGTCACACTAAAACATTCGTATAAAATAAAACACAGCTACTACTATGAACTTGACAAATCCACATCATATAGGACTCGGATTTTATCCTCAACTATACTATACATTTTTATCCTGTAATATTTTCATTGATATACATGATTAAAAATGGACAGTGGCGCAGTTTAGAGGTAGTATAATCCTTAAGCATCCCAATATACTCACTGTTATTATTTTTCTAATTGTTTATTGGGTAGGTCTATTTATATAATGTTTTAAATATACACATTAATTTGTGCTATTGTGAATGGCTTATTCACTATAGTGAGGCAATCACAATAATGACCAAAATATGAGAGTTGCCAACGTTCTGATCTCAAATCGTATGGAGCCAAACTCAGGAGTCATTTCGTCCTTCCAAAATCATCATTTTAGAATTCACCTTGAAATAACTCGCACCAAATGTTACCCAAGTCCTACCTACGTAAAAATAAATCCAAGTGGAAATTAAAAAGGCATTGTGGGCCCACAATCACTGCGTTGTTAGGCCATAAACACAACAAAAGATTCTACCCATTCACCCCTTAGGAGGTTGACAATGTAGGGTGGAAGGGTGGCAGAAAATTACTGTCGACCTTGCAAACCAAATAATTACGTTCTTTGTAGCTTATGATACGTACGAGGTCCACTTACGTTACCATTTATGAGAACAAAGTAAATGTAGAAAAAGGGAAAGAAATGTGATCTGGACATAATACAATAAGTATTCATACTCGCTATCCTCTCGATGGTACAAGTATTACATTGAAACAATAAGAGAACTATATTTGTACGAGGTCAGGAAGGCTGCTTATATTTTTATTATACTCGTTTCTGTCAGGCACTTGTATTTGTGAAACACGTACTTTCAGGTAGGCCTTATGGTACGTGTGTACTACATATTTAAAATTGTAAGATAAAAAGTGGCATACGTTCTATGTAAGGTATAAAGATAGAGCAAAATAAAAATAGAAGTGTAAATGCTTAGAACATAAACTTGAACCCATTACTTCCCAACCATCGAAAAATTTAGAATTCTCTGTTCAAATTACAAAATATATTTATTAATACAGTAATATAAATAAATGTGAAGCAAAAAATTAAAATTTATTTATTCTGGGGTCTGAATCAGCCTGTCCTATATGTATGACCTTGGGATCATATGTTAAGAAAAAATATATTATTACGACTTTAATGGCTATTTTACGTTTAGTAAAGGTTTCCCAATAATTTTAGATAATTTGAAATATATAATTACTTTTATTTATATAGCTATAATTAGCTATATAAAACAAACAACAATGCACTCTTAACGGGTACAAGATATTTAAACTTTGAAATTATATATCTAAATAATGTCGCTGTATTTTGTTATCAATTTGTTTTTAATGGAAAAGTAGGTTTGTTATTTACAAAAAAAAGCTTAAAAAATTAACACCAGTTTAAGATAAAAATTGGTAATATGGTGTCCTAAAAATATGACAGTGGGAAGTAATGGGTTAATCAAAAATCAGGGGACATACTCGTAATTTCGTTTACAGATATTGGTACTTTGGTGCACACCTTTTTTATTAGCATACGTCAGGTTTAAGTTCTCGTTTAATATTTGGTAGTAATATAAGAACAGTAATTTTTTTATTTAGATGACTGAAATCTGTTATCATTTCGACAGCAAATGTTAGTGGCATGAACAAAACCAATGTTCTTATTGACACACGTTTGATGCACATAATCTGAACTTTGCCGGCTCTTTGTTACAGAAGTTTTTCTAGATATATCGTATTGACTTTGTTTTATGTGCTGCCTATCTACTTCAATATGGCATTCTGTTTAACTTTAACATTTTAAGTTAGTAAATAAATACTGCCACGCATGCCTGCGACTTACGAGTCTTAAGTGTGTCGTTTGTCATTCTTTTTGATAGATATGTCTGTGTGTTCAGCAAAAAGGTCAATAATTCATTGAATACGTCATAATCTCATCGAAAGAAATTTATTAGCACTAATGTTGATGTTTATTTTCTTACAATACATATTTATACATACAAATAACCTTCCAATCCGTTGCGTTAATGAGTAATGAGGAATAAAAACAATGCGAAAAATAAATAAAAAATAATCTTGCAAGAAGATGGTGTTTCATACAAACCAATTTGATATTTTTTATTTTAAAGAGATAACTCACGCTTTAACATATGCCGTGTCGTGTGGGACTTTACAAACACACAAGACGTAGACAAAAAACACCCAGACTCAAAACAATAATTTCTGTTTGTCACGCAGTGTTGTTCCACGCGGGATTTGAGCTCACAATACTGATAGCAGTAGAAAACGGCGCAGCGATCGCATAAACCACCATCCCATCCGTGCAGTCATATTTTATTTGTTTTAATATATAACAATTACATATCATATTTGCCCTATCCTAGTTGCAAAATTTGAAACCGCTTTATTTTATTGCAATAAGTAAAAAAGTCTACTGACATAATAACAGTTCATTAAAACTTGTTGTGTTAGGAAACGAAGTAACCACAATGTCTTAGGGCCTCCTTACAGAAAGTTCCAAACAACATAAGACACGTTTATAATTAGTTTTAAGCACAGTTGAATTAAAGATGTCTACTTGACTAGTGAAATGTCAATCAAGAAGCCCCAGGGTGTTGTCGCCGTGTGGCAACATTTGTTATTAGTGAACTGTGTTTGGATCTCCATTGTCTGTGTTTAATTGAGTACTGTGTTTAAATTTATCATCTAATGTGGCTGGTTTTATATCAATTTGATTGGTCCATTTTTCCATTATTTATCAACAACAAAACAACAATCTTGGGCATAATAGTACGTATTATACGAGAACACAAAATTATAAGATCGTAATTTCATTCGCAGTGGTTGCACTTTATGGTTAAAATAGACACGAATTATGTGAATTAGACAATAGCTATTAACGACAAAAAATATGTAGAAAAATTATGAAGTATGAATTAAAGTTTTAATGAACTGTTCTTATTTTAAGATACGAAGAAGAAAAATCTTTCAAATGTCTCAGAGACAAATATGGTGGTATGTTTCAGTTCAGGCATTGCTATTAGGAGAATTAACCAAATCGTAAAGATTTAGCACACTTACTTGTATTTTTTTTTTTATTTAACGAGTTAGCACTTTAAGAATTATAATATAGTTACGTATATATACGTAAACTCTGTTACAGGTGTAATGTTACCTTAGTCACAAGGATTTTGCAGGTTTACTTATGAATTTGTAATTTGATGCTTGAAGAGATAATGAACACAAAAAAAAAAGTTTTCAGTATAAAATAAAAATACTTAATGGATTCTAACTTCTACTGAATGTTTTTTCTATTTTGTCTAAAATTTTGGATGTTTATAAGTGAATTTAACTTTATTAATTAAATACAAAATTAAAGTTTATACCGTGTTTATTTTTTCCATTTACCAGAGATTTTGACCCATCAATTTTTCATTGTAATCAATTTGTTATAGAGGTCCTTCTAGCACAAAAACCAGGCTCTCGCACACTCATTTAATAAACATGTAACACCTAAATTAAGGTGTAGTAACTGTAACTATTGTGTGAGAGAGAAAAAAAAGAATTACTATTATTACTTATAAAGTTTTGTGTTGAACATAATATGCTTCTGTGCGTAATTTTTGTTTAAAAAGTGATGAAAGAACAAATCTTAATATTTATAAATATACGAGTACAGTGCTAAAGGTAATCCCATACTACTACTAGGCTCCATAAAATATCGAATTCGTTTGTGGGTCAATGTATACAATTTTATAACAAATTACCAAACAACATAGTATTATTATCTATTAGTAAATTTAAGAAATTTGTTAAGCTGAGGTTGTCCAAAAAGGCTTATTACTCAGTTTCAGACTATGTCACAGATTTAGATGTTTGGAAATGAATTGCTCTTTTTTTAAGACCTATGATTGTGAATGTAACTGCTAGTTTAATATTTAAAAGATTTTGAGTTAAAAGAGTGGTGGTGAGTTTCTTTCCTGGGTTCTTTTCTCACCACTCTACCATGAACAATCTGCGAACCCAGCTAGCTGTAATTTTAATCGACAGATTGTTCATCTTTCATCTTTTATTGTTTTTTTTATGACGTTCATAAGTGTCTTTTGTGACCTAAATGAATAAATGAATTTGACTTTGACTTTGACATAACGTCTTTGACTCACTTGGTTCAATTCGAAAATGGTTCTCGATTTCATCATAATTAATATACAGATTAGTTATAGTTTCAAAAGATACACGGCCCGATTTATCTGTTCATAACCTAATTAGGGTGTGGCCTAAGCCGCAAGATTCAAAGAGGTATTGAGACTTTGCATCGCTATTTCTAAACGTCTTACCAATAGCGCAATCGCTAGTGATCTCAAAACCCAACGGCTATGTATTTTATTATTATTATTATATGATATAGTTTTAAGATAAACGTTGAAGATATATCTAAAGACTGAAAATCGCGGCGAAGTAACATCAACAGGTCAATCCATGTAATGCAAATTCTACAAAAATTCAGTTCCGATCAGCTCTCGATCTCATAGCTGCCAGAAGAAACAGGTCCACTTGGATGTTATGTTATTACGAACTGGTTGGTGAAGTGCCTGCTAGTACAATAGCTCCAAGAATGTAGACGTGGGTGGCCATGACCTCTAGCTGTTAGCACGAAGTCCCACAAAGGATCGACGCCGCTGTGTGCCTGGATATCTTATACACGAAAGTTTTAAGCTAAAGTGTCTACGAGTCTTAACTAAAATTATTCCAAGGTCCCTATACTTTCTGGCACACTTTGTTGTTTTAGCCAGTTTCACTGCGATACACAGCACTGACCGAAAACAAATAACAATATATTAATGACTTTCCTACATTTGAAAACTAACCCTTTCCAGCATACACATGTATACGTGTAAGTATATCTTTGTCGTTCAATATACTGTCAAGCTTAATATTTAATTCCCAAAGTGCCTGGTGGACCGTAATAGGCTTGTCCGTTATTACGTGAGTGAAACCAAACCATAGTTGGTAAAATATGGGTGTTGAATATTCCCCTGCCAACCCTTTTTGGGAATATATAGGTGTGTGTATGTATTAAAATGTCGACTCATCTGTTGTGTAAAATACAACAGATTAGTTGACATTTTAATACAGGTTACAGAGAAAATGTGATAAAAACATTTCATTATACTACTAACTATGCTATGGTAATAGCATACTGAGCTGAGGTTATATTAGAAAATAGATTTATTATGTATTTAACCACAGTTATATAAAAATTATTAATTATAGGCTTAAGTAACGATCTTTATGATATTCATAATGATTTCAAATTTTACTGATTAAATCAACTTCGATTCTTTAAGGGGTTAATGAATATACGGCATGCAATCACGGTCATCGAGGCAATTTTAAATCTTAAATGTCC
Organism: Hypercompe scribonia; assembly: GCA_949316085.1. Classification (NCBI taxonomy): domain Eukaryota; kingdom Metazoa; phylum Arthropoda; class Insecta; order Lepidoptera; family Erebidae; genus Hypercompe; species Hypercompe scribonia. The sequence goes on along the minus strand of OX438968.1, from coordinate 21,886,731 downwards.
TAATCGTAAAAATATTTAGGTTTGCGATATAGTATTACATAATTTAAATTACAAGAAGTGATGGCTTCTTTAACCCTTAAAGAATCTAGGCCAACTTAACTAGTATGTAAGAATTCATATCGATTTATGTATAAGTATGCCGTGGTAAAATTTGTTCATATTATTACATACAATACAGCACACACAATACACACATTTCAAAAGGGCAACTATGACATGTACCCCAAGTTTCAACTCTAAAAATAAGTCGTCGCGGTGTAATTTATCAGATCAGTGTACCTATAACGGACACGTTATGAATCGTGCAAAAATAATATACGCACATAAAAATATAGCTTTCAATGTTAACATAGAAAAAAGTAATATGAATATTTGTATATCGTCTTAACAGCCAGATACGCGTAAATTACACACTTCACTCTGGCAGCTGGGCTACACAAGTAGATAGGTATTCGTCCGTTCATTGGGCGTTGGAGCCCGTTCAACTGTCTCCCAAAACCGTTTGTCACTATATCGAATTGTATCTACAAGTTTTGCCCGTCTATACGACGGTGGGCACGATGGGGAAAACTGGCAGCACCCTAAATTTTGACCAAACTAATTAGGATGTATACTCGTATACTGAAGTAACACAGATGGCGTTCTGGTGCCCTCACCAACACCCTCGTACCAAATGTTGAAACTTCAGTATTCAATTTGTTCTAGTAAATGAGAGCTTTATGCATATTTTTTTTTGGTACGTGTTTTTAAGTTTTACTTCCTGTATTTCTCGTTCAGTAGCTATCCAATCATAGTCTTCATAAATATAAAAATAAAATGCTATTCGTTGCTGCGAAACAGATTTGGTTAATTTTGATTATTAAATATTTATGAAGGTCCATTGAAAGTTTATACGGTGACAAAGTATAAAAAGGGCAAAATAGAAAACAATAATACATTTTCTCATACAAAGTGTCCGTAAAAGAAACATTAAAATAGGGACTTGAATCGTTAACATGTAAACACGATATCCAGGTTATTCATTTACATTTCAAAATGCAAATGAGTAGCTTATGACAATAGACCGATATATTTGTTGGTTTTCAAATGTTTAACTTAAAAAAGGCATTATTCTTCGCAAGTGTACTTTCCTCGCAGGTATGGTTTTTGAAAAGCCTCAAATATATACCTGTTAGCAATCAAACTTTTCAAAATCCAGAATAGTTGTTCTTTTTTGATGGACTTTTCAGTATAATCGTAAATTTTACAGGGCCTATACGCGCTCCTTTTTAAAGCCACCTAAGTTTAACACCACAGTAGGGTTAGGCTTAGGAGACGGCAGTGTTGTATTTTACCAAGTAAATGTCTGGTAATTAGTTATAAAATCAGTTTATTTAAAGAAAGCGGTCCACATTAGGCTCTGCAAATGCTTGTATAAAAACTATTCAAAAATACATCAACCACTTTAATATAGCTTCAGTTGTAAGCTTACAGTAATGGCAATTACGACCACCATTTGACTGCTTCGGTGGCGCAGTGGTTACACGGTTAGTTGTTATAGTTCTATCTCAAGTTTACGAATACGAAAAGAATAATCAATAACTCCATGTTAACTGCCTCAGTAGCACAGCTGGAGTGACTGCGACCTGGTCTCGGGTTCGATTCCCGGACCGGACCAAATGTTTGTATGATCTGCAAATATTTTTTATTTTTTTGCTTTCGAAGTTTGGGTGTTTTCTTTGTAAAATATGTATGTATTTACAATAACCGTGGAGGGGGGGGCTATATCCAGCAACGAGACGGGTAAATTATCTGAGAGGATACTCTCTGCCCGCATTGTCTGTTACCTCTTAGCTGCATCAGGGAAGCACTCCACTACCACGGGGTGCCAGAGTACCTGTCGACCAACCTCGACCTCCGTTCCTTTCACTCTTATAAGCGAGCTAGCAGGAAAGGCACCTCTGGTTTCCTGTGGAACCACAAGGCTTATGAGGTGCAACCCGTAGGCCCAGATCCCTGATCTTTTGGACGACACAGGTCACCGCTAACTCGGTGAACTCCAAGATTTCTTGGAAGCCATGTCTCCTAACCAGTACTGTAGTATCCTCCGCGTAGCACACGACGCTCACTCCAAGGAGCAGATTGGTCCTCAGAACCGCATTATACGCGAGGTTCCACAAAAGACGTGATAATACCGACCCCTGGGGAACCCCTCATGTGACCTTCCTTTGAAATTCTTCGCTGTCCCGACCTACATAGGATATGGATCTATCGCAAAGATAGGCACCGATGATGTCCTGCAGATAGAGGGACAACTGGTGATATTGTCTCTCTAATTACCCACCACGGCAGGGAGTTAAAGGCGTTGACTTTATTAAGACTGACGGCCAACGTCGCTTCCCGCGACAGACAACCTCTTCCGACAAGGAACGGACGCGTTCGATCGTGTCGAGCGTAGAACGTCCCTGTCGGTAGCCAAATTGGTTGGCTGATAAGTCAGGGCCTACTTGCGACAGGTGTCGGCTGATACGGGCGGCGATAACTCTTTCAAAAAGTTTCGCCGCCTCGTCCAACAGGTATATCGGTCGGAACGTCGAGAGAGTATCTGCAGCCCTAGTTTCTGGATGAGTACCAGCTTGGTTTCCTTCCAGCCGGCAAGGAATACGCTGTTACGGGGCAGCTGGTAAACAGCTTCCTCAACCTATTCCCTAGGATCACCAAAGTGCACATCCATGCTCGACCCGGAATCACAAACGGGGCCCGGAGCCTTGGTCCGAGTGGCTTCACGGCTCGGTCCAGGTCATTGTCCGTCACTTCAAAGTCGTCGGACCACATAGTGGAATCCGACGGCAATGGAAGGTATGAATTGGTAAGGACCTAACTACGTGATTCTCAATTGACGTCGGTAAAAAAAGAACATACCTATTAAAAAAATCTTCAAAATTTCATGGTTTTCCAGAAAAGCTTATTGAGATTGTGTGTGAGTTACGCCTATACAAAATTGTTTTTAGTTGAAAGGTATGAAACGTCATACTATACTTCTTACATTAGATTGACTATAATAATGTACTTCAGATAATCTTGCTTGCTTTTTTATTGTCTATTTCCAGGCTAGTGAACCGTAAATAAAAACTTTTAAGGAATTAGAGAATGAAGAAATTATAATGCATCCAACCAAGTGTCAGTGCCCAATCGTCGGCCATCACTTTGATCATAATCTTTATTTATTTACTGTTGCTGGGAGCCGGATAACTACTTAGTAAAAACAATAACTGGGCATTATTGCCTTGTCTGAATACAGTTGTTTTTTACTAAAGATGGTTAGTTAATTCAAAGCGTCTATTCTGTGGCACATCTTTTGGAAAAATATATAAGTGAACCATACTCGTATATAATAAACTTTTAAAGGTAAATGCATATACTCTCAAATTATAAACAGTTTTCATACGTAACATAGGGAATTACCATCGTAACCAGTACATACCAGCTTGAGTTCTATTATAATCGGGTAAACACTCAGAGGGTCCAACTGCGGCTACTGCAGGACTCTGGTTATACAAACACTGCATTCCCATTTGTTTGATCATAAAAGGCTGAACTATATCAAGTTGATTTAACATCAAAGGCAGAGAGTGTCTTCTGCATGTATACATCATTTGAATTCCCATATCACGACAGGAGTTCAGTACTCCAGAATGCTGTTTCGCCACTTCCAATTTTGCCAAATTTTTCGCTTTCACAACTTCAGAAGAATTGCACATGATACACATCTTCATCCATGCATCCTGTATAAGAAACACCATATCATCTACATGAAATTTATCAACGACAAAGTATGCGCCCCAAAGTCCGACGTCCTTGTATGGAATGTAAAATGACTGGTAACTGTCACATTTCATACTACTTGCCGCCAAAGCGGTTGAAAAAGGTTGATTTTGCGGTCGCCCTTGACTTGCGTGCCACGAACCTATTATATATTTCATCACTAACATCGTATAATAGTGTAAACTGTTATATCCTGGTGCTTCGAACCCAATTGTTACGTGACAAAGCGGCATGCTGTCATCACGATATACAACCTCAGATCCTGTAAAGCGTTGAGGTCCAGTATCCGCATCTCCTACTTCAGAGGGGCAGAGAGTCCCAAATGTTCCTGCCACAGCCCCCAAAACTTGATCATTTTGCACCCCACCAGATGTAGCCACAACAAGTCTGCAGGTGGAGTAATGTTCACTCATAAAGGCTGCTGTGGTACTTTGATCAAATTTAGCTAAATTTCGTAGAGGGCCAATGACTGGTTGAGCAAGAGAAGTGCCTTGAAAAGCTGTAGCATGTAAATAATCAAAAACCGTTAGTTTAGGATTGCTATCTGCATCGATGGCTTCGAGACACATATTATGTCTCTCCTTGTCCATTTCAGTAACATCAAGTGCAAGCTCAAGTAAAATTTTGGACAAATAAATAACTCCATCCGCTACACTCTCCGCCGGTATTAGTACTGAAAATATCTGCATGTCTCTACGCGTCTTGGCAAACATTTTTGCACCATTCATATAAACAGTCTGTTGAAAGCTCGATTTGTTCATACTATGAAATCCTTTATAAGCTAGATGTTCTATAAAGTGGGTGAGACCATTGCAATTAGCCGTCTCATATCTGGGTCCAGCTATAACGCATAGTGAAACACATGCTAGCGGTGAATTATTCTGCTCGGTCATTACTCTTACTCCATTAGGTAAGTAGGTGATTTTAGTGTTAGGATCGATTGGTTCTGCGGGGCACCAACAGGAACAGTAACGTCTGCAACGTGTGAGCGATCTCGTGGAAGACCTCAATAAACTTACAAACATTATTACATTTGTTGTAATCTAATTTTACACAAATTATATTTTATTACGTCAACAATAACCAAATGTATAAAATATTAATGACAGATCTTTTTTTTCTAGAAGCAATAAGTATTTTTTGCAGAAAAACTCTTTTCTAAAATTTTATGACTAACACACGCGTGGAGCAGCAGTCTCCACGGCGGCCTCATCTAGATTAATCTTTTTAAAAAAATACTACCCACGTTAAAAAGTATGTAAGTTATTTAATATAATTATAATGTTTTCAGTACAATTTACAAAAGTTTACATATGTATAAAATTAAATTAAATTTCAAGGAAAAAAAAATTGTGGATTGCCGTTTAGTTTTCCTCTACGTTAGCTGTCTATTTCAATTAATACTCATAGCATTGTAGCTATTCATTACATGGTAGATCAAAGAGAGGTTGTCTTTTAAGCCTAAACAACTCAAAAGTCACGCCGATTACTTTTTCTAGCAAAAATAACGTTCCGCTTGAATCTGCAGGTCGGTCGTGCAAGGTCCATTTGATTTTATATGAGTAGTTCGGCGCGAAGACCCTGGTGCCTTGTGACACAGTCAATTTTATGCCTACCACAGGTACAAGTAATCCTCAACCGAAGTATTACCTAGTCATTTGTAACTTCGGGAACTAACTATGTATTTTGGTTTTAGTGACAAATAAGTGTTTTTCGTTATTATTGTCTTTATTACAATTGTATATGTATATTAGTTACATGTTTAAACATTTAAAACAGAAAAACAATATATATATATAAAGATAAAAAATAGTAGACCTGGACTTGGGGTACAGGAACCAAGAAATCGGTGGTTTAAGCTCCAAAGATTATACGTCCCGTGTCAAGAAGAACTACCTTCTGCATCAACTCCCTGATCCAGATCCAAATAGTTTATGTACGATCCTGGTTACTTAGTTACGCCTGTGCAAATATTCACTGTGAGAGAGACGCGAACAACCAGAAACAATATGCCTGACAGAATCAACAGGACGGTGACAGATTAACCATGACAGATGACAACCGTACCATCTTTCTGGATGTAATGCCGATAGTTACTCGCCATGATAACTTCATACATAATCGCACGAACAAAATCTTTCGTTTCTTCGAAAAGATCATCATACCAACACCAAGACGATTACTTTGAAATTTGTTAAGGACCCTTTTAGGGTTCGACGAAATCGACCATAAAGTTCTTTGCCCTTCCATATTTGCCTGTGATCATTAACACTAAATACTAATACATCAATTCTCTTTAACCAGAGCGAGCGGAGTGAATCGGGTATCCACTGCAACTACATTGCGGTGTACTCCCTCCTCATAATGTAGAAAATATTCTCGAAAATTGAGTACCTCGTGATTTAAGATAGATAAAATTACTGAAGTTTTCAGTGACTTTTAGTAACGTTGTCAATGGTGATTTAGTAGAGGCCAGTACTTTCAAATCATCCATATAAAAAGGTGGGAAATAGCTTGATTACTTTTTTGCAAACGAAAGCCCAAACCCTGAACCCTTTATTAAAGTGCTGAGAAGGTTCAAAGCAGTACAAAACCACTCAAACTATCAATTTGAAATAGACCTCGCTCAATCTTTATTTATTAGAACATCACGTACTGCAGTATGTCGACGTCCTGGATAGAAAAATGTTGTTCTTCATTAACCATACATGACTTCAAGAAAATGCATAGAGCTTTATAAATTTCATACAATTCTAGCACCTTCGAAGGACATGTATGTTGAACCGAGTCTATAAGTCTTTTTATAATCTTACATGTCACCAGACTCATACAATTACAACGTACATGTTTTCTAATGATCATGTCAATGATAATGAGGTAGTAAAGGCGACCGGGATACTGCTACCTACTCACAACAGACCAAGCTGAAGAAACAACGCCCGTGCTATCGTGCATCGTTGGTGAGTGTGAGACCAAAGGTTCATCGATGCAATGCAGGTGTGACAGTTATCATGGTAAGTGTGCGAGTCTTACAATGCCATGACGATTGTCATGTCTTTTACGTTCACGATGAATAAAATATAATCAACCACTGAAACCACGTGAAATACGAGACAGCTTTTAATTATCAGCGAATTTACCAGTCATTTGTCACGTGAGTGGTAAATAAAACATCGTCGGCGATGCACTCAGACACGTCGAAACTATATTGTGCCCAACAAATCTTAAAATCAGCTACGAAGATATTGCTAAAACACAAGTAAATGCATTTTGGTCTGCGTTTTAAAGTTTAGTTAAATCGTGTCATTAATCCGACGAAGTCGAAGTTTTTAATTGTGCTCTAAAAATTTTAAGTTTTAATTTGACAAAGACTTTTGTTGTTATTGTGGTTAATAAACACCTAAAGGCCCCTTAGGACCCATAAAAATGCCTTTGTCATCAAGTCAGATAGCACAGGCAGTGCCATTAGTCGAACAAGGTTTGACCCATCGTGAAGTGGCTATTGTCCTAAACGTGCCACGTTCTTCGATGCAATATGCACTAAAACGGTATCAAGAGACTGGCCGCTACACCCGAAGACCAGGTAGTGGCGGTGTAAGATGCACATCAGCTCGTGACGACCGCTTTATTGTGTTAGAGATTTTAAGAAATCGCTTCCTGACCGCTGTTGAGATCCGTCAGCGGCTTCAAATCTCCAGAGGTGTGAATGTTAGCGAGCGTACGGTGAGAAGACGTATGGAGGAAGTTAATTTGAGAGCAAGAAGACCAGCCCGTGGTCCACAGCTCCTCCCACAGCACAGAGTAGCTCAACTTCACTTCGCCCGCGAACACGCTAACTGGACTTTTAAGCAATGGGCAAGGGTTTTGTTTACAGACGAGTGCAGGATCGCTTTAAATGCACCTGATGGTCGACAACGTGTCTGGAGAAGGAAAGGGGAACGCTATTTGGCGATGACAACCACACCGACGGTCAGTTTTGGCGGAGGCTCTATAATGGTATGGGGTGGCGTGAGTTCTGATGCTCGTACGGAATTAGTCATCGTCAATAACGCCTTAAATGCAACTCGATACGTCGAAGAAATTCTTCGAGATCATGTTGTGCCCTTCGGAGGGTGTATTGGTTATGACCAATTCATTTTAATGCATGATAATGCTCGTCCACATGTCGCTCACATCGTGAATGAACCTTCAAGAGGTTGGTGTTCAAAAATTGCAGTAGCCAGCTCGCAGCCCAGACTTAAATCCGATAGAACACGTATGGGACAAACTGAAACGAGCAATAAAGTTATCATCGAACCCACCACAAACCCTTAACCAGCTTCGAGATGCTGCACTTACTGCCTGGCGCGACTTATCACAAGTCAACATCAAGAACGTCATCCAAAGCATCCCAGACCGAATGCAGGCGGTCATTAGAGCTAGAGGAGGCAACACACGCTATTAAAAAGGACAGAAAGCGACAAAAAATCAAACAATTTTAAATTCGTAGTGCTTTTAACTCTAGTGTAAAATTTTGTGAAATTCGGATTTTTTGCATAAACTTCATTATGAACCCGAAAAACCTTTTAATGTGAAAAGAAGTGATCAGGAACGTTAACTGGATAGACTCCGATCACAATTAGCCAAAATTTGTAGAGCTAAGTGAAAAAAAAAAGGAAGTTGTCATACGTTTTGTACTTGGCCAAGTTTCCGTGCCGGTGAGTGTAGATAATTACTATACTGTCAAACATCGACATCGCACGCACCACATCGCTAGAAAACATTTAAAAGTGCGCATAACATCAGTCATTCTGGTTTAATCCCTGTTCGTAAGCGCACGTCTCAAAAATATTTCGGATCGATGACCCGAAATATAATATACGTAAACAGACTAAAAGTTACGACGACGCCGTTAAAAAAACTTACTTAAAAGTAGGTCCAGTAAAGACTAACCTGTTAAGGTTAGTCTGTTAAAGTTATTTACCTCGTCAAAACAATATTATTACCTCATCCAAACAAAGTTACAAGCACCACACTATTATTCTGTTCGAACCAAAATGTCGGCATCATGCCTGAACAATCTCCACTATCGAATAACGTAACATCACCAGATAATGCTGAAACGATTTTCATTGTAAATTTAAGTTACTAGACGAACAATAGGATCGGCATAACAATTCTAAATTACTATATTATGCAAGGCATAATTCACATTACAAACTCACATGACAAATACTTCTTTCTTTCTAAATATTTTTTTGGACATGCAGACAACGAAAAATGACAGCTACGGTCAGAGGGTGATGATTTAAGCTCATCCAAGGTTTTAGAAATTTTTAAGTTGCGTAATGATAAAACTATTCAAGCTATTACACCAATCATGGCGACCACTGAAAATTACTGTAAGAAACCGGCCGTATCCTGTATCATTCACACAATTCTTACAAAACAATATTGATACTACACAGTATTCCAAGTTGCAAAACGGTCTGACAGTTGCAACTGAGGAGCGTCAAGGTTCTCCTAACGCTTGTATTGGCATTTACATTGACGCCGGTAGTAGATATGAAGCCCCTCACGAGAATGGAATAGCTCATTTTTTTGAACACATGGCTTTCAAAGGTACGAAAAATAGAGAAAGGGCAACATTGGAGGCAGAAATGACTGCAATCGGTGCCACTTTCAGGTGCTTCACAACAAGAGAAATGGCATGCTACTACGTCATGTGCTTAGCCGAGCACGTTCCAATTGCTCTGGACTTGCTTTCAGATTGTGTATTTAACAACGCGTTATCGATGTGCGAAATCGAATGCCAAAAAAGGGTAGCCTACGGAGAGATGTTAGAGCACGATAAGGACACCAATAAATTACTTTACGATTTCTTGCACAACGCTGCCTTTCAAGGCACCCCTCTCGAAAGAACTGTCATGGGCCCTAGCTGTAACTTGTACAACTTTAACATTGATACCTTATTTGGTTACCTGAATAAGTGCTTCAGCCCATCGAGAACAGTGTTGGCTGCTGTGGGAGCAATAAAACACGAACAGATCTTATCTCTGGCAAATTGTTACTTAAACAACATCGAGCCATGCAAAGCCATAGATTACGACGTTTACCGGTACACGTCCTCAGAGATTCGATACCGCGACGACTCAATGCCAGCTGGTAACGTGATTATGGCGTTCGAGGGACCTTGCTTTAGCGAAGATGATAACATTGTTATGCAGGTAAGTACAATGTACCTACGTTTAAACTTTAAAAATGAAGTGATAATCGCGATTAAGATGGTCCGTCTCAAAAACAAATTGTAACGTATTACAGAGACTTAGTGTATTCTGGTTTATGTATTATTTCACAGTAAACAACATGTTGCGTATACCTATTTGATAAGACAAAAATGGTGGTAGTATCTCTTGCTTGTATAATCACATAGCACCAAGTCCACGAGGACGCAAACTTCACTTAAATAAATAGTAGCAGTTCAGTAAAGTAATCTCTATTTGGAATTTTAGTCTTGCTAAGGCCTCACGTCCCATTTACATGGTCATGTACCATTTGTAGTTTTACAACACGCTATATATGTTAGTTGCTATATTTTTAAAATCCTGTCGTAATTGGTGAACTTAAAATGTAAATTATGCTAATATTATCCTGGAAAATAGACCTGAACATATACGAGTATTGTTATCTAAACCCACCAAAGCCGAACTGTATACCTTTTTTGTTAACAAATTTAAAAATTTCTTCGGATCTCGGGCTTCTTACATTTTAGGACATAGGTAAATATATTTATTTTTTAAATGCATAACTACATAATATTATACACTTCATAAATGTGACACTGAGTCAAACGTGCCTCCCTACCCAAGTTGGCATTCTGCAAACGTAAACGTTACAACCATTAATATCAATATTATATGGCATTGCCACTTTGCGTTAAAGTACGACGGATTCAAATAGTTCAAGTTTTTTTAGACAGACTTTTATAAGTATTTTTACATAGATATTATTTGTTTTCATAAAACTTTCGTGTAACCTATTTAATATTCTACCAATGTAAACGTTATTAGAAATCTAACAAATGTGTGGGAACGACATCTCTAAACGCTAAGTCACGTGCTCAAAATAAAATATTAGCCAATATCACAAGAAAATAGAAACATATGCTTAACTTGCATCTTGGTTTCGCGTTGACTCTCTTTCTCCGATCGTTAACGCCACCATTCTTATTCATATTTATATGTTAACTTTGTATCATTCTAACACAGATCGCCCGTTACGCAGTGGGAGGATGGGACCGCGGTCAAATTGCTGGACCAAATCTGCCCAACCGACTTGGACGCTTTGTTAGTGCTGCGCCTCAGTGTGATGCGTATAAATGTTTTAACATAAACTATAAGGATACGGGATTATGGGGAGTACAATTCCTCTCAAACGTGTTGTCACTAGATGATATGTCAAACAGCATATTCGACGACTGGATGTATCTCTGCACATTAATAACCGAGGAAGAAGTCGCAAGAGCCAAAAGATTTTACAAAACCAAATATTTGTCAGTAATGCAGAGTTCCGCAAAAAATTGTCACGACGTGGGAAGGTTAGTAATTGTATTGATTTCAAACAATATCTGAAAATTCTGCGTATGGAATATTCTTTACTCGTAGATATATTATGGTTTATAAGTAGTCATAAGGTACAATATGAAGAAAATGGTGATCAGGTGAGTATATGAATTAGTACAGAGTCTAAGCCTTTAAGCACAACATCTGGTAGCGAAGCGTTTAATATATAAACAGTTGGTAGCAGAGAGTGGTGTGACGGTAACCACTGTTTACCTCACATATTTTTGGTAGCCGAGCATAGTTTCACAGAACCGCGTTCGTATTAATTTCGTTATATTTATCGCTTGTATGGTTTTTTAATATTTTTAGTTAGCACGTCGTACCTTTTTGTTTTGTGATTGTAAGGAAATACATTATTACTATAGAAAAAGTTTTATGTGACGTGGGTTGTCGGTTTTGGTTGATATGTCGGTTTCGGTTTACGGAGGTTAGTTTAAATAAATAAACTTTAGGTTACGGATAAATAAGCTTTTGAAGGTACAGTTTTTTTTCTGGTTATTTTGGTTAATCATCTATTAAATAGTAATATCGGCTACGGAATACACAGCTGCAGTGCCAAATAGTTTGCGATGATTTTCGTCGCCCATTACCTTAATTGGAAGGAATGATCGTTAGTTTGTTACATCATCGGGCAGAACAATAAGGAAGTGAAAAGGGCCTATCAGGGGCTGCTAGTGTGTACATCAGACGCCAGGGCAATTGAGTCTGCAGAAAGGTACTTCGACCAGTGTATGAATTATGGCGACCAAACATTTGAGGTGGTCGCTTCATTGACGGTAGACGCCTTTCTCGGATCATCGACAAAAATGGCTTTCCCAATTCAAACCGAGCGGCTACCCACATTGACGATTCTCCGTTTAGACGGTTCTTTGGACAGATTATATTGACAGTTTAGTGCTTCGTCGTGCGGACATGACAAATGCACAAAAAGTTGGTTATTTGTTGTCCAGTGAAGCAGATAAATCGTTCAGCCTTATAATACATTTACATTTGGCGGCAGTTATTCAATCGCGAGAGAGTTCACGTACGTTAACGTTCCCCAGCTATCGATGGAGCGCCAGTTGAGAGAAAGTTGTTAAATCTTGTATTAATCACGACAAATGCACTACAGGCTTTGGGATTTGCAGAGTCGGAATAGTCGTTCCTCCTTTTACGTGTAGTTTAAATTACAAGGTCCACAAGCATGAGACGTGTGACACGCTTTGAACAGTTGCACGATGGTGATATTGAGACCTTTGACACATTGGTAGAATTTTTAGACTCTAGATCACTGCAGGAAGATTGACAACCTCCTCGTCGAGGCCGTACCGAGTTCGTTGTGTTACCAGATAAATCCATTGGAGGCACATCTGCCGCAGTTCAGTGGTTCACTTTGGAGAAGATACAGTCGCCCTTGGCCGCTTCAAGTCAGGTTGGTTGAACATGATCGTCAGTAGATATTTTCTAAACAAGGTAAATACATAGGTACTAAAATAAAATTTTATGAAGGAAATAAGAATAATAATAGTTAGATTTTATAGTCACACATGCATATATGTACATATATATACATAAACATATTAATATTTAAATTTGTTCTGTATCTAATAGGATGTTTTGGAAATATTACTACAATAGATATTTAAAACTTTGCCGAGTCTTTGTCAACCCCATCACAAGAGGGAGTGAGTTTCATAAAAAGGACAGATTATACCAAGACAGTTGAATGTATAAAATGGGCTACTGAAAAAGCAAGTTATTAGAAGACCTAAGATTTGTAGTGGGATTTGCACCTAAATATTTAAATTGAATGTAACTATTAAATAAGAATAATTGAAAGGAGAACTTGGAAAGAGGAGTTAAGAATAAATATCCGTGTCTATCTTCTTGGGCGAATTGGAAGCCACTTTAAATGAGAGCAACGTTGAAACACATGATAATGTTTGTATCAATTAAACATGAATCGAAAGTAATTTTTGAGAAGACGGTCAAGCTTATTGAGCAAAATATTTAACGCATTCAAGTCAAAGTAGCACACGTCACCATAGTCGATTATTGAGAATATTAGGGTCGGAACAAGTATTACCTTAGTTTTCTTTGGTAGAAACTTCTTAAGCACAACGAGCCCATGACTTTCTGGCACACAGATACAACTTGTTTTAGCCATCTAAAAATTGTGTCAATATACAATCCGAGGTACAGCACACTTTCACAGCATAGGATAAACAGGCCATCGTAGATAGGTGTCTGAAGTTAAGCAAGACCAACTTGGCTCGTACGGCGGTTTCTTTCCATAATAATACCCTGACATATATACGGGTTCACCGACACGCCAAACTTATCAAATATGCTACTGGTATGTTGCCGGGAGGGACATGTTTTTGTTAATTGCACCCAGTTCCACTGCTGCGGAGTTCGTACGAAACGGTTTTTAACCCATCGATTGGTTTTGTGTTATATTTGTTTTTGCAGCAACCCCGCACACCCCGCTCATTCGTGTAAGTATAGCGGAGTGGGTGCACCGGGCCGACTACAGGCCACCGTCGCTGTCTGGCTATCGCGCACCGCCGATATCCCGTGAGTTTCGGCTGCCGATGGACCCTGAATGAGTTCCATATGCGTTCGTTCTCCTCTCCGTTTTAGTTGTTGGTCGATCCTGACTACCAACTGCCTGATCCTGTGGATTTGTTCCTCGGATTGCAGAAATTGGATGACATCCTGTTCCAACCAGGTGGTTTGGTCGCGTTCTGTACGGATGTAGGGAATATTATTATGGATCCAGTTCACTCTTTTGGTGTTCACGAGAACCATCACAGCGTCAGTCGTCTTCAGTACTGATTCCTGACGATCGTCGGAATGCTGTTCTTCCTTGTGTTCGACTGATATAACCCCGTCGCTTGGTCCTGGGGTTTACCTTCTGCACTTAGACCATTTACAACCGTCGGTCTACGAAAAGAACAATCAGGTAAGTTTATGAATGAATGAATTGATACACAATCTAAGTCTTTAGAGCACAACGTCTGGTGGGGTAACGTATAATATTATTTGGTAGCAGAGAGTCGTTTTACCATAGAAAAATGAAATTGGTAAAATATACGTAGATTTTTCGTCCAATTTGCTTCTTCTACGTACTTACCTTATATTATGCTACAGATGGACCTTATACAACGGCCATAGACCGTCTTTACTGGAGACGATCACAGCCATAGACCGCGTGCATGCCAAAGACGTTCATGAAGTGTGCAGCAGATACATCTACAGTAAGTGCCCAACAGTCGTCGCTATAGGCAGAATCGAAGGTCTAATGGAATACAATAGACTGTGTTCCGGCACGTACTGGCTTAGAATGTAATCATTATTTTAGTTATTAAAGCATATTACATAATTTTGGTTCATCTAACCATACAATTGTTTTATTTAGACATGTAATGACCTCATGACAAAATGGTAATTTCTTGTTACCGCTTATTTACCGGTATGTGTGTTACAGAACCCTTTTTCTTTAAATTAAAATAACTTTAGGACTTAAATAAACATCATGAACAAGCAGGTATTCAAAACATTTAAAACTTGCCATACTTCCCTACGGCACGTTGTGCTTGCACTAATCAAAATAAAAAACAAAACTGATGCGACTATAAAATCGATCTTTGAAACTGACTAAAAAAATTAACTAGTTCCATTGAACTAATTGCCGAAGCAACTAGTGAGAACGATCCGTTTCTAAGTCCCAAATCTAAGCTCAATCCGTGTCTGAAACTTTTTTTGAAGCATACACTAGTCAACTTAATATCTTTTTTTTAAATATTTAAATTGATCTCAATTCTACCCTGTTTAGCAGAAAAAGCAAGCGTAAAAAGCTAGTTAATAGATAAAATGAAAAATTTTGCACCTTAATTCATTTGTTTTAATTTAAAACTAAAGTAATGCATCTTATTTATGTGTGTCATCATACTTTTTGTCTTGTTCATTTTTAGTCACGTTATGTGAAAAAACATGAAATATTAATAAAAAACACAAATATGCGCTTATATATAGTATTATAATAATACAGTAATAAATACAATAGTCATTATTAGGACGTGTGATGACGGATTAAAAATACAGCGTGTCACCTTTACGGCGGCTAAGGGAACAAACTACACATGACAACGTCGCTGCAAAAAGAAGTAGAACTTGAAACAAACCCTACACCAACTCGTCTGGCCAGCGTGACATATTATAAAATATCACGCTGGCCAGACGAATTATAGGTTTTCGAAGTACAGGCTTTCCTTCAACATATTGTAGCCCAAAACCTGCTTTTGAAGGTGAGGCCTAAGTCCATCAATGAACTGGTAAAAGCTATTAATGATGATAATTAAGACGCTAACAGTAAAAAGACAATTATCATGACTCTACATACCGTTTTGTTTCTCTAGTAATCTAACAGTATTATTTTTTGGGATATGAAAGAACTAAAACAATGCTTGTTACTTGCATTCGCCTTTTACGACTCCCATGGGATGAATAGCGGTGGTAATAATACATATTCTTAATCCATCACCACACAGACAAATTGTTTTTAGGTTTTAAATAAAACGCAGTTTACAAAATTATAATTTATTATTTCAGTAAAGCTAAAATATAAAAATATAAAAGGTATTTTGAGTATGATTCAGCACTTTCAACATTACATATTTGTATACATGTAATGTTCTGGAATAAAACAAACAAATTTACAGTATTTGAGACAAAGAATCGTATCTTATGGCAGCCTGGCCAAGAAATTGCCGGAGCATACTTCTTATAAATGTCGATAAATATATCCAACTGAATGTAAAATGAATTTGTGGAATGTGAAATGAATTTGTAGTTGTACTGCTCGAATCTATTAGTCCACCTTCTGTGAGACAAGATTTTACTATAAAAAAACGCGCAAGTGTAAAGCTGAAACAGTAGACAACTTACAAATCCGAAACTTGAGTGAAAAATACCATACAAAATAATTCAATGTAAATAATGGGTCAACTAAATGTAGTCAAGGTCATCGAACCAGTAAGCTTTCGAGACTGTTTTGTCGAGGTTTTATTACCTTATCATAGCCACACAACTGACATTAAATAATTTTTAATCGGTCAAACTGTCAAAAATATCTTGATGAGTTTGACATATCAAACACTAATTTCTTAACGGTTTACCAAAATTTTCTTGATGACGTTGGAAATAAGTTCAAAAATGACCATCTGGGAGCGTCTTGATTGTGTCATCTCCAATTGACGTTGTTGAGATATGACAAGAATATTAGATAAAATATGTATGTTTATCAGCAGTTGTCATATTACAGGCTGTCTAGTTAGGGATCAGAAGGTCGCATGTGACATGTATAAGGATATTATTTTTAATACCACGTGATTGCACAGGGTACGCAATAATCATACCACATACAATAATCACCATTTAGATATGATTTGATTTCATGACGTGTATAAAATAATACTAAAGCAATACTGAAATGAATAACGAGTAAAAAAATGTAAATGGAGTATGACAGTGAGGTTTGTTATATTTTTAAAATGATCTTATGACCGGGAACTGTCAAGCTTATTGATAATTGCTTCAATTAACCTTTCAACTTTTAAGTTGGACTTTCTTATTTCATGAAAACTCATCTTTTTAATTTAAAGAAAGCATAATCAAGTGTCAAGATGAATTAAAAACCCCCATTTTGAACAATATGTAAAAAAATAACGAATTGTCATGGACTTTTGATTCAAATTACCCCAATTTATATGTCCCACTGATACCACAGAGAAACATTGTTAAAAAGAATTTGTACGAGGACTTGCAGGACTCTATTTTTGCAAATTTTATAAATAATACAAATCTTTATTATTGTTTTTCGTGTGCTATAAGAACGCAAATTTATTTTTTATTATAATTGAATACAAAAAACTAGAAGTGTCTTAGGAATGCTCTCGATACTAAATCGGTGACATATTGACCCCATCCCTAGAGCAATCATCTTATTAACGTTTTATTAGTATTAGTCATGCTCCAATTTTAGTTAAGCTGGTAGATAAAATCATTGTTAAAAGAATATATGACTTCACTGAAATGTAACGCCATCAAACCTGATCGAGAAGCTGATGGAGCGTGAATGATTCTACTTCTAAGGAATCATCACACCTAACCTTGACTATGTATAAAAATAAGTGTTCTAAAGAACTTTCTTTGCACAATATCATATGTAATTCTAATTATAGTTACAGCTTGAAAGATATTACATAGTTTTAATAAAGACAAAACAATTTTGTAGATTTCTCTCTTTTAATCACATACTATTTCGATTTAATAAAGATACCTCGATGTTGAAATGTAAATTTGGAAGCTTATAGCGGACAGAGTCCAGAATGATTTCAATAGAATATATGATTCAAATAGTTGATATATAGTTATTTTCTCTATCAAAACTATGCTGAGAAGAGCTTAACTTTGTCCTTTGAATTTAGTGCATTTAAAGCTTACTATGCTTTAAAGTTCTTGTTGATTTTTAAAGTCCTCTCATATGTGCAGAAAAAAATGGGTATGAATCAAATAAAAAAACAATTCTAAACCATAAGACAAATCAATAAAACGTTAATCAAAGAAAGTATTTTCTTTCTAAATCCTTTAATTGATCATTATTGGTTATTCAATAGACACATATCGACACTTATAAATGTTAAGAGTTGACAGACAGTCTGAAACTTATAAATAAATATCAATCACAACTTAGAGAGCATAATAAATGTTTCGAATCGCATCAACTTTTCGTTGTAAATAATAAGAAATATATTGAATAAACATGTAAAGGTGTTTGTTTCTGCAACATTCAAAATCCAATTATTTTATAAATATAAACAGGATCCGTAGGATGGTTTAGCCAATATTTCTTCACTCAAAAGCAAAAAATATACTTTCAAAGGCAAAGAGACCATTTAGTAAGTTTTCATTTCAAAATCCAATTCTTTTAAAAAAGCATTGAAAAATATATAGACCATCTTTTGAACCAATTACTGTTTTAATAATGCCATGCAACTTGAAACAGAACTGTGAAGAAATATCAAATATTTTGCTTTGACAAAACACCCTTACACATACATACACTGTGTGATATATATTAGATACACTGTATACAGTGGATTAAATTCGAAAAATTGTTCCATGAATATGATATTGTTAGTTTGAGCAATTTCAATACCAAAGTAATTACTTGTCGAAAATGTATACAGTACTACGATTACATATGGTTCTGCAACGCAGTTTTTACCATAATAAGATTATGCAATATCAGGCGATCAGTCTCCACACTACGAGTACGTTGCAGACATGCGAGTATTATACGCCTCTGCAAAACTTTTACAAAAATCTTTCTCAAAGCAGCCTTTTTACGAGATTCCATCTCTTTCTCTTTACGGACGAATACATATCACTGCCTGAGTGCGCGCGGCAGTCAACAAGCGGCAACGTGAATCACTAACGCTCATCTGGCATGCGACCTCTGCACCGCGTCGTTGTATATAAACTTTACTTCGTTCACAGTGCCCGGTTGCTGAATTCCGCGACGCACCGTTACATTCTACCCTCGAGGAATACAATACTGGCCGATTTGGCGACAATTTATTGTCAAATTTAACATACCACTTTTCCAAAATATACATATAGAAGATTTTATAAATATTCTTAAATCTTATCACATAAAACTAGTAATGGAATGTCGATCGGGACTCCGATAGGTAAGAAAGTGAAACTATGATATAAATAAATCTAAATCAATTGGTTATTTCGTTTTGTAGAAAAATACTTAACACAATAATGTTAAAGACGGACAGTGTTTTAAATTAATACGTTTGATTAGTTGCCTAAAACATTTCGTATGGCTGAGTGCACGTTGTGAACGTACAACTTTGACACATGGCCGTTATAAATTTCAAGTGAAGCTGGATCGACGACGTTTAAGCACATTTGGCCCAACACATTAATCGGTCTCATTAACATATACCGTCTTAAGATAGTAGCTCAACCTCATCTGCTGCAAATATAATATTACTTGATTTAACTTCCCTCGAAATTTACAACGAACAAACTTACAAACTAGTGATCTCAATCATAGTCACGATCTGTACTTTCTATTACTTCAGTACAGCTTAGAATACGTGGATATATAAATGTAGTCTAAGTAATATTCATTGACACGTAGTTAATAATATGAGTAGACAGAAGTTACGAGCTAACTTTAAGGGGTTAAAATATAGATATCATATTGAGGCAGCCTCCGAGTACATAATACAAATTGAAGTTCACACATGCTACGATCAAGACCTCAACGGCCATACAATCTTAAATTTAGACACATTTAAAGGTAGCACCGGTAGGCCGCCTCGAACTGATTATATATACTATTGAGAGTACATCTATTTGGCAACATATACTGAGTATTAAAAAGAAAAGAGTAAACATCATTTCCTGAGCGCTTTCATAGAATGCGAAAGTCTTGAGCGGGTTTGTCGCGTGTTATTTTGAAGGCAATGACCGCAAAGTTTTTTGTCTTATTCATCAATAATTGAATTTTTACGAGTCTGCATTAGCATATTATGTATGTATTCAGGTCTGGTTTGCTTCAGTAGATAGTATCTAAATATCTAAGTATCAAGTCAACCAAGCACTATTCAGGCTAATAATATTGGGTGATATATTGGGTGCTTCAGGATTCGTGGTGTTTTTGCACCAGGATGTTTTATCACTTTGAAATATGCACTTAGTTACGTATTACTGGGAATATATTGTTTTGTTGAAGTTCTATTTTGGGTTTACGAATACGAAAACTATATGTTTTGTTTGTTAGAGTTAGAAATGAAGTGATTGTTATGTAGTAGAACAAGTTATTTTAGAAAATGGCCAAAGAAACGTAAGAGTTTGTTGCGTTTCTAAAACAGATAATATTTATTACGGTTACAATGCAATACGTCAATGCCTTCAAAATAGCGAATGTAAAACTAAAACAATGTTTAATGAGCGTGTCGTAACCGACAGAGGCCGAAATGGCTGCACCTTACAATCTCAAAATATACTATAATGTAAATAGCATTGGTATAAAAATAATTTGGTAAAAAAACACTCATATCAATAAATGCTAAAATCTACAAGAGCTACCGTTACTATGGAATGTTCACTTAAATCATAATTCTTAATAATCTCTTTTAAAATCCTTAAAAATCGCTAATCACTTAAGAATAAATATAATATGTAGTTAGAAGTAAAAAATGTTTTATTTTTCAAGATTACGCGCCCTTACAACTAATGGAATGCAAAAGAAATTCTTTCCAATATCATAATGTTAGTCACAATACCCTTTATAATTAATGGTTAGAACCCAAACCTTTTTTGTTAAATACACCGTAATTGGCCGTATTGCTTATTTATATATATATTATTTTTAAATAACGCATGACAACGCGTGTCGGTTCAAAAATATACAAAAGACCATAAGGGTGGAGAGACGCCCTTTCCTAGCGGGGTTTATATTGCACGCCACAGAGTCACGCGTTGCCGACGACGCTCCACCTCATCAATTCATAAAGAGAGCTAATGACTAAAATACATTTCGACTTTATAACGATGGGACGATTCTTACAACGTTAAAGCTATAGTCGCTTTAGAGCCTGACCAGAAAGTTCTCACGAGTATCAACTAATTATAAAAAAAAAACGACCCGTGCGATATTCCGGTCATTTAAAAATTTTACCCTTACCAAATTGGAATGTAAGCCACCGATTCTTGGCGGAGTGCGAAGTGGACAGCAATATCTTACATAAACAGTCATTTGAATATTGAGGTATAATTTTTATTTCCTTAACGAACCTAAACAACCCTTGTATATTATTTAAAAAAAAATGTATACATCGCTAAAACTATATTGTACGTATAAAATTGTTCATGTTAAAGACTAAAATTATATGCTTAAATCAAAAAAAGTACTTAACTCTAAGTAAAGCATACATAAGATGATTAATAAAAGATATTATTTATTTGTACTGTAAGGTTTCATGGTGACCTTTCCGTGGGAATCCACGGTTAAAAAAAAATCAAGGTGTATTTCATATTTTTGTACACTCGTCATAGAATGGCAACATTTATTTATTTATAATCTAATCTGTTTTTGATCTATAGCTGCCTAACATAAAACTTGTACTTTGCCATTTTTATACTATGAAATATCCCTGTGCGCCGGGTAAGATACATTTTTGTACTGACAACCTTTGAAATACAT
This sequence comes from Hypercompe scribonia, assembly GCA_949316085.1. Classification (NCBI taxonomy): domain Eukaryota; kingdom Metazoa; phylum Arthropoda; class Insecta; order Lepidoptera; family Erebidae; genus Hypercompe; species Hypercompe scribonia. Next base: position 21,865,056 of record OX438968.1, on the reverse strand, counting down.
ATTTTTATTGTGTTTGAATAAGTTTTGTATTGACAGTTTGTACATTCATGTAGAAATCGTCGACATAGTACAAGCCCCCGTTAATTAATCTCGCAATAGAAGCGCAGGATTTTGGTTTGCAAAGTGACTTATGCAGATTTTGTATATTTTTCATAAATAAAACTTCCTAAATTATACAAGTTTAAAGTTAAAGCATTATAGTAATAAGATTCAAATAAATGTTACAGAATAGAATGGCATCAATCTCAGTCTTAAATCTGTATAAGTAATATTGCGGAATTTGAGATTGCAAAACAAGTGATATCGCATCGTTACGGTATAAATAATCCTGCGCTCTTTAAAATAATACGTAATCTTTCAGTCTTTGGAATTTGTGTATTGGAATGTAATATATAAGAAATGTAAAACTCAAAAAATAAATCACTTCGGTGCCCTTCATAATGCCCCCTATAGCAAGACACTACTTACGAAATGCGTCCACAATACTGTCTTGTTGACCGTAGAAATATTTGTAAAAAAAAACATTGAATGATTTTTGATATTACGGTTTTAACTATTTTATCGTTTGACAAACATAGTCAAGTCTTAAACATGATGGTTTCAGATCGAATAAATTCGAGGTACAGTCCTATAATACTTATTATAAATTAAAAATCAGAGTTTTTTTCAGTGGTGATAGTTGGAAACTCAAAGATAATACAAGTGGAGCACGTGACCTCGGAAAAAGTCCCTATCTATACGTTATTATATCGGTACTAAGTGGATAAATAGACACCAATAACTATTTGAAACTGTCTCTAAAACACACAAGTATAAATAAACAGTTCACAATGCGTAACCCAGTAGCCGTTGACCACCGAATCTCGTGGTTCAATCGCGTTCGATTCCCAATTCCCAACAAAATACCAGATCTTTACCTACACATTATATGACTATTTAAGTTACTCATTGAGAAGGTCGAGCATAATATAAATGACATAGAACCCTACACATCGAAAGTGATATTGCTGTTTTCATCAGATATGTCATACATAATATCCACTAATTACCCTCAACGAGAGTAAACACCAATATTAAAAGAGAGAATCCGTTGACAAAAATCCGATTAATGGTTATTCAACCATACGTGGGCGAGCAGAATCCATTGACGAAAATCCAATTATTTGTTATTTATGCCATACGTGAGCCGAGCAGAATCCATTGACGTAAATCCGATTGTTGATCGTTTAGGCCATACGTGGGCCATAAGTAGTACTGTACCTCATCGTGAAGACCGAGTTATGCCAGAAGGTTTGCTGAGTGAAGTTGCGGAAGATACGGGACGGGTGCACAAAGTCGTAGTTAGAACGCCTTCCCCGCCGGGTGGCCCTGCATCATGCGGTCTCCGAATCCGTCTCCGTCTTCGGAACAACGGAGTCGAACTTGGGCTCTTCATTTGCAACATTGTTGGCCTGTGGCGGTGATTGGTAACTGGAAATATTTATGGAATTTAAGTTAAAAAGTGGTCTGACTATGACTGAAATTATTTAACAGAATGAATGAATAACCAACAAGAAAATGATTGGAAGATGGCAAAGTATGGGTACAGTTGTTATTTGACTGATATTTCTATAGACAAACAATGGAGTCCTAAAAAGTCCTGTGTATATTTAAAAAAAGAGTACATAAAAACGTAATTGTCAGAAATATTTAAACGTAAAAGTACAATTCCTGTCAACTTATTACTTGAAAGTAATGTCGTCAATTGTATTCCATTGACTTTGAATTAACAGTACTCGGTTGATCTCTTTGACAGGAAAAAGAAGCCCATTAATCCCTATGTCGCCTCTGACGAGCCTATTTTGTTTTGAACTCATTCAGAACCTGGACTTAAATAATACACTTGTAAGTAGTTTCAGACCATCTACAAATATTCAGGAGTATCTTTACCAACTTATCGCATCCACTGTTGGTCATAAACCTCTCCGATTGCACGCCCCTTGCTTTGATACTCGGCTTCGCGCATTCAAGAGTCTGTTGTAATGTAATTATTTTAGTTATATAAATAAAGATTAAACAATACTCACGCAGGACGCATAGCTTCACCCTGGTTCCTTGGGGCAATCAGAGCCTTGTTCGCTTCGGGGGTCGAGCTGGTAGCGAAACTGTCGACAAACAATATTCCCAATTGAATATCGCTATGATAATTTACATAAGACGGTAACACAACATACATTATTTTCAATATTTTTTTATTGTTTACACGCGTAGCTTCATAGTCTTCGCTGTCTTCGCCAACTTATTTGAACCACTTTACTCAAATTGAAATTGCAAGCGGGATGTGAAAAAGCATCTCATTAGGCCGCCACAGGGTGGGTCACCAAACTGCATTGTCTGCATTTGCAATGAGTATGGTGACCACAACTCTTGGATTCTATTCATGCTTTCCATCAAGCAGAGTAGTCACTTTGGAAGGCTCTTAATATAGAAAAAAATATATAAAGAAAATCTGAAATGTCTTTATTTCTAGTTAAAAGTCTTTCGAACAGATAGTCTAATTTTTATATATAATATTGCACCTTAGAAGGTAGGTAAGTTTTCGATATTGGATTAGGTAAGTTAGACAGATAGCTTACCATTTTACGTAGAAATATGTTTAAGTCAGTGCCTTATTTATTCATAAAGTCATTATAAATTACAAGTAGTTTTCGTTTCATCATCAACATCTTCCTTCAACAGTCCATTGTTGGATACAGGGATCTCCGCAGAAAGAACTTGGATTATTTGTTTAATGCAGAAAAATTGTTTACGATATATTCATCATCATCATCATCAACAGCCTTTTACAGTCCACTGCTGGACATAGGCCATGCGGGTTGGAATAGGGTTTGTTTCAAGTTTTTCTCCTCTTTGTAATAATGTTGTCTTCCATACTTTGTTCCCTTAGTCGTCCGTCACCACACGGACAATTACGATATATTATTAGGTGGTAAATGTAACAGTGTCAAATACAAGTAACCGCTAGCACTATAAATTACATACACAAGTGCGCAGAGACATACATGATACACGGCTTTGAGTTTGACACTTCGCGCCAGGACACAGCATACTTATTTAACTAAAGTGAAATAAATTAATAAATGAGGCATCCCTAGAACTTAAAATAATTGGCAAATACTGCTAGTTTTTTTTTAAAATACAAACACGTTTATTCCAAACCCTAATGGGATAAAAGCTGTCGGGTCAATATTATCGCAATGTCAAATAGTTTTTGAACTATTAATATAAAAATTGCAAACAAAAAATAAAAAAAAATTGCAGCTGGAGCTAATGCAAAGCTGTAAATAAAATATACCAAGCTAAATAACAAAAGTAAAGAAATGTACACAGGCAATTTAAATTTTCACTGTTACTGAACAAACAAATAAAAACAAAAACAAAAAAAAATGAAATTGTGATTTGGTTTCTCTAGATGCTTATTATTTTATAATGAAACAAAATAAATAGCGCTTGAGAAAATAAACTACTTGAATTTTTAAGGAAGGAAACAGAATTGCGACATTATTTTTCAATATTTTATTTTTATGTGCGAAATCTCATTAAATATTATGTACAATAAGACACCTGTAGACGATACATTATGGATTTTTTAATGCCGTACGCCTTGTCTCTAAAAATAATAAACAATAAAATAAAAAACCACAAAAAGCAAAAAAAAATATGTGGCAGAGCAGCAAAGGGAACAAAATGTCACGCACAGCACAAATTAAAGACCTAACGTCTACAGTTATTTAATACATCGAAAGCATTTTAAGATTTCTTTTATATTATAGAACAACTACGATAATTTTTCACATTTTTATATTAACCATTTCAAAATATTTTTTTAATATAGTAACTCTTGAACCGCACAGCATTTAAATATGGTCGGGGATGTAAAAAAAAAAAAAAGTTATAGATATGTTTCGCATTCAAACTCTTCACTACTTTAGTAAAATTAATAAAAAATGGGCTTTCCATATGTTATAATACTAGCGACAAAATTAATTGACCGAAAAAATTGTGAATACTGACTGGTCAACATCTTTGAAGTCGGGTAGAACGGGAGCAGCGTCGGCACGCCACTTTCCTCCAACCATGTTCTGCACACTGGAATGAACGGTTCACTTAATACCTTCGTCTATTTGAAATAGGAACATGAAAATAAAAATGTGTCCGAGAATTATTCATAAAATATAGATTGACAATAAAAGCATAAGGTGATGGTTTCTGTATGAAAAAAAAAAATATGTAAAAAAACGGCAATTATTTTGGATGGTGGGTGTTTTTAATATTGACATTTGACACACAATGTCATCTAATTTCAAACTAAGCTGAGCTTGTACTACGATAACTAGACTCACTGATAGAAGACTTATTTACTTTTTTATTGGAAATACATACATATTATACATAGAAAATATACAAATTTGGTCCGGCCCAGGAATCAAACCGACCTCAAGCACAGCAGTCACGTTCGCTACAGCTGTACCACCGAGGCATTCAAAGGCACCGAGGCGGGCAAGTTTGTATTCCATTTGGCATTCTGGTATACTTTCTACGTCAGAACTGGTAAGTTTGATTCTATGATTGAGTTAATTATTATTGAACGATAATTTTTACGATTCTTGAGTTCAAAATCTTAAGTCCATGATCCCGGGCCCATTTTGACAATTGATAACTGCTTACGTATATATTTATTAATCTTAAGGAAACTTAAAGCAACTCACTTTACATAGATTAACAAGTCTGTGTTAAAGAAAAGTTTGAAAGTATTTTTATAAAATCTAAAATTGAGTCTGTTTTAAAATAGTACCTGCCAATTGACATATGTGACTATAAATTACATTTAAAGGAAATTCTCAATTTTAAAGTATCATCGAAAACAGTATCTTTCTCATACACGTTATACTCATGGCAAAAATATCAAGGTCATGTAGGCGTACCAAATTTTTGCAAATTTAACAAGAACGACATGTTCTGACGATATCTAGTAACTACTACTGGTATTGAAAAAATGGAGAGTGGCACAATGAATGCACTTGAATGTAGATTCTTAGTTTGCTTAGCAGTTAAGGATAATCCATCGAAGTCCTTATCTATGCAAGGAAAATTATGTCAGCAAAGTCCCGACGTTTTTGGAGTTCCAGAAAGTGAAGTTTTTTACATGTGTAGTCATGACAATGTGACTTCGTTCTAAAATTGTTTTTTTTAAATTTCTGTTCAAAATTTTTCCTTTTTGAAAAAAAATATTATTAACTGCCATTGTTTTACTAGATCTCTAGATAGTTATCTAAATTATTCGAAAAAATATTTGCCCAAAATGTATTGTTTGATCAAAGAATGCCCACCCTTCTGCATAAACTTTTTAGTAACTAATTTTTTACTCTTAGTGAATATTAATATAATTTAACAGTCACATTGTCCTATAAATGACGTGGTACGCTACGCGCTTACGCTCCAATATTTTACTACAGTACATCTATTGTTTGATCGTGAGATTTAATAAATACTTTACACATTCCACATTTTTGTTATTCCTGTTAGCTGTCAAAATCGAGAATTTTTGCAACGACATAAGTTGGGTGGCTCATTAAAATGAAGCTACTCGCGGATAATTCGCTTGATAGTAATCAAATACCAAAATGGACTCGGGATCCCGAACCATAATTTTTTTTAAATAAAAACGATTTTAGATACCTAAATAAGTGTATTTTGATGCAGAGATTAATGGCTTCGTAATTCAAGGTCAACATTAAATCGAAAGACAAGACATGAAAACGACTAAGTGATATTTTAAGATAAAATAAAAATTAAGTTATATAAAATGGTGCAGATTACAATTAATAAGCGTGTTGCAATTAATTAAAAAAAATGAAATAGTAACCAATTACGCGGAGAAAAGTGAATATCATAGCACAGAAAGGCTATAAAAAAAGTATATTGATCGTATCTCCAAATATACTAAACTCATTTACCAAATTTGAATGCAAACACAATATAATTACATTATTGAAATGGTAAGACAACAGAGATTTGATACTATTATAAACTACAAGAGATACTCAATCTTACCTTTTAAAACTCGTACAGGAATAAAAAAAAATTACTAAAAAGTTTACTTATATTCAAAATAAGAACAAAAGGAAATTAAACGACTGAGGGAAAAAAGCTCGTAACTACTTTTCTATCGCAATTACGCACCTTCGCGCGACAACGCGATCTTTGCGACAACGACGACATTTCTTCCTTTTGTATGGCATAATTTAAAACACACATTAGAACAAACGCATAATAAAAGTTTAGTATTAAATACATAAATTAATACCATGAAAACGATTACTGTAGTTTTTCAGGTGTAAATAATCACTCTATTGAATATAACGTAACTATTTAATCTATTTCCACGATATTTTGTACCCTATTAGCTTATCAGCAATACCTTTAGTTTTTAACCTATTCGGGCAGCCTTACCCATATGTGACAGAATGAAAGTTTGTAGTACCGGCTTGACATTAATTATACACATTTCTAAATTTACTCATTGCAATTAATTTAGGTCCAGGCAAAACAGGAGTAAATATTTGTGTATTATTTATAAACTTGAATATGACATCGTGTGATTTTACTGGGCTCAATGTCGACAAATTACTTTAGCGACCGACTCGATTAGATGATGATGACACATCGTTATCAATTTGATAGTATGTTGGGCTGCATTTTTATTGTTGCAATAACAACATTGGCGCACCACCGACTGTATTAAATTTTCTCTTGGCTCTATTTCAACAACCATTTCGTTGGTTGAAATGGTTCAGGCCTGTAATAACCTGTTTAGTAAATAATCACGTTGCTCATTCCACGTACTTTATCACTTTGCCAAACATTTAGGTACGTAGCAATATTATGATAAAATAATGAAGTTTATATATGTTAGCATTAATTAAACAGCCCAATTTAATTTATCATAATTAACATTGCCCCAAATACGAAGCTTACTTGGCCCATAAATCATATAATTTATGAATAGATTTTCACTCACACTAGACTCAAGATCTGTTTTAATAACTGCAAAGCTCATCTGGTAACCTACCAAACGTCCCATGATATAAGTCGACAGCAGACTCTATAATAGTATTACTAAGATAGTAATGTCTACATGTGGACTTCTATAGACATAATAATTCTGGTAAATCACACACACACACACAAACTCCATAGAAAAAGCTAAATATAATATTTAATGCCTTCGTGGCTTTGATAAAAACTTCCTAACTCCTTAATTTAGCATTACATGCACTTCTAATTTCTGCACAAACTTTTACTAAGTTAGTGGATAGTCAGCATATTTAATTCTATCACATCCTTAAATATAATATAGTGATATACTTACACGTGCTTCATCTGCTCACCCTGGGTGCTCAGCTGAGCCAGGTAAGCTGCCTGTTTGCGGTGGTGGTACATATGGACGCGCAAACAAGATGGGTTGCGCATACGCTTCTGGCAGATGTCGCACTGCAGTGTTCCTTCGCGAGTGTCGTGCTTGTCCCTAATGTGGACCTTCAGGTTGTAACGGTTGGCGAAGAATCGGTGACATGATGGACACTTGACGCCGCCTGTTTTGCAGTTCCAGCCAGCTTTATATTAAAAATATAAATACATTTATCAAATACATTTAGTATTTGCTTTTGATATCAATAATTCAGTTCTAGAATATAATATTATTAAATATCTGCAATACTATATAATAGATTCACAAATATTTGGTTTATTAATTAGTTAATTTGTCAAATGTTATCAAAAAAACTAAAGTCTAAGTCTAAGTCTAACTAAAGTCTAAGTCTAATTTTGTCAAATTAATTTAAAATAATTCTCAGATATTGAGTGACAGTATATAAGGTCGAATCTCATACTAAATGTAGTTATTCTTTCAAGCTTTGGATCCTAAAAGATTTATATGAATAATGATTTTAGGTTTCTACGCACGCATTGTTCCTTCTTCCAATGTAAAAAAGAATATAAAGCTAACACAAACGTAAGAGTAACTGTAAGAAAAATAGGTACTTACCGGACTCCTTTGCAGACTCGGGCAGCACGAGGACACTATGGAACAAGTCGTTGTCGAAATCAATCAGAGGTTCACTGGAAATAATCAATTAAAATAATTGAAACATAAATAATATCTAAAAAAAAAAAAACTTGCACAAAATATATTATCTATAAAACAATGTCCTTTAAAATTTTCGGTAATCAATAATTAATTTTATCCGGATACTAAAATACGATAAACAACTTCGATTACAATGTTTTACATTACAATTATCGAAATTGCAATGTAAGATGTTTTATATTTAGTTGCAGAAGAACTTTGAATATACAAAACTTGTTGTATATATATACTATACAGTATATTGCAATAAAATTTGACGTGTAAAAATATAGTAATATAGTTTATTTCTTCTTATCACAATGGTAATCATAATATTAAACGACAATAAATGTGAAAATATAGCCTTGTGAGAGACTGGTGCCTGTTGTAGATATATTCTAAAGCACAATCTGTATCACGGGTCACCAAGTCCACCAAGTCCACCACTAACACGATTAATCGAACATACTGATAATCTAACAATATAAACCCTTAAGTCCTTTAGGTACATTTCAGTAAAAGACTATGGAGATTAAAAGAAAGGTTGAATAAAACGAATAAGATCATAACTGACATTATTTACTTAAGTAAAAGTATGTACATACCCGTCGTAAGCGTACTCGGTGTTCTCGGGATGTGTGGGGCTATCTTTGATGGGGCGTGGCTTTTTCTTCACACCTTGATTATTCTTGGTGGGTGTATTTTTCAATAGCCTACCGGAAATGACGAATATATATTACTTACCTACATTTTATGAGCACGTCGCGTTAAAATGCCTGTATAGCGTTTTCTATGCGCTGTTATGGGCCTCTTTACGTAATTGAAGTAAACAAAATGAAAGTAAAATAATAATTATTATTTATCTTGACTACGATGTGAAAACGAAGTCCCCAAGATACAACTTTAGAACAGACAAAAATCAGTTTGAAGATGACTTTATTTAAGAAAAGTTTTTTCGGCTAAAATCACGCGTGAAGTCTCATCATAATGAATACCATTTTCTGTGCAAACAATTGTGTTTTCTTATATATAAAAATAACTACGTTAAAAAACCGACTTCAAAACTAAAAAGTAAAAAATAATAAAGATTTAATATTAATTATATACTACCTATTATTTATATATGCTATTTATTTACTAATAGGTTTGAAGTAGGTGCCAAGCCTTAAGACACGCACGGGCAGACATCGTTGACGCACGTCTTGAATTCATAGAAATTTTAATGCGTTTTAGTTCAATTGATAATTCTACAATAATTCACATAACTATTTAGTTTTGGAATTCTGTTGAATACATTTTCGTATTATATTTTTCATTATTCTTCGTATCGATTCAAGGTACTGATAATGTTAAGGTTTAATTGCTCTTTAATAGGTTTATTAACGTACTTTAATCTTTGAAGTAGGCATTTCATAATTCACATGACCATTTATTATAGGAAGTCGGTTGAATACATTTTCATAATTTTGTTTTTTTTTCATAATTCGTATTGATTGAGCTGCTATATATATTAATATTTAATTGCTCTTTATTAGGTTTATTTACGTATCTTCATCATTAAAGTAGGCATTTCATAGTATTAATTTGCTCGTATTTATTTAAGTGATTAAAATATAATTATTAGTTTAAGGTTAGGCACCGACATCAAACCTATTAGTAAATAGCACATATAAATAATAGGTAGTATACAATTAATATTAAATCTTTATTATTTTTTACTTTTTAGTTTTGAAGTCGGTTTTTTCGTAGTTATTTTTATTTAATACTTTTTAGTTTATTGCTGATTTGTCAATAAGCTATGGGTACACTTACAAAAGGGGTTGCACGCCTTAAAAATATATATCTCAGGAAACGAGAACGGATAAAAGTAGTCATCTCCGTAAAAATGCTCTTCGAAACCCAATTTCACGTTCTTGCGAGACTATTAAAGATCGTGAAAAACGTTTGTTGGCTATGAAGGCATATATGAAATCAGGACTACGTCAAGAAACTCTTGAACAGCATAATTCTAGACTCGGTAAGATCTAAGAGCGTCTTGCGAATGAGTCCTTTGAGCAGAGAGCTAATACACCTGGTCTAATTAATGAGCGTCTAGTAAATGAGTCTGCTAAGCAGAAGGTTCATAGAATTAGTCTCATTAACGAGCGTTTAGCCAAGGAGTCGGCTGAGCAGAGGGCTCATAGATTAGAAGTGACACGAAACCGTACAGAAATAGAATCTGCTCAGGAACGTGAGAACAGGCGAGCAGCAACGCGTCAGACATCACAAAGACTTCGTTCAATGACTTAGCGCAATTTTATAACCACCATAAATCAGTATGCTGAAGTAACATGTACAGTCTGTAAGAAATTATTATATCCAAAACAACAGATGTCATTAGACCCTATATGTTTTCATTTCCTTCCGGAAGAGCTAATACAAAACTAGGACAAAATTATCACGTGTTCACGTTGCTCGACTGCCATAAAAAAAGAAAAGTTCCTTCTCAGGCGTACTGGAACAACGTGGAAGTTATGTCTTTACTTCCTGAACTGACCGACTTGACAGACGTAGAACAAAGACTTCTGTCAAGAGTAGTTCCTTTTATAAAAATTGTTAAGCTACAAAATCGATTCAGTCAGAGTTGGTGCCGTGGTCAAGTAATTCTGTTTGCGCAAGACGTCGTTGAAGTCGCGGAGCAATTACCGTTACCTTTAACTCAAGCAGGTATTGTGTTTGTTATTGAAAATAAAAACTAATGGACGTACCTGAATCAAATTTTTATGGGACCAATTCGAAACTATTCCGCATCAAACCCAAAAAAATTACGTTAATCAGTTCAGGAACCTCGACGAAAACAGTGTACATACAAAAAAAAAAAATGGTGTCGTGGGACACCAGGTAGGAACGAAGTTCCTTCGGATAATGTGGAATCGACACAATTCGCAAAAAAAATCGTGCTCAATTTTATGTAGGTTTTCTTGATTTTTCTCTTAAATTTTGCTGATTAGTTTTTATTTAAGTACAAGAAAGTATTTAGGAAATTCAGTATTTTAGGAAATAAAATAATAAATTCCTTAAAATAATAAAATAGCACACATGACGCGCTTTCGCGCCTGCGCACGTCTCATTTAACGGTTTTATTCCACGCACTTTTTTCCACAGATTTATTCCACAGATTTATTCCACGCACTTTTTCCACTTACGGTTTTACTATCACATTTTTTTCCGTTCGGTCCCGCAGCGAAATCCCTATCCCCTCCAAGACTGCCGTAAGGAACTTCGTTCCAATATATACCGCCCGAATTGAGAATCTCCTCCTTTTTTAAAGTTGGTTAAAATCGTTTGCAACGTATATACTAATATTCATAGCTGTAAATAATCATATCAGCCTTCTATTATCCATATTGCTAAAACCAGTAATAATAAAAGTGAGTATTACAGTATTCGCAAAATTTTGTTTAGCAGTAATCAACATTTACATTACCGACATTATTAACAACATGAGAAGGAAAAGTGTCAAAAACTTTTAAAAAATAAAGTTTTCTTTGGCGAGTAGCCCTTTAACTATGTATTGTCTATTGGGAAATTTAATTTAAATTGACCGAGTTAAATGTAAAGTCGTAATTTTTTGAGAGTCGTAATATTTTACACATATTATTACAATATTTTATCAGTCACATTTTCAATTGCTCTTCTCCAGAATTCTGTTAGGGAATATCTATAGTAGACCTGGCTATGTCTGAGTCGGACCGAGGCCAATATCGTACATTACTAAACAGGCCCGGACGACACAAGGATCTCGCACTGTGTAATATAAACTGCTTCGTACAAAATGTATTTTACGTCTCTAATCAGTGTCGCGTCCAGGTTACGTACACCGCACGCCCCGGGTACGAACGGTCTAGTCTAATTCTTCCCTTATGTGTGTCCCTTTTAAAAAAATCTCAACCTACCATCCCAAACCAGAAAACACAACAGCGAAATGAAAGTTCTTAATAATTAAACTTGATTTCAAAATCGTTGTTAGGTCTCTTATAACGACCAATGCGCACTACTCGCGCCTCAATCCATTTCTTAAACAGTAGACGACTTAAAACTTAATGCAGATGACAAAATGAGCTTTGTCATTTCTTTCAAAGATTAGTTCATTTGCTTTTATGTCTCTGTTATTTTCAAAGCAAAATTTTGTAACTACAGCAACTAACCCAACTAGTTGGCAAATTCTGAACCTAAGTGTCTAAGAACCTACGAAAAAAGTACCTAAGTAACAAGTAGAGAGCCGTTAGTAAATCTGTTATTGCTATACTATCTACGGCTATTAAGAATTCAATATTATAAAACCATCTTTCAAACAAAATTTTTCTTACTATGATTGAAGCTGAACGCGTTCAAAAATCTCAAACGTAAGACAACAATGCAATTCCCAATGATGTAACATGATAAATACATAAAAACAACAACTATGCAACCAGTATTACGTTCACAATATATATTAACTTGGTACACGAACATCGCTTTGAGCTGAGACTAATTGGACGACGGATTTCCAATATCACCTAGGCAACCCTCCCCATCACCTAGGCAACCCTCCCCATCACCTAGGCAACTCCCTCGTCAATTTAGCGAGGGGATGTGCACGCCAACGGGTTTAAAGTCCTGTTGAGAGAAATGTTCTTCAATAAAGCCGACAGCGAGTTATATACAGAATTGTATTCAATTTATACATGTGTACACGTCTATCTGGCGAGTTTAATAAAGTTCAATTAGAGGGTTTCGCTTTTGAGCTATATTAAAAAGGGTGCTTGAATTGTCTGTGTTTTGGTTCGTTTGTTATGATGTGTACCTAGCTTATTTCAATTTCTAGCTCGGCCTGTGATGTCTAATTATGAAAAAGTACTTGAATATTCTCCATAGGGAAAAACAATTAATAAATTTTGCATTTTCAAAAACAGAATTTTACTGAAAGTTTTAGTCTGTTAGTATTTTATATAATATTAGTAGTATTTTAAAATTGCAACGAATTGTATATAAATAATGTAAGTAGCTTTTCTTATAAACTTTTTGCAACATATTAGGTGTATAAATGGAGACTCAATCGCTACAATAATTTCGAGATAATCTTTTGGTTACCTGCTAGACGTTTTGAACAAATAATTCCGTATTAGGAATATATCCTGTATCATAGGAATGTTACAAACATTCATGACATGAATACAAAGATTATGTAGACTGAACAATAATTACTACGCCATCCGTGCTGTCAACTGTGCCTATCTAATCATGGGTGGTATCGCACCTTTTGCTTATTACATATTTTTTAATTCAGCGTTCATTGGAAAATTGAACTAATTTCAAACTAATGTGTCATTATCTATTCTTTAACAATAAACACTTGCATACATGAATGTTCGAAAAAAGCTGATCATTTCATAACTTGTATCAAAAATTAAGAGAGAATGGACGATTAATGGGAAAGACGAATAGGAAAAGGTTATTATTAAACTTATTTTATGACTCACCTTTTAAGAGGGCTTCTAGTGGTCTCTTCCCTAACGGGAACGTTTTCAGTGGGCTCGGGAGGTGGTTCCGATGAAGTAGTGTCTTCAACGTTCGCAGACCAATCCGGCACCGCGTCGGCAGGCTCATTTAACGGAAGCATCGCTTTCGGCGATTCGTCTGGAACGGCTGATGGTGATTCACTGCGCTGTATGGGGATATTATGTTAATACTTGCCCATATTTAAAGTCAATTAAAATTATTCTAGATTATTATTATTTGTAAACAAAAAAATGTGTTAATGAGCGCTGTAACAGCCTTTCATGGTCCACTACTGGATATAGCCTCTCTTTAAGAAGGTTTTGGCCTACTAAACCATACAGACCACACTGGCCAGATGGGTTGGTATAATGTTTGTATAAAATTTTCTTTCTCTTCACAGTAACGTTGTTCTGCGGAGGTTATTCCTTTAGTCGGCTCTTACGACAGCCATGGGAAGAATAGAGGTGATACTTAGTATTCTTAATCTGTCACCACATATATTAGGATAAATAAATAAAGTGAGTTCACTAAAAAATACTAACTGCTTTAGTTTTAAGACTATAATGAAAATAGGTAAGATGTAACAAAAAAAGACATTCTTAAAAAAGGAATTATGTCCATTATGGCAAAATAATGATGAATGGCGGATCACTTACACAGAGGATTTATAGATCAATTATACTTGTAGAAGACTTAAGGATTGTGATAGATAGATTCCATGTATTACGTCTAAGAGTAATAACCAACCTCTTGTCCACAGAAAATGAAAATGAAGAATTATTCAAAATTCTGCAGATCGTATTTCATAAATTTAATTTGACGGTTAGCTAATAGATGGTAACATGGCAAATTTAATATTCTAAATTTAAATATTAACCAAGGAATGAATCAAATCAAATCATATTTATTTTCTCTCAGAAAAGTAAAAGAATAAATGGTTTGAATGAAGGATTATATTTATATATTGAATATTAAACACCAGTTAATGTACATCTAGAACATAGATTTTATTTACAGGCATAGTTTATGCCGTACTATAAGATAAGATTGCTTATAATATTTAAAATGTATTCTACTTATATATTCTTGAGTTTGGTATTGGTTTTAGTGGTATAAGCCTTCTCCAGCCTATTACAAAAGACTACCTTGTGTTGTTCTGGGGTACAAATTGGGTGTAATTTGCACGATGCCATCACTACATTTTTTACATGTCTATCTGGACCATTTTCCATTGACCTAATTTACCTAAACCAATTACCTAAACCCCTATCTAAGTTTTTTTTAATATCTAACTAGCAATTATACTGTAAACTATATTAACTTATCAATTTAACTTTGGCAGTTTTAATATTGTATTTGCTATTTTAGTTGACAAAATTAACTTTTTTTATGGACAACTCTATCTCACTTGCCGAAACGGATGTGAAATAAACATCAGGGATACTACTACTTCAGGATAAATTTGGTGAAATTTGGTATGTAGGATAAAAATTGCATATAATCAGAGAAAAACTAAGAAATAATAATAAAGCTCACATTAAGGAACTTAATTAAGAATCTAATACAGAAGTCAATTCTCTTAGATAAAGTAGGTATAGCGAAGAGGTGTCTGTTTCTGGAACCCTAACCTCTGGTATCTTATTAGTCGATCCACCCGACACCGAGGATAAACTGTTTTTATATTTTAAATAGGTTTATCTATGAAATTGCCTTCCTGCAATACTGGCTACATTAAATCAAAATAATTTTCGTTTGGCTAAGCATTCTAATTTCAAATCTTATTTTAAAAATGTGGCATCGAGTATGAGTACTCATACAACATAAACAACATTATGGAGCGAGCGTTACAAACGTACGCACGACTTGAAAAATTAAACCCGTGTTTGTTGGAAATCTTTTGATCGACAATGATGAATTAATGGCGATTGTGGAAGCTGATGAAATTTAATATGTGGCTGTGTATTAGCAGAAACTTTCGACGTTCGTGTTAAAACTTCAGATAGGCAAAGTGAAAAAGCTTGTCGAATGGGTGCCCCACGAATCTAATGGTTGTCAATGTCATTAAGTTTTTTTAAAATGTCTTTAAATAAACCGTCCGCTCGTGTATATGTCAGTTGCTACAACGAAAAGTAACCTATGTAAGGACATAGGCTACTTGAGCAAAGGCTCAAGAATTAAAGTACCTCAACGATAAATTACCTTAAAATCCGCTTTGTGGTTTATTTTCCATATGATATTTTATAATCTCAAGGAAAGAATTTGGAGGAGGAAAATTATTCTATGATATGCCATATAATTCGTACTATCTCCATAACAAATTTCAGCTATATTTGTACAGCGTTTAAAAATGAGGAATGGGCAGACACACTAGTGCATTTATAAAATTAGTACGGATTAGATTAATCAAAATTTACGGCTGTTGTACATCTCATGCTAAAACATGGGGGCGGGAAGTGAATATGTTTATATCAATTGTGTTGATTAACGATTGCCTTTTTAACCTATGTTTGTAAACATCTTTGCACTTTTATTATGCTACACCTTAAATTGTAAAAGACCTGTATGAGCTATTAAGATCACGCTAGGCAAAAAAAAATCATGCAGTTTTTCGACAGATTACGACCATGTGGTTGCTATTCAATGTTTTTAATAAATTGGCATCTTGGTTACAGACTACCGGCTTTATTTATGGATAAAGTTAGAAAATTAATACTAAATATTTAGAAAAACTTAACTATTGCTCTACTTCAACACAAAATCTGTCTGTAAAGCATGAAATAACTACCAAAACGTACCAATTCAGCGTTCCGCGCCGTACTATTTAAATAAATATTTTTAAATATTTCGGACGTATTTCGTCGTACTATTAATTTTATTAATCAATAATAAACCGGCACCACTAAGTAGTCTCGTATATTGACCAATTTTTTTTCGGTATTAGGACAAATTACTTGTGTCAAACTGAATAACTTGTTATTTATGTAAATTATAGGAATGCTAAAAATCCGTCAAGTTGTCTTGAAATTGGCACACCTGCCTTATATCATCTTAACATTTTTGAAAGGGTAAGAGCGAGCGACGCGTGTTCCCCGTGCGAGCACCGGAGCACAGCTTACTTTTGCGGCTGACACGAGTCGCCCGTCAGCCCGCACGAAATATTTCAAAATTTAATTTTTAACACCAAAAAACAATCATAATTTAGAATTAAATAAATAAATAAATATTTCACATTGACACATAACGCCATCTAGTAAGCAGAGCTTGTTCTATTATAACTAGACTGACTGATAGAATACTTATATACTTTTTTTGTAAGAATACATATTATATGTACAAAACACCCAAACTTCGAAATAAATATTTGTAGATCATACAAAATTTTTTTCCAGCCCGAGAATCGAAGATCTCAAGCATAGCAGTCGTATTCACCGCTACGTCGCCGTTTAAACTAAATTTCAGTTTAAATTCAAATAGAATTCAAATCCCATAGTACACGTATTGTACTGCGTTGTATTGATATACAAAGTTAGGTTGGTATTGATAAAGTATTTATTGACTTCGGTGGTTAATTTGTATAATTCAGAGTAAAGATTTTGAACTTACTTTATCGCGATTTTTCCAGTAGTGTTTTCAAATCACTTAAGACTCAGAAATAGATATGTAGGATCAAAAATGAGCGGTGCAGCAGTATTGACATAGATAATATAAATTAAAATTATAATCAAATAACAGATGGATGGAATGTTAATTTAAAATACATTACATGCAATAATTAGTATAAATAAAATTTGTATCATATTAGACATAAAACAAATAGATTTTTAAATATATTTTCAGACTTTAACATTCTGGATTTGGGATTTTTTGGATTACAATCTTAAAAAAAAATGAAGGAGATACGATTTTAAGGTTACTTTTTTTTTCATTTAGGGGGCGTTGAAACATTCTTCATCCGGTTTTAACGCAATATAAAGAAAAAGTGCGAAAAACTCTTGCACTCGCCTCTTTCTTGCATCACTGGATAAGTTTTTTTAAGTTAAACGATCATATGAGCCAGATAGCCTGTTCTTCCAGCTTTAAACTCCTATTATTCTTTCTCTTTCTTTTCTACCATCGATAGTAGCCGGCGATCATACAGAGAATTGAAGGGTAATTTCAGAAACGATTACATTTTCAAAAAATCAACGATCTTTACATTTTTTTTTGTTTACAATTTTATATAATACAATCGTGTCTTTTCATTTGTTTTGGTAAATATATTAATATACACTGTGATGCAACCACAGTTTAATCTGCAGCCACGCAAATTTACGTATCATTTAATTACGAACTTCGAAGAAAAAAAAAGTTTTTGACTTTTGAGTTTGAAATAAATAATAAAATATTTTTAAAGGTTTGACATAACTAAATGTTGTAGAGAGGCTTGGGGGAGGTTCACGCGAAGCTGATGATAATGGCGTGCAAGATTTTTATTGAAGTTTTTTAAAACTTCGCTTTCAAATTTGAACGATTTTATTTAACTTAGCCTGTTTGGTTATTTTTTGAGTCAAATATCCATTTAATCTAAGATATACCTTTTGACGTTTTACACTTTTCAACCCGAAACAACTTTGTATTTATTAACTTACCAGTGTTGTGACTTTTCCAATCAAATTACATATCCATAAACATTGAAATGTGTGAATAATCGAGCTTATTAATAATTAACTATTTTTTAATACAAACGTTTTTCAATCTTGCATAATCCATAATTTTCAATATAATAGATAAATAATGAGCAATGAAAACATATCGAAATAAAGTTTTTCCTTTAAGCGTTCATTAGCCGTAAAGATTTTTACCGAGTCGGCATTTTCTTTGTTTATTTTAACAAACTGTAATATCTACCTACTACGTTTTCGTACTAGGTTTGTGGAACATCTAGTACGAAAACGTAAAATTGAAATCTATTTGTAAATTAAAGGAAATAATGTCGAGAATCTGATATTGCAGTATCCGTTTTCATTAACACACTCCCTAGTCTTCAATCAATCTCCTTAATTAAATTGAACATAGTAATCGACATTTGACCCCTTCCTGTTGACAAACTGATTTGATATTTTGTATATATTTTCATTTCTGATGACAATACAATTTAATTCTACTCGTATATCATTGAAAATCCAAGATGGCCGTCGCTACAAATGGTAGGTCATATATTTTTTCATAGCTATCCTAATATGGATATCAGATCATAAGATTCGACTAGTAGAACTATCACTATGTACTATCATTATCACTATGAAAAACCAATGTGACCAAACAAAATGGTGGATTAAGTACAAACTTTTTCACAAGCCCTTCAATACGGATATAAAATAAAAATAACTAACTTCGTAAAAAATTATAAATCATAAACTTGAAAAACAGGAATTTATATGTAATTTTCGTTGGTTTTGTAGATTCACCTCCCAGCAGTGCCTGGTAGGGTGCTCCATGCCAATTAAAATTTTTCAATTGCATTCAGTAGACCGTCGAACCGAATCGTTCATCACACGAGCGACGAGTGTCGCCTTTGTACGGGATGTGTTCCCTTTATAAATGAACATGCATAAAGCGTTCACGGATCCACTCAGGCATAAGACTGGCATCACTTTATCAGAATTGTTTTTATGTCATTTAAAACGATGTAAAAAGAAGAAAAAAAAAGGCTGGTACTATACCGTTATAACAAGATTTTATTATTTTACATATCATAAAAGAGTATGACGTCAACTGGCCCGGAAAAAGATAAAAATCACTTTTTCTGAAATTAGTTCTCTCATTCATTATGTTTGCATAATGAGTAAATCATTTAAAAAAATCATAAGAAGTTTAATTAAGTTTAATCATTTTTTTCTTTTCATCTACTCCTACTATCTCCAATCTAGTAACACAAGGACTTTCATACTTATCAAAAAAAAATACACACAAAATTTTGAATAGATAACCCGGATCTCACGTTCCTTACTAGGCTCATCAGGTAACTTTTTTTACCAGACATGCCAAGGGTTAATTATTTTTCCACGAAACTCTGCGTTAAAAAACAATTATGCATCATATTTAATTTAACACGGTTACAATGCCCTTATATTACGGTTACGATATTATAGAACATACCTCACATATCGCAATGTTTATTTACTTTAAGATCCGTCATAAATATAAAAAAATACAATTTGACAGTCGTAATTGTCAATTAACTAATTCATATATTTAAGGATAAAAGCAAGTGCCAGAAAATGCACTAAATGTAAAATCGACCGTAATTTAAAATATTAATAAACCGTAAATTCAAATTTTCAAAATTCAATTTCAATTAAGGCAACTGATTGAACTAAATGGTATTAGTCGTCTAAACTTTATGGACGTCTATTATATTAAAAGTTTCTATTACATTGAATTTAAAACACAGTAAATTTTATAACTCCCTATGTGACAAAATAAGTGCTATAAGCTCAAACAGGTAGTGACCGGAACCGACATTTAAAGCGAGAAAAATTGCAACTGTATGATTTGGATAGTTTCATTTGTTTCATTTCTTTGCTAATTATTATTTTATTTTTTTGAAAACGTCATTTGTTTGCAACGGTAATACATAATTTACTAATCTTTCTTATGTTTTTTGTTTAGTTTTATTTTTGCTTACATTTTATGATGGAGAAAACACTACGCGCAAAATTTATAGATAATACATAACACGATATAAACCGTGGGCATCGTTTTGTGGGCGCGTTTTATGAAATGCAGTCAACCCACGCCTACCGAGTAGTGACTTCACAGCTTAAGAAGGAGGAGTTAGCATGAATCTCTGCAGTGTGCAACCCACGTCGTCTCATATACGAGTAAAATATTTTCTGGACTATTTCTAGATCAAATAAGGTTAAAAGTCAGATCTTGCGATTAGCTAACACTAAGTTATGTAATAGTGTCTGTGATATTTTAATTGATTAATGATTACTTATTCTTTAATAAGTCCAGAGTAGACTTACCACTTAATGGTGTAAGACATACTAAGAGAATCTTAAAATTTGGAAATCCACGATATTTGCTACAAGGCTATTGATTTCTAACCAAAATCTTGCCGCCTTTATAAGAAGGAATATGACAGATACATTTCATATTTTAAAAATATCGAAGACTAATTAATTCTTAGAATATTATTTTTAGCAGTATCTATTTTAGTATTTTAGCTGAAAAGTCAGAAAACACAGCAGCGATAAACAGAGATATCTAAAATAGACAATTATAAAGATATGTTCCTTTGGATGTTTTAATAAGAGAGTATTTCTCTCCTGCTAGCTCTTCCGCACATCTGGGTCGATTCCACCTGAGTGATATTGTGATCTCACAAAAAAAGTAGGTATTAAGCAATATTTTCATTGCTTTTCCCGCTGAGTTAGGTTTGATAAGGTCTTTAACCCCTCTACTCTTGGGCTGCAGATATCCATGGGCGGCGGCAATCAATTACAGGTGACCAGTCTGCTTTCTTGCCCCATATATCATATTAAAAATAATTTAGAATACATATGAAGAAACAAAAAAACATTGCACTTACCTCTCGACCTCCCGTTAGGCCTTTAACTTGGAGCAGTTCAGCGGTGTGAAGAAAGCCAGAAAGTTCCTGTCTTCTCACATGGACTTCTCCGCGGTACATAAACTGTAGAAGCTGCCGTAACTCTTGATGGGCAACGTCCTTTAGTATTACTATCGGATGTTCACATGGATTCATCTGTAAAAAATGATCATATTAGAAAAATAGAAAATTAAATAGTATAACTAAAACAACCTTTTAAATCCGTACACAGGTGCCGAATTATTTCATTAGTTCGTACTAAGAAAACCTATGAACTAATAAAATATTTCAAGTGTATAATATTATGCAATAGAAAACTTACACGCAGATATCGGTGCACTCTGTACAACGCCTAGCTGCAGAATGACGCTACGCGCCGGGAGAGCAACCCCATCCCTCAAACCCTAGGTGGGAGTTCTGACCCCCAGGTGAATCCGGACGGTGCGGCGGTCGCCATGGATACCGACGGCGATTCCAGACACATAATCGAAACTCGAGAGCAGATACATAGGGGGAGGCAGACACATAGAACCCTACTGTATGCAGGTACCGGTTATTGGATTGCAAAATTTTATTACTGTGATATTGCTGCTATTGTTATTTGATTTTGAACAACTCTAAATTACCTATACAAGTAATAAGATATAGTCTTTCACATTCATCAATTTTCAGTTACGATTGCGACATATTGAGTTAATATTATAAGCAAGTCTGTTTATAATAAGTACACAACAACAAATGATTTATTTTCATTGTCTATCAAACAACTATAATATACATATGTACTTATAAAATGTATCCCAATTAGATTACACAAGTAGGTGCAATGGAACTTATCAGTAAACCAAAGAATTATTAATAACATATTGTCGCTTCGATATCGTTAAGTATGTCTGTACTCATGTTTCTTACAGATTTACTCTGCTACCGAGCAGGGTATGAAAAGCATCTCACTAGGCCGTCATAGCGTCAGTCGTCATACTGCATTGTCTACATTCGCAATGACGACTATGGCGACTACCACTCTTGGATTCTACTCAAGCTTTCCAACAAGTAGATTAGAGTCACTTTGGTATGTCCAGAATAAAAAAAAATGTTTTGTTTAAGACTCGTTACTGCGTGATGCGTGATAGGGCTTTCGACTTTATATTTAATTAGTTATGCAAATGTAGTGCATTCCAAAACTAGAGTCTCTTACAGACTTGGCCAGTTTTTCACCGGGGATAAGAGGTTAAAAAGTTGATAAGAAATATTCTGGACAAAAATTACATTTCTTATGATGAATACGATTCTGATGACTCATGGGTAACTCATGTTTAAGGCGTCTTCTCACTTTGGAAATTTAAAAAAATCGATATTTATTTTTTTTATTTTAATTCTAATTAAAGTTAATTTTTAAGAATCGGAAGGTCCATCCGGATGCCAGCAGGCATCGCTGATTAAAGTAAGGTTTTTTATGATTTTTCTGCAACCAAAACTTTAATCGCGTTTTTCTCAAAACAAGATTTTTCGGTGCCTTGTTGATGAAATTTCGGAAACTATCCGGCCGATTGTCATGAAATTTAAATGACATATTCTTCATAGTTATGGCTATAGCGCATATCATCAGATTTTTGAAATTTCGATTTTAAGAAATTTTTTTACAAAACACTGCAAAAAATCGCTTTTTTTTTTACTTTTTCGAAAAACGTGCGCCATTTTGTTATTTTCACGAATATTAAAAATCTGATGATATACGCTATAGCCACTGACATACTGAATCTTAAACAGTTTTAGTTTTTTGTTTCAGATGACCCGTCTCGGAGATACCATCAACAAGCCACGACCATAACATTTTTAGACGGGTTTTTCGATGCTACTTTTGTATTATAATAATTGTTCAAAAAAATAAAAATAAAAATTTTTCATGTACTTGAAAGATGTGTTTATAACATAGGATCCATTTTATCCCATAGTTTTAAGCAAAAATCCTCGAAAAAAAATCGCAAAAATAGCCTATTTTCGAGGCGCCTAAAGTCAGAAGACGCCTTAACACATCTACAGTCACATTTTCTTTTTAACCTGAATTGCAATTTATTTACAAGCATTGTGATAGTAATACATTAGATGGAATTCGAATTGGTAACGTACAGGTCTCAAATCTGATACTCTAAACAACCATAATTAATAACATAAGTATTCACAGAGAACAATTTCAAATTTCTTTTAATATAAAAAATAAAATTAATATGTGTATATAAGAATTATTTTCCAATATGGGTAACTTTAAAAACACTAAGAAAGAACAAGATGAGTTAAAATACTTCAATTACAAACGTAACATTCCTCAAACAAACCTCTCTGTTAACTATTTAATACCAGTCCATTAACTAACTAGTACTTATGTGCTTTAATAATATTATGCTTTTAATTACATTGATGATGCATTCCTAGCCGATTTTGGCCATGGTGGCCAGTCATAACGGAAAATCGGTCAACTATGCAAGAAATATTATAGTACACAAGTGTGCGCGCAAACACAGGTGCACTCTCTGTTCCCTCACTCTTACAATCCAATGGGGCGGTTCCCGACACGACCGGGAGAGATCAGGTGCTGGATCGACATTTTTACTTGCTCGCTGGGGCTGGGTAAATCCCCAACTTTCAAGCTCCAAGCTATTATTAAATATTTCTGTAACCAGAAATACTGAAGATTTTTTGACCCGACCCGGTATTCGAACCCGAAATCTCTTGATCAGCAATCGCATACTCTTATAAAAAGAACACGAAGCACTCATAATTTGATATAATAAGGCCATTGCCAACGTCTGCACCACACTCCACACACGCAACACAAGCCAGACTGCAATGGCTTGTTTTCCTCTAACAGTCGAAGCAATAGACCTTTCCTACACATTCATTATTTACTTGACTTCATGTTATATATAATATGAATTACTAATAAATCTTTGATTCCTGTTTTAAGTGGGTTGTTGTTTGTATTTAAATAGTACCCTTTCAGGGGGTACGAACAGGATTTACTGTAATTCAATTTATCGAACTGCGTATAGTACAATATTTTTTGCTATACACCATAAAAAGATATAATACAAGAATGCATAGCTAATTAATTAGTAATACAATCAGTCTTATTGTGTATTAACTTCAATAGCCCACTACTAGACATAAGCCTCTGCTTAGCAAGGAAGTTTTAGCCTACTATACCACGCTGACCAGACGGGTTCGTTTAGGGTTTGTTTCAAGTTTTTCCCTTTCTTTGCAGTGATGTTGTCTTGCATATTTAGCTCGCTTGGTCGTCTCTTACGACGCTCATGGGAAGAATGGGGGTGGTGACACTTAGCATTCTTAATCCACGGCCACACGGTAAGTCAAGGATAAATGCATTGAATTAACGAAAGGGTAATTGGCACGTGTACAAATAGTTTTAAATCTAAATAAGCAATCGAACAATAAATATCCACTTTTTGCAAACATACATACTACTATAAACAGTACAGGAAATTATAAAGGTCCGACACTTTATTCACATAACGCAGTTAAGATGTTTTTACATATGATAATGACTAAACCTATTCTTATTATTTTCGAAACTAACCACAGTCGAACACTCAGCGACAAAGTCCTCTTAATATTAATAGTATAAAAAAACTAGTTAAAAGGCCCACTGTTTGATATAGAAAAAATGTTTCACAGAGTTTTGTGATAACGAAATCCTCAAAGAGAATATACCTACGGTTTATTCAATTACAAATAATTAATCTGTGGCTTGCTAACATAAAAGTTAAATTGGTTTATGTAGTTTTTTGTAACATAATATTAAAAGTGTATCAATAATTTTAGGATGCAATATACAGAATTCTAAAATAACACAATAGAACGATGGAAATTGATTACATTATTATTTTATTAAAGGTTCTAATTGTGCGACGACTGTTTCGATAGGTCAACAAAATATCTGATATGCAGGAACCAGATGCACCCTAGTAAGGAAATCCCTAGAACCCCGACGTACCTCGGGTCACCTACAGCTTGTAGATGCATTCCCCCCCACATGGCAACCCCGATGTTCCTTTTTTTTCTTGTATATAATTATATATATAATAATAGATAAAAATCATCTATGAGGCAGGTTGTATATCTTATCTAAATTTGAGTTCAATTGGTGTAAGATTTTTTGAGTTTTTGCATCGTACACAAATCAACTTAACATTTTTATATAATCACTAGCTTTTGCCCGCGATTTGTTCGCGTGGAATTCGATCTGCCTCATTAAGTTTCGTGACAGATCATATTAAATAATTTATTAATATATATTTGATAAAAAGATCCTATGTTATTTCTAATACCTCGAAGAACATGTGTACAAAATTTCATGATGATCGGTTGAGCAGTTTTCGCGTGAAACCGTAACAAACCAACTTAAATTCGCATTTATAATATTAGTAGGAATTAATGAGTTTTTGCCCTCATAGGTTTAGTATATTGATACAGAGTGACGATGAAAATATCGTTTTCGCTTATTAGCATTCAAAATGCGCTTATTTTATTTGGTTTGAAATATAAAATCAAAATTAATGTGTAAAATAGAAGACTAACAAAAAGTCTTTTAAAACACATTGCTCTGTTACACTCTGTCACATCACGGACGGTTATTTATCTCCTTTAGCATATCGCACCTGTACTTGGTAAAAATTTTGGAGCCTACGCTTAAGCAAAGATCTCATACATATTATATTTTAAAAGAAAAAATACAGGTCTCTATCGTCTGATTACAAAAGCTCCTTATTCTTGTTGAAAATATGTTTGGTTTACGTAATTACAAACCCCCTTCTGTCTCTCTTCGAGGTAGGCAATGGCAAAGGGTCTTTGCCAATTGCTTCTACCATCATAATACCAACTATAAGTTTTCTACACAAAAGTTTTGTTATCATATACCTAAGTGTTATCAGCACTGTTATATATTATTGC
Source organism: Hypercompe scribonia (assembly GCA_949316085.1). Lineage (NCBI taxonomy): Eukaryota > Metazoa > Arthropoda > Insecta > Lepidoptera > Erebidae > Hypercompe > Hypercompe scribonia. Next base: position 21,838,807 of record OX438968.1, on the reverse strand, counting down.
TATTGGTAACAGTACGTCTGAAACATGACATGTATGTTATAAGCACTGGTGCACAGAACATAACAGTTGTGTGGCCAGCACTTGCGGATCGATGAAACGTCAGTATGTTATTTCAGCACCGGAAATAGTTTATGAAAACACAAGGTGTATGTTAAGAAACTTCAGACATACCCTTTCTTCTGTACATCACTTATGTGACGCGATGAACATGCATGTAGCGATTGATGAATCTAGACAAAGCAAAAGAGGTTTGTTAGGAGTCCTAACTCAGGACTGTAGTAAGTGGAGATCAATTGTGTCTGGTTAACCCTCTAGGAACTAGGCGTGGCTTTACAAAAGTATGTTATATTCTTGTTTTATCATACGCTCCTCATATCTTTTTTTTTGTATCGACGAGGCGGAAAATCTCTTCGGATCTCCTGCTCCCTGGGGTGCAGGAGTAAGGAGTATGTGGTGTTCTCACTAAAAACCGCCCCGACGGCCGGCTTCTGGCACCCTACTCTGGAGGGGGACCAGGAACATATGATTTCAGGTCCCCCCTCAAATTGACACCATGCCCGTTAGACCCTATCCCGGGGGAAAAATATTTCTCCCCGACAGTTCTGACGTGGCGGATCGACCGTAGGGTTCTACCGTTCAGGCCGCCATCCTATCCCCTATTGCAGCAACTATTCTGCTCCCAGATACCCCCACTCTCTGGCGGCTCGCGGTCTCGTCGACGGTTCATGACGTCGTCGACGTCTTCTTCTCTCGGGATCGGCCCTCTCCTGATCCCATTCAACGGTCTCTTTTTGAACGCTCCTCATAGCTACTCATAGATTAGCACACACTTTAGATTTTCCTACGCTGCCCACTAAGCAGTTCAAACATCTATATTCTCCATTCAATACGATCTTATATGGCAAATACTTCGCTGAGATTTTAGTTTAAAGTCGCAAGTAGGCCATAGTGAAATTCTGAAAAAAAATGACATGTCGTAACCAAATTGTTTAACTAAGAAACTGAAGTGAAAGAATGTATATTTATGTACAATGTAATTATACTCATTAATATTTAAAAAATTGGCAATAAACAATATTAATTTCAAAAGAGAACTAGCCAAGTGTTTATGCTTGTGTAATATACACTTTATTAGGACAATTTTTCGCCACTGACCAAACATTTGAAGCATCGCCTTGTGTCCAACTAAAGTTAAATGTATGCACCAGTTCTGTTTTCAATCCCATACCAGCCACCAACACCTCATAACACACACATTCGCTGTCATTTCCCGCAGGTGTACTTACATGTGTTTAAACGCTTTCATAATCTCATCTACAAAAATTCTATCATCACCAGACAAGCCTCACATATCCTTGTCACTTTCTCGTTAGCTAACACTTTTAAAACAAGCACTGGTTAGTAACAATCTCATCACCTTTATATAACTTAGTCGTCAAAGCTTACAGTGACTTAATGTTGAGTGGTCACTGCCACAATGAAGTTCTGCTATTTCTTTTCTTATTTTTTACCTATTTTTTTACTTAATTCTGATCTTAGGGGTGCTAGTATTATCAGGTGTCTCTTCTGCCTTGCAAAATACAACGAGCTCAACGTGGGAAGTTTCTATCGACTATTAAAAAAGATTTCTCATTGGCTATAAAGATTTGTTATAGGCTTTGCAAGTGAAAGTATTGTTTTAATAAGAAGACATGGATATCTAAATAAAAACTACAAAAAATAGACTAACAGTAAGAAAAATATTTCCAAACTTATTTCATTTGAGAGCAATAAACTAAAAAAGGACAAGTATGTAAGACGCTCAAAGCTATCATAATATTGTTAGTTTAGCATTTTATTACTTTTATAATTCATTATAAAATCTTTACTCGACAACTGTCAACAATTAAAAATAAGCACTCAATCCAAAAGAAAAATAACACTAACCGATATCACTAATGTGCAACTGTGAAATACTTATTGTTAGTCTTTACAGACATTTTTACACCTGACTTTACAGCTAGAAGATGCTGTTAATTAGAGATAGTAAAAACAGAGCATGCACTTATCTGGTGAGAAATTATGGTTGAATTTCTCCCATGTGGATAGAGGCCAGTACCTGTCCCATATAGCCGTATCTCTGTTTGTAATGCTCATCACTTAATGTTTTCAGTCACACTTACAGCATCTATACTTCGTACCATTGAGAGTTGCTTTCAAAGACTGAATGTGGTTCAAAGCAGTTGAGAGTCTCCCTAGTGGAACAACATACATCTACAAAATATTTAAGTCTATAAGGAAATGTAATGGCAAGTAACCTTGAAGTTACTATAGATAATTAATGGAGATCATTATGATTGAGACCTTAATCCAACATAATCAAATATGCAGTAACAACTACAGTATTATTAAAACAATACAATACCTATGTATTGTTTTTTCATTATTTTATAATAACTAGTAAATATCTAACAAGTTTATAAGAACGCACCACGTGAGTAAGATAATTTGTGAAAGCTAGATTCATGTCTATGCTCATTCCGATTTTATAACAATGTACAATAAATTGTCATTGAAACAAAGACAAACTATAAACAAATGAAATATTAATAAACAAAGAAAAAGTAAATAATCAACGGACTTGGTCCTTTTTATCAAAATGTATTGTCTGATAGTTCTGAACAAAAAAAAATGGATATCTTATTTTACTTTTACAGATCTATGCCTAGTATTATCTTGAAAATATTTTAACATCATCATCAACAGCCTATAACAGTCCATAGTTGGACATAGGCCTCACGTAAGGAAGTTTAGGCCTACTATACCATGTTGGCCAGACGGGTTGGTATAGGATTTGTTTCAAGTTTTCTTTCTCTTTGCAGTGATGTTGTCTCTCATATTTTGATCTTTTAGTCAGCTCTTACGACACCCATGGGAAGAACACGGGTGGTGACACTCTGTATTCTTAATCCATCACCACACAGAGACGTATTTCAACAAAAGAAGCTGATGACATTCTTTTGTGTTAAACATTACGTAATAAGCTAAGTGGGGTCAGTATTGTTACCTGCCAATGGAAGCTTTAATCCAGTGAAGACTAGGGAGCCAAAGTCAACCGATGCAGACTATTAGGGCCAGTAGATAGAGATCTACCGTCACTAATAGCCTGCTTCAATTCCTGAAACTGCTCTACTAGCAGTTAAAGTGGCCCTTGATCTGACACCACTAAACTACAGAATAAAGCAGCCATGGCAAGCATTACACTAAACACCTAGGGTCTTGTGTTCATTCCAGAAGATGATATTGATCAGTAGAACATTAAGTGATAAGAAGAATGAATTTGACCTGAATGTGACCAGAACTAAATATTAGGGAAATAATATGCCAAAGTTTAGTAACTTGTTTGTAAAGTGTATCAAATATATCAAAATGATAAATAAACATATTTATGAATGAAAAATGCTATGTTGACAACAAATAAGGTGTAGATTTCTTACATAATGTATGAATGAAATCAAGTGTTTTATTTATATTTGGCATATGAGGAAATGATATTCTACAAAAGTGTCTACTAAGCTATAAACAAAATTGAAATAGAAATAGTTGCTGTGTCATACACTTATAATATTGCACACTGATAATGTTTCAAAACTTGAAAAACTACATGTTTTTAATGTCTTTGATACTGTAGAAATGTTATTTGACACTTCGCACTAGACTTCACTAATACATTATTCATATCTATTACACTTATACATTATAAGAGATCACCTACTTTTATTTAGGTTATGTATACTTAAGTTTTTACAGTTATTCTAATTTCAGTTATATATATTTTTTTTATTTTTAAGTAGTAAGCAAGCCCTGGTCATCAAAATGCCAGTGGAGGAGATAACACTAACAAACTTACAAAAAATAACATGTAATATTTACTGCTGTAGTTTCACTTGTTTTTTATATGAAAATAAATAATAAAAAAATAAAGACAAACTAGTTTATTAGTACAACAACATTTTTATTATAACCATGTCAAAAGAACTTTGCATATAGAACCTTTCCTTTGCTTTTTAGGTTTTCATTATTAGGTAAAAATTGAATAATCACTTTTTTGAAGGAATCAATATTAAACACTCATGTCTGCAGACTCTTCAAACTAGAATCATTCTAGAAATCAATTCTAAGCAGTTTTAACAATTGCCAACTGAAATTGAAACCTAGGGCATGCATGCAAGAGAAAATGCACAAGTAAATTAGCAGGTGAGGAGGGCAAGAAGTAGTGACAGTAGATTGACTATGCAAAGTCTATTGGTATGTTCTGTCCGTAGTTCTTCCTTTTCTGCAAAAGATTCGTTTAACACTGTAAACTGATGACTATTGATTGGTGAGACATGTTTCTGATGTGCGGATTGGTAAGGTTGAATGTTCCGCATGTTTAATCATAACATATGTCATGTGTTCGAAATTTGGCAACTGTACCCACCAGTAAGTTTAATTAAAATTCAATAAATATAAATAATCTCACACATCTCACACATTGCTGTCTGATTACAAATTAAGCAGAACCTGTGCTATGTAACCAGACTGGTGATAAACATACTAAAATATTTCTAAATACACACACATTATACATAAATGCTCACTGGATTGCTTTGTTTCTATAATAACAAATAACAACTAAAATCTGTACAAAATCTATTTCAATAAGATTATCTGATAATGGGCAAAAGTAGTTGCTTGAAGTAGTATAGTATACCACAAATATTAATATAACACCTTCTTTGGTTCTTGTATAGATATTGAAGAGTATATGGAATCAAAAACTTTACAATAGTTTGGTACATTGTGAATATACATTTTTATAAGCTTTTTTATTGTTTCTCAGATCTTTGATGACATTTATATACATTTTAATTAGAACATATTACAGAGGTTTTGATGAAATTTAAAATGAATGCAAAAGTTGTTACAAAGTTTTTACATAATTAGGAATTTAACTTTGTATTTTCAAGTTACCATTATCCTGCATATTCTTAAGTATTTCAGTATGTGATAATATGTTTTGTCACCTTTAATCATTTATGGCATCAGGGCATATAAGCAGTTTGGTTACGTACTGGTGAGTCCTAGCGTAACCAGACATGCAATATTCCAGGGTTACTGTTATATCACTTACATTTGATTCCCTTCCTCCCTTAACTTAATAATTCTTTATATTATATAATGGTGATTAATACATTTACGTCTCTAACAAGAAGCAATGCATTCCTTAGATAACTATAAACAGTAAATAAAGTCACTAGTAACAGTGAGTTGATAGTAATGATATTAATAATGATGTGACGTTAATAACTAATTTTTATACTTGCTAATGGGTAAATTTACTAGAAACCGGTATAGATCTGTAGGAAAAATTTAATGATAGAAATTGAGACATTTAGACATTGTTCTAACTCTGAAAACATTTGGCTCATAAAAAGTTTCCTTTGTGTTTAATACTTTGTTATAATAACATATGTAAATTTTAACTAAGGTATATATATTTACATGACACACACATACTTAGAAACTGGAACTTCCAATATATTAAGCCCAGGCCCTTCTTTCTGTAAATGCTCAATCAACTTTCCATTTTTATTTTAAATTTAAGTTATGATAAAAATCTTATTGCTACTTTGTAAATACTATTAAAAAGATCATATATATCATACATACATCAATCTTCTCATGTTACATTAACCTCATTTCTAAGGAGAAGTCTTTGTATAGCAGTGAACTACTAAGGTTATTGGTGTGATGTGATGTTACACATTGTAAAATACTCAAGTTGCAAAGATTTAGGTCTGAAATTGTTGCAGTGATTGTTGTTAAAATAAATTTATAAGAAAATTCGAAATACAACATATTTCCAAATTGGAAAATATTATTTTTCAGGAAACTTTTCATCAGGATCTTGGATAACTTAGCAACTAGGGTAATAGCCTCCTTCACAATGAGCCTATTTGAATTGTAACAGTAATTTTAACGTCTCCTTATAGTTTACAATAAAAGAAATCTGACAATCTTATTTTCGTAAAGGATATTTTTTTTACTTTTAATGTTAAGCCTTTTCAAAACCTAAAAAAATTAGGAACAAAAGGTAAAACCCTACCTTGAACAATTCCTTGAAGTACGGACTGCATACTGACAGGATCAGCTTGTGTGCGTGTACATATTGTCCTCCAGCTGCAAGAGTCACATCGACAAGGTCCTCGCCTTCCAGTAAGGCATGAAAAGATTGTGACAAATTGGAATGAAAATCATTCCAACGAAGGGAAAACTGTTCAGGCACAGCCATGCCGCCGATCAATTTTAGCAACACACTTAAAAGAATTCACTAGACGCCCACCTAACACAAGCTGTAACACTTTCAGATCAGCTACGCGTCCCAACAGTGATACATAACTGAAAACTCGAACGCGAATTATTGCCCACGTATACTATTCGTATAGGAACCTTTTATTCCCATAACATTATTTACAACGCATCTCTACAACATCATCCGCGATTATTTACGAAAAATAAACAATTTTGACTGACATGGCAATACAATGGAATAATAATCAAAATGTCGCTTGGTTTGGTTTGCTACACGGATTCTACACAATGCACCGTTCATTGTCCGACAAACAACGTTATGTCAGATTATATGAAAAAAACTGAACTGAAAATGTGCGAAAATTTTAATTTCATCGTTATTACCATTATTTTTTATTTTTAAGTTTAATTTAAATTGTAAAATATATTTACTATAAATACTGAATTTAATAAATTAATTATTTTAATAATCCAAAGACAACATTTTTTTGTTCCAAACGAGAATTTGTTATTCATATTGTTTTTGGATTTCTAAGCATACCTGAACAGATAGTTAATACTTTACATGACCATAAGAACCATATTATTTTACTATAATAAATACAATGAACTAAATAAAATGAAATTTAAATATGCAGAGCACTCTAAAGGAATTCATTCACAAAATCAGAACATTTTAGCTCTAAGTCACGCTATTTAATGATTTTATAATGTATATTACTCTTTTCTAGTTCATGTCAGCCTTAACTGCTTATTTCAGAAATATAAAACAGAAATAGAACAGGCAAACCAAACACTAAATACTGTCTATGTAAAATTGTGTTGCTGTTAATGTTTTTTAGCATCTTCTGAAATAGAAAAGTAAGAAATAAATATCTCAAAAATGATATTTAGAAATCTTTTCTCAGATATTTTTTCTTTTATGTCTTGAAAATTTTTCATCAATCGGCACCATTAACTGTTTTTGAAGTCGAAAGTAAGCGTACCAGTGTACTGGCTAGTCTAAATACTCTGGCTAGGCGTGGTACCACTACCTCTATGACTATATGTCATTCTCAAATCTAATGTCAGAATCGATTGACCGGAGTTGTCATCAGTTCACTTCTCAATTTTCGGGTGATCGATAATGTGCCGCAATGTACGGTTGGGATTATAGTAGTGTATAATCAATTTTACAAGAAATCATATATTGACTCAAAAAGCAATTAAATCGACCATGAAAGTGTGATGTGCACGTACGGACAAACATGATGTGTTAAAAATCGTGACTGCCGCAAGGTTTTATAACGCGCTTATTAGTGAATTATGTTAGTTAGCTCAACGTTAGTTTAATTAAATACGTGGAGTCACGATGTTGGGTCACAGCATTCAAGAGCAGGCGGAAGCGGCAGATAGGGCACAACTCGTCAAGAAAATTCTCAGTGCCGCCTTCTACGCTCTTGCTTCATTCATGATTACGGTTGTTAACAAAACTGTCCTAACGACTTACGCATTTCCTTCATACCAAGTGCTCGGTCTAGGACAAATGGTAGCGACGATAGTAGTGCTATGGATTGGCCGGTTCATTAAAATAGTACAATTTCCCCATCTGAATATGGAAGTGACTCGAAGAATCTGGCCTTTGCCGGTCATATACCTTGGTAACATGGCTACAGGTCTTGGCGGCACCAAGGAGCTCAGTTTACCCATGTTTACTGCTTTAAGACGCTTCAGTATACTTATGACAATGATTGGCGAGAGGTTTGTGCTGGGAGTGAAAGCTTCGTGGTCTGTCCAAGCCAGTGTATTTGCAATGGTCGCTGGTGCTCTGCTTGCGGCAGCTGATGATGTCACATTCTCCTGGACAGGATATACACTAGTCCTTCTTAATGATGGTTTCACTGCTGCAAATGGAGTATACATGAAAAAGAAGTTGGATTCCAAAGAGCTTGGTAAATATGGCTTGATGTTTTACAATGCCTTGTTTATGATATTACCAGCAGGATTAATTGCTTGGGGCACAGGAGACCTACACCGCTCTGCCGAATACCAGCACTGGGATGACACTCTATTCCTAGCACAGTTCTTCATGTCATGTATAATGGGCTTTGTCCTATCATACAGTGTAATGCTTTGCACACAGTACAATAGTGCTCTTACTACTACTATTATCGGTTGCTTGAAGAATATTCTAGTGACATATCTCGGTATGGTCATAGGTGGTGACTATGTATTCTCATGGCTAAACTTTGTTGGGCTTAATATAAGTGTTTTGGCTAGTCTCTTGTATACATATGTCACATTCAAGCGCAAGCGTACCGGAGGCTATGTTCTTGTTGAGAGTAATAAAGTGGACACTGTATAGCTGTATCGAAGAAGACGCGTCAAGCGCGTCGCGCCCCCTACGTTTTCAATAGATTATTGAAGATGGTGCCAAAGATGACTGTAATAGTGAGTACATAACAACATTTTTACTCATACGGACCACATTTATGCAGCAATTTTTACTTGCATAAGTAATTTCACAATATTATCATTGAACATTAAAAATTTCAATTAATGTAAAAGTGGTAAAGTGCTGTTTATAGTCTAGTGAAGTATGTGCTATACATGCTATAAAAAAGTTGATTATACATATGTGTATACCTACTGAATGTGTGTAGTGTAGTGGTATTAATGAATTGACAGCAGGTCATATTACTACTATGTATTATAGGCTTTAGATCTGCATTTAACTTTAAATTAATTTAGTTTATTATTGTGACTACAAACATATAGGCTTTATATCCTAGCAAATGATGTGTTCCATTCCAAATTTGTTTTTTTGAAACATTGCAAACTGGATATATTCTTTGAATTAACCATAATTAATTTTTCAGAACAATGATTAACGTTTTGATTGCATAACATGACAAGGTGCTATTATTTGTGACTATGAAGATTTCATAGTATTTTATATCGAAATTTTAACCTAACTCTGTAGTTATAATAATTTAGGCTCGTACATGCATTAAAAATATTTGTCGAGGTTCTAAGTGGTATAAAGTCAATTTGTGATAAATATTTTTCGTAATATCTTTTATATTAATTATTAGGTAGATGTTATTCATTTTAAGGATGCTCCTTACTCGTGAATAAATAAAACATTGTTTAGCTTATAAATGTTCCTTTTTTCTTAAGTAAGAATAAATAAAACAAAAACTAAACCTCTAATAAGAACTGAGTTTAAAAACCTTTACATAGACTATGTAATTTATTTATTATTGCTGTAAAACTTTGAACAAAAGTCTGTTAGTGAAATGCAAGTCATAGTTACATAGATTTCAATCCATATATATATACATGGATTGAAGTCTAATTGACTATCATAATTGCTTAGTACAGAAGTTTAGACTTACGCATAATAATATTCCTATGTAAATATAATAAAAAGAAATGTATTATTTATTGTTTACTAGTAATTTTACATAAGTGTGAAAATGATGTATGAATGTAAGATGCAGTATTTATATGCGCTGTTGGAATACTAACATATTGTAAAATTACCATGGTACAAAATTATTTATTCCATTCCAAATTAATCATATGTTGTCAGTGATTTGTAAACCCAATTCTTTAAATAATTATGTGGAGAGAATACTTATGGCCTTCTTAAAAAAAAACGCTATCTAAGGCATGCTATATTAGAATAATGAAAAACCTGTTAAAATATACTGTCCGGTTAGGTACATATGTTGAGCATATGTACAAACCTCACGCTTGGCAGTCTGATCCCAAAGTAGGCAGAGACTACTGTGATTACCAGAATCCTGATAAATACACTTATTTACTTTTTATCATTTCTATACTTAACACATGATCACACTCGTTGAACAATTATTTGTCTTGTATGAAAATTGAACTCACAATACTTGTCAGGGTTACTAGAAACTAGACCAACAGGCACGTCAAGTCTGATTATAAACATGTAAATATTAAATTATATACTACAAAATTGCTTTTTTATTTTATTTAAAGAGCTTATTCAATGCAGAACTTTTTGTGTTTTTATGATTCTACATGGGTCAGGCCAATTGTGAACCTCAATGAGAGATAAGGTAAACAATTTGAACGCATGCATAGTACAGATGTGAGAAAAACACGCTTAAATGATAAAATAATATTTTCCCTCTAAACTTCTACTATAAACTAATAATGTCATTACACAATTTTTATAAAAGAAAAAATTAAAGTGCACTAAGCACTCGTTCTTACAGTTGGTTAGTTTAAAAATGTTAAAAATTAAAATGAATCAGATTTAAATATTTTTTTGAATTTTTTATCTACATGGATAAATTTCGTGAGAAACTTTTGTATTATGTAAAGTGTATCATTTCTAGGAAAATTTATTTTATTCTATATAAAATGTTTAAATAAAAACTTATTTTAAAAAAGTTTTTTACTTTTAATTTATTTACTTGATTTTGATTGATCATCGTGAAATTAAAATTCATACCAATGGAAATGCACTTGAATGTTACCTAGGACTTAATACTCGTCAAGACCAATCAAAAAAAGCCCAAACTCCAACGGTTATATTGTTTTATTACCGAGATTTTAGGACCACCTTTCAGTTTCATCATCAAACTATTGTTACGATTTAAGACCAAATTGCCTATCAAGAAATCATATAAGACGAAATTAGACTAGGCTGTGTCGTTTTAATACGGGCTTCACATTCGAACCTTCAGCTCCATTATCAGACCCTGGATACCATTTAAAGACAATGTACAAGCCAAGACGAATCATTCCAGACCAAACTCGATGGAGTTGCGTCATTTCATTACAGACTTCCTATGACCATCTCCCAGCTCAATCATCAAATCAGATTCATATTATAATGATATTGCATTGTCACGCAATATATACATGCGTGTAGAATTTCAAGTCAATATTTCTTTCAAAATTTACTTTCAAGATTCCACCTGAACAAACATAGTTACATACATTGCAAGTTAAATAAAATCTTATAAGAACTATTTCAACAAAATAAATATATTTTAATAACTGTAAGTTGCTGGATACTAAATTTCATTATGGTCGATTATTTTACCATAATGACAAATCAATCGTAACTTCTTAACTTATGGTGTATTTCTGTTTAGTATACGTACGAGCACGTAAAATTAGTAACTTACCAATCTATTATTAACTTCCAGAACACAGTAAGAATAAGATTTAAAAAATACCACAGCTATCAAGTAATTACGAAGGTTTTAAGGTAAATTTAAATTCTTTTTGGTCATAGTAATAATAGACACTTTAATAACACTGAAACTCATGTTTAACTCTGTGTACTACGTCTTGTGAACACAGATGGTTATTATCGCCATAGTAACAGTTACAAAGGGAAGTAAGTCAGATCTGTTTGTAAAGTTAGAAGATTCATTGCTCTATTTAACATAACTTATAAGAACATGAGAACTATGGAATATAAAGGTTTCAATTTTAACTCCTTTAACAGTATTTCATCATCAGAAGAGTAGTATTGCTGAAATACGTACAACGAAGTATCTTGGTGCAATCTTTGCGTCGATATATTTATCTATAATATAAAAACCTTGCCAAAGGGAGGCCTATGTCCACCGGTGAGCTGTTAAAGGTTGTTGTTGATGATGATGTTGAAATACATATGTATACACATATGAGATTGCTTAGCGATAAAATTTCAACCGTTTTCAATCAATATTTGCATTTCTGTAACTGAGTTTAATTTTTCTATACTACATATGTATTTTGAAATGTTTGATTATAGTTATCAGCAGTCTGCCTACCATAGCATAGACTGCTTAATTTAGAATCAGACAGCCGTGTGTGACATGTGTGAATTTGTATATTTATTTATTATTTTATATTCTTAAAAAATAAAGTTTCTACAATTATTCTTTATATAGATATATAATATAAATGTTGTCTTACAATATTCACATTCCTGTCTTTACACGAATGGTTATAATATACGTACAAAGAATTCTCTTCACGTATTGATGTAATTTTATAAACTAGCATTGCGTGATGCAAATCACGTTTATTATTAGTCAAGAGCTGTACCGTGTACAGATAAATGCGAAAAATATCACTGACTACTATAATCTATCTTCTGCAAGTTTTACTTTCAGGTTTATAGCTATACGACAATCGATAACGTATTATGTAACCCGGATATTCAACTCGCTTATCGTATCCCAAATGTTCATTTGATGGCAGCCATGTTTGTGTTGCACATAATTGTAAATCTGGAACATCCATAGTAGTGAGAAACAGACCTGTCTATAAACTTTCAAAGGCTGCATCGTAATATAGTAGTTACAAGGTCCCAATGAAATCAAAATAACATGCAATTAATTATGAATTTCGAAGTATAATATAATGTTAGTGAGTATTGAAAAAGAAAGAACCTAAACCTATTGTAGCCCTTTTTTAAATTGACCTCTTTTGTTAGAAATTTGTTGAATTTATAAAATCAATTTCTTCCTTAAGGACTAGCCTGTAATTTATAAAGTATTTTATTTGTAAGTAATTTAAGATCTTAGAGGCAAACTTAAAATGTATGTAATGAAATGAAATGAAATTTTATTTCAGAAAGCTATGTAATAACCATTTGTTAGTATAATCTTAAATCTTGATGTACTCTTTAATATATCATTGTTCACGTGTATGTCTAATAAGTTGACAAAAATTTAGTGAAACTTGTTAAATTTATTAAGAAGCTGTGACTGTAATAATATATGTTTAATATAATCAATGCTTGTAATTAGATCAATTCAGTTCTTCCGAAAACTATAAAAAGCACACAAACGATATAAATGTAATGTAAACAAGATATTCTGAGATCATTAAAATCTAGTTGGAAATGAATTATGATTACCTTAAGTATTTTTTACTAACCTTAAAAAGAGGTTCATTCATAGCACATTTCATTCTCCATTAATGTGAAACATTTTAATAACAAGAATAGATTTTAATCTTATGTGTCTGTAATTTTTTAATATCTAAATAAATGTCAACCATCTTAGTGTATATAATAAACTAAGATGTAAAGAATACACAAGAGTTTTACTTCCCTTCATTAAATATTATGTTTTTTCCATGGCTTCGCCTGCGTTGATCATGTTTACTCTGCGTAAATGAGGTCGACTAAGGTAGAGTAGATAATATCCTACGTGTTATGTGGGAACTGTCTGTGCACTGGATTTTAGTCATATCCGCTCACCTATTTATGGTTGAAAGATTAAGAAACCTCTGTCCATTGATACATATATCCTCCTATAAAATATCAATTGCAGTAAAGAGTTCTTAACGAAAAGAGTATATAGGGTTTTGAAACATCGATAATACTTATGCGACCTTAAGCGAGCTGTGTGCTTGTTTGTCATCAACTTGGTATAAAATAGGTGATGTTGAAAACTAGATGAACCTTACATCATAAATAACCAGTAGCTCACCGAATGATTGACGATAAAAGTAATGAGACATCTGTATTTTACTAGCAACCCATCCCGGCTTCGCACGGGTGCAATAGGCGGCGTTAGCTGCCCCGCCCATGCATGTAAATCCTCTGATATCTTCGGAGATACTTGTTTAAATAATACGCTGTAAAAGGCAATTTTGGTCTACATTAAGCGCACAACGTATCCAACGTATTTATTCGTACAGAGACTAATATTATATTGGTGAAAATTACTTTGAAAGTTACTTTAAAATTTAATTTATTTGTGGGTTTGAGGTTTTGTATTGATATCTTTCGATTATAGGTTGAAATTATTATATATATATATATATACGAGTATATATATATATATATATATCTATATATATCTCTAAACTTTAGTTTAGCAATAAAAAGATGAAAATTTAAATTGTATTTTCACGAAACAATCTTTTATATTATTTCTGGTAAAATAACAAGGGTGTAGATATAAATATTTATATTTTGTACATTTAACACACAACGCCATCTAGTTTCAAATTAAGCAGAGCTTGTACTATGATAACTAGACTGACTGATAGAATACTTAAATACTTTTTTTTTGTAAATACATACATATTATACATACAAAACACCCAAACTCCGAAACAAACATTTGCAGATCATACAAACATTTGATCCGATTTGATCGAACCATAGACCTCAAGCACAGCAGTCGCTTTCGCTACCGCTAAGCCATCGAGGTAGTTAAAATATACATAAAACCCTTCTTGAAACAACCTAAATGATAGTAAAAACTGCATTCAGATCAAGAATAGAAACGAAAAGCGACTCCATTTATTTTACAAATTGCATAAGTTTTGGACTATAATTTACAACGTCTACAGACGCTCAAGAACTTAATAGACCGACAGACGAACAAGAATTGTTAATCCTAGGTACCGAGTAACCCCTGGTACTGATACAGCACTTTTTACTTGTGTGTTCACAAATCGTCAGAACAAATGTTTGTGGTAGTTTCGAAATCTTGACACGCTAAGAGAAATTTGTCAGCAAATACACTTTAGTGCGAATGTGTGCGTGCAAAAATAATAGACACATAAATTATTAATTCAATTTTATAGACAGAGTTTTATAAGGATCTCTTTAGTTTGATATTATATCAGGACATTTATATAATAATATAACATTTAACATTTTCTAAAAAGAATTCGCCAGATTTATAGTTATTTTTGACAATTTTCTTTTAATATCATTTGGACTGTCCTAGGCTCATGATGATGATCGACCTCAATACATAATTTTGTTATACAAATCACTTTTATTCAAAAAATCGGTTACTCGTATAATATTTGGGACGTTCAGGGTCATTTCTGGTTGAATATTGGGAAGAACTAAAGCTGTTAGCTTCACTTCTAAAGTATTAGCTCTCAGATAAGTTTTTTCAATGCGTTTTTATTACAGTTTTAGGGGTAAGTAATGTGCATGTTCCATGTAACGAAACAATGCTAAATTACTGACTACACTGAATAGGAAGCTCGTCTAACCGTTTATTTATAGTATACCATAGTTAAGTACTTAGGTTAAAATAATCAGTACTCCGAAGTGAAACTGGGCCGGTCATGTCTCTAGGCAGACTAATGGTCTGTGGAATCGACATGTATTGGAGTAGAGACCACAACTTGGCAAACATAATGTAGAGCATCCTGCGGCGCGATTGACCAGCAGCGGCTCCACTGAATAGGAAGCTCGTCTAACCATTTATTTGTAATATAGGTACTTAATAAAATCATAACCCTGAAGTGGCAGTGGGCCGGTCTTGTCTCCAAGTGAACTTCTGGTTGCTGGAGCCGACATGAGTTAGGGTGGAGACTGCAATTAGGTAAACGCAATGTAGGGTGCCACGCGCTGCGATAGACCGACGACTTAAGGATAATGACTACCAGAGGATAGATACAGACTGCCTAAGACAACGGTGGTTGGTATTACAATAGGCTGAAGCAAAAAGCAACTGTATTACTAAATTGCCGAGGGTTTAATGTTGTAAAAAACTAATTTTGATATTAAATAAGCATACATAAACTATGTTGTTTCGACATATTATGCGTATACATATGTACAACTATATACTTGCTCTAAAATTTGTTCTTTACTATAAGACTGGTTATCACATTTATTATATACTTGCTGATGAGAAAAAAATAAATGTATTTTTAAGGCAGCCGTTGGCATCGAAACGTCATATCCGCTCATACGATATCGGTCACATTATGTCGCTATAATTACTAGTAGGTACAATGAACTTACTAAATCTAATTTAGAAAACATAGTATTTACTTACATGTCACCACAATGTTCTGATGTAGAAATTCAACCTTGACATTATCGGCTAATTTTCGCTTACAATAATACCATTGTACAAATATTAAGAACAAACTTCGATGAAATCAACAGTACATATTTTAGAAGAAACACTTCTTAATCCTAGCTCCCACGTTTCAAAAGAGTCGGAGATGTGAAGGGACCTCGTCACCAAAGAAAGGAATAATCAAAAGAGATTGGTAACAAGTCATTATCTGTTGGGAGATGAATCATTGCCAGTTATTTGAGACATTATTTTCCTTATTAAGTCGAACAAGCTATATTTGAATAGCGTTTGCAGTTAGGTACATACAAAAAACAGCGTCAGCTGAGACCGTTATAACACATTTTATTGTTAGGTTCATTAGTTTTATAATAAAATTAAAAAGTGATGTAGATACCAGTCAATTAGATAATTTACAATTTTTTTTTTTGGAAATAGTACAAGTATACTATAGCACCCAAGACAAAGGTGAGAAACGGGTGCCTGGCGTAGATTTATTAAAAACTGTGTTATGTCACCAGGGTTCTCTCGCTTCAGGACAGTAAAACGTGAATAAGCATAAATAATCCCGTAAGAAAATATAAAATAAAACTAAATATACTAAAAGTTTCTCCATATTCTGGTCTAAAGCCTTGAGATATTAAGAAATGAATGTATGTAAAAATAAAATAAATATATCCAGAAACAACATTGAGATGTAACGAAGTAGTTGTTTCATCTCAATGTTGTTTCTGGGATGGATGGGCAGTCATAGGGGTTAGGATCAAAATGTTCAATTTTTGAGTGTTCTTATATTAACCCTCTTTCAAATAATATGTGTGTGTAATCAGTGTTTCCTTGTATTATATAAATGCATATGTAATGCATACATATTTCCTTTATATTCTACGTACGCGAATCGCACCCTAACTACATAAATATTTATGGTACTAAGAAACACATTCAAGAAAGTTGTGAATTGCTTGTATAGTGTAGTCTACTACAAAGGAAACTTATGCACATTTTGATAATTAGAGTATTAGTCGCGTTGGATGTATTTTTTGTTTGCAGAATACCTAAATCATTAATGCCAATAATATTTTATAGAGAGGTACAGCGGTTTTTTTTTAAATAAACCAGTTTTTGTCGTTGACATACTTAACAATCATACGTAGTTATTCATTAAATGACGCGTTCAATTATCTGTAAAAATATTATTGCTAGACCAACGCTTTTAAACAACGGTTGACGTCAGCTATGGTGATTGATCTTATAGAACTGTAGTTGATTTAATTATTATAGTACGCTGACCATTAATTATAAGAACATAAAAACAAGCTGTTTGTGTATCTATTTTAGGTATATTGATCATTTGTCGACCGAATATTTCTATAAAAAATCCTTTGGATTTAGAAATATAATATTAACATATGTCTCAATGGGCCTGATGGATCGCCGTCATACCATGGTTCTACAGAAAACTGGTGAAAAGTCATTGTCAAAGTGTATTCTTTCCTTACTTATCCTCAAAAGTGACCCTGATTCTAGAGAGGGTTGCACTTATGTAAGATCAACCCCTCCAAAAAGTAATCTTTTTTAAACTCTGCAAAATAGACTTCTGTTTCCGTGACTACCTCGTCATTTGATATAAATATTTTTCCACCTAGCCAGGTTTGCACATTAGAGAGCAAAAAAAAGCCGCAGGATGTCAAGTCGAGCGAGCAATACGTTGTGCAAGTCCTGCATTCCATTGCTTAGATTGTCTTTTGGTCTCTAGTGTATATGAATGTATCCGGGTTTCATTAATAGTGACAACTCGACGTAAAACTCCTACCGATTTTGTTTAAAACGATATAAACACTGCTTTGACATTGCTACTCGTAATTGCTTGTTTTCTAGTGTTAGCAATAGCGGCACCTATCGCACGGTACTTTTTCACACCTATTTTATCACTTAAAATTTTGATTGGCATTTCATACGAGACGCCTGTGCCTTCAACTTCACCGCGTACCTTCGTTTCGCGACCAGCGAGAATGATATCATGCAGCTTTTCAACGATTTACTTGATAACACTTGCGTCCTGGCTGCTGTTCGTCAAAAACAGTTGTACGACAATGCTTAAACTAATTAAACCAATAAATAACGGTTGTCTGGACGGCGAAGGATCCCCATAAAGAGCGTCAACTTCACTTATATTTCATCACACGTTGAAATATAAATTAAAATACAATAAAAACTAATAACGGGTTAGTATCCACACTAATATTATAAATGCGAAAGTAACTCTGTCTTTCTGTCTGTCTGTCTGTCTGTTACGTTTTCACGCCTAAACCATCCAACCGATTTTGCTGAAATTTGGTATGTAGATAGTTTACATTCATGAGAAGGACATAGGTATATTATTTTTTGGAAATTCAACCCCTAAAAGGGTTAAAAGGGGTGGCAAAATTTGTATGAGAAAAATATTTTTATTGCACATTTTTGCATGAAACTTTGAATTAATGCTTTTTAGTACAAATGATGAAACACGTATTTCAGGGTTTTTCGAAATTCACCCCCACTGGGGGTTAAAGTTGGTGGCTAAGTTTGTATGGTAAATTTAATTCTATTGAAATATTTTGCGTGTCATTGAAATAATGCTCTGCAATACAAATTATGAGATACATATTTAAGCGTTTTTTGAAAATCAACCCCTATGGGGGTTAACGGGGGTGGCACAATTTGAGTAGGAAAAATATTTAACAGTAATTTTTACCATAAGTCTACGTGTTTCAAAGATCTCAAAAAACACAATGATCAGGAAATGTCAACATTTAGAGAAGCATGTGAGGTTAAAGGTTTATCGCAGAATGACAATCATTGGGATGAAACACTGGAAGAGGCCGTACAATGTAGATCAGCAGCCAAGGTGAGAGAGCTTTTTGCTATTTTAATAGCGACATGTGGACTGTCGAATCCTCAGCAATTGTGGGACAAGTACAGAAATGATATGTCAGACGATATATTATATAGATTGCAAGAAAATAATCCTAATGTCACATACAATGATTTTATTTATGATGAAGCCCTAACAAAGATTGAAGACCAAGTGATAACTATTACTGGTAAAGATTTATCAGATTTTGGGTTGAGTAGACCACGTAGGACAGGGCAAGTTTGTAGTGATGTGTTACGCGAACTAAATTATGACCATGCTTTTTTACAACAGCAAATAACTGAGTCCGTTCCACGTTTGAACCCAGAACAAAGAAATGTCTTTAATATTGTGGTGCAAAAAATCGAAAACGGCGTAGGTGGTTTGTTTTTTCTTGATGCTTCTGGAGGCACTGGCAAGAAATTTCTTTTAAATCTCCTTCTTGCTCAAATCCGAAAAGATAAGGGAGTTGCTGTTACAGTAGCGTCCTCTGGCATTGCCGCCACACTGCTCAGTAGTGGCCGGACAGCACATTCAGTACTCAAGCTTCCTTTAAACTTAGCTCATGAAGAAATTCCAGTTTGCAATATAAGTAAAAATAGTGAGCGCGGAAGAATGTTGCAGCAATGTAAGTTGTTGGTTTGGGATGAATGTACTACGAGGGTAAGTTTTTAAGTTCGCGGAATGACAGTGAAAAAGGCGGGTAAACGCGCTCTTTTGATGCCTACCGTATTCAGTGACTCATAATTAGTCTGCATAGTAAAATTTGTTGTGATTGGATCATTAGTTATTAAACTATCGTTGACCAAGTATTTTAATCGGGAACGAAGTGAAAAAAATGGAGAAAATTGAATTCCGTGCGGTGATAAAGTTCCTTACTAAGCAAGGAAAGTCTGTTCAAACCATACTCAATGAGATGTCATCGGTTTACGGGGATTCTTGCCCAGGAAAAACAATGGTCTACAAGTGGCATAGTTTATTTAAACAAGGCAGGGAATCACTTGAAGACGACCCGAGGCCGGGGCGCTACGTTGAGGTGACTACGCCAGAAGTTATTGCAAAAGTAGAAAAAATTGTATTGGAAGATGCTCGACTAAAAAAGAAACAACTCGCAGAAATGGTTGGAGTATCGGATACAACAATTTTTAAAATTTTACACGATCATCTTGGCATGACTAAGGTTAGCGCACAGTGGATGCCGAGAATGCTCACGCCATTGCAAAAACAACAGCGCGTGGAATGTTCACGTGCGTTTTTGGACCTCTGCAATGAAGACAAGGATGGCGTATTGAATCAAATTGTTACTGGGGATGAAACTTGGGTTCATCATTATGAACCCGAGTCCAAACAAGACTCCATGCAGTGGCACAAAAAGGGCACAGCACCACCCAAGAAATTTAAGGTTTCACAGTCGGCTGGGAAACTCATGGCAACGATTTTTTGGGACTCAGAAGGAATATTATTGATAGATTATAAAGATAAAGGCATTTCTATAACGGGGGAATACTACGCTTCAATCTTAGAACAGTTAAAAGAAGCCATCAAAGAAAAAAGACGGGGAAAATTAACAAAAGGTGTCCTGCTATTGCATGACAATGCTCCCGTTCACAAGAGCCGAGTCGCACTGGCTGCCCTGCATAAGGTGGGCTTCGATATTTTAAATCACCCACCCTACAGTCCAGATTTGGCTCCGAGTGATTATTATCTCTTTCCAAAAATGAAAAAAGAATTACGTGGTAAGAAATTTTCAACTGATGAGGAGGTTAAGAAGGCGGTTTCGGCGTATTTTTCAGACAAAGATAAAACTTTTTTTTACGAGGGAATAAAAAAACTAATTGAAAGATCTGAAAAATGTATTCGTGTTGCAGGGGAATATATAGAAAAAGAAAAATAATTTTGTGTTTTTATTATTACTCAATACCCTCCATTCTGCGAACTTAAAAACGCCCCCTCGTATGTCTCACAAGAGAGCAGTCGAAGCATTAAACCGGACAATGCAAGACCTCAAAAGCAACAGAAGTATTATGGGAGGGATGGTTGTTCTTTTGGCTGGTGATTTCAGACAGATTCTACCCGTGATAACTAGAGGTACACCGGCAGATGAAATAAACGCATGTTTGAAGGCCTCTACGCTATGGGCGCATGTGCAAAAATTTAGTCTGACTACAAATATGAGAGTACAACTGCACAACGATTCACAAGCGGGGCTGTATGCGGCCACTCTCCTGAAAATTGGTGAAGATCGTATGACCACAGACATTAACGGTATGATCACACTAAATCACGAATTCTGTAATATTGTTGGTAGCACTGACGATCTAAAAAACAACGTATATCCTGATCTGCGGACTAATATGGGAGACCAAGAATGGTTGTGTGAAAGGGCAATTTTAGCACCAACGAACGAAATTGCTGGACAGATTAATGAAAATGTCAGAAGTGGAAGGTGACGTGGAATATCTCTCTGTAGATAATGTAATGGATACAGAACACGTAACATCATACCCTGGCGAGTTTCTTAACTCTCTAGAATTATCAGGCGTGCCTTCCCATAACCTGAGGTTGAAAGTTGGTGTCCCCGTTCTATTAATGCGTAATCTTGATGCTCCTCGGCTATGCAACGGCACTCGATTGCAAATTACGCACTTGGGGAAAAACATCGTTAAAGGAACAATTATGACTGGAACGGCAAAAGGAGAAAATGTTCTGATTCCACGTATTCCCATTATTCCAACAGACTTGCCGTTCCAATTTAAAAGAGTGCAGTTCCCTTTAAAACCCGCCTTTGCAATGACTCTAAATAAAAGTCAAGGGCAGATACTGAAGGTAGCAGGTGTGTACTTAGAAAAAAACTGCTTTTCCCATGGGTAATTGTATGTGGTGTGTTCCCGTGTATCTAACCCCCAAAACCTGTAGACGGTAAAACGACGGTAAGACGGCAAAAGACGGTAAAACGAAAAACGTAGTCTATAGAAACGTATTGTATACGCGTCTATAAACATATATTCCTACAATATACACGTCCTTAGTAAAAAATGACGCGGACGAAGTCGCGGGTAACAGCTAGTTAATCTATAAAAACAACTCTCAAAAAGAAAAACAAAATAACCTCCAATTAAACATAACAAGCACCATATGTTGTCAAAATAGGTACTTATTGATCGACTAGGATAGATGTAACCCTGACGCTGCCTACAATTCTCAGATATGAGAGATCAACTAGAGAGAGGAAGCGAAATTTACTTTTTAAAAAAAAACTGTCTCTAATTTTCAAATTATGATATAAGCACTAATATTTTTTTTATTCGCTAATGATAGTAGTACCATAATTTATTTGTGTTAGCGTATTTAGTTGTTCTTATCGCTAAATACTAATTGAATAATCTGACCGGATTGTAGGTGACCGATAACTTTAAAAAATACTGGCACATTTGTTGGATTATACATTATTAAGTGTTAACTTTAAGATCAAGCTATGACATATTTTCTTTTGTGTTTACATGAGCAACGTTGCCAAATGACATGCCAATGGGCTCAGGTTACAAATACAGGTGTTTTTATCCTGCATGTAGTCAATTGAGAATAAAAGCACTTTTAACTGAATTACTTTTAGAGCCACAGATTATTTCAAAATTTTTATAAACAGAAAATGTGAGATATTTATAAAACCAAAATGTTAACAGCAAGAAAAAATTAAATTTAATGTAAATGTGATGTAAGCTAATATTAATATGTTTTCTATCTCCTGTCTTTTTGTAACATTAATTTTAGTATTACTGTATCCGTACTTTCGTAGCTCCATGTATCTTTTACTCACTTCCTTCCATCAACGTCATTATCAACAACGTTAAACAGTTCACTGCTGGTTTCTGGCTTACTTCAATCGGGTTTGTTTCAAGTTTTACTTCTCTTTGCAGCGATGTTGTCTTTCATATTTTGTTCCCGTAATCGAATAGGGATAGTGACATTGTGTGTTCTTAATTTGTCACCACATGGATTACTTACTTACTTTAAAAAATGAAATTATAAATCCCTTTTAAAAGTAAATTTTAAATGACTTCAATCAATCCTAATGAAGAGAACTAAAAATTAAAATATAATCATAAATCTAATTGAAAAACTAAATAAGTTAGACCCTCAATAAAACAGCTAACATTATTACAGCAATAAATACCTCCTGTCTGTTTAAAATCAATGTCAAACCCAATAGATATTTGACAGCCTAGGTACAAAGTGCCGCGGGGGTTGCGAGGGTCTTCAGGCTCCGCAAAACATGGTAATCGAACCAAATTAAGTTATGCAGATCTCAATAAACTGACAGAAAATTGACCCCTAGCATTACTTATTATGCATCGGGTTTGGCATCGACATCAAACAGACTAGAAGGTATCTAATAATACTATCTGTTATATTAAGGGTCGTACTTATTTTAGTTTTTCAACTAGATTGTAAAATTTGAGGGCTTCGCTCGATTTCCCTTGGAACCCATCGTCAGATCTTTGCATTGAGATAATTGGACTACCTCTGGAGTTATGTATTTAACTTTTGTAAAATTTGTTCGTGATACATGATTATATTGTTGACAGAGCTATCCTGTAACTCCTACAGGTCAACGTACTAAACGTAAATGCCAGAGATACAAGTTAAAACATGCCATCGGTGCTGCAAAATTTGAGAATGTGCCGCGGGATTCGTCATCATACCCTGACATGGTATATAGAACTAATTTATGAGTAAGTATAATCCTTTGAATACAAAAATAATGTTGAAAATCGGACCACACGCGACGGAGATACCGCGTAACATCGACTGCCTCAGTGGCGCAGTGATAGCGTATGCGATTTCTGTTCTTGAGGTCTGTAAATATTTATTTCAGAACTTTGGTGTTTTCATGTACAATATGTATGTATTTACAAAAGAAAAATATATAAGTATCAGTTGTCATACTACAAGCTCTGCTTAGTTTGAAACTAGATGGCGTTGTGTGTCAGGTGTTCACCATATTCATGATTATCAGTATGCCGTGTCTTAAGAGTGGCCGTGACTTGTAATAAACAAATAAATGTTTCTGACATTTGACACACAACGTCATCTAGTTTCAAACTAAGCAGAGCTTGTACTATGATAACTAGACTGACTGATAGAATACTTATATACCTTTTTTTTTGTAAATAAATACATATTATACATAGAAAACACCCAAACTTCGAAACAAATATTTGCAGATTAAACAAACGTTTGATCCGACCCGGGAATCGGTCCCGAGACCTCAAGCACAGCAGTCGCATTCACTACCGTTGTGCCACCGAGGCAGTTTTATTATTATTACGTGACTCTCGATTTTTTCTCACTACACAAACTACTATAAATATTTGGAGTCGTATAGTTACAGATCGACTCTTCTAGATTGCGATTGCGATCTATTTGCACTTACACAATTGTTTATTTTTATGTATGATGCAATGAAATTGTTATGATCTATTTCTGAGTTAAAACAGAGTCGCAAGCAATTCTTAGAGAATTTTCTAAAAACCGTTTTGGTTTGATTTTGCCATCAATAAAAAAAATGATCAGATTCTTTTTGTAGTGCTTAGATAAAGATAAAGAGTTGAATAATGACTTCTTTCAATGGATTAGCTTTTGTGTTAATTCATTATAAATTAATAACGAACTTTAAAATTAACCACTAAAAAGGATGTAAACTTTTTCATAATAAAGAACAAGTAGTTCAGTTCAATTTGGTTTATCTTTTTAAAGTTTTATAGCTAAGCAGCGATTTACGAGTTTTAGTGCTATCAATTGGTTTTTATGCATATATGCATGTATCTACATGGGATAAACATAAAATAAACCAAATTATGGTAAATCAACAGGGCCTTAGTCAGCATTAAAGGGCTATCATATAACATTAAAATAAAATGTGTATCGAAGTCTTTTCTAACAAAATTTGAGAGTTAAACAGAGTATTCATGTAATTAAAGTAAAGCTACAATATAGATATAGGTAGCGTAATTGAATTGCCTCTACGAGCGCAGCTTTTAGTGCCGTACTCCATGATAGCAGTTATTATTTAATAATTTACAACCGTTGGGTTGCATGTTACCGCGGTTTTTATTGTATAACTAAAACTATCTAGTTATAAGTGCCATTAACCGTATTCAGTTCGAAATAGTGCGTCGCTCGTTTCACAAATAATGATTTTAAGCGTCACATATAATTACACTAAATACATTTTTATACATTAATGATATAAGGTAGTATTTTGTACGCACACATGACATCCGTTACGTCAGTTATGTTCGGTAAAGGCGTCTGGGAAGTTCGCACCTTGACATTTAAAAAAAATGTATGTACATGCAAAATATCTATTAAATCTATTTGCTCCGTGATTTAATTCTATTTTATATACAATAAATTTCTCTGCGTGTTCACGTTATTCCAACATAGTTAGTAGTACTTATTTGCTACGTATTGATCAGTGTTTTAGTAGATTAGATCATAACGGTTTTTTCCCATTAAATCACGTATTACTTAGTGTATTGTTTGACAATACTACTCACGATAGTAGTAATGGTCCTATCAATTCTATATTCTTTAAAAACAAAAATCTCTGGTCTTATCGATGTATGACATACTTACTACAATCTATACTTCTTTTTCGCCACTTCATTATAGCGCAACTCGCATCGTATAGTTTTATTCTGGCACAAGAATATACTTTTATTTTAACATAAGTTTTCTTCTGCTTTCATTAGTAGTGTTTGCTCGCGCACTCTGGCCTCAACACAACTTACATACATTCTTCTTACTTATTGTCAATTTTGGTGTGAGAGTGTACATACATTACGTTTATTTTTTTTTAATTTCGAATGCACACTTCCTTACAGTTGTTTGTCTACCTGTGGTTGTCTGACAAAATGGCGGCTAATGGAGAGCGCAGATTATTCAGCGCCACGCCAATTAGTTAACCTAAATCCGACACGGTGCATCTTTTAACGAAGTTGTAAAATAGGTAATAGTCATTTTTATTTGAAGTCACAACTTGACAGACATGAAAGGTAAATTGAGATACTTCACTGAAATCATATTAGAAATAATAATAATAATCTTCATATTCACATTTACAATTTCTTTGCATATATTTTTACTGTTCGTTTACTTTTTACTTTCTTTTTTCTCTTTATCATTTTTTTAATTACTTTGTAATACATATTATAATTGAGTGTTGAAATCGGTGCTATGGTATTATTTTTTCATCTTTAAATGTGTAATTTCGTAATAATCAATATTTTTTTTTTTGCAATTGCAATTCGCTTGTAAGCTTCCTTTAAAACCAATAACTTTTAACACAATCACACTTAATATAATTACTCGTATAACGCGCTTATTTAAACCACTTCATAAAAAAGGAAGAAGTTTTCAATTCGACTGTATTTTTTTGTATCTGTCTATCTGATAACTCTGTCATGTGTATTCGGAAGGGTATACCCGTGGTGTTCTCATTATCAACATGTTAAGAGATGCTGATGAAATTCACGAGAAATCGACAGAAATTCTCAAATTTTACAGTCCCGACAACGTGCTTTAGTTTGATTCTCTATCTATACAGCCTATAGTAGTTGGTATCAAGGGACAGAAGGTAGAAGGGTCCTTAACCTTTAAGAGTTAGCGTAGTCCTCTGTCAACAGAACGATCATGTCATTAATACGTTTTATTCTTTAAAGATATTTATTAGGTGTTTCTATTGGATTACAGAGGTATGTGCACTACAAAATAATAAATGAAATTACAAAATATTTCGACAAAAAAATGTTTGTTACGGAATTATTTTCAATGTTGTGACCTCAAAACTCTTTATGATTTTTGTTAACTTTTTTGTTAACTATTATAAATGATATAGTCACCAGTGTTAGGTGGCTAATCATTAGGCATCGGGTTTGGCAATTAAATTTTTAGTTCCTTTTCTTAGCGCTGATTAAAGCCGGTTTATTTTTTTTTTAAAACACACCTCTGTCGTATGCAATTTGAAGTGTGTTTCACGCTTAATACCATTAGTCACCCTATTCAATACGCTATCTGAGCGTATGTGTTATGTCACGTGACAACTAAGATGACGTCGTATTATGAGGAGAATCCACTACACTTAAAGATTTTTCTGAATTTCTATTCTATTTGAAGCATACAAAATATCACTAAATTAAAGATCCTACTGATAATGTGAATAACATACACAGAGTAATAGTAAGTGTAGTCTCGACAGAAACGATACTACGGGCCTGGAGAGCATCGGTTTTAGTAAGGCAGGTCATTAGTTATGTATTTCAGCGACTGGAGTTTACCGGCGGCCTTAATAATATATCTTCTAACGGAGACTTCAAAGGTAGACGACACGCTTGTACCTCTGGAGTTACAGTGTGCATGGGCGGCAGGTAACAATTACTACCAAATGACACATTCACTAGTTTAGTTTTTCTATTTCTGTGTATATAAAAATATACACATGGTTGTCTATCTGTCTGTATGTCCTTCATAGAATCGTAAACTATACATTTGATCATGTCATTATCTTTAGCACAGTTATTGTGAATGAGCCCACGAAAGTTTCTGAGTTACTATGAATAATGTTTTTTTTTTTAAATATCTTGCCTTCAAATTTATTGTAGTTGGTGCCGTAGCAACGCGCGCAGAGTACAGTAAGTTTTTTATAAAAGACAACATCCACGTTAGGAATATATTCTGTGTTAGGAATATAGTGTTAAGAATATATCTCGCGACCAAGCGATGTGGCGATCGCTTAAATCACTACGCCATCCGAGCATTCAATTATAATGTATCAAAGTAGTATCACTTATTATAGGATTGAACGAAAACTCAGATGAACAACGACAATTATGTAATTAAAGTCCTTAAAATGTAGCTTGATCTCTGTGACTTGCAACGAAATCGACGAATTAACTTTGAACATTTTTTTTATTTTGTATTACCTATATTATCATTCTTAAAGTATCAGTTTTATCACAAATGAAGTGCAGTACATTATAAATATAAAATTATCACCTAAAATGTACCTCGAGGTTCTAAAATGACAGTACTGACAACTGTCACAGTGGTCAAGCTATATTTTATGAACTATAACTGATATTATTTGTATTTATTAATTCATCAAAATCCCTGTACCACACTGAAATTGGTGATTATTATCAAGTAAGGAAGTAGTACCTATTAGTACCTCGAAGTTCTAAAATGACACTACTGACAACTGTCACAGTGGTCAAGCTATATTTCATGAACTATAATTGATATTATTTGTATTTATTAATTCATCAAAATCCCTGTACCACACTGAAATTGGTGATTATTATCAAGTAAGGAAGTAGTACCTATTAGTACCTCGAAGTTCTAAAATGACACTACTGACAACTGTCACAGTGGTCAAGCTATATTTTATGGACTATAATTGATATTATTTGTATTTATTAATTCATCAAAATCCCTGTACCACACTGAAATTGGTGATTATTATCAAGTAAGGAAGTAGTACCTATTAGTACCTCGAAGTTCTAAAATGACACTACTGACAACTGTCACAGTGGTCAAGCTATATTTTATGAACTATAATTGATATTATTTGTATTTATTAATTCATCAAAATCCCTGTACCACACTGAAATTGGTGATTATTATCAAGTAAGGAAGTAGTACCTATTAGTACCTCGAAGTTCTAAAATGACACTACTGACAACTGTCACAGTGGTCAAGCTATATTTTATGGACTATAATTGATATTATTTGTATTTATTAATTCATCAAAATCCCTGTACCACACTGAAGTTGGTGATTATTATCAGGTAAGGCAGTAGTACCTATTGGTTAACGTGAGACTATTCACCTAAAGTCTGTACCTAACCTATTTGTTCTCCTTCCAAATACAATGTTTAATTTAAATTGTATAGTTTGAATGTAAAGAAATATATTTGTGCATACAGGTAGCTGCGGCGCCAGGCAGTCGAGAATAAACAGAGTTTCAGTGTACACGCAAATATCTTTCATTAATAATTTGTCACAGTTAGTAACGGTTAGTAATACATTACACATTTACTATTACCCCTTTTTAGGTAACTCTTAAATTGTTGATAATTTATTAGCTTAATTAATGTTATCGGGATTGTAAAGACGATTTCCGTTACGATTTGCAATCAGTGAAAGAAGTTACATTACAAACAATTCTTCATGACAAATTCATAACACACAAAACCGTCATTACGTCATCCATTTTGCCGACACTAAGCCCCGTAGTTAACGAGTTCTCCTTATCTAAATATATATTTGATGTTCTTATCTTGTCAGAACATATTACGCTCCTTACATATGTATTATCTTGTTTATGATTGTATTTCCTCTTATATATGATTACTATCACGATTTATTTCATACAATTATATCCTTTTATGATTATAGGTTATCAATATAGGTACTATAAGATAGTAATATAACTCTACACATAGTTTTGTTGTACAACGGGACTTATTCGCGATAAAATGTTCCTTCAGTCCCTGTCTAAATCTCGAAATTCTAAAAATAGTTAATGTAACTCGACTACCTAAAATAGAGAATTTTACAACCCGGTTTAAAGGGACAAAGAATATAAAGTTTAGGTAAGTTTTTTCGGTGTAATAGATAATAATACCAGTAAATATTTTGTTTCAATAATTTACTTTACAAATTAAGCTTTCCTATTTAGTATTAAAAAATCACAATCACAAATAAAATGATTGAATATGTACTTGTAATATTGATACCAGTTAGATCAATTTTTTGTAGCATGGCATTGGGGGCCGTTCAAGTATTACGTAAGCAGATTTATTGCAATTATTTACCCCCCCATCCCCCTTGTCAGCAAAAGTAAGCAAAGCTCTTACCCCCTCCCCCCATGCTTACGTAAACATTTGTCAATTAATGTATTGTTTTTTTAATTTTATAATGTTATAATTATAATTTGAAAAATAAGAAAATAGATTTAGGATAGAGATTATATTTTACTGAAACGGTATTCAACATAGAGTAAAGGACAAAAATATTATATCTTACTAACATAACAAACTTATTTTAAATTTTTGGTACATATATTAAATTCAAATTAACAGTCTTCAGTCCATGAAACCCGAATCCATGATTGTAAGTTTTCGATGACATTGGATTGCTTTGATTGCTGCTCAGTGTTGTGAGTCTGCTCGCTTTCATCCGATTTTGGAATGTCTACGTCATTCTCATCGAGCCATTCAACATCATGGTGCTCTAAATTTTGAATAATGCACATCAGTTCATTAGCACGACGAGCAGCGACTCTTACAGGTCTAACTTTCCTATCAGTGTGCGTGTTTACTTTCTTATGGATCTTTTCGATGTGACGATTTAGTGACTTGACGGAAGCATGATAAAGACCACACGTTTTGCATGTTCGACTTGATAGCCTCAATTGTACCGTCGGACAAAAATAATCGTATGGCATTTGCAGGAAATCTTTGAGTGAAGCACTTAAGCGTAGAGCTAAATTGACTGGAAGATTAAGAAATTGCCCTCCTTCATCTAAAACCAAGTCATCAACTGTTTGTTTTACTTTTACAGGTGGTGGAAGAAACCTGTTGTCTAGTAATCTAAATAGTCCACTTCTTGGATGACAGCATTCTGTATTTCTACATTTTACAATTTGGAGCAAGTATTGGCTTTCACGCACATGTTCTGAATACCATTTAATGTCTGGAAAATCAGGAAGATCTTGTTCACCTGCCCCAACATATTTTGCATTAACATTATAGCCATCAATTTCCATTGAACTCCATACTTCAGCTAATACTTTTCCTGCAAATTCGAAATTAGATCTTTCTAAATGTTCATCAATTGTAACGCCACGTTCATCCAAATGAGACCCAAAATGGTCATGAGGCAATATTAAACCAGCCAGTTCCCGACTAAGAGGAGCCATTCTGCGCTCTACTCTGTTATACGCACTTCTTCCGGGAGCATTGGTAGCTAAAAACAATGCATCGAGATCATGTCGCTTAAAGTGTTGTATAGCAAACCCTATGACTTTTTGATAACGCGGATTTTCATCTGGCCCTCCATCAACCGTCATGATTACCACTGGTTTTACTAGTCCATGGTCAGTTTTAGCTAATGGTCGAAACTCTTCAAGTTCGAGAAGCGTCTCGAAATCCTGAGCATGAGTATTAGCAGTAGATGAACTATGCTTTCCACTTCGAATAGCGATGTATGTTGGTCCAGAATATCCAACGGCTTGCGGTTGTCCTAGCATATTGGAAGTGATTTTGATACCAGCATAAACAGATGGTATTAATTTATGATGCTCAGCGATTACCCAATCGTGATCAGGCAATTTGATTCTATATTCCATGTGCATTAGAAGAGGTGCTTGCTTATTTGCCGCAGTTACGCCAATAGGGACTCGAGCTTTATCATCTTGAGATATGAAAAATACTTGATCTGGTCCTAGTATGGATGCTATGTTCTCTAAATAATGGATTGATGTTTCAGCGAACTTGCTATCTAAGTGGCTCTTGTGGTGATCAGTTTAAGCCCGAATGAGCTTAACAGGGACTGTCGATACATGTCTTCGTCCCTCTGCAGAATTAGATTTTCTGGGAATCAAACGAAGATATGTCCCACTGCGACTAATGTCAAATCCCATTTTACGTAATTCTTGTGTGAGTTCATCAAGAGTTTTTACGCTGCGAATTGATTCCGTTCGTCTTCTATCATCTGCTGCACTTCCAAATAAAGCTATATCCGCGATTGTTTTCAATAGTAAAGGTTGATTGCTTTCAAGATTGGTGGACGTCCCACTGAATCCCTCAGAGATAGTCTTTTTTTCATTTCTGGATTTTCATGACAAATATCTTCTAACTTTCTTTTCATACCATCCCTGTGTTTCTTCTGGGCAACTGCGTTTTGAACCTTCCTGTTTAAAGACTGTTTTGCTGTTTTTATTTCCTCGCGCAACTTAATGATCTGTTTATCAACTTCAGCACGGATTGACATAGTATCTCTGGCAGAATACAAAGCATTCAAATTTTTTTCGAGTAGAGCAATCTTATTTTTCATAGCCTTCTGAGAAGGTTTTGGTCTCTGTTTATCTGTATTTTTATTAATTTCGCATTGCTGTTGTGATTCATTACCGGTTTTTATTTTATCTTCTTCCTGTTTTTTAATATTTGAAGCTGGCTGTGTAATTTGTGTTTTTTCTGCAGGTTTACAGGTTGCCTAAAAATAAAAACTTTCTATGGGTTCTGCTAAAGATTCTCTTATTAAGCTACATAAATACAAAGTATGGCAATAAATATGGTAAATACAAAACCCTATGGCTTTAAATCTAATATCTTTAAACGAGCAAATCGTTCCGGTCACAAAATACAGGGTGTTATAGTCTATTCAAGTAGGTATTTAAAAGAATATAAACAATCTTGATATGTCTTTTTATTGAAATATGCAATTATAAAATCAGATATCTGTAAAGGTGCGTACAGACATCGCGAGGCTTGCGCCGCGAATGGTTCGTCTCGAATACATCAACCTGAGGCATGCTACGGCACATGTATACGTGCGAACCATTCGCGGCGCACGCCTCACGATGTTTGTACGCACCTTTATGTACTTACAGAAAAGCAATTTTTTAATATTGGTTGAGTTTTTAAATGAATCACAACAGATTTTACACAGTTTACAATTTTAAACCACATATTTCAATAAAAAGACATATAAAGATTGTTTACATTCTGTTAAATACCTATTTGAATAGAGTATAGTTTTCTGTAGGTATATATATATATATATGTATAAAACTGGCATCCTGTATTTTGTGACCAATTGACGGAATCAATTATAAGAAATAAATCTATATAATGAATATTACCTCTATACTTTAAGATAGGCCATAATATTTTCTAATTAGCAAAGAGAAACTTTTTGGCGATTTCTAATATTTCTAGTAGGTACTCATAGGTACCTAAAATGATTTCGTCACTCACCTTAGAAAAAAAATTGGATTTATTCTTAGTCGCTGCTTGCAATTCTTCTTCGATTCTCTTAGATACAATAATATCTAGTTCCCTGTCGGATTTTGCTTGTAATTTATAATTTCGCCACACTTCGTTAACTAACTTTTGTACATTTTGTACTTTCGTACTTGTATGAGATTTTTTAAAACTTTCAAACAATTTTTGGTATAACTTAGATTTGTCTATTTGAAATGACATCTTATTTAAACATTAAACTTTGGATAATGGAATGAATGGTAACACAAATGTTAACTTGCTTTACTATGCTTACAATACGTCTACTCGCTATAGCAGCCAAACGAAACAATACACTGATAGAGGAAATTTAGACAAGTGAACAGCGCGCGGTAATTCCCTTACTCGGTTCTAAAGCGAGTAGGGGAATTACCGCGCACTGTTCACTAAATGTATGTATTACTTGCGGGAATCCCCGAAAATGCTTTTCGTTTTCAAGCAAAGACAATGTGTGGGTTGCCATTCGTGTAAAGAAGAAAATAACTACCGATGACGTAATCATCATCTAGACTCCCCTACCCCCCATGTCATCCAAAATAAGCAAAGCAAAGACCCCCCCGCCCCCCCAATGTGCTTACGTAATAATTGAACGGCCCCTTGGTCGCAGAATAACAGAACCTATCAAGTCCAACCGTGACCACTCGACGTGGATTCACATTTCATATAACACTTTTTAATCATATCTCATTATTTTGGTCGTAATTATTACAGATCACAGATAACATCTATAAAATATATCAAATGTATACGATGGCAGTAAGTACTTACACTTGCATTTGACATTTTCATGACGTTGCCCGCTCATTCCAAACTTTCGTTCCAATTATAAAATCCATATTTAACTGACTCCTAAAAGGAGGAGGTTCTATGTTTCACAGTATGTGTTTTGAGCGATTGTTCCGTCATTTGTGTACTAATTTTGAAAACTCTTTTTTGTATTCAGACCTTTGCGGTGGTCCCATTATCACCACGTCAGAATCTGATGATGGGACCTCAAGGAAATCGAGGGCAACTCTCACGATTTATATAAGTATATTACTGGTTGTTACTTATGATGGTAGGTAAAACTCTTTAACGGTTAGAAAGTCGAAGCTAATTATTTTAATATCATATGTATCTACAGACCTTAAGTTGTATTCTTCCAAGTTATTCAGATCAAATTATGGCAGAAGGTAAAACTTCTTAACAGTTAGATATTAGAGGACGATTACGAGTATTTCAATATACTCGGATGGTATAGTGGTTTAAGCATTCACCACGCGACTTTCTACTGCACCGAGTGTTGTGGGTTCAAACTCCACACAGGACTACACTTTATGTAATTCACAAATTGTTGTTCTGTGTCTGGATATTCCTTGTATCCGTTTCTTGTAAGCTTGTAAAGCCGATACAAAATATATTCTTAATGTGGGCATAGTATTAAAAAAATCAATATTAAACTGAAGTTTAGATTTAGAATCTACACTTTAACTATACATATATTCGTAGTTCGTCTCAGTGTTCTAATGTATGCCCAACGAGCGGAACTTGGCTGATCGCATTGTATTTGAAAACATCTGTGTTATGTACAAGTCTATGATCCACAATAAAGACTTATTGATTAATTGGTTGATTTATTTTGTAGCCTGAACCTATTGTTTGAATATTATTCTGTAGCCTATACATAGTTTTATTAAGTGCTTCAAACGGCCACTTATTCCCATCAGCAAAAGTAATATTTGAAGGATTTCTAGTTTGGCGTATGCTCACACAAATTATATCAAATAGTTCAATTTACTATTTATGATTATTTTACCCTAAATATATATTAGCAAATATAAAAAAAAACAAAACCGGCTTCAAAAAAATCAAACGGAAACTCCTACCTAAAAACGCTAAAACGTGAAACGTGAAAAATAACCTGAATTATTTACTTGTTAAAAACCAAGTTTTTCTAACAACTCAAATCTTGTAAGGGACTCAAACGATCACCTTGTAATTTACCCACATTTCTTCTTCCGATACGTGGTTGCCACTCCAGAAATTTTTGTTACCATCGGCAGCCTTTTCTGAAAGTAATGTTGCATCTGACATTTACATAAGTTTGGCAATGCTCCGGGCAATGTGAATGAACTTTCTGATTCGATCATGCTGAGAAACTCCAAGCATTGCCCTCTTAATTGCTTTTTTGGTGACTTTGGTGAATACATACATAATCCTTCCAAAAAAAACCAACTTACTTTAAATAATATTAACAAAGAGCACTAAAAAGTACAAATAAAAAAAATGTGTGCGTGTACTAGCGTACACTCGTAAGAAGTGAAACTTCTTTATGACGTTATTTTTCAAAAAAGTAATTTAAACCCGTCCGAAGTCGATGCAATCGCCACCTGGATTTCAAAAATGTAACTACTCAAAACGGGCCGCAAAATAC
Source organism: Hypercompe scribonia (assembly GCA_949316085.1). NCBI lineage: Eukaryota > Metazoa > Arthropoda > Insecta > Lepidoptera > Erebidae > Hypercompe > Hypercompe scribonia. The sequence continues at coordinate 21,803,269 of OX438968.1, read as the reverse complement.
ATTGGAGACATTTACCAATCCCTACTCCGCTGGAGAAAGTATACTTCGAATCACACGTGGTAGGGATAAGAAAAAGATGGCGCGTAACGAAAAAATGTGACACGTGACGAAAAAATGTTACACTAAATTTTTTTCCAACCCCGATAAAGAAGTTTCACTTCAAAAAATACAAAATGAAGTTACCATTCTAATTCATCATCATCATACATACATAAAGGGAATCTCTTTAGCAAGGAGGTTTTGGTCTACTATACCACGTTTGCCAGACAGACTGGTATAGAGTTTGTTGTAAATTTTCTCCTCTTTGCAGTGATATTGTCCTGCGTGCTTTGTTCCTTAATCACCTCTTACAACAGCCATGGAACGAGTTGAGTTGGTGACATTTCGTATTTTTAATCCAGAGTTCTAATTGAAAAGGCTAAAGTAAGTGTCACTCTCAATGTAACCGATAACATAATAATAGCAAAAAGTCCCATGCACAATAAGTACCTGATAGTGAAGGTTTATGCTGTGTCGACTACAGCGTTGGTCTAGCGATTTACGTTTAAATTAAAATAACAATAATTATAGACACAAGATTATGTCATAATTATTTTAATTTTTAGTGCATTTTTTTAATATTCTCAGTTTGAATTAGGTTTTCTATGTTCAAATTTTATTTATTTGTTGATTTTAAGTGAATCAGTGATAAGTATTTGAATTGTGTGAATACTAAATGCGCTGCTCATATCTATGAGACAGCACCGTTCAAACAAGGCAAACGAAGAAAGGAAGCACTGCCTATCTCAAAATAGTAAATCTACCTTTGGAGCCATTTTAAAAAATAACTTGTGAAAAATGCAAAATTAGGCTTTCGACAAAGCGAGCTTACTAGAAAATACAGTTTCAAAGTTACGTTTTTTTTCTGGCATTCTGATGTGTAATCATATTTAGATCAAGAGTAGTGTACTTAGTTGAGTTTTACAGCTATACAAGAGCATAAACTTCAACGAAGATCTTCGTCAGAACATCACTAAATGAGAGACATTTAGGAAGTAAATCGGTATCATTTCATCATTTAGGAATAATTTCGATATTTTTTTATTTATGACACGTTTCAATCCGTGTTTAATCCCAAGTTCGTGTCATCCTATTTAGCTGTGATAGTTTTCTGTTTCAAATTAAAAAGGAAACTATATGTTAATATGTATTCTTTATTTTTTCAGATCTCCTAATAGTGCTGTTTGGCTAAGAGGGGTGATGGGTGCTTAATTATTACAAAGTCAGTGGTGGCTTAATATCTGATAATCGAATACCTTAATCAATATATTAACTTCAAAACTTAAATTATATCACAAATATATTAATAACATATTGTGAAATGAAATGAATAAATAACATTTGCATTTTAAAGGTACTAAGGCCACCCAGAGGAGTTGATTTTCAAGATTTTATTTTATCGCTTTGTCGGTGTGATTGGTATGTACGTTCATAATAATTATAGGTTTCTAGCGCTAATAGTCTGTAAGATATAGTGTGAACAGAGGGACAGACATGTACAAAACCATACGTCTCATTTTTGTCTTTTTGGCTACGGAATGCTAAAAAGACGTTTCGTCATCGTACACCCTGCTGCTACTTAAGAGTAAACATATTTGTAAATGTGTTAGTGGTTAACGACCCGATTGCTAAAGCAAAGGTCACTGCTTCGATTCTCGTCTAAGACTAAAATACTATGTGATGAGCTCCTGCTCATAAACTAAGCTCCTTATTTTAAAATATGTCTTAGTCGTAAATGTATCCTGAAAACCAATTTTAGGTAGAGATTTTATTATCGAATATCCTACCTAAAACAAGATTCACCTATCCACGAACGATGTTTATATCAAAATCTTCACTCGAGTATAGATTTTGACAGATGTGATCTCTGTTTACGTGAGACAAATTGAAGCTAGTCTCAAGTAGTGATTTTTAGGGTGTTTTAGGAGAAATGAACGTGTTTTACAATGATTTATTTCTGAATGATTACGAAAGATTTAATTTACGTACTTTATTTACGAAAGAATTACTTAAGATACATATTTCAATTTACTTTAATTAACCTTAATTGAAATTCATTATATTTAAATATACGTTCAAATATTTGTTTCATTAAAAATCACCATAACCTATTAGGTTATGACAAAATAACATTTTATTTAAAATAAAAACATAAACACAGTTTGACAATTCAACATGACAAGCTTAGACAACCATTTAAACGTTCTATTATAGTTAATAGCTAGTCATTTTTATTTTATTATATTTAATTTTTGGTAATCTGGTTCTGACTAATTTATTTAAATTGCTACACTAACTCATAGTTGCTTATGTATAAATGTAAGGAAGTTATGTTTCAAAAACATACATTTTGATATAATTTGCTGCGTGATACGGAATAATGATAACAATAAAGCGCAAACGTAATTGAGAACAGACTGTAAGTTAAAAGCAATTACTGAGACGACTAAGTGACATTTACTTAAGAATGACGTTTAAGTATTAATGTAAACTTAAAACTAGTCTCAGGTAATCAGAGCTCAATACTTGAGACGCCTTTTAAGATATGTTGCTAGATCCAGACACAGAGCAAGGGATTTTTTATTTAATCTGTTTCGGGATGTACTTTATCTAGCATAATATGTATAGTTATGTATATAAATATAGGAGTGTACTTATCAGCGGCGTAATTACTATGATACAGCTTCTCTGTATATTTTGCGATCAGACGGCCCCGTGTATAAGATGTGACAGACTATTGTTACTATAGTCATAGCAAACATTGCACTGTACTATCCATTCCCTTTCACTCTCATTGGTAGTATAGGTTTATATATATATATATAAAAATATGAATAAAATGAAAATTAAGTACAAAATAAAAGACTTTAAGGGGTTAGGGGTAGTCAGAGACACGAAAAAATGAGAATTTTCAGTAATTTTTTTTGGCTATTAAATCATCTTATTTTACAAAAGTAATAATATGGCATTATTACACATATTGACTTGAAGTCACGAAAATTTGAAAAAAAAAAATTATAATTTCCAAAGTTACAGCTGTTTCTGTTGACGCAGTCCCAAAATAAGGTCCTTGCGGTGACAATCATATGTAAGTCCTTGGAGATTCATCTAAAATCAATCGGATAAGAGAAAATAGTTTTATAAATAGATAATCCTGGGCCCGAACGAAGCTTTTTTTTTTTTCAAAAATTAAAAAAATGGCGGCCTTTGAAATTTTTTTTCTAGATCTTCGGAAAAAAACAACTGATAAATGGTCTTAAAAAGTCGAAGTTTATGAAAAAAAAACCCTTCGATCAGGCCCGAGTTTATTGTGTATTCTAAAAGCTGTATAAATTTCATTAAAATCTACTGAGCGATTTTCAAGTTACAGTTGTTTTCAGTTCAAAAAACATAGTTTTGAGAAAAACGCATTTAAAGTTTCACACTAGATTTACGTACAGAAATACGAATTATTTAATCACTTATACTGAGTCATGTATTCCTGGGCCATATAATAGTTCTTCAGCCATTGTGGAAGTTTCCAAAACATCAATTTACCGTAGCCTACGAAGCATTCTGCCTTCCCGAGTGTTGTCGTTGGCGTGCTGATCTACCACTTTCACACGTGCAGCATCCTTTTTTTGGCATACCGATGGGAATTAGACCCACAATTAAGTCCTAGAGTATTCATAATCATTAATAATGAATTTATACCTTCATTAAATATACATGTAGCTATGTATGCAGCAATTTGTACGATAGTATAACTAGTATTCATGGTTTTTGGGCATATTTTCCACACTAGTTGGTTGAAGCTCTCATTATTATTTTGATTGAATCCACCTACACATCTTGAAAGTAAATTATCATTACTGAGATCGTCGTAAATCGGTTTAATAGCGTTTAAAACATCAGGAGGTAAGGAAGAATAATCTTGAGTATAAGTATCAAGCTCTCCACTTGCTTCAGCGCGCTGGTAAGAGCACCAAGAATCCTCGCCTTGTGGACACATACCATGATTCGGATTTTCATCAGTCGAACCGTAGTGGTAAAAAGTTGCCATAATAGCAGATTTCATATCTTCGATAGAATCGCAATGACGACGTATTGATAAACCATAGTACACAGCTAATTTGTCTATTACTTTTCCTGTAAGCTTACCTCTACCACCAAGACCTTTTTGCTTAGTTTTCAGAGTACGCAGTCGAGTCCCCATCCGCTTTTGGACATGGCCTATACATTACTTTTTATTTACAGTTGTATTTTTGTAAGGATCTGCTTTTATTATTCCCGAATAGGTCTTTGAATCTTCCGAGCGTTTAGGAGTGCCCGAGCGCTCTTTGTTATTTGTCGAATAACTCGAAAAGTAATTATCGGATCAACTTCAAATTTTCAGAGAATATTTATAAGATATTACACTTAAAGAAAATGCAAAAAAAAATTTTTTTTTTTTGCATTTTCCCTAACCCCTTAACAATTCTGTGTTGTTGTTTTATTTTTATTACGATTATTATTTATATGTGATCAATGTTAAAAATGTAATACCACAATGTTTATAATATGTCAGATAATTCAACCACATAAAGACCATGCTAAACAAAACATTTTGTTGTCCAACATTCGATTGTGGACAAGGACATCTCTTATACTGACTCCAAATTACTCCAAATTTTCCTCCTCAAACACTCGTTACTCTCTCATGATCATCCATACGCTGACGTAAACTTCATGTGTGTAATGCGCCTACAACAAAAACTTCCTTGGCGGGTCAACATCAAATTTTTAGCTATTATCTTTACAATAAATTAAATAAAAAAAGCTTTTTTTACCCAAATATGAGCGTAAAAAAGTGCTAGTAGAGGCCCTTCAATTACTTATCTATGATGAGAGTTTGAAAGTGGATCCTAGCTGTTTAATTTGCATAAAAATGGTCATTATAATATTCTTCCCTTTTAGAACATCATCAACATCACAGAAGAGGGTTAATTGTATTATGTATAATACAATTAACTCTCTTCACACACACACATACACACACACACATACACACATAAACACACACGTTTTTCGTTTTGTTTTTATCATTATATTTCTAGTATTAAAAAAAATGTTAAATTTGTATTATTCAAGACCATGTAACTGTCCTTAACGCTTAATCTATGTAAAAGAGCCTGGCGTCGGTGTCTGTCATGTAAGATAGATTAGTTATTGACTTCTCACATCTTACGATACTAGAATAGGTAAGTGGGTTTACAGTTCCAGGGAAACATGCATAGATCATCTTGTTGCGGGCCAAGAGATTTTAAAAACGCTAGGTGTAATAGACTGTTCATCTCTTAATTGCTCTCGTTTTCTGTTTCCAACTTTTTCATAAGTTTAGATATTCAAGAGTTAAATTAATTTTAAGAATAAAAACAACAATTTAGCTATACTATTTACTGCCTGTCTTTGATCTTCTCTACCTCGAAAAAGTCCAAGAGGGGCACCAAATTCGTATATGTATTCGTTTATTCGTATATTCGTATTTGTATGTAAGATATATGTACAAATATTTCTAAATATAGTATTATATTATAGTTTGTATAATTTTCATGGTATCTTTTCCCTATTTTCTATTCAAGCGTTGAGATTTCATGTATTCAAGTTCAGATACTTAGTGAGTCTATCAAAGAAATTGAAGTTACATTACAATTTCCGACAAATATTGATGTGTATCTCGTAACGTGATAATTGGATTATAAAACTAACGGTATCGGTAGATTTTGATCTAAATATTTATATTTAATGTATAATTTCCTGATGAAAACTCATCGGAAACGTTAAGTAAAAATACTTGTACTGTTTTCATATCTTATCAGTACGTTTATATACATACTCATGCGTTTTATTGTAGCAATTTAAAAGCCGACTAAAATAATTGAATAGGTATTACCGTCGCCGATAAGAACAACATACAGTACAATGAGCCATAACTTCTATTATTTTGTCGCCGGTAATATGCGATAATATTTCATTATTCATTGATTTACAAATTTAACACTTATTTACGATTTTTTTTTTCAATAAAACCCGTAGCATAAAAGTATTCGCGCCTTAAATATGTTATATTTCTATATAATTTTATTAACCTTCTGCAACCATTTTCAAAGTAAGAAAATGTAACATTTACACACATGATTTAGACAAATTTTCACATCACTATCCGCTAGTGACGTTTCCAAAATGTCAACTTTTTTTTTCTATATTGAGTACCTGCCAAAGTGACTACTCTGTCTGATGGAAAGCATGAATAGAATAGAAAATGAAGCACTCTATGGTAGCCTAGTGAGATGTTTTTTCACGCGCGACTTGGTGACGTTAAAGGCATGACAGTCATTGTGGCAGAGTAAAGTTCACACGGCTACCAAGATGAGTGGTAGTCATCATAGTGAGTGTTAAACATTTATTATTGTTGAACTACTTGGAGGAAATTTCGACCAGAAACCATTTAGCTTTAAATTTTTGCTGAAGACAGTTTCAAGTACAACGAAACTGTCGTTGTATAAGAATGCCGTACTAGGTCATTTATACTTGGTCTCTGTTAGTTGTACACAGTTTGATTATATAGTGTACCCTCACACTTCTTTTTGTCATGATATGACATCCGCTCGCGATAATTAGTTATGAAGATAAGTTGGTAATGTACGGCTAAAAATAAATGTTGATTATTTTCACACATTTTATTTACTCTTATATATCTGGGAGAAAATAACACACACACATAAAAATATGTGTTAAATTATCAACAGCCTTTTACAGTCCACTGCTGAACATAGGCTTTTCCTTAGCAAGGAGGTTATATTATATATATTTACGTACTATATATAAGTTTAAAATAAAGCAAAATACAAGATGAAGAAGACTTTCACGTAATATTTTCTATGAAAGATGTTTTAATAGAAAAATATAATATCGTGTGCACAGCCAGATCAGATATATCTACGGCACGGAAAAATAATTTTTGCTATAAATATTTGGGGATTTTGTATTCTTTCCTGCCAAGAAGTTATACTATTATAATATAGTTACCGGCCAAGTGCGTGTGGAGCCACGTTAGTAAATAACACCCAAAAGACTCCTACTACGACAGGTTTCCATAGTAAATGTGTTTAGTTATTTCATAATAACTCTTTATATTACCGATTTCGGCGGCCTATAATCTCTAATTACTAGTTGTAGTACTTGTAGACTGATAAAGCCTACTTAGCTATGATAGTTTTTATTTTATTATTAGCATTAAATCTCACATACAAGGGATGATCAATAATTAATGAAAATCGACTACTTCTGGGGCGCACAAAAATCGAAAAAAATATGTTTGCTTGCTTGTACACCCGCTGGTTCAGTATAAAAATATCATACAAATAGGGCACAATTCCCGGGAGATATGTACATTCATTTGAATACAAACTGTCGACAAGATAGCACCATAATGGATAAAAACGAAATTAGAGCCGTCATTAAGTACTTCTGCTGAAAAAATGTCTACCAAAGACATACACAGTGACTTGGAAGAAACATTGGGGAAGTCGGCAGAACATCGACCGAAGATGAACACCGCGAGGGACGCCCATCCATGTCCCTGACCGAGAATAACATGAAAAAAGTAGAAGAAATCGTATTAGCCGATTGAAATGTGACCGTAAGGTATGATACTGAGGTCACAGGGATCTCATATGACAGCGTTCAAAAAATAATTGTAAATGAATTGCATATGAAAAAAGTCACGGCGCGTTGGGTGTCGAGAATGTTAATCGACGAGCAAAAAAAGAAACAACTCGGCATTTCGAGGGTCAATCTCGATAAGTTGCAGGCCGAACAAGATTTTTTTTTAAATCGTTTTGTGACTTTAGACGAGACCTGGATCTACTATTTTGATCCTGAAACCAAATAACAGTCGATGACTTGAAAACGAACCTCCTCACCAACGTCAAAGAAATTCAAGGTGTCAAGTTCAGCGAGAAAAGTTATGGCGTCTGTTTTTGGGACGCTGAAGGAATAATCATGGTGGAATATTTAAAACAGAGAGCCACCATAACTACTACGTAGATCAAATAAGAAGATTGCGAGAGGCCATCAAGGAAAAAAAACCAGACAAACTGCGAGCAGGAGTGCTGTTTCACTAAGACAACACCCGGATTCACAAAGCTGCAGTTCCGATGGCTAAAATTCAAGAAACGGGATTGGAACTACTCGAACACCCTCTCTATTCGCCAGATCTGGATCCCTGCCACTTCTATCTCTTTCCTCGGCTCAAAGAACACCTTTGGAGCAAGGAATTTGAGGACAATTGTAAAGTGATGGACGCTGTAGAAACGTTTTTGGGGGGCCAGGCTAAAGATTTTTTTCTAAGGAAATCATGGGTTTAGAAAAAGATATACTGAATGTATTAATTTGTTAGTAGACTATGTTGAAAAATTAAATATACTTTTTACTCTAATCATTGTTTTTTATATTGATTATCATTACGGGTGATCAATATCACCCCTCGTACTTATTCTTAAATTGGACCGTGATCGCCAGTCGATAAGAAAAATTGCCGTGCTAAATTTTCTAACAATCTTTCATGAACGATCATACTGAACTAAGCAAGTTTCTTAGCATTGTAAACAAACAAGTCAGAGAAAATTACATTTAACTGTTACTATACCATATATATTTATATTTATTAAAAAGGTATAACTATTGCCTTTATAAGATGAAGGCAATTTTTTTCATTAAGGCATTAACCGGCACTGCTCAATATGTTTCAATCTCTTAAAATTTTACAGTGTTTAAAGCGATCCCCAGGTAATATTAGTCTGTATATCCTTTGAGTAACTACAACTGCGATCGCGAACTGAGATTATTTATACTTGGCCCTGTTAGTTGTACACAGTTTGATTATACAGTGTACCCTCACACTTCTTATTGTCATGATATGACATCCGCTCGCGATAATTACTTGTGAAGATAAGTTGGTAATGTACGGCCAAAAATAAATGTTGATTATTTTTACACATTTTATTTACTCTTATATATCTGGGAGAAAATAACACACACGTATTATATTATCGACAGCCTTTAACCGTCCACTGCTGGGCATAGGCTTCTCCTGAGCAAGGAGGTTATATGTTAAATGAAATGTCATAAAAATACAGGTCACGACTGTTCCATACTAGTTACTTAGTTCTTTAGTTTTACATTAGTATAACTTAGTCTAATTATTGCTTAAGATTTATTTTATCATTTTATTGGTCAATAAATAAACATTATTATTATGTATTATATACATTTAACGTAGCTCGTCGATACTGTTATTAATAAACAACAGCTGTTAAGAAATTAAATAATTATAAAAATAAAAGCCTGACTACAAAAAAACAACTTAATAGTAATGCTCTAAAAAACTGAAACAGCATGAAGTTCGAGACAAACAGCCTCTCTTTACACCACCAAAAAAATTTTGAACCAATTTACTGTTTCATATTAAATTTAAATATTATATGTAACTCAAATCTATTAATTTCTGCTACTTTTGATTTTATTGATTTTGATATCCTACTCGTCAGGTTCGACTATTCTAATAAAAATAAGTATTTTTACATTACGCATTCGTTGTTTAAGATCGAGGTACATAATTCGTTTGCACATTTATTTACATATCAATAATTTCAAAAAATATATTTTGCTCTTAACTCAACTCAATTATTTAGAAGTATTACTGCAAAAAGTTTTAATATGCGATTATCTCGTGTTCAAGAAAGAGACGTGCCAGTCTACGTACCTTTTGTTTTCATATCTTCTCTGGGTGTAATGAACCTACTATACATAACTGAGGTAATATTTATGATGAATAACGAAGACACATAAAACCCCAATCATGTAGGTACCAACCATTTTATTATAAAGAACGAGCGCGAGCGTCAAAGTACACTTTGTCTATTTACTTTAGCGACAGGAACAGAAATAATTTTGAATGATATTTATTTCTTGTCCTTCTGGTAAGTATTTATGGTTCAAGCGTAAAAGTAACTAACTCTAGGAATTCAATATGCTTGTGAATTGATACATTTTAAATCGATACTTTTGATAGTTCCAAAATAATACTAGAAATTTAAATTTTTGATTCTATTATTTTAAAATATTAAGCTAGTACTCGATGCTCATTTTATTATAAGTTTTAAAGTACCATTACTTTTCAATCCATCAATAATTTTTCAAGAAAATCTATATTAAAACTGTTGTAACTTTGTGACACTATAAATTATGATTGTTTTTATAGGCTCTTTAATACTACTCATTAAAAAATTCATTTCAGTATGTTATTGACATTCGATAAAGCCTCTATTCGACCTCTAAACTTGGGAACGATTTTACTATTGTACTGCCGTCCCAAAAAGTATTATAAAAAAATATCTTACATCAGACAGCTATCTGGAAAATTATTGGCTTTATCGTAGTAGATCTGAGTAAAGGACTGGTGAATAGCCGGATGCATTCGATCGCTATTCAGGAAACAAATAAAAACACACAATTTAAATATTAATAGTTTATTACATAAATTATAGCCAAGCTTACATTTTCATTGTTTCTTTCACCTATACTGATTCATAGTAAAGATTTAAAACTGCGCTAATTTTATAACTATCTCTGTATACCACAGGCGCACGCCGTTTAAAATATAATCGTGCCGAACAAACGGCCAACAGCGTGGCACCCGCTTAATCTATATAAAAAGAATACTTATAAATAAAATCTAACATCACTCTATGTATTACAATTAATTAGGCTATGATTGGTGTTACTACAGTTTCTTTTCTCATTGCTGTTTGTTAAAAATTATACCTAATTTGTTTGCATAAGCAATTTAAACTAATTAATCCATAAGTATATGGCTTAAGAGCATATCACATATCGGGGTACCGAGCATACTAATCTGCGCTGGTATTTTAACCTTAACAGGAACAAATTTGTACCCTGCATGTTAGCTCCTTGTTTTGGCAAGATTTTTACTAGGTACGGGTTTTTTTGCCCACTCATGCATTGACACACTTTTTAGTGTCATTCGGTAGGGTATAACAAAAATGTACCGAGCTTAACAACAATATCTTCTCCGAGAGATTACTCTATACCCTTTCTTAATAATTTAGAACTAAACTTTAATAAGTGAGCTTTTTTAATTTCATTTTTCTCCTATCTGTATTTTTAATATAAATAAATTTGTACAATAGTAACATCAACTTGAAGATAACAATAATTCTAGATACAAATAACACTTTTTCTGTGCAAAAATCAGCTTAAACTGTAAAAGCTAGAAATTTTTATTTGCAGAAAATATTTCTTGTATACGGCGTCAGTGAACAAAGAAGGGATTTACTGAGAAAAGTAGTAATAAATAACAGGGAGAAAACTCCTAGAAATGTTGGTGTAGGATTACATTTCTTTATTTTGTCTGTTTTCTTTGTTTGGTCTGTACTAACACCTGTTTTCTATGAACTTATTTGCGAACATTTCGCGATAATAATATAAGCTGCCTTAATTTACGAGCTCATCATCGCTTAGCAAATGAAAACCTATGCTAGCAATTAACAATAAGTAAAATGTATTTAAAAAGAGTAAAATTTCGAGATCAGTTTGCGTTAAAACGTTATATTTATAATTTTTAAGTAAACAGGAGTAACTTATTATTGACATCACATTGAACACAATGACAGATGAAATTATACGCTCAAAATGAGTCGTTTTAGAATTATTTGTATTAAAATACCAGCGCAGTCTAGTTAGAGAACACATTTTGTGACAATTTACATATTGTGATGGCCGTGGTGCAACGTGTTCATCAATGTTTATCCGAGGCGTCTTTTGTTACTTACTTAATAAATAAGGTATTATCGCATATGATATAAATCTTATAATGTATGTTAATAATTACGCTCCAGATTCAAATGGCGAACAAGTTTGCATTTTTATTCGCCATTTGTACCTTATAAATATATGCGTTAAAACAAGTGTGAAAGGAATATTTTAACCCAAATTTCTGGACATATTTTGTCAATGTACCAATTGCTAAAGTATCAAAACTTGTATCTTTTATTTATATTACCTAGTTATTTACGTATAGTAAGTAAATAAACATTAGTTTTATATCGATTATAACTATTAAATGATCGGTTTGGTGTTTTGATTTTGAGTGGCAAGGTTGTCATATATGTCAATTAGCTCGATGAAATCTGTTAGTTATGATTAGAGAAATACGATCAACAGAATAGGCCATACCATCTCATATTTGACAACCTCGTCACATGTAAATTTTGCACTCATGAATTTTTGTTATTCATTCTATACTTATTTTAGATTAATCTACTTATTGCTATTGACGGCAAAGGTTAACATCAGCTTATTTTTGTTTAAATTTGCAAGATGTCACTGTTGCCTTAAAAACTGGAATATATATTAAATCGTGTAAATATGACAAAAGAATATCAAAAATTCATGGAGGTACGCTAGTATATCTCTAAGTACTATATTCACTATGTAATTGGTGTGTTTCGTGGCATGAAGGCATTTCTAGCTACTATAAATACATAAGATCACAGCAAAGTGGAAATACATAATGAACATGACAGTTAACGAAGAGTTCATCAGATTAAGTAGTAATACGAGAGCATACAATTTTAACACAGTTAAGATATTAATTAAATTTGTATAACAAAAGTCGTCATGACCAGTTTCTGCTGGCTAGCACAGAATCAGTCACTTTATTTAATAAGTAAATAATAAATTGCATGGCCATGAAGTCCTTTGCTACTAAGTTTAGATATACTAAAAATAATAATTCAGAACGTTAAAACAATTTGTTTAAGTACAGCAAGTTTAATGGTTAAGTAGTTTAATCGATTAGTAGGGTCCTTCGGGTGAACTGACTTATGTTTATTTAGAATAATGTCTCGAACTTAAAATAGTGGCGTCTGTCTCTTAACTTTTAAATTATGAAATCTATTTTCAATAACTGATAGGACGTTTAAAGTATTTGAAGTTATTTCAATACATCTGAAAAATACAATATATCGGAGTGCCTTAACAGACAAATGTTTTTAGATAAATTTTAATGAGTATTCTTATTGAAACGCAGGCGTAGTCAGAAATAAAATAATGCATTAGTTAATATCGTATCAACTCAGATAAAAATGTAGTTAAGACCAAGTTCATGGAAGACGTGCAAAGGTAATATTTTATGGGTACTGATACCTTCCAAAGAACTTGAGTAAACATTCGATCTTTATAATTATTTGATTTTCTGCTGCAGACAGTATCCCGTTGATAATTGTTCAAAAATGTTAAATAATTAAGTCAAGCATAGAGTATAATGACAATTTAAGTATATTCAGTTTATTTTCAGTAAGTATTACTCCTTTTTTTAAGATATTTAAGATACGAATATTGATGCAGAAATAGAAAAAACCAAAGAATTGCCCACCAACAGATTTAGACTGTAACTACCAGCGGTGGTGTGTAGAGGCTATAATAACTTTAGTGTCTATCAGGCTCGGGTAACAACGATAATAATTGAACGTGGATGGTAAACTTTTTGGTTTCTTGGCTAATTTGTTCATCATGACGTAAATCTTACATGACAAGTGACGTTTTATCTGGTTTAAATTAGGATATTATAATACAAGACAAATAAGATTTGTGGGCTGGGCTTATTACTGTTATAATAATCATAACTTAACATAAATAAATATCAGCAATTATATAAAGAATGATCACGCTCCTCGTAGATTCATGAACATGTATCGATGTCAAGTAATTCTCGGAGCTTAAAAACTTAACAAAGACAAGATATAATTAAATTAAATATAACTGCTACATAGTTGTATATTATTCGATCTGCGGAGTATCGTAAAACTAGTGATTCAGAAAAACTTTTGTCGTAGCTCATATTGTCATTTCCCAATGTACAAATACTAGATAGGGTAACGAAAATCTCGTTTTACAATGGTGCTAATTTTGTTGCTGCATCACTAAACTAAAATTTCTTTAAAATTTTCTTATTTTAGTAAAATGATACCAAAAAAGGTATTTTTGTATGTATTTATTTAGGTAAAGTATATTTTGAGTGTAATATATCCAATTTTAATTAATCTTCGACGTATAGAACGTCATTCGACAGAACAAAACTTATTTTTATTGATTTTTAGCTTACTTAATAAGTTTTTAAACAGAATTAGCACCAATGTCTAATAAAACACCTAAAATACACGTTTCACGCAGAAATCCATGAGTATAGCGATGTCCATGGCCAGACAAAATCTACCAGAGTGTTCGAGGAGACTGAGCAACAAAATAGCAACGTTTAGTTATCAATTCATTTCTTTCAGAAAAGATTGCAAGTCCTGGATTCGACAACGTCCACATCGGTGACGTAATTCTTACTAACATATTAGTAAATTGTGATGTTATCTTGTTATCGACGTTACACATTAAAGTACCTATGTATAAGCAATACTTTTGAAATATCAAGTAGACTATTACAATGATTAAGATTAGTCACTCCAGGGCTTATAAGGCATACTGAAAATACACCCGAGGTGTGACACATTACGGGTAGATCGGACGAACTAATTTCTACTTGTCAGCTGTTGCATACCGACAGACTGGAGAGTAGCTAATGGCATCGATAGAGAATAATACAGTCCGCCAGCAAAGAATTCGTTGGGACGATAGGAAAATGTTGGCTAGCAGTTTATAAACCTTTCTGCACCAAGTTATATAAAAATAGCTGGTAGCAAAAATTACAATAATTTCTTAAGTCTGTTTATTATCTCACAAACAACAATTGAAATGAGTCAGTAATTTAATACTTTGAGAAAATGATAAGAAACAATTGTTCAGGTAATATGCTGGTAGACATATGTAAGTCAAAGATTGTTGTCGAATAACTATTGTCATAAGTGTATCTCTATTTCTTTTCATTAATTCTTCTTGAACTATATAACTATCTTATACCTACAATATCTAACTAAAAACATAAACTACTAAAATTTAAAACGGTTAGCTTCGGGATAACCAGGTGCCTTGAGTCTTTGGTACTGAAAGTGTATTAACGTATTTGGGTCGTTACGATTACTTGTTTGCCTCCCTCGTTACTGTGTACGGATTTTTAATTTCTTTTAAATACTATCAAATTGCATCTTCCACAATTTTAACTTAAAGTTTTGTACATACATTGGATCAATACTATAACTCCTTTAAACTTGCGTGTAGAAGCACTTGGTTAACTATAAATGGAAGATAACCACAATTATTTACATTAACAGGAAATAAATAATTTAAAATTGAAACAGATACAAATAGACGGTATTTATTAGTAATACAGACTTAAACAAGTTACAAGTCCCTCATAGTAAACAAGGACTGCCACGCGTTGTAAGACTGATACCAGAATTTATTAACCAAAGTAATTTATTTATAAAAGGCAGCAATAGCAACTCATTAATAAACTCTTAATGCCAAAGACATAGGCAACAAGACATCGCGAAGTTTGAAATGAGATTTATAAAGACTAGCGCGGGCCGGAATATGGTAGTTAAAATGCACAGCACAAGCAAACAGGTTCGACTACTTGACCTTACCGTGCATTTTTGTAAAAAGAACATTTAATAATAAACTAAAGCTTCAAATAATTTGCATAAAGGATCCCAAACTCATTAAGTTTTTTAGTTGCTTGTAAATAACGAAATAAGGCGATTTTCCTCAACCTCAAGACACTACTATAGATCTTTTTTTCTTTTTATTTCAACATGACTAACTAAGATTAAGACAAAATTTTTGATTTCTCTCTCAATGATTATAACTTATTTAATAAGGTCAGCACACAAATCTTAGTGACAAATTCTTGCACGTAAAGAACAAGCCTGTAGTCAAATGCAAAACATTATTAAATTCCTTAGAGCTGCCTAACTGGAATGCCTAAATCTATCAAATTACCAATGTAAATGTACAATGAAATGTAATTGAGCAATTTTAATGAGTAATTATGAGTATAAACAGAAGAGCTGCTTTTAATACTAGATCCAAGTACAAAAATATGAAATGAATCCTTATAAATTACAAATCAATATATGGATGACAAAAACATCTAATCTTTTGCTTGAATTTAATAGATTTAAGGATAAATCTGAGTATAAATACATAAAACTCAGCTCTTAGATGTTTGTCATCTTCGCTCAGCACGTTAGCCCGCTAAGCATAACAACTATACAATCGCATTGCGTCACAAGCTGGAAGCAAAGCCTTAAAACTATATTGGCATTTCCATAGGTATACATATGAATTGATTTGTTCGAAAAATATAAAAGATAAAGAAATTAAAGTTGTACCTTTTATATTTCCTTTACAGGCAGTATTAGGCTGAGTGTACTTAAGAGTACAACAATATGTTTAATATAAAAACATCATTTTAACAGTAATTAAACGTAATCATAATAATCATAAGTGTCTTCCATTATTCATAACTAAAGACAATTATGATTATCAATTTTATAATTCTGTCTATTTCGATTAAACATGCTATGTTATCTTCATCACAAATGTTGGCGTTATGTATTCACCTATTTCCAAAATTGAAAAATTGTAAAATAATAATTTACAATTTTCAAAACAAACATGAAATGACATAAAAAAATATTTATTACTACATTGTTCAGCCTTATATACATGTGATGTAAAAAAGAAGAATATAAACGAATATGTGTATTTTTAGTAATATTAAGTATGTATTATTAACTTAATTAAGTACTTCAATTCAATCACAATTTTTGAGGTTAATAAACAAGAAAATCTGATTCCTTTTAAGCATTCTTTCCAAACTTCAATAGGTTTAACAAAGATTTTAGTAAACCTACTTATGACCCACAATGGCTAAGTTCTGATTTGGCTAGCAACATCAATATACAATAGATATGCTGAAACATACCATATATGTTAATCCTATCACAAATGAGACACATTTTCGAAGCACATTTATACAACTTTGTCAGTTAAGATTTTCTTGAATATACATAATTTTCTTCCAAAAAATTACAGAAAAATTGGCTAACTACAATTTAGAAACATCTTATTATTACATATGTTTTACCTGAAATCTAGTCTGTGTACTCGTTATTTTTGTATTGTATTTGTGTCATGGAACTTTATAAAATAAGCTTTAATTGCATAAATAGAATGTATCAAAGTTTACAACTACGTAAAATAAAAATAGTAATCTCAACATACATCAGTCTACATAAATACTCAATGTTGTCATGTAGATACACTGTTACACTGTCAAGCAATGAACTAAAAATAATTTTATCACCATAATTCATTATTTTCATGAAATAAATTTAGTTACCTAATTCTATTAGACCAGAGTAAGATCAATTTTCGATTAATAAAACAAATCGGATGTTTTGTTCTATTAATATTCGTTGTATAGTAAATCTAATAGACAATCATCATGAAGTTTCGACAACTGGATTTTAAGGTTTTTAAGTAATGTCTAGAAATTAGGCCAGCATATATAATACTGACACAACCTCTACAAATAATCAGTTACAACAGTGTAATAAAAACAGTTAAAAAAAATGTAAACCGTACACTAAAATAGATAAACTTCCTTAAACATTAATATGAAAAGAAGTTCTTTTTTATTCCTATATCTAAACTCTATGGCAGTTTTTTAGAAAAATATACAAAATGCATCATTTGTTATCATTAAAGATCACTGCTAATGTTGTTGCGTGTCGAGATCAAGTCCACTGGTTATCACTAACACTGAGTTTCACTCAAACAAGAAAGCCATAGGGCCCACTCCCGCGTATTTGAGCGCGCATACTCTGCACGCTGTTCATTATCTTCTTCTGATGGCCAACAAGTGTCACACCAAGAGAGGCGAGTTGATGCACCGTAAGGTCCACTACCGCATCCATATCAGCGATGCCTGCCGCACGGAATTTCTCAATATAACGAGACATTTTAATACACTCTAGCCATTCCTCAACAGTTGAGAATTGAATCAGGTCAGGTGTATCGCCTGCCAGTGGGTCTGCTGAACGATTCTGTGCAATTTTTCTGAGAGTGTCTGGACAGCGAATAAGCTTATCTAAAGTTTTCACAATACTCGCAAATGTAGGACGGTGGGTACGTTCCTTTTGCCAACAGTCAAGCATTAGCTGATAAACTGCTTCAGGACAGTCCATTGGCGCCGGCAGCCGATATCCCTTTTCTATAGATTTAATTACGTCTTGATTACTCCAGTTCCAATATGGTCTCTCACCAAAACTCATAACCTCCCAGCACACTATACCCATCGACCAAACATCACTGGCCGATGTAAACTTTCTAAAAGCGATGGCTTCTGGTGCAGTCCACCGTACCGGAATTTTTCCACCACGAGTTGTGTATGCTCCATCTGCCGTAGACTCTATCTCCCGAGAGAGCCCGAAATCCGCAATTTTGCACACTAACTGTGAATTCACAAGTACGTTGCGGGCAGCCAGATCGCGATGTATGTAATTCATTTCAGACAAGTATTGCATACCAGTAGCGATTCCTCGTAGCATTCCAACAAGCTGTACTACTCGAAATTTGCCATCGTTAGCTCTCAAAAATGTGTCTAGTGATCCATTCTCCATGAACTCAGTTATTATCATTATAGGGTTGCATTTAGTAACAACACCTTGTAAAAAAATTACATTTGGATGTTCAAACTGTCCCATTATAGAGGCTTCAGCAAGGAAATCGCGTCTTGCTCGCTCTGTAGATCCTGGCTTAAGAGTTTTGATAGCAACATCGATTTCTTGTCCGCAACTGGCTGGCAGCTTTAACTTTCCTCGGCAAACATCTCCGAATTCGCCGCCACCTATTATTGCTTCTATTGTAATGCATGATGCATCAATTTCACGTGCGAATTCTCGTACTGCTTGGTTAGGATCTTCATAAGTATGTGGATCGATATATGTCCGCGATCCAGTGCCCGCAAATAATGGTGTAGTGGCATTACTGCTTGTTTTCGCAGGTCGCTCTGGTCCTGTGTATACTTCACCATTTCTATAGTTAAGGGCATTACAATCACTGGGTTGCTTTTTGTCACATTCATCATCAGTACGGGAACGTAAAAATAATACAGTAGCTATTATAGCTACAACGGACAAAACTACAACTGCCACCATAACACCAGCAACCAGTCGCACTTGGGCACCTTCTTCATCACCCACAAAAGTAGTCTCTAGCACAGACCCAGTACGCGCATATACTGTACTGCTAAATTCACCCCAACCACGCTTCATCTTTGCTCTAACTTGTATACCATATTCAGTGTCTCTCTTGAGACCATTTATAGTTACATGAGGTTCTTTAGTAATTTTAAGTGTGGCATTTGCACTCTTGTCTAATTTGTCTTTAGGATAACATTTAACTTCATAGTTTTCTATTGCATCATCAGGATCAGTCAAATCTATAGGAGGAGGGTTCCAGGCCAATAGTAATTTGTCACTTTCTACACTTAAAACACGTAGTTTAGAAACAACACTAACTACAGAGGCTTCAGTAACAGCAGTTATCTCAATTTTCTTTGGCTCTTCCCCAGTCAGCTCAGTTACACCATTTTCAGCAAAAATTTGAAATTTATATTCTGTAACTGGATCCAAACCCATAACAATGACTCTGGTGCTATTTAATACTGTAGCAGCAGGTCTGTACTCTACATTTGGGCCACAGTTGGAACAAAATACACGGTATGTGATGTCATTGCGTCCTCCTGTTTTGTGTGGTGGCTGCCATGCAAGGGATATTGAAAATTGATCGGCAAATGTTACAGTTAAGTTTACAGGAGCTGAAGGTGGTTGAGTGCAAGGAATGTGTTTGGGGTCTTTCTTAGCTCTAAAAAATCCTGGTACACATTTGCACTCAGCAGCAGCAAATGCTGTAGACTCAGAATAATCAGGGCAAGTCACGCATGGATCATCTCCAGTATGGGATTTAAATTTTCCCGGTGGACACTCATTACAAACCTGATTGTTTAGATCCGATTCAAATCCAGCTCGGCATTTGCATGATCCACTAGGCAAAGTCCACTTGCCATCACCTTTGCATAAATAAACTGGGGCAGCTTCCCCTGGAGTAATCTCAGCATTCTCCACACATGTTCCATTTGCTTGCTCTATAACAGTAACCTCACGCCCAGTTGGTGTCGCTGGAAACCTAGCAAAGTTTATTGTAACCTCTGGACATGTTATATAGTAAACTTTTACAGCCAAGATTGATATACAGGCCCCCTGGTCTCTAAAGGCAAAATAAACACCTCTCTTTGTTACTGCAATACTTTTTACTTCAGTATTAATGTCCACTTCAGAATTGGTATTGAACCTGCCCTCACCTGCTGCTATACGGCCCACAAGTTTGTAGCTATCAGGCTCCCATGGAGGTTGTTCGCGTGTAGCTACATCAAACTCATAATACAACAAACTAAATGTCTCTTTACAACTCAAAGCATTACCAGGGAACAATGAGCAATCTCTAATAGTAAACTTAATCTCAATATAAATTCGGTTTGCATTTCTGCGCTCGATAAAAGGCGTCCAGAGCCAGTTGTTGACGTTGTGATGTGCAACATCACAGACTACGTAAGAGCGCCAGTTGATTTGTTTCTCAAAATTCGTATAAGACTCCTCCAGCCAACCAGGTGTGCTAGCCTGCGCGCCGTAGGGAAATCGAGTCCAGCCGAGTGTAGCTTCTGTAGTGGTGTCCAGTAGCAATACCTGCTCTCCGCGTACACACAACACCGTCACAACTGCGGCCGCGGCCACCGCTATTGACCACATCATCTCCTCCACATAATAAACACGTAAACTCCAAACGACTCAATACACTGTACTGACGCGAAATTCAAACGATCACACTACATAATGCACCTTCAAGTATTCATATTACGTACAACACTTCACGCCGTAGATAAAGGATGGCTCGGTCATTTTCTCTTCGGTGAGATGTATTCAGAATGATTAGGAATTTGGTGAATACTAAGGTCGTTTGGAAACGGATACAGATGTACAAAAGTATTATATTGGTATATTTAACAACACTTGATCACAGATATCACTATTCAGAGTGAGGATTCCGCATTTTTAATTTATATTGATCCCGTATTACACAGATGAAACTCACTTGACATGGACGCGCAGCAGTTTTAAGTCTTGCCATATATGAAATTTTTTAATAAAAAATCATTTTAGAAAGTCAATTCATCTCAAGGCAAATTTGGGAATGTGCAATACCAGGGCAAATGGTGTGAACGATATCAACTAACAATCCACATAATAGCTAGCAGTTAGTACATAAAAGTTTATCCGGAAAAACACTTTAAGATAAGAAAAATCTCTTGAAAAATGGTAATCTTTCTCCAAGTGAACTAATTTGTTCAAGGTCAATAATCGAAATAAGAGATTACTTTATGTGTCTATAAAACCTGCTAAATTATAGGCGCATTTTATTAAAGTTTTTTTTTGCTGAATGGCAATCTGCCGATGTCGACAGGTCTGCCAATGTCAAGTGTGATGAAAATATATGAGTTTAGGACAATGATTTTTTGAAATCTTTAATTTTTTTTATTAGAATTGATATCATGTGTATTTGTATATCTTATATATGCATTGTAACCGGCTGCTAAGGTTGTTTCATATTAGATAGCAACAATAGCTAATAAAATCCTTGTTACTCGGAGATCTAACGACTAGTCTAGTTGATATGATGATGATTCATACGATTCTTCCTAGTATATTTTTTTTGTCAAGTTTAATTTGATATTTAAATCATTATTTACTTATATTTCCTTTGAAACAGTTAAAAGCATTCAAATTTTCTTTCATATAGTAATAATCATCAACTTCGACAGTTTTTAAATATTATAAATAGTAATGTTTGACTATTAATAATATGTTATTCTTTTTAGCACTTAAAATTCATTTGAACAAAAATATTGTCATTAAAAAGTTCCTGTAAACTAAAATAATTCGTATTTTGCACCGGTGTTGTTATCACCAATCAGTAGTTTTACGATAAAAGTATGAAAATATTTGAAGTTCGCGTAAATGTCAGTCAGCTGTCAATGTCCTTATTTATTTCTTTAAATTAGATATAAATAAATAAAAAAAAATTGTAAAGTGGAAAATATGAGCTTACACAGTATTAAGTTAATTACATTAGATGTTACAAATACCTTATTAAAATTTAGAATACCCCCATGGCAATATTATACTGTAATAGCTCAAGATTATGGATTTGTTGGAACTGAAGATGATATAAAAATAAAATTAAGTGACAATATCAAAGATATGTGGCGGAGGTATCCAAATTACGGTAAATGCTCAATATCATATGAGAAGTGGTGGTCTGAAGTTGTAAAAAAGACGTTACAAGATCATGTGCCTGTTGCTAAAGATCTAGATATTATTGCTAATAAACTGATTGACGAATATAAGACTTCAAAATGTTGGTGTGTCGCTGACGGTGGGAACGAACTACTTGATGTCATAAAGGGTTCATTGAATGTTGAAGTTGGCGTGATATCCAATTTTGATCCACGATTGAATGAGATACTGAAAAATCTCAATTTAGATAATAAGTTTCATTTTATATTAACCTCATATGATGTTGGATATAGCAAACCAGACAAAAGGATATTTACGAGTGCTCTTAAAATGTGTAAGAAGGACATCAAACCATATGAGGCACTGCATATTGGTGATGATCTCGAAAAGGATTACAACGGAGCACGGGCAGCCGGCTGGCATGCTATACTAGTCAACCCTAATGAAACTAATATACTACAAGAATCTCCTTGTGTGTTCAAAAACTTAAATGATCTATGTTCTGCTATAAAATTAAACCAACTAGCACGGTAATGTGATGTTAATAGAAAAACTATGATGTCAATAGTAAAACTGAATTATCACATTCAGGCCATGTTATTTGTAACAATCTCGCCAATACTGTATTAGTTGATATCTGTTTTTATTGTGTTAATTTATTCTATTGTATTCATTCATGTTATTATATTGATTACAATAAACAAAAAATCAAATTCAACCCTTCTTAAATATTATTTACAGAACCTAAAACACCTCTGTGCTATGTACCTAGTCTTGCCATAAATATTGTAATAAAGAAAAAAGAAAATTGTTAACTGCAAATAACATTTATTACTTTTACAGTGTGTCAGTTTAATACATAAATATAAAACAATTAAAAATATAAAAAGCTTATTCGAAGTGGTCTCCATTGGCTGCAATACAGTCCTTTAAACGATGAGGCCAGTTATCAATAGAAGCACGCACTCTTTCCATGGGAAAATTCTTCACTGCCAATCGTATAGATTGTTTTAGGGACTCCAAATTATCATGGCGTTTAGAGCAAGCTGTACTCTCTAAAACTGACCACAAATCATAATCCAGCGGATTAAGATCGGGACTAGACGACGGCCAGTCTTCAGCTCTGATGAAGTCCGAAACGTTCGATTCCAACCAAGACTGCGTGGACCGAGCTTTATGACCCGGCGCCGAGTCTTGCTGGAAGGACCATACTTGGTTATTGAACATGGTGATGTTAAGGGGCTTAACTACCTTCTCAAGAATGGTATCTTGATACACTTGTGCCGATGTTTTGATACCTTTTTCACAAAAATATGGCTCAGTCACTCCTTCATAGCTAACACCCCACCAAACCATCACTGAAGTCGGATAATGTCCACGTTGCACTCTGTCGACTAATTGGGAAGCTTCCTTAGAGCTTTGAGCATAAATACGGTCATTTTGTTTGTTAAAATGTTGCTCGATTGTAAAAATTTTCTCATCCGTAAACAAAATTTTTCTGTGACCTCCCTTTGCGTACCGCTTCAGTAGTTGTTTCGATTTTACCACCCTATTCTTCTTTAAATTATCAGTTAAGAAATGGCCAGTGCGTCTCTTATAGGCTGCAAGTCCTAAGTCATCTTTTAAAATACGCGACATGGTTCTAGGTGCTATCTTCATTTCCCGAGATAAAATCTTTTGCTTTCGGACAGGATTTCTTCGAATTCTTTCCCTTACTGCTTTGACCACCTTTTTCGTACGAACACTACGTGGACGGCCAGATCTTTTTCTGTCACAAACAGAGGAGGTCTCATTGTACCTATTAATAGCCCGGTACACAAACATTTTACTAATACCAAGTGTATGGAGAGTTTTAAAAATTGCATTTGGCTCCATACCTACTTTGTGTAATGCTATCACAGCGATTCGGTTCTCTTTATCACCCCACACCATTTTAATATCGCAAAATATTTTACAATGTATTGGCGCCAAAATGAGAAAACACAATGAACAATCGTATAAAAATGACAGATTCGAAATTCAAATGTAATATTTTTTTATAATTAAGTGTAACAGTATTTATGGCCAGACTAAGTATTTATTTGTTGTAAATTATAATATATAAATCCACAGGAGAAGCATTGTAGAGGAGTAGATACCCAACACAATGAGTAAGTTGAAGTTTCATTAGAGACAAGCAAGTTAAAAAGCTTACCTATGTTAAAATCATGCATATATCTCCTGACATAGAGGAAAAAGGAAATAATATTCAAAGAATTTGCTTACAAAAAACATTTAAGTACTTACTTAATTGTTTATTGTAAACAGTTTTTCTGATTATAGAAATAATAACAGCCAGGAATTTGAATGTGGGGACCCTAAACCTTGTGCCTCTGGGTCCCTAAAACTGTTTGTGGTGCGCCTGATCGGTTGTGTTAGATAGCCGTCCCTTCGGATTGTGAGGGTGAGGGAACAGAGAGTGCACCCATCTTAATGTACTGTAATATTAGCTGCACAGTTGGTTGGTCTCCGTTGAGACTGGCTGCTGTGGCCGAAATTGGCTTAGAGTACAGCTTCATACGATCAACTTATTCACTTTAAGACCTGAGTTGCGATTTAATAAAATTCACATCTTGTCTGGGCAACACATGTTATCACAAGCATTATAATTTTGAGTGAAAGGCTATTTCAACCAAGAGAAATCGGTGCAGTAGACTTAATTCACCGAGGCCGAGTTACTTAGGGTATTTAAGTATAGTTACTCTTTTATAAACTTAATTCTACTGTTTTTTATTTTATTGCATAACTGATCTAAATACACTATTGTAGTAACTTAATCATATTCCTTTCAAGAAATTATTTGGCAATAAACAATATTATACACTAATTTCTGAGTGATTTTTGAGATTTTTGATATTTTTTTGTTTTTTTTGTCTTCTGTACTTGTTACAGGTATTTCTAAAAGAACAATAATCTTCTCACACGTCTCACAGATGGTTCTCTTTTCCTAAGCTAGGCGCAGCCTTTACTACGGTACCAGACTGTCGATAAATCTACTTGTATATTTTTAAATTAGAAATATTTGCTTGCCATAAATATAGGTAGGATGGGCCATGTTGAAATATAAGATCATACTCTGTACACCTGCATTCTGGCAAATAAATGATTATAATTTATTTCTTATATTGTATGTTATTTAGTTAAAGGTTACACGAGAAAAGGAAAACTCATATTTTTTATATATTTCACATAATCGATGCATACTGGGATTTATTATTCAGTAAGTATATTATTTTGATTAGCAGGCCCCACTTGTTGATCAGATTAGTACCAGAGGTTGACCACTTAAGACATTCCTACAACGGAGTTCTGGCCAAGGTGCATGCCACCTCTATCGACCGGTAACAGCGTATGGCTCTAACTACCAATACTCTCTGGGGGGCGCTAGAGACGTGCCCTTTTGTGGGCGGCCAGAGCTGTCACCCGAACCTGTGCACTGTACACTACCATTGAACGGGCAGCCCCCGAGTACAACAATCTTGCCACGACGCTGACTCCACCCAAATTGAACATCCAGCCTTAAAATGGAAATAATCTTTTTTTTCTTATGTACATTGACTCATTATTTTAGTGCATCACTATGTAGCTTTAGTAGTTATTTCATCTTCTCGTGCTGTGTTTGTATTTTTTTGATTTTTGGGTACTCGGAACATCTCCATAGCATCAGTGGGTTTAAGAAAAATTGTGTCTTATTTGAGCATCAATAGCCTTGTTTATCTCGTCAACATTATTTAATTAGAAAACTAATAGAATGTTTACCTGCATACGAGATAATTCTATCAATTTACGTTTAAGTATCTCATTAATGTCTTCAGTAATAATAGGCTAGATGACACCTTAGTCAAATTAGTTACTTTTTATCATCTGTCAAAACGACAATTTTGTATGAAAAATGTACTAAATGCCAAATTGTGACGTCACTGTTTTAGACTACTCAATTGAACAATATATTTCACTGTATATTTGATTGAAATTCGTAATAATAATAAAAAGCTATTTTAATTGTATTTGCCGAGATGTTTCGCGATGTTAGTTTTAATGAAGTGGACATTGGTATTTATTTGCGATACGGTCATCTACCCAATTGCCAATGTGGTTTTAAATTTATTTTATTATTAATTATAAACCATTTATTCAGTAGTTGTCTGGATTTACACTTTTGAGAATGATGCTGTAAAGTTTACATTTCTTATTTAATAGTATTTTCTTGGATTTATTGTGCACTTGGCTAAGATATAGATATCTTTTTCTCGTACAAGATTTGGCCTTTGTTAACCATTTATGGTTTTTTTTTTTTTTTTAATCTTTATTGTTTACATAAATAATGTAGAGGCTTTTAATCAAACATGATTATGCCAGCCTCATTATATCCCACAATAACCAACCACATCATACAGGCAATTTCTAAAATTATGTTTACATAATAGCATAAATACTTATAACAATAACAGCAAAGATTCACATCAAGATTCATAATTTGGGTAGACAATCACATCTTCTTTAAATTATTAATAAACTCGTAAATTCTGATTGCATTCTCACTGCACGGCTTGGACAAGATGGACTGGAAAGTACCTACATTTAAGACGTTGTTTTTCTAGCTAGACAATAATGTTTCCCTTTCTTTTCTGTATCGAACACATTCCACTAACAAGTGATGGACATTTTCAACAATTCCACATTGTTCACAGTTAGGACTACTGATTTTCTTCATTAAGAAACCAAACTTGTTGAGCGGAATATGTCCAGATCTCAACCTATGTGCAGTAACAACATGTCTTTTACTGATAATGGTATTTGAAAACCATGGAATACGAGAAGGTTCACACTGCATTGTTTTGTACCATATTCCCTTTTCTCGTGATAGTTTATCAAAATATTCCTTCCAAATTGCGTAACAATTAGCATTAAATTTAGGAAGGACTTCAAAATAACAAGATTTTATATCAATAATGGTACCATAAACAGCTGCATTTTTTGCTAAAGTGTCAACCAGCTCATTTCCCTTTAACCCGATATGCGATGGCACCCACTGCAACTTCAGAGATACGTTATTATTTTCAAACCAATACAACATATTCAAAATATCATAGGCTATCGATGCATCTCTGGAGCCAGAAGCGCATCGAGCCAAATGCTGCAGGGCACTTTTACTGTCAGTAAATATAGCCACCTTTTCATAAGAAGTACTTTTAACATATCGTAACGCCTCTAAAATCGCAGCTAGCTCCACCGTCATAATACATAAATTTTTATTGCATATTTTAAAACTACCACTGAATACATTACAAGGATCAAGAAACGCAGATCCTAATCCACTTGCACTTTTTGAACCATCCGTATATATAATGTGTTATTTTTAAGTATGTCAGGATTATAAGTTTTTTTATTTAAAATAATGCAGTCTAAATTGCAATGTATCACTTGAAGAGTGTTAATGTTTGAAACCCATGTATCTAGTGTAAACATATCTAAGGGGTAGCTAGTATTTATATCTTCCTGTTTGACCTTATTATAACCAATTGCTAGCAGTGGTTTCTTTTTTTTTAACCAATATCTGCTGCTACAAAGACCGCTTAATTCTTCTAATAGTTTGAAAGTTAAATTGTTAGAGCATGATTTGGCCTTTAGTAAATACTTTAACTATTTATGGTTGCAATTTTTAGTTAGCACTTCTTGTTTCTTCATTGTGTTTATTGGGAAACTGAAATTCTTTAAGCGTTTTCTGTAAATTATTTTTCTTATATACCTACGTTTGAAAATGATAATAACGATATACAACTATAAAACTTGTCCATATTTTCCTTGTTAAACTTTCTAACATTCTCATACCAATTAAATGTTTCTTGAAATTTTGTAGTTATTAGGGAAAGCGTTTTACTCTGTTTCTTGGTCAAATGAGGCAAGGTTAATAAATAAATCGTTAGTAAAGTTCTTTTACAAACTCTTTAATTCCTCGTGTTTTTTGATTAATTTTAAGATGTTGAAGTCCCCCCATAACACAACTTTAGCATTCTATAGGGTGGGCCAAGAATTCGTTAATATATGAATCTAACATCCTGCGCAAACATGTTACGACAGTTCTTGGGACCGATGCTACGGGCATTCGCTAGCTATATTTTCTTAATCTGCCCAGTAGCTATTCGAGCTTTTCCAGAAGTATTCAAGGATCGCTATTTGAAGTTTTAAATAAGTAAATTATCTTTATTTTATTAATTTCTATTAATTTATTATGTTATTCGTTTTCTATCTATCTTATACAATTTACATGTCAAGCCATTTATACAAAATTAAACTCTTAAAAAATATCGAATAAAATATCGTAATTATTTTTATTGCTATTGACCTTATTATAATATTTGATTTTATTTATTTTATTCCTTAATTTGTTTTGCATATTTTTTTTTGAAATTTTGTTTTTACTTACCATGCAATAGGTTACGTTGTAATTAACAAAATGGAAACAAAGTGGTCTGAATGAAATGATTGCCTATTGTTAACAACCTTTCATAGTCCGTTGGATATAGGCCTCTCAGAAGGGATGTTTCACCAGCATAAGAGTTGTTAAAGATTAACAGAGAAGAAATTAAAGTAAATAGAAAGTACTTGTGGAAAAAAAACCACATGAAATTAAATGTCAACACATGGAAAAATAAATAAAAAACTGCAGTTATCAGAAAATATATTTATTTCTTGATATTACGACATTATGCTACGAAAGTAACAAAAGTTAACAGTCGTGCTTGATAACGTACATAGATTTGTCCACTTCCTAATAAAACTAGAGAAAATCAATTCGACATATTGCTGTCCACTGCTGAACCAAAGTCTCCAAGGCTACTATCCCGGTCTGGGCAAACATGGTGTAACGCTCTGCGACTCTGCTCTGCTTTTAGGTTGCAAGTAAAACGCAGTTTACAAAATTATAATTTATTATTTCAGTAAAGCTAAAATATAAAAGGTGTTTTTAGTATGCTTCAGCACTTTCAACATTACGTATTTGTATACATGTAATGTTACGGAATAAAACAAACAAATTTACAGTACTTAAGATAAAGAATCGTGTTTTATGGCAGCCTGGCTAAGACATTGCCGGAGCATACTTCTTACAAATGTCGATAAATATATCCAACTGAACGTATAAATGAATTTGTGGTTGTACTGCTCGAATCTATTAGCCCATCTTCTATGATACAATATTAGAATATATCATATCAATTTTACAATACTAATAAATAATATGTAGACGTTGAAATAACATGTAAAAGTTTGGCTGTCTCAAAAAAAACTATGTCTGAAACGGCTTGAATGTTTTTTATGAATTTCGTATTTTAGGTGGGTCTTAGAATAGTTCGAAGCTTATTTTTTTATCGACTTCGAATAGGAATATCACAAAAATTTTTACCCATCTATAACCAACCGCAATTTTTGTCGTTAATAACTTTTGCCGAGTTAGTTAGTAATAATATAATATTTTACCACATTCTCACAACGGCATCTAGCCCTAAATTACACTTTTCTTTTTCTTTTCACTATCACTTTTCACTATGGCTACTAGACAACTGATAGAAATACATATATATATATATATTTTGTAAATACATACATATTTTAAAAATGTGTATGTTTGAAAAGCCTTTTCACTTATGCAATATTAAATTTTGATTTTATTTTTAAGTGATATGTATGATATGATATGCTGATTTTATTGCCTTTTTTTAGAGTTCCATATCTCAAGAAGGAAAAAATAGAACGCCTATAGGAACCGCCTGTCTGTATATCAAGAAATATCGAATTAAAATTAAACATATGGTTATACTGAGGTTTTGCAATCCATTGAAGCTGTAAAATATCAAACTTTTAAGTTAACGTGAAAAAAAGTTATGGCCGCTTATGACAGAAAAATGTATATTTCGACACGCACGTTGGCAGAACGACTAACAATAAGACGCACGTTGTAAGTTGTGTAAGTAAAGAAAAAAATCAAAGCCCGTAAATTTGTTGTTGCTTAACAAAAATTTTGCGAAACTCGGTGGGCGAGTTCGACTCGCACTTTGTCGTTACATAATTTCTCGGCACAAGAAACTTTCCACCCCGTGGGTGGACAAGAAATTTTCCACTGGTGGAAAATTCTTGTCCACCCACGGGGTGGAACCACCAGGCGTGCCACCTGCCTGTTTACGTTGTTCCACGTAACCCCCCACCCACATAATAAATTTTCCACTGGTGGAAAATTTCTTGCGCCGAGGCTCCAAATTAAAAAATGCCCACGGGATTTGTCTATTAATTTTCATTATTATTCAAGGTCTAGTTTTTTCTGTCTCTAACACATACAGGTTTTCTATTCTAGTACACTATGACACTGAATTTGTTTATACCCTCTTGATTGTGACACTCAGACGGACAAATCAAGGTCCCCGGGCGCAGAGCCTAAGGGATACTAGCGCTGTAGTCCCTCAGGCTGCAGCAATATGCTGCGAAAGCACTGCACAGAGCACCATAATTACTTGTGGCTAGTGAACGTCTACACACATAAGAGAGTTGCTCTTATACTCAATCCCTTTAACAATATGTTGTCCTATGAATGTCAGAATAAAGGATTTTTTTTTTCTTTCTTTCTTTGATTTCTATGTGAAGGGTCGTGTCTATCTTGAAGATCGAAATTAAGACAATATGCGAGTTCATCTGTATATTTGAAGCAGTTAAGGCATGGAGTTGTTAGAGCTACACTAACAGTATAGAAGTGCTGCTTTAAGACGTTTCAGTCGGTACTCAATACAATCCGATGTACTTAGTCTGGCCATAAATACTGTTACACTTAATTATAAAAAAATATTACATTTGAATTTCGAATCTGTCATTTTTATACGATTGTTCATTGTGTTTTCTCATTTTGGCGCCAATACATTGTAAAATATTTTGCGATATTAAAATGGTGTGGGGTGATAAAGAGAACCGAATCGATGTGATAGCATTACACAAAGTAGGTATGGAGCCAAATGCAATTTTTAAAACTCTCCATACACTTGGTATTAGTAAAATGTTTGTGTACCGGGCTATTAATAGGTACAATGAGACCTCCTCTGTTTGTGACAGAAAAAGATCTGGCCGTCCACGTAGTGTTCGTACGAAAAAGGTGGTCAAAGCAGTAAGGGAAAGAATTCGAAGAAATCCTGTCCGAAAGCAAAAGATTTTATCTCGGGAAATGAAGATAGCACCTAGAACCATGTCGCGTATTTTAAAAGATGACTTAGGACTTGCAGCCTATAAGAGACGCACTGGCCATTTCTTAACTGATAATTTAAAGAAGAATAGGGTGGTAAAATCGAAACAACTACTGAAGCGGTACGCAAAGGGAGGTCACAGAAAAATTTTGTTTACGGATGAGAAAATTTTTACAATTGAGCAACATTTTAACAAACAAAATGACCGTATTTATGCTCAAAGCTCTAAGGAAGCTTCCCAATTAGTCGACAGAGTGCAACGTGGACATTATCCGACTTCAGTGATGGTTTGGTGGGGTGTTAGCTATGAAGGAGTGACTGAGCCATATTTTTGTGAAAAAGGTATCAAAACATCGGCACAAGTGTATCAAGATACCATTCTTGAGAAGGTAGTTAAGCCCCTTAACATCACCATGTTCAATAACCAAGTATGGTCCTTCCAGCAAGACTCGGCGCCGGGTCATAAAGCTCGGTCCACGCAGTCTTGGTTGGAATCGAACGTTTCGGACTTCATCAGAGCTGAAGACTGGCCGTCGTCTAGTCCCGATCTTAATCCGCTGGATTATGATTTGTGGTCAGTTTTAGAGAGTACAGCTTGCTCTAAACGCCATGATAATTTGGAGTCCCTAAAACAATCTATACGATTGGCAGTGAAGAATTTTCCCATGGAAAGAGTGCGTGCTTCTATTGATAACTGGCCTCATCGTTTAAAGGACTGTATTGCAGCCAATGGAGACCACTTCGAATAAGCTTTTTATATTTTTAATTGTTTTATATTTATGTATTAAACTGACACACTGTAAAAGTAATAAATGTTATTTGCAGTTAACAATTTTCTTTTTTCTTTATTACAATATTTATGGCAAGACTAGGTATATATCGATATACATCAATTGAATTGAGCATCTGCTGGTTCACCATATCATCGTCACCTAAGTTAAGTGTGTTATGGAAATTATTATTCATAATATTTCATACATTACCTGGACGCCCCAGGTATTGTATACATTGCCTAAGTAGAGGAGCACTCGGGTTCGATTGCCGATCGCACCATATGTTGTTTGTTTAAGAGTTTGAATCTTTTCTATTTATAATATGTCTGTAGTTATAAAAAAAAGTATTTATATCAGTCTAGTACCCACGTACAAGTTTTGCTTTGTTTTGCGACTAGACGGCGCAGTGTGTCAGATGTCCGAAAACTTATTATATTTAATAGGATACCTCAATTATTCAGATTGCCGGTAACATATACAGTAAATTATGTAATGATCTATAATTCTGCTTGTCTAATATATCACATTCTTTTTAGTCTAGAATTGTAGTACTCAATGTACAAGTTATTGTACAAAACAACTAATGAAAACATCAAATGAATTCAGTCACTTTAGTTAATAGCACCAACTGAGACTGTTGCTTCATGTATTCAAGTGTTTGTTTTTCGCTTACAGATCTTCTGAAATTGTAAAAATAGGTGTCTAATATAGTTTATTTTCTAATATATTTTTTTTAAAAAATAATGCTGTGAACGTGTTATTAATAATTATTGCTTTTAGACAGTAGATTTATATATATATGTATATGTATATATATAGCTATATCTATAATATGACAAGCTGCAGTATATTGCTAATATTAATACTGCAGCTTGTCATATTATTTGAAAAATTAAAATGTCAAAAAACTCTACTAAGGTTTGGTTGGTTTCGATTTCTGTGAATTCCGATAGATGGCTTCGTATCCTGTTAATACTATTATACCCTGATACTTTCTCGAAGAATGTTAAAGGGAAAGTCAATGTTTATATATGAAGTTTCATGTACCTAAAGTAAGGATTAAGTATATAGTATTGGCATCTACAACTATTACATGTGCCTACTAACAACAAAAAAATAAAGCGTCCTCGTCTTTGTTGATGATGTTGGTACCTGAAGCGTCTAGAGCATTAAGTTGGTACCTAGGTATTGTCTAGCCTACGGAGGGGGTGATATTGATTAAGCATAGGAAACGCCGTGCGGCGCGCAGGCGTGTTGGAATCCAGGAACCTAGATTGAGCTGGATTGATTTCATATTCTCTCTTAAATGGTCCGAGCGACAACATCGTTTGTAATTTAATTGAAGTAATGACCGCGTTTATATCAATTTGAAGTGAAATTTAAGTGATTTGCTATCCTGATTACCGCTGAGTGATAAGGTAAGTGTTATTTCTGAATATTTGTGATGAAACAATGTGCTCGCTCGCAATTTGGATGCGAATAACTACAACTCTGCTTGTGTGGTCATTTAGATCCTTAACGTGTGCTCAGTTCCAATTATATTCTACCTATTGAAGCAATGACTGCATTTTTCTTTAAATTAAAACTTGTATTCATTGTTGCTGGCGTGTACATTAATAATTATTCTTTTATAGCTTCTTTAACTTGGTCAAAATATTTGGTTCCAAACTATCAAGACCTCGACTCAGTGAATTGTGTGAAGTGAAAAACCATTCAAAGAACTTAAATTTCATTTTCGTCGTCGGCATCGTTGTATTAACTGAATATAAAATTATTGACTTTTTAATAAAAGAGATATTCGTATTCCCTGGTTTTGTCTACATTAGGTTTTAGATCCAGATTTATAGGGTGATAACAAGAAAACGGGTTGATTGCAACTTGCAGTGGCTTATTACATCAACACACTGCGCATGCGTGACAAAATCCGAGAAGCTGGACCGAGCTGCATGATGCTGATTTTGATCTTCATCATCTTTGCAGAGTTACTTATGGTTTATAATACAGATTTACGCATATTTCCCAGTATTGCTTCGATTCATATTTAGCTCCAGATGTATAGATTGTATTGATTTATTTGAACAGAACAACGCGCATGCGTGAACAAACCGGGAAGCTGCACCGAATTGCATTTATGTTATTCTTTTCATTAACTTTTAGTTCTAAATTTTTAGGGTAGTATCAGATACTTATATAGTTACAGATAGTTTAGAACTCACCCGGTCCGCCAGGCCCTCGCACGTGCCTGGGGGACCGCTGAAGATTCAGGCGCCGGAGATCATTAGACGATCTCGGTCCTTCATAAGCGCAGGCCTAAGGCTGAGCAGTGGCAGGCCGGGGTGGCGATACGAGCGTTACGGACTGCGCCCACCCTTTTAGGGAGCAGTAGAGGAACCATGAGGTTTCCACACAGGAGGGGGCCACACAGCTTTAGGTGGCCCGAGGTACTTCGGGGTTCCAGGGATTTCCTTACTAGTGTACAACTGGTTCCCCCGCTATTGGTACCTGAGACGGCGCACGGTTTTTGGTCGGCTCGAGTCCGACATAACCACCTTTCGGTGGTATCTGTGGGTATCGTACAGTACAAAAAACAAGGAAAAAGGGTAGTAGCAGATAGGCATATGTGAACTGCAGGTTGCATTGTTTTATTTCAGCAAAACACTGCGCATGTCACGTCATAAAATCCGGGAAGCTGCTACGAGCTGCTTTGATTTACTACATAGACTGAATAAATTTGATGTTGTATGTCTTTTGATAAAAACACTGTGAGATCTGTCTTATTCCCGTACGTATCCGAAGGGTGGTAATTTACGATTGTGAGTACTTTTTGATTCCAAATTTAAAAAAAATTAACTTCCCTTAAATTAGATAACAATGTTTAAGAGAAAATAGAAGTTAGTTTACGGTAGTAGTTATTTATTAGTTAGTAGGTGTTTTACTAGAAGATGGCTACTAGCAACAAGAATACTAACATTACCATAAAATATTGTTTATTTACAAGTTAACTGTATAGTTGAAAACATTTTTCGCTTGAACATGAAGTAATCTATCACTTTCACTTCATATTCGTGGCAATCTCACAATTCTTAGTAACAAATTCAAATTGAATATAATACATATATAGCATGCGTGACGCGTCAGATATAGTAGTCAAACATGTAGTTTTATTTTTACTGGGTATTGACAGCAAACATTTTCTTCGTATTCAGTCTATAATATGGTGAAATAAATTTTTTACTCAACATTGCTGTAATTTAAAATTTTATTATATGAATCATAATATTAATTCTTAGGAAATATGTCCAGAAATATTTGTTTTTGATCGCTAGTAAAATTTTTCAGTGCGGTAATAAACATTATTGGATTTCTTCTAACCAAAATATATGTTAAATATAAGGTAGATAGTAAAAAGTTTAGATGGTATTACTTTTTAACCTAATAAGGAACTAAGGAGTTAACCATCTATCCGACATAAGAATTTCGTAATTCTCTCTCCTCGTGATCTCCTTTGCTACAGTTTTACACATTTATAATACCTCCATGGTGAAACAAATATACGATGCACAAGTATGATACTATACACTACGAAAGGAATAAATAAGAAATATAGTTTTCTTTTTAAAAGGCAACGTTTTGTAAATTTCTAAACTTTCACCTGCTATAGAGCAGGTACAAGTGACATGAAACAGGTCATACAATGTTTTACTTAGATGACTTCCTCTCAGCTTTTGTAACTTATTAACATTTTTGCTGTTTTATAATAAAAGAAAAATTCTACTCTAAAAATGAAAAAATCTCGTGGCGCGGGGGACTTTACAAACATGCATGGAACGGACACTAATAACACCCATACTCAGAATAACATACATATTTGTGAATCACACAAAGGGATCGTACCCACAACACTTAATACTACATCGCTTAAACCACTACGCCATCCATATAATCATCTATTATTACTGATAACTATAGAGTAGTCCCTGTAGTTACCAGTTACCCTCGCTTAAACGATTAAAGTACTAATGATATCTTATTTATAAAAAAAGTTTAGAAAAAAAAATAAACTTCAAAAACGCAAACGGAATCTCGCTGCCTAGAAGTACTAATAAACTGAATTATTGATTTGTTTGAAAATACGCGGCTCCTCCTAACTACTTAAATCAAAAGTTTACTTAGTAACTATACTTTAGTTTTTCAAACAGAATTCTTTATAAGCTGCGATGATTTATTTATAAAATTACTGTGACAATTCTTGTCGAAACCTAATTACTTATTAATTGAAATTAAATTATTATTATAATCTGTGCTAGGTACTTAAAATTTGTTTAAAGTCGGTGCCAAGCCAGAAATGAAAAAAACATTTGATGTAAAAACGATTGGAAAACGTCAAGTTTACGCTGCGCTGAGGCGCGACTCAGAGTTTAACAAATTGCTTTAGAAACCACATGATGAGAAAGTGTTGCATAGAGAATAACAATTAACACTTATTGTCAAAATTTAAATTAGAACACAATGACTAGCTAGTTGTTTCGTTATAGTGTAGATTCTAAAAGCTAATCCTCAACTTTGCTTAGCCCATTATTTGCTATATTGATTACTACATCGATAGCACATGCAGCTACAGTATTATCTAATTTCTCTTTTTACGTATGGTAGCCCCCTTGGACCGTCATTCCACCAGGGCTTGTGGTGAGGTTGAGTGTCAGAATCGGACGGACTAAAACCACATAGTGCGTCACTTTGTGCTAGAGATAGAGGGATCCAGGAACAGCTATTATAATGAGATCCAGATTGTCATCTCTTAACCTAAACTATCAGATCAATAATAATATAATCAAATATAATAATCAACTTCAACAACTTTCAATGAATACAACTAAGGGCCTATACGTACATATTTAGTATTTAAAAAATCATCCTCTAACCCCTAACCGTTGAAAAGTTTTATCTTCTATCATCAACTCACCTAAATAACTGTTCACTGTTCTTCAAGAGATTTGTGATGTATCTTGGTCCGTCTTTGTACAATAAAATCAATGCAATGTGTGACATTTACGGCTTGATTTA
Source organism: Hypercompe scribonia (assembly GCA_949316085.1). Taxonomy (NCBI): domain Eukaryota; kingdom Metazoa; phylum Arthropoda; class Insecta; order Lepidoptera; family Erebidae; genus Hypercompe; species Hypercompe scribonia. Next base: position 21,765,721 of record OX438968.1, on the reverse strand, counting down.
CTTTGCCTATAAAAAGGCTGTAACCAAATACTTACTAACGTTAAGCTATGATGAAACTGAATTCTTTATAATTATATAAAAATAAGCACATGTATATACATATACACACACACGCACACCCACGCAAACACACACACACCAGACGCACGCACGCATTGTTCAATAAAGTATTAAAGTTCAATAAAGTTCAATAATAACTTGAAAGAATACAACTAAAGATAATAAAAGAATTATTCTCGTAACCATTACGAGTTGTATCTTCTATGGGGAGTTCCCCATAATAATTTGAGAGAATACAACTGAAGTTAACATCCGTACAGATGGTATTTAAAAAATTATACTCCAATTTCTAACCGTAAAGGAGTTGTATCTTCCATTATCAGCTCATCACCATGAGATGATGACTAACAGATGCAAATATTAGAATAGCTTTAAGACGTGTCTACCAAATTCGAGGATTGTCCTCGATTTTCTTGGGATTTCATTATTAGATCCTGAAGAGGTGATAAAGAGGTGATAAAGGTTCGAAAGTATACGTTTTCAAATGCAGAAAAAATTTTCAGAATCAGTCCACAATTGACGTAGTAGTCGGTTAAAATATATAAAAAATACATGTATTGTGGAACACAGAAGTCGTAAATCTGAGAATAGGTCACTTAATCCTTTGTACATACAGTAAACTATTATTATTGTTAACTATGAGAACTAATTATACACTAAGTTATATATTGTATATTTTTTTATCCGTAAGTGATGAGGGTAATTATTTTTTTTATTTTTTTTTTATTTTTTAAACAACTAATCAAAAAATACTCGCAACCCTAAAATGGTAACCTTCTACAACCAAACTCTATTATAGAAATAATTTATATTGCAAATCAACGTTTGCCAGGTCAATTAGTAATATATAGAATTCCTATAGTTATAAAAAGAAACAAAATACTGCTGAAAAGTAGGTGTTTAATACGCCTTTGTCTACCCCTCTGGGGAAACAGGCGTGATTTTATGCAACTATGCACTCGTCTAGTGACATTATCATATGGGTAGTTTATAAAACATGAGCACGCGTTTTGTTATTACACGTGTTACAACTTCTTGAGATGAATTAAATTCTTTAAGCAGAGTTCTAAAAACGCGATAGTTACATGAAAATAAGATGACTTATTTTATAAATGGTACAAATCTCGTAACCACCTCTTACGTATTACTAGCGGTACATGACCTATCGTTCTCCTTCCATATGTCCTTCAAAATGTATCTTTCTTTGTTTCAGCCGGCAGTCATTGTTTGTAATGGTTCATGAATAATTTTATATCTGTCAGTATCTGAGAAACTGTTTACGATGCTGCGTCTAAAAGAAATATACAAGATGTATTTCTTTATGTACCTATGCCTCACTAACAACAATTTTCGTCTGCCTATAGAGCGCAAAGACATTGTTTATTTACCCCATATATTAAACATCCCCGGGTTCGAATACGATATGGCTTTAAGTCGGAATGATGTAAGTACAAATGAAATGCAATGTATGTTACAGATATTTTGTTATAATAAGCTATTTACTTATTTAAATTCCTAATTTATCTGCCTTAGGCGCTTATTTATATTTATGAATTGCAGTTTGTTGATGACGCTTGGGACTTCGAATGCAAGATTGATTACGCTATGCAAAACACGTTAGTATTACTTAAGCATAAGTATTTAGTTTCTAAGAAGTAAACTGACTGATCATCATCATCAACAGCCTTTAACTACCCACTACCGGACATGTATAATATATACGGCCACTATGATTAAACGGGGCGTGAAAAAGCATCTTCTAGGCCATCGTAGTACGGGTCGTCATACTGCTCAGTCATTACAACCATCACTTTTGAATTCTTTTCATGCTTTCTATCAGGCAGAGTAGAGTCAGTTTGGCAGGACAAGAATAAAAAAAAGAAAACTCGTAAGTAAGGAGGTTTTGGCCTGTATATACTGTACTATATATACTATACAATCCTGGCAAGACGAGATGATATAGGATTTATTTCATGTTTTCCTTTCACTTTGTAGTGATGTTGTTTTGCGTAATTTGCTCCCTTAGGCGCTTCTTACTACACCCACAGTGAATAGGGGTGGTGGCATTTTGTGTTATTAATCTTTTATCAGAAGGGCTAGTGACAAAAATACTAATAATAGAGGAGAAGAGAAGAAGATAACTCATTCACTTCAAGAAGATGATGAAGATTTACTTGTATAATACGGGTATTAAATACGTGCATTAGTATGTTTTATGTTACTAATTTTTATATTTCTTTTATATAGAGATGTAGAAGCAGATCCTGCCTCGTTTGCCAGTAATAAAGACAAGGAGATATTTAAGGCACTGAGTCTGAAGAAATCTAAATTTATATTGAGCGGCGACATCATCTGTGATGTTAAAAATATTGACGATCTGGTGGTGCTACCTGGGGATATTAAAAAATCAACGATTATAACTGAAGAAAGAGATGGATTCATGCGGTGCGTTTAGAGTATTGGTTTTTCAAATTCATAATATTACGTTTGTTGGGGTGTAGTATCTGTCCGTCCGCTCATCCGTCGAGGGACTGGTAAAAATATATTTTGATACTACAGCTGGTTTCTGAAACTTTGTATTTTAGATAATACAACATTTGGTCTGATTTTTTATACATTCCTTGCTTTGCGTCGCGGTTTGTGAAAATGTGTATCCACAGGCAAATTACATTTTTTCTAGTCATTGGGTGTCGGTCTCTCTAGGGGGTCGGTTACCTACATATCAAATTTTACATTATGTCAAATAATTTTACAAACACGCATACTCATAAATTTTCGCCTTTATATTTTTAGTGGGATATTAATGATAGTGATAGTCTCCTGTATTGGTGCGTTTATACCGCCTGTTATATTCCTTCGGAATTGTTCTGGAGACGTGGAGAGGCGAATGTTCAACTACCTCAAAATTTCAGTCACTTGCATTCTCTGCAAGGTGCTTGAACGTGTCACCGATAAATAATTAATTACTTACTTGGAGAATCACTCCTTGTTGAGTGATTGGCAATGTAGCTTTAGCTCGAATCGATCCACGGGTGATCTTCTGGCGTACATGGTCTTTGATTTTCAGCAAGTTAACCCTGGTTTACCTCACGTTTCCCTCCTGTCACCCACACTGTTTCTTCCCCGTATAAATGAGGTATTAGTCTTTAGCCATATACGTTGCTATACAGACACATAGCATAGCTCAAGGAACATTATTTGAACACGCTAGAGCAAAGTTAGCAGACGTTGAATAAAAACTACAGGAGCTTGGCTGGACTCGATCTGGTTCTAAGCTACACTTTCCCATTGGAGTCAAAAAAAGTGGAGAGGAGCAAAAAAACACAAATGTGCACGTTCTCTACCAAAAAGTCTCCATTCCTTCCCCTACCCACTTTGCAGAACACTCAACTGCCACTGCAGGATAAACTCGATATCCTGGATATAAATATTTACCGGGCTTTCACACTGCGAGAGTGTTTTGAGAGCGTCACTAAGGTGGCCTCGTAGAAGATGGATATACTGAACAAAGTGAGACGGTTCTTCTCGCCTGAGCATCAGTGTCTTCTTAAGGCCCAAGTTCGTGGCTGCGTTTAGTACTGTTCTCATCTTTGCAATTTATCTGCGCAGTATTAGCTGCATACTCTCGATCCGCTGCAGTGGCGAGTAGTCCTCACTATCGACAACCCAGAAGACACTAAATCCCTTGAGCCTCTTCAGTTACGTAAAGATGTCGTCTCTATGGCAATCCTCTATCGTCATTGTCATGGCAAGTGTTAGACAAGTTCTTCCAACTGGTCCCATATTTTCCTTTCCTCTATAGGACAACACACGCTAGACTCAGAAGTTACCGTTTGAGAATGGTAAACATACGCTCCAGAACTAAACGGTTCGTCTCTTCCTTCCTGTGCAAATCAGTCAGTCAACCCTGGAACTCACAATACGTAATTCCCTCCCTCTATGATCCTAGGCCTTTTAAATGGGACGTGGCAAAGTATCTCAGCAGGCTGCCATAGTGTGAGTTACCATACTGCATTAACAGCATCTGCAATGAGTATGGTGACCACCACTATTGGATTCTATACATGCTGTTCATCAGGAAGAGTAGAGTCACTTTGGTAGGCCCTGAAGAAATAAAAAGATTTAAAAAAACACTGTTTGTATAAGTGTTTTCTTGAGTACTCATGTAAGTAACCTTTTGATGTATTCATGTATCGCGGGTGTACTTTTCAGATTTGTCTTCTCTTCTAGCCTTACAAGTTTAGGAGGTCTCAGTGTTTCTGAATCAATACTTATTACCAAATACACACATATTATAGATAAATTAACGTAAATGTACCTATAATCGTCAGTTTAAGCCAAGTTTATTTTAATACGGGGAAAATAAATATAAGTAAATACATTTGCACAACATATTCACAATAGTTTAAGTCCTATAAAGGAACAACTATTTAAAAAATATATAAATAGATTTACTTATTACCATTTTTGTGACATCTATTACCGAAACAATTCAAAACTAAATAACAATGTTTGATTGAGTTTATTTATTTATAGAAAATCTATTTTGTTTTAAATAATTACTTTTAATTCTCATAATAATGCTTACATCAGTGTAATGTTAATTTATAGCTTATTCAATCATGTACATATATCAACAATATGAGCTTAGAGATCATGCACCAAAACGATTATATGTTAGGAATTATAGTGACAATGATCCCTAACAATACAATAGGTATATCCTCACTAGCCGCTCGCCAACTTCGCAAGGGTGAATGCTGATACTAAATATAATATAGAATATCTTTATATATAACGTTCACAGCTTTTTATCACTAGAGAATACAGCTTCGAAAAAATTGACGCTCTGAAAAGCACGTTTTGTCTTAAAAAAGACTTGTCTTTAGTATTTAAATACACAATTTCCAAATTACGTTCTTCATAGTCACCATTGCTTTCAATATTTCTCTTAGACTCAAATATTTAGTACACTTCGTATCCATATATAACATATTCAGATTTTCGAAATGCTTTAAAATAACATTCACTCTTAAGAAAGTTGCAAAATGTTTTTTTTTTTAGTAATGTGGCGTTGACTTTGTATACAAAGGACGAAATGGATACGGGTACACTACAACCGTTCTTTGTTGACTACTTATGTCTTAAAACCTGTAAAAGTGTAGCTAGATTAGTCGTGTCGTGTTATTAAAGAAAATAAATAATAACATATTACTGAGCCAATTAAATAAACATTTATTAAGTATATTTATTGTTTTTTTTATACACATGATGAATGATGTTAGTGCAATAGCTACAAATATTTAGTATTAATGACATTGTAACTACAAAAATACATTTGGGCATTATAAATCCTAGATTCACCAAAGCATTTACTATTTTAAAAATATATAACTTTTTCTTTCTGTACATTTTGCTTTTTCGTTATCAGCTGTCTAGTTTTTGATTAACTACTAAATTGTAATGTATTTTTTTAATTGAAAAAATCTTTGTTATGCATTATTCTTTTTCTTTTTACAGCGCTAATAATCTGCCCAAAGTTATAATAGCAGCCATTTACACTGGCATGGGCATTATAAGCAACACTATAAGACTTCCTGATGTAATCATGAACTCCATCAGAGCTTTCGGGGACTTTGAACAAAATAACATGAATAACGCAGAAATTGATGCTTTTGATTATCAAGACCCTTCACTGGCTAAGGTAATAAATTGGCTTTTGTTGATAAAAGTCTAAACAGTCTTTAATAGTTCACTGCTGAACATAAATACATTACAGTCCGCTTTGTGTTGTTTTATTAAAATATAGCTTATTTGAAATGCAATATGTGTATCAAATTTTTAAACAACCGAAAGGATATGGTCCTTTGTAAGTTAAATGGTATTTGTATCGAAATCATCGAGGCCTTCAAACTAAAACAAGTTTAGTGGATAAATTATAACAATTCTTAACGTAAATGTGTTTAAAGTAAAAAAAATAATGTTTGTATACTATTCTAAAACCTCATTGCCATGTCATTAACACACGGCAAATCGACCCGAACCTAAAAGTTGCCAACAAATAAATCACATAAAATAATTCAAGTGTAAATAAATTACAAATGCAAACTTAACGTAATTTTTTGTTGCATTCAGGTCACTTTTTGCGATCACACTACCGATGAAGATCACTGGATGAACATAAATTTCGTAGACAGGGCTATCGCAGCTGAACTGCGTAACCAGTGGTGGCTCTTCCGTCGCAATTCAGCTTGAGTGGAGATAAACTCGGAGGACTCGTCCTTGTCGGGGACAACCTCCGAGATGGAACACAATGGACCTAAGCGCCTGTGGACTTATGAAGATCAAATGTCACCAATACAATCGCGTCCACCATATACTTATCTTGATGACTTTCCCGACATTGAAATTGTAAAACCTAAGAGCAGCTATACTACTACTTTTGAAGATACTACGGGTCAACCCTCTTTATTAGAAATACCTGTAGCACCCGATTCAAATTTTGATAGTGACAAAGATGACAAGAACGTTCCACTGTCACCGCAATTTGATTTTTATAATAATATAAATTTGCATAGTTGTAAGATTAAGGCAATCATGTCATCACCATTGTTATTACATTTTTTGGAACAGGATGAAGCTGGGCAACTGCACTTCATTAATTTTGAAAATCTAATCCCCGACTGGATGAATCAGACGATACCGTTCTTATGTAAAAATCGAGTAACATCGACAGAAACTTCTTCTTTGAAATTTGATGATCAGCCGTTTATCAACCCTTCTACGTTAAATAATGAACCAATTACTGTTCCTTACCTTTTATTGGACCAAGATATAGAGGCTGTGCCTGAATTTGGAAACAATTCAGATGTTGTGATAAATGATCAAAATCCAACCAATGAGGATCATAATGAACATATGGCACCACCTGAACCGTCCTATTGGCAGGATTTTACGGATGATGAGATACCTATCGAAGATCCAGAAGTTTGGGTAGTTGTTGACATCGAGGAAGATGATACAGGAATACCAGTTGAAGAAGAAAATCAACAAGAGAATGAAGCAAATGAAAATGATGCAGAAGAGCCTGGCTATGATGAGGCTGAAGAAAATGACAACGATGACGACACAATGGAAGATGATAATGAAGAGGACGAAGTCGTAGACAGTGAATATGTGGACGAGCCAGTTCCTAACAATGATATTCAGGACGATGACGTTGAATATGATGAGTCTGTTTCTCAAAACGACGAAACTAACACGGTTAACGATCCACAAGTTTGGAAGAAGCAATTTCTAGAGCTTTTAGCTCAAGTTTTGTATGACGATGATGATGAATTGATTAATCAGTCTAACGAGGTTGAAATTGAAACCCAGGAACCAGAGGAAATTTACCCTCGAGTTATTGTTGAACATCTGCCACAATTGCCTCCTTCTCCTGGGGTACCTATTCCAACGAATCTCTGGACACCAGAATTCTTTTAAGTATAATAACTTTAGCAGTTAAGACGATATCTAACTTAATCTTTTTTAACTTAACGAACCCCGTGTATAGCAATGCATACTGTGTTGTGCATAATGTGTAGTAACGTTTACACTGTTTATTAAAATTTTAGACAATGAGACTGTTGGACTGACTGGTAAACAGGGTAACTGCAGTGAAAGGCTAGAGTTCCGTAAATTAAATTGCAACCGTATTCTAAAAAGACTAGTTACTCTGAAATATGTCACTGCAATGTCTCTGTAGTTTGTGTAATATTAAACAATTTCTACACGAATCAGTCTATGAAATTTTAATTTATTTATTTTGGACGCTTTTACTTTGACACTTTTTTGCGACAATGAACATTAGATGTTTAACGTTAATGATATAATTAATGCTAATTAGTATTATCAATTTATTAAAATATTGGAATAATCTCTAAGAGACTGGACATTTACGGAACGACGGACCACGGACAATTTGGAGAAGGTTTAAAATGTTGTGTTTGGCTTCTACATTGGGGGTGTGGAAAACTTTTTATATACACAACATTTATAGTCTGTCTATTTAGAACTATGTCGATAGGCAGACTATTAACTATTAATGGATTTTAGATGTAAGAATTTGTCCTATTCTTGATGTATTTCTTGTATTTCGGCTCTTTACGAGCGATTACTAATAATAATAAATTAGACTTTAGTGTGTCATTATGGTGTTTTCTTTTAAATCCTCCTTATGGAAACTAATAAAACAAAACTTGTAAATTAGAGGATACTAAACTGAGAGAGTTTAAGAGTATGGCAATAGAAAATGTTATATGTACTGATGCTATTTGTAGGTAAAGGAGGTAAAATAAGAGTTTACACGTTCTTGGTAATATGTGGTACTATTGGTCCGATTTAGAAAATTATTTTACTGCTTGAATAGTATCCGTGAGTTCTATATATTTCTGTTACATAAATAAATATTTTTAATAATTAATCACAATAAATGTGATTCTAAAGACAGCAGACATACTTTAATATGGCAAGCGTTGCCTGAAATAACAAGATAAAATGATAAAATTCATAACTTTTACTTTACAAAGAATTCGCGATATCATACGTCTAAGTTTAATATTTCAGCCAAACAGATTGTGTTTATGTTAAATGTAATATAACATAAATTTTACAAGTTAAAACTTACAAGTTTACTTTTTAGGGCAATAATTCGATGCAAATTTCACCAGTATAAAAATTCATGTAATTTTCTTTCAATGTTTGATGACAGAAGGCAATGGTATGAAATTTGTAACTCAGCAACTCATGAAGTATATGAAGTTAAAATAAATTATATTGAAAAAACTAAAAAAAACGTCTTGATAACAAGCCGAACTAACGAACGAAAAAACTAGAAAGTAATTTTAAGTTCAAAAGGAAAAATCATTCTATCGTGAGAATACGTGGGGGTGTTAAAGGTCAAAAGTAGATATTAAATAATGATTAAACCTACCACATCTACATGCAGTAGACTTGGTAGATCCAACTGTGTTCGATCGTTAAGGTTTATTTAATTTGTTATGTATATTGTATATTATGTGATTCTCTCAACACTGTGACTTGGCACATGCGTAACAAGGCATTTTTTTATGTACTGCAATGAAAGTAGTACCAATCGTTGATAATTTGGACCTCTTTTATTGTGATGCACAACGCACCATTTCATTACGTCTTGAAGAATAAAGGCCCAACATCATTGACTAAACTTAACGTAATAAATTTAAAAAAGAAATATTAGAGTATGATATGTCTTTTTATTCAGAAAAAACACAAGAAGCATAACACGAAATATATTCTGTTTCTTCAATCAGATAGCATATCAGCATAATTTTAATTACCCCCTACAGGAAAGAGTGAACACTTTCTCGGTATAATTCTGGTAAAAGTTAAAATTTTAAAGTATTTATCATTTATAATATATTAATATAAATAATTTACCGGAATACATTGCTATGTTTCAGAGTCCAAGTTATAACACTTACTATACCGATATTTCATAGTTAGATAGTTAGATAGTTTTTGACTCGGTGTTCTTTTGTGCTTTCGCTGGGTCTACAATACATCTATTTGAAAAACTTAGATTCTCATTTTTTTATAACATTCAATAAAAATAATTATAGTAAAGTGTTTTATTTTCGATATGACGTAGAAATAGCAACTTTCTTGGATGTCATATTGTAGTCTGATCGGTCGTGCTTGACGCTTGACTATGACGGTTATTTTCTTTGTGCGATTAGTGATTTATCTTGATTTAAAAAATAAGAAACATCAACATTTAAATCTTCAAATTTAGTGCTCTTCATAGTTAAGATTCGAGTAGGGGTGTGACTTACTGGCTTTTGATAACTAACTACACAATATATTATCAAAGTCACTTAGGACCTGATTGTTTAAAAGGATGCATGCTTATTTTCACAAACTATACATATTTTTTATATATATTTATGTATACTATATATATTTTTTATTAAATTTATTTTAGGGGAATTTTTAGTAACTGAGGCAATTTTAGGGGGTTTTGACTTAGGTTTAGGGATAAATATTTTTGAGAGTTGGTAACACTGAAATCACTTTAAGATACTGTCAGATAGGCATCCCTATTTGTAAATTTAATGTTCGTTTGTTCATACATAAAATACGACTACTACACAACAAGGATTTTTGACGCCTTTAAATTACGATCTTTGGCTACTTTTATACCAACACAATGGTTTATATTAAAGGAGGTAAGTTGATGATCATGTAGTTTACTTTATACTAAATAGTATTTTATTTTGATTTACTTTTTCAAGGATATTGGTTATATAGGCCACGTCAGTGTATTATGATGAAATAATATTGAATAATTCATTCATCGAAAGCAACCACTCTTGTGATTTAGGGTTGCAGACTAGAATGTTCTAATTGAATAAGTAGCTTCTGAATTTATTGTGTCAATAATACAAAAACTTTTTCCAATTCGAATATTGTAATATCAACATTTTCATTGTAGTTTTTCTAAAACACAATCAGTGCATGGGAAAATGCTTGGAATTACGTTGATTAGATATATACATGTATATGTACATGTAGGCAAGATCATTGCACAGGAGAGACCTATGGCCAGTAGTGATGAGATGTGTATTTCATGCAATAGATAAATTATGTGGTACCGAAACATCAGTGAGAATATTTAAACTTTTTAAATAAATATAAATAATTGCAAACAAAATAGAATGTATCATATATTTAATCATTCTTGAGTCTAACAAATTAAGAAAAGCCTCTATAAAATTTGTTTTAACATTGGCAAAGATACTGTGCAACTTTATCAAAACCTTAAGCCTTTTTAAGTTAGTTAACAGTTTCAGCTTGTTACTCCTTTGCATCACATATCATCATAAAAAGCATAAATTGTTTAATAAGCATATTCAAGTAATTAATTAACTACCTGTCTAAACCCTATCATATACTTTCAGGAAGTCTAACAACAGACCTGCCTTACCATTTTGACTTGTGTAACTAAGTCACTCTTAAGTGGTACTGGGATTAAAAATATCAGTTAAAATTGTTAATCTCAATCCTCTATGACTACAGCATAAGATTCTGTTAAATGGACTGACTAAAAAGTGTATTCTATGAGATTAAAAAAAATACTAATCACACTAGTCAACTTACACAGAAAATTTAAGAGTAACACAAATTTCTCATTCTTTAATGTTGTTAAAAAAAAGTTATAAGCAATAGATTACTAATTAAAACAGTTAATACAGACCTTGTTGTAAAACAATTTTCTAATGGCACCACCTGGTGCTGCTGAACAAACACACATTTCAGAACACAATAATATAGTGATATGACTCACTATTTATGTATATAATCTTACATATTTATTGTTTTAGATGGTACGGTGGTGCAGAGCACACCGTTCAGTGTGTTTGGATGGTTTTGGGGCATTGTCAACTTCTGCTATCTATTGTAAGTGATTTGTCCGTTCAGTATATCTTTAGGTTCTGTAAGATTTAAAATGGTCATAGATATGGTACTTTACTACAACATTATTTGTGCTTTGAGATACTGATAGAATAGAGCATTGACTAGTATCCAAGGGTTGAGCATTGTTTTTTTAAATTTGTTGAATAACTGATAGAGGCAGACATATCTACAAAAAATTATTATGAGTATCCATCATTGACAAACATCGTAGTAAGTGTGGGACTGGGCGCGCGGAAGCCGTGGGCGTAGACCGACGGCAGTGGGACAATGTCAAGAGTGCTCAGTTCACTGGGAGTTGAAAACTTTATCATAGTTTAGCAAGAATACTCAAATATTCCCATTGCTGTTTTGTTTATTGTGTTTTAGATTCTCTATCATTCCTCATATTGTTACATTTTTAAGGGTTAATACTTAACTGTATGAGATTCCACATTAACAATTCAGTAAAGTTTTGGTAGCTATATATTAAAATAATCTCAAAATCAATTAAGTTGTTTTTAAAATAATTTTCTTTAAATTTAAATGTTATTGTATGTGAAGCTTTCGAGTGTTTAAGTGAGTGCAATGAAGTTGATAAAATTGAGTTAGCATTTTTATCTAAATTAATAAAGGGCTGAATTACTTGAAAGATCCATTTAGTCTGTACTAATGCTGTGCAGATGGTCTATAATGCAATTAGAATAAAGAAATTACCTTTTTGTAATCAGATATGATAAATATATTATTATTATATAAGTGTCTTAAACAAACTCTTATATTTTAAAAATGCATAATTATGATCATAGATAAAAATTCTCACAATCACAATATCTCAAAACTCACAATTCTAATACTAACTAAAGTTGTAATAATTTTAGATTTAATTACAACCATGTTTACAGCATCATTACAGGAGTCACATATTATGTTTCAGGTTCCAAACTTTGATCAATCCAAATTACAACAAGCATGGTGATAAATACGTCAGAGATTTCAGACCACCAGGTGGCGGGTATGTATTTTAACTCAATTGTATTCGTGAATGATGTGTTTGTACCCACCATGAATTTTAAATATTTCACTACTGAATATAGGCCTTTTTGATAACAAATTTGGCCCTACCATACCATACAGGGCAGATGGATTGGAATAGCTCATATATATCCATGTATTTTAACTACATATGTGTATTTAAAAAAGCAAAACATGACATAACTGTTTTTGGTTTGATATAGAGTGGGCATCTTAAATATATGTAAGTGAGTTTCCTCTTAATGTGTTTTTCTGTTTCTACTTTCAGTCCACCAAAACCTCCAACAAGGAAGTTCGGCGGCTTTGGACCATCAGGATCTGGACCCTCTCCACCACCAATGGGTGGATGCGGTTGCGGAGGATAACATGATTAATTATCAACGAAGTAACGTTAAGTGCGTCATTTACAATAACAAGGTCGTTGGCACATTGTCTATATTCACTGTGAAATGTTAGACATTTTACAATGAGAATAGTTTGTGTCACTTATTGGTTCTATTTTTGGTGTGATATGATAATATATTTAGATTGATACAAGTATCTATAATTAACATAATATTCTTAAAACCCTGGTATTAGTTACTTTTCTTTTTTTTAATAGCGTAGATAAAAACTACATATAACTACTTTTATTAAATTGCTTGATTTAATAATTTTTCTTTAGATTATCATATATTATTTAAAAATCTTATCTTATAGCCAATGTTTAATCATTAAGCTGGACCCTAGTACATTAATATAAAGTTTATATTTTTGTATGTTCTAAAATTTCTTCCATTGACTTTAAAATATTTGTCTTAGAAAAGTAACAGATCTGAGTATTGTAGAGTTCAAATATGTTTAATTAAATTTAATATGGCGTAAATTATAAAACTAAGCTAGTGATAACTCTCATGTTAAAATATTATAAGGAAGTTATTTTGCCGACAGTTAGATAAAGGTATTCTATATCTACCTGTGGCATATGGATGTTATATTCTATTGATAACTGACAAAAATTGATTTAATAATAAAAGTATAATATTCAAGTGTTTCTTTTTATTATATATTAAATAAGTATCAATTTTAAAAATATAATTTTTATTTTTTTGTTTTTTTTTTTTTATATTTATTTATTGATTTGTACTTTACTTTCTATTACTCTGTTGGTAAAGTAAAACAATATACAATATTATGAAGCTATACTATCATTAGGAAAATGTTAAAAAAAATATATTAACAATTACACAAACATAACAATGAAGAATTTAATTTGGAAATGATAACATATTTTTAAAAACTTTAGGCTTCCTGGTTGCCTACCAAGACATTAGGGCCTCAAGTCCACTTCAACTACAAGTGGTGCACCTGTTGCTCAGAGGACGAGGCTCTGGCAAATTAAACATTCCTATTAGCGGCAATAGGCTCACCACCACTTAGGATCAAAACATTGGCGAAAGTGGGCCTTTAGTATGCTCCCGACTACTCCTACGGGGAAACAGGCGTGATTTTATGTATGTTTAAAAGTAGTTTCAGAGATATTATCTTACCTTCCCTACACTATAAAACTTTATCAATTTCTTTTTTCATATGTATTTTGTAAAGTTTACGGCCCATAACAAAAATAACGTTTAAATAATTAATTATACAGGCGTTTGTATTTTTTATATTCGTGTTTTATTCTTATTTCAAGTTTCTTACATTGTATGAAAAGAATGTCTTATGTTTTCAGAATAGTCACTATTTTGAATTCTGTTCAGTAGGTCATCCTGAGATTTTTGTAACTCTATTTTGAGCTCGTGCTTCTAATTCACCGTAGCTGGTGCCTTATTATGCCAGTTTATTACTCCACAAAGTTTATTACAATTTTATTGGTAATTCCTAGCGTAGAAGTAGTAACACTAAACGTGTTTTTAACAAAAAAATAATAAGAATATAACAATAACTTATTAAATTTAAATCAAGAACAAATAAAAATCAGTACTCAAATTAATTGAAGAGAAATAATAAAAATAAAAAAAAACTTTAAATTTCAATAAAAAACGAACACAAGTAATATAATGTACTATTTAAAGTCTTAAACTATGCTCGAGTTAAATAATTTATATCTTAAATTTTATTAGTTACCAATAATCTAAAATTAACGCAAATATTTGTTACATTACACATTTCTGAAAACTGTCCTGCAGATCGAGGGAACGTTCAACGTTGTTTATGGCGTTTTAACCGGATATCGATGACGATGGAATTCTGACCTTTCATGGTTGTTGGGAGTAGTGTTGTATTAGGCGACTGTATTCAGCTAAAAGCTGTCCTTGTGCCGCTCCCATGTTTCTGGGATCCAATTGTGAAAGCACCAATGAAATTGATTTCGCCTTTGGTTTCAACCTACATTATAAAGGCAACTAATTGTCATTAGATGTCACCGTCATAAACAATTTCAGTTATATTTTCTACTTTATAGTAAGTAGAGACAGAACACAACCGACATAATCGATTTTGTTTAAAGTTGGAAATTTGTTCCGATGTTGTAAGTCTTTCTAGAGCAATTTTTGAGTTGGGTTTAGGCTTTCATAGAATTTAAAAGGAGTTTTAAAAAATACACTCGTACTGACAATTTTTGGTTTTGAAGTCTTAAAAAGAAAATTATTTGATATTATATATGATTCGTGATATCATGAACCAAAAATGTGTGTAGTGTGTAATACTTAAACGGTATGTGTGGATGATTACCATATTTTGGTTCTTTGATATCTCGTAAGATAATCATTTTTAAGGATATATTATGAAAGGAAATTCGATCTACATTAAATGCAAAACATATCCATGTAGTGTATTTAATTGGACAAGAAATATAAAAGATAACAATGGTTACTGTAGATTATCTTTAGGAGATATACATGTATATGCCCCCAGCAATAATCCGGTAATCGAAAAACCCAAATTTTGCAAGAGAAAAGATATACTGATTTTATCAAATATCTTCTCAGCGAGTGAGTCAGTCTCAGCAGTTATTATCGTAATTTCCAATAGCGTTAGAAAAGGTATTGTTAAATAGATTATTATTTCAATTTAATCCCTCTTTAGAAATATTTCCGTTCCCGGTTTCAGAACAGGACAAGGATGGATAGAAAGAATGATAACTCGGAGGAGTAGCTTCACATGTGCACAAACTCAAAAGGCGTGTTTGAAAAGTTCTGCTTATTGGTAATTGGTCGGTGCTATGCACGTTGCAACTGCACATTGTCCAAGTATACAGCTGCATCTTAAGTATTCATACTCCTTTGTCTTCATCGTCTACCCGAGGACGAGTTAAGTGTTATTTATATCAAGCTCAGAATCAGCCTTTCAAATTATATTTAAAAAATAATTTATTTGCTTGTGAATCCACTACGTTTACCTCCGTGAAGTCGCCCCAGCGGATTACATTTCCGTCATTATCATAACACCAATGCTCGTCTTCTACGAGTGGCTTTAAATCGTAAACTTTGGACTGCTCTTATTCTTTGAAATGACATTTTTCACCAGTAACTTTTGAATTTGAAATAATACTATAAACTTAGGCAAGGATATATAAGATTTTATTTTTTTACTATTTTGCATGCATGCATGGAATTTTTTTGACTATGTCTATGAAATACCAAAGGTTTTGGCAGCATATAAATATAATAAATATAAAAAATTTTGTTCTGTCCACAGCATTCATCTAAAAATAATGAAAACTTTGTTATCAAAGAGATAACAAAGTTTATCTCTTGTTCCCTTTCTGAAAAAAGTAACAAAGAAATCTCTATTTCTAAACTACTTCTGTTAGCGATTTGATAATATTTTTCGGATGACATCAAAAACCGCCAAATTGTAGTGTAAATATATTTTTTTTTGTAATGAAATATGCCTACTTCAGATTGAGGCACACTCAACACTTGCAAATCAAATGTTGCTACTTTATCAGGTGTCTCTATTTCTCGTTTTTTAATAATTTGACTTTATACAGAGAAAACCTCTGTAGATGGAATCTTTGGCTTTCCTCTAGGGTGACGTCTGAAAGTTTATAAATAGAGCATGAAAAGTACTGGTCCTTTTTGGTTTTAAAAAATGAATGATTGTATAGGAAGTTAAAAACTATTTCTATATTGCCGTTTTGTTGCCATAATAACATCAGTATATTTTTTTTGTGTAAATCACTACTGAGTCACCACTCAGTTTCGAATCAACAACATGTACGTATACACAATGTCCAGATTATCGCTTTTTCAAGCGAATAGAATGAGGAGTTCATATTCTGGTTTTGTTTATGGTTTTTCACTCATTTATTGTCTTCTGTGTAAGAATTGAGTGCAGAATAACATTCTCTGTCGTGACCAAAATATCTCCCTTTTTGAGAATCCCCTCTGTGAGAAAGCAAAATTATGAATATGGGCATATCTAGTAGGGACATTACACACCTTGTGTTCAATGTATCCGGTCTCATTTGGGGTAGTTTTGATATTCTTTTCGTGAAATGGTTTGTGGGAAGAAATTGACGTTAGTCAGTAGAGCTATGTGTAGTTAACAACTACTCTTCTACATAGGTAAAAAGAATTGTAAAAATGTTAAATAGCCTTATGGTACAAACTCCTTAATAATTCTAAATGAGTGAATGGTCTTGTGGTTAACACAATGATTTCTGATATTACAGAAGAGATATTTCCTAATAGATTCCTGAAGTTAAAAGTGATCAGAGTTTCTTAGTAAAGAAACCCATCCGTGATATCTATAGAGAATCCCTGCACTGGTAGGAATGTGAAAGGACCGTAAGGAAATTATTATTACCTCATTATTATTCGCTCCAAAGTGGCATTGTCTTTAAATCTTTTAGAGAGAGGAAAAGAGGAGCAATAATGACCAATCAGGAGATCAAAAGCTATGAGCAGCAACCCAACCGAAAAAAGTCCTAGAGAAGTGATTATCATATCAGATGGAATTATGTAAACAGAAAGGAATTAGATGAGATGTCAAAAAGAGCTGGCACATTCCTAACATACAGAGATTCTTACTTATAAAAGGAATTGTTTTTTGCTCGAAGTTGGCGAAAATGTCATTATGACAAAAAATCGGTGCGTTCAAAAATTTATTTCGTTATTAAATTTAAAAAGAGATAAAACAACACTATTACACAAACAACTATAATATTTATCTCTTTTTAAATTAAATAACGAAATGTTGATTTAAAACATTACAACATTTGTGAGATGTGTGAGGTTATATTTATATTTTATATTTATAGTTGTTCTGGTATTCAGGGTGAGGCCTTCAAAAAAGAAAACAACAAAAGTCAGTCGAGCCTAGTTCTTGAGTTATAAATGGGGTAATCAAGTCGTTACCCCATTTGTAACGTTTTGTTTATATGTTGTATATTGTATTATATATTGTATACATAGTACCCGTACCTTATGCACTTAACTTATTTTGTGCTTCTTTATATTTGTTATTCTAATTTTATTTTGTAATTTTCTAAATTAATACTTTATCTAAACAAGAGACATTAAACATATAATTAAATAGATATGGATGACACAAAGTTTACAATGTCACTTAACATAGATTCTCATTTGGTCATTATTTAATTGATTAGGGTATCATATTGAAGTAATGAAACTACATTGAAAGCTTGCAACCACGCTCTTGCCATCCAAAGAGTCATTGACCTTTGTTTTATTTTTGAACTTTTTAATTATTCTAAGTTTAAAATGCTTCAAATGTCAGTATTTGGCCATCGGAAATATTCTGTCAAATGCTAAAATTCTTTTTGAAATAGCGTAGATATATTTAAAATTTATCGGCAATATCAAAAGAAATGGTTCATTCATTCATTTTATTTAACCGTATTTATCATACGTGAACTTTTCTATTGGTATATATAATAGATTTCGAATTTGCAGTATTTTGTAATATTTAGAATTTGTTTGGAGTGTTAAAAAGAGAAGGTGTCATTATGGGTGATAAAAAAGATGCGGCCATAGGCGCTGCTGCACCTAAAGGAAAGACAGCGATGTCTTTTTTTAAAGATTTCTTGGCTGGAGGTATTTCAGCAGCCGTGTCTAAGACTGCTGTGGCTCCAATAGAACGTGTTAAACTGATTTTGCAGGTGCAACATATAAACAAACAAATCCCAGCGGATAAACGATATAAAGGTAATTTAATTAACTAAACAAAACAATCATATCAGCTAAAATTCTGTTGGTTCAGTAATCATTAAATAAGAAGGTACAAATAACTTGTTTTGACTTTTATTAGGCATTATCGACGCCTTTATCCGGATACCTAAAGAACAGGGGTTCACTTCATTGTGGCGTGGGAATTTAGCTAACGTGATCCGGTACTTTCCTACACAAGCCTTGAACTTTGCTTTTAAAGATGTGTATAAAGACATATTCTTGAAGGGAGTAAATAAAAACACTCAGTTTTGGAGATATTTTGCGGGCAATTTGGCTTCCGGTGGAGCTGCTGGTGCTACATCTATGTGTTTTGTATACCCGTTGGATTACGGACGAACAAGGTAACATTTATAAAATTGTATAAAATAAGGAGATGAAACAGGAGATATAACAGAAGTTGTTTCTTGTGTAAAATGATATTTTAAGTTTGAGGTGGCGTATTTTTTTCAAATTTGTCATTTCTTTCGTTCGTATTTTTTCCACATTGCCTGTTTGAATTCTTATAGTAAATGCATAATGACTGAGTATCACGTTTAACAGGTTGGCTGTCGATGTGGGCAAAAGCGCAAAGGAAAGGGAATACCAGGGACTAATTGATTGTGTATTGAAGACAATAAAGTCAGACGGGATCATTGGGGTGTACCGGGGTTTTGTAGTGTCAGTGCAGGGCATTATCATATACCGCGCCACGTACTTCGGCGTCTTCGACACCGCACGTGGCATGCTACCCGATCCCAATAACACACCTCTTATTATCACTTGGATGATTGCTCAGGTATAACTTTTTCATTTATCACGTTTAATTCTATTGTTTTAAAGTATAACTTCAACATTAATATTGCATTATACACCTTTGCTTCGGTTCGATATTCATACGACAACCCTTTTCGGTTATAAGTGTTCAAAATGTTTAGATTCTTATGTTTGTGTCGAAATAAATAAAGTGTGATACAAAGACTACTGTTTCTAGAAATACTTCGATCAGAATTCAATTTCTTTTATTTTTACATTAATTTGTTGTTTTGTTCGAAGATACACTCTATTACATTATTTACCTATTCTTACATCCTTAACCCTTAATTGGCAGAGCTCCGAAGTGTTTAATGTTAAGAAAAAGATGTGTTCATGTTTTTGTGTGTAAAAAGCAATAAAATAATGATGGAATGTTTTCATAATTAGGCCCTCTGGTCATATTTATCACCCATTACCTTCAGCCGAAAAATAACATAATATAATATAATCTGGACTCTTCGAGTGGACAATGTTCCGGATGGTCATCGCCTTCATTGTCACATCTGATGTAATAGAATTGCTTACTTAAGATCTAAAGATAAATAAATAACCTCACTCATCTCACACACGGCTGTCAGATTGGGAATCAGATAGAGCCTGTGTTGTGATAACTAGACTCGTTATAAACATACTTAAATATTTCTAAATACATACATATTATAGTCAATTTATACCGATTACATTATTATTAAATTACAAATCTAGGAAGGTGATGAAGTTGAAGCTAAACTTAGATAATTTTAATCTGCTAATTGATTATCTATATTAGTGTCTTATTTGTAATTAGTGTCATAAGGTGCATGCAGTGTGCCTACACTAGCACAAAATTTTACGGAACATCTTCGAAAGTTACCTGTTGACAGGAAAAATATCAATGTAAGCAAAATGAGAGGCATAACCAAAAAAAAAATGTTAAGGTTAAAATCGATTTTTTTTGCACTTTCTTAAAGTATAATATTTAAAAAAAATTGTGTGAAAATTTGACGTACATCCGATAAATTCTTTTTGAGTTATTCAACAATTAACAAAGGGCGCTCGAGGACAACGGGGCGTTCGAGAGCAGGTAGCTAGCAGCAACTTGTTTACTTAGCTTTAATTTGTTTTTTTTATACACTCTGATACGCCCACTTCTCGCCCAGATATCGGTTTTCAAATGGAAAAAGATCCTTTTGTCTTTGATTATCGATATCTCAGCAACCAATGATTGCACAGAAATTTAAAGGTAGGTTTCAAGAACATGAATAAATGTTGCTTAACAACTGGCCATTGTTTTTTCGAAAAAAAATTTTTTCTTTTTGTCACATGAATTTGAAAATGCAACAAAAAAAGTACTTTTGGTGGTTTTTTGGAAAATCAAGCGCTGGATCGAAAATATTGAGAAAACCACTAATGTTAAGTGTGCCTTTTACAGTTCAATATGTCCACAAAAACCCCACAAAAAACCAAATTAATCTAGCTAGCTGTGTTTTTGTTTCACTCGATTGAATTTTTGAAAAAATGAAAGGATCACGTTTCTTGCTCTGAATGCTCATAATTTTTAAAATGAAAAAGAAAAGAGTTAGATAAGTTAGCGAAGGTATTGAAACATATAGGAACATGCATCAATCAAGAAAAATATTTTTTAGCTACCATTCCAGAGACAGACAATCTGCCTGTCGCTTAAATTTTGCTTTGTAAATTGGCAGTTAAATTGTTACCACAGACATGAAATATTTTAAATCATTAGAAATATATATTCACTATGATATTATAATTATAAAAAATGGTTTTATATTTAAATATATGTAAATGTGTGTTATAAATATATGTATTATAAATATATAAATATTTGTAATATATTTCTCACAGTAAATAAAGTCGAACTAGTACATTTATGGTTTTTAAAATTTTATAATTATTCATTTGCAGACGGTGACGACTATTGCCGGAATCGTATCCTATCCACTGGATACAGTTCGGCGACGAATGATGATGCAGTCAGGCAAACCTCTACATGAACGTCCCTATAAGAGTACTGCTCACTGTTGGTCGACCATTTTAGCTAAAGAAGGTCCAACAGCTTTCTTTAAGGGTGCCTTTTCCAATGTTCTCAGAGGTGCGGGCGCAGCTTTTGTACTAGTGCTGTACGACGAAATTAAGAAAATTCTATAATGAATCCGTTATTTCCAAAGGAAAAAGGGTTACATATTATATTTCTTAACTGTGAGCTTTCCGTTATAGGTTTCTGATTTACATTTTACTTGCATCGTCTTGGATATTCTTGTATGCTCTAAGATGTTACTTACCTATATCGAATGTGTTAGATAAATTCGATGTTCTGGTATATACATTATTGTATGTAATTTATCTTAGGGCAGTAAGTATAACTGCTTTTTTTCCGTTACTGTATAAAGGTGAACAGTTTTTGATGTACAAATATATTTTATAATTGAGTTTCTTTTATTTTCTTACTTCTATTTAGATTTAATATACAGACGATATGCTAGGGAGAAGGACTTTCTATTTCTGGACCATGGTCTGATCACAATATATTGCTTACATCTAATTCGTTTCTAAACCGCCCACCATGCAACTATCACAAGTGACATGAAACATGTGAAATTACATAGAGTACTTTGAGATTTGTTATTATAGATATATTAAAATATTCAAAAATAATTTAGTTTTAAGCAACACATAAAAAAAATCACTTGGCGACCGGCAACATACGTATACTTTAGAGGTAGATTGCTTTATTGAGTTTTGAGTACGCAGTGTAACGATCCGAGTGATTGCAACAGGATCTGAATGTTTTTGAACGATTTGCCTAACATCCGCTTACCAGATAGTAAATCGTCCTCTTTCACGGGTTGGTTCCGGAATTCGAAAAGCCTATTTATGCCGCTGTAAAAATTTATTTCGGTAATCTTGCTACCACCTTCTCCAGAAAACCTGTATTATTCGCTGGTGAAGTTGTAATTTCGGTATGATAGAATTTTCATAGTTTGTATCTGAAACAATTACAAGTGCCTCTCCGACCAGAAAATGACCCAGGCTTAAAGATCGTAAATTTATCGTAGTTTTTCACACAGGACAACGTTCTTGAATTGAGACATGCCAATTTCTTCTAACACGGCAACCATCTCTTCAAAAGTCAACTCGAGTTTCCGATAACTCTATTAAGGTGGAATTAAATTAACTTTATCCCTGCCTCAAACTTCTATGAAATCAGGTATATGAGGAGGAATAAAGCACCACGGAGTGCCGTTGTTTGAGAGATATTTCGATAATCCTGGATTAGGGTTAGATCTCTCCTCATTACATAAATAATCTCTCGTGCTGCGCCTACAAAATTAGTACCGTTGTCGCTAAACGTAGAGTAGCCACTCGACCTCGCCATAATGTACCTCATAATGCCTTCTCAAGTTCTTGTTTAACTAGGTTCCTATCACAATGTCTAGCTGACCTTTTTCTGCCAAGATTTAAAAACCGTCGTCAATACGCTATCACTCGAACCAACCTACACAAAGACGAAAATCGATTCCAGAACCCGTGATCAATTGTGACTGCGCACCTTAACTTGCTCCAAAGTAGTGGATGTATTCTACTTAAGAATTCGGGAGCCACCATTACCACCAAATAGTTACAAAAACTATACACAAATTACAAACAAATTAAAGTTCAGCAGGTAAAACAAAAGATTTTGTTTGAATGACACATGATACCATTGATGTGAGTCCAAGATGGTTATAATATGGAAAGCACTATTAGTGATAAGTGTTTCAGCGACTCGGATGGCTACTAAGCCATCCAAGAACACTTCACTATCTGTTCACTTGTGATTAGTAACCTTTAGTATATCCATAACCTTATTCAACTCAGTAATGTGTCTAGTTAAAAGCACTGCACCACCAAGCTCCAATCTTAAAATAGATACCTGCTCGATAAGAGCTAACTTGATTTTTGAGGTTACCAAAGTAACATGAATGTTACCCCCATTGTGTATCACCCGTATGGAAATAGACGTTACATATGTTATAGATCGGGATAGTAAGCGCTCCTTGCAGGTTGATTTGGATATGTTATCTTTGTGACATCTGAACATGTGCCATCGTGGTATCTTTATGTTAATCAAGGAATCCAAAGTCGCACGGTAAGTAACCGTTCATATAACAAATTACTTGGAACTTCTTAATCCCAGACTAAACCTAATAACCATAATCTTTTAATGAACACTAACAAGCCTAAAGGGTCAAGCAATGTAACTTTCTTTTTTGTTACAGGTTAAGTTAATGGGTGGAGTTATCTCTAGAATTCCAGGTAAGTCTCAATTTTTTTATAATATTATAATTAATTTCTAAATTTAAATGTTCATCCTTATTCCTTTCCCTATCTTTGATTCCTTCCACTAACTTAACACTATTGCTTACCAAATATAAAGTCATCTATATAGAAATTCTCTGTGTGGTGGCGGATTAAGAACCAGTCCTATTATTCCCAAGGGTGTTGTAAAAGACGACTAAGGGAACAAAATATGCAAGATAACATCACTGCAAAGAAAAGGAAAACTTAAAACAAACTCTAAACCAACTTGTCTGGCCATCGTAGTATAATAAACCAAAACCTCCGTATTAAAGGCTGTGGATGATTGATGATATAAAAATCGTGTGTGGTTCACCTGACACTCGTCGCAAACCACCTGTTGCAGAGTGTGTGCTGCTAAGTGTGATCCTGAAGCAGTACTGAAGGTTACTGTCATCAACTTTTACTCCTCGTCTCTTTTTCAGAACCGTCCCTCCAATATTTTTCAATATCAGCGGCTGATGTCTTGAATGTCTTCACTAACACATATTAATATGATTGGCCTACAACATTGGCCATACTATTAAATGGTAATATAATGACATTCCATTGGTACCTTTACAGGAAGCATGAAATACGACAAGCACATTGGTCGTAATCTTATCTTCCCGGATGATAACATGATGAGGTAAATATATTGCTTTTATTATTAAAATCGTTTTTTGTTACATTTTACATATAATTTAAATCGAAGTATTCCTGTATAACCTTGGCATAATCATTTTTCTAGCCCTCAGAACTTTTTCAAACGATAATCCGCCTAAAGCGAAGAATGCATTGCTGTAATATAAAAATAAATATTAGATATGTTATCCACTTCGGAAATCCAGGACTGTACCTTGGGCCAACAGTGTCACATCCCAGTTCTTTTTGACATCTGCTAAGATAATTTGCCTGTACACTTCTGCATGTAACAAAGTGTATTTTTTGTTAGGCCAGTAGTACTTCGGGTCAACTAAGTCATCATCAGCTAATTCTGTCCAGTCTACTCTGGTTGCTTTCGTAACTGGAGGAAGGGTTATGATTGACTTCAAGACAAAGACAGTGATGTTTGTTTGCAGGTTCAAATCGTTCCGTGACCTCAAATATATAGTATGCAAGCAACAATAGATCTGTTCATTAATTAATGAAATTTCAAAAGAATAATATTTTATCTGTTTATCAGATGGATATAAGTCGATCATCACCGGCTCTTGTATTATAATAGTTGGGAGTCACAAGTACGGTACTTCCAATTGAGCAGACACAGAGCGTCTTAAAAACCTCAGTCAAACCTTTTAGATATTTTACAGGAGTGATTTATAACAAATGTGATGTCCTCGCTGTGGGAGAGCTCAATGTATTATATCACAGGGGGCTGTTATGTCTTAAAGTAGAAAAAGAGCGGATGATATCTGGTTCGTCTCTGCTTCAGTTTAACAGTAATGGGAACTGTCTTTGTTTTTCTCAGCAGTCGCATACTATGTGAAAATCTCGTAGTTGTTTATCACCTAAACGAAAATGAACTGACGATTTCTAGTACATGAGTATGGCATGAACTTGCCATCATTAGTTATATAGAGAATAAAATAAAATAAGTACCATGTTATAGATGTTATAGTTATAGATTCTATAAACTTGTGCAGTTCACAAACAATGAAGGTTCTCATTTTAACAAAAGTACAGTTTTTCAGTGTGATAATTATGTTCACAAAACAGTAACTGGTAAAAAGACGGACGGCGGCAGGTCAGTAACTTAACTTAGTCTTAAATAAATAGAGAAGAAAAACATGAAGCTGTAATAGATATTTTATTTAATATCACAAAGTAGAGCTACACCTCTCAGAGTCCAGTGTCTTGGGTTACTATCGGTTTCAAAATCTATTGACCCAACATACTTAGCGTCAGTTCTCTGTGGCTTTCTATAAATCGGGCACTCGTATAACCGTGGGTCCTTGCCCGCTGTGGTGTTGATGGCAAAAATATAAATAACGGGCATCTGTTCGTAGAGCACTTTTGGTTTTGATTCAATCAGTTTGCCTGATTTTCTGTCCAAGGAAGCTCCTGCAACAGAAAATAGATAAGGATACTTGCCGCATATACGGTATTAAAGCCAGCACGTGGTGCCTCCAGCCGGGACGACCAACGAGCCATCGTGGCTCGACGAGCGGCCTCTCGCCACTCGCGTATCTGTTCGGGCGGGGGCCGGATGCCGCTACCCACCCGGAAGTCTGCCGTTCGCCGATAAACTTCGGCGAGCACTTCCGCCTCCAAATCCCACGGGGGAGTTCCGGCTAAGGCGCACGCCGCCTCCGTTGATACAGTGCGGTAACCGCGTATGGCTCTAACCGCCAACATCCTCTGAGGACGCCAGAGGCGAGCCCTATTCTGGGCGGTCAGAGCCACCGCCCACACCGGTGCACCATACAGCGCCATTGACCGGACAACCTCCCTGTATAGCCGTCTTGTCGCGACGCTGGCTCCACCCAAATTGGGCAAAAGTCGCCCAAGGGCAGAAGCAGCGCCGACAAGCTTTGGAGAAAGCTGTCGGAAATGCTCGTCGAAGAGCCACCTGCCGTCAAAGATCAGGCCCAGATACTTCATCTGGGCCTGAACCGGTACGAGGACCGAATTGACCACGATGGAGGCGCCGGAGGGTGGACCACGACGGGGCCCATGGAACAAAAGGGCCTCCGTCTTGTCCAGGGCCACCCGTAAACCCAGCGCCTCAATACGCCCGACCACCAGAGAGACTCCCGTGGTGGCTAGGCGCGCCACCTCTTGAAAGTTCGCTCCCCGGGCCGTGAACAATGTGTCATCGGCGTAACAAATTACGCCAAGCCCGGGGGGGAGGTGACCTCGAAGGGCCCAGTCGTATCCCATATTCCACAGGAGTGGTCCGAGGACAGACCCCTGTGGAACACCGCACGACATGAACCGCCGCCTCAGAACACCGTCTCGGTCCTCGTACATGACGGTACACTCCTTAAGATAGTCTGCCACAAGCCGCCTCAGGTACTCTGGCACTCCATGGTAGCGGAGCGCTTCCCTGATGCAGCTAAATGGCAGACTATTAAATGCGTTGGTGATGTCCAACGACACCGCCAACAGCACGCCGCCGCAGCTCACCGCCTCTTCGGTAACGGCCCTCAGGCGTAATACAGCATCGACTGTCGAACGCCCCGCTCGAAAACCGAATTGGGCGTCCGACAGATTGGGGCCCACCTCGCAGAGGTGCCGGACGATGCGGGCAGAGAGTATCCTCTCAAACAGTTTACCCGCCTCGTCCAGCAACACAATGGGCCTATAGGCCGCTACCGACAGGCAGGACGACCCGGCTTCCTCAATAGGACCAGCTTCCCGCTTTTCCAACACTCAGGGAAGCGTCCGGACACCAAACTAGCATCCAGGACCTCCCTGAGGCGGTCCGACATGTGTTCAAGGGCTCGGGCCAGCACTCGGGCAGGTATCCCGTCCGGCCCTGGGGCGGTGTTCTTAGAGCGAATCCGTAGAACAACCGCCCCTATCTCCGATTCCCTGACGGGCGGAACATTGACACTTTACTTTACACTAATGTACGAGTAATTATGAATAAATTTATTAATTACCCTTACTGCGAGGCAAACACTACTTCACTGAGGAAAAGATCTTAATAATTTATGATATCAGTACCTTCGAGGAACAATCCGTAAACATAAACACCTTCAGCTGGTCCTTCGTGCACATCTTCTTTATTTAGTTTCGTAATGTGATTTTGTAATACTACGGAGTCCAAAGCCCAACCTTTATGGCTACGTGTCACCTCCTGCAGAATATTTAAAAACTTAATAAAATAATCAAAGATAGAAACATAACTCTTTAGTTTTACACCATATTTATTTTATTTATTTCAAAACTTCAGGCACCATATTTATTTTATTTATTTCAAAACATTTTATTTCATACATATGTATGTATATACATCGGTGGACTTATTGTTTAATACCTAGGCACTCACTACCAGATAATATTTGGGTGGTATAGAAATTTATGAGGACGGTACACTGAGACTGAAATTGTAGTCAGTTTTTATAAGTTTTGATCTATAAATATATAGAGCGGACATAAACTTACATACACAATTACACATACACAAAGCTGAATAATGGAAAAAAGATGGATATATATACACACTAATACATAAACTTTACAATCATACACTTTTTTTTAAAAAAAAAAACCACGCTCGCGTTATGTATATAATCCTGTGTCGCGGGGGACTTTACAAACATAGAAGAAACGGATACAAAGAAGACCCAGACTTAAATAACAATTTGTGGATCACACAAAGTGTTGTTCCATGTAGGATTTGAACCCACATCACTCAGTGAAAGGGAGATCGGAGTGGCGACCGCTGGCCAATCGTGTAGTCAAATCTTTGAATACTAAATTATAAAGAGATGTAATATTAATCATTGCCATTCTGCTATCTCGTTGAGAGGTAATTATTTACCTTAATTTTAAATGAGAAATAATTTGTTAACTGATTTGATTCCAGGGTAGTACTGTTTGTACAAAAAACGAAAAGTCCGCGAAGTCAATATTGTGGGAGAGACACAAGTGAAGCAAATTGTACAGATTTCAATTGTGATTCGAGGACAAGAAACAAGGGTAGGGATCAAGGTAAGTGAGTGAGAATGGGGAGTCGTGGAATGAAAAGCGAGAGGTCAGCGTTCGCTGTTTTGCAATGCTAGCGAATAGGTAACTGTTTTAATTGGGAACGTAAAGCAGATACGTCGTCATATTTGCAGCGATTGCTAGTATTATAATATATTTATGTCGATGTACAAAATCTGAGAGCTGCTTGTATACACAGGCCTCGAGCACTTTAGATAGGGAGGGGAGATTGAAAATGGATAGAAAATGTTCGGGACGTGCAGGATTTTTTTCTTTTCACAAAATGGGATAACGTAAGTCTTACGCCACAGATAGGGGTGTGTTCCTGAGTCAGGAGAGAAGTTATGTGAGTAACGACTGAGAGCGTATAGTTCAAGATGGTAATGATCATGCGCCGGTTAATGCCATCATACCCCAAAGTGTTAGAGCGAGTAGATAATAACCACTCCAATGTATATCATCCCCCGCCTAAAGCAGAATTATACACGCCTCTTAAATTGATTTCCAGTCCCTCACATCCAGTTTCTCCTGTAAGCCATGTTGTCCAAATATCATTTTACTTGGCCTGTGGCCATCTATCATGGGCATCGCCAAAATTATTTACTGGGGGGTGCATATATATTAGATCCACACGTACTATTTACAAAAAAAACAAAATATAGAATTGTATCTGTGAAGTCTATTTTTTTATGAAATTAGTTAAAAATATATATTTTCTATGTGTTTTCTTTACTGCCAGGGAGGTGCAAGTGCACTTCTTGCACCCATTCCAGGCACCCATGCCTTCTTATACTAAGTCTGGCGTAACACGTACTCCACGTAAGCATAAGCACCTCGTAAGCACGTATGTCATGGGCGAAGTCTTAAGTTACAACATTGAAACTTAATTTCAGTAAAAAGATTTACGTACTTGTCTCATAGCTGTGAGGAACCCTTGTGGATTAAAGAAACCGGTCATCCAAAAGGTTGTTGGTCGCCCATTTTGAAGCCATATTCTATACTGTTGTTCTCTTTCTAGTAACTCTGTGTACCAAAATCCTAGAGTCGCTGATTCCCAAGATACCTAAGTAATTATAAAAAATCTGCTATAAAAAGTTAAGCTACTTGTTTGCATGTTTCTTTCTAACTCTATGTTTAATTAATGTTATGTATGTATGTTTAACATTCTTTGCCACTATGACCTTACTAAACTGTTAAATCTGAAGGCGAACAGTGCTAGTTGTTTACCTGTGATCGATTTTAAAATCTAATCTTATACTAAACTCAGTAATTTCCAGTTACTCAGTCTTAATTTCAGCATAACAAGTATGGCAATCTGTCAGTCACTTACATTTAGAGAACATTTTAGATTCAGGTTTAATTTGTACTTACTCTTAACCACTTGGCAGGTATTCTCGCATCATACATAGCGTCGAGTGACTCTCTAAGACCTTGACTCATAACGATAGTTCCGTCTATTGCCAACTTCAAGTCGCATAACGTCGATTGGACCGTCTTTACCACTTTTTGTATTCTATCAATCTCTTGTCTGAAAAGAAATTACTAACGCTTAGCATTTCTATATTGCCATTGTAACTTTAAATATCCGTAACTGATATACCTTAGAAAGATGTTCATTGGAAGAAAAGCCCCCATCTTTTGTAACGCTTCTCTAACCTCAAAGGTAACGTATTGTTTTGGAAGTTTTTCTAACATATCCTCTGCTAACCGGTAGACGATACTTTCTCTTGTCTCTCCACCTTGACTGCCTCCTTCTTTTGGCTGAACATTTAAGATAGTATCTAATATATCTTTAGCACTATTTATTTGATACGTTATATCTGCATTACCATGTAACCCAAATACTTCTGGTGTATCTGTTAAAGGTAACTGGTTGATGTAGTCCACGTAGCCTTGAATATTTCTTGTTATGGGCACTTTGTACCCTTTGTAAAACTCAAATCCCGGTCTTAGAAGGACGTCACAAAACCAAACGTTAGTGAAAGTAGTTAACAACCGCTTATCAAAGTCGTCTGTTACTCGTCCACCATATTGGACCTCTCCAAGCATATAACATATTGTCGGCCATGATATACCTTTTTTAGGATCGATTTCATCTAAATGATTTTGTACAAACTGAACGCTAGCCGCGTAATCTGATTGATTGAACTCATAGGGAACATTCCAACCCAAGGGGCCAAATTTTCTTCTTTCTTGTACAATAGTATGTAGGAAGGCTACAGCATACAGTAGTGGTGGCCATTGCGCCAATGAAGAATAATCTAAGGTATCCTGTGTAATATTTTGGTAGGTTCTCTTCATACTAGCTCGAATACCTTGAGGAGGTTCATTAGTGAATTTTATAGCCATTTGTAGCAAACCGATTGGAAATTCAGTGTGCACTTCGGTTGTTAGCCATAGTCTGAAAGATTCTTGAATATGTTCCGTTTCGATTAGCGCATCCATGGCTTCAACACAAAATGGCAATGATAAATGAATATTCTGGAGTAAAACCCACCCACCTTCATTCATAGAATCTGATATCATTTTTCTTGCTACTATTTCCTGACCTTGTCCCATTGAAACGGCTTTCAGAACTGGAAAGGTAAATTTTGAAGTTAGCCACTGCAATGCATATTTATAACATACAATACCTATTTGCTTGCCCAATAATTTT
Organism: Hypercompe scribonia; assembly: GCA_949316085.1. Lineage (NCBI taxonomy): Eukaryota > Metazoa > Arthropoda > Insecta > Lepidoptera > Erebidae > Hypercompe > Hypercompe scribonia. The sequence goes on along the minus strand of OX438968.1, from coordinate 21,734,554 downwards.
TATTTCATGTTTTAAATTATTATAGTAATGCATGGTAGCTTACCTATTTCTTTAGCTTTAGCAAGTTGGTTTATTTGCGTAGAAGGATCCGATCCAATAGACAAAATGCAAATTAACGGAGTGCGAGGTTCAGATTCTTCCCAAGTTGCTTCTAAATTGAGTATACGACCCTCGCCATATTCAGGCCCCAGAGAATCTAAAATTTTGATGCCATTTTGACACAAAGTCATTTTATTTCATATAAATTGGTTAGCAAAAATATTTGTAGCATTTTAATCGTTACCACTTAATTAATTAACGCTAACTGAAAATAATATTTGAAAACCTTTCTTGTAAATTTATACCTGTAGTTATGAAAAAAGCCAGAAATGAGGTTGTACTTGATTTGACAAAATTAAAGTCATCTCAAAAAATAATTACTTGGAATCTTTGTAACTTAATACGATCGATAGTGTATGTTCTAGCCAACTTACCAACTATATATTTTCTGGCTTGGGATAATGTTCTATCCGGACTCCATGATCTAACAAGCAATAGCTTTCTAAATACGTCAAGGCTTTCATTGTAACCATTGGGGAAAATTTCTTCTTCAGGTTTCGCTTTCTCATACCACGCACGCCACTCTTTCTCAGTCGAAGTTATCTGTGTGAAAAATATAGGATATTGAGTGGTGACCACGATTGTACGAGTATCCCCTATAAGTTATAAAAGTGTCCTATGAATGTTGATAGCGTATGCGCTCTCGATTTTGACTAATTACAGATTATATCAGCACAGGAAATATAACACCTTGCACCCATATCGAAAAAAAATCTGATGGGTTTTAAGAATTTTAATACTATAGTTAATTAAAACAAATACAAATACTTACTCTGGTAAGTATGTCTTTAAAGATTTTTAATTTACTAATTTCCACCAAGTTTAACCATGTAATATCCAAAATCCACCTGAACGGTTTTGGCGTGACAGCGTTTAAATCCAAAGATGCTCCACCTTTAATGAATGCCATGAATTCATCATGCGATATTAATCCCCTTTGGTAATCAATTTTCATTGCTAACATTAAAGTAAATAGTGCTTTGTGCCTCTCGTATAGACTACGCAAAGTAAAAGCCCAAACTTCGTGTGTCAAATATTTTAGAATTATATTTATTCTTTCTTCTGTTATATTACTCTTTGTGGATTTAGTTATTGAGCTATCAAATATGTTTAAAAATTGTTTTAGTGAATTCTGATACATTATGTTAACGTTGCTCATTTCTACAATCAAGAAATATAATATGGATCCTCTAGCAGCTACTGCTCGAAACTCTTCGCGGGCTTTGATGATTTTTTTTTCAGTCACTTCTGCTACTATCAGTTTTTCATTAACTTCCTCCGCTGTAGTCTTTGTAATTTGTAGTACTTGAATTAATGCTTCGTCATCTACTAAAGAACCTTCAGAAGATGTCAGCCGGCAAAGCAAATTACTTTCTAATTCCTTCATACTCCTCTGGTTCTTCATAACAGATTCAAATAAAGCTACTCTTTCTTCTTCTAGATCAGATTTCTCCATCAATATAACTCTGCCTAGTAACTGATCCTCTAATCCTTGCATAGTAACAGTGAAGTCAATAATTGATGTTTTAGCACTAACTTCGGGAGAGTATGCAGGATTTGGGAGTTTTGTTGTAATGTACAACATGAATCCAGGCATTACATCACATTCTTTGTCTCCAACAATAACTTTTTCAATGGAACCTGATTTGATAAAATTCTTTTCCAGAACATTATCTATGACAGGATCTAGTTCAACACCTACATCTTCAATCAGAAGGGGCCTGCCTAGGGATAAACTATCTTCTAAATGAGTTCTAAAATATTTATGATTTAAAGAGGTTATTTGCAATTCATTAGAACTTTCTTTATTTTTAATCCAATTTTTACCTTGACTTTGTGGGTCGACTAAAAGTGGATAAGAGCTTGACTTAGTGACAATTAAAGCGTTTTGAACGGATAATTCATCATTTGGTAGACCTTGCAAAGTCCATTCTGATATTGTTGCACTTTCTATTAACATGTTAATTATATTTAGGTCATGTGTTACGGGTATGTGTTTGCTCGTTAAAATACCCATCCACGTGTCAAAAAGACTGTTTCTGAATTCTTGATTGTATGGACCACAATATGAAAGAAATCCTGTAGCTAAAACAACATCACCAACTAGTCTTCCAAGCTGTTCTTTAAAATCTTTACTTTGCTGAGTCCATCTGATTTTTTCACCGCCTAACCCATTGATAAGAGCAGTTGCAGCAGTCATTTTTCTTAAACACACATTCGCAGCATCTGTCAATTGTTGTTTTTCAGATACAGCAGCTTCATATTGTTCCTTAACCTTTCTTAACGACATTTCTCGTTCCTCCAACTGTCTCTCAGCTGACGCTAAATCGTCCATTGCAACCTATAAATAAAACAATTACTATGGTAATTTTAGCTCATTGTGATTGTATAAAATTATCTTTAATACCTAATCTAACACTAATTACCTTTAATCTTGCTTCTTGTAATAACAGGTTAGCTTTTAGGGGTAAAACTTCTTTATTGACGCTATGAAAGAATGCCATGGCTTTGGTCCATGAAAGTAATCCAGCTACATCACCACATACACGTTTCGCTGTATCCATATTGTAATCTTCCATTTCGAAGTATGGAACAAGGTGCTCTACCATCTCGTTGTTAATAATATCTTTTGGATAATTTTGAAGTTGTAACAAGAATGTGGTACTTGCCATCATCTAAAATGAATTCGAATTATTGTTTATTATTAAACGACTTGCATAGAAAACATTTAGATAAAAATAGTCTTTTAATAAGGAATGCCTCGATAGTTGACATGTTTTAATATTAGATGCATGCAAATAGGAATAAAAGCTAACAGATTGAATTGTATAGCTGATAATGTTATGACGCACTATCCTATACAGTTTCAAATTTCAACACTCAAACTTCGAAGCAAATATTTGCAGAATAAATAAGCGAGTTCTGAGAACGACAGTTACGCATAAAAAAACGGCTTGACACACAATTTATTACTAACCTTCAGTGATTCTGCCCACGATGGCTTAGGACAAGGGGCGGCAGTATCTGATATTACTGGATGTAATCTTCTCTGGAATAGAATCAAGACGCAATCCATAATTCTCATAATAAGATGTGGTGGCCGCCCCAATTTTCGGACTGTAGCTATATGTGCAGGTTTGATTGTATTTAATGCAGCTTCGGCTTCTTCTAATGCGGGTTTTGCTGCTTCCAATTTTAATTCCGCCTTTTCCTTTTCTTCGGCAATGTAAGCAACAAGCACTTCTGCTTTTTCCTTTACATGCTGTACTTGGTTTTTAACAATTTCTGCCTGCATTGCTCTCTCTGTTACTTCGGTTAGTACCCTACCTGCTTTTTCAGAAGCCAATGCCAAGTCTTGTTCCATCACAGCTAAATCTTTTTTTAAAACTTCCACAGAAATTGACGCTTCACGAAGCTTTTCAAGGCCTGTGTCCATCCTTACTGCGCCGTCACCCAATTCTTTTTGTTTCATCTGATAAATAGACTTATAGCCGCCGATAAAATTTAAATATGATTTAGGTGTAACGTGTGAAGACCGGCGAAATCTTTGAAAGTATTCTTGAGATACCTGCGATACAACGTCTTGCATTGTTCCTAATACTGTAACCAATTCTTTTTTTACTTCTTTAGTACACTCGATTTCGAATTCTGATAGGAAATGATCTGCTACTGCAACTAAAGCGTCCTTAGGCCAAGGTTGAAACCAATCTATTGTACATCCAGATATTAGTGCTGGAAAGCGCATTGCTCGGTATCTAAAAGCTTCACTTACCTGAAATATACAAGATGTGATGACTATTACCTGATATTAATACATTATAACAGCAAAAATTGCGGATAGCCTTGCTTTAGAGGACCTTAGTGTTTAAATTCTTATTATATTAAAAAGAGATTAGAGACTTTATCCAACTCGAGCATCTTCAAGAGGCAGGCATAAACCTTCTTATTTATTGTTATTATTCTCAGTCATATATGATTTCAGTCATTGTCAGACTGATCGGGCAAGTTTTTAGATTATTGTATTTTGGTCGGTCGTTTCGAATTATTTCGAATTACTCTAAGTTTTTAAAGTGTGTGAAAACTAAGTTTAAAGATTCCATTACGTTTATACGTACAGGTAAAACTATTGAAAGCTTGTTAAAAATAAAGTTCGAAGATGCTTGCAGGGCTTCTAGGCTAAAATAATAAGTGGCATCACTTGTCAAGTGCTGTATGGGCCATCACTTGTCAAGTGTTCTATGGGGCAGCACTTGACAAGTGCCAATTGATGCCACTAACCATTCTTGTATTTTCGAGCTTTTTTATATATTTACAAGACATTATTATAAAAATCAACGAATTTATATACTTGTAGAGAAAGTATTTTCATTTTAAAAACAATATTGACTTACAGGTGAAAAACACAATACAACATGTAGATACTGGCAGGTTCTGTTCAAAAAATATTCCATCACTAATTCATTTGTTAGTGTTCGTTTTTGGTTTTCGCGTTTCATTATCGGAGTGAGTTCTGAAATTATTTCCTGTTGTTCATCTTTTGTGAAAAGATTTGATATAACTCCAGATGATAAAATGTTATTGAGGTATTCCAAGAACCCCTCTTCTTTGATGTCCAAATCTGTAAATATAAATGTGGTACCCTTTCCTTGTACTCCACATGATCTGTAGAGTAGCTTTAAGTCTTCGAGAAAGTTACCAACGTTGTAAGATCTTGTTAATGCTATCTGAAAGGATCGATAACCTGCTATGAACGTAGATAGTTTGGTCAATGATTGTTTTCCTGATCCACCCACACCTACAAGCATGACGTTTCCTCTAGGGTGTCTGATGACCCTGGATATTTTGACTAGATGAAGCATAGCGTCGGGGAAAAATACTAAATCCATGCCAGAACCTCGAACCATTTCGTTAAACTGTGCAAGAAACATGTCTAAACGTTCACGTAATTCACTGTAGTCAAATACTGGCTCATATACTTTAGGTAGTTCCATGTCTGTATCTTCACCTTCTTCACCAGTAGGCTCTGGAGCGTCTCTGTAACGTGATTACAAGGAATTCATTACCAGGTCACAAAAATGGTTTAGATTATTTTTTAGATCTTGATAGCAGTGTGTCAAGTTGTAAGATTGTTTAACTTAGTGATCGCTACATTTTAATTTTTACGACAACAATCACATTTTGATAATCGAACAAGAGGCTTGAAAAAAGAAGACCAGTTAAAAGTTGACCACAGCCTATTGTGAAACTTTTAGGAAAGATTAAAAAAGAACTCAAATCATAATTGTCAGTTTTAAAATAACATTTCTGTCAATCAAATTTTTAGTAAAGTGATTGCCGGTGTTAAAACTTATACACGGAATTTATTTTACGCAACTAAAATATGAAAATACCTCATAAAATCAACAAAAACGGGGTCTTTATCCATCATCTTCTTGTATTCTACTCCTAAGATTTCTTCGGTCACTTCGAACATTGCTTTATTGAACCAATCTTTATCTGCCTGGTATGTAAACCGATCCGAAAATACCCTGGAACACTCGTGTTTCCAGAGCAACATCATACATTTTTCAGACTCTATTACAGTCGGTAAAGTACCAACCATACCTTGCCAAAGTCTGGAAAGGTCTCTCAATGAAAAAACATAATGAAATTTCGCCGGAGTTGGTAGTAAATTGGCTCTTGTTCTAGCCCATAATTCCCTCGTTAAAGGGATCATCTTTTTTATAAGTGATCTGACCTCAGCGGTAAATCCTCGTTTCATGTTATAGTGTCCTTCCCCAATTACTTTGAATATTTTATCAATGGAGTCGTTGTTGGGAAGGGGGCAGTTAAATATAGAGAATCTCCGTTTTAATCGAGAAGGAATATCGTTTCTGCCCCCACCTGAAAAGATAATAAAAACCTTTTTTATTTAAATTACAAAAAGCTCCAATTCAATGGTAAATCTGAATGATGACCGCAAAGGGTGCGTACCATTTGAAGTAATAAAAAAAGTTCTAGTTAAGAAATGAAAAGACTAGTTTCATTTGATATTTTTTTTTATCGATCAAATAATATAACACATTATTGTTTTAATTTCATTTTGCCTAACTTTATAATACCCGATATAATGAACTATTTCTACAATGTGCACTTGAAATAATATTTAAATAGTATAATATTCCGATATTATAGTATTCAAAGGTTATAAAGAATGTTTAAAATCAATTAAGAACGTCACATATTTTTTGCAAAAATAGATTAAATTTCAAACACCTGCCATTTTTCTACTAACAAAAGCGCCCATTTTTTGGTTTCTTCTTTTTCTTATACATATATCTACATTGTACATTTCTTTGGCAGACATTAAAAGTAAGAAGAAATAAACCCGCCCACAATGATCACATACCCAGTTTGGACAAAATCCAATATCAGACTATCTATAACAACAAAATTTGTGTACAAAATTTCTCAATAATTGATCTATAGAAATAAGAATAAGATGCTCTTCGATAAAAAGCGTGCTATAATAGTCTTTTAAAATTAAAATTTAGACTTCTTCTCTACTGAAGGACGTCCACTGTTGAACTCTGAACGCCTAATTATACATAAAAATGAATAACTCTTCGAAGTCTTAATAATACTATGATTTGATTTGGCAAATCTTGCTATTAAAGCGTTTGTGAAAGTCCAGAGAAAGTTTAAATATTGACGAAATTAAAAAAAATGAGAGAAAAATAAAAACAACGATTTAATCCTTGCGTACAAAATGTTCATTGAAATCCCAAAGTCGCTGCCTCGGTACGATTAACTCGGATCTCCTCGCACAAAAGGACATAATTAAGGGTCACAAATCGACAAAATTTTGTGTACATATAATATTCGGATTACCGAGTATTCAGATTTTAAAAATGCAAATATTGTCAACGACGAAATATTTATGGGCACGTATGTTATGTTGTGAATAAAACTAGAAAGGGATGTCAAGTTACATAAAAAAAACATAAAGCAATTTTCGGAGGTGATGTAAAGCCACTGGGTCATGTAGTAATAATATGTAATAATTTAGACTATTATAGGCAAAATTATTATTTTATTATATTTTTAAAGTTTAGTCTGCATAACATATTGGTTTAATCTAATTAAAACTTAGATTATTAAGGTCTAAATTGTGGTTTAACAGAAGTTTAGCTTAAAAGAATATATATATAAACAAGAATTGCTCGTTCAAAGGTATTAGACACTATTTTCTTTTAAGTTCAACTATATATATATATATAGTTTAACTTAAATAGAATATACATATATATTTTCTGAATCTCGGAAGCGGCTGCAACGATTGTCATGAAATTTAGTATGTAGGAGGTTTTGGGGGCGATATATCGATCTAGCTAGGTTTCATCTTTAGAAAATGTTGTTTTATCCGTGTTCATCCCAAAACACGATTTACCAAAAAAAAAAAATAGCGAGCAAAAGTCGGTTGCACGGTTCTTTTTCTTTGTGTACTATATCGCATCAAAACATTTAGTAATTAAATATCAACTAGTTCACTCACCAGGCTGTCCCATAGCAGCTAAAAACAATATGTCAACAATTGTTGTAAAATCACCAGGCTTTTCCAAACTATAGAATCCTCCCATACTCATAGTCTGCCTGACGATTTCATTGGTTATTTGATCACCCCATTCATTGATTTCTGGTAAATTAATGTCATCAATGAACACAAGCATTTTCTTGCCTCCTGGAGGCCCAAATGTCATTCCACTACGTTTCTCTACGTAGCTCTCTATAGTTTTTTGGAATTGATATGGGCTTGTGGCTGAGGAAAAATTGAAAGAACGACCTATAAATAATTCTGGGTTGGCATTTTTCATATAAGCCTTCATCATTACTGTTTTAGCAGATCCCTGTTCACCAAGAAGCAACACTGCCTTTCCTTGTTTTCCGATACAATGGATTAGATAATTGATTCTCACATTATCAACTATAGGAACTAATATACTAGCATAATCAGGAGTAGCCGTATCAGGGTACTGATAATGCATCATCAGATCATCCCATAGTTCCCATTTCCCAGGATGTTTGACATAAAAATCAAAAACTATAGATGGTTTATTGTTGGGATGTTTTGGAAAGTCCAATAATGTATTGAACGTATTCTTTAGGTAGGCATCGAAACGTTTCCTATCTGCAGTTTCTAGCAATGATCCAAAGCCCCACACTAAACTAAATATGTAAATCTTGTGTAGATGTTCGTGAGTAAAGATAATTATTTCTTCAACTTTTTCTTTCTCTTCTTCATCATCAATATCACCATTCACAGATTTGCTAGCAGATGGGTCCTCTGTTTCCACTACTTGAGGAGGTACTAAACCCTCTAAAAGGTTTAACATTTGGAATATAATATTACTTTGAAGAACTCGCATGCTGAATATTAGATTCTGTGTGCACCAGGTATATATAACTGCGAAAGTCTGTTCAAAAAGTGATGTAAACACTTCTACCTCACGCGGAGATCTGGTTTTCAGCCACGCACGTAGCACTGTAATGAGATAATACTTCAACGTTTGTAACGTGTGTGTATATTACAACATGTGTTTACCTCAACTTATATAATGTAGTTAATGTATAGAATATAAGATAAATAATTTTATATGGTTCTAAATAGTCTAATAATAATATAATCTTTCTCCTCCGAGCTTTTTGCCCAAACTTAGTTGGAGACGGTTGTAAGTCTAAATACTACTAATTTAACATTTATGTTAACGATTCATTTTTATTGTGTTTTAAACGTTAAAAACTGAGTATTCGTATAATTATGACTACACAAATATTATTATCTAATTATTAATAGACAGCATAGTAAAAGTTGTAAATAGTAAAAACGATATAAAAGGGGAAAAACTGCTAACCTGGGTCCCAATCCAGTCCAGATGAACTCATGTATACCATACCATTTCGAGATACAGTAGCGGGTGAAGCGTTATCAATATTTTCCGGTTCAAAAATTATCTTTGAAGTGGGCGACATCGTAAGTCGGTCTCCATTAGCTAGAGTTAGTGTTTTATTGTCGTCTAACACTGAATTCAAATTCTCTATCCAAATACTGTCAACAGGTCCATCGAGAACTAGCCAAATGTGCTCTCCGGTTTTGATCTTGAGAGTTTTACGCCATAAGGCAGAAAATATACCGTCGGTCCAGTCGTTCGTAGCCACGTCAAGCCGGCCGAACATTTGAGCAGCTGTGATTGCTTTTGGGTTCATTCTCATTTCCCTAAAAAGTATTTTTAAGAAAATATGTAAAACTTTTTCTTCTAAAAATACTATATTTCAAATATATAATAATTCGTTGGTATTTACTAGTCCACACCTCGTTCAAAATAAAACTTTAAATCTTGCCACTAGATCGTTATTTACCTGGCAATATATTTTTTAAATTGTTCCTTGTTTTAGTAAAAACAATGTTAAATTTGTAAAATATCGATAATATTATTTAAGTTTTTTTGTCATTAAACAAATTTATTCAACTAAATCTCGGCTGAAAATAATCTAACCTGTGGGGGTTTTCGGTTTCTGTCAACGCGTTCATGAGCGTATGTATACAGGCTGTCTTGCCGGCGCCTGGCGGACCTAGTGTCATTATTCCGTGTCGAACTCGTTGAGTTTCATAAAGCTTAAAAAAATGAATTAACATTAATATACATTTTATATTTGTCTATTTAAAAACGATAGGAATATGAAAAATATGATGTTTAATACTTTTACACTGAAGATTGTTATTCAGAGCTTACTCTTTACTTTATTTAAACTGATGTAGTGTATGCGACTGCTGTGCTTGAGGTCTCAGGTTCGATTCTCGAGGTGAATCAAACGTTTGTATGATCTGCAAATATTTGTTTCGAAGTTTGAATGTATTCTAGGGTTCCGTACCTCGGAAGGAACAAAACGGAACTCTTATAGGATTACTTTGTTGTCCATCCGTCCATCTGTCAACATCCTTTTTTATATATATAATATACATTTCTAGAAGTATATTATCAGTGAGGCTAACTTTCTTAGTATAAACTCTACTTAGTTTCATACGAGATAGCATGATGTGGCAGATGATTGAAATATTATTAGTGTATTATTCATATAAATTATTAATTGGTCTAGACTGTACGGAGGATGACTCAAAAGTTTGTGTGCTTTTCAGAATTCAGGTATCACATTCCTATGAAAAAGCAAAAGAAGTCGCGATAACAATCGATCCTATAAAAGTACGCCATTTTGATTTGATAATCAACGAAACATTTTGATCATCTTTTCGATAGTTTCTTTTTGGCGAGTCTGGTACAATTTGCAACGTTCAAATTGTTGACTAACATTCATCGTATTGATAACTCTACATCTGTAATAATCTTATATATACGCTGAGATAAGCTTACATTAAACTATCGCAAGTTAAATGTTATCGTTTATAAATATACTAACTTGCATCTTCAGCTCTGCCCGCTATTGTGCGATTAATAGTAATGTAACGTGGTTATTGTGATTAATAATAGCCTATGTTACTCGTTACTAATGTAATTTGCCTTTAATAAAAGACTTTTTATATTGGTTTAGGTGTGAAAGCGATTTTCTCATCTCAGGTTTTTATATAAAAATTACCTGTATTATCTTTAGTAGCCACGGTGGATGACTGATAAGTCCTATTTTCTCCACTTCTGTTTTTATAGCTTCTTCCAATTCCGTGTATGTAGTCTTATCCAAAGCCTGGTTTGGGAATAAATCAGCTACCAGAGAAATAAATAGTGGTTCGTCTTCATCAATGAGCTTCGAAAGGTTCATATCACGCAAAACTCTCATTACAATTGTACTTTCATTGTCTTTTGAATTTATTCGCTTAACTGCACCTAACGTTCGTAGAACAGACAGAATGTTGCGAAGACCGAAGTCGTAATGTACCTATAAGTTTTAAAAAGAGTAATTATGGTAAACATGAATTCTTCAAGGTAAACTATTTCTAGGTCCATCTGTTAATCTTACTTGTTTGTAATAAAGTATTAAAAAGCAAACGAGAAGAAGTGTTCCCTGATAGATATTGTGACTGTACCGTGATTCGTCCACGCCTTTGAGTAGGAGCACGTTTTGTTATCTTAGGTTTGCCAGTAGTATTGATCTGAACGTATTGCAGGCGTTTAAAAAGTACATTGCCGCCTTTATATTGTTATAATGTGCTCTATAAAGTTCTCTAGAATATTTATTCCTTAAATCTAATACATACCTGTTTAGTTAACTGCTCTTCACAAAGTTTATACAGTGTGTAAAACTTCCTTGCAAGAGTAATGTTTTCTAAAAACCCACAAGAAGCCAATTTAACCCTTATAATTATCTGTCGGTCTGGCACCATCATCGCTACAGTGCGGAACTGGATTTTTAAGTTTTCAGGCAGCTCTTTACGACCAGCATAGCCAGGATTCTACAACAATAAATATAAATGGTTACTAGTATTATTTCTAACGGTTCAACGACTATATTTTTTTTTAAAATACAGTAAAGTATTATAAACTTATAATTGAACTTATGTTTGTGGTGTCAACTCATCAGAGTTTCAGTCAAGGTAGGATAGATTGACCTTAGAAATGTATCTGTGGTATATTGTCTACGTAAAACCGGACAATGAGACATTGCGCATGTTGGGAAAGGACCATAGTCAGCAATAAATTGTAATTGACTGATTAATTAATTGAACTTGTATACTGCATTTTAAAATTTTATTTGTATTTATTTATTTTATTATTTATGTTAATATCAAATTAAAGTATGTTTTTTCTTTTTGGGTCCTAGTAATAGACTTTTAGGAGTTAAGTCTGCAGATGTGCATTAAGTCACGAAATAAAAGATTTTGTTAGCAATTTCGTAATCGTCTAATAGAAAATAAGTTGTAATATCTCTTGTATTTACCATAGTGATAAAGATCCCAAATTCCGGGCACATTTCGGAAACGTCTCCATCGGTAAAGATAAAAGTCTTTTTTTTCTCTTTCTTTGCGGCTAACACTACAGCAACTTGCTGTGCAGCTACCGAGAGCACTGGTAGTTCTATACGGTTGAATTCGTCAAAACAACCCCAAGAACCTGATTGCGCTAGACCTTTGTAAATGCGACCGAGGCCTCTGGAAAATTATTTTTATGAATTCAAGTCAAATCTATTGGCATTTATAATGTGTACCATAGGCAAGCAAGCGATATAACACTATAAGCTAAGGTAAAACACAAATCGATTTACGGTGTAATGTTATCCAAATAGTTTTATTACATGTGATGATAATTTCATTGTCAATAAAAGGATGCATTACCTCAAATCAAATTTAAAAATTGCAAATATGTTGTGGGCTTTAAGAATTAATTTAAAATGGATAATGTAAGTTCCAACCTATAGTCCATTTGATCCGAACAGTTAAACACTACGACGTATTTAGCTAAAGTCTTGCCCATGTCTTTGACAGTCTCCGTTTTTCCTGTACCAGCTGGTCCACAAGGAGCACCTCCCATACTCATTGCTAAAGCCTGAGCTAGGGTTATATAACATCTGAAAAAAAGACTCATTAAAATTCAACTACTTAAAACTTAGTACAATTCGTAGTTCTGTACCAAAATCAAATAATGTTTGTCAAATCGACCTATTGCCATCCACTGCTGAACTAAGGTTCCCCAAGAGAGCGCCAACTTTCCCGCTCTTGGTTAATCCGCATCCATCTGCTGCTAGCCCCCTTCTACAAGTCGTCAGCTTGTCGTGTCACAGGGCGCCCTACACTATTTTTTTTTTATGTAGTCCTAACAGTTCATATTATCATATTTTATCAAAAATTATGTGGTAGACATTGCATTAGTCATAGGTATGCTATGTGTTTTTAAATTATTCTTCGTCAGTTTAGTACTATCATAATTGTAACTTAAGTCATTATTGCTAAAACTACCTACTTATTATTCCCGACAGAAGCCTCTGTGAGTGATAAAATCATGTATTTCGTCTTCATAGAATCTTAACAGCGAGATAGTAAGATATCTAGATTTCTTTTTACGCTTTTACAAAATCCTATGTTGGTGGTATAGAACGCCAATAATCCTAGTGATGGGGATGAAAGTTTTACCACGTGAAACTATGGCGAAGAGCTGCGATTGATATTAGTACAAAGAATTCCTCGTAGAACTCTCAGTGCTACAAGTGATAGAGAATGTAGACTGAGTGAAACTTCATCCTCACGCAAAGCCAAAAGGTTACACCGATAAGGACGTTTATTTGAATTTAAGTACAATATGTTTTCGATACAGTACTTAACTAAAGAATCTTATGGACAGTCGTCGCCCCTTGGCATTAATTTTAAACAGTTAAAATCATGAGTATAAAGAATATCTTCTTTAACATCAACAATGCAGGTAAGTGTTTACCTATCAGTTAGAGGTGTGATAACGAGTCGGTCAGTACACCCCAAGTATTCATTTTGATACGTGAAGGTAACGTCAGTAACTGAGATCCAAGTTTTATCGGCATCTTCCTTAAAGTAGAATCGACATTGTTTGAGCCACTCGAAGTCATTTGCTGAGCGAATGTTAAGACGACACTGAAATATATTTTATTATTAAAGTGTTATAAAAATTGAATAGCATTATTCAAAGCCATTTAAATTTTTTCCCTGTGTTACTATATATATATTACTTTTTGATAGTATTGCAAATTTTAGTTAAAACCGGGAAAAAAAAAATTCAAGTACATCTAATAGTTCTTTGCAATACTTAATTAGTTGTAGTTCAATCATTTAATAAAAAAAGTAATTTAGATCGAGTGAATATATATTTCTATTTAACAGTAGTTTCTAGCAGTTATTTGGTTTCGTACTATTGAAAAAATCTGCTCAATCGTGTAACTAACCAACATATCAAATATATCCCTTTGATGCACGTGTATAGTAATTAGCGTTTCAAATTTAATTCTTTCTATCTTCAAAAGATCCCTGGTCGTTTGGTCAATCAACGTATTCAATAACTCTAAAAATTTATTATTGGTTTCCATCATTATTTTCTTATCTTGTCGAGCCTGCATCAGAGCCAATTCAGCATCTCTTGTCCAGATGATTTGTATTCCAAGTAGACCAATCTAGCAAAATAAATTCAAAATTCAATCTAGCAAATTAAATCCATTAATTTAAACCATGTCAGTTATTGTTACCATAAGTCTAATATATTATATTATAAGACTGAATGAAGTGAAGTGTTTACCTGTGCGGGCATTTTGTCTAAGAATAGCAATAGATTAAAACTGGGATCGTTAATTAATGAAACTGCATTCCTGATTATCGAGTGTAAGCTGCTTTGAGCTGACTGCAGTAAGGATGTGAGCCATGTTTCCACAGATCCTTCAGCTCTTACTGGACGTTCTAATTTTATTTCTTCACCCTCTGAAGATACTATGGCAATCATTTTATTGTACTCTGTTAAAAAAAGTTGAGTGTGTTTAGAGTTATAATGCACTCAGTTTTTAAACTAAAGTTACAATACGTGTATGCAAAAATATTTATTATTCATGATTTTCATTATTTTTAACTCTTTAACTAATTTGTTAATTAATGACACACGTTTTTAACACCTGTCAATAGAGAAATCAAAACAAATGTAACCTAACTAGTCTCGCGTCTGACGGATCTTTTTTAAATATTCAGAGAATACATACTAAGTCTAGCTTATGAGTTAAAACATTCTTACCGATATCATGAAATTTTACATATCTGATGTTGTCAAATATTGATAAGAGATGATTTTGAATAGTATGAGAATCAGAAGCTTGTCCGAGGATCTCAAGTAGCGCAGGATCTGACACGAAAAAAAATCTTGGGAACATAGTCCGTTTCCTTTCTAAATAACCACTCAAACTCTTTTGACACAGCTCTAGCTGTTCTTGAAGATGTGGTAACAACTGTCTAAGTAGGTCATCCCCAACACAACAGGATACTACGCCAGGTGTTTCATGAGCTCTTTGCATTATTTTCTGCCAAGACTTGTCTATTTTTGAAAATCTTTTCGCCTCTTTTGGTAGTTGCTTGGCAATATCACCACCAACAAATACAGCTTCAAGGTACACCCACATATTTTGTACTAGAAGCCATCTTTCCAAAATTTCGTTTGTACTTTGGAGGTCATATAACCATTGCTGAATTTGCTTCCTAAACGGTGCATTATATCTAAAAATGTAACAAATTCATATTATCAACTCAGATTTTTGTTTAAATGATTCTGTAATTTAAAAACAAACAAGTTTTAAATGGTAGGTAACCCAGTGTATTAGACAACATTGAGTGTTCATATTCGTCAATTGAATGCCTCCACCTTATCAAACATCATCATCATCATAAAAACACACGTGCTGCCGCTGATATAAGAATACGTATGTTTATTTCTTTATTACTAAATGGCAAAATTCATGGGTTACTAAAATAATTTATTCGTCGCGCTGCCTAGTCCCTAACGCGTTAGGGCGCCATATACAACGTTTTACATAATTCTAAAATTTTTGGCTGACAAGATTTCACAATTGTCGAACGGGCCACTGTCGTTATTAAAGAGTCGACATTTATCATGTACGTGAGTAAAATCTTTCAGAGAATTTGTCATTTAAAGTTATATATGCTTGCCAGAAGTATTACTATAACTATTATATTATATATGCGATCATAGTTGTTCAAACCACACTGAATATTTTATAGTAATATAACAACTATACACCATAACAACTAAATCTTGTATGGCGTGCATATTTTGATATGGACTTCAAAAAGTATAAATATTGATAAATAATCTTTATTACTGCAAGTAAATCTTTTACAAATATTTCAAACACGTCGAACTTTACAGCTAGAAGGCGCCGGTTATTTAAACTGAAAACTATTAGTGACAATAATATAAACGTTCGTTACTAAGTTCATCAACTAAAAACATTCCATTTATTATAAACAGTTTCGTTCATGTTTTTTTTTAGTATATCTGCTTTATCTGATGGAAAGCATTAATAATAGAATCCAGGAGTGGTGGTTAGCATACTCATTGCGAATGCAGACAGTGCAATATCCACACTATGGCGGCCTAGTGAGACTCAATGGACTTGCAGTCTCACACTCACCAACAAAAACGATAGCAGGGATGCTGTCACTTTAGGTTGGTTTTCTGTGAGAAAGAAGTACTGCCCCGGTCGAGCCGAAATCTGAAAGCACAATGGCTCTACTACCTTGTATTTTTAGACATCATCCTCAATTTTAGTAGCTACTAGTTTAAAACACTTAAAAAATTATATTTTTCAAAGTATATTCCACTATTTACGGCGCTCATTACCCTATTAATTATCAAAAAGTTATTCTTCGGGTGCATGAGTTTTGCACCGATATTTGAATCAGAGTTCACTTCAGCACCAAAGGGACAGTTGTAAATTATGTAGAAATTTGATACCCTAATCACACGAATGTAGTATGTGTGTGTAATAGTGTAGGTGTAGTTATGTATAAGTAGGTTATATACACGCGCATAATTTGGACAAGTTGATTACACATGTTTAATATTTTACTGTTAACTCTTACCGGTTAGAAAGTAAAGATCCCAAGATCATAAGACTGTCTTCCAGTTGTCCAATGGTCTCAGCTGTAGTGTCTCCTCTCAGTAGCAATTCACCTCTGTTATTGAACGTCTGGAACGTCAACTCGTGGATTGACCATTCGTTAGTTACTTGACGTAGTTTTGCTTCAATGTCTTTTTCTTTCATCGCAGAAATACAGATGTCCTACGAAGATTATAAATACTGTAGGAGACTGTTATATAATAATTTTATATAAAAATGATAAGTAAAGTTTGAAAACTAATTACTATGAAATACATTCTTCACTCCTTAATTTTCCACCCTGAGGGTGGTATTGTTTAGTTATCGCCAAAATGCTTATTAAAAAATTACCTAAGAAAGTGCATAACAGCAACACAATAAGGTATATATAATATAATACATCGTCTCATTGACTTAGTTTGAAAAATTAAAACATAATTATCCACTGCACATAGTAAGCTAACTTTTGCAATGTTTAAAAAAATGTATGCTTCCTAAAAATTAAAAATAACAGATTCAAATTAAATAAACGTGATTTACGAAGATCTTATTCTACTGAATATTTCAAAATTGTCATATTTTCCCCAGCATGTTTTAAAATTATTAACTTTTACTTTTTTATATAAGATATCAGTTATTGGCTCATATTTAAACCGTTGAAAAACAATTTTTAAGATGTAACTAAGTAGACATCGAATCTAATTTAGATTGGGATGAGCTGTAAGTACAACTGAACTTAGATTTTTTACGCGGAGCGATTGCCATCGTACCTCCACAACCTGAGTACTTCCGCAATTTAATGGTATATAATATGTAGTATCCATTAATGACGGCTGACAGATTTGATTATTTTTTAGTTATATTATTGTCTTTTGATGATTTACTAGTCATTTATACTGGAACTTTTATAATGACTGTACGAAAAAATGTTGAAATTTTGTGTCGTGCGAAACGTCAACAAAAAATATTAAAATGAAAACGTATCATTACAATCAAGTGTCCGCAATGTCAGCTATTGATTGCATATTGTTAGGATAACTTACTTAAAGAATTATTTAAGTGAATTTTGATTGACCACCAATTTAAAGATCTTCTAAAGAAACGAGTAGAACAATTGAAATCTAAATATCATTGCTCGACACCACGGAGTGAATACACTCTGATGACGTCAGGATCTTGTTTTAAACACGGTACACAATCAATTCAACCTTTTCTTTTTGTGTTCACTCCATGATATACACACCAGCATTATTTTTTCTACTTCACAATATACATTAGTCATTGAATTATTCATTAATGTACTTATTAAATACAAATTTTATAATTTACCTGTCTGTCTGTCTTCTATAAAGTTCGATGGAAAGGATCCAAAAAAATATTTTATCCACACTAGTACTAGGGTATCACAACCTACGAAGAGGTGTTACGAGTGACTTTACTAAAGTTGAAAGAAATACATACATGTTTTAGCTTTTATTCTAAAAAAAATAAAAATAAAGATAGTAAATACATATTAATGACTAGCCTATATCTTTTTAATATTCTTGCTTAGTTAGCCAATCATGAATCATTTAGTTGACCGCAATAAAAATACATAACTTCAATTTTAAAGTTTGGAGAGCAGCTGCGTTAAAAACATTCCGTTTCACACTAACAAATCTTCTTTTTTGCATTTGTAATTACTTTACAAAATAAGATTAATCTTAAAACATTTCGTATGTAAGATATTTATGGCTAGTAGTTAACAAACTGTCTTTAAAACTACTTACAAAGCCATATTTGCAGTATACGCGTAATTTTTAAAGCTACTTTAGTAGTAACAACTTGTACCTCACCCCTCATACGCGTCTCTTACCTACAGCTAATCCCTGCTACATATAACTCCTCTTCTAAATTTATGTTACCCTGGTACTCTATGTGTTGAAACAACCTGATGCTTGCAGTTTCCCATTCGTTTAACTTACACTTTACTCTCGTTATTGAAGGATATTTAATGATATGATTATAGAGGTTGTTCTATCTTCATCCCACTTCTTGTCGTCTCACTACGTCACTTTCGTAACTTTCACTCTATGACGTGATTTTTAATTAGTTTTAATAATTATCTTGGTGAAAAATTCAAACAAGAGTCTGTAAGCTCATTACAATTATAATATTTTTCAATATAAACGTTTAATGGTCAAAATAAAAATAGTTTTATTCTTAAATTTTACGACTTTAATCAATTTACATGTCTAATCATAAACCAAGATTCGTGTCTGCTTAGGATTATAGCAATAAAATCCGCATTTTTATTTGCAATTTCATTCTAAAACAAATTGTGGCTGCATCAAATTTTCAATTCCTGTATATGTTTTGTCCTCTTTATATTCTATTCAATGAAAGCTCAGGTTATACTGGTAATGGCAATAATATAAGTTATGCAAAGCGGTCGAAATGCTATGTTATCTGTAGTACCTCTAAGAATAAATCTAATGTACGTAACGTCAGGACTGAGCATGCGCGTATGTTATTAGCATAAAGAATGGCGTTCCTCAGATATTTCTGACCTTCCTTTTATGGTTTTTTATTATTTAAGATAGACGGTAAAGATATTAAACTATTTATTAAAGTATTGACATAAGCAGTAGTTCTATTATATATAAAGTTAGTGGCCATTCATAATTCCCGCTCAAATCATTGTATTCTGTTAGTGCTTTGATTGGTCCACATCTTATTTACATTTGGAGAAAAGAATCATTTCATGCTATTTATTAGGAATGTGTTGAGATAGTAAAAGGTAAAACATTTAATAGTCCAAGAAATAATAATTTCAATTTATGTCTTCAAATTATTTAGAATCGTATTTTGAGTATCACAATATCCTCAAGTGTTGATCGTTTAGTTTAAGAGGTAAATTGGTATAGATGTCGTTGCCGACTCTTTTCCAGTGCTATAAAACACGCTGCATTGGCCATTTGCGTCACCCCTATGCGGCCAATACGGCCGGGCGGACGGTTCCTAATTGACCGTGTAGGGAGTCCTAAAAGCTATGAAATATTGAGTGAAAACTCAATTTATAATCAAACGGGTAGCGAATGCTTGTATATTTTTTATTATTTTTTAGTATCATTAATGTTATTTTACCTATTATAATTAGTTCAGCAAAGTGACAAGGATATATACAGATAATCCAGTTTGTGTTGTAATGTGTGATCAGTTTAATTTATTGTGATATTAAAGCGAAATAGGTTCTTTTTATTTTTGTTAGTATCCTTTCTAATAATAATTAATGGTATTAATATCCTATTTTTATATTATTGCGTATTCGCTACCTAAAGTAATTGAGATTAATGGAGACATAGATATGCAAGTTTTAGGTACGTAAACTACCATTAAGCTCAGACTGAGCGTTGCAGAGGAGCGTGACGTATAATCATCGTAATAATCATAATCTAGGGTGAGTTGGGGCTACTCTTTTAAGCTGAATGCTGTTATTTTCATATCATTAAATTTAGGTAACTAAGCGTCTTCGTAACGTGAACGCCAGTAAGCAATGAATGCATGAAATAATTGCTCACGCACTCCCAAATCGCAGGCAGTTCTATTTTATATAAATTGCTTTCTGAATAATGAATAGTTGTTGACTACAAATTGGTATAACGTCACAATATTTAAACAGACAGACAGACAGAGAAAATTAAAAAAAATATAGTCTTATCAAAAATAAAAACAAATTTCATGTCAATGACATTTTCATTGCTATGAAATTTGTTTTTAGTATTATGGTATTGGTAAGGAATTGCCTCGGGAAATAACTGGAAATAAGCTAAAACAGCTCGATTTGTAACTGAATGGAGGAGTTTAATTAGTTAGTAAAAAAAGACGTGATAATAACCTAGAATATGACAAAAAAGTGTAAGGAACTTATTTATCAAAATTTGTTTTCGCTTCCAGAGCCTCTCTTGGCAAAAAACTACTACCATACGAATTGTATGAAAACTAGTTGAATGAAGAAAGTAAAAATTTTCTAATAATGTTGCCTGACAGATAGCTTATGAAAAATCGATAGACAAGACAAGGTGATCTAGTCTAAATGGATTTTTCTTACAAATTAGAGCCTACAGCACTGATTTTGTTAGTGTTATTAAACTGTCATAGTAAAAACTACTTTCATAAGCGATTTATTAGGCAACTATTAAACATTATTAACTATTACGTGCATGTAGCTTTACATAGATACGAGATGAAAGTACTATACCCACGTATTCCTATATTTGATGGTGTACGACCTCAGCAGTAAATGTCATTCTCTTTGAAAGGGTCGTATCGAATCAATACTAGTCTACCGTGAATCTTTTCATGTCTCTATAAATGCTATATCAATCTATGTGATGTTTGTAACTATAAAACCTCAGTTTTATTTACTAACATTATTTACGTTTCAATATTGATGTGATCCAAACCTTATTATCGTTTTAATCGATTGATATTAAATAATAAATTCGGCAATTCATTCAATGAGGCAATGATTTATTTTATATTTAGTAAGGTCTTTACTTGATATTTGAATGAAGTTATTTGATTGATGTCTAGTTTTGAACTTGACTCACACAAGGCATGCGTGAGTCCAAGAGGTCTTATACCTTTTGTGTATATGACAAAGTCAAATTAAATTAATATATGATGTTTATTACTGCAAGTAAATCTTTTACTTATCATTTACATGTATATCTTTATATCTTATTATTTCTATAAAATCAAAGAGCGTTTTCGTTACTTAAAGAGAGCTTACCTAGGTTTTGTTAGTCTAATATTGCATAATTGTCATTATATTTGTTTATTTTCATAAGTAAGAGAAACATCGCTATGATAATAAAAATAATACAAAATTGAATATTTTATGTAGCTTTTATATCTTTTTTAAATGTGAAAAAAGCGGCCGTAGATTATCTAATATTAATGTTTTCAGTGGTTTTCTTTTACTTCTACTTCTACTCTCTTACTAAAATAATAACTATAAATAGACAGATGTTAAAGAGCCTACTTATGACTCAAGCTTACTCGATAACAAAGTAACAAATTCCTTTTAAGTAAATTATAATCGTCTAAGTTTTGGGGTGGGTTATCCCAAAATACTTTTATTTTCCAGGTACGCTGTTTTTAAGATTTATTATTATATAAGATCAGTGAAAAGCATGATACCGACCTAAGATGAGATTATATTCTTTCTTAAAAAAAGTATATTGTTAATAATTTATCTATATTATGCAAATAAATTTTCATTACGATATGTAGCAATCTTATTACGTATTGAAAGTTTAAGAACAAAGTTGCCAGTTGCCAAGTTTTCTATTATTTCGACAGTAACTATTGGTTAAATAGAGTACCGATCAAAAACAAAACTTAGTTTTTTTTTATTTTTAAAAAGACAACACCCGCATCAGGAATAAATCCTGTTTCACGGGAGACTTTACAAACATACAAAAAACGGACACAAAGAACACCCAGACTCTGAACAACAATTTGTGGATCACACAAAGTGTTGTCCCATGTAGGATTTGAATCCACAACACTCAGCGAAGTGAAGTGCGGCGTGGTGACCGTTTAAACCACTAGACCAATCGTGCAGAGATAAAAAGCAAAATTGTATGCACCTCACCTCAATATCCTCTTTATTGGGTAGCAACGGAGCTTCTAAAATATTTTTCAAGCAGAAATCTTCGTTGTCTAATTCAAAGTTATATTTGGTTACTTCCATGATGCGTTGCCAGTGGCGCGGTTTCATCGCCTTGTTTGCCATTAATTCAAGCAAAGGACACATATCATTAAAATCATCTATGGTCTTCTTTAGAGCAAAGAATGCTGGCCATTCTTTGAGCCTGTTTTAAATATTAAGTGTTTTAAAAAAGGTATTCAAGATATTCTATATGAATGTTAGAATTTAAAAATAAAATGATTAATTGGTAATAACTAATCTGTAAAATTTACCCCTTTGGCAGCTTTCTACATCTGTTCTGGAATTCCATAAGTTCGTTGTTGATTTCTTCAATGTTCACCTCACCCCAAGGTATGTCATAGTAACTGCTCACTCTATCAATGACGTCATTGTACAGTTTGTATAATTTTTGTAGGAGATTTAGTTCTTTTCTTATTTGAGCTAATTCTGGATATTCTGTATGAGGTAGTCCAAAGAGTTCCTCCCCACTTTGATAGGTTTGTAATTTTCTCCACATGCCGTCAAACCGATTCTTAAATGAGTACAACACTTAGAAATTAAATTTAGCTAACAATAATATTGTAAAAAGAACAATTTCATTTACACAAATAATTTGAATAGAATCTGTGACGTCACTCCGTTAAAATTAAATATTTATTGTAAGCACTAACTTGGAAGAGTATTAGTCGATCAGAGGCTTCCCGTGGAGTCAAACCAGTTTGCATTGGTCCCGCATGACGATATTCATGTACGTACTCGGAGTTGTCCTCCCTGAACCGATCTAGATTATTACTTAAGTCCTCTTCGAATTGCGGTTGCATTTTCAACAGTTGGACATGTGAGGCCAAAGCGGTTGCCAAGAGTTGTTGCCAAGTGTAACGAAGGTTATCAACTTGCTCTAAATCCTCTTTATTGACTGGCAATTCATATCGGGTGATTATGTTAAAAGCTTCCTGGAAATCATGACATGTGTAATTTTTATCCCCCTCTAACGTGCAGATTGTTCCTAATTATATGATATAGGTCGTTTTCTTTCTTTATTTCGTGTATTTATTACTTCATATAATATGTGATTTATGTTTAATCAAGTTAAGAAAAAACCTTCTGACTGGAGTAAGATATAGTTTAACTTTTCTCAATTGTAAGATTTTCTTACCTCAACAGGATCAATTCTAAGTTCCATGTCAACCTCCTGCTCCCTAATTTTCTTAAGAGTCTCCATAACGGTTCGGACATCATCTAAATCTCTAATAGGTCTCTCCAACTTACGCTCTAAATCGTTCATGATTGCGTACACGTAGTCCATTTCTCGCTTGTATTTTTTGCGCATTGCTTGACTTATTCGGTGTGTACCATCTATAAAAAAACAGGCAAAGTAATGACTTTAGAAACATAGTTGTTAAATGCTAAGCATACATCATATTCAGAGAAAGAGCCTATAGACGATAAGCATAAGATATTTATAATATTTCTTGGCAGTGTTTGAAATTTGTCTGTGACCATAAACTGTTAGCGATAGTGTGGACTGAATTATAAGTAAGTATAAGAATTTTGCCACTAGCAAACGAGGCAGATTCCTGGACAACTAGTTATGTGTGAATATCTAATTGTGTTTACGGTGCAACTGCCCACTTTACTTGATGCATATCAGGGAGATATTGAGTTTAGTCACTTACTTCTAAGTTCCGTTGTAAGACCTAGTTTCAGTTTTTCTGTGGAGACTGCAAGACAATTGCCAATTATGAGAAATTCCGATTCTAATTCAAGTTTTATATCTAGCTCACTGTGTCTCTTTAGTGCATATTCAAAATCGTTCAGATTCCATGCAAGCAGTTGACGTAAAGTTTTCTCACACTTCCACAAATAGTGATAAGGTCGCCATCTTTTAACTAACGTGTTCAGTTCCTAGAAATATTTAGGTTTAAATTAAATAGTATCCTTATCAATTGAGTACATAAAATGACATTTATTAATGTAAAATGAGATATAAGATTTTACCGTTTTCACATTTTGTGTACACGTTGACAACAAGGATAACGTCTTAATAATTTCTTTATTTTCCATCACATGGCTATAAAAGTTCTTTGGTTGTAAAGGAAACGTGGGCTTCTCTTCTGACTCCAACCTGTAATGCTTCTTTCTTTTCACCTTCGCTGCTTCGAATGGTTTTGAGGTTTTATTCCCCGTATTCACCGCCGGCGTTACGGATTGAACCTGTTCGTCAATCTTGGTGACAATGTCTAATAGCGGGTTTAACGTTGGCTTCGCTATTTTCTTCCAGCTAACCTATACATGTTGAAGCGTAGATGCCAAGCGAATAAAAAAATAAATAGCCACACCCAAGTGTATGCGAAACAATAAGAATAGGCAAAAGCACACAGTTGCAGACGATAACAATGTCAATTTCACAAAGTGTATGGGTGTGCGGGTTGTGCAACAATTAACACCACAGATTGGGAAAAAAAGAACTTTACTTAATTTCTTTATCTGATGAACTTTATATAACTATAACTTTATTAATCAGTTTGTAAGTGTAGCAATAGTAAAAACTGCCATTAATAGATATATTTTTAAGACTCATAATTAAACAAATTAAAAGGCAGTCACTTATTCACTTTTAATAGCTAATTAACTTCAACAGATAGATAGTATTTTAATCACGAAGAAATGTTTTAAAAAGTAACTTTTTAATTCAAGATATTAAAAAAACAATTAGTTATATTAAAATATAACTAAAAGTTGTTAATTCATACCCTCGATATTTTTCCTCCAGTCCACTGTGCCACTCCTTTAGAAAGTCCGACAATATGTTTGCCAGCAAGTGTAAGAACTTCTTGAATATCTTCAAGGCTAGGGGTAACCGATACATTTGGTATCATGAGAGCGGCTTGCAACAGAAATATTGGCCTCTTTTGAGCATCTGAAAATACAATCATTCACCTCTAATAATTCAGTTAATTACAAAATAGTTTATATTTCGCCGGAGTGTGACTCTCCTACGATTTTAGTCAGCTGAACTGCCTTATAGCCTCATGGATAGAAAGGAAAAGGAAAATTTGGGGCGCAGCGGTTACCCAATTGAACAGTAAATTAAAAAAAATAATTATATTTTTCTAACGGAAATCACAAAAAAAAATCAATAACGAGTTCAAAAAAAAACGGCATCTCGCTACATAAAAACATTAAAAATCAAGAAATATAAATAAATCGACTTATTTATTTGTATAAAAGGGCACAACTTTTTCCAACTACATTACTACTAAATCAAAAGTTTACTTAGTAAGTATAATTTAGCTATTTACAACAAGATTTTAAATGAACGTAAATATAAAATTATTTTACTTAGCAATCAAACCATTTACATTTGTAACTTGTTATGACTTATTTATAAAATTATTGTGATAAATAACATGTTAATAATATACTTATTAAAAATCAATAATATGTTATTAGAAATCAGAGTGGTTCTACTACCGTAGAACCACGCTGATTTCAGCACGAACGGGTATGCTCGATATATAAAGCGACAGCATCCGTGCTGTCGTGTTTCGTTGGTGGGTTCGAAACCGGAGGCCCATTGATTGAGGTGACAGTTGTCGTGGTAAGTGTGTACAATACAATACCACGACGACTGTCATGCTTTTTACGTCCTCAAGCGAGGCGTGAAAAAGCATCTTACTAGGTCGCCATAGTGTAGGTCACCATACTGCATTGTCTGCATTCGCAATGAGTATGGTGACCACAACTCTTGGATTCTATTCATGTTTTCCATCAAGTAGAGGAGAATCACGTTGGTAAGCATTTATAAAGAAAAAATGTGTTAGGTACCTAATCTCTGTTTGATGACAAAAATCAAAGGTATTTGGGGGTTAGTTTCCATCCTACCGCTACATTTTAGTTGGATGATTTCAGTGCAAATACTCCTGAGGCTCTAGTGTGACTTTATTTCATGCCTTATTGATGGGCACGGTAATCAGCTTGGGTGTTTCGAATAGTCTACACTGAAATCTTTATCGATCGTAAGGCCAAACGCGCCCACCGTGACCATTGAGTTCATGTGAAACAAACTCACAATACCACTTCAGGGCAGTACCCATATAAAACCTTTTACATTGCGATGAGTTACAACAGTAGGCCAAAAACCTTTATTCGAAGGAAATGCCCGTGTCCAGCAGTGGTCTGTTAAAGGCTATTGATGATATCCTCGTGAGCTATTACAATACTGATATAATTCACAAGTTTTTCAGTCAATAACTAACACACTCAACGTGCAACAACAGGAGTTTCAAGACTCATATCTGATTTCCATTCGATTAAGGTTTTCATAATTTGCTTTTTAAATTGCTCGAATAGCTCTGTAAATTCAACATTATAGCCTTATTTGCGTCGCGTAACAGTTTCGAAATAAAGGTCTAGAGTCAATCTGGTATGTATTGTGGATTTTTATGACGTCGTGTTTACTAATTTTTCTAAGTTCCGTGGAAGCTCGTGGAGCACTGAGTTTAAAATCGCTTAATTCACAACATCATGTGTAAGTACAATGAACGTATAACATCACACGTTGGAAGTTATCGCTTTTACTGTACTAGAATTGAACGGAATACGTTGATTATTATGTTATCAGAATCAAGGATATTTGTTTTGAATTAGTTAATCCAGTTATTCAGCTCATAGCTATTATATTTTACGATGATCTTTATAATTAAGGCGTCTTCTCACTTTGGAAATTTAAAAAAATCGATTTTTATTTATTTTTAATGAAAATTTAATTAAATTTTATTTTTAAGAATCGGAAAGTCCATTGTATGGAGCAGGCACTGCTGATTAACCCGAGGTAAGGTTTTGCATGATTTTTCTGCAACCAAAACTTTAAACGCGTTTATCTCAAAACAAGATTTTTCGGTGCCTTGTTGATGCAATTTCGGAAACTATCCGGCCGATTGTCATGAAATTTAAATGACATATTCTTCATAGTTATGGCTATAGCGCATATCTTTAGATTTCTGAAATTTCGATTTTAAGTTTTTTTTTTACAAAAAGCTACAAAAAAATCGCGTTTTTTTTTACTTTTTCGAAAAACGTGCGTCATTTTGTTATACGCGAATATCAAAAATCTGATGATATGCGCTATAGCCATTGACATACTGAATCTAAAACAGTTTTATTTTTTTGTTTGAGATGACCCGTCTCGGAGATACCATCAACAAGCCACGACCATAACATTTTTACTATACTGTTGTATTATAATAATTGTTCAAAAAAATAAAAATAAAAACTTTTCATGTACTTGAAAGATGTGTTTATTACATAGGATTTTATTCCATAATTTTAAGCAAAAATCCTCGAAAAAAAAATCGCGAAAATAGCCTATTTTCGAGGCGCCTAAAGTGAGAAGACGCTTTAATTCGCTCACGAATATTTATCGTAATAATATTGTAGTTGTTCGTGAGATGTTTGTTTAGAAAATATATAATTTGATGTGAGTCTTATTGCATTCGTAACAATACACCGGAGTGGTGTGAACGAATGCTATAGTCGGCCTTACTTAATGTTTTGTAACGAGTCCTGATACTTTTATTTTGAAAAGGGTTAATACTAGCTTGTGTTGTGTGTGTGAAACTGAGTAGATTAGCAGTTTTATAAATGATTGAGTTATCGATATCAAATATTCATAACACTGAGAATGACCTTCACATTTTTATTTACGAAGATCACTTAAGCTTCTCTTACGTTCAGTTATTTGCATCTTAGCTCTATGCATCTTTAGCTGTAAGAACACAGCGAGTTATGGAATCAATTGTGTATGTTCGATAGACTTTCGAATCTTTTTAAGGGTGGTAAAAAAGGTTACGGGACAACCAAATAATATACGTATTTTTTCAAGTAGTGACACGTATTATGACTGGTCCAAAGCTAGTGGAGCAATTAAAGACCTTAATAAAAATGTCTTTCGAAAAATTATTTTAAAAAGGAAATGAATTAGGAAAATTATTGTGATTAGCAATAAGAATGTAAAGTTAACCGACTCGCTGCGGCTCGCTGCGGCGTCCCTTCGGTGGCATTGATATTGCGACGACTACAGTTCAGCAACTTATGTAAACAATGTTGTTCTAAATCAGAATATTTAAATTACATTTATTTTGTTATGAGTTTGCGTTTCTGTATTTTATCCTTTTTGTCTGTGTGGAGATCCCCACGGAGTCCACTGACACGTGGTTACATCGATTATGTATTTTTATCCTAAATTTTTCATTAAATTTTAACCGCCCTAAATTGAACTGTTTTAACAGGCATTTGAGTTTTAGTCAAAAGCTAAGTGAGGTTTTGTATCATATGTTTGTATGTATTTATAACAATAAGTATACGTGTATTTATATCGGTTGTCTACTATGCTTAGTACAAGCTTTGCTTAGCTTAAGACTAGATGGCGTTGCATGAATGTGGTAGAACATTATTACTATTATAAAAGCAAATTAACCAATCAATTTAAATTGAATTTTGTTAGTTACATCACTTAAATTAGCTAAAGTGAACTAGCCCTGAGCACCAGTTACAATACGCCATGGCTGAGAGTTCTTTTCCTACTAACTGTGCCCGCCACTTCGTTCGCGTGGGATTTGAATTTTGAGATGGGATTTCTGCTGCATAAATACCGATCTTGTGAAAAATCCAGAATAAAAAGTTGCCTAAATGTTACTCAATAACCTCCTCTGCTGTCTTGTGAAAGTCCAATTAAAATCGATTTAGCGGTTCCAGATATTAATTAGCCCGGACAAACAAACAGACACTTCTATTTTATTTACAAGTATTGATTATAAATAAATAAAATAGAAAGTAATGAAATAAAATACATCAGGTAAACATTTGTTCTTGTAACATAACACAAACATGCGGTCCATTAAATTAATAGATTGCTAAAATGGATAGACGCAAGATGGCTGACTGAATGCAGGTCGCAACTTTTATCCGCACCTGTACCAGGAGCGCAGATCATTCGAGAGATGAATACGATAACGCAAAGTTAAAAATACACATTGGCACATGTGTTACTAGTGCGCATGTCAAAGACGTGGCATTTTGAAGGCCTAGTGTAAGGAGAACCCTGGAAGTACTATTTGACTCATCTATTTTATGGTTACGTTGCCTGTTAGGAAGACAGGGAAAGAAACAGCGAAGCAAAGTTAGTATTTTGCTATTTTGATAAAATTTCACGTTCATAGGAAAATTACTGTATGAAATTAAGAAATACGATTGTGTATTATTTTTGAGTTATATGAAATGTGTAAAATAATATGTTCGAAAATATGTGTTTATTACTTTGTTTTTTTTTATGGTTTCATCGTGAACATGAATATTTTTCTAAGAGGATATTTAATGAGTCAAAAGAAAAACTGGATTTCCTTGGTAAAATAAAACACAATAGTAAAGAAACACGAGGTTTCCATTACATTGCGCATGTGCAATGTGCCGTAGTCAAAACAAGGAAATCGTGGAGCGAAGTACTAGGAGTTAATAAAACTGTAGAAAGTAAAACACTGCAATTTGACAATGCTATGGTAACATGAACACTCACACACACACGGTCATATCACGGTCGTGTCAACAAGTAATACGACACCTGAACTGTTCATTCAAACTCACTACACCGCTACACGGGTCGGTCAAAACTACAAAGGAAAGTCATATTACTTGCAAATGAAAGAAAAAGCTAAACATATGAGTAACATGTGAATAAATGTCAGTAAAAGCTAAAAGTTAATAGCTAACAAATACATGAATAAGTTTCAGAATTAAACTAAATGCCACCTATCTCCTACATTACTACTTAGTCTGGCCATAAATACTGTTACACTTAATTATAAAAAAATATTACATTTGAATTTCGAATCTGTCATTTTTATACGATTGTTCATTGTGTTTTCTCATTTTGGCGCCAATACATTGTAAAATATTTTGCGATATTAAAATGGTGTGGGGTGATAAAGAGAACCGAATCGCTGTGATAGCATTACACAAAGTAGGTATGGAGCCAAATGCAATTTTTAAAACTCTCCATACACTTGGTATTAGTAAAATGTTTGTGTACCGGGCTATTAATAGGTACAATGAGACCTCCTCTGTTTGTGACAGAAAAAGATCTGGCCGTCCACGTAGTGTTCGTACGAAAAAGGTGGTCAAAGCAGTAAGGGAAAGAATTCGAAGAAATCCTGTCCGAAAGCAAAAGATTTTATCTCGGGAAATGAAGATAGCACCTAGAACCATGTCGCGTATTTTAAAAGATGACTTAGGACTTGCAGCCTATAAGAGACGCACTGGCCATTTCTTAACTGATAATTTAAAGAAGAATAGGGTGGTAAAATCGAAACAACTACTGAAGCGGTACGCAAAGGGAGGTCACAGAAAAATTTTGTTTACGGATGAGAAAATTTTTACAATTGAGCAACATTTTAACAAACAAAATGACCGTATTTATGCTCAAAGCTCTAAGGAAGCTTCCCAATTAGTCGACAGAGTGCAACGTGGACATTATCCGACTTCAGTGATGGTTTGGTGGGGTGTTAGCTATGAAGGAGTGACTGAGCCATATTTTTGTGAAAAAGGTATCAAAACATCGGCACAAGTGTATCAAGATACCATTCTTGAGAAGGTAGTTAAGCCCCTTAACATCACCATGTTCAATAACCAAGTATGGTCCTTCCAGCAAGACTCGGCGCCGGGTCATAAAGCTCGGTCCACGCAGTCTTGGTTGGAATCGAACGTTTCGGACTTCATCAGAGCTGAAGACTGGCCGTCGTCTAGTCCCGATCTTAATCCGCTGGATTATGATTTGTGGTCAGTTTTAGAGAGTACAGCTTGCTCTAAACGCCATGATAATTTGGAGTCCCTAAAACAATCTATACGATTGGCAGTGAAGAATTTTCCCATGGAAAGAGTGCGTGCTTCTATTGATAACTGGCCTCATCGTTTAAAGGACTGTATTGCAGCCAATGGAGACCACTTCGAATAAGCTTTTTATATTTTTAATTGTTTTATATTTATGTATTAAACTGACACACTGTAAAAGTAATAAATGTTATTTGCAGTTAACAATTTTCTTTTTTCTTTATTACAATATTTATGGCAAGACTAGGTATTTTAATGTCTAAAATTATTTTAATTTATAGAAACACTAGCTTTAGCCCGCAGCTTCGATCTCGTGGAATTCTGTCTGCTACGTTAAGTTTCGTAACAGATCATTTTAAATAATATATATATATTTTAATAAAAAGTATCCTATGTTATTTCTAATTTCTCCAAGAACATGTGTACAACATTTCATGATGATTAGTTGAGTAGTTTTCACATGTTGTCGTGACACCGTAACAAATAAACTTACATTTGCATTTATAATATTAGTAGGGATTTCTGTAAGTCACAATGTAAAGTAAGCCACCAGCACTTGACAACACCGAGAGCAACACCGAGGTAAAACCTACTTCTATTTCTAGCAACCATAGCAGTTTCTTTCTTTTAATAATTCTCTGTTAACTTTTATACACAAAATAATATTGTAGATGCTAATGTGAGATTACTTATTACGCTTTCATACTCAAAAATCGTTTTACTGATGGCAAACTACATTATCAACTAGTAACATGGATTACTTTTTATTGTGATTACCGACACAGTCGCGGGCAGACTCATAGGCAAAAGTTAGTATATTATATATTCATGTTTATTTTAGATACTTACTGTCAGTGGAAGTTCCATCGGCAGTAAACTGTTTGATGATTAGGTCCAGGGTGCGCCGGGTAACCCTGATGAGAACGTCCACGATCTTTCGGCTGTAGTACCTGCGCATCTCACTTACCGCGTTCTTCACCATTTCCTAACAAACATTTAAAGTCATCAATTACTTAAAGGTACAGATAAAAAGGCTACACACCACATTTATAATCTGTAATTACATACAAATAGCAATGAAATTCTTTTCTTAGCGCGTAATCTATGATTGGTTGGACATTAAAAAATTAATTGATTGGAAATTGACAACACATTGTCTATGGTTTCAAATATTATTATAGTACTACTATTACAATGCTGTGTTCTATAAGAGTTAATATAGGAAGACACACTATTAATAATCTTTATTTTTTTATCCTTGCCCACCATATCATTGCCCATTTTTATCTATTAGATACATGGGCATCGAGAGAAGAGTGCAAGGGGGTGCACTTACACTTCTTAATAGAAAAGAATTACATAGAAAAATACATATTTTTAACTTATTGCGTAAAAGTCGATATCGGTAAATATTAATGTAACAGACTGCAAGCACAGTTGCATTAATAGAAATTGCTTACTTCATAAAAAATGAATGCCAAATGAACAATTAATCTTTTCTAGTCACCTGTAGCGTCACAAACGTGATATACGAGTTAGTTTTTCACCTTGCATGACCTACATGCATTTACACTTTAAATAATTTACACTTCAATACAGAACAAATGAAATCATTTTTTTTTTTAATTAATATTTATGCCTACCTGCATACTCTTCGATAAGCCACCAGCAGGCATAGATAGCAACCTGTGAGGGCTTTCGAAGCATTCCCATACCGCCGACCAGTCCTGCTGGCCACTTGACGAATCGTTAATTGTTGATGCAGCCGCACTGCCCGATTGACTATCGTCTAAAATATTTACGTTATATAAATAGGCTATTAATATTAAAAAAAAAAACAACAATAAACAATCATTAAAATAGTAAATGTACAAAAAACTTAGTTATTTGTTATTTTGTTATTTCGTTGTAACGCGATAGAATATATCGAGAAATATGAATTATACTACATACTTTACTACACTTTAATTACTATTTAAAAAATAAGACTGATTCTTGTTGACCTGCAAGTTATAAAATCACCTAAAACTACATGGTCCACTATATTTGTACATAGGAAGTCTACGGGGTCAAATAGTTTTGTGTACCAGAGCATCATAAAAAGCAGGAAGTGTATGAAATCAGTTTGATGCACGCTCAACTATACACACACAGTGATACCAAACATAAGTGTGTTATTGATTGTCGTAGGTTCGTGTAGTCCAAGCCTACACACGCGATCTGGCAACATAACATACAGCATGTGTGGTGATTGTACTAGAGCAACATGAAAGCAAAGTAGTAAATTTTCACATTCGCTAGCTAGGGGTACATACATGTTCTGAACCTGAGACCACACACTACATACACACACTACACACATACTGTATTGGATTGTATTGTATACTGTACTGTATGTATTATACTATATTGATAAGTCATAGACATTTCGTGTAGGTAATAAAGTAGTTTAAAAAATCTTTTAACTAAACTCGTAAGCCTTTTTAAGAATTTTATTAGAATTTGAATTCTAGAACACAAATCTTTTGATAACAGTAAGAGGAAATTTATTTTGAAAAATATAAGTCTAAAGGTACCTTCGGCGATAAGAAACTCGAAATCTGGATTGATCTCGGTCGGTTGTATTTGGTGAGCTGCTTTTTTAACCAGATCCAGGACCTCTTCTACGGCCTCCTCCACCATCAAACTCTTACGATTCAATTCAACGCACGCGTTACTAGAACATTTTAATAACAAGCTCTCACTTTGAAACGTTTAATGGGTTTGTATTAGTTTACGGATACTCTCAATGCCATCAAATAATTGGGTATTATGTGTAGGCTACCATTATCTGAAGCTAAAGTAATTTTAATACCTATGTTAAAGGAGGACAGAAGAATATATGTATTTGGATGGCAATACTTAAAACTCTACTTACACATACCTAAGTGTGAAAGAGTAAAATCCACCACAAGTACTAGAGGAACAGAAAAAGATAGTCCCTACGATTTTTGTCCAACAGTCGACAAGATATGTTTTCTAGTTGGATAGATATTAAAAGGTAATAATTATTTGTCACTAAAGTGGAGTGAAATTGAAGGTAATCGTATAAAACTTTTATTGAGTATTTACGTAGAAAAGTAATTATGTTACTCTTATATTTCTCATCTCCGAAAAGTTACATAAAAGATTAACATCTATTGTTGGTAAGAACCAACTAACTAACTTTAGATAGATTGTGATAGATCCTCCGAGAAGATCTCGGAGGATCTATCACACATATTATTCAATTGGAAGGTCTGTTACAGTTCCGGTCTCGCAGGAGATAGTTTAGTGCACAAGTGGGTTCACAAACACAGCACTTTCTGTTCCCTCACTTTCATAATCTGATGGCACAGGTATTTGCTTTACGCGCTCTCCGAAAGACGGAGGTTAACATCACAATTTCCAAACTCCGTGCTGTTAATAAGCATTTCTATAATCAGAAAAACTCAATAACAATAATATGACCCGACGCGAGAATCAAACCTGAGACTTCTTGATCGGCGATACGCTAACCGTTAGACTAACAAAGCACTCAAATTGATTTATATATCTTCTTGAACTAATCTTGATCTCAGCGGATAATCTCTGTATACGGAGTCTATTTCAGTAATAAAATACTAATAAAATATTTACCGACACCCAGTTTCAACATTCTCGATAAACTCTTCGACCGACCAGGGAGTATCCTCTGCAAAAGAGAAGAGTAATTATTTGAGTATTCAAATAATCTGACACGTAAATTAGAGCTTGGTTTGTAAGTATTATGCACTGACCAGGCAAAGTTATAAGAGAAACATCTTGCATGCCACTCAGCATATAAATAATTCTGTTGGTATATATATCGTGGACTCGTGTCACCAAAACATCGAAACTATTAATAGCGGTGTTGGCTTTATCTATGAATTCACGCCAGTCATCACTGGTCCAGCACACCGAGCGTAGACCTGGTAGTAACAGAGACGAAAGTCTGACCACTTGTGGGAGAAATAGAGGGCGTACTTCAAGTTTGACACGGCGAACAGAACGAAGGTAGTCTTGAAGAAGAAACTGCAAAAAATAAGATAATATGGTCACAGCTATCTAAGTTTATAACTGCTTAATATATAGGAATACAAAGTGCTATAGTTAAGAACACGTCTTAGTTATCTAATGTTGTGTTTTTAATTGAAGACTCCCCATGAACTGCATTCTTTTATTACAACATCGTTATTTGTTTTAAGTACCTTGTTAGACTGTTTATAAGTAACTATTGGTTGGCGTAGTATAGTAAACCAACTGGATGTCGTAATAGCAGCGGTTCCCGGATCCCTCCTATCTCAGGCGCAGAGTGGCACACCGTGTGGTTTTAGTCGGTCCGATTCCGACACACCACCCCGCCGTAAACCCCGGTGGGGTGACGGCCCGAGGGGGTTTCCACACGTTTAAAAAAAAAAAAAAAAAAGTATAGTAAACCAAAACAGAGGTAGACCTCTACTTAAAGAGGATGTTTTGGTACTGAACATAGATATCCAGTAGGTGGGTTATTTAAAGTTGCTGATGAAGCAAAATTTTGACAGTTTAACATATGACGTTTGAGCACATGTACATATTGAATTAATTTACATTATGTCAAATTAAATCATCTGAATAAGAGATTAATAAAACCTACTCAAATTGAATTTGAATAGATTGCATATAATTTCTTTTATTCATTTTAATGTTTAATACAACTAATTAACACATTAAATCTCAGAAAATACAACTACATATTATGTCCGTATGTTTGTGGTAATAATATTACTTATATAGTAATATTGTAGATAGTACATTGCTGAAGTGTTTATTTGGTTGGTAGAATGTGTTAACAAACAAACTACTCAATGCAGTGCATTCAGTGTTAAATAGCCCAGTTATCGAGAAAGATTATTGACCACTACTACCAAAAGAAGTGGAATATCAATGAAAAATATTGCAAAAAACGGGCTAATAATATTCCTTTTGAGAGATTTCATTGCGTTCGCTGCGTAAATGGTTAAAGTTTCTGTAAAAAGCCTATAACAACATAATTCTATTCTTTAAGGTTGCCTCGCTATAATCTGTTTTACGGTAAACAAATTTGTTCAGGCTATATTACATCACGCTACGGGTAGGAGACGCAGACAAAGTTGCACGTGTCTTCTACAATTACATAATACAGAATAAAAGTCATACAAAAACTCGCCATAAATGCTTACTTGTAGAGAATCATTGACGAGTGTAAAATAATTCTTCTTAGCGTACAAGGAGTGGCAGACGATAGGCAAATCCACACCCATCTTGACTAAACAGTCGGACTCGCGAATTAAAAGCCGCACGGTATGATCCAAATTCACGACAACACAACCTGAATCGTCAATTCGCAATAGCGTGTTGTTCAAACTGTCGTCAACATCCCATAACTGAAAAAAAAAATATAATTAGTGGTCTAACTATGTGCATTCCATATTATATTTAGGACTAGATGATCGGATGAACTTTGTAAGACACTGTATAAGCCACGTAGGTTAACAAAATGGAAAGTTAATTAATGTTAGCTGGGTCAGTCTATGGATGGATAACCATTCTTATCATCACACTTCCATGCCTCGAGAAGTACATTAAGCCGTTGGTCCCAGTTGCCATATGAAGGTCTTTGTCTTTCGTCGCTGGTAGTTGGTGCCCTAAAAAAGTTTGACAACAGACTTTTTACAGTACTTTAGCCTAGTACTACGGTTGTAGAGTTCGGTTAGTAGTCGCTTTACGTAAAAACTCAAAGTTCAGCAGTATCCGTAAGGTCGTAAGGTTCGTGGAAAGAAAAAAGGTGTATAAAATTTGTTTCCGTTCAACATGACGACTTAATCGTTTGTTTTTTCGTCACACATTATACCTGCTTCATAAACTAGTCATTGACTGTGCATTGTAACCGCACTAATAAATCTTTAAGAAACTGACAATTAAAGTATGTTGTGACATTGCCCGATCAGAACAGAAAAATAAAACCGCCATACGCGAAAAAACTTACCTATACTCATTTAGTTTGGCTAGTTCGTAAGCAGTCCAATAGCAATCAACACATGACTCAAGGACAGAATATAATGTGTATATAACCTTATATTTTTTTATTTAGATAATTATTTAGTCTACCTTTAAACGAATTGAAAATTCAATTTTGAAATTATTGCAAATATATTTTAGATCGACTGTTATCAATAGGGGTTGCCTCATTCGACCATCCGACACAAACAATGTTTAAAAAAGTAAACGAATGAAAAGAGTACAGAAACATAATAATGGTTCTATTTGTGGTGGTGTGGCGAAATTTTTATCACCCCTAAGGTACAAATCTATTACTTTAAACAGCTTGCTAACTTCTGTCGCCCTAGTACTGATGCGGGTTTATCTAGCCGTTGCGGATTTAGAAATACGTACAATTTCCCTCAGCTAAGTTTCTAAAGTTGGGAATAAGAAGGAGTAAAAAAAAAATTGAGAACAGATGTATTAAAATTGTAAACGGTCGATGTGTCTGCATTAAAAATATTGTAGAAAAATTAATAAAAAAGAACCCAAAATATTTTTTTTAAGAATTTTGCTCTTTGTTTGTGTGTGTGTGCCCGCTAATCTTAGAAGTAGCTCAACCGATTTGGATACGATTTGGTCTTATGTAATGCGGTAAACTTCACTTTACACTTATTGTTTGTTTTACTTCCATCAGTTGACAAATAACAAAATGATATAGGTTTAGAAAATCACCACAATACATATAGCGACAAATACAACGGAGTCGTAGACAAAAAACTGGCATTACATTTAATAAATAATATCATATGCTATTCAATATTAGATTTACATTATTGTTATTAACGCAGCGTTGGTATTCTCCCCATAAGGTGGTCCGACGACCTGGTGAAGCTCGCGGGAAGCTGCTGGATGCGAGTGGCTTGGGACCGGCTATTGTGTAGAACCTTGGGTGAGGTCTACGTCCAGCAGTGGACGTCTTTTGGCTAAGATGATGAGATGATGATGATGATTATTCTTTTTGTGACATTAAAATTCATATAGATTTTGTTTTTAAATCTATATATTTTTCTTTATATTTGCATTTTTATATATATTCATGTTATATACAAAACAAGTATTATATTTAAAATATAAAGAATTACACAGTACAATTATTATTATTCTCTTTATTTTTTTATCATTATTAGTTTAACAAAAAACGTAATAGTACGTTACGTTACAAAATATATTATTAAATAACTATAATAGTTTGCGAGTAAACTTTCTCATTTTTTCTAGGCGGAACACTAGTTGCTCTCTAGTAGCGATCCGAGGAGCCTAATAATTTATTCAAATATTTTTAGATTTTATTACACGAAAAGGAGGCCTCCAATGCGTAGGTTGTTTAGCATAATGGCGTGTAGACTTGTTAGGTATTATACAAAAATAAAATGATATGATATAATATGTTAATGATAATTTTTTTTTGTTTTAATATTTACTGTCTCCATCGTACCCTAAGCGATATAAAACTTTCTACTAACTTGTGTCAGCAGCACAATGCGCAGCCATCATAGCGATAATGCGTAGACGTCAGAGCAATAACGCGTAGCCGTCAGAGCAATAACGCGTAGCCGTCTACAACTTAGAAGTGTGACCGTATCAATTGGGTATTTTCCTCTATAAAATTAAATATGAAAAAAATATTGTAATAGAATCTTATACTATTGTAAAATGTTTGCCTCAGTTTTCAAAAAAATAATACTAAAATTATTTTCAGCCTCTTTACTTCTCTTATTTTATGATATTTTCTTTAAATAACTCTTTTATTCTCTGTTTAATTTCTCCATGTTCTACGATATGTATCGGGTTGGAACGTAAAACACATTTGTTTGCTTTTATCATTGATGTTTCGAAAGACCTATTTTCAAATCATGTTTTCCTAGTACTCGTGCAGGTAAAAGTATACCCGTACCACCGACAGTTTTTGGTCAACGAACAATATTATCGACTAGATTTTTTATTTACTTATTTAATATATCTTTACCTGATAACATTATGAGAGATAATACTTAGGGTTTACGTGATTTCTTTATTTGCTGCTAAAGAAATTAAATAATTTACAAGAACTTAGAATAATTAATTAAAAAAATAATCTTTAAACTGTTAAATTATTTTTGGGCTATAAAAACTCCTACACATACTTCATGTTATGAAAAATATTTGTATGTTTAGTATATATCTAATAAAGACGTTTGAATACTTATAAAATTTAACCTGTAATAGTTTATATGTTACAAAATACTATCACGCTGTCCAAAATATTCTAATTTTCTTAACAAATAATCAAGTATTTTTACCTATTTTTTAATTAATTCTTATCAAATTATGACAATCAGACAAATGTACTTAATTCATTGAAATGAATGAGTAGCATGACAATAATTGTGCAGTTAATAGAAAAATTTAATATACAGTTCAATTTTCTTTTACAGACCATTTTAAATTTTAGTTACGTATTGTTTTACCAACGACTGAATCAATAAAATTGTCGGCTGCCATACACACACAACCAAAGACAGCTTAGAACAGAAAACAACAATATACGGCTAAACGTCCTCACAACTTATGCAGCCCTGGTACCGATAACTTAAAAACGCCTGTTTTGCCGCTGAAATTCGCTACATATATTATGTATCAGTATAAACAATTATAATGATATTGTATATACACAAGAGCACGGCTCTACCGTTTTTAATGTCTTGTTTTAATAAAACTGAAATCGTTATTGTATAGTATCATGACAAATCTAAATATGTATGTATATGCTGGACAGATATCAGCTTGAAACTAGTTGTTTTTAAC
Organism: Hypercompe scribonia; assembly: GCA_949316085.1. Taxonomy (NCBI): domain Eukaryota; kingdom Metazoa; phylum Arthropoda; class Insecta; order Lepidoptera; family Erebidae; genus Hypercompe; species Hypercompe scribonia. Next base: position 21,694,389 of record OX438968.1, on the reverse strand, counting down.
ATAGTTTTTGCACTTCTACATTTAGATATCAAGTATTTTAAACATGGTATGCATATGTGCGTTATATTTGTTAAAAAGAAATGGAATTTGGTTTTTCTTTCATATATTACATGCAAATATTGCAGAGATTTATGTAGTATATTACACATATAAATTTTAACAAGTCAAACTAAATGTCCATTTTTAAACTATGAAAAATACTTTGCTTATTTTACCTTAATATATGACAGAAGAAGGTAACGTTTTTTAAATAATGATGTTTTATTTCGTCCAACTTGCTTCATTAACAAATATGAGCTGATTCAGAGTTTAATATGTTTACTATGTTTTTTATTTTATTTTTTGACCTTTTTCCCTCTTGTTTCATGTGAGTAAGCACTGCTACGTGCTAGAAGCAATAAAAAGAAACCAGGGGTAAATCAAGTATTTTGTTTAACTTACAAATATCTATAATTTCACATTTATTGTCATTCAATTTTATGATTAACTTTGTGAAAATAAATTATAAATAAAAATAAAAAATGAAAATTAATATCATGAAATGTAACATAAGTAAATTCTTCTCCGAAACTTTTATCAAACTAGGTTGGGGTCTGCTTTAATATATTTTTTTTATTATTATCCGCTATTGCTCAGTCAATAGTCGTTAGTAATGTTAATAACTCAAAAATAACGCAACCTTTTTTACAAATTTAGGTCTTAAAACGTCCGTGAGAGTCTAGCAAAAGTTAAAACTGTTTAGAACACTTAATTATCCAAATATCGCGCGTAGGGAGTAGCAGGCACAACTAGTGGTATAAATATCCAGTATCACCAGTAGTCTGTTCAAATTATATTTTTGAAAGTCACGTTTTACGCATAAGGTACCCGCATTGGTACTAAGGTAGCATAAGGGCGAAAAGAGCGCAATAATAGCAATAAACAACAAACTGTCACAGGTTTGCAAGAATGCAAGAATGCAAGAATTCGATTGAAAGAATACACGCGAGCTAGAAACACCGGGTAGCGTTTAGTATAATTCTTTTTGAGTGACCTTGGTTTGTAGATAAGAGCTGCACGCGATCTTTACATCCTTTATTGCCATCACCCTCTTTCACTACTAAACCTCATCTCGTTATATGCATTCCTAGTACTAATTCCTTAAAAAAGTCCGTATTTCCACTGGAATTTTCCATAATTTTAGGCTTTCACCAGCACCGACACTAAGGTAGCATAAACGTGAAAGAGATGTTAATAACAACAAGGAACAACATTCTCTTGTCATAGGTTAGTAAGAGTGCAACAAGACGACTGAGAGTACACACGCATTAGAAGAGTCGGTCCCATATTTAGATCATTCCTCTTTTTATAAGAGGTTTCGTGTAAGGTAAGAGCTGTACTCTACTTTCATATTCTCTCAATTCATCCCTCTTTTTGTGGGAGGCTTCGAATAGAAGTAGAAATTGAACGTGGCCCTTATGTTATTGCCATCACCCTCTTTCAAGGTATAACGTCCTCGTGTTTCATGTTATCCTAGTACCGGTAGCTTAAAGAGGACCACTAGCCGTTGATATATGCTATATATGTTATAGGTATGGTTTTATATACATATATATGAATATATATAATACAAATCGCAGGGTAGTCGAATGTGCTGCTTTATATTACGTCCAGTATAACTTGAACCGCTATCGTGAGACTTATACTATAACCAGTCTAAATATACATTGGAGTCAAAAGGATTCATGTAATCTTTTTTACAATATTTTTCTCTGTATGAAAAACATTAAGTATTTCATATTTGAGATTTTTTTGTGTGATAAATTTATAAAAATTGGTCCAAAAATTTCATTACGTTCACTTATTAATTAATATAAAACATTGCGCGCATTTGTGTAGTGCTTTATTTATCATGCATATTTTAAAATACCATACTTTTGTACATTTTATAACTTTATCATTAATTGAAAGTAAACCTATAAAGGTGTCTACTTACATTAGACTCTCGTCTCGATTAATAGCAGAGACGAAAAGAAAGTGTTTTTAACTATCAATGCCTTAATTGTTACAATTCGATCAACTTGTGCTATTAGTGATCTTTTAAGTTAATATTTTATTTACCTTTTAAACACATCGCCTGTTTTTTTTTTGATTCAACTAGCAGTAATCATTAAAATGAATTATTTGTAAATCATGTAATAAATTCCAAAGCTTACAGATAATTTTAACTTACTGATAACTTGCAGTTATACACTAAAGAAGAGAAATAAATATGCTATAAATAATATGTATTACATAAAGACTAACTCTTTAAAGAGGTGAGATGACACAGTAATGGCATTCCACTTGAAATAAATGCGTAATCACATAAATACTTCATTTGTGTCATTATTATGTCCACTATTTCTGAACAATGTGCATTCTAATAGGTCTGAAGAGAACTAGTTTATTCGTATGTTAATACTCACGTTTTGATTCATCCACACTGCCTTCATAGTTTCCTCGTAACTTTGTATCAATGATCTGGTGTTACTGTACTTCCTCATCATGTCTGCAGATGCGGGTAAAGCATTGAGCACTGGATGCGCGCATACGCTCTCAACTGTTTCTGTCATATTGTGCATTAGGCAGCGGGACCATTTTATTCGACCTAAAACCCAGTAAAAGTAGCAGTGACGATAATTGAAATTCATTCATAGAGTTATATATTATAATTATGTGTAAAATTAATATATTTATATAGCAAATACAATATCATTTTAGACCACTCTAATTTTATTTTTAAATAATGTGCTATTTGAGTGTAGACTTACTTCGGGAAAACAATTAAGTCGTAAAAAAAAATTACGTTTTTAAACTAAGTAAATACGGGTACTCAAATTTTGTTTTTAAAGATTTTTTTTTATTTTATTAAATATTTGTTCACTAAATTATACTCACTGTATATATTATATGATTATAAGATTTCTACACCAACCGAAGATCAATTGGTAGAAAATACCCTAATTGTATTAGTACTAGTATACTCTTACTAGGGATTAATAATGGTACTTTTTGTTTACTTACTCAATATGACTGATGAAGTAAACAAAAAATCTATTCTCACTTATGTAAGTCCAAGAAATCAGCATCGAAAAACTTACATCATCTTATAAAAGCTAAAACTTGTACATTTGCCCAACAGAGATGGAATGAATACATGAAATTTGTATATACATTCGTTAAAGAACAAAATTTTTTTTTATACACTTTCAATGATTTTGTTATAAAATGACTGTCACCGTTTCTTTCTTTCTTTATCGCGGTGCTGTTAAGTCAGATGACAAACCTAAATTGAAACTCAACGTGATAATTACCAGCGACAGGAGAATAATTTCGTGGCAGAGGCGGATCTTCTCTCTGCCTCTTGAACATTTTAGTTATCTTGTCCACTTCTTTCTCACAGTACTTGAGAACTCTGCCATACTTTTCACCAAGTTTAGTTATTTGAATTTTTTGGCTGACCTGTTAACGATTGTCGAACAAAAGGAGAATTAGTACCAAGAAAAATTAAAAATATACGCTACTATTATAATTTGTATATTTACCTTCTCAAACCTTGTCAAGAATTTGATACCTTGTGGTGTTTCCCATACTGTTGCAAAGTTGTCCTCAATAGTGTTACCAATAGATTCTCTGAGAGCGTTTGTTTTATCTTCAAATGTATTGTAATCTTTGTCAAATTCATTATTCCTATAGTCCAGATAGTCATATTGGCATGTCGTCACTGCTTTTTTAGCTTCTTCAAAGGTGTGAATAGCCTCCTCTAAGTCTGGGAAAACAAATGTAAGATTTTCAACATTTTTATAATAAATACTAATATCACTATGGTAATAAAAATTGAAACAGTTGCGAAAAACTGATCTCGAGATAATTCAAGATCAGTTTTTTGTGAATGAATTCATGATCAAATCTGTTATTGATAAATAAAGATTTGATTCACTATATAGAAACATAATTTCCAATACATTAATCAACATCGTTCTGGCCTATATTCTTCTCAAGTTTGTACGGGATTGGCTACTAATTCAACCGGTTTTATCTGATTATCAATTTTTTTTCACGGAGCAACTGGCATCGGATCTCCATAACCTACCACAAACTTCAATATTTCGGACTCTTATTAAAAAAATCTTGTAATAAAAATCTAATAACGCTATTGGCCCGACGCAGAAATCATAACTGAGGAGGCACTCCAATGTCTAAAAATACGTACTGTGATTTTTCCTTAAAAAGTCGCAGTTACGCATTTAAATACCTAACAGTTCCTTCAACTTGGTCACATTGAAAATGATTAAAAATCAGTTTTCAAAACATTATTACTTATATCTTAGTTCCCAATAATATAAAAATAATGTAATTCCAACAAAAATAATTCTGTTTCTAAACTGTTACCGAGATAGAATGTCAAATTTTCCTTTAAAAATATTGCAATATATTTGCAGTCTTTTAATTAAAATAATTACGTGGCTACTTAAAAGTATCTTATTTTACATTTCATTGTTTGAAAAGATATCATCTCACTATAGGTTGCATATGTTGATTATTTAATCCTAAATGTATGGAAATAGCATCATGTTTGTGTAACATATTTTCAGCAATCCAATTATTGGTTGTTAATTTGAGATAATTATGTTTCTTTAACTTAGTTTTATACATTAATAAACTTAGAGTGTATGTTATTAATATAGCGCACTTTTAATGTTCATTACACATACTCTGTAAAAAAGAATTTAAAAGAAAAAGGAATATATAACTACCAGCATAAACTTACCTTCCCCTAGGAGCAAGCCTTCCATCCTCTTTTCAAATAAATTGTTGTAATCATCCATTAGGTCAAACATTGCTATAATTTTATTCAATCTCTTGCAAAAGGTGTCAAATTTGCCGAACACATAATTTTCTGAGAAACTGAACTGTTCTGTGTTGGGAAGAAATGCCTGATTTTTTACAAACAGGTAGGTGTCTCTGTACGTCCTATTTAAATTAATGCAATTGATTAACTTCTCTCGGACATAAGACCTTTCTTGTGACCAAATAGTTTCCTTAAAACGGCAGGTAATGTACTGTTTACAAGTTTCGATCATTTGATTTGTTATCTGCAAGTGAATTTACGTTATATTTTCTTTTAAACAAATGCAGTTATATTCTGCATGCAGTGACATGTATCCTAATTTTCTTGGTAGCTATCTATCTACTTTGATTGAAGTAAAACAGTCGATTCGATCTTATTTTACTAATTATAACCTATCTTTAGTACTCGTAACAATGATTAATTGATTTCGATTTTAATCTCTGTGTTAAATTGTCACTAAAACTCAAAATCTAATGGCAAACATATTTTTAATTGAAGTACTAGCTTCACTTCTTGTTCCAGTACTCGATACATACACTCTAACACATAAACTCCAACATGACCGCCAACAATATTATTAAATCATAATATTCTCGAGAGAAATATGTTTATTGCCGGAAAAAACATAACTGTGGTTCTAGTGCACCATAAAAAAATTAAATTCCCTCATCTAGAGAAGAAACCCACTACTTACCTTAACCATCAACGAAGATATTCTCTCCGAAGTATTATAGAACTGAGACACGCTATGTATTAACCTAACAGTTTGTAATAAACTCAATATAGAGTCCTTTATCTTCACGGGATCATCCAAATACAAAGAATGACAACACTTCTCCATAGCTTGAATGAATTTTGCATTATCTTTGGCCTCGTTGTAGCAAAATGTAATTTTATGGTCAGTTTCTCTCCATAACCTGATGATCTTGGAATTATTGATTTGTAAACATGACAGCGTCAGTTGGACTTCGTTATCCTGCCGTTTTATATAAACGAATAAAATGTATTTATCAAAAAATCAAAGTTCTAGGTCATTGTGAATTTCTTTTGAACATTTTTTTTTATTTGAATGTTGTCTTTTTTTAACAAACTAAATATGTCATATAACGTGTAAATGGTAGTTTAAAATGTAGTAAAACAAACTTTATTGTACATTAAAACGTACTTTGTTTCATATTGTTACAATTTTAAAAGATCTTTTATAAATTTTGATTATTTTATTAAATTTATTGTTTTGTTTTGCCTCTATGCGTATTTTTATACTTAGTGTACAATATAATAATTGTAATTTAATCAAGAAAAATAATGTTTTAAAGGTAAAAATGTCAAAGTTAAAATATGTTCAATGTACCTGTAAATACGAGACGAGTTGTGAAAACTGCGCACCTCGTTTTTTCCAATACTCCAGTTCATCTTGAGGACCACTAGAGTCTACTTCGCGTCTCAATTGTTCGCTCTCACTAAGGATCTGTTTCAAAGTAACATAAAGTAAAAATATAGTTTAATATTATTCTGCTCCAAAGATTGGTTTAATACAAAAAAAAACTCTTCAACGCTCAATTATCTATCATCATCATCGTCGTTATCAACAGGACATAGGCCCCTCTTTCGAAAAGTTTTGGCCTACAACACTACGCCAGGCAGACGATTTGGTATAAGGTTAATTTTTCCGTTTTTTGGAGTACTGTTGTCCCATGTCCATACAACACACGTAGATTGGGGTGGCGATAATCCATTTTCTGAATACGTAACAACACGAAATTTTATCAATTTCTAAACTTTCGCGTTTTATTATATATACTTTATAATATAAATACACGGCAGTTAAAAAAATTACGTAAGTTGTTGTTTCGTAAATGGACGTTTTTATTTTTTTCCATGGATTACAAATGCGTAACCGCGATGATACATATGTATGTGTAATACACTCTATTAGAGGTAAGTTTTCAAAAATTTATCGATAGATTTATAGAGATATGTCTATGTCTGATGGTAAACGTTATTGGCGTGTCTTACCACAGTAGTTTTCTTTCTCTTAAATATGCAAAAAATAATAGATAACACGAATTCATGTATAAAATACATCAATTACCTCCATCACTTTTTTGATCCACTCATTTACTCGTTCCTCTAGTAATGTTATAGTACTTGGGTTTTTGGCCATGTCTTTCAGTTGAGTGTGATCTTGAAGTTCCGCCATGATGGTTTGACCATCATCGAAAAGATTTATCTGGTTGCACACGTCTTCACAAACTGATTGAATAAAATATCACTGTTTAAAATGACTGGCCATCAGTGCACATACTGACTGCATCAACATAAGACAAACCTTTTAAAGCGCTGCAGAAAGAACGTAAACCAGGTAGAAGCTGGTTCTTGACTATTGGAAACCTTGTTTCGTCCTCTTCTCCATCGCTGCTCGGGTGTGCGAGAGCGTTCATGTAGACGTGCTCCATCACTCTTTCTATAGCTGTGACTAGACCTACTTGTTTAGCGTTTAGGACACCACAAAATCTGTAAAACATCTTTCTGATAATAATTAAATACCAACTGATATCTGCAGCTTCACTTATATTTAGATATTTTAACAATTTATTTTGTACTAAATACAATTGACGTTTTTAAAAATTGGAGTGTTTGCCAATTTTATTGTGGTTGTCTTTAATTCCTATGAAGTTACATTCGTTTAAAATTTTATCATCAACAGCCTTTAACAGTCCACTGCTGGACCTAGGCCTTTTCTTAGCAAAAAGGTTTTGGCCAACTATACCACACTGGCCAGATGGATTGGTATAGGGTTTGTTTCAAAGTTTCCTTCTCTTTCCAGCAGCTTGCATATTTTGTTCCCTAAGTCACCTTCAGGACATCCATGGAAAGAGGGTGGTGAAACTCTGTATTCTTAATCTGTGACCACATAGATAGTTAAAATTGTAAGTTTACATTAAATATGTAACTGAAATACTCACAGGTCTTTGTGGAAACCTTCTTCCGGTAACTGCTTGCTCACATTTATTCGAAACATGTAAATACAAACACCAGTGAATCTGACATCCCAACCGTCAGATAGAAACAGTTTCTTTTTCCATGTTACTTGAGGGGGTGGTTGTTTCCCTTGACCCTGCTGTCGAGGCTTGGTTCCTTCAGGTTGTGGTCTTTGCTCTACCTCCTCCACGTCTTGATAGTACCAAAGAAGCTTGTTTCTCATATGAGGCAAAAAGAGCTGGTTGATGTCGTCTAACTAAAAAACAAAAAATATTAAAAAAAGAAATCATAAATATAAAAAAGTATATAATATTACTGAAGAAAAGTTCTACAATTCTATTTTTTATTGACAAAGTAAATGATAAAATAGTGAAGTTATGTAAAACACGGTCACTTTTTTAACATAAAAAAAGTAATCCAAATTTAATATAAAATTTTCCAAATGTATTACCATGTTTCCCTCGAATACGTGGTCCATTATTGCGTGTCGAGGCAAACCTGTGCCATCTATCAGAAGCTGGAATGTGAACTCCAGCCGTGGGTCCATCTCCCCTCTTCTCGCCTTCCGCTCGCATTCTTCTCTTCTTTTCTGCAACAAAGAATAGTAACGGTAACAACAAACAAATCATTTTATTCGCAATCGGAACGTTGACGTCTGTAAGGACAATAACCATAAGAATATCCATGACATCTTCTTCTTCTTCCTCACTGGACCCTGGTCGAATACCATGTACAAACATTTTTATTTAACTTTGAAAATAATTTCACGAGTTTAAATTTCACCGAATAATGTTCACAGGCAATAATTGTATCTAGTTCTAAGCTATAAATTAAAATGAAACTGAAAACATTTCAGTTGCGTGTTTAAGTTTAAAAAAAAATTGAGGTGTCTTTTGTTGGTTGCTTTATTGTGTCTGTGACAGCGTCTAGTCGCGACTTGTTTCGAACTAGCCTAGGGCCCTAGGAGTGAAAATGTAATATGCAAATTAATAAACAGATAGATGGGTGTCATTAGGAAAGGGGAGGGGAGTATAGGGGTGGTACGGTACCGCACTTTCCTATAATATTCCTTGAGACACGCGAATGATTTCACTATTAAACAAGGTACAAGCATTTACGAAAACTAGTAATTAGAAATATAAATTATGTTCAGTTTCGTGACTGTGATTAGTTTTATGGTTTTAGCATGCTTTTGCGTGCTAATTAAAATGTATTTAGTGTACTAGATAATTAAATAACTTTTAACAAATAATTCAGATGTCGTCGTAATTTTAAAATAAATATTTTAAATATAATAATAATATTACACAACTCACGCCCGGCCATTTTGGCTAGAGTTTGTGCAATAGTAACCAGACTACTGCAAACATACTTAAATATTTTTACGTACATACAAAGTGTGCAAGACAACATCATTACAAAGAGAAGAAAAACTTGAAACAAACCATATTCCAACTCGTCTGGCCGCCGTGGTATAGTAGGCCAAAACCTCCTTACTAAGGAGAGGCCCATGTCCAGTAGTGGACGGTAAAAGGCTGTTGATGATGACATACATACATATTGTAGATAAATTACACCCAGACATAATCATGCTCTTTATAAAATTATTTATACTGGTTGAAAATTGAACTGCGGCTTGGCAATCGGGGTTAGTAACTACGAAAGTAACAAGCCGCGGAAGCCCATTGACGCAGGGGGACAGTTATCATGGCAACTGTGTAAGCCTTACACTGTCACGATGACTGTCATGCCTTTTACGTCCCCAAGCGGGGTGTGAAAAAGCATCTCACAAGGCCGCCTTAGTGTGGGTCACCATACTGCATTGTCTGCATTTGCAATGGATATTGTGACCACAACTCTTGGATTCTATTCATGCTTTCCATCAGGCAGAGTCGAGTCACTTTGGCAGGCTCTTAATATAGATAAGAAAAAGGCCTGTCAGAATATATTATTTTGCCAAAAACAACTTTAAAAATTTTGTAAAATGGTTAACTTTAATAACATTGTCAGTTAATAATGTTCGATATTTTTAGCGTCTAGTGAATATTTTAAAAACATTTAATTAATATTTTGAATGTGAATGTGAGTTTGTTTGTTTGTTAAGGTTTCACGCATAAATCACCAAATTTTAATTAGAAACCAATTTTAAAAATTTTTTCACCAATAGAAAGCTACATTATCAGTGAATAACATAGGCTACTTTTACCATGATAACCGACATGTTCTAAGAACCGGTAAAGATCGACTTACACCGTCTGATAACTAGATGAGACATTTTTTATATTTTATTAATGAATGAAGGCACATATGATATCTATTTCAAAGCTGTCGTAACAATTTCTAATTAAATTAAATTCCATAACTTTTTGATGAGTATGAACCCATCTGATAAACAGATGAGGCACTTTTTTTTTAATTTTATTCATGAACGAAGACACCTATGGTAGACATTTCAAAGCTGTCATGACAGCTTGACTCATGTCAGACTTGAGTCATGACTATTTCTAATTAAATTAAATTTCCTAACGTTTTTGATGATAATGAACCCATCTGATAACCTAGACGAGAACTTTTTTTATTATCAATAGATGAAGACATCTATGATACCTGTTCCTAATTTAATATAACTATTTTAAATAAATTAAATTTAACATTTTTTATCGATGATAAACACAATAATCATATTTAAATAATTAAATTAAAAAACAAAATGAGGTCTATCTTTACCGGCGCTTGTGTCATTTTGTCAGCACATAGTTAGCAGAGTTGCCCACTTCAGATGAGTAAAAGAAAACGCTGTTAATACGCAAAATAGTGTTAGTTAAAACTGATTTTAAGTATAGTCTAGTTTTGGTATAAAATATAATACTTACACTCATAAATTATTATTAAATTGTAAAATAGTGAAAATATGGTCAAAATTTCAGTATATGGACACTTTCACCAGTTTATGGTCACCAGTTGGCCAGTTTGCAACCACTATTTAAGAGGATAATTAGGTCACTTAAATAATTATTATAGGTTTTAGTGTTATTAATTTGATCTGTTATTATACCAAAATGTTATATAATTATGTCAATAATAAGTGTTGACAAAAAAAATATGTTATTATAATTATGTAATTGGATGTTTCCAAATGAAATTTTTTGGGACTTTTTTGATTTCTATAGTAATTCGTGATTTCCATCGATTCCCCATACAAACCGCCTCCCTATTTTCACTCCCTTAAAGGACTCTTTTTTTAATAAAAAAACTACGAGTATTCACTATCCTGAGACTAGAACTATATCTACACCACATTCAAACTAAATCGGTTTAGCAGTTTAAGAGTGGTAAACTAACAGACAGATACACTTTCCATTTATAAAATTAGCATATATTATACTGTATAACTATTATGGTCATACAAGTAAAACAAAATAATGGTGTAGTCGTATTGTCGTATACGTTTTTGATAAATTGGCACTTCATTAATCGAAAATCAGGTTTAATCTTAATATTAAACACAAAATTAGCAAAACATAAGTAAATTATTATAAAAACTTAATGATTGCTCTAATTAAACTCAAAACTTGTATGTAAAACTTGAAGTAATTACCAAAACTTATCATTAAGCGCCGTGCACCGTACTATTATTTTTATAAAACATCAATAAAATACAAATATCTAAATCGTCTCGTGTATTGATCAATTTGTTTGTGGTGTTAGGATGAATGAATTTAATTACTATTTAAAACGTATAGGGTTTATTTTTAGTTTTTATTCCTTCTATTCTAAGAAAATATTATTATTGCAACATAAAGGTCACTCTATCAAGTGGCCACTTACTGAGGGTGGTCTGGAAACCGCCACAATGACCCTACTAACATTAATGCGGACGCAGCCGCTAGCAAAACCTTGTAAATTATTGAATAATAATTATTATTTAATTAAATTGAAATCATTATCAAATAATTAAATAAACGAATATAACGAAATAATGGTTACAATATATTACAGCTTTATGGATATACTCCTAACGTTCTTAATTAATCATTCTCAACATGAAAACTGAACAAAGATCAAAGCTAACATTTGTTAGAAAGGAGTTCATCATCGACTCCGTCCAAAAATTGTTTTTTTTTTTTTACTTTCAGTCTATCTGTAGCCACGTTTCACTTCGAACCTACTCAATGGACTAAAACGAAATATAACTATAAAAAAATAAAGTAAGAATAAAACAGTATTAGAATAACATTCAAAATACCATAAGACACCGAATCGTTATAGCTTTGAGTAAAATATTTTGTATTTCGCAAACAATATTATTAAATAGTTTTCCAAACTATTTCAAACACCACTGGTTTAATTTCTCGAATGTGAGTAAATACATCTTTAATAATTGAAACTAATTACTCTGCAGTTCTCATAATTATTTTTTTACAAACAGAAGCTACTTATATTTGTAAAAGATGTTTAATTGAGCAATTTGTAAAGCTAAACTTAAACAAAAAAGAATAAGTTAGTGGTATTAACTTGCGAACTTACAGTACTTACAAAGTTACTAATCGCCTTTCCCAGTAATGTCATATCCATTTTGCTAAGTTTTTCGTATATCTGCCTTCACAATTTTGTATATTTTATTAAACAAATGAAGATGAAGTATAACTTTATTAATCTACAATACTAAGTAACAACGTGATAGCTATAACACTTAAATAAAAAGAATCAAGAAAATTTCTATCTAACAAGAAATTATATTATATCCGTTGAATGCGTATGGATGGAACTTGAAGACTAAGCACAAAAGTTCACGATAATGTACTACATAATGTACGAGTATATACATATTTTTATGGCAACATGTCGAACGATAAAAGCCATCGTGTCGCTAGACTCAGTGTATGGCACACGAAAGTCATAATTCAAAAAGTTTGATATGAATTGTATTTTCAAGACGATGTTGGCACGTGGTAACATACCTATATCATCCAATATTATATTCTACTCCTACTGTGTGCATGTCAATGTGCTATTATAATAGTATGACTCCAAGACAACCATTTTCAGTCTCTCGTAAGCTAAATAATATATAAATAGAACCCGATATCTTCGATCTTTGTCTATAAATCACAACAAAAGTAAACCTGTCTATCTTTCTATTACGTTTTTATGTCTTGAAAAAAGATTAAGCTTGTGAAACAGGCAATACTAGTGCCTTAGACAAATTTTACTACCACTGACACGATTTAATATTTTACAGTTGACCCGAGACATTAATATAGTGTTCAATTATTTAATTTGCCGATTAATGCAAATATGTCTCAATGTGCAATAAAACTCATAGCTTGTTATGTAGTACGTAATATTGATGTTATTATACAATTAAACGTTTTGTTCAAGTACTAAAATTAAAAGGAAAATTTTATTTAACTAGACATACGATATTTTAAAATTATTTCTAGAAATCCATGTTCGAGAATGGCATGCCATGGGACTCGTAATAGTTGAAAAAAAAAACCAAAGCCTTAGGATGTTCGAAAACAATTTGCGTTGGAAGAATAATAACCTTGACAGCGGTTTTACCGTTTATTCCCACTATTAAAGCATTATAGGGGTTTGATTATATAAAAACGAAATTTTTAACAATAATTGTGTTGTTGATTTATGTCTAAAATATGTAGAAAATTCAATAAATACATAACAATAGCCAATGCTAAAGGTTTTCGGTGAACATAGTACCAGTAATTCGTCAAGTTTTATTCAGATCACCATCATCTGAGCCGGAAGACGTCAAGGTACGACACACGCGGACGTCGTCTCTTCGCGGCTAGCCACTGTCCTAGAGGAGAAATCCCGTACCGTCCACCCACGGCGACACTCAGGGTGGTATGAGGCGCTGGTAAGCGTGCCTCCGCCGCCCGGTTCACCGGCGGCGAATTGGATCCGAGTGGAGATCGTCCTCCTGGGCCTTATCCATCGCCTTCTTCTATGAAATGACGTCTTCGCACGCCACTCGTGTACTTCTTCGGGCGGGGGCCGAATGCCACTACCCACCTGGAAGTACTGGACGGTCAGAGCCGCCACCCATACCGGTGCACCATATAATGCCATTGACCAGAGAATTCCCGGGTACAGCCGTCTCGTCGTGCCCGACAGATCGGGGCTCACCTCGCAGAGGTGCTGGAAGATGCAGGCAGAGAGTATCCTCTCAAATAATTTACTAGCTTCGTCCAGCAAAGCGATCCTCAATAGGACCATTTTCCCACTCTTCCAGCACTCTGGAAAGCGTCGGGACGCCACGCTAGCGTCCAACACCTGGCCTGTTTCAGAGTTTGCCACGCTTCTCGGTACTTCTCATGAAGCTGGTCCTCAGCGCCATCTTCACGGTGAAAGCGACAAACCCCCATGCTGACCTCTTCTTGGACCCCTATTGGGGTGCTGGGTCCGGAAGAGTTCAAGTCGCATGTAGAGGTGGTCCGAGAGCGTCTTAACTTCTTCGAGAACACGCCAGTTCTTTACTCGTGCGGCGAGGGTAGCGCAAGAGGGTAGGTTAGCGAACGAAAAGTCTACTATCGATGCTCGCCTCCCCCCCCTCCTGCTGTCGCACACATATGTTGGTGTTTTAGTAAAAAATGGCCCACCGGGACCACTCACTTCTCTACAGCCTCACCCCAACGTCCGTCCTGGGGGAACCCCATGCAATGGACTTTGTATTGAAGTCCCCCCTGTACAAGGACGCGCCCAGACTTGTCTATGACTACACAAAATCAGTTTGAACAAATTACTAAATACAGTGATTATGAACTTTCATTTTAAGTATTCAGTTATCGTTACATTTGGTAATCATTTATTTTAATTTCATCATTATTTATTATGAAGAAATAAATTAGTATTAAACAAATATTATTTGGATTTAGTGACATCACTAGTTTTAAAACATACAAGCGTATTTTTAACCAATAAAAGTTAATGTTTTAATGGCTCGAGTGCATTGTAGTATGGCGTAGACAGTGGATTTGAATGATATAGGACAAAAATTAGTTTGATAAACATAGATATTCTTCTTGGCACTGATTAGTAGATATTCATGTAAAAATTGAGTACTCTATGCCTATAATACAAATTTTAAGTTGCTTCTTTGTAACGGCAGGTATGACGTAGATAGAAGTAAAATGTTTTTTGTTGTGTTTCGCATTTGTTTTGTTCCTTTTGCAAGGTAGTTGTGAATAGAAATTACTTTATAAACGGCAATACAACTGGTAATTTTCAAAATTTTAAAAGTAAACGAAGCAGTGACACTGTTCATGACGATATAATATCAATACTAGTAATGGAAATGGAACTTCGTTATGAAGAAAAATATGTAATGTTTCCGTCACTATTGACCCAATAGGAAAAACCATCTTAAGGTATTCTAAAACAGGACGTATGTGTAAGCATAATAAGCCGAAAAAGCGGTATACAGCGATCAAGCGATATACTGATTGAAGATTGTTCAGTTGCTGAAGAAAAATTATACTCGGGACTAGCTTGAAAATCTATTAATAATTACCATTGTTGCTTACTGATAGTACTATCAAGTCAGTACCTTAATCATTCTACCAACTTATATAATACATTTGAACTTGAAGACAATTATAACATAGCTAACATTATATAATACTAGTTTTTTATATCCGATTATTATACACATTACTGAGGGAAAAACTGGGTACAGAGGTCGAACAAACAATAGTCGAACATTTAAAGGGTGATTACGAGAAGGTGCAAATGAACGCCACTCTTATCGTCTTCATTCAAGCACAAGTAAGTGGCAACCGTATTGAGTCCAAAACAAAAAATGAAATACGAGTTAGGTGGGTCAAAATGTAACTGAGAAGATCTTAGTAATTCCATTTTTTCCATCTAGTTACATCGATATGTATATATGCTTTCGATGAAGCTTGGCAAAATCTAGTACGAACAGCACCAGTCTATTAAGAAATGGCCAAATTTCGCTTATATTTAGAAAAAGAGTGATTTTTAAAACTTTCACCGATCACAATAAGTTGTGCTCATCAATACCACAAAACAACTAATGTCTTAGAAGATTGACATTCACGGCTGAATTGGCATATCCTCAAAGATTAAATTCATTTTCCTTTATAAGAATTTCAAAATAAAAGCAAATATCAAGGTGCTAGAATGACACAGCACTTATTTCAATGCACAAGATAACAGAAGAAAATGTGACATCTTTTTTGAAAAATGGATAGTGTTTATAATGACAAACTTAAGTGAACTGTCTCTCTTACATTATTCACATACTTATTTACTTGCTTCTAATATTGTATAAAAGTTTTTAAAAAGTTATAGCATTTTACCATAATAATCCTTTCACACAGCTGCTATTGTAATTTACTAGGATAAACAGCCGGGTAGTCCTAAAAATTAAACTGTTTTAGAACTCACAACGAAATTAGTCTAGTGTGGATTATTACCATGCTGTAACGCAATAAATATGGCGGCCACCACTCTTGGATTCTATTCATGTTTCTCATCAGGCAGAGGAGAGTCACTTTGGTTGGCATACAAATATAAAAAAAACTATTAACACTTAATATTCTTCTTATTAATCAGAATTACTTACTTTTTGAAATCAATTAATTAGATACGGTTTTATTCTAGTGTTTATTTTGGAAATGCTTGACATACACATTTATTTTAGACCTTGACGTATTCGTAAAACTAATGAGAGTTTTTAATGGTGTTCTCCGTAAATTATCTTCACATCAGGACATGTCGAGAATGTAAACGTCATTTGTGGCATCATGAACGGTGGTACCGATAACTTAATAAAATAAAAAGACTGATAATACGCTTAATATCCCACACACCACACAACACAAGCTACTAAGACCCTTATCAAAATAAAATCAGCAGAACTCGTTACCACACGAAGTTTTTGCGCAACGATAACATATTTTGTTCACACCATTTCAGTTTATTATAATATATAATTAACTAAATTAACTAATTAACTAAACAATTAAATCTTTACTAAACAATATTATTATTACTATGATTCGTCGTAAATGTATCTACAAGAACGCATAACAGCATAAATTATAAAACGGTCAAGCGCCGACTGACTGGATGAACTAATTAAAAACGCGTATCCTTCAACCTGACACCCCACAACCTATTTCATTCGTGCAGTAAAAGTGGCAACGCCTACGTCTGATGTTACCACGTAGTATATGCAATTCCGTCCGTAGTCCGCTTCCTAATGTCATTGTATATGACTTCATTGACACATGGTGCTGCAAATTACGAGAGCAAAAAAGTTGTCCTGTTTTTAAATCACAGGATATTTTTCTTTTATATTTTGTTAATCGTCTAACTCTAGATGTAGTAGCAAAACTGAACCTTCGGTTGGTCACTAATTATGAGCCTTAAGTGAACATTATGTGGTTTTATAATATATAAGGTCGAATCGCCCGAACGCTCATTCAATCAATTCACTCATTCATTCAAGTTTTAGCTTGTAAAAACATTGTGTTAGTTGATTTTATAAAATACTAATATGTTTGGACTGCGTGGGCATCGAATCCATTATCTTCGCCATAGAAGTCTGTCACCCCAACTGCTAAACCATAGAAGTCTAACCCCTGTGGGAAAATGGTGTGATATTACGTACGTATGTATTTTCATGAAAATTTTGCCTAAAGTATTGTTTCAAAGTCTAGGATGATTATATTGTAATTAAAAAGGATCGTATTTAAAATCTAGATGTTCACGGCTATATTAAATTAGTGTTAATTTCAAACTTGAAGAAAACAGTGCAATGCACATTAGATAAACCCATACCAAAGTTATATGTTAACAAATTAATGAAACTCAAGAAACTGATCTCGCTATGGAAATACACACAACATATATAATGTGATGCCCAAACCAATTTTGAAAGAATCCCTAGAAAATTTTTGGCATGTAGAGGATACTGAGATTACTACTATAATGACAGAAAGATTATAGTATTTTGAATTGTTTCATTATTTTATTTATTAAGTCGCCAACGGCTCGTACACGATTATAATGTAATAACGAACATTATGGTTCTTAAAATTAAGCATCACGCCACTTTTCGGTGCGCACTATTTGGATCATTAAATCACAATAACAATCATTAAAAAACTGATGAACCTAAAAATATCATTATAGCAAATATACGTTATAGACTTAGCAAAAAAATAAACAAAATAAATTGAATATAAGCTTTCACTTTTTATATCTAATACAGTTCTCTAGATTCGAGTCACTGATGTGAGGTAAATATCGATTATATTGGTAGAAGTTCGAAAGGTTGGAGATAATCGGGTTATTGAATAATGCGATTTAAGGTTCCTATAGCATTCAGGTCAAAAGCAATATTCTCGTCTAATACAAAACGTAACATTCAATCTAGGAATATTGAGGCCAGTCCCGTTAAGAAACTCGTGGCAGCCCATGGTCCCGATCAGTAATTTGTGTAGAAAATCTTTATCTAACATTTTGTTGCAAACCATAGGACTTGAGTCTTTTCTATATGATGTTAGTTTTTGCATCTATTAAAATTGTAAGATAGGTGTCATAGAAAACATTTTTAATTTCTTCCTATTGATTTCTGTAATGTTACACGTGTAAGTAGACTAGCTAACACAACAGTATTCTAAATGGCTTTTTACTAATGAGTTAAATATTATAATTTTGGTAGAATTTTTTGACTTATTTGTCTGTAATTTTTGTCATTACTCTTGTTGCCAATTTTATATACCGCAATATATTTTTTTCATAACTTATAAGTAAGAAAATTATAATTAACGGAGACAGTAATTTGTAAGTGTTGCTGACAAGAAGTATCAGTGATATAACATCCGGCGGCAATAATCAATAGTTAGGTTATATTTAATAATTTTATCTAGATAAATATTTACAAATTATTCTCACATAGTAAGTAATTATTTCCACGTATATCTTTAACACGAAATATTACATAAGTATACCATGATTCGCATAATTATTGGTAACCAAGGTATCTTACCTGTATGGCATCTTCATCCATGATAAAACACTTCACAATTCACAAATCGTCTCGATTTTTAAACTTTTTAAGTATTATTATAACTTTCGGTCTTCCGACGGCTGTCGGCGCTCCAAAAAAACTTTTTTGACTGAATTGTAGCTGATGTCACATGTCGAAAGCATTTCTCGTATAAAACTCGGTTGATTTGCATCGTAAGGTTACGGTCGCGTGGAACATAATCAAAGTATTTTTATGACTGACATGTTATAAGATACTATTTTATTCTTCACTTGTCAGTAGTCAGTAGGTTAATTGTTTTTTTATGCTGTGTCCCTTCGTAGGCTCATTAGTTACTTTTACAATTCTGTTTCATATATTTTTAATCAATGAAGTCAAAGGTAGATGTAAAGATTTCATAAATGAAATGCTCGTCTTTTCTTTTAAAAGTTTCAAGTAGGACTACAAAACAATCATGATCTACTTCGCGTTTTATACGTACATTTTAGCAAACTGCAAAAGTATTGATGTTATTGTAACTGTTCTATTCTATGTCTATTCGTTATCGTAACTTTGACTTTTATTATCTTTTTGTAGTAAGTTATTGAATTGATGTAAATTAAACGTATATTAGTATCTCAAACATTATTCATCCCTTGGGTGTCGTAGGACCCGAAGCAGCGTGGTATAGTACGCCAGTACCTCCGGTCTTAGGAGAGGCCTAAGAGATTGGTCTCGTTAACATCAATATTTTACCATCATTATGCACCACAGGCAATGCTCGGAGTTTCTTTGCGTGATCGAATCAGGAATGAGGAGATCCACAGACGAACCAAGGTCACCGATATTGCCAGTAAAATTGCTAAACTTAAATGGCAGTGGGTGGGCTACATTACACGCAGAAACGATGACCGATGGGGCCGTAAAGTTCTGGAGTGGCGTTGTCTGGCCGCGTACTGGGAAACGCAGCGTTAGTAGGCCCCCCCACAAGGTGGTCCGACGACCTGGTGAAGTTCGCGGGAAGCTGCTAGATGCGGGCAGCACGGGACCGACTGTTGTGGAGAATCTTAGGGGAGACCTATGTCGAGCAGTGGACGTATTTTGGCTGAGATGATGATGATGATGATGATATGCACCATAGAAAGAACATTTAACACTTTACATGATGTAACCAGCCTCAGTAGTATTGGTATGAGAAAATTATTTCATCAATTTGACCAACTTACGTGTTAGTGATTAAGAATCTACGACGTAAAAATTTCCCTAACACAAAACTGACATTGCGTTCTACACCAAAATATTCATTATTTTCTAGATAACAAGACATTCTAACAAGATCCCTTTTATTACTCTCCATTAGGTGAGTTATTCGAAGTGAATTAAAGGAATTTTATGCCCTGTCATTTCTTAGCAAGTTTCCAGATTTTTATTAAAGAGTAGGGCACCCTAGTAACAAAATACCAGAAATATTAGCTAACCTGTTTACTACTGAGTAATTTAATAATATTCTATAGTTTTCCTAAGGGATTTGTACCCCGGCATTAGAATAATAGAATGCTATATATCACATACAGGGTTGTGTAAGAGTTAGCTCGTTACCTAGTTTTTTTATTACCTTAGAAAAACAAGATTATTTTACTTCCGTGTCTACAGAACATAAAAAGATGTATAACATAAAACATATTCACTGCTCCGTTAAAAGCTAGCTATTTTGACGTAGTAGAATTGTACCCCTGTACAAAAACCTAGAGCTATGATGTCAGTATAAATACGAACAAATCACGTTACATAAACCACAGCCATTACCTCGGTATTATCTTCTTCATCGTCCAAATGATCGTACTTCACGAATGCGAAACGCAATTGATTTTCGAACTCTTCTCTGGCTTCTGCTTTCGCAATATCACCCAATCTTTTCATGACTGTTTACACAATCAAATTACTTCTCTATGCTAATGCTATAATTGTATTTAAAGAGACACAAGCAATATATAACATTAAGAGATTACTTCTAACCCACAACGCTCGATGCTTATGTGATTTTAGTTGCCCCTATGAGAGACACTAAAGCGGCAAAGGTGTAAAACTATCGACAAAACATTCTATCAAGGTGTTTATAGGGTGGAACGGTAGGTAATTACTTTCCATCAAACGTGAATTGGATATAGACATGCATACATGTAAATATTGACTTAAAACTTTTTTATGTTTCGTAGTAATCCTAAAAGGATAAACATTGTGTATTTATGTACCTACGTATATTTTATATATGTCGTGAATTTTTCACATATGTTGTTATGAATATGCTGACGATTATTTTGCAGACCTCTTTAAACTGATTCCTTTTTGGTTAAGAAATTATGGTATTTACGAAGATTATTGGAGACTTGTGTTGTTCAACTAAAATATAGGGTGTGCTAAGAATTCGTTGACATTTGAATCTAACACCCCGCGCAAACATATAACGGGAGTTCTTGGAACCTATGCTAATGAAATTTGCTGGTTATAATCGTAACACATGGTTTCAACAAGATGGAGCCACTTGTCACACATTCAATGACTCCCTGCGGGTGGTCAAAGATATGTTTCCGGAGAAGCTGATTTCCAGACGAGACGACATTCCATGGCCATCTAGCAGTCCAGATCTATCCCCAGCAAACTTCTTTTTATTCGTCTTCGTTTAATGACATCAATAAACCACATCAACTAAAAGAAAAAATCATGGAAGAGATATCGGTGATTTTACGGTCTCTTTGCCGACGAGTATTCGAAAATTTGAGTGCTCGCTTAGAAGAGTGCAAACGTGGTCAAAAACGGTGGTCACTTAGACGAAATAATTTTTAAAAAATAAATTTCAACTTATTAACTTTCTTGTAAATAAACAATTTTTGTAATTATTCAAATGTTTTTTTTTATGATTTTTTCAAATGTTAACTAATTCGTAGCCGACTTTATATAATTTCCTGAACTCAAATATTTGTATTTCATACTTTTGTGGGTCAATAATGAAACAATCACAAACAAAATAACGCTGCTTATTCTGTTCGTAACAAAAATTTCTCTAAATCTACCGCTTTTTCTGCTATCGCATAAATATAACATTACACTTGTATACTCGAAGGTGGACTTAATTTCACTAGGTCAAGATCTGATGGTAAGATCCCAGAGAAATTATGACGACGTAAATTATTTAAGTTGTTTCTCCAACTATTCTGAAATTTCATCAATACTTTTATCTGGTAGTCCTTATCCTGTTGGTGAGCTAATAATGAAATGTTCCTTCACCTTCAGGAGTTAGAGTATAACTCTTTCAATAGTTTTATTATAACAAGAAGTTAGATATTTGTGTTGAGTTGCAGAAATATTTGCAGAACAAAGTAATAAATGAGATTCGAAAAAAAAAATTGAAAAAAGATATTTTAATTTTTGTTTTGTTTTATAAATTTTGAGTGATATATTTACCCTTTAGATAGTTAACCAAGCAGGTTAACACATTACAACCTTAAGTAACTTTAGGCAGGTTAGTCTATAGATGAGTGATCATTCTTAACATGTTGAGACACCTCCGTGCCTCGAGGAGTACGTTAAGCCATCGGTCTCGGTTGCTTTACGAACACCTATGGCAATCTTTATGGATAGTGTAAACCCTAAAAAGTATTTCCACAGAACTTTGATATCATCTAATACTTGGATTGTTGAGATCTGATGACAGTCACTCCACATAAAAAGCGAAGTTCAGACATATTATAGTAGACTTAAAGCTGATCGCAGCACTGTTTGGGAAAAATAGAGTTTCCCGCTTCGGTTACTTTCAATTATACAGAAAAGATTATATTTCTAACAGTGAATCGTGTCTTACACTAATAAGGATAAAATAAAAAGAGTTGAAGCGACAATCAATAGTAACCTTTGTGAATCTATTTAACAACTTGAACTTGTTGGGTAACAGCAAGCGTGATGACAACCCGCTGTTGGCTTTTATGACAGCGGTTTGTAATTTATCATACGATATAAGGTTTATTCGTCAAATTCAAAAAACAGGTTAATCATTGAGGTAAAGTCTCGTGACAGTCTGCAATAATTCTAAATTCAAACTGTACATTCTAGAATAAAAAAAATATTTTGTTCTTCAAATTAAAAAAGGAACTCTGAAACGACCACATCCTTGTACTTGTATCAGTTAAGACATTAGTGGATGTGTCAAATACTGATTATTGTCAAATAATATTAACTTGAATTGCTTGAACTTGTAATCTTTTTAGTTCATTAATGAGGAGCTGCCCAATAGGTTTTCTCATTAGAAAGGAGCTCTTGGCCTAAGTACTATACCATGTTGGCCAGATGAATTGGTATGGGACTTGTTTTAAGTTAACCTTCTCTTTACAATACTGTTGTCCGGTTAATTTGCTTCCTGAATCGGCTCTTGGGACTATATATATGTATATATATATACTCAATGCGTCAGCACACAGATTCAGTCAAGTAAGTTCATTCAGTAAGTCATACGGCTAATCAAGCCTTATATTTTAAAATTTGGAGGGAAGAAAAAGAACTAACAAAAATGTCCCACTTCCGACTGCAATGATACATTCTCATAAAAATTACTAAGAATGTGTTTAAAAAATGACATACTATCGGTGACTATCCTTAGAGGCTATCACATTAAAAAATTGCCCTAACTACTCGTATTAGTTTAGTGTAGGTATCCTTCATACCTATAATACACTGACTTCTGGTAATGGAATGGAATTAATTAAATACAAATGACTGAATTGTAGTAATTAATTTTCGATTATTTGACAATCCTTATTGGAATATTATAAATGTGAAAGTATGTTTATTTGTTTGAATGTTTGTCTTTCTTTCAAGTCACGACGGGGCTATTATATGATATTATTTTTGTGCCTAAAGATAGGAGGCTGAATGGAAGTAGCCTATATTGTAGGTTACTCTTTACCGTGGTAAATCATCTTGGTCCCGTTGCAAGATCCATTATGATGCGTAGTTAAACCACTCCAATTTTTATTAATTCTGTTAGATGGCGCTATTAAGTTTTGCCATCCGATTGCATACGGTACAAGATCTGTCATTAGGCTGTTTAAAAATAACTTTGGTTTCTAATAGATGGCGCTATATTGAATAAAGTATCTGGACTTTTTATCGATAAACTTTTAAATTTAAATATGGAAATTGTAAGGATGTATAGACGTTTATTACTGTTTCACCCAGAAAGTACTACATGGATTTAGATGACACTTTACAGTAATATAGCTTATACATCAAAAAACGCACAGGCTATTTACCGTGATAATCGACATACAAACGGGCGGAGCCGCGGGCAATAGCTAGTTGTCATTATAATTGTACTATGTTAATAATAACAAATTAAAAAAATATAAAATAAATACACCCGAACGACTATTTCCAAATGACCCGGTCACAGATAGTACGACATCCTGCTATATGATTTCTACGTTCATCGAGTATCAAATAATACAAATTTCTATGTACATATATTATTGTCACGGTGCAAATCACACCGCTAGTATTTTTAATTAAAATAATGTTTATTGACTTTTTCCTAAAAATTACTTTCACTTGTTATAACAATAGACTATTCATAATCTACATACTTCACAGGAATATATTTAAATAACTTGAAAGTCAGTTGTGTACTCGACCGCAACCTTTTATTCGATTAGCATATCAGCAATAATATATTCCTACACTAATAATTATAAATTTGACTTTAATTATTAACTCGGTGAAAGTAGCAATCTTGGAGCTGAATCGTCGACTAACAAGCGTATTTTTAATAAAATAAAAAATGAATGGTGTCGTGGGACACCAGGTAGGAACGAAGTTCCTTCGGATAATGTGGAATCGACACATTTTGCAAAAAAAATCGTGCTCAATTTTATGTAGGTTTTCTTGATTTTTCTCTTAAATTTTGCTGATTAGTTTTTATTTAAGTACAAGAAAGTATTTAGGAAATTCAGTATTTTAGGAAATAAAATAATAAATTCCTTAAAATAATAAAATAGCACACATGACGCGCTTTCGCGCCTGCGCACGTCTCATTTAACGGTTTTATTCCACGCACTTTTTTCCACAGATTTATTCCACAGATTTATTCCACAGATTTATTCCACGCACTTTTTCCACTTACGGTTTTACTATCACATTTTTTTCAGTTCGGTCCCGCAGCGAAATCCCTATCCCCTCCAAGCCTGCCGTAAGGAACTTCGTTCCAAAAATAAACTTAGAATGTCATAGATGTTCATTTGTTTAGTCTTAGTGTCATCTATATTCCACTTTTACGCCCATATCGTTAGGTTATATACTGCGCCTCAAAGAATAAATATCTATTTTTTATTTGTAATTAACTATTTAGAGCAAGTTCTAAATAGTAGATGACAGCCAATAAGAATAACAATCGAAGGTATAAAATGTATTAGCACTCATTTTCATCAATTCTTCTCAACGTTTGCATATTGGGTATTCTTACATGTAAGTTTCTACTTCTTTACCGCCTTTGGAGTCCCTCTTCTCATAGAAACATAAGGGAGAGATTTGGCCTTTGGTTAACCTTAATCACTTGGTGAAAAGTAACGAAAAAACGCCGGTTCTGTGAAGTCGTATTACTTCAGACGAACTGACATACTTGTGTCTCAACGTCTGACCAATCTGAGCACTTAACAAAAATGAAGTCAAAGATAAGATAATATATTAGGCCCTATAAACTAAACGCTAACATAAAGCTATGATATTACAGATATATGGTTTGTAGCGCAGAATATCATTTATTGTCTGTCATGATAAATATTTTGCATTCCGCACACTTGCATAACAATGATAACCATTCATATCAAACTTTTATTGCTGCGTAAGTTTAAGTATATATAAGTCGAAAATTCGTCAATATGCCCGTAATGACACGAAGGGTAGCGTGCGCACATACGTACCCTATTGATCTCCTCTTCTGCCAACAACATAGCTTGCGTTCTGTCCTTATCATCCATGGTCACGTGTCATATATCGCTTCCAATAATTAACAACAAAAATAATCACAAGAGAAAAAAACCACCCGACGGCAGGGCAACGTAAAAAACGACTGGTACACATTACCCGGGTATTTTTCCAAGGGCTTATTAAAAGAAGGAGAAAGTAAAGTAAATTAGAGCAATATGGTTTATTAATGTTAAAAGTAATTTAGTTGTGATACAGAGTGGGCGGTGGCGTGCGGACACGCGACGGTGACATCGCGGCTTCGCACTAGCAGACCCCGGCCGCTCGGGGCCGCCCAAGTACGACCGTTTGTTTTAAAATCCATACAGTACGGCCAAACTGGCGACAAATTTAGAGCCAATGTTATAACATTATGTTATTAATAAATAGTAAACTTAAAATTACTTTAGAACGCAAATAGCACTATGCAAACTCACAGTAAGAAAGTGAATACAGTTGTAAATATTAGTGTAGGTATGCATAAACAGTATGTCTCAATTCACGTCTTCAGGAAGCACCTTTTTATTCTATATTAAAAGCCTGCCAAAGAGACTCTACTCTGCCTGATGGAAAGCATGACTAGAATCCAAGAGTTGTGGCCACCATACTCATTGCAAATACAGACAATGCAGTATGGTGACCCACACTATGGCGGCCTTGTGAGATGCTTTTTTCACACCCCGCTTAGGGACGTAAAAGGCACGACAGTCATCTTGACAGTGTAAGGCTTACACAGTTACCACGATAACTGTCACCCCTGCATCAATGGGCCTCCGGCCTCACACTCACCAACGAAACACGACAACACGGATGTTGGCGCTTTTACCTTGACTTTGTTTTACTTAAAGTAATAGTAATTTCAAACCGGTGAGTAATTGATGAGTATCACTTCTTTTAACCATTAAAAGATTACTCACAAAAACCATATCTATAAACTAACTATACAGTGTAACACCACGTTTGAACTTGACTAGTAGAATCATATCACAAAAGTCCAACAGGAAAAGTAGTATCCGTTTTCATCTTAATGAAAAAAAAGCACCTGTAAATCGTTCAGTCTCTCTCTAATCCTTAGTTAAGTGTTATGTTCAAGTACCTCTTTTAAAACCAGCGTGTAGAAACGAAATAAAAGCAGTCTTTATTTTTTTATTAAGTATTAAATTACTAGGGAACATGAATTTGACGAGTTTGTATGTCAGTGATCAAATCTTTGTGAATTTCAAATGAAGAATCTGTTGCTAATGACCACGGTGATAAAGTAAGCAATTAGAAATCTACTTGCTTGATGTGTGGCCATGATTTCTTCATGAAATACACAGATCATCTAACGGGCAAATTGAAAGCAGCAAATTGTGGACAAAAATGGAAAAAATTATAACCCTTAAAAAGTAGCACAAACAACCAAGAAATTGATTTAGAAAGTAGTAACTTTAATGAACAATCGACATTAAAATTAAATTCAAAATCAGGACATTTAAAAAAATCTAACACACAATATCAATCAAAACCAAATCTTAATCATGATATTTTACAAGATGTACTCAACAAATAGTATCCGTCTATTACTCCGGCTATTACTTTTGATGGAACCACCATAACTGTGAGTGGATCGGTGAAAGATCTAGGTTTGCGCCTCGATTGCACACTGACCTGGCGTGACCAAGTTGCAAAACAGTGCCGGAGGGTTACTGGGACACTTCGGGCTCTAAATTGTCTAAAAAAACTTCCTACCCGTAAAAACCAAGACTGTGCTTGTGCAAACTCTTATCTTCCCCTTAATCGACTATGGTGATGTGAATCTCGATTCTCGATAAATTAGACCGTTTTCTTAATAACTACATTCGATTTGTTTATAATCCCCGTAAATATAGCCATGTATCCTCTTTCCGTTCGCAGCTCAACTGGCTACTAATTCGTCTACGCCAAAAATTACGCACGCTCACTGTCCTATACTCTATACTCAATAACCCATCTTCGCCAACATATTGAAACTGCTATTTCCAACTCTTATGTAGCAATCACGACAGCAAGCTTCGGTCCTCTAACAATCTTCTCTTTCGTTGCCCCTCCCATGCATCTGAGTTTGCTGGCTCATCTTTCTTTGTGCAGTCTGTTCTTCTCTGGAATGAGCTGCCCCTCGAAGTCAGGATGGCTACCAACGTTTTTTCATTCAACAAAAAAGTGAAGCAGTATTTACTGAAACAACTGTCAGAATCCACCAATACATGATTATCATCTTATACTTGTTATGATATTTATTTGTGTATGTATATGTGTATGTAGATTTATATCATCTTAAGTATGTATATGTCTGTCTATATATGTCTATTTATGTATTTGTATAAATTTTAATATATGATAAGTTTGTATATGTTTACTTCTGTTATTCAACATCACCTGAAACGCATCTACTTCCTATTTTCTCTGCATCACCCAAAGGTGGACTGGTAGAGAATGCCTAAGGCATTAAGTCTGCCTACGTACATTAAGTGCATGATGTATAAATAAATAAATAAATAAATTCGTATGCCAGTTTTCATAAAAAAAACAGTAGTATTATTTGTTTTGAGTACGTATTGAAAAGGGCTCTGTAAAAGAGTATCTTAGCAGTCACATTCTGTGCTTAGTTATCTTTTTTCTTATTTGTTTACGGGGTGGCAATCCACTTCGGATCTCAGGTTTTTCGGGGACTCAGGAGCCAGGAGTATGTGATGTTTCCACTAAAAACCAACCCAACGGCCGGTCTCAAGCGTCCTCCTCTGCAGGGGACTCGGGCCACATTAGTGTGCGTGCAATAATGGCCTTGAGTAGGGTAAACTGTCTAATTATTGGCACCTTAAACAAAATTTTGTTGAATTAATATTGTGTATGGTAATTTCTCGATTTTGTTAGCAAAGAGAATAGAAAAAAGTAACGGTAAGAATGTTGTTTTAAGGCAATTTGTACCAAAACAAATATTTTAAGAACTTGGAAACATAAAAATCTGAATTTTCTGAAAATTTTAATATTTGACCCGGGCACGGTCTGTCCTTAGAAAAATGAAGGATCTTATGGGTTTTCATAAAAAACATTTATGTATATACCTATCATATGAGTTAGGTAACTATATATATACCGAATTGTATAGTTGAACAGCAATCAAACAGAGAAAATTTGTGCTCCTTTAGTTCTTGAATATTTTTTTCTTAAACACAAAATCAGTTTTGTGTTTAAGAAAAAAAGTACTTCAGACGAGTAAATACATCAGTCTTAATCTAAGTTTACGTTGTCACTGTAAAAAAAAATATGCACTTTTCATGGTTTTGGGTTCTTATTTTCTTTACTTCATACGAGTAACTGTGTCAATTATTGGTGGGGTGCCCTATATTACATTCGTTCGACGTACATAAGTTTAATAACAATAATTCTTTACAGTAGTGTATGGTATTCTTAAACTACAGGGTTGTAGTGTAGTGGTGAGAGTGCGTGTGTGTATTAGTTTTTATTATTACGCAATTATGCTGTTCAAGCTCAGCTACGTGGAAGCAATATATGGTCATAAGCTATTCGCTAAAACGTCTGCTTTGGGTCAGGCGTGTGTGTTACTGCTTTGATATTCCAAGACGAGCTTAAGTTACACTACTTCTAAATCTGGTAATCTAAAACAGCGGCAGGGGCAGATGCTGCACTTGGTTACATTTGTATTTGGTGTTGTTAGATAGAAAACGGCAGAATATTAGTTTAGCAGATTAGACTTATGGAACACAAATAACATAATGGTAGGGTATAACTGTATCATTACATACCAATACCCCCCGTATATGTAGACACAGAACTACAGGTTTTAGAGTATACTATTGCTATTCTGTTATAGTGCAACAAAAC
Organism: Hypercompe scribonia; assembly: GCA_949316085.1. Lineage (NCBI taxonomy): Eukaryota > Metazoa > Arthropoda > Insecta > Lepidoptera > Erebidae > Hypercompe > Hypercompe scribonia. The sequence goes on along the minus strand of OX438968.1, from coordinate 21,664,639 downwards.
GCTGGAATAATTTGCAAGCGTGGTGCTGGCTTTCGGAACCCTGTTAATTAATATATAGTGTGGACCAAGAATTCGTTAACATTTGAACCTAACATCCCGCGCAAACAAGTTACGGGAGTTCTTGGGACCGATGCTACTGGAATTTGCTGGCTACAATCGTAACACATGGTTTCAACAAGATGGAAGCACTTGTCAGACATCCAATGAGTCCTTACCGGTGGTCAAAGATATGTTTCCGGAGAAGCTGATTTCTAGACGACGCGACATTCCATGGCCACCCAGAAGTCCAGATCTATCACCAGCAGAATTCTTTACATTGGGTTATTTAAAGAATCGTGCCTACATCAATAAACTAATATTAACTAATATTGTTTGTTGTGTTTTAGGTACACATATTCTTTTTGTTGTTTGGTTTAGTTAAACGTTTTCCTTTTTTCTCTTTTATGTGTCTGCGAGTGCCCTGCCTACACCGTACCAGCCAAGCAGCGATGCTTGCCGAGTCGTCGTCTCGTGTTGCACCAATCACCTCATTTCGCACAAATCGCTGGTTATATAATTAGGTTCATAAAATATGTATAATTTCTACACACTTCGGTATTAGCATAGTCCAAACTTATACGTAAGAATGTAATTTGTAATTTTCTTATTTAATTTTTGTTTTCCGAGACTTGTTGTCAATAGATGTGAAATGTGAAAAACTTATTCACTTCACCAAGAGATTCAGCAGCATTTCTATATTAAGTAATTCCGGTGACGATGTATTTGATTTATTCACATCACATAATTTTTATAATTTATAATGGTGTTGTTTTAAATTTTTTATGATTTTTTACAGGGTTAAATAAGTTAACATTTGAAAAAATCGTTAAAAAAACTATTTCATATTGTATAGAAATAGTTTATATAAAAGACAGCTAATTAGTTGAAATTTATTTTTTAAAAATTACATCGTCTAAATGACCACCGTTTCAACGTTTGCACTCTTCTATGCGAGCATCGAAATTTTCGAATACTCGTCGCCAAAGAGATCACGAGATCGCCGACATCTCTTCGCTGATTTTTTTTTCTAGTTAACGTAGTGTAGGTATTTGGTATATTGATGTAGACCTGATTCTTCAAATAACCCCATAAAAAAAAGTCATCTAGGGATAGATCTGGACTTCAGGGTGGCCATGGAATGTTACCTCGTCTGGAAATCAGCTTTTCCAGAAACATGTCTTTGACCACCTTTGTTGAATTCCAGTAGCATCAGTGCCAAGAACTTCTATAACATTTTCACATGTTCAGCAGAATTAGCAGTAACTGAAATGCCGCGAAAATCTTCGAAAAAGTAGTTCCAATGATTGCAGTACAGTTACCGTGGGAGAATGAAGTGGCCTCTCGTATTTAGCTTTAAGATTTTCACTGCTCCAATACCTGCAATTCTGTTTGTTAACTTGTTCGTTGAGGTGAAAATGGGCTTTGTCAGAAAATAAGATGTTGTCAAAATTACTGAATCGTTCTTACATTTATTCTGCATACGACTTGCGCAATATTAAATCATTAGGTTTTCGTTTTCGCACTATCTGAATCTTATATGGATGTAATTTCACAATACGGCGTAATGCTGTGCGGGATAATCCTAATTCAGCCGCAGTTTGCGCGTCGATAAATCTGGATTACGTCGAACAGAAGCGAAAATTTATTGCACGTTCTCTTCGATCCGAGAAGTCCGTGGGCTTCCAGTTTGCTTCACATTTAGCGTAGGTCCCGTCTCTTCAAACTTCTTCATCCATTTTTTTATTTGAAGAACACTCGGACACTGATTCAAGTCGTGTAAATCGTATTCAACGCGAAATAAGCGTCTCACATTAATAAATGAACTGTTATTTAAATAAAATGGCGCTGTGGCCCCGTGAAGCGATCCATTGCGAAAAAAATGCCAAGAAACGAGCTAGTGGTCAGACCCCTTCCCGCGCCCGGCGCGGCATTTATTTGCGCCGGACGTTAGATTCAAATGTTAACGAATTCTTGGCCCACCCGTACAATGTATTTCTGTAATTAATGTAGTTCTTTCTCATATTTCAATTAAAATTTATTTTTTAAGACAAAATGATTGACATATATTGCAGTTCTGTGCCAGAGAATGACTCAAACAATTTAGGACAGACACAGAAACAGAGAAAGACTTAAGATATCTTGAGTCCGTACTTACAGCTAACCTATATTATCCATATGTTCAGGCTTAATCGACGAGAGAAGAAAATATTGCTGTGTATTGATTGAAGTAGTGGCTACTTGTGTATCACATAATTTACCAAATTGGAAATAATAGAACGTCCCTGAAGTGCATTAGGAATTTGTTTTATTTAAGTAAATGAAACGGTAGAATACAAAATGAAACACAAAATATTTTATTTTTTATTTATTTGAGCACTATATTATACAATTCATAAAAATAATATACTCGCGGGGTCATTTTGATGATGGCCTACAATCATTACACATAATTGTTAGTAGAAATACATAATTGTTAGGTAATGTTCTACAAAACAATACTTTACTTTTCAATTTATTGAACATAATACTATGCTTAATACACAAACTAATTAGGTATGTAATTTAACAGATTTATATAGATAGCAGAAAACCGGCATAGAGATAGTCTTTTTATATTGTTCTCGTATACGAGATTAATTATTCTTTTGGGAGTGATATAAAAAATGAAGTTGACATAGAAAAAAGTGAACGACAACTGCTACTTACTAATCTTGAGCCTGTATCATTTCCTTATTCCGTTCCGGTGCATAAAAAGTGTAGTGTCTTTACTATAGCGAGGGCAAAGCTACAATTTAAGAGCGAATTTTTTGCAGGAGACAGTAAAAGATATCTATAAATATGTATAAGAACCCTTGAACCGTCTTCTAACGTTTTGAAGCTAACGATATGTATACAATAATCCCTGTATGGCATATGATATAATAGTAACGCTTGTTTTAAGTCAGGGTGCGGACCTACGTATACATATTTACAACGAGAAAATTGCAAACCGCCCTTGAAATGACACAAAAAATAAAGGTGACAACACTTTGTGACACTGACATTGACTGACACACTGACTTGAAGTTTATACAAGCCACTTGTAATATTTCAAACCTTATTCTTAAATTAACACACTGTGTCTATCTATTACATTTATTTTATAACAATAATTTAGATTAAATATTTAAATTGCATTTTATGGCATTTTTGACACAACATTGTAGTAATTTCATAATGTTATATTAACTTAAACACACCAATATCGAATAAGTTGCACCAATAAAATAAATATATTTTTATAGGGTCATCAATTTACATCCATTATGAAGTCTGCAATAGTCCACTTCTCGACATAGACCTCTCCAATTTACATATTTTTGTCTACTTTAACCAAAGATTACATTTTTATACGCCTTTACCCATTATATAGGCGTTGTATAAAATTTTCTTAAAACACACATTGTCACATTTTTCTTAAATCATATATTTCATACTTAAATGATCTCTTACAAAAACTGTCCCAGAACGGACTCTGGCACTCCGTACTTCTCCACATTTTATGTAAACGATTGTTTGTTTAGATGTGTTGATAGAAACGTTGCTGGGACAACTCAGACTGTTTTTTAGCACAGGGAGTTACCATATTTTTTTTTTGACATCTGATGCAACGCCTAACTAAACTAAGCAGAGCTTGTATTATGGGTACTAGACAATTGATATAAATACATATATATATATATATATTTGTAAATATATACATATTAGACATAGAAAACACCCAAACTCCTAAACAAATTTTTGCAGATTATACAAACATTTGGCCCTACCTAGAATCGAACCCGGGACCTCGGGCACGGTAGTCGCATATGCTATCACTGCACCACTGAGACAGTAAGTTGGACTTTGGCATCGATCATTCTTTTAGACAAACTTTTGTCTTGTTTTTTTCTGTTACATTGCGAGACTTTTGAAGCTGTGATATATTAAAGCATGAATTCATCAAAAGCTATATTTCTTAACGTACTTCTTAGAGTTTCGACGGCAAACATTGTGTATCGTCAACGCCGTTAAAACATTATATCGAACGCTGCGCTTACTCACTGCGACTTGGTATAACAATAATTTATTTAGTAAATGCACCAGTAATCACATTTTCATAGACATTTTATTTAATACGCGAATATATCATTCTCTATCCATACTAGCACTTTTAGTAACTTTGTTCCTATTTACAAAAATAATTTTGGAAAACAAACTCCTTTAAATTGTGATAATTTTTACATAAGTATAAAAAGCCGCCCATAGTACATATATCAAATGTTAGTAATGTATTTAATAAATATCAGAATAATATTATTTTCTTTTGTAATAAAGTCATGAGATTCAAGCTAAATAGCATCATTATGAGCTAATTAGACAGCACAATTACAATTTGTTAATTATAGCAGTATTTTTTTTGCATAAATCCGTGGATGGTTTGTAGTCAGAGACAGCTAGACAGTCGTGATGGTAATACACCTTATGAAAGTCAGTTAATCTAGCAGTCTTCTGTTATTGTGCGTCAATTTGGACGACGAATAATAATTATTCTTCAAAATGTATAAGAATAGTATGCTTAAGTTTAGTTTATTTATATTTCAGTTTAGATATTTATTACAAATTAGTGTAATTTATATTTTTTACTTTTAGTTCTAAATTATTAAACATTGTGTATACGAAAGTCAGAAAAAATAGGCCATTTTCATTTTGTTTTAGTTCATTTAACATATTTAGTGTTACTTTTCTTATGTTCCATTTAAAAAGTAATTTTCCTAAAATATTTTAAAGTTAGCTATGTATAATTCATATTCAATTCAATAATTATCTAATTATTTATGATAAATAGAATTGGCAAGTGTAAAAGGCTACATATTCACATATTTCATTTAATTTTATTGTCACTGTATTACGATTATTGTACTATACAAATATTTAAAATTTTGGCGCGATAAAACTTTCACTGTATATTAGTAAATGATGAAAATTAACATCAATACACATTTGAATATCTAAAATGTATACACTAAATTCATTTTTTTCTTCTCAGCCTTAAGTCCACTGCTGGACATACCTTTACCCGCAGTCAAAAGAAGTATTCTACCAAATACATTGCATTATCAATTTTGTGGATAATATAAGTGGAGTTAAGCGGCCGCACTTAAGTTTAAGACTCTTTTACGAGGGTAATAAGCTCTGATAAATGATTTACACTTTCGTTTTTATACAGTACAAATATTTTAAAAATATTTACATAGCAATTTTAACAGTTATATATTGTATATTTAATCAAAAAGTTTACAATACAAGTGTATTATTAATTTTATTCTAGTTACATATTATGCTTCTTATGTTAATGGTAACATTGAATTTGTTTTATCTATAAAATACTACAAAAGAAATATTGTAAACTGGAAACACTTTAACATATGTACGTATATAGAACAGGTCATTACATAACTGTTTTTAACGGCGGAAAGTTAGTATCCATATATAAGACCGTCTTAGTACATATTATACGAAATATTTTATGAATTATTGAAATCTGTTCACTCACGAATAAAACTGGTATTCGGTACTAAACTTATGTGTAGATATCATTTAGGTGATGACGAGACGCGGTATGGGCAGTATACTGGAATGTTCCGCAAACATCAAAGCTGCCATCCACTTGAGCTGATCTTCTGTGACTGCACCAGCTAACGTGCAACCAAACCAAGGTCGATCTTTGCTCCTGCAATTAATATTAAGTGGTAAGACATTGACTCTAGTACAATAGTCGTTATTATTACGCGTATTTGTATCTTTACAAGCTTTTAAATCGATACAGTTAATCTAGTTTTAAGTAAAATAAAAGTTTTAATCGACTTCAGAAAAGAAAGAGGAAAACTAGAAAAACTATAATAAAATATTTACTGAAAATCAAATGTTTCACAACATACTTATTTTTTTATAAATACATATATACTTTGAATTAATTACACCCAAAGACAGAAAAGTAATCGTGTGCATCAACTTGCGACTTAGCAGTCAGAGTCATTAACCATTAGCTCGACAATTCGATAAAAAAATTCCTCCGAATCTCCGGCTCTTCAGGAACGCAGGCGCCAGGAGTATGTGATGTTTACACTAAAAACCACCCCGGCGGACGGTCTCAGGTGTCCTACTCTGAAGGGGACCCGAGTCATGTTATTTCAGGTCCCCTCCAGGATCAACGCCGTGCCTGGTCAGACCCTCTCCTGGGGGAGGCTACAAGGTACCCCCGCGTAGCTCGACAGGTCTAGTAAGACAAACGGCATTTGAAACGTGTTGGTTGAAAGTGATGAATAATATGAAATATGAGATATGTATGTACTATACTTATACATTCCTACGATTGTATTTAATAGCTAGCTACAATGAAATAGAACACAAGACAATATTCTGTACACAGAAAACAATAAACTCATGTAAGGATAACGAATTGACACATGTTTACGGCGCCCAGATGACTAGATCACAATTGAAACAAATACGATTCTTCAACTTTCTAGGCAAACTTCAACTTTCTTTAAATATTAGTGATAAAAATTATTGCTACTTTTAGATAAAAATCACATGATTAATAGTGTGGATTTCATCTGTGGTAAATCGCTACGGTGATTTGTAATCTTTGACAATAATTATAGTATTTAAAAGTGACTGTCATAAATCATAGACAAAGGTTTATTTTCTCAATCTAGACATTATACGAAGTTTGGCGCTAGCGTAATCTTAATAACCCATTGATTTTGCAGATCCATTTATTTTGTAGTTACATATGATGCATGCAGATATATTAAAATCATGTGATTACTCACACTAATACCTACGATAATTTCTATTTTATTCCATCCCTATTAAATATCTGCTTACTTTCACCGGCTCCAATTGTGTAGCACAACGGTTACCCATTCCTTTGATATGATCAAAAGGAGACCGAAGGAACTTGTCTTAATCGTTGATCGTCATTTAAGAATATCCTATTGAGGATGTCGATGGTTTATTAACATCCACACTTCTATTTCGGCTTGATAATGTAATCATAATTGGTACCAATCAAAATCTATTTTTCAGCAGAGTCCCGCTGCAATTTCCATGTTTTGAATCAATATTGAATTTTCATATCAACTTACCGTGTCTGTTTGTTCCTAGGAATAAATGTGATTGCCCATCGTGAATGTGGATTTCGCTTGGGCTCGTGCCCCATGTACCACAGAAAATCTTTGATATTCCATTCTTCTATTTTATGTGAACCCTGGGACAGGATTATAAAAAATTACAAATATTAAACTTGTATATACGAGTAAGGTGGGCCAAGAATTCGTTAACATTTAAAAAGTATATAAGTATTCTATCAGTCAGTCTAGTTATCATAGGACAGGTTCTGCTTAGTTTTAAACTAAATGGCGTTGTGTGTTAAATGTCCGAAATACTTAATTTTTTAATTATTTGAATATAACATCTCGCGCAAGCATGTTACGGGAGTTCTAACGACCGATGCTACTGGAATTTGCTGGCTACAATCGTAACACATGGTTTCAACAAAATGGAGCCACTTGTCACACATCCAATGAGTCCCTGCCGGTGGTCAAAGACATGTTGCCGGAAAAGCTGATTTCCAGACTAGACGATATTCCATGGGCACCCAGAAGTCCAGATTTATACCCAGCAAACTTCTTTTTATGGGGTCATTTAAATACTCGAGTCTACATCAATAAACTAAATACACTACGTCACCTAAAAGAAAAAATCAACGAAAACATGTTGGCGATCTCGCGGTCTGTGTGTCTCTCGGTGCTGGTTTAGAAGAGTGCAAACGTCGAAACGGTGGTCATTTAGACGAAGTAATTTTTAAGATACAAAATCCAACTAATTAGCTTTCTTGTAAATAAACAATTTTTATAATACATATATCAAATGGTTTCTTAATACGATTTTTTCAAATGTTAACTAATTCGTGGCCTATCCTATATATACACAATATTAATATGATCAAAATAAGAATATTATTTTTTTGTATATACAGTCTTGTTACACTCACCTGTTTGTCTTTGAAATAACACAACCGTGAATTTTGAACTTCGAACATGTGTATCTTGAATGACCTCATAGTTTCAGTCGCTAATCTTAACTCTCCACACACAGCCGTTGTCGGCTTTATTCCTTCAATGTCGTGCAATAGTTTATTTTCTTTTATCACTAAATAATTATTTTTTCTATCGTCCTCGTCCCAGTAACTCCATCGTAGAACTACATCCAACACGACCTCATCGATGTGAACGATGCGGCGCATAGACTCGTTACATATCACCTCCTCTAACATGAGTAGATGTGAGTCGGTGTTAGCCTTTTCACAGAGTTCGATGCAAACGTCTGAGCTCGTCTTACTCGGTGTTAGCTGAAAATGTTGAATAATATTATTAGTCACTTAAGTTTTAAATGCAGTAATACATTCTCTGAGATAATCAGTAAATAAAAATCTTGATAATATATTAAAAAATATGATTCACGATATGATCAATCTTGGCCTGAACACAGACAGCCGATTTATTAATTGCATAATTCAAAATAGTTCGTTTTAAATATTTTATAAATTATGATTAGAATACAATTGTATCAAAATAATATATTTTAAAAATGATTTTCATACGATGTTTATTATTTTAAAGTATTTAATTGTTGACCTAAAAAACGTAAAAAAAGTACTGACTGTCAAACAAAGTGACAAGGATGGTAAGGTATTTTTTCCTATCCTAGCAACACTTGATTAATGTCAATCTAAGAACACGCCCGCGTCACCTGTCAGTTCGCTTTGTGCGCGCTTGTTTGTAGTGTGTGAGGTTGAGTTTGCTTTTTGTTTTAACAACTGAAAAAATAGTTATACTATATGAAGAATAAACTGTCCATGTCTAGGCCAGGAGTCCATACAAAGTGGTCGATGCGCCTATGTTTAGAAATACAAAGAAATAAGATTTTTAGTTCAAAAACATACTGTTAAAGAATTCAGGAAGACCTTCAATAAACCGGAGCAAAAGATTACAAGATTAGAAGAAAAATATGTGGACATGAGGACGATGTTTCGACCGCTAGTTTTAATAATAATAAATTTCTTAATTCAAGAAACATGTCGTGTCAACTTCCACAAACCTATCATATTTGCCAACTTACACAAAAGAATACAGATTCTGTCTGGCTTTAGCAGCAACTTTATTTATAGTACAGGTTACGATTAAATTATGAATTTCACTTAATTCAATAATAGTAAATAAGTATTGTGGCGACATCAACACACAGCCCTAACAAGGGCATGCTACAGCGCTATATCTGCTGAAGACACATTGAACTACGGAGTAACTAATCCTGTGTCGCGATATCGAAATTCTCGCACCGATTAATATAAATACAACTTCTCAACCTCAACCGCTGTTCCGCAGCCCGCCAAGCATGATCACTTGGCCTGGTCAGAAGATTCTCAGTTTGTGTTAAAGGGTCCATGACACCCATTCCTCCATAAAAATACCACAGAAGAGCCAATTATGACTATCTCGAAACTATCATAGACATTAATCAAACTTTTAGAGAATAAGTGTTGTTTGAGATGCGTAAATAGCACAAGAGACAAAGAAAAGCAAAAAAGTAACTAAAACAACAATGTACTCAAAAATACGTACACCTGAACCTTATTAGAAGCAGCTTATTAGAAGCTTTCCATATCGAATTAAAGGATGGAAAATACAAGGTAATGGTGACAGATCCTAAGACTCGTATTCTGATGTTTGATCATAGACGAAATTCAATTCATACATAATTATTTGTTTTTATAGGATACCCCTAATGATCACTTAGTAAATTGATGCATGTTAAAAATTGGACTGCGGTCAACTCGACGCTTTCTACGCCCCAGAGTTTTTTGCACTGTGTGATCCCGTTGTTGTTCTGAGTCGATGTGAATATTTCTAGTTATACTTTACATAAACATTTCTAGTCGTCAAACTGTTTTAGTAAGTATTCTATTCAACAGACAAAGGCAGAGAGGTTATTTACAGGAATCGGAAAATTACATATTTTTCATTAAATTTTCTATAAAGTATCGACTAATATTAAACTTAGAAAAGAAACTAAAAAAGTCGATTAGTCTCTATCCCATGCCTAGAATTACAATCTTTATTACTATTCTAACAAAATCTGGGCACTTTTATCCAGACAAAAGAATACTGTGCCTGCAAAATAGAAATTAAAAACAAAAAATTCAAACGAGCTTTGCTACTGAAAAAAAAGTCTATCTACAGTCATAAAAGATGTTATCTTAAAACTTTGTCATAGTAGTTTAATTAATGATTTTTATTTGAATCGATAACACAGTATTATCAAGACAACTTAGTTTGTTCAATTAAAAATACCAAATTTAACTAATTAGCTCTTCGATTTTTTAATAATAATAAAACAATCGACTAGTATACTAATAACATCGATTAATATAGGCTGGGGAGGGAAACAATCGATTTATTTTGATTTACCTTCAGCGTTACTTTACAAGTAATCTATGATTGTTTTAGATATTCTTTACTATTACTAAAATAATATTTTAGCTCAGGTTAAAAAAGGCTATCATAGTGTTGGTCGCCATACTGAATTATCTGCATTCGCAATGACCATGGCGACCACCACTCTTGGATTCTATTCATGTTTTCCATCAGGTAAAGTAGTCACTTTGGTAGGCCCAGAATAAAAAAAAACAGTAGCAGTCGTGGGACTGCCGATAGAAGTGAAAACGGAACTATTAAGTTGAGAGTAATTAAAACTATATGCAAAAATTATATGAAATTTTTTATGTTTCATATATAGCTATATATAATATATAATATATAATAATAATAAATTTCATATATAATATATAATATCATATTCTCCATAGCTATAGACATACTATTATCATTAGCATGTCGGTGACGCGAACCGAGGATTTTACCCTCTACCAAAACGCTCAACGCGCCTAAAGAAGTTTTCACTTCAAAAAAGCGACATTTTCGTGTCATATTTAAAATAATACGCCTTTACTTACACTGTTCGATTATGGAACGCCTCACGTGCCGCAATAAGACGTGCGCAAACATTGGCAAAGGAATGTCATCTGAGAGAGATGAATGACCAATTTTTGACATGACAAAGCATTTCACTTGAGTACGTTTAGAATATGTATAAATTTCACGTATGTATTTTAATCTTCCCACACTAAGTGTTAATATTACTTTATACAATATAAATATATGACTAATGTCCTTATCGTACCCACTTTTTAATGTATTAGACACTAAGATGTACTTTTATCTACTTTCTTCTCTCTATCTCATAGTTGTCTGTTCGAGAATGCCTCTAAGTTGACTGACATGATTGCACGGTTGGCCTATTACTTTAAACGGTCGCCACGCGTTCTCTAGTACGCCGAGTGTTGTGGATTCAAATCCTACATGGGACAACACTTTGTGTGATTCAGAAATTGTTGTTCTGAGTCTGGGTGTCCTTGTGGCCGTTTCTTGTATCTGTTGTGTTTTTGGGTTGCAATTACACTACAGTTCTCATAATCAACGTTATTACTTTATTAATTAATCTTTTACAGAGCTTGATACCAATTGACGTATTGCGTATTGAGTCCCCTTTCGTTGCCCCAGCGTCCGCTAGAGGCGCTCACGAGCTACGTTCAGAAACGATTATCGAGGGCCTAACAGCTTGTAAAGTCCCCCGCGACACAGGATTTATTCCTAGCGCAGGCGTGGTCTTATTAACAAAATAAAATAAAATAAATAAATAAATAAAACGATAAGGGCGCCACAATAAATTTTAAATTATCTTCGTAATCAGTGTACAATATATTAACTTACAGTTACTTGGTGGCAAGTAGTCCTGTCGTGTACGTATACCCAAGCCTTCAGGTCGCCTGCTGCTTTTGGTGGAGGTGGCGCGGTATTACTTAGAACTCGCATGATCACTCCTCTCACTGCTGCCTCTCTTCGCCTCTCAGACTCTGTGGGCTCCCAGACAGCCTCAAAGTTAGCTATAAGATCCCGAACTACGTATACTTCTTTGGAAGACCAGGCTGTTTGGAGTGAATTACTTGTCTGAAAATTGTTCAAAAAAAGTTTTTTTATTCAGAAACGATATAAATGGAAACAATCTTAATAAATAAATTACAACGACACCTGGTAGCTTTCGTACAAAAACATTCAAAGTGCGTGCGGTTTCGTATTCATAGGGTGTGAAGAAGTCGGTAAATTATTTATGGTATCTATCTATAGTAGTTTATGCACCACATTTGACTTCTGTCACCCTATTTATTTCCTTTATCCGTGAATCTATATTTCGGATACTATTGTCATCGGACCAAAGTAGCCATACTATTATTATTGGTCTAGTTCTTCACTAACAACTTAGCAATCAGTGTGTTGGTATTTAGCCGCAGATTACGAATTCTATTTCCATACCATCATTTTTTCTGTGTCTGGGTCTAATTAATCTATAACTAGCTGACTCGAGCAACTTGGTCCGCGTTTTTAAAAACAAAACTTGTTCATTGATGCTCGGCTACTACATATAAACGGGTTATCCAGCACTAAAATAATTTTAAAATTCAAACCAGAAATGTCTGAGATTAGTGCGTTTGACAAACTAAAGTATTATAATATTAGTTCAAATTTACAGACATGTTTTGCGCCTGCCAGTCACTGTCACCCGGGATGATGATATGGCCAGACGGCCATAATGCCCCTTTCAACTTTCAACTCTTAAATATCTACCTATTTATTATCAGAATTGAATATAGATGAGTGAATGAATACAAGTTTAGGATATGTAACATCGTTATGTTAGTAACGGAAGTAAAAGCCTCCTTTACTGTGATCTATACTGTATCTAAGTAACAAAAATGTAACTCACTAAAGCGGCTGGCATAATAGTAGGTGCCCATACAGAGGCAAGATTCTCGGCACTCATCTTGTTTGCGTGTGCCATCGTATGCAAGAAATAGAGGTGCGCAAAGAGTTTACGCGTCGTATTGCGTGGAACGAGTGGCAGCGAAGACATTATTCGTCCGTATTCTGTGTAACGACTTGCCTCGTCTTTATTAGCTGAAATGAAATGAAAAAAAATTAATAATAAATTAACTTTGTTGTCAAATCAGGTGTGTAGCTGTTTACTTATTATAATTACGGGTCTACTTCACCTATTAAAACGAACGACATAAACAGCGAAGTGCCTAATTGAAAATTAATTACTGAAATTACACTTTATGAAGATATAACATAACATTCACGCATTAATCGGTAGCGACCCATTTAAAAAATTAAGAAACTTCGCAGTACCCGTTCAGGTGATCAAACTTCGTAGTGCAGAACATTGGGGAAGGCCTATGGCCAGCAGTGATCGTCTTTTGACTGAGATGTTGATGTTAAATAAATATACTGAAGATTATAGACAGATATAGAGAGACAGAAGAGTAACCCAATTTAGGTAACAAAGTACCCTTAACAAGTAGTTATTAACAAGTGGGATAATCAACTAATTTCAAGGTATCACTAAAACACAATCATGTACATCAGCGCAAAGAGTAGGAAAAATTAAAACGAAACCCATACTGTAGTATATTAGGCTAAAACCATGACCTCTCCACTACCTATGGAGAGGTCTATGTCCAGCAGTAGTCTATTAAAGGTTTTCGATGATGACGATGAGAGGGGCCGTATTTTAAGTTTTTGAATAATTAGTAATTTGCTTTCGTCCATTAGGGTCCACTATCTCGATCCATCAGTGGATCGAACAGCACTATGTAGTTCACTGGGATCTACCATTGGTCTGGATGGTTCCTGTGATACTTTCATTTCTCTTTTATGCTCCACCAGTGGAACGAACAACAATTGAATAATATACGAGTATATATAGAGACATCTGACATATAATGTCAAACTAAGCAGAGCTTGTACTATAAGTACTAGACAACGAATATGAATACATGTACACATTTTTGCTAATATCTTTATATTATACATGAAAAACACTTACAAAACGTTAGCAGATCACAGAAATTTTTGGGCCGACTCGGGAATCGAATCTGAGACCCCAAGCTCGGCAGCCATATTCGCTGCGCTACCGAGGCAGACAACAGTTTTAGAAATCTTTATTAGTAATCCTTTAATTACAAGTTCGTGTATCTATGTTTGCCACACTAGGTTTAGCCTGTATCGTGGGCTTGAGTTGCAGATACATATACGTACAAATGGTAATATCTTCTTCAACAAAATATTATACAGTTACGTCTTGCGAGATAGAGTTTACATGTTGTGTTGTGTGTGATTATTATGTGTTGAGTGCTCCTGTGGTATGTGAGGAGTGAGAGATAATTTACTTTTACAACTGGTTTCAAAAATTGTTATAATTCATGGTGATTTAAGCTGGTTGTAAACTCATTTGTGTTTCACGGGTGGTTTTATGGCTAAGATCTAGTTTGTTGGTACGAAGACATAAATTATTGCTTCCTCGTAAATGAGGTAATGGTTCTAATACTTGTAAAAACTCCCTCACAAAATACTCGATGTCTTAACTTATCTTTGTATTCAGATGAGCTGAGAACCATGTTATGGGTGAATATAAATTGGTTCGAACTTTAAAAATGCCACATTATGAGGTTGCTACGTATACGGAGAAATGTGAAATAATGGGATCTTCACAATGTCAAATTTTCAAAACGAAATCTTTAACTATTTGCAGCGCTGCCACTTTTACCAATCACTTACATTAATGAAGTTGCTACTATCATTTTAAACAGTGTATTTATACATTTTCTCTTTCTCTCTTTTTTTAAAGATAACGTCGACATCAGGATATCTTATATCGCGTAGGACTTTACAAACATACAAGAAACAGACACAAAGAAAATGCAGACTCGTAACAACAATTTTTAGATCACAGTGTCCAAAATATTTGTATTTCAGTATGTGATTGTTATATTTTTGTTGAATAAATGATTAAACATTTTTTTAGAACAAAAAGATTACCTATTTAAATTTTTTCGTTATCATAGCTAATCTAATATCACAAGATTCACTAGGATTAGTATATCTTATTAAACTCAATGAATGTTGTTCGATCCACTGGTGGGTCGAGATGGTGGATTCTAAAGGACAGAGAGGTAATTTGAAATCACATACCTAATGCTTTAACCAACTCTTGATGTTTATCATGTGGTACTAACGGCTCTGGTAAGTCTCGGAAAAATCTGAAACAAATAAGTATCAATGATTTGACTTATATACATTAAGTTGTATGTGGATATGTATGATTCTGAAGTAAACTGTATATCACTTACTTATATCACTAAATACTCTCGACGTACAACTAAGTTTTAGTCATTTTCAATTTCATTTCAATTTCATTTGGTCTAACTAGTAGGATTAAACGTAGAATTTACGTCTATTAATAATGAATAATTAATTAAATACAATTAAGTCAGTTGATCAAGTACTAATATCTCTCAATGTAATGACTTTCAAAACTCAACTTAAAGCTTAATAAACGCAGATGACGCTGTTAAATCATACTTAATTGCATTTCTACAGCTTGTTTTTATGTTGGTGTGGAGGGACGTGTGTCATAATATCCCTCCGACACAAAGGGAGGATCCTCCGACCAGGCGAGGTGGTCATGCCTGGCGGGCCACGGCCCAACGGTTGATGCTGGGATGTTGTATATATGCTAATTGCCACGCGAATCTCTATAACGCGATACAGGATTAATATTTGCATTGTAGTTCATTACATTCATACGTTTCGTTCATACTTCGTAGTTCGATGTATCTTCACCAGATGGCGCTGTTGTATATTTTTCTTTGTGTTGTAATGTAGAAGCCGCCACATTGGCAAAAAGAAAATATATATTCTTTTATGCTTACTATCAAAACACAGGTTTAAGCGTGTATGATACATAGTAATATTTTCTTTGCCGAGTTTTCTATACGCATCCTAGCCGTAATAGAAACCACTGTCAAAGCATTCAAATGCTTTTTTTTTAAAGACAACGCATCCTAGCCGTAATAGAGACCACTGTCAAAGCTTTCAAATGCTTTTTTTTTAAAGACAACGCACATACACAACTAGGTATAAATCCTGTGTCGCGGGGGACTTTACAAACATACAAAGAACAACAATTTGTGGATCACACAAAGCGTTGTCCCATGTGGGGCTTAAACTCACAACACTCAGAGTAGTAGGGAGCGGCGTGGCGACCACTTAAACTACTTGGCCAACCATGCAGCTAGACAGTGAAAGCTTAATGTCTTACTTCACTTATTAAACGGTACGTTTTCAGTTGTCAGTCCTCAACTAAAATATAATCTATTGTTTAGTAGATGGCATGTTCGGATTGGATTATTTATTTTTGAACTAATATGTGGCGCATTATAAATACCGTTTGAGGACCCCAGCGACATCATGCTCGGAGTGCTGACTGGCGCTAAGTTGTACTGACCACGCGTCGCGCCGAAATCTTGCAAGAAGTTCCGATAAAACAGAACTCCCGCCTGCGCGACGATAAATACCTTCTGATAGACTGCCTGAAATTTAAAATTGGAATGTTCTGCAAACACACACTGATAATAAGATTTACATATCTCACACGGTTTTAAACTAGGCGAAACCAGTATTATGGTGACCAATCGCCCGATATTCATAGGTACTTTTAAGTTATTTCTGTTATAAGTAGATAGAAAACGATTCGTTTAACAGTAATGCATGTGGAGACAGCACACAATTAAAAAACAGACTACTTAAATGCATAGATACAAGTATATCTACTTTAAAACTATTAACTATGTTTCGACCGAACATTTATCGATCGAATTAATTACTTTCTCTACCGGTTTGTTGATAACCTACCTGTTACTTATAATTGATAAACTACATCTTTTAAAATAATTAGCTATGGCAAGTACATAAGCCAAAAGGAGTACAATAGTGTAGACTATACACAGGATCTTGAATAAGTTCTTGCTATTTCTTAAAAGATGGCGTAGCGGCACTCATGGAATTTCGTACGGTAACGCATCAGCTAAGTAGTGCTATATGTTACCTCAAATTCTAACAGATATATTTGACCACAGTGTCAACCACGTGTTAATTTACCTATTTCGAAAATGTCTACTTTTGTGTCAAATTAAGGTTTTTTGCGGGGAATATTATTGTATTGCTTTATTAAATTAAATTAAAACTTACCATGAGCGTAAATAAAGCTAAGGCATTTATCAACAATAGCAGGTACATCTTCTTTTGTCAGTTGCTGGTGATGAATGTGCGCGCCATTGTTGTGGGCAGCCAACTTCACCATGTAGCGCCAACCCTAATAATACGAAAGTTTTATTTAGTTATTGCCATGAAAACTATCATTACAGACCAGGTTTCAAAGGCAATTATTTTTATTAAGTCTTTCAAAGTAACTTTATAAGTTTAGGCATTCAATTGAACACTAAGAGTCAAGAAACCATTTTTGGTCCTCTATCCGACCACTGTCAGACAGATAGACATCGAAGACTCAGTATATGTATGTATGGCATCTTTTAGGCACTAAAATACTTTAAATTAAAGACTTTGTAATAGTTAAAGTAGTACTTACTTTGAGTTCTCTGTCATGCGGGAATCGGAGGTACAGGGTTGCATGCGGGCAGTCTAGCAGTAAATTGGCGCTGCCATCCGCAGGACAAATTGATTTGGTTTCTTCATCTGCTTCTTGCTGAACTAAAACAGAATAATAAAGGTGTTTGAGATTACAAAAACATAAGTGCCTTGTTGTTGCTTGCCGAGGACTAATTTTTTAATAGAGAACTCCCACGCGCCCCAACTTTGATGTGAGGCATTTCACAAATACTTACAAAACACACAAAGAACACCCAGACTCAGAATAACAATTTGTGGATCGCAGGTACTCGTGCGAGTGCGGAGTGGTTACCGCTCAAACAACTACACCAGCTGCAGTTAGCAGTGCAGCATATATTTATAATACACCGACTAATATTTCGAGATTGTTAAGCTAATTACGACTTTTCTAGAAATAAACTGCCAAAAACCATCAAGAAATAAACTTTCATAAACCCTTAACTATCTGCAAATATATCATGTATTGTATTCTTACTAAAACCGAACATATGAAGATTAAATATCACGCCAGTTCGTTTCGCATCATAGTCGTCATCATTAGTAGCATCTCGGCCGAAAGACGTCCACAGGTGGATATAGGCTCTCTGCACGAATCATAATAGTCAAATAGTGGTAATTATGACCTTGGTCTATAATTGTTTTATAAAACTACTTAAAAACAGGTACACGAATGCCTTTAAAAATAATTTTATTTATAGTACTGCTGTAACTGCATCGTCGATTTGGTAAACATCTCGTTGATTAGTTGTTTGCAAGGGTCAATATTTTATCAATTAAACGAAAACATTTGAGTGATCTCTACGATAGAAAAAGTATCCTACATATATTGATAAACATAGTTTAAAAAACTAATAAACACGTCTACAAAGGTTATTTACAAACAAGCAAATAAACATACTGGTAAAGTCAATAAAAGAAGGAAAAAAATCTGACGGTCCAATACCTGACGCAATATTTACAAATCGCTGGCACTGTCTGCTATTGCCATTCCGTGCAAACATAAACACAGAATCGTATTTTGATAAAAAAGTTGAAAACATGCAAATTCTCACATTGCAAAAGCATGATGGAGAGCAAAATTTTGTCAGAGGGCAAAGTTCGACATAACGACATAACTAGCGGTACGGTAGTGGTACACTTACTATTAGATATCATCAGATTATTAGTTATTACATAATTTGTTTTACTGTTACGATACAGAATATAATAATTGCAAATGTATTAGAAATAGATGTCCCGAATGTTTCTTAAGAGTGTATCATCATGAACAGCCTTTAAAATTGCTGAACATAGAATATTAAAAGGTCTAAAGTTCTGCATTTAACATTTTAGCATCTTCGTCTTCCTCGTGACTCTCTCACATTACAACTCTTCATAAACAAAATTGTTTTGTGGATTATAGATTGATAATCCACCGTGATCAACTTTCGATTATAGCAGTACACTACATAGGATTTCGTCAATCAAAAACAAATTTAAATTCAATTTCAGTATAAAATCTGACCAAAAAGGTCAGTATTTTGTGTTGTGCCTCGGGCGATGTCAGTGCAACCAAATATTATGGTATTTAAACAAGGGTCAAAGCTTTTTGGGTTGTAATAATCCTTTGACATTGCAATGTTGCAGGGGAGGGAGGATGTTTTTGTACACTATCCGTTACTATTTTATGAATCACAGAACAAACACATTTAGCGGCTTACATAATCGTATTGATATTGTTCACTGATGCACTGATATTATTTATTGAAGAACTAAAATAATTTATTGATATACTCATATTATTTAATAATGCATAACGAGAAACATTAAAAATGCTCCGCACGAAATAAAGCTTTATTGGTACTTGATATAGGAGGGATATCCATTACATCCCGATTGACGCTAGTATTCATCGAGGCTGACGGTCAAGCCCCATCATAAAAATTGGTTCATAATTAAATTTCGATTTACTCCTGATCCCAAAAATGTCATAAAAGGTATTCCTCGTTGTGAAGCAATAACATATTACTAAGAATAGTAGTATTCTACTTTCGGTCACAGAATAGTATTATCATATTACAGTCAACAATAACGGCTGTCTACCTAATACATAGACGGCGGCTCATGTCGTGCGGTGTTCCACAGGGGTCTGTCCTCGGACTACACCTGTGGAATATGGGATACGACTGGGCCCTTCAAGGTCGTCTTCCCCCTGGGCTGGGCGTAATTTGTTACGCAGATGACACATTGGTCACAGCTCGGGGGATGAACTTTCAAGAGGTGGCGCGTCTGGCCAACACGGGTGTCTCTCTGGTGGTAGGGCGTATCGAGGCGCTGGGTTTACGGGAGGCCCTGGACAAGACGGAGGCCCTCTTGTTCCATGCGCCCCGTCGACGTGACGGCCCGAGGGGGTTTCCACACGTTAAAAAAAATTTTTACCTAATACTTAACGACGGAACGTTAAACGATTTTTTATTACGAGAATGACTTTCTGGTTGCTTCACTGCTGTTGGAACTGAATCGGACCGCAGGTGGAAATAAGGTACAATTTTTAATGGTGTGTTTGTGCCTTGGTAACCCACGTATCTGGTGAAAAGCAGTAACGACTCAACATCGGTGTCATTTGTGCCGGAGTATCGCTCTCTCACAGTAAAATAATACCAGCACTTCACAGACTTCACGACTGAAACTCCATCTAGAGGACGACTGGCCCGTGTAGGCGTTTAACCGCGAGGTCTTTCTCCGCGAGCAATCATTATTGTTATGGTAGCAGATGAGGTCGGGAAGTGGTCTTTTTCTATGAGTTTGTAATGTTCCCAAAGCAGAATATTTCTCTTGGTATGATGGATAAACTAAACTAATAACTGATACAAATATATATATTAAGACTAGCTGACCGGTGTGACTTCGTCTGCTTCTTTCAAAAGGAATATTTTCTCGTATTGGCTACATTTTCTTCTATTCGATTCATATTGGTCATTCGATAAATGGGCTATTCAATACTCATACAATGTTCACAAAAATCTGCAATAAACAGTACAGACTTGGCGTCAAAACATTTCTTTGTAAGATATTATATATAAGACATAGGAACAAAATTAATTTCAATCAAATAACATTTTGGCAAAAGAATCACATTATGCTACCCACCGTTAATTTCACTTTCAGTTTGGCACAGATCTAAGGGTATTTCTGTATTTAGACAAGTTTAAGAGGTCAGTTAGCGTTAGAAGTTCACTTTTAGAGCTATTCTAAAGTTTTCGCGCAACTCTAGTAGACCAAAATATTTATAAATCGCAAGACAATCTTTCAAAACGACATACTTTTAATGTTTTTCTTATTGCACAGTGGGCGTGAACGAATGGGCGAGTCAAGAAGGTTTGACCTAGTTTGCCCCTCCTCACATCGACCCAAAACTTGAGTTGTACGCTTTGTGTTATACATACAAGAGTTTAAGCGTTTGGTTTACCAATACTCTTGAACCCCTCCCAGCTATGTCCAAGGGGATTCTTAAGATTTATGACGGGAAGGAGTTACGTTCATACCGTGAGGGACCGTAATATATTATTATTAGTCATGATTTTGAAACTAAAACATGGATCATTAATAAAGTACACCAGTAACAAAGCGATAATATCGTACTTGATCTAACATGCTGAAGGCAACTTGGTTATTGCGTCCTGAAATAAGTCCAAATTACAATACAGTGAAAGACCAGTGATAACTAAAATAAAATCAAATTCGGCTTTTATTTACTTTATAAATACGGTAAATAACAATTTATGACTTGTCTTAATATGCTAAAATGAGTAAACACGTTTAGCACTTTTTTGCACGTGAAAATCTCATAGGTCATCATCTGACGGTGAAGTGGTATGTGGGAATTGAATCGACGAAAACCACACGGTGTTCCGATACAAGTGAGTCTATTGCAAGGGACTTGCAGTTTCGCCATTGAGTGTAGAGGGACCTGGTCTCTTGCCGGTAGGGAAAGGCGTGAGCGAAACACATCACGCCCATCTATTCAATATGCTAACGGTTTAAGTAGGTTCAAATAACTTAATTTACATGGTTACTTACATTCTGTTATATTACCATTCTACACCTACCTACTACTACCTACATCCATACTAGGAGACATGACACATACATTGATTTTGCATATCCTAATTTAACAATTTTTTTTCAATTGACACATTTCACGCATTGCAATTGATAATTTAAAAAGCGTAATGTAGGTAAATTACACCCCAATGCGCAATAATTGGGGTCTTTATTAACACGCTTTTATCACGCGTTTGGTATGTATCTATGAACCTATGTAACAGAACCATTGAAGGTGTTTTTCACCCCTTTTAAAACGACGGGCTAATTTGAACCTTTGCAGGCTCGTCAAGGACTGTTGATAATGCTAAATTTGTATAGTTTGGCCCATCAAGATTCTCAGTATTAATGATTTTTAACACGCTTTTATTAGCTTTAGAAACATTAAACGCGTATTTCACTTTTGGAACAAACAGTATACATATATGTAATTGAACCAATGTAGATACAGTTCCCTATAAAATATAGATATGGTGCCGCTGAAAGACGAGTCTTGTCATTGATTCTGAGTTGGGCATCAACTGTCCACAAATTGCAAGATTGCACAGTTGATTATGTAGTCATTTATACAGGTTCTCGGCTTTTTGTCACTGAACGAGTTCATGTAGCACTCAATAGCGGTACGTGTCTGGAGATAACAACAATAGAAGAACTTGATTGTTCGAAATTGACAGGGAAAGATTATGAAACAAATCATATAAAAACTTGGTAGCCCAATTTCACAGTATTATAAAATTGATTTGTTGAATACTAGTAAAGAAACCGAGATAAGGGATCTAAATATAAGTTATTCAAATAAAAACATGATTTTGAAGATAACTAAACTAAAACATAGTAAATAAATAATAATAGTTTAAAAAACACGCTGTTACAGCACATCAAAAGAAAAGGTAAAAATAATTTTCAATACATTTAAATTACGGATAGTGTGATTAGGAAATAGTTTTAGTTTTTTTTAAATTAGTTTATATTATTATTTAGTTTAGTTAGTTACATATTTAAAGGGTTAAGGCTAAGGGTTAGGTGCTGTCAATAATATTTATAATTTAGGACGCTGTTTTACTCCACATTTTTCCTGAGAAAATATCGAGTAGATATCCAATATTGACAATATATGACAACATTATGAGAAACGTCAAACATTGCGCTTCTTGCACGGAACAGCTCTACCTATTATGTGTGACAAGCAGAAATCTTAAAGGCTCGTGCATTGGTCTGTAGTTCTGGTCTGCCGTGGAACAAGAAGGTTAATCTGATGGCCATCTCCGTATGGAAGAATTCTGAGACGTGTTATTAAACATCGGCGTGTATATATTGTAATAGCTAAAATCAATTTAAGCTATTGCCATAACAGAACTACTCACCGACACATCTAGTTTTTCTAAGGTCTAAGGTAGAAACTGTAGCATCTTTAGTTGTATAATACACCATCACTCGACGGATCAACATCACCCAAGCTCCGCGCCATTCGCCCGTAACACCCTCCTGTTAACAAAAAAATATAAATTGATTTATTTTTTCCACTTTTCATCAAACTCGAGTCGAGTAACCTGTGGTTGACTATTTATTCTTTACGTCAATAATATTTCAAAGTTCGTTTTTGTTTTAGTGTAAATAAACACTTCTTCTTTGTCTGCTATTAACTAAATGTAATTTTAACTAAGTTTATATGATAAATTGCGCTCTTATCTGACATTTTAGTAGAAAACGGATTTTTGTGTTTGGCATGGCATAAAATTATTTTGAGACTGGGCTATACCAGATCATGATAATAGTCCAAGATCCCAGAGCGATCAGATATAAATTTCATAAAACAAACTTACGCCGTAACTTTCATAAATCTATATATACGAGACGCTACTGAGAACCTAAGGTTTAATGTGAAAATAAGATGTCTGATCGCGCTGGGATCTTACTCTATAAACAGAATAGTCGATTTATATATGTATTGTTAAATACATAAATTTCATCGACCACTTTGTATAAGCTCCTTCTATAGATATGGAAAATTTATAATTGAAATACCAATATTATTTTTCTGTTACCTATAGACAATAGAAAATATAGTTTTATGAAATTTAATAACAAGTCCGTTATGTTAAAAAATAGGTTGAAATAAAAAAGCAAACGTGTCACATACACAGTACGAGCGATTTTGTACAGAGCGAATTGACAGGTGATGCAAGCGGGAAACACAAGTTGACATCAGTCAATGTTGCTAGGATGTGTAAAAATACCCAAATTCGTGTAGCCATTTTATTTTACAATCAGTACACTTTTTTAAACTTTTTAGGGAAAAATAGGAGTTTTAAAGGGAAGTGTGTTAACGTACTTTTGTAGTTTTTTGAGGACATATTCATGAGTCGTTTCGTTTTATGGCCTTGAATGGATATCTCTACTGCATTTAATCTAAATACGTATGAATCATAAATAACATTTTTAGATGTAACTGAAATACTAAACACTAAATACGTAATCAATTCAAATGTGGCGTGTGTGAAGCATAAGCTTTATTGAAATACGTGGAAAGCCCCACACCGCAATTAATCCTGCATCATACATACATATACATCATACCTTTATGCAGAGCAGGGCGGTATCTATTTTAGTTACCTTGTTTTAACTGTCATTCGAAATAATATTACTTTAACTTTATTTCATACATGTATTAAAAATATCAAATATAAAACAATTAAAGACTGAGCTATTTAAAACAATAGTCTTAAAAATAACACTTGAATCTACAGCACAAACTATGTCCCAGGGCTATTTCTTATTTATTTGTAACTAAGGCGTTACCGCTCTTTTATCTAAATCGTTGAAAGCTTCGAAAGAATGCATAACACCGGGTTTTCTGTGACACCTGAGAGGCCTTAATACCTCTCTGGTCGAGCCTGACCATATATGCCAAAGCGTGACTCTCCTACGTCAAACGTCAAAAATTAACAAACTGAAAGCAAGTACGTACTAGAATTGTTGGCTAACGTAGTGGACATAGATGTGCATAAAGTATAAACATAAAGTGCTGGTTTTTGCTTTTAATTTGACTCTCTAACTTAACCGCTTCTCATTTAAAGTTCTAGTTTTGAAAGTAGCGTGATATCTTGAAGTTAGTTTAGAGATAAATTTTCGCATAAAGGGGCAGGAGTAACTAAAAGTGCTAACTAAGTAAGAAATACGGAAACCTTGATTGAAGAGAACAAAGCTAAATCAAATAAGTTAAAGTTGGAACTGTTGATGTAACTATTCGGTAACTTGTTGCTGGATGTAGATAACTGATAGGCAAATACAAATAAATTTTTCTACCACTTTTCTACAAATAAATAGTGATGAATATCACTATTAATGAGGGTGACAAATAACAGTCCTATCCACTGAATAATATTACTACGTCAGCGTCGTGAATTTAACACTTTTGGATGGTATAAATATTCCAAAGCATTTAACGAGTTTGCTTACAATTTATTCACGTCCATAACTCAATGAATGGGATAGATGACTGTATCGTAAATAAATACCAATGTCAACTTCATTACAACAAATATCACAAGACATCTCAAAAAATACAGGTAACATAGCTTTTTATTATTTTTATGAATTTAAATCAAATATACAGTGAAATATATACTTCAATTGAGTGGTCTAAAACAGTGACGTCACAATTTTGTATTTAGTACATTTTTCATACAAAATTGTCGTTTTGACAGATGATAAAAAGTAACTAATTTGACTCAGGTGTCATCTAGCCTATTCTGAAAAGTTATTAAAAGCTATTAAAACTCGTGCGATATAACACAGTAGGTTTTATGTTAGGGCGTATGTATTTTTTTACACATTATCCTGTTATGAATCAATATTCGAAATTATTTTCGTATGAGGGTATGCTAAATAATACTATTAGAAATTACTGATTTCACAAAGAATATCAGGTACAAAAGGAAGGAAAGAAAAAGAACTACGACCTCTTAGTTTCTTAGTTCTGCTTGTTAGCTGTTTGTCAATACTCTTTTCCTTAGTAACGCATGGAGGTATTTACTTCAAATTACTATGAAATCTTATTCAATAATCTGCATTCTTTTAGCACTATACAAAATCAAGTGAATATACTGAAAACACACGGCTATTTAAAAGACAATTTAGCAAATACATTATTTTGGAAGCTGAAATTATAATAAGTTTTTAACCAATGGCCTCAAAAAAGATGTTGACTTTTAGCTTAAAGGACTATATTCACTTTCATCTTATTATAATGTCAATCACTGCGTATGAAAATTTCTGTTGTAAATTTATCGAAAATAAATTCGATGTGCATAAACTGCGACGTTAATTTAATTAAAACAAAAACCGAGGTTGATGGAACAAAATTGCTCGTGAGGTATATTTTGTTCAATCAACCTCGATTTTTGTTTAACCAAATCAATGTTCGCCAGTGTTATGAGTGTTATTTATGAATAAATTTTAACTATACTATATAATAATATTATCAAGAGGAAAAATTTGTATTTTTGTATGTTAGCGTTTTATATTGAATAAATATTTACAAAATAAATTATATTATTATACTTCATAACAGAAAAAGGCCCGGTTATTCTGAAAAAATTTTGCAGAATCGAGTGAAAGATCCAAATGAAGAAAAACAAAAGAACTTCGGTAGAATGCTGAAAGAAGCTAGACTATACATATGAAATTTCACGCTTCAGATATTGTAAATTCCTCAAATGTAGAAAAGGTTAAAACCAAACTAGAAACCAAAAATAACGGTCAACCATTAAAAAAAACTCGTACTAAATGTGCCCATCTTAGACGCTCTAGACAGATTTGAGAAAATCGTGTTAGGTCAATCCATAAGAAGTTTTATCCTTATTCTACAGAAAGCGAAAAATAATTCTTCATCTTTAAGTTATTAACTTATATTAACGTCAAACCCTATCATTACGGGCTTAAGAAAAATGCCAGAGAAGAAATCTAATCCTTCCATAAAGATATACTGCCAAGGCAAGTAGCCTAATAAGAGATAGATTACCTATTTTGAGGTGGTGCTCCGTTTCTTCGTTTTTATCACTCGAATAGTGTAGCAGTGTGCTTAGTAGACCTACCTATATTCCCATCAATAAAATTAGTTATCGAGCTACAGATTCATAAAAAAATCAAAACCAACAAAATTTTAACAAAAGATAGAGCCGATATCAAACAGCAAATATTCTCATTATCAATTATCATTATCATTGCCATTTTTGGATTAGAAATCAACTAAGGTCCGTTAACATAACAGTATGTACTACTAAACTACACATAAATGAAGCACGGCGGCGAGGGTGGGTCGACGGGAGCACGTCAGTTGTGAGGTGTGTATACAAAATAGTCTATTGTCCGACGCAAACTAATAATAATAAGGACTTTGGTGACATGTTGCATAGATTATAAAAAGGTTTACAACTCGGTTCCTCATACATGGTTTTTAAAGGCACTAGAGTTGTATAAAATTGATACAATTCTGTACAGTTTCTTGGAGTCATGTATGTACCAATGGAGTACAATGTTTCGCTATTCAGGATGTCGGCAAACTGCGACAAACGATGTGCTAATAAAGAACGAGTGACGTACATTTCAAGGTGACCGTCTGAGTCTTTTGTGGTTTTGTCTGGCTTTGAACCTTAACACTCTATTAGAGGGTTCAGGGTTAGGCTATAGGTTGCAGAAAGATGATCAAATTATATCTCACTTTCATTCTATGGACGTTTTGAAACTACTAGCCCCCACTAACTGAAAATTGATGTTGCTAAAGGTCACTGAAAATTTTAGCAATTCTATGATTTAATATTAATAATTATATTCAGTACATTACAATGTAGTTGCAATGGATACCGGTTTTATGCCAATCGATCTGGTTAAAGAGAATTGACACAAACCTGTAGTACTTCCTGGTAGTACTAATGATGGCAGGGAAGTATAGAAGATCTCCATGATTACTTTTATTTGATATAGGTTTTAAAGCATCTACGTCTTGGATACGCTTCGGAGAAACCGATGGTTTTGTTTGTGCGATTATGGATGAAGTTATCATGATGAATAACTATTGAAAATGTATCCTGAAAGATGGTACAGTTCTCGTCTTGCTAACGGTAAATATTTGCACGGGCATAATCAAGTAGTCAACAACTTGTACCAATTATGAATTTAGAGGTGCCATACTACAGATAGGACTAATGTACCTTGATATTGTGGTAATATATGTATATGGTCAATTAGAGCGCCGTGCAATATAGCATAACTATTGGGGCATGTGTGATGAACTAGTAAATGTATGGTGCATGGTGTGATTTACAGTGTATATGTTCATTGACAATATAATATATACCTATGAAAATATCTGTAAAAGATTTTTGGTCTCATCATAGCTTAAACACTTACACTGTTGTGACAATACAAAAAAGAAATTTGTTATTTTAAATCAAATTAAATTAAAGCAATTTCAAGTGCACATTTAACTAACTGTCCATGTGTGAACTGTCTCAAGTTACATTATGAAAATGGACGAATTATTTACCTCAACACATTTAACCAACTAGCTTTTGCCCGCGCCTCCCCCCACGTGTATAGCGGCTATAGCGGTGAAAATTGGCGTAGGCGTTATTTCAAGTGTGCGTGCGTGTAAAGTGTGTGTAGGCTATATTACTGTAAAGTTTAATTAAAATCCATACAATAGTTTGTGTGTGAAAGAGCAAGATATATCCTTATAAACTTGAGTCTAAGTATGTAGCAGCCGTGGGTATTATTTATAACATCTAATGACAGATTTTGTACCGTGTACAATCGGGTGATAAAAACCTAATAGCGCTAATCTATCGGAATAAAATTTGTTACAAAAAAAAGAGATGTTCTGCCGCTGCAAAAAGTAGCCTATGTCACTCTCTAGTCTCATACCATAAAATCGCTCCGTTGCGACGTGAAAGAAAGACAAACTTACAAACAAACACAATTTCACTTTTATAATATATTATAACAATTAGCAGATATTGACAGTACTCGTTAAGCAAATGTCGCATCGCATTATGGGAAAATATGCTGTGGAGTGTTTATACAGTTTTTATAGAACCTTGTGAATAGTGAACAGTTGAGGTCAATGGTAATCACGAGAATTTTAAGTGGTTAAACTGCAGCTGTGTCATTCGCACTATGTTACGAACAGATGTACATACGAGTGTTAGTTTTTTAACAGTAATTTCTTTGTTATCTTCTTTTTTCTTGGCTGCAGTCAAGATGTGATGATGATACGTTTTGAAATTTATCAAATGTAACTTTCTTTTTACTTCTTTTAACGCAGTACGAGAAGATATTTATCTACAGATAGTAGTAGTGAATTTAGACCTTTCTTAATCATCTATCTATTAGTGTTGTTTTTGTATTATATTTGACATGTAAATAAAAAATTGACCTATTATTCAAAATTATACTTATTACTCCAGCGTAAAAAAATACACCAACAAATACTTATTGTACATTTATTCTGTACATGTAATAAATAAGCATTAAAATCGATTGAAACTGCATAAATAGGTATTTACTACTCTCATAATCTACTCTAAATGTTCGTATAAAGAAAGTCACGACCGTACAAACGCAATCTACAAGAACATGAGATATAGATTATTGATAAAGTGTTGCGTATTGATAAACACGTTGCTTCGATAAAGATCGTCACTTTGATACAATTGCTTCGAAAGTAATTACTGAGTAGTTTTGTGTAATTTTTGTAATACTGTCCTAAAGGTTGGCCCGAATGGTAGCCAATATCCTACGTATTAGAATGTATGTTTTTATTACTCAATGTGTTCCTACATAGTTACCATCTGATAGCCGCTATATTATTACAATGCCTTTAAGTCATTTGCCTAAACTTGTATATGTATTTACCAAAAAAAAATATATACATTTATGCCTATTGTTTAGCACCCTATGTTAGCACTAGATGGCGTTGTGTGATTGTGTTATAATATTATTATTCATATTGATATATTACTCCACAACTAAAAAAAAAAGAAAACTTAAACGAGTACGGACTTTTGAATAGCTGTTAAAAGGTGTATGAGATACATGAGACACATTAACGCTGACATTGGACTGGTAAAAAGTATGTCAAACTCTATCAAGGCAAAATTCACGCAGTTTTTAACGGGCATTTTAATAAAAAATAAATAAAAAGAGAGCGTGTAGCAATTTGGCCCGTAGATGTTTTAACAATGAATATAGTAAACCTAAGTTGTGTTTTGTACTACAAACAACACCATGGTTTACCATTTTAAAGTAAAGTAAAGTAAAGTTTTAAGTAAAATTTAAAAAAGTTAAAAAAAATCAATTATGTTACCGGTAGGGATACAGGGTGGAATGTGTTATGTATCCTTACCTACCCTACTCCATACAGCGCTATTAATCGAATTGGACAATCGGATTTTTTTTCTATTCATCCCTACCAGTAAGTATAAAATTTTTCAGAGGTTTCTTTGATGATTATAATTACATATTTTCGAAATAGACTTATGATTACAATTCAAAGTCGTAAACACAATTATAATTTAAGCAAACACTACTAACTTACCCACTAACCAAAAGATAAATCGTTTTGGCGCAACATAACGTAAAATAAAAACTTTGAAATTGCTTGTCGAGTTCTTGTATTTTTATTACGCATTATAAACATTTTACAGGAATGGTTTTGCGAGCCAATTAATTGATCAATTAATACTCTGATTACTCGTAACCTAATAAAACCTACTTAATCGTGATACTTTTTCTTTTAAATTCTTTACATTTGCTGCTGTGACTTTTTGGAAATCGCCCAATATCACCGATATTGAGACAAATATGTTTATAATTTATTTTATTTTTAATTATTAAATATTACATCTTTTTTTGTAAAGATAAACAAACATTTATAAAGAGATTCACTATCACAAGTAATTCAGGTGGATCTAATTGTAATTATCAAAGATATTTGATTAGTAGCGATGTATAATATGAAGTAGAAAATTCCATGTACGAGTATCTCTACCAGTAGCGATAATTGGACCAAAAAACAGGTGAAATACATGGAACAGGTGAAAAAACATATACCTAAGGATTGTAATTTTTATGTAGCAGATAAAGTTGCAGCGTGGATTTAAGTACTACATTAATTGTAAAAATGTTGTCGCTAATAATTAGGTATTATTTTATAAATACCGTTCTTAGATTCATTTATATCTTTGGAGTAACTTCTTTAAAAATTTAACAATAACTAATGGATTCTAGTGTATGTGCAGTGGTTTTGCAGTGAGAGTCACTAACCACTACAAAGTCCAATTAAAATGCTGTTTAATCAAATTGAAGAGGTAAAATTAAAGACTAGGAACCGAAAACATAAAAAAGGAAAGAAAAAGAAATCTTTAAGATTATAACAAACGTAATAAATTATAACTTTAAAGTTGAATATTATTTTTCTCTGTTACAAAACATTTACAGCTGTTAAATACTAAATTAAGGTATGTAAAAATGATTTCGCTTCAATTTTGTTCTTGTAAAGAGAAATGAATGCTATGACACTCTAACACAAAGATGTGGTCCCCATACCTTGCAGACGATGGCTTGACTAACCGTGAGTAAGGCTGGATCAGTTCTGAATCAAGCTGATTTGTGAGCATGAATGTATGGATATTTGTTACTCCTTAACACGAAACACAGCTTATACATCAGAATAACACGTAGGCTACACTTTATACATACATAAGAATTTGTGTAATATGGCTATAAGATGACGATAAATATTAAGCCAGAACAATTCCTGATGTCTGAACTATCTAGATGTGCGTTGTCTAAGCCGTTGAAGTAACACTACTATACTATGTCGCTTTCATTATTAACGTGGTAATATAACGTATACCGTAACGTAGATGAACTTTGTCTTTTACACTAAGTAATTTGAACGAGTAGTTTAAAAGTTATCACGATAAAGTTGACTTAAATAAAATGTCATTAAGGGCCTATTATGAATATAAATCTGTCGTGATACTTCCACGGCACAACGCTGTATCAATTTTAAATGGAATTTGGAGTGAAGATACTTTGGTTTTTGACGAAGGACATAAGCTATTCTAACTTCGAAACTAAATGCAGTAGATATACAACAAATGTGCTCGTCCAAGAAAAGAATTTGTAAGAAGTTAACAACATTTCTCTGTAAATATCGAATCCGTTCTGAATCTCAGAGTAATATTGTTCTAGGTATTACGGAGTTTGTAGTGAATATATACAGAAAATACATCCATATTATTATTTTTTGACCCAACCTATATAAGTGGTTTCTATCCATCAGCTCATTGAAAAGTGAAAAGGATCTTGCGTGTAACATGAAAACTATTTAAAGATTTTTAAGTAAGAAAAGTGTATTTATTTATTTACTTACAATTTATGCACATTTGTACATCGGTAGACTTAATACCCAGTGCACTCTTTTCCAATCAACCTTGAACTGGTGTAGAAATCTTGTAAAGTACACATAGGTGACATAATATTGAACATATTCTAAACAATGAGTAGTGTCTTTTCTTACTACACGTCTATCAGATGACTCGCCAGACTTGTAAAATCTATGCATATGTAAATTAGAGATTCTAGATTATAAACGTACATTGAATATAAGTACTTTATGACTTATTTATTTATGTTATACATTATGCACATTTAATGCATTGATAGACTTAATGCCGACAGCATTCTCTACCAATCAAACATTGGGTGAGACAAAGAAAACAGAAAGTATTGCATTTTGGTTGAAACGTGTATGAGAATAATCAAACTAAACGATATATCAAACAAATATAATATTTAAACCTATCATACACTACTATCTAAATCACAACGTTAAATCTGAGCAAGATATATATATGTACGTATGTCGGCAAACAAACATTGAGAATTGGCGGGGGAGATGAGGACGACGCGACGACGGCATGTAACTTTGTTTCTACGACGCATAATAACACATACCATTAGTTCACCTCACTAGAACAGTTCACTCGTGTGTAACTCCAATAGCTCTCGTAAACTCATTTCTTTGGAATAGAGCACAAAGAATTGTGAATTCAACAACGCAATTCTATACCGACTGCAATGATGATACATTTCGCGAGTTCTTTGAGTTACAAACATTACATCTGCTGGCATGCTCTAAGGAACGAACTAACCTGCTATCCAGCGTTATCATCTTTAACCTTTTGAAGATAACGGTCAGATTTGGACTACAGACGAAAACCGACAATAAAACGATATATTTGCAATACAAAGAGTGTGTGTTACCATAGTAAAATTCTTATAAAAGTTGTACTTTAGAGAGGTGAGAGAATAACAGTAACGAAACTGTCTCATTAGTTTAGCGGTTACGTATACGACTGCCAATCACAAGGTCTCGGGTTCGGTTCCCCGGGTTGGGACAGAAAAGTGTTTTTAAATTATTCTGATTATAGAAATGCTTAACAGTCCGAAGTTTGGAAGTTGGGCTCTTAAACCAAGTACCTCGGAGAGCACTTAAAGACGTTGGTGCTACGCTTGATCTCTCCCTGGTCGTGTCGCATAGCCGTTCCCTCGGATTATGAGAGTGAGGGAACAGAGAGTGCACCTGTGTTTGCGCACACGCTTGTACACTAATTTACCTCCTGCGTAGTTGGTTGACCTCCGTAGAGACTTGCTGCCGTGACCGAAATCGGCTAGGGAACGTCAAAACAGCGAACTAGTGTATTGTGAGCAGAATGTGAACAAATAAAAAAATTGTGCACATTGAGATTTAAAAATATTCGGGAATAATATTTTACTGCAGTAACGTTGGAAATTTTTATTAAGGTACATGGAATCGTTTTAATCAGAAACTAAATAACTGAATAAAAATAACAAACAACTTTTGTACGTACATTGAATATACGTACTTCAGGATTTATTTATTTTATACTTCATGTACATTTAATTTACTTAAGAATTTGTTTGTGATTTGTTTGTTGAACACCGATCTAACTAAATGAGTTCGAAAATGAGAAAAGAGAAGCAATCAAATAAAATGCTGTACCATGTAACCTTGGTTCACCTTTACAACGACTGTTAATTTAGGTTATGTTACTTTACGCAACATAAAGATAAAATAAATTGAATTAATTTTTAAGTAATCGAGAATACGCAGTCTCATAAAACAAAAAAACATAGCATACTATAAACTAACTTAAGTATTCCATCAATAAACAGTCCTGTCCGTAAATTGTTAGCATAGCATCGAGTATTTTGTACAGTTAAGCAGAATAATTATTCTTGTCCTATTCTTGTAATTTGATTTTAAGCATTTGTTATAGAGCTAAAATTTTATAATAAATATTACAACAATTATCATATAAATCTAAATAAATCTACATATATCTATAATAATAATGATTAAAAAGACGAGGCATTTATTTTTGAATACTTATTTTGTAAAACTGATGCTTTCGAAAGATGAGAGTATAACAGAAAATTAGTGCATTGTGAGAAGCAATTTATTTACTAATAGCAAAATTTGTGCAAATAGTAGGTTTAAAGTTATTCGGGAAAATACATTTTGCTGCTGTAAGGTTTGAAATGTTCATCATTATTAACATCTCGGCCGAAAGACATCCACTTCTGGTCATAGGCCTCCCTCAAGGCTCTCCCTCTTCAACTAGCATCAGTGCTGTGTCGCCCGTATCTAACAGTTTTCCGTGGCCTTCACCAGGTCGTCGGACCACCTTGCTCTAAGACGTGGTCGCCACTCCAAAACTTTTAACCTCGTCGACTGCCTATGTGACGGATTTTACCAAATGAGGTGTCGCCAGACGCGTCTCGACGAGTTCTATCAAAATATGTAACAATATTGAACGTAGGCGGGGACATTGACGAAATATACGCGAAAGAAGTTGAAAAATGACCCTTTTTTATGCACTATTACGAATATAATGAAAAATTTTAGTAAATCTACAATACAAAACACCAAACACTATATGTCATCACGTAGGTGACTCTCTTGCCGAAACTGTAAGACTAAAACGAACCGGATACGTTGAGAAACGAGGGAGATATGTGAGTTATAATCGTCATTTTTACTTTGACAATACACACAAGTTTAGAGTTTTTACACTGAAAATCTTACATGCTCAAAACAGTGTATAAAAGCGACCGTTGTTGTTAAAAAACATAGTTCTCACTGTTCCACATCGATTTCAGGCGAAAGGCGTTAGTTCGATTTTCAACAATAGTTACTCTGGATCGTGCCCTCGAGTAGGCATAAAAACCACCAGTTTCGGGCTTATTTTTCGAGTTTCTATGTGACGGATTTTAACAAATGAAGTGTCGCCAGACGCGTCTCGACGAGTTCTATCTAAATATGTAACAATATTGAACGTAGGCGGGGACAATGACGAAATATACGCGAAAGAAGTTGAAAAATGACCCTTTTTTATGCACTATTACGAATATAATGAAAAATTTTAGTAAATCTACAATACAAAACACCAAACACTATATGTCATCACGTAGGTGACTCTCTTGCCGAAACTGTAAGACTAAAACGAACCGGATACGTTGAGAAACGAGGGAGATATGTGAGTTATAATCTGTCTGTTGTGTTATAATCTTGTCTGAAAAAAACGTGCCGCGCCCTCGGCCACTTAACTCTGAGCATTGACCGCTCCATTACTATATGGGTGACATTGAGCCTTCTTATAAGGCCCATTGTGAGGATCAGGTCTCTGTACCGTAGGTCAGCATTGGCAAACTCAGTGATCAAAAATTTTCGTCTCGAGACACTTTGACTTGAGGATTCCACGATTAACCTCTATCACAAACCAATATAGTTATTTTTAGAAGTTATAGTTATATGAAGAATGCCGTTTAAGTTTTGATGCGAACTTAAAACTGATTTCAGGTCATTATAGTTCAACAGATACTTGAGATGCCGATGTGACAAGCTGATTGAAAATTTCTTTCAAACGTTCTCCCTTCAAAAGGTCAACCTGTATTTTAAAGTGTACTCGCATAATTTTCTTTAACATTGTTCACGGAATTTACAAAAAAAAACACTGAGGCGCTTCTCGGCCTTTCCTCACAAAGTGAGTCTCAAGAAATACCGGCGTTTTTTAGGTATAACGTCTTTGTAAAAATATTTGTAAGTAAAAAATCCTATTGAAACATTCAGCTTCTTTATATATATATAACAACAATATAATATTATAAATATCATGTTTATATTATAAGAATAAAACTAAAATAAGTAAATATTTCTTAAGAACTCTCGATATAAATTTTTATAATTTTCGAACACCGAGTGTCACCAATTTAAAACTGAGACTTTAAACGCCTATATCAAAAAAATCGTTTAAACTACAGTGCGCGTTTACATGCTAGGTATATTTACATTCAAAAACTTTTGTTAACTGTCCTTCTGGTACAGACGGGTAGAAAAGCACCTCAAAGGGATGCAACGACGAACAACGTGCACGTTCCGTCACGACGTTAACCTCGTTTACGTTACCAGAAAGTAACTAAATATTGACTAATATTACAAGCTCAGATTATTATCACCTTTACACACACAAAACATACTATTACGGTTCAATTTATCAACATATATGCTTATAAACATATATGCTTACAAAGCATGAATGTATGAGTCTATAATAAAACTCTATAGTACTTTGTCCATAGTTTATTAAGGACTTAATTTGTTAATATATTATTACTGCAATTTGCTTGAAATTTTATAGTAGAATTGCACACTTTGACATTGAAAAGACTGAATGTCAGCAGCATTTTCTCACAACAAAATATCATATAACATTACACTACAAAAATGACTTATTACACTAGGCTAGCTGTTTCTACATCGGTCAATTGATGAATTTTATATTTCATTATTGTGCGGATCCCACTACAATTTAGATTCTCCTTTTCCTTTCCATTTCTCAGAACGTTTATCGTTTATCAAATTTTACTTTATAAAATTTTAAATATCATATTAAAACTTCTAAATTGTACAAATAAATGTTCAGTAGGTTATATTTTTTAAAATCTTTAAAACACCACGAATACCTAAACCTGGCAATAATGCATTATATTTATTAAAATGTATACTTTGATTACTTTTCGCCTCGAACTTACATTCATTGTTCATTTCAATTACCGTTGATAACTTGTTCCCATCGAAGAAACATAGTGGAATTTTCTATTTCGGAATACAGCAGCCTTTAGTAAAGAATAATTAATTAATTTAGTTTCTAGTTTGTTAAAGCAAGCCATTAAAAGTTATAACCGTTCCAAGATGGTCCCTCAGTCGTAACCTAGTTAAATATTGAAACCTAGTTAAAATTTACAACTGATATAAATGAACATTCTTAGTTTATACTATTTTTATATACATAGTCTATAACATTTGAATCTAACATCCCGCGCAAACCTGTTACAAGAGTTCTTGGGACCTAAAATTTGCTAGCTACAATCGTAACACATCGTTTCAACAAGATGGAGCCACTTGTCACATATCCAATGAGCCCCTAAGGGTGTTTAAAGACTTGTTTCTGAAAAAGCTTATTTACAGACGAGGCGACATTCTATGGCCACCCAGAAGTCCACATCTATCCCCAACAGACTTCTTTTTATGGGGCTATTTTAAGAATCATGTTTACATCAATAAACTAAATACACTACGTCTACTAAAAGAAAAATCAGCGAAGAGAAGTCGGTGATCTCGCGATCGCATTACAAGTATTCGAAAGTACCGACAAGTATTCGAAATTTTCGATGCTCGCTTAGAAGAGTGCAAACAATTTTTATAATTTCTCAAACGGTTTTTTTCTATACGATTTATTCAAATGTTAACGATTTCTTGGTCCACTTTATATAAGATTTGTAAAACTACGTGTGTATGTCAACAATTATGCAAATGCCGAGGCTACCACAACACCACGATTTGCTAGCGGGCTATTAGACAGTAGATGACGTCAATAACTAGTTTGTGCTGTCTAAATATGAATTAATAAATCTATAAATTACATGGTTACCCTTGTTTGCTCTCACATAACACTATAAGTATTGTTATCATTGTTGTTAATACAATACAATGCCAAGAAAAAATAGCCGACAATGTTCAATAAAATTGTTGGACTGATAATTATGATAAGACTTTGTGATATGAATAGGTAAAGGGTTAATTTGTACTACGCGCATATGTTTTTGATCACTCAAAACAATCAAAGGTTGTGCCATTCATATAATTAAAAATGAAATACATTGCCATGTCCGCAAATAGTTGAAAAAAACTTAAAAAAGAAACTAAATAATAGTAAAGTAACTAAGCTATTCAAATTTTTATTTTCCATAGTGGTTGGAAGTTTAATGGTAATATCCTGTTGAATAATCGAGTATCTGTTCATTTATTCTATGAATTTGTATACTACACAATAGCAAAACTGGTTTGAATAGGCTCATATTGAGTGTCCAAATCGCAGAACAAACATTCTGTATTTCAGAGGCATTCATAATTTAAATAGCCTTTACCATACCGCATATTTCGCACCCCTTTCTGATGAAATGTTTTGTATACGCAGATTCAATCAAAATACGCGTATTATTAACGTACATATACGATTAATATAATTAACAGCTCGAGTAAATACAACCACGAACCTTACGTGCAATGAAAGAGTCAACTGTCAAACTATTTATTCAAAAGAATTTTACTTGATCCCATCACTGTGAACAGCCAATTTTTCCATCAAAAAAAAATTTTTTTGTTCAGAGAAAATATAGTTTCTAGCATTATATCAAAAAATCAAGTTAGCTGTTTAACACGATTAACATTTTGCGATATAAAAAAAGAGTATAAGTCGACCCGGTAGCCATACACGGTAGGTAGCTAACAGGTTTGCCTGCATTCGTCAGGTAAGCTTAAATTAAGTAGAGGATATACCTGCACAGTTGTTCAACATAAATACTCCAGTTTAGCAGCAAATGTCAACTGTACAAGCAAATCTACCAGATATACCCTAACGTGTATGGCTACATTTACACGCATGACCTCGCCATTCGTGCTTCCTCCAACACATCATACTTTTTCTTTAATTGTGAAATGAAATGTAAATCACCAATGAAGGCAGTCGTATTTTGATAACCTTGTATCATTTGCCAAATCATCTTAAAGGTTACTCCGTAAATTCTTAAACTCTACCTCGTAGGCAAAAAGCACTTTAACTTATATTGAAGACAAAGTATATAAGTATTCTATCAGCAAGGTATATAAGCTTTCTTAAAGGGCTACCCTTTACCGTAAATTCTTAAAGTCTACCTCGTAGGAAAAAAGAACTTTAGCTTATATACAAGACAAAGTATATAAGTATTTTATCAGTCAATTCAGTTATCATAGTATAAGCTCTGCTTAGTTTAAAACTAGACAGCAATGTGTGTCAAATGACTGAAATATTTATTATTTATTAAGCTTAACAAAATGTCAGATATGTTTTCGCAGTGGTAACATATGCGACTGCTGTGCTTCAGGTCTCAGGTTTGATTCCCAGGTCCGACCAAATGTTTGAATAATGTGTAAATATTTATTTCGGAGTTTGAGTGTTTTCTGTGCAAATGCATGTATTTTCAAAAAAAATATATGTAGTTATATTACAGTTCTGCTTAGTTTCGAACTAGATAACGTTGTGTGTCAGATGTCTGAAATATTATTTGAAACTATTATTTCAATATTTTTGTACAACTAAAAACAATTGGTTCGCCATGTCAATTAATGCCTATAGGTACTGTAAGAGGTGATTAAGAGAATAAAATATGTTAGGCAACATAACTGCAAAGAGAAGGAAAATTTGAATCAAACATTATATCTACCCTACAATTTGTCTGGCCAGCATGATATAGTAGCCCAAAACCTCTTAGATAAGGAGAGGCCTATGTCCAACAGTGGACTGTTAAAGGATTGATGATATTAATTAATTTATCTAACAATTGTTTGATAAATAAATGAGATTATGACGTACTACTTGTTATTCTCGTAGGAACATGTAGAAAAACTCAAGAGCTATTACTAGAAAACCGATAACTGAAGTACAATAAGAGTTCCTTTAGTATTTCTTTTTTGCGAAAAAAAAGTATAGCGCGCAGTGAGCCGGGGATCTTGAAGTTTCTTTATTGCGAATGTATAAAAAAAGGTATTGATTTTTCCCCACTTTTATCGATAACAATCCTTAAACATAACCGATTCAATCTATCGTCGTCATTAAATAAGAACTGTATAAATTCGTTTAAGATGGAGAAAAAAATAAGAGAGCCGAAATCCGTGGAAAAATGTTCCACCCACCAATTTAGAGCACAGAGATATAACTTCATTGTTTTGTAAATCTAGCCAAAAGTTAATAAAAACGAGACAGTATAGTACTTACAGGCCGCCCTTCCCCACTGTATCAGACCCTCTGTGCCAATCCTATAAAGGGGTGGCAAGGCTTATGCAACACATTTTTAAGTGCATATTTCATTTAATTAAAGGGTATAAACTGTATTTATAACCAAAGTTAGTCGCTAAGTGACAACCTACATGTTTGATGCTCTGTTATTCGTAATCATTTTTTATTTCAAATAGCAGCCGTGGTCCTTCCTTGTAATTGAATTGAGCTTAATTTTTAAACTGGCGGTATTTTGTTTAATTATATTGCTATTGTTATATATTATACTATTTTTTCAATCAACAGGTTCAATAATATTATTTGACTATTGGTTGTACCGTAATGTTTTACAGTGTGAACAAATTTGTTACCATAAGAAAGGTGTTCCAACCTTAAGAGATAGATAGATACACGAGTATGCTATCACAGACGGTTTTAGACCGTTTCAAGAGGAATCATTCTTAAATGATATTTAATTAAGTATTAGGCAATGTTATTTTAAATTCATATAGTATATTCAAATAATTCAGATTCTTAACCCGCATAATTTTGAAAATCGACATGTATCGCTCATTTTCTTCTGCACTACTCTGATCTGATCCACTTATCTCTCCCCGGTCGTGTCGGATAACCGTCACATCGGATTGCGACATTCAGAAAACAGAGAGTGCACCTGTGCTTGTGCAAACAAACACTAGTGCACTATAATATCTTCTCCGTAATTGACTAGTCTTCATTGAGCTAGAAGAGTACATCATCATTGTAATAAATAATGTTAGTGTGAATTTATTTACAAGATTACTTTTATTACAGTAACAGAAAGCATCAGTGATCAAATTACAGAAACAGTGAATATTAAAGTAGCAGTTTATAAGTTTTTGTGACAGCTCTAATAGCCCGATCAAAACAGACATCGGTAACGAGTGGCAATTCTATGAATTAATATTGCACACTGAAATAATATTATTTGTGCAATATTATTCCTGAAATTACAACTTCTATGTACCTACTTATTTATTATTGTAACTACATAGTTGTCAAGGTGACTTATGCGAAATAGAAA
Source organism: Hypercompe scribonia (assembly GCA_949316085.1). Lineage (NCBI taxonomy): Eukaryota > Metazoa > Arthropoda > Insecta > Lepidoptera > Erebidae > Hypercompe > Hypercompe scribonia. The sequence continues at coordinate 21,623,258 of OX438968.1, read as the reverse complement.
AGCAGTTTAGTAATCGCATGTATTGTAATAATTTGATTCATGCAAATAAGCATACACATACTTGTAGTTTATGTCGGATGTTGGTCGTTGACGTTGAAAAGTGAATGACACCGAGTTATGAGCGGACTCTGACATCCTAATGGGGTCAAAAAATGATAAATCGTTTGAGGATACGCAGATTATATGAGATCGCATTGTGTGGCATGTTTTGTCATCAGTCCCGATTTTAAAAGATAGTTTGTTAATCGACCACTATTTAGACTTCTAACGTTTCAAACTTTTTTGATTTATAGAGGATTTTTCATTCTTCTGTTACAATTAATCCAATCTTCAATCTAACTATTGGTTAAAACCATGATTTAGAGAAAAATACATAGTAAAAAAAATCGTTCATCATAGTCATCATCATCTCAGCCGAAAGATGTCCACTGCTGGACATGGGTCTCTTAAGACAATCACATCACTTACATAAATAGTAAATTTTGTTTTAAAAAACAATTTGAGTTGTTGGTACGAGGTACAGCAAGAGGATATATATAACTATGGAACTAACACTACGTGAATTGAAAATGCACAACTCTCTTACTTTAATCTCCACATTCTTTGATTGCTCAGAACACTAGCTAATTAGGCATAGCATAATTATATACCAAAGACAAGCAAACGAGTTATGCAGTTTCTAATAGTGTTGCTAATTAAATGCTTTTATATAATTTAAGTACTAGAAAATAATAAGGTCTATAGTTCTTAAACATTTTTGAGGTATGTTCGGATTTATTTCCTAAAAGAGAAAAATATAAGATTGCTCTCCCGCTAAATACACTAGTAAACTCATTCATAAAAATCCATTTAAATACTTTATCGTTATTTATACATATAATTTATATTTTATAATAATATACACACAATGCCATCTAGTTTTCACCTAAGCAGATTATAAGTTTATAAAATGTAGGAGTGCGTTTCGTAATTGCAGTTTTAATAACCTTTTTAGGAAAATTTAAATTTTAGACAATTCTAAAACTATGAAAATAGAACGATTCACTTTATGAATGTTATATAAACGTCTCTTAGTGTTAAAATATATCATTGTCGAAATAAAAGTATCGTAGTTACCTGCACAAGTGAATGAATCCTTTTGTTCTACTCATCACTGACAAACTAGTAATGACTCTATTTTCTAGAATATAATAAGAAAATTTTCTAGAATAAACTCTATTTTCTAAGAATTTTTCAAACGTAATTATATGTGTTCGTAGCTACCGAAATTAATAATTAAAATACTCTTATAATGCTCTTGCATTACTTAAATATTTTCAAACTTTATTAAAAATCTTTCTCAAATTGAATATATTTTCCCTAAAGTCAGAAATACTAAAAACTTCATCCCACCCAATCTGGTGAATGTGACGAAACTATGTGATAGTTCAAAAGAGGGCAATCTAATGAAAAACTAAACTCAAATATATATCTAGTTCACACTTAGTGCATGGATTATATTGTCTCATTTGTTACGACGCGAAAGATTTATTATGTAAAACAGCATTATAAACGGTTATTTGTTCCTGATCTTTGAAAAAAGGGTCTTTGACCTAATAGAATGAATACACATAGTAGGTACACTGTAATTATTATCTTGAGCTTTCAAACACAAAAAGAACATTAATTTCAATAGGGTGGTGTTATACTGTTACGTAATTATGTGTCGCATGCATTACGAACGAGTTTGTTTTAAAAGTATCAAGGATGTTAAACTCATGATATTTGACGGGCTAATTATATTGAAACATTTTCCTACTTGTCATATGCTAGCTGACCCGTGCCACCTCGTCTGCGTATCTTATTCGTGGTGTTAGAATGTTAATAAATTTGCTTACCATAAATTGAGCATTGAGAAATGTTATAGTGAGCCAACCTTAGAAGATGACATATGCGGTCATGACCTTTTTTAGAACTTTTAAAGAGAGAACACCTTTCTCATGCATTATTTTTGCGAAACTGTAACCGTTTATGCAGCGCACGCAATTGAAGCTTTGAAAAGGAACATTTTCCCCGTTTTTACATTTTTTATCGATACTTTACTGCTTCTGGTCGCAGCATGAACATATATAGCCCACAGCCTGCCACCATAATTGGGCTACTTAACACTGAAAGCATTTTTCAAATCGAACCAGTACTTCCTTAGATTAGCATTCAAGCAAACAAACAAACTCTTCAGCTTTATAATATTAGTATACAGTAAAAATATCAAGACCCAAGCCACAAGTTCAACAAAAAAGCATCTGCAGTAGTATAATTGAATACGGAAATTCAAATTTTCATTAATCTTTAAGTAACGTTATAAATTATTTTATTTACATTACAGAGCTGAAGAAGCTAGTAAAAATTGTGTACAGCATATTCATTTAGTCAGAAATCAGTAGTTTCTGAGAGAACGAGCGAGCCTAAGTGCTTAAGCTGCGATAAAAAATTCATTCCATATTGCCATAGTTACTAATATTACAGCTGCACTCTCCGTTGTCGATCGATCTGTCTGATGTGTATAGTGTATGCGAATACAGTTATAACGCACATAGGTACAGTAGATGTTCTCGTAAAGGCTTTTATAATGGCTCCTATACTTAGATTATATTTGATAATGGAAGGGTAAAATCTTGTAACTTTCTTGTCTCTTACATACGATTCTCGACAACTATACCAATGTAGAAACAAAGTTTGTTAGTAATTTTTTTTCATTAGATCCTAGACAAATAAGTAAATATATAAATAAGCATCAATAAGGCATCAAGCCCTTTCCAACCGCTGCGGTAAACCTAGTCTGGCCATCAAGTTAGTATTTATTTCTACTGATCAAAAGACAAATAAGTTAAATGTTGGAACTTAAATAAGATCGTTATCGCCTTATTTAAATTAAGTATTAACTTAATTCTTAAAAATAAAGGCCTAATATTTTTGGTTTGACTAGTAACCAACATGATTATATAGGAAAAAGTCATATTTAGACTTTCTACGCTTTAGACATGCGTAAATAGCATGTACGTATGGTATGCACTGTATTCAGTAATACTCAATTGAACGAATATAACTAGGTTATCACTATCGCCATATCAGCGGCATGAGTTTTGTATATTGAAATAAACCGTTGAATATATAAATGTAAAATTGACGTCGTTCGCAAATTATTATATAGCAACATAATATATTTTGAATAAGGTAAAGTTTCACATTCGTAATTACATTTGCAATAATAATAACACAAAGGGCTGTCTGATACCAAACTAAGTAGAGCCAGCACTATGGTAAACAGACTGCTGATCAATAGCATCAACAGTTTTTAATAGTCCACTGCTGGACATAGGTTTTCCCTCTGAAAGAATGTAAATAATAACAAACATACATATTTAATGGTTAAATTACAAGCATAAACAGAACAAATGTTCATGCTAATTACACAATTATTTGTCATTGGTGGGAATCGTAATCGGGAATGACAGTCGAGGCCATCTGCCACCCTAGCAGAAGCAGGCCGGGTGGCGATGCGAGCTAGAGACTGCACGCACCCTTTTGGGGGGACAGTAAAGGAACCACGAGGTTCCCACACGGGAGTGAACCATCTACAGACAGGTGGCCTGAGGTACATCGGGATTCCAGGGATCTCTTTACTACGGTGCACCTGATTCCCAGACTACTGGTACCTGAGACGGCGTGCGGTTTTTGGTCAATTTCCGCACAAAAAAAAAGGTGGGCATCGTAAAATTAGTTAACAACCATACAGTCTAACAATATGTTTAACTGTCAAAACCCATTGGTAATGTTGAAAAATATGTTTACCTCTAACATTATATTTCATTTAAATTCTGTACAGAAAAAGAAATAAATTGTAAAATGCAGTGCATCTGAAATAAACGCTGGCATATAAAACTACTATTCAAAGGCCCCCTTGCTACGAAATTGAAAACTAAAACAATTAACATCTGTGTGACTCCGATTCCTATGCACACAAGGCATGCAAAACTCTCAAACAGTCACAAACAAAAAAAACATGTCAAAGAGGTATGGAGCGAAGTTACATGAGCTATAAATTGAAATATAGAGTTAAAAGTTCATGAATAAAGAAAAAAAACTAAAGCTTTTCACATTGACATGGAAAAAGTCCGCCACATTCAGAGTTACTGACGGCAGATGGTTTCAAACAATTACAAATTAGTACAAACGATGCAAGAAAAGATATTATGACGACATCGTACAATTTATGGTCAAATTATGGCCCAGACTAGAAAAGATAATCATTTGAAATAGTTTAGATGAGGTTTATACCGCAAACGGCGACCATACTATTAACATTGCTTTCATAAAATTGAAGCAAACAAACTAACAAATATATAAGTAGAAGACATTTTAAAATATAAGCAAATTTGTCTTACAGTGAGGGATCTACTAAGCTTGTAAATAAAACAAATAAGAAAAATCGAGTCCACGATCTCTGCCATAGCAGTCAGAATCACTATACCAAACACATAAAAAATATGTACAACAAAAAATGAAAATCCTTGATTTTTTTTTGCTATTTTTGTAATTGTAAGGGTAATCTAGACATAAGTAGTATTCAGTTTCATTCGTTCTTTGGACTTATATTTTTAGGTGTAAGAAATAAATAAATACATAGATAAATCTATACTATTTCTATTAGATACATCAAATGCAGACTTAACGAACAACTATTCCTCCTTTACGAATGTGAATACGAGGCGTCCCTATTAAAGAACAAGAACTAATACTCGTCTTGTTCCAGTTATTACGATATTGTGGGTACTTTGTGGTGATCAAAATGAAATAATGTAGGTTAAAAAGAGAAACTGATAAAGGGGTTTTTTGCGCGCAAATATCGATACGTTTTAGTGAGAAGACTTTCTTTAATTTATCTTTTCAAGTTATGGCACAGATAAAAAATTGACGTTACGACGGTTCTCGGTGAATGAAGAGGTTTTACAAGGTTAAGTACGTAACGTTACTCTGACTATGACAATTTTTCCAATAACTCTTTTTTCCCAATTACTTGATACTAATGTACAGGTATTTCGTCTATTCTAATATCATTAGTGTCATATTAACAATAACTTATTATACACTGCTGTCTGGCTGTAACACAATACTTGTCAAATAGAGTTCTTACAATGTGCTAAATCCATTGTGATTCATTTATTCCGCTTACTTGACGGTGATATAGTTAGCCACGTCATCGCACTTTTAAGAGAAATACCTACTTGAAGTACTCTGTTATTATGTATACTATATCTTATACATGCCGTCTCGGCCGAATATATGCTTTTGTTAGTAGATAATGTGATTTGATATTGTGAGAGTATTGGTAGAGGGTTCTGTTCCTATATTTAGATTCACAAACGATCCATTATGCGTTCAGACGAGGTATCGACAGACTTCTAATACGGATGTCCTATAATAATTAATAGAATATCCGTTATGTGGCCACTACATCGCACTCAATAAGGGCAAGATGGGCGGAAGTCCTCGACAGTATATACTAAAACACATTGAATCAAAGCCACTCACATACACCCTTCCTATTACTTAGCCAGCTTCATATAACAGCCAACCTGATATTTATGAATATACATTTTTAAATACTGTAACAGACGACTATTTTCGTATGAATTCAAAGTTGTGTTATCATGTCGATTGTTGTATTAATTTTTGCAAGATGTATTCAACCTATCGCCGTCCACTGCTGAACGAAGGTCTCCCCTAAGGAACGCCAACCATCCCGGTCTTGGGCAATTTGCAAGATTAAATTATCATAATTTACTTAAGTTTGTTCATTAGTACTCATGGATATACTACCGAGTGACTCAATAAAGACCACATAGGCTATACACAAGTATAGCTTTCATTTAATTGAGCTATATTTGTTAATAATAAACAAACAATAACTAAAAACTTGGCACATATTACGCAAGGTCGTCAGATCCCAAATTACGCAGGAACCTGAGTTCTATTCAGAAGATATAGCTTCTACTCCACATATTTAAATATATAATACTTTAATATAAATTATACTAAAACACATAAAATAATCGTATCCCCATTACTTTATAACCTAATTCAAAAATTATTTAAAACCGAAATATAATAACAGTTTTCGACACAGCAAAACTAATCAATCTGCCTAAGTACATCTGTACTCATTCATATTTCACACAATTATTCTAATATTTCTCATTTTTTATATGCAGTATAATATATGCAGGATTGTATTAGTAGTAACGGCAATATAAATAATAATATAGCATTTATTATAGCATATATATTTCTTTATACATGAGCGAAGATCATTTGGGCACCTCTCCGACCCCCACTGTGTGGAATTAGTGTCAAATGTGAGGCGATAAGCCTAGGGTATTCACAGAAATTTATTCTATATACATAGCTCGCTTGTCTATTAATGGAAAGGCCGTGACACAAAGGAAAAATCTCTTCCTGGGCGTAGACACGATACACAAAAAAGTTTATAACGAAAGTTTTATATTTTGTAAAGAACAAAACATCTGGACACTAACCATTTTTTTTTAAAGTATGTCACTAACATTTTTGTTCTTTTTAAATAGTTAGGAATAATAAATTCATGTTAGCCAAGTATCAGATAAAACAAACAGTCATCATTTATGAGTGATTTTCTTTTTTGTTGTATGGTTGTTGGTAAAAATAAAAGAACCTTCGTTTAAAGACCATTGAAAAAGCAAGTTGTTAATGAAGACAGTCCATCATCATCATAGGTAAGAGATGTCCACTGTAGAGACAGTACCTATCAAAACAAATATTTCAACACCAACTTGTGTTCTAAATGCAATTACATTTAGCTTTTCCTTGCACCAATGCATCGACCCCTACAATTCTGATCCATTAGACTTATTTGAGCCCCCCAATACATCCGCAGATCAAATCGTTTCAAGGGACTTGCACGTACTCTTAGCCAGTTTATATGCACACTATTTGTTTAGATGACCGATTTCTACGAATCAATCAACAAGGCAAAGTATATAAATACACAGGGTTGATTGTTTTGGCCTTCTTTTATAATTCACAGAGAATAAATAACTTAATACGTATTTTTGTACGGCTTAAAATTTCTTTGGTGTCACACCGACAAGATAAAAATAGAAACTAATTTTGCAACATTAGCAGCAACAGGTGTGAACCGATTGAATATCTTTTTGTGTGTTACACGATAAGTTCGCCATGTGTGATTTTAATGGTTCAATATAGATGAAATGATTTCGTTTCTTACAATTTATTAAAATTTAAACATATAGATCGTAAACTTTTTTCCTTTCCGTCATTAAACAAACTATTATCATTCTTTAAAAAGACAACGCCAGCATTAGGAATAAATTAAAAACACACGGTTAACTATAGCGTGGGCCAAAAAAAAAACATTTTTTTCTTAGATACCATGAAAATATTGTCAGAAATTACGAAAAAAAGATTCTGGTAGAGTTTGAGCTCTTAATATTGATATTAAGAGGTGATGATTCGTAATTTTTAATTTCCCACTTAAATAACACGGGATTTCTTTTTATTTTCTTCCGATTTTTTATGCGTTTAAATGAATAATTATCTAGTAAAAACAAAAACCTATTCTTTCTGGGAATTTAACGATCTACAAAAAAGGTTTGATATGACTTCGTATGATTCGAGGTGAAAGTTCAACTTTAAATCCTAGAAAATAGTTTTTACAATTTTTTATATTGTACCACAAAATAATGGCTAAAAAACATAATATATTCTATTTTTCGTAATACTAATAGAATGTTTTGGTATAACAATAACATTTTTACAAAATATCGTAAGAAAATCTTATTTTTGGTTAGACTGGTTGAACTTTCACTTCAAAAAACTTGTGGAAGAGTCGACTTAGAAAAAAATCATATCAGATATTTTTTGTTCGTTATCGCTAAATGCCCCACAAAAATAAGTTTTCGTTTTTACTAAATATTTATTCGTTTAAACGCGTAAAAAGTGAAAGTAAATTCCCGTGTTATTTAAATGGATAATTAAAAATTACGAATCGAAATACGACCTCTTAATATCAATATTAAGACCTCAAACTCTATCAGAATCTTTTTTTCGTCATTTCTGATAACATTTTCATGGTACCTAAGAAAAAAAATTAGCCACATAAAGTTAATCAAATTGGTAATGGTAATGGTAAAAAAAGACAAAGTCCGCACTAGGAGTAAATGCTGTATCGCGAGGGACCTTACAAACATACAAGAAACGGACACAAAGAACACCCAGACTCAGAACAACAATTTGTGGATTACAGTGTTGTCCCATGTGGGATTTGAAGCCACAACACTCAGCGAAGTGGAGAGCGATGTGGCGACCGCTTAAACCACTAGGACAAACGCGCATATCTTACGTAACATAATTTGCGTACCTACAACACAATCAACTAATAAACGCTCTGGGCGCTTTTTTCTTTATATAGATATATTTAAAATTAAAAAAGCTACTTCAAATAGTAACTTATTTTGTGTTTATGTTGTCATGCAATGGCATTTCGTGACCTGTACTTATAAAAGAAATACGGTACATTCGATCACCAATGGATATATCAGAGCCGTTTTGGCACTGATTAAAAACAGAACGTGCAAACATTCTCTACATGATGATGTAAAGAACCACTTCTAGATATAGGTTACTCCTCAAAAAGGAGGTTAGCCTATTTATCTTTTCTTTAAAAGACAACATCCGCACTAGAAATTCCTCTTGCGTCGCAGGGATATTACGTACATGAAATCGACACAAAAAACACCCAGATTGAGAATAACTTATACGTGGTTCACATAAAGCGTTTTATCATGCGGGGTTTGAACCCACAACCTAATCGCAGTAGAAGGCAAAGTGACCACTTAAATGACTATATATGTGTATATTTATATATAATCCCTAAAAGCTAAGAACGCTAAAACATTCTAAAAATCGATTAATTCAGTCGTATACTTAAATGTTACCTAATTCCTTCAGATAAGCCATTCGTGGAAAAACGAAGAGTTACTATTTCCGGTAAAGTAGAACAGATGATGACTAAATGTGCTTATATTGAACAGATCTTATTGGCAATCGCTGTTTAGACTTTTAATAACGATAATATGCATTTTCAGCAGCACAATGATTCATGACTATTTGTAAGAAAAAGTTAATAACATTTTTTGGCCCGACTCGGGAATTGAACCCAAGACCCAAGTTCGGCAGTCGTGTACGCTAGCCGCAAGAGCAAATAACAATGAAATACAAATATAAGTAACTAAATATTTAATCAACAATACATTTGTTATTACTTATATCAAAAACTATTCTATAATGACCTTTATAGCACTAACGAGGTGCCATGTAAGGTATTCTAAGGCTAATGCTATCATAATGATGCTACAAATACAAATATAGTACAAATTCGGCAGCCCTTGGACCTCGATTCGACCTACAGCGAATATTTTGAATATGATGATAGATATCTGAAGTACCGGTAACCTTAGTGAAAATAGAGTGCGAGCCGATAATTTTCGCACAGCAAAACATAAAAAAGGTCAATGAACAAATGAAAATCCATGTCAAGTGACATATTTAAGTCTTAATTTGCTTTGCCTTTTGGGTAAAAAATTATGTATCATGGTCACGCTCAGCTCTAATCAATATAATGTAAAAAGAAAAACACCTACCTTAAGATAGCACCATCCACATCTCGTAAATTCCGATGTATATTTGGTGGGGAAACCACAAGTTAAATGTTCGGCAATCTTTTGGGCCCAATTACGGCGTTCCGATGCACTTGCGCAGCTGAAGAGTATTTTCCGAGGAGAATTTCGTATACCACCAGGCGACACCATCAACTCGAAGCAGTAAGAGTTACTTGTTGTGCTATTAGAACAATTAGTAAATATTAATAAATTTAAATGAGTCAATTGTCGACTAATCTTGGATAAATAATGACGTAAGGTAAATAAGATAATTAGTGCTTCATCATAGTTACAGATTGTCCTTTTGGAATATGTTAATTATACTTAATGGTTACTGTGAAAGAGTTCCATTAAAGTATTTCTCGTTCCCCAAAAATAATAAGGAAACTATTTTATTTAATTAAATGGATAAATTAAATTATGGGGTTTACCTCATAGCAATAATATTATTACCTTAAGTATAATTTATCCTAACTGTGTTACCTAATACAGAAACTTCTGAATGCAACCAATGGTGTTTGCTTTTTTTAAACTCCAGTTGGGAAAAGTGACATATCTAGGTATATCTGTCTATGGCATCATAGTTCCTAAACAGATAAACTTATTTAAATGCAATTTTTTGTTTACATAATCAATGGACACTTATGATTTCTAATAAACAATTATATAACAACTTGGTAATATCAGAAAATGTTTTATGTATGTATTTTAGTAAGTATGTTTGTGTATCAAGTAAGTTAACTGCTAAAGATCTGGTTTGTTAACCTATAAGTTTGAGAAGGGTTTTTTAAGATCAGTACAATAATTAATGTAACACTACTTAATATATATATTTAATAGGTATGCACCCTTTAATATATTTATATGTATGTAGTATTTACAATTTATGTAAGAATTTGAAAGAATAAGTTAACTACAATTCAGTTATTTGTAAGCAGTATGTCCCAAACAATCTGTCAAAATAAAAAATACTGATTTGTGTGACAGTGAAATCATTAATAGTCAATTTTTTAAAAATAGATGAATCATTATGAAAAAACCTAATATATGGCAAGAATACTGTAGGTGGAATACCATCCTATTGTTAAATAAGGATCATGTTTAATGCTGCTTACCTTGAGGATAGCGGCAGGACAATTTGTATGGAGTATATGTTTTTCAACATATAGGCTTCTTTTAAGACACAGTTTGTAGGGTCTGTGTAGCACATTAGCTTCTGATCAGACAATACACAGTATCTGGTTTGCGAGTTCTTAAATAGATCCTCCACAACACCAGAGACAATCTTAGTCAACATGCCACTGAAGTATGGCACTGGCAGAGTATTAACAGGCGGTCTCTCAACATGTTCTACTTTAACAGGAATTGGCTTTGTTGACTTGTTCAGTTTATCAAACTTGAGCATGTGAGAGAACCGTTGCCTCACTTTACTTATCTTAGTGTCATCTTCAGAAGCTGGCTTAGCTTCACCATCAGGAGCCACATACCAATTAGAATTTCTATCTTTATCACCAATATTTGATTTTTCATCAGGAAATAAGCTATCTGATCTCTCTGGAGGTGTGGGAGGGTTGAAGTAATCACTTTCATCAAAATCAAAACTTTCATCAGTATTGTCATTGGATTGAGTAGCCACTATTGTGCCATAGGTATCCCCTATTAAGAATGACTCGAGTAAAATCAATTCATTACTAACTCCTTCATACTTCTGGGTTGTCGCACTCAACTGTAGAGGGTCAAACTCATATATTGTACTTTTACTGGCTCTAGGTACTGTTTCCACAGCCTTGCTATTTGTAGAAGATTGAAATGGAAGTGTCCAATTTTCATACATAGAATTCTGTTTCATAACCTCAAATGCACTTTCCCTTTTTTTTCTTCTCTCTGGCACTTCGGGATATGAACCTCCAGATGCGGAACTCATTGAACTTGTAATACTGTTGCTCTTGGACTGCTTTGGTATGTCATATGTCAATTGTTGAACACTGTCAGAAGGTAAACTAGACAAGTTTTGCTCTGAATCTCTATTGGTGTCATATGAAACAGTGCTTAAAGAATCTGTATTGTCTGAATTATTGGAGAACAAAGATAGGTCGTCATAGTTTGTAGTGTTAAGCTGCAGGTTTGGGTGCTCTTGGTTTTTCAGGGTACGTTCTGCCTCATTATGAAACTTCTTTTGTTCTAAAAGTGGTGAATTGAACTGAATATTATCAAACAAAGTCACATCAACCGTTGGCATAGAAACGCATCTTTGGTTTTCAATATCATCAGTAACATCAGGTTTCCTTGTTCTTCTAAGTTTCAGACCTGCAGTTCTAGTACCTTCTATAACAGATTTGGTAACAGAATTTCGTACTGCTCGGGACGTTGTCAGAGTTTTTTCTAATGTGTCTTTGGCGAACTTGGACCCATCTTGAAATGATTTCTCCAGTTTCTCGTTGGCACTTTTAGCAGAGTTACTTACTTTTTGTGCCACATCCTCCGATATTTGCTTTGAAACAGTACTTATTGATTTGAAAATGTCAGAAGCTGTGACCCTTTCAGTAGTGGCAGGCAACTTGGTACGTGGTAGGGGTATCGGTGGTGTCACAGGCTCATTTTGTGGTAGAAGCGCACTTCTCGGTTTCGGTACCGGTGGTGAATCCATCACTCAGTCGTAACACGAGGCTACTATCACTAAATAACTATTTTGAAGAGATAGATAACATTGTTATGCACTTTGTACGCCACACAAACAAAAACTAGTGACTCACTGTAAAACATATAATATATTTCACTTCACTATAGACTGATAACTAATAACAAAAACACTAAAAATGTAGCAATATTTACAATTCACTTAAAAGATTATCATACAGGGTTACAAACGTGTAAAAGTAATAAATACAATAAATCTATACAATACACACACTACTTGTTTTCAAAGTCACTGTTCCACTCGGCGAACGACTTGTACCAGTTAGTGTTGCCAATAGCAAAATAAACTAGGAAGAGAAAAAATTATGCAAAACAAAATAAAATAACTTAAGCAGTATATGATAGCCAATATTTTAAAGTATAAAACAATGAACATTAAAATTATTATTGTATTTTTGACAACGGTATTTTTAACACTTAGTCCATCTAGTGAGAACACACTACTGGTCCATAAAAGTAAGAGATCTTTGACAGATAGCTCCGAGACCAACGAAGTAACTTTGAATAAACTATTTTATTTTATATCAGAAATGAAATTTAGTACATTATAAATATATTATACAATTTCTAATATTACACTAGTGATAAAACTAACTAAGTAAAAGTAAATGGTGCAAATAATATTTAGCTTTTTTTTTTAACATGGTAAGCCACAGCTGAGTTTCAGCGCTTTTAATAAAAACATTACAGGCTACTTTATTGGCGTAGTTATACACGGTGTATTAATCGGAATCACATTTATTTATACTAGACATTCATTTAGTTATTTTGAGATGATTTGCAAAATTTGAACGAAAGATAAGTATTCAGTAGTTTAACTATAGGCACTTTTTTCGATTTCGCAGTTTACAACATTATGTATCGTATAATGCTCTATTACGTAATGGTCAATGACCTTTCACACTAATAATTCATAAAATTTAAACAATAAAAATATTATTAAAGTAAAATCAAACAAATTTCAAGGATATTTAGAAGATAACACTGTGTATAACAAAGAGGTTTATAGACTTTATTTGCACTGTTTCGATGAATATATAATAGAAGCATGTGATTGGTTAATACGTCACAGGCATCGTTACTACCAATCTGCAACTAATCGTTTTGTGCATCGTAATTGCGCGCCTTTTTACCTATTTGTAAGCAATATGTGTTAATAAATAAGAATTGTAATATTATTTGGCTTCGTAAATTATGCTATTTATTTAAATGCTTTTTACAGTACATAATGATTACTACCGGCAAACATATTATAATTTTTTCCTCATTTTAACAATTAACTGCATGGATTCAATTATTTTATATTCGAAGACTGCCGAATTCTAAAAAGTAGCGTTGTTAATGTAAGACGTTGCTTTGATTGGTATCGAGTCTCGCTAATTTTATTAAAAAGAAACTATATTGATTGTTTGTGCAGTGTGAGTGTGTGTGTGTGTGTGTGTGAAATTGAATGTTGTGCTTGCTTGCAAGTCCTTAAATTATTTTGATTTACCAAAATTGACATTCATAATGCGGCGAGTGACCTTTACTGCCGTGGAACATACTGGCATGGTTTTAATTTACGTAGAATGCTGTCAAAATGCATTTCTTGCCTTGCAGACATATCGTGAGAGGTGAACCACTCGCGTGTGTCTTACAGACAGTCGAATTTTTGTATGACAATCAGAGTTTGTTCCCTGAACACCGATCGCTCTTGAAGAATATGTGTTGGACCCATTTCATGCATAATCCTACATGTAGTTTACGTATAGTACGGGAAGCCACGATGCTAAATCGGGATTTACTCAAGCGTCATAGAGACCTATTCGGTTGTGAAGCTTAGATGATGAAAAGAAAAATGACATATAAGACATACCATTTCATCAGTGGGGGGAACGGCTAAACATTTTTCAAAAATGTAAAAAAAAACAGTTCCATGGACATACTCGAGTGTGTCAGATAATGATATTATATATGCCCTACGTATTTTTAAAAAATGTACATATGTTAATCTGACTATTTCAGTTGATGATTGAAATAGATGATTGATGATGCGCGACTTTATCTCGTGCGTCATATTTTCGAAGGGGATGTTAAGTGAACGGTGAAAGTGATTAATCAAATAATAATAATATAATAAGTGGTTACGTCTACAGGTTACAGACCCGTGTAATACATGGTGCTCTAATTCGGAATTGAAATAATTGTATTTATTTTGTTGTAAATCATGTTACTTGTTAGTTACTGTTTTGTCAAAAGCTGGGCACCATTCTGTATATTAGCATATTTAATATTAGGTATTATCGTACACAGTTATGATCTTGCAATAAACCTTAACATCTTGTGATCTTTAAATCTTCATAATAAATTGTAAAGTGTCTGTACGTTCTGTCATAATTAATTGTGTACTCAACACTAACAAAATTGACGTAATGTATTTCTATATTTCAATCTATCAACAACAAACTAGAAAGTGACAGAGTACGATGACAATTTCATTATTTTATTTAATCTTTAAGGACCATTGTGACATAAACGGATTTAATGCATTTTTTACCAGTCGACGTTAGGGCGGCGCAGAGCCAAACATGATAGATACGCAGTTATTAAAAACATCTTATTTTATGGGATGGATAACTATAAAAAATAATATCCGTACTTTAAACGTACTAGAGATATCTTTACAAATATTTTTCAAAAGTTTATTTTACCATCTTGTTGGAGTGAGTAGTATGTATGTACATGCAGTATTATCGAATTATAGTTTTCTTTCAACGACTCAATCGACAATGCAATCGACTGACTTGTTACATTTCTTAACGTTACGACAAGAGTGTTATTTTTAAAAAAAGAACCAAGACTCATAAGAAGAAAAAAATAACCTAGAAACGTTTATATTTTTATTTGAAAGACACATACTGAATCCAATTAAATTGCTGTGTAGCTTCGTTCAATATTAACATTTGAGAAAAGTATATATGTAACGTTTAAACGCTGAAAAGGCATAATAATCGAAAAACACTTAACCACGGGTAGTGGTAGTATTGATCACAGTTTAACTTCCATATCGGGCAATTCATGTTATGGTTTTTAAAAAAACGACGACGACATGTTGTAGTATTCGCAGAGGTGAAGATAAGAAGAAAAAACTATGACGCGTGCTGAGTACTACCAGGTAGCCATTATGTGACGCAGAACAGATTGTAATTAATCAAATGGAGAAAGGTGCTTTCACAATAATGAAACTGAATAATCTAATGGTGGATTTTTTTAAATTCCCTCGCAAATTTAAAAACACAACGTTAATAGTGGAACGACACGTGACGTCAATTTACTCTGACGTCTCTGGCGATAGAGGATTTAAAGGTGAAATTCTTCGAAATGCTTCGGGACTGAACCTGCTTAAAACTAAATCGAGTTCAGCGATAAGCTCATGTTGCTTTTCTCAACGCCTGCAAACTTGGCTGTCGCTTGGCGTGTCTAAAATATCGTTCATGAATTGTGGTATATTGCAGGGTTAACTCTATGGAGGCCCGAGGTACACCAGCGTTAACTTTCTGAAAATCGAAGGCCCCGCTAGTGGTGCTCGTAGAACACATAAATTCACTGCCAATCCCAAAGCCAGCACTATAGATACTACTCCGACATTATACCAGATTTAAACACACGGGTACACATGTTTTAACAACTCTGTTTGTAAGAGGCGCGTCCCTATAAAACGATTATACACTTAAACTTTTCACTCACTAAAAAATCTCAGTTGCTTACAAAACCAATCTCTCTTCAAATCTACCGAGTGACATTCAGAAAAGAGTTGTTTATTTTCGAGATGAGAAATTTTCAACGTGACCAAAATCATAAAAATCGGGCATTCCTATTTTAACTCTGCTGTTTTGTTACTCTATTTGGAAACACATCTACTATTTTAGTTTTATATTAATTCTCACTAAAAAACCATAATCTAAACTTAAGCATTATTTACTTTTAGTGACAAAAGTTTCATACATTTTAGTATGTGGAAATTGTCTACTGTAATTTTCCCGCTCAAAAAATTTAGTAACGTTCGAATATCTAAAGTGAACGTTCGTCTGTTCGACTTTGCATTGAATTTTATAACTTCACGATAAACGTGAGCAACAATCACAAAGCTAGGTTGCAAAAGTTGGCGGTTATTACTGCTATTCACATTTCACAAATATTAATATTTATTAAAATCGTAACATATTTATCAATATATTTCAAGTAAGTATATATAGGAAAAGCTATCTGAGAAGTAAAAAACTGAAAAGCCAAAATTTTGCGAAACAACTAAGTCAACATGAAAAAATGAAAATGCAAGAAAAACATAATAAATTAAATTAAATTTTATAATTTAAATTCTACTACATGTGTACATCTATTATACTAAATATTTAACAACAAAGATTGCTATTGTGTTGATCTATGACTTTAGGGTTTTGATAAGAGAAGAAATGAAATAAAGATGCTTTAACTAAATTGCTATATTTATATATGCTATAATTATTTTAATCTGTAATTACCTTTCTTTAACGTATCATTTATAAACCTACATTTACATAGAATATTGAATTCATTACACCTTAGGTTTCTCCATAAAAACTAATAGTTAACATAGTACCCACAAAGCGTACACTTGGACCTTACGCTTTTTCATCGCAGAGACAGTACACTGGCACGCGAGCTTCCCGGTATCGTATAAAACAATCTTAAATACATTGCGTGTTTTTGTGACATTTATCAACATACTACAAAATCGAAGCGTTAATGAATATCTAACTTATATAAAAACCTAAAGTAAATAGATTAATTCAGAGTAGGCATAGTAACAATGCGCGATGCATGTGTATGTACGTAAAATATTATTGTGTAACAACGCTCGAGAATTAGTCTTAAAGATTCCGCAGGGTCCCTGCTCCCTTCTGTTTCTTTGTAAGTTTACGGCTTAAGTTAAAGAGTTTTATACTAGACAGTTGTAATTTTGTCTAAGTAATAACATTATTAAGGCAGTTTTACTAGTGATTTAATTTCCTAATTGTTTAAATACAGTTAAGACTAAACAAATATGTTTTAATAATAAAAATAAAACGACGAGAGCAGAAACGTACTGAAATCAAATATATAATAATATGAAATAGAAAATCTAAGCTATCGTAAAAGTCAATCACTGTTCCCGTCAGATCATATAGCCATATAGACTTTGGCCTGCAAAATTAAAACTGAAGTGTATTGTAATCAAGTTTTTCTATAACAGCGTTGACGTAATTGCACTCGGATACGCAGTGATCCCTGGACGCATAAATTTAACGACTGACTCATAGGATTAAATACTTATGTGTATACACTATACTATACATATGCATACACACATAGGTATGTCTATGTATAATCCAGCCAGTCATTGAATTTAGGCATCAGGGGATCACCGCATAGGATACTATAGGGCATTACCAAAATCTATGGGGTGCAAACTTCATTACGACACGTCGCAAACAATGTAGCTACTTTGAACTGTAACGACTTACCTTTGAAACCATTATACATTTAAAGTAAACATATGTATGTCTCACTTACACACGTCACAAGAACTATACCTATGACTAGGCAAAGACAAAGCATAAACATTACGAATGTGGATCAGTGTTGACTGCCGTATGAAAATTTGCGCTAAGAACTCGAAAAAAAGAGTTTGTAAATTATGTAAAAAAATATAAGTTTAAAATTTTGAATTAGTGTGTTTATAATTAAGGTAAATAAACATTACTAATAAGATAACGGGACGAGTTGTGTTAAAACAATCATACAAAAATAAAATTAAACACCAGACAAAGAGTCTAAGATCAGTGAACAACTCACTGATTTTAGACTCGCTAATCTCGCTTACAAAAAAAGAGTCTACAATCTAGAAGTTCGGGTGTACAATTTAGTTTCATAATTTATATAACTTACCCGAATGATGATTAATTTATTTTTATATCTGGAACGCTAATGCCTATACTTTTCTGGAGGTGGGCGCTAACAGCCACGACACAGTTTATAACTAATGTGGTTATTTTCGTACACTATTGAATTTGTACATTGATTTCTTGTTTCAAATAAAGATTATTATTATTATATTATACATGTATAAATTATTACATTAATTAATATAAATTTAAAGCGTTATCGTATGAGGGTTTAAATTTCGCATATGCATTAATTCATACGTTTACGAAATTACAGAACTACAATTAATTTCGTATTATCGATTCACAATTAAAATGAGTGTGAAGACTAAACCATCCAATGTTAGTTCGATTGTTTAGTAAACAAATTGAGATTATTAACTATTTATTTCAATTGTAGCGTTATTAGCCTTAATATCAATACATAGACAATATATTTATTGGGAAAGTTATTTCTACTTGAGTTATGATAGTTTTGTGATATAGAATAGTATATTTTTGCTACGCATTTACCCATTTCAGTGATTCTTGTTTTCACCTGTCACTAGGTTAATCTTGGTTGGGGCTACATACATCCTTAGTTGCAGTGACACTCTTGGTCTGTGATTCCTGATTTAGTGTAGATAAATGCTATAGGGATATTATACAATACGTATGTACACATACGTAGGTACAGTATACAAGTACAAGTATTATATTTATATTTATATACTATTACTATGCTTGTACTTGTACGAATACTGCCTTAGTATTAAGTTTCTAGTATTAAGTTAACATTATAATTAATCTGGTTTACAATAAAGAGATTTATTATATGTATATATATGTAATTCATAGATAGTCATACATATATACATATTATATTGCGTATAATATCGGGTTCGATTCCCGGGTCGAGTCAAAAATTGTTATTGAGTTTTCTATTTGTAGAAATATTTAATCACAACCCGGCAATTGAAAGTTTAGGGTATTAATCCTCGTGTCTCGGAGAGCACGTATAGCCATCGGTCCTGTGCCTGATATCTCCCTGGTCGTGTCGAGTAGCCGTCCTATTGGATTGTAAGGGTGAGGGGACAAAGTGTGCACCTGTATATGCACATGCACTTGTGTATTATAATATCTCTTACGTAGTTGTCTGGTTTCCGTTGAGACAGACCACCGTGGTCGAAATCGGCTTGGAGTACATCATCATTATACCTATGTATACCTACACAAAATTAGGAGTCGGTTCTACGAATTTCATTTTAGCAAAAAAGAAATAGAAATAAAAGTAATTTGTTAAGACCAAATTTTTCAACATTTGTGTATCAAAGATAGACACAGATTTATTTTGACATAATAACTTATATATACTGATACTGAATCCTAAACTAGGCCAAAAATCTTTATCTAGGGGGGCCAGTGTTCAGTCGCATAATAGGTAGACAGCACTGTACGTACAGTACATGTACATACATATTGTTGTTGTTCAAGAGATTCCAAAACTTGTGTTGTAGATAGAAAATCTTTTTTTATAGAAAAGTGATCGAGACACGAATTTTCTGAAGCATTAAGCGTTAGGTATTTCTCACAAAATGACTCAATTGAGATTGTGTCTATGGCGATATTTAGGGTCCCTGCCAAGATTATATTATGCTTTTTTGTATTAGTACTAGCGACCCGGCCTGGCTTCACATGGGTGCAATACTGATACTGAATATACTCGTACTATAGAATATCTTTGTATACCACGTTCACAGCTATTTTGTCATCAGACAATACAATTAGGAAAAAGTTGTCGCTCTGAAAAGCATGTATGGTCTTAAAAAAAAATTCACTTTAGTATTCGTATGCTAGTATACAATATCGAAAACATTTTTTTTTTAATTTATCACATCGTACTTATAAGTACGGATTACGTTGTCCCTCTGAAAAGCACGTTGTAATTAAATATTGTTTGTTTCCTCGCTTGAGAACTTCGATAAACGAGTGCGCTTGCTGCTAGTTTTAAAAGTGCCGACCGGCCTCCCTGTCGGTACCGCCGCAACCTCTATGACCCTACATTTTAAATTTACAATATCTGTAAAAATTTCATTCACAAATCACATGCTGTGAAGGACCATATTGATCCATATTAAATGTACAATATCTTTAAGTTACTTAATTGAATAAGAATTAATGCTGTATTGCTAAAATCGCTTCGAAAATAAACCATTATTTCTCGTAACAAGTAAAGGATAAAAAATGGTTATTGTGGATTATCCCTAAGAGATAAACGTACACCATAATAGACTTTTTTCGTATATCTTTTTAAGTTGTATATCACTGTAGTATATTATTTTGATCTGTCTTGTAAGATTTAGTCAGCGTTTGCAATGTTAGCGCAAAAAAAAATGTTTATTTACAACATCATATTTAGAAACCTCTAAAATTATCAGTGTTTTTTTACTATATTATGCATATATTATACAATAAATCTTTCTCTTCAATCACTCTATCCAGTAATAAAACCGCATATGGAGTTTGAACCCACAACACTCAGCGAAGTGGAGAGAGGTGTGGCGACCGCTCAAACCACTTTTTTTTTTTTTTAATGTGTGGAAACCCCCTCGGGCCATCACCCCACCGGGGTTTACAGCGGGGTGGTGTGTCGGAATCGGATCGACTAAAACCACACGGTGTGCCACTCTGCGCCTGACATAGGAGGGATCCGGGAACAGCTGTTATTACGACATCCAGATCCCTCCTAGCGCCTGCCCGCTACCGCGGACACCATCTGCGGATAAACTCTCCTTTTAGGCGACGTACGGCACACTCGGACGTCGCCTCCTCGCGGCTGTCTTCGCAGAAGGTTGCGACCGCGGTAAAACAACTGTCGCTACCGACCATGGAGCGTATGACGGCCGGTAGCAAGAGATCTTCTTCAATAACTGCAGTGATGACCCAACGCTGCGAGCACATCCGCCTCCAAATCCCACGGGGGAGTACCGGCTAAGACGCACGCCGCCTCCGTCGATACGGTGCGGTAACCGCGTATGGCTCTAACCGCCAATATTCTCTGAAGGCGCCAGAGGCGAGCCCTATTCTGGGCGGTCAGAGCCGTCGCCCACACCGGTGCACCATACAGTGCCATTGACCGGACAACCCCCGTGTATAGCCGTCTTGTCGCGACGCTAGCTCCACCCAAATTCGGCAAAAGTCGCCCAAGGGCAGAAGCAGCGCCGACCAGCTTTGGAGAAAGCTATCGGAAGTGCTCGTCGAAGAGCCACCTGCCGTCGAGGATCAGGCCCATATACCTGAACCCATACATCCCATGCCCATACATCTGGGCCTGAACCGGTACGAGGACCGAATTGACGATAGAGGCGCCGGGTGGCGGACCACGACGGGGCCCATGGAATAAAAGGACCTCCGTCTTATTTAGGGCCACCCGTAAACTCAGCGCCAGGCGCGCCGCCTCTTGAAAGTTCGCTCCCCGGGCCGTAACTACCGTATCATCAGCGTAACAAATTACACCCAGCCCGGGAGGAAGATGACCTCGAAGGGCCCAGTCGTATCCCATGTTCCACAGAAGTGGTCCGAGGACAGACCCCTGTGGAACACCGCACGATATGGGCCGCTGCCTCAGAATACCATCTCGGTCCTCGTACACGACGGTACGCTCCTCAAGATAGTCTGCCACAAGCCGCCTCAGGTACTCTGGCACCCCGTGGTAGTGGAGTGCTTCCCTGATGCAGCTAAATGGCAGACTATTAAATGCGTTGGCAATGTCCAACGACACCGCCAACAACACGCCACCACAGCTCACCGCCTCTTCGGTAACGGCCCTCAGGCGCAACACAGCATCGACTGTCTAACGCCCCGCTCGAAAACCAAATTGGGCGTCCGACAGATCGGGGCCCACCTCGCAGAGGTGCCGGACGATGCGAGCAGAGAGTATCCTCTCAAAAAGTTTATAGGCCGCTACCGAATCGGCAGGCCGTCCCGGCTTCCTTAAAAGGACTAGCTTCCCGCTTTTCCAGCACTCAGGGAAGCTTCCGGACGCCAGACCAGAGTCCAGGACTTCCCTGAGGCGATCCGACATGTGTTCGAGGGCTCGGGCCAGCACTCGGGCAGGTATCCTGTCTGGCCCGGGGGCGGTGTTCTTAGAGCGAATCCATTGAACAACCGCCTCTACCTCCGATCCCCTGAGGGGTGGAACATTATCCTCGTTCCCTCCGTCGTCTCCGACCATGAAAGCAATCGGCGGGGGTGTATGTTCCACCCGCTGCGGGAAAAGGCCCTCGATCACTTCCCGCAGGAAACTGGGCTGGAGAGTCTCTGTAAGGGGGGGGCCCGACGTGCGGAGCTTTCCTTATCTGCGGAGCGACGAGCGCCGCACGATAAGGGCGACCCCAGGGGTCACGATCGAGATCCTCCAGCATCTCTTTACGCTTAATTACTTTGGCGCGGCGGATGGCCAGCTTCAGAATTTTCCGCGCCTCTCGGTACTCCTCATGAAGCTGGTCCTCTCTGCCTTCTTCGCGGTGTCGCCGCCGACTACGGGTGTAGGACCTCCGGGCACGAGTACAGGCCGCACGGAGGTCCGCCAACTCCTGGGATCACCAGTAAACCTCCTTTCGTGGAGGCCGACAACCTCGTATGCGGGGCATGGCCGCATCGCAGATCTGCGTAACCGCATCGTAGAAGCGACCAGCCCCCATGTCAACCTCCTCGGCCGGAGCCTGCGGAGACAGCCAAGAGTGAATAATGGCCGCCTCCTCTAGTAGGTCCCTATTTAATTTGGCTACAGCCCACCGCAGAAAGCGAGAAGAACGCCGCGCCGCGTGACCCCTACTGGGGTCCTGGGTCCGGGAGAGCTCAAATCGGATGTAGAGGTGATCCGAGAGCGTCTCAACCTCTTCCAGGACGCGCCAGTTCCTTACTCGTGCGGCGAGGGCAGAGGTAGCGTACGCAAGGTCCACTATCAACCCT
This sequence comes from Hypercompe scribonia, assembly GCA_949316085.1. Classification (NCBI taxonomy): domain Eukaryota; kingdom Metazoa; phylum Arthropoda; class Insecta; order Lepidoptera; family Erebidae; genus Hypercompe; species Hypercompe scribonia. The sequence continues at coordinate 21,599,911 of OX438968.1, read as the reverse complement.
CCCTGCTGTCGCACGCACGTGTTGGTGGAGCCTCTGTTTAGTAAACAGAGGCCCACCGAGGCCGCCCACTCTTCTACGGCCTCGCCCCTAGCGTCCGTCCTGGGAGAACCCCACGCAATGAATTTTGCGTTGAAGTCCCCCAGCACTAGGACGTGCCCAGACGCTAGTCGCCGCATCGAGGTCTCCAAGCTATTGAGGAAAACCTCGAAGTCGCTCAAACTCTGGTTGGCGGAGAAATATATACCATATATGGTAATCCCCCTCCACTCAGCAGCAACATATCCAGAGCCCTTGTCTCTTAGCGACAAGGGCGGGGAATGAGCTGCCATGGAGCCGACGACTGCCACGGAGCCGTCCCGGTCACCCAACCAGTTTGGACGGGGAGGAACATAATAGGGCTCCGCAGCTACAGCAACACCAATCGACCACTGCAGGAAGAGGTCCTGCGCCGCGGCACAGTGGTTCAGGTTCGTCTGAACAAGGAGGCTGGAGACCTGATCCATTAAAGAGTCATCTCTACAGCCCCTTTCATAGGCGACGAGGTTGACGCACGAACTACGTCGGAGGCAGCCCGGGCCGACTGGCTAGCCTCCGACGTTTGCCGAAAACTGCAGCAAGGCTTGCAGCCCCCCTGTCCCATCTGGTGATTGGCAGGCCTATTGCCCGCTGCACACGTTGGGCAGTGAGGGGCGGCTGAGCACTCCGCTGCCTTGTGCCCCAGTCGACCGCAGCGGAAACACAATCCGCTGCAGTCGAAAGAACTATCGCACTTGATGCGAGTGTGTCCCGTAGCCAGGCATTTGAAGCACCTCATCTATCTCGCCGCCAGAACTGTGACTCTGGCGTTCACGAAACCGACGAGGATCTTGCCGACATCGCCCAAAATCTTGGCTGACGCTATGGGACAGCTTATCCACGTCGCACCAAGGCCTCCAGGAGCGGGACGGATGGTGCCAACCCTGATGCTGTCCACGCTGCACCCGGTTTTCTCCCGAATCGCAACGCGGACATCCTCAACCATCACGGAGTCGTCCAGGCCCGAGATACGCAATTCCGCACATTTGGTGGGCCTGGCGATTTTTACACCATCCGTATCTGAAAATATAGTCCGCAGCTTTTCGGCAAAGGTATCAGCCGTCTTTATACCTTCAGCCTCAGGGAACTCTAAAACTCGAGTTCCTGTTTGGGCAAGGCGCATCTTGACACCTACAGTCCCAAATTGATTGGCGACACTATCCCGAGCCTTCTTGAATACGGCCGCATAGGATAGCCCGCCATTTGCCGCCTCCGGTGACACAGTGATCACCACAGCCGCAGTCTTTGGAGTCTGTAGTTTACGCGGCTTCTTTTGGGTGCCCACTGCCACCGATGACGACTGTGGGGAAGAGGCTACTTTTTGCGTAGCCTTCTTACCCCGCTTTCGGGACTTCTTGACCGACCCGACTACCTGCCACCGATCATTTGAGGGGGCAGAAGTAGAGGGGCCAGATATAGGTGTCGGAGTGGGAAATGGAGGGAACTCAGCTCTCGTCTGTGCTGTAACCTTTAGGCCAGTCTTGGGAGCAGCCGTCTTTGCCACAGCTGCATTTGTCGCCACTTTTGTCGCTTTAGCTGTCTTCGCAGCAGCAACAGGGGCGGACGTAAGTGTTGCCGCCGCATACGATACACGACCACCCGCAACGGGAAGCGGAGCCGGCGGCGACGTCTTCAATCGGTTGACCTTCGCCCCATCCGCTGCGAGTGGAGGCCGAATTACGGGGGCTGGAGGTAGCCTCGCCTCAAGGCCCGTGAGTCGTCCGTCCAACAGACGCCCCACTGCGTCAAGTACTTGACGCAGATGGGCATCAAAGATGTCACCAGAATCGTGACTGTGGGCAGGTCGCTCTGAAACCTGGCCCTGTCGCTCAGGGTGTTCCGTCTGGGCCCGAAAGTGAGGAAATTGAGTGCTCAGCTCAGCCACCTGGCCCGTCAGGCGGTCGTTAGCTGCCTGCAGGCGAGCTACATCCCCAATGAGGGTAGTAACAACCCCTGCAATGGTGGAGGAGGAGTCCTTAAGGGCCCTAACAAATGAACCCTTAAGGTTTGTAGATTTCGTGGCCACCTTGTTAATGATGGCCACAGCTACATTCACACCCTCCTGCAAAGACACCGGTGCCTGGGCTGCCAATTCTTCCACTGCCGGCGTCCGAATTTTTTGCAGGAGATCAGCGATTTCCTCCTCCACAACATATTCGCCCTCCACTCTGACGCGTCTGTTGGCTGCCGCCTTAGTGAATACGGAGCCTGAGGGAACCGAAACTGGAGTGCGTGATCTCCCTCTGCGGCTACTAGCCACTTTGGGAGACAGCCACTCCTGAGAAGTATCTCCTTCGTCGTTTGTGGAGCGTCCGCGTTTTCGGTTGTCCTGAATCTCCACCTCCATTGCTCCCAGCGTCTCAGTTGTTACGCTAGAATCACCTCTGTCTGTCGGAATAGCGGATCTCGAACGTAGTCGATCCGATCTTCTACGGCTCTCTGAAGCGAAATTAGCTTCTGAGAGCGAGACAGGCGTCACACGTTCCGTCTCATTGGTCGAGAAGTCGTCCGTATTCCTGGACTTTCCCGTCTTATGTATGTTTTTCGTTTCTTCGTCTTTTTTATTAAAATTTTTGTTTATTTGCATATTCATAACTATTCCCACGCGTGGGGGAGAAATAAAAGTCGACCCGGGCAGAGATTCCCCAATACCCGGGCAAGCGTAAGTTTGTACCCAACCGAGGGGTCCGCAGGTGCCTCGGTTGGGAGTGTGCTTGCGACTGAACTACCCATCAGCCATGCATCCTTTGGTCACGCACCAGAACACGGGATTCGGGGTAATTTTTTAAAGAGGTTTTCTTCCTCGCAGTCCGGGCGGCTAAGCCAAGACCCTCGCCCCCGATTGGAGTCGCGAGACGCCAATTCGGGACTACGATATGTCGATGGCGGCAGGGAGACTACGTCTTCTGATGCCTGCTCGGTGGCAGTGTAAGTGCACACCGAGCCCGTCCTGCCACCGCTGAGCGGAGGTACTCCGACCCCAAATCGGGTCCCACCATCGTGATTTTTTACCGAAGTTTTCCTCCTCAATGCTCCGAAGAGCGAAGAATCAACAGAGGATTCGACAGACACGCCCGCTCTGTTGGACCAAGTCTCGGCCGTATATTAGCCGTTGGCAGTGATGAACAGCACCATCGCCAACGTTTCCAGGGTGCACCACGTGGAGGTTTTCTAGCCCAGCACCCCGACCGCTTAAACCACTAGGCCAACCGTGCAGGAATGACAGTCATTGACCACGACAACTGTCACCTCTGCTTCAATGGGCTTCAGGTCTCACACTCACCAACGAAATATGATAGTACAGATGCTGTCGCTTTAATTCGTGCGAAAATCAGTGCGGCTCTACTACCTTAGAGATTTGATCCAACATAAAAGCAAATCTGAGTTCCACTTATATCTATCTTCTTTTTGGAAAACTATAGACACGTTTACGATTAGTGGTTAGTGAAGCAAAGGAAACTGGCTCCTGTGCCGCTAGCAATACATAATGGATGGTTAAGAGATTTGTACTATTTATTTATTAAATTTTTAGAAGTTTGCTAAAATAATTTAAATTCTTCTCAAAAAGTAATTATACCTGCAATGATAAAAAGCATTTCTACGTTTTCTAATTTCTTGCCATGCTTAAAATCTGATCCTTTAAAAAATTAAGTGTCGTCTGTCAAATGTCCAAAACTATTTCATATTATTGTAAAATATAAGTTACATAGAAACGAATAAATATTTAAATCGACATTTGCGCATGAACTTACTAACATATTTAGCAGTACACAATCTGTTCATGTTACGCCATCTGTTCTATGGCATCTTCTTGACAACAATGACAAGTCATTTGTGATAGCCAGCTGTTATGGCTGTCGACTTCAGTAGGCTATGTGTTACATTGAGAATTAACCCAAAGTTCTAAAAATCTAGAAATTTATAACATTCTAGTGGATAATATTACTAGCCAAATAAACACAAAAACAATCCCTACCATAAGATATTCAAGGTGGTACAAAAGTTCCATATATTTCTGATACATTTTACAGTTTTTATCACTGGTTTATTAAAAATTATCTTAACCACTATCCGGCATAAAACAATCCAGAAATATAAAAAGATAAGTGATACACACGATTTGTAAATTGCAGTTACAATCGAATTCATTAGACGTATACAAATATATTTGTTATGCATCTATAATGAGTAAGTAGGTATGGAATGTCGTAGTAGGCAAAGAAAACACGGCGCGCTTCGTGTTATTAAATTCAAATCAAATGCTGAAATATTACTCATTCAACTCACTTGATTGCCAGTATAAAGGTACCCAGACTAAAGTCCCTTTTAGATCGCATATTCAATTGTATTCTCTTTGTGTGTTACTCACAAAATGTTCTATACTTTTTCGGTTCAAATAAATAAGTGACTACAAAGCACCAATAAAGTGTTACTTTAATAATTTTGTTCGATATTTAGTTTTAAGCCACATACTAATTACATCATCATATTCTTGTCCATCTTTTCTTTCATTTCTTTTCATTTTAGACATCTTTCATACTAGTCCGGTCAATTTAAATATTCGAAGCTACATTAATTCCCATCAAGCTGAAAATCAGTAAGGTTGTTAAAAAACTGATTAAAATAAAATTTGAAAGTTCCCTAACCTTCCCCTATATGGCAAAATTTTATTCAAGTTCAAAGGTCAAAAAAATGAGTCTTTTGCGATTTTCAGCGAAATGGTAAGTTTTACCATAAAAATATCTCCGACAAAAATTGTGGATCATAAAATAATCTACAAAAAAATGTATAAATACTTTTTTTCCTACGAGCCATCGTTTTTGAGATAGGTGTAACGATTCAAAAAGTTGTACAAGTTGCAATCGTCATAATATGCACACGTTCCACGCCACCTATAAGGTAGTGTACTTAGCGCGTTTCTTTTACGTGGTTTGCCCCGTAGGCCTATTGCCTATTGTTTAATTTGAAACTATTGCAAAATTACGAAAATTTGTAAATATTGGAAGTGATAAAAAGCGATGTAAATTAAAAAAGTGGTGTATTTTATTCGTCTGAATTGTAACCATCAAGCTCTTCTCGTTCTTCTTCTTCTTCTCGTTCTTCTTCATTCTCAGTACAAGTGAATTGCGTCAATAGCGATGTATCCTCGTAAGAATCAAACGAGGATACGGATCCTCCTCTATTAGTGATTCAACATTGGAGCATGACCGGCCTTGACAGTTTGTACATGCCAGAGAACAACCGATTTTTCCGACTTTTTTGCAACCACATTTAGCACTGCATCCCTTTTTGCAGTTGCAAAAAATTGTGTTCAACAGTTTTTCCGGTGCAGGTGGGAGTTAAGCTTGAACTGGTTCCAATGTATTGTCGACCAACTTCCAACCCCAGTCTGTAGGGTCTAGCTGATAACCAAGCCACACTTGAACTTGGTAATATACACGAAGATGTTGATGAGCAGCAACTGAAGTTGGAAGAAGAGAAGCTAATTGAACTTGTTTTTCATTCTTAGTGTTTTCAAAGAAACATATAATACATATCGATGCTTACCTAAGCAGGTAGTTTTTTTAGGAGCTCCGTACATAGAAAGAAGCAAGCGGATGCCGTTGGTGATAACTTCTTCTTGAGTTGAATTACTGTTTTTAAAAACTTCAGCACATTTAACAAAATCTAGTTATCAAACATTTTGAAAATTGTTGTTTTATCCCTCCCTCCACAATAGAACAAAAGACAGATGTTGTCTCGAAGTTACACTGGCGTATGAAGTAAAGGACTGGGTTTCATTTGACCTGATATTCTTATAGTTATAACTTATGTATATTTTATATTTTAAGTATATATTACAAACACCGATAGTAAAATATTTCATCATATATAACAACTCTAGACTTATCTAAGATGTAAAATACGTGGCGCACTCATGCATATCATGACGATAAACTTGAACAACTTTTTAAATACGTTATATCTCAAAAACGGTGGCAGGAAAAAAGTATTGACACATTTTTTGTAGATTATTTTATGATCTATAATACAATTTTTATCCAAGGAAAAGATGGGAAACTTTGAAATTTTATATTTAATCATATTTTAAACAACCTTACTGATTTTCAGCTTGATGGGAATTTATGTACCTTCGCTCTCATTTTTGGGTCTAGATTGACCGGACTATACTAGGCATTAATATTGTGTTGTGGGGGACTTTACCGACATACCTGAAACATACAAAAATCACTCAGGCTCGGCACAACACTTTATGGATCACACAAAATGTTGACACCATGTGAGGATCAAACCCACAACATTCGGTGCAATGGGTAATAGGAAGCCGACCATTGCGCTATTCATGCTGTCAATCACCTTTTTCTAATAAACCCAGTACAATGAGGTTTCTTCGTTCATTCTTCTCTGTAACTCTTCAGTTTACTACCGTCATAGTCTCTGTCTACTACCGTCATAGTCATGTCTTTATTTTCGCAGTTCTATTTTTCACAAACACAACATACTTATTTATTTAAATTTGGCTTCCAATGCAAAATCGCGAGTGACAAATGAAATACTCACGATAACAAGCTTTTAAATACAAAAATAGTTGTGTAAAAGCCCTAGCACGAAACAAATTTGAATGTTTGTATTATTTGTTTTTAACATAAAATGTTTTACGAACATTCAGTCCATTCACAAGAATTGGCCAACTTTTTCCAAACATCTTGCTTATATTTCTCAAGACATCACGCACCACTGCACTGTACTGAGCACCGTTGACAGTATTTTAAAATGAATTTTCTTCGTAAACATCGCCGCATCACTGATCTCGTATTTCTTTAGAAAGTAGCAAATAACTCAATAAAATGTAGCGATCTATCGGAAAACGTCCTTCTTTCTGGCCCATCGAAAACTAATAAATTCTACAGTTGCATCCGTAAATTCAATCTAGATCTAAACGCTAACTAATGTGTATGAATTGAAATTTTTATTGCCTTGATAAATCTGAAGCATAATAACACAATTACATTCCAATTCTAATCTTTAACTGTATATTACTATTGAATTTCTCTTGTTCATATACAATTTTGTACATACTCAATTACTTTCTTTTGGTCTGTTAGTAGTTGTAACATTTATTTTCACGTAATTAAATATTTGAACTATAATATATTTGTTGCGTACATTGTCCTTAAATTAAGCTGAGATTTATATATAAGGTTATACCCTGCCACGCTTCGCTGAGACGTATTGATGAGAAATGGTAAAACTGACGTAAAACATTGATAGAAACCATATTTGAAGCAGATCCGGTTTGTCCAAATTCGTGGTCATTCATGTGCAACACTTTTAAAGTTTTTGAAGCGTACACGAAATAAATTCATATTTTTAAATGTATGGATTAGAAGTAGTAGTGGTCGGCGATAGATTGATAGAAGAAGATTAGATTTTGACCTTTTTGTGTTGTTTTTACAATAATTTTGTATTGCATATTGCGTAACATTAGGTGTTATTTACATCATTTGCAAGCAACAGATGGCCCGAGGTACTTCGGAATTCCATTGTAGGGTAAGTCTGGCTACCCACCTAACAGTAGCTGAGACTGTGTGAGGTTTTTGGTCCATTCGAGTTCGACACAGTTAAAGTCGCACGTGAAAGAAAAGTGTTACCCACAGTAAATTTATAAGAATTTACTATAGTAAATAGATAAATGCACATTAATATACATATTTATACATATTTTAACTACAAAAATATTACCGGTATTGACTATTTTCGGACTGACTATCCATATGATTAGATGTTAATGCATACAAATTACTAATTAAAAAAACAAAGATATTTGACATTTCTGCTTTCTATTTCTTGCAGTTCAGAATACTAATCCAGCAGGAGTTGGAGAAAAATATGAAGATTACAATAACAATAAAGAACCTAAAAGAATATTGACAGCAAATCAAAAGTCTCATCAAAATTAAAAGTGGAGAATTGTGACTACATAGAACTACAGAAGATATTAGCAGCAAGAACGGGCAGAATTAATTAGGCTGAGGCATTAGCAACTGTCTAATCTGATTTCTTATCAGTTTTTTTGAGAGTAGATATATTGTGCTGCACGACTGGAAACAATAGTTAAATATTCTAAGTTTTTCTCAATGGTAGATTTTTATAGAATGTATGACCAATTGATGTTCATTTACCGAGAAGGTTTAATAAAAGTTCGGTACTTAAAGTATCTTGACGGATTTTAGACTGGCTGAGCTTAAACTCGAACTATCTACTGCTCTTCGATATCAAACTTGTTTATTTTTATTTTATTTATTTGGGATCATTGATCATAGGAATATATGAACAAAAATATCAAATATCTGCCTAGAGCTGAACCAATTATAGGCAATCACAAGTAATATGAGTAAAACTCGTATCATTTTAAATTAAGAGGTAACGAAAACGTAATATTTACATGTATATAATTTGTACAGAAAAAAAGAAAATATTAGGTAGAAAACTTGCTGCGGTAGGGGATAGGATGGCGGCCTGACCGGCTGGATAGGGGGAGAAATACTTTTCCCCCGGGGTAGGGCCTAACAGGGCATGGCATCGATTTTAGGGGGCACCTGAAATCATATGGTTCGGGTTCCCCCCTGAGTAGGGTGCCCGAAGCCGGCAGTCAGGATGGTTTTTAGTGGAAACACTCCATACTTCTGACTCTTGCACCCCAAGGAGCAGAAGATCTGAGGGAATTTCCCGCCTGGTCAACAAAACAAAAGGTAAAAACTAAACAGAAAATCAAAATAATTCACTATTCAAATTTAAACTTAGGTGGGTTCTTGTTTGTCATAGTCTAGACTCAAGCAAGACCGGGGTTTTTTTTTAAATTAGTCAAAAGTATCTCCAATAATTTCCAAAAGTAACAAACGAGACTTAAAATTAAACAAAGTTCGTTGTAAGATATGGTCATTCTCGTTAAAGACGAGTTAAGACCTAGATTAGATTATATCTGCGTAAACTGAACAACCTGTAGACACTTGAGCGCGACAACCTACTTGGGACTGAGATATGGATTCTAGCTATTACTTCGAGACAATCTATATTATTGTTAAATTTTAAATTTATATGGGCAAACTTTAAACTTGGCCGGTACAACTTCGATCGGGAAGCCGATAGGAGGATTCGTCTGGGCTGGGCGGCGTTCGGAAAGTTTCGTCACATCTTCGAGTCGCCGATCCCACAATCATTAAAGACCAAAGTATTTGACCAGTGCGAGCCGAAGCGTGGACATTCATCATTAAGTCCATAAGTTTAAAGTAGCTCAGCGTGCGATGGAGCGTGCGATGGTGGGCATTTCTCTGGTTGATATAATTTGTAACGATGTTATTCGACAAAGAACTAGAGATATCGCACGGAGAATCAGCATGCTGAAGTGGAAGTGGGTCCGCCATGTCTCCAGACGAACTGAGGGCCGCTGGAGCCGAAGTGTACTAGAGTGGATACCACGATTGGGTAAACGTAGTGTAGGGCGCCCTACGGCGCGATGGACCGACGACTTGAAGAAGGTGGCTGGCAGCGGATGGATGGGAATTGCCCAAGATCGGGATAGTTGGCGTTCCTTAGCGGAGACCTTCGTTCAGCAGTGGATGGCGGTAGGTTGATTGAATTGATTCGAGATTCCGGTATACAGCAGCGGATTGTTAAAGGCCGTTGATGATTTTGATGATAATGTACAAGAATGAAAGATCAATAAATTTATATCTATCGTTAAGTATTTTCAAATTAAAGTTAACATTGTAAATGTTTTAAGTGAACATTGTACGAGTTCAGTTATCTGGGAAATTATGTGTTACTGGTAAGATGACAATGAAACCCTCTTTTATTCGTCCGAGACGATATATGTGACAAAAGCATTAAATATATACATATGTATAATATATATAGTTTTTCTTGTTTATACGCGGTAAGTTTTATGAAGTTTTTAAGTATTTAAATATAACCAATGTAATATCGTAATAAGAGGAAACAATGTTGTCTATCAAAATTTGAATAAGTTAGATTAAGACGAAATTAAGTAATATTTTTTTTTATTAAATTATGTGTTTTTTTTTAAAGTATTATTGAATTTGCTTATTGAACTGTTCGAGGAAGTTAAAAACAATGATTTTTGTCAACACGGTTTGGACCCATGACCATGATTCACAACTCAAGTAGCAGTTAATTGCTATAATGTATATAGCTTTTTAGGGGTTGTAGTGTGTTATGTCAAAACTGGTGAAAAGCAGCATAAATGGTTGGAAGAAATAAGCTTACAATTTTGCGTTACGTGAGACATTCAAGTAAGTTTTCTCCGAAGAAAAGAATGACAAATGATCAAGAGTATCTTTTTCAAAAGATAGTTGAGTCTTATTACACTAAATACGATTTCTTGTGAGTTTGTAGAAAAATTAAAATCAAATCGCATATAAGACTTTCAATGGATTTCTACGATTATAAGAACGGTCAGTTGTAATTTAGATGGTCCCTCAACGTATAAGTTTTTTTCAAGAGAATTAAATATTTTTAATTTAATAATTACCAAGATTTTTCTTAATTTTCTATGTTAAGAGCCTGCCAAAGTGACTCTATTTTGCCTGATGGAAAGCGTGAGCAGAATCCAAGAGTTGTGGTCACCATACTAATTGCAAATGCAAACAATGCAGTATGGTGACCCACACTATGGCGGCCCTGTGAGATGCTTTTTCACACCACGCTTGGGGACTTAAAGGGCATGACAGTCATCGTGACACTGTAAGGCTTACACAGTTACCACGATAATAGTCACCCCTGCGACAATGGCCAAGGTAAAACACTTTTATTAGTTTATTGATGACTTACCATAATGTCGTTGTGACTTGATTTGTTTTACGGAGGTCATTATTGGAAAAATATATCTAATCTATCTTTGTTTTTGTGGCAGTTTTAAAGGTGCCCGTGGGAATAAGGTTTAGTTTATTACATTTGTTCCTAATACCTAAGGGGTGGTGAATAGGGAATAAAGCGAGAAGTAATGCCATGACATCATCGGCACGAATTGGTGGGCATGGTGAATGGGCTCCGTTGTACATTGTGTATAATAACGTAAACTCCTGGCTTTGTGCTGGCTGGCACCGTTTTTGTACCACGCTAGCCTCGTCCCAAAAAGTATCAAAGATCAGATTCAGGTCACAAATTTTTTTAATAATTGAGCTGAATTACCGACATGCAAACACGAAAATATTTGTTTCAAAAATTTCAAATGCCGAATACAGGTCTGTTTTAAAACAAATCCCATTAATGTTAATAATTTGAATTAACAACATATATTTGAAGAACTTTAGGAGAGGCTTTCATCCAGCATTGTAGGTGGTAGTCTAGTAATGACGATCATAAAAATTCAAATACAATTCTGCCAATTTAGTACAATTAAAGTGTACTGTAGAGATACAGAGAAATGCAGTTGAAATATCAACTGTCTTATTTAATCAAACTCTAGGTCTAATTTAATTTCATAAACGTGCAACTATCTTCATAGTCAAACATACGGTATTTGGTTTTAACTAAGTTTACAGCCCGCCTGAAATTGAACTCTATCAAACCGCTATGGAACTTCAGCTATTATACACGGAACACAGCACCATACAAACAATTATCTGTGGTTAGACTCTCAAACTCGCCCATATCGAATTCCAGTATAGATATAGATAGCAGGAAGTGGATAGCCACAGACATTTTGATATTGAACTTTCGCACTAGAAATATTAATGTGTTGCGACGAACTTTAAAAATACATTAAACGGGCACGTAGAAAATCCAGATTCAAAACAATAATTTGTAGATGACAGAAAACAACAATTTATGGATGATAGTTTTGTCCAATGTGGGGCTTGAACCTATAACACTCAACGCAGTAAAAATAGGTAAGGTGGCCGGTTTAACCACTGCGCAATCCGGCAAGTTATTAAGTTCAAGGTCACAATTTCAATTATTATTTTTTTGCAATAGCAGATTCCCAAATCCTTTCACGTAATATAGACATTTTAGACGTTATGCTTGAACTGAACACACAATTCAACATTAACACCCAATATAAATATTTCTAAATCAAAGTTTTTAAATGATTATTTTTGTAACATTATTCAAATCAACCCATCGCCGTCTACCGCTTTTTTTTCTTTATTAACTTGTGGAAACCCCCTCGGGCCGTCATTAAAACATCCGTCTCCCTTCTAGCGCCTGCCCATCTGCACCATCTGCCTGAAAAACTCTCTATTTAGGCGCCGTACAGCACACGTGGACGTCGCCTCCTCGCAGTTGGCCTCTGTAGCGGATGAAGGAGAAAACCCGTCCACTCACGGCCGCACTCAGGGCGCCCTGAGGCGCTGGTAAGCGCGTCTCCGCCGCCTGTATTGCTGGCGGCGAATTGGGTCCGAGTGGAGATCGTCCACCTGGGCCTTCTCCACTGCCTCCTTCTGCGAAATGATATCTTCGCAGAAGGTCGCGACCGCGGTAAAATGCATCGGATCATCGCGCCGAAGACGTACCATGTTATTATATGTTTTTTTTTATTATACGTATTGTATCATTTATATGTGTAACATACGTATATACGTATATATTTGTTTAGGCACTGCTTAAGTCTAGTCACTAGTTAAATGATATTCTAAAGTTATTTTCCATACATCTTTAAGAAATAGTTTTCAAATCTTTACTTTATGCTTAAGATTATAGCAGTCAAACTCATTCGTGTTCGAGGACGGAGATGGTGTTTTAAGATGGGGGCTCATGTCGTGTGGTGTTCTGCAGGGGTCTGTCCTCGGACCACTTTTGTGGAATATGGGATACGACTGGGTCCTTCAAGGTCGTCTCTCCTCCGTGCTGGGCGTAATTTATTACGCCGATGACACATTGATCACAACCCGGGGGGCGAACTTTCAAGAGGCGGCGCGCCTGGCCACCCTGGGAGTCTTTTTAGTGGTCGGGCGTATTGTGACGCTGGGTTTACGGGTGATCCTAAATAAGACAGAGGCCCTTTTGTTCCATGGACCCCGTCCTAGTCCACCCCCCGGCACCTCTATCGGAGTCAATTAGGTCCTCGTACCGATTCAGGCCCTGATGAAGTATTTGGGCCTAATCATCGACGGAAGGTGACTCTTCGACGAGCACTTCCGACTGCTTATTGCAAAGCTAGTCAACGCTGCTTCTGCTCTTGGGTGACTTTTACCCAATTTGGGTGGAGTCAGCGTCGCGATGAGACGGCTATACACAGGGGTTGTTCAGTTAATGGCACTGTATGGTGCACCAGTGGACGGCCCAGACTAGGGCACGCCTCTGATGCCTTCAGAGGATATTGGCAGTTAAAGCAACACGCGGTTACCGCATCGTATCGACGGAGGCGGCGTGCGCCTTGGCCGGAACTCCCTTGTGGAATTTGGAGGACTTGAAGGTGTACAGGAGCGTGTGTGTGTACTGATACAATTGTGGAACTCCCTCGTGGGATTTGGAGGATTTGAAGGTGTACAGGTGCGTGTGTGTGCGTACTGATACAATTGTGTATTACACATTTCAAAACAATGACGAATGATTTTTTTACAAGCAATGTTATACAAACTTCTTTATAAATAATTTCCATAACAAGCTCTATAACATAAGAATAATATGGTTACATTTAAACTACTGTTAAAATTACTAAATGTTTATAGCCCAGATATAACTGTAAATTCGAGCTAAATGTAGTGCCTTTGGTAAGCCTGTAAGTATCTAAAGAATTACTACGTTAAGGAGCTTTTGAAATAGACTTACCTACAAGTCAGACCTATCTAAGTAGATATGACTTTGACAGCTGAAGTTGATATAATTTACGTTAGTAGAAAATTATACTAACAAACGGGTGAGTTGAATAAGCTAATCTCAAAAACTACTAGGTCAAATTGAAAAATTCTTTTAGTACTGGATAACCCATCTATTGAGAAAAAATATAGGCTAAATTACAATACGCTAATACCAATAAAAAATGAGTGTCAATGACAAATATTATATAAATGCAAACGCCATGACGGGGAAACTAAAAAAGTACAGAGTTTGTTACCTGATATCCGAAGGGTAAAAACGTAAGTCCGACGCAAAGATCTCTAAAGTAAATCTTTTATAGATTTTTGCAAAAATAAATATAGAAATTAAAAAAAAGACAACACAAATTCCAAAAGACTTATGCAGAAACACAGTACTCTAAAGTGTCGAATGATATTTTATAGTTAATAAAAAGTAATTAAACTTCGTTAACACTGTGTTTGTGAGTGAAGTGAAATTCTCACTTTGGTGAGAGTATATAATACCTGTATATGATATAATACTATTTAATAATAACATTTCAAATATCTCATCTTTCAGCCATCTTTAACAACCTCAAACAGGACATAATTATAAACTTAGTTTACCCGATGTAACCCTTATTTGTTGCTTTATTAAGTTGTCGAGTACAAAATGTACTCATATCCCATCAAAACCAGATGTTTAATTAAAATGCAAGCCGATAATGTACATTTCTGCAGGGCACGGATCTAACTTTCTAGAACAAAACGACATACATAGGAACTTGTTATTTCTTTTAGCCTTTTAGCATAATTTTTTTTAGCTAACAAGTTCTTACGATGGATTGTTACGTTTGAGTTTGTGCAGTTCTTTCAGATTTTTTTATATAAGCTATCAATATTTTTGCTTAATATTTTTTTTTGTATTTTTGTTTTGACTATCATCTGAGTCATGTTAGACGAACTGCTTTTAAGATTATTATTACTTTTTTAACTCATTATAATGATCGCTAATGAGAAAAAAATATTATAATTTACCAATACTTATAATGTTATTTCTAATTGTGTGTATATTGATCCAATTAAACGTTATAATGAGGAGAAAAAGAAAATTACAGCTTTACCGAATCACGAGTTTACCTACAGAAAAATAATGTCAAATTTTACTGATAAAAAACTTCATTGTCTTCAATGAAGTTATATATGATGTATAACAGCGTTAGTAACCTAACCGTGGACGAGACGCTACCTCACGTTTGAGCCGGCTCGATGGGAGTGAGCACACCCTATGGAAACCGGTGTTAAGCAATTCTTTCATGCCCCCTAAATCACGTGTCAATGGGAGGCACCACACTGTTAACTCTTGAGCTGCAATCAAACCACCAGGTGACCCCCGAGTCAGCTCGTTTGCATCTCTTCGTAAGCCATAAATATCTAGAACCACAGTCGCTCATTGATCAAATCGTTTCTCGTTTATCTATTACACTTTTCCGTCCCTATTCACTGGAATGAAATGGAATGCTGAAGAAAAGAATATACACATCAAAATTTCTTGAAACACATCTCCTTACATTTTTCGATATATGCTGCACATACCGACTGAATAATCAATTTTATAAGTTTTAGTTGCATTTAAAATTAATTTACTTCAAAACCATTTACATTATTAGTTTTAAAAGTTCAACATTATTAATTAATGTTTGATTGAATATTGCTGACCGTTCCCGGCGCGCCTGGATGTGACCTGTTGCTCTCGGCAACTTTATAAAATGTTCATCTATTTTACTTCAGCTTGACAAAATTTCCTGTAAATATCCGTCTATGTCGTTTATTTCCCTTTAGTTTAGTAGCTATTACGAATAGGATGTAGCTCTTTGTGTATTTTCTCGATGCATATGTGTGTTTATAACAAGATTGCATTGTTCTGATGTAGAACGGCTTGTAGAATTCTAGCCTTTCTAATACAATTTTAGAATTCTTTTTATAATTTCACTCCCTAAAATGTACCAGTTGAAATAAAGCATCATTCAGGTCAGGACACCAGTACAGTATATTTTAAAAACAACTAGTCACAATACACGTTGTAGGCTTCTGAGATCGTCGGCAAATCTGAAGTTGAAAGTGCCCAGGCATTCTACGCAAGTTACTGACAGGATGTTTTCGGTATAAGCAGATAGACTGTGGAATAACCTATCTGATATGATTAGAAAAGCCCTGTATCTGCAGGCTTCAAGAACAAAGTCACTAATTATTACTTGACAATGTAAAGACTGCTAAGGGAGTGTTCATAGTGGTTAATGTGTCATGATATATGTATATTCGTGATATTTAGTAAATATTTGTTTATGCATTTATATGTGTTAGTAGTATGTGTATGTGTGTGTGAGTTACTTTATATATTATTATTTCATTACATTATCATCAAAAGTACACCATAGACTATCCATATTTTACAATATTTTTACAATATCTCCATTACTACTACTATTAAGGTTGTTTGGAAGAGATCGCTGTGACCGCGTTTTGTAATTCCAAATGTAGATCTCTATGTCATATGGCTGTTCAAAATTTATACTGTAGTGGTGTGTAATGAAGTTGTATAAAAAAAAGAATACTAATACGCGTATACTCGTATGTTGAAAAACAGTTAACTGATCCCATGAAATATGTATTTTAAATATATATTTACAAAGAACAACTTGCAATTAATATGAAATAAATGGCATCGAAATAGAATGTTTATGGAACGCGATGTATCGTCAGATTTGATTTTCAAACGTCTACCTGTTTGTTATTAAATTGGCAGACTACAGTAACAGTCTTGACAGTACACAAGTTGCTACTACAGATAAAAAATTTAAACCAGTAAACTACTTTTCTTACAGATACGATGTAAGAACAGCTCTGAAAGATACTGTTATGAAACGTTTATAAGGCCTTTTTTTATATGCTGGTGTACTTAGCGACAGTTAATATAAAGGCATATCTGATGCATATACCCATGTATTAAACAACTTCTTTTGCGTATTGAATTGTTTTCCACGCCAATTACTCGAGATGATTGTGCAGCAGTATGTACACTAAGAATTATCTATTGTACATACTATTTACTTGTATTACGTAATTTCTTTTTTCGTGTGATTTGGAAATGATTATTACTACAACTGATTCTTAAAAAGTCATGATCGCTCAGGTTCTTTTGTTAGGTACAGCCTATAGAGGGGCCACGAGCAAGGCAACTATCCGAAGCCTCGCTTATGCAGTGCCCTCTCGTAACGACTGGGATTTCCCGTGTTGATTTTCGCTGGTTATTTTGACAGGTTTTCAGGTTTTCATATTCAACTGTCATCGACTTACACTTTTGTGTTCAAGCAGCAATATGTATTGCGTTACTTTTTTGTTTCAAGTATATCATTATGGAAATTAATTACACAAAGCTAAGGGACTCACAATGAACGCCCGGAACCTTGCATTTAACAACCTAGCGAAGCCCTCACAACCTATTGCCCTAGAATTATTTTAACGCGTACCGTGACGCAGCATCTGGACATCGAGTGCTTTAACTACGACTAAGTTGTTTGAAAAATGACATGGAGAACGACAGACACATGATGATAACCTAGGCTGTCGTAAACGCAGATAAAAAAGGGAATTCTCGGTATTGACTGCTTTTTCGATATCTAAATACATCTTCTCATCTTCTTACAAAAATATGTTCTTCAAAAAAATAGTTTTATTTAATTTACCCAATATAGACTACGGAGGCAAGTGACGCTCACAGACTCAGTCTGCGACTTGTACTTACAATTTAGTGTGAGTCTGACAGCCTGACACGCCTGTTTTGCTTCGTCCACATTCATCAATCGCTGCATGCATTCAAAAGATCACAAATTGATCACTTCCACACTCATTTGCTCAATAAATTCTTTTCGTGAGTCTTCTAACATTCATCCTCTACTTGGTCAAACCAAAATAGTTACAACTACTTACCATGTACAATAAAATAAATATAACAAATCAGAAGTATAGAATTGTATACCTTGCATAATTACAAAATCTTAGATTTAGAAATGTAGGGGGGATATTGCATCCAATCCCAGATTCTAATTCTTTTTCAGTTACTTCCAGTAGAACCATTGATTTAGCGGCATTAATCGAAGAAGAGGTTAATGCTAATGCAGGGATCCTTAAGTCATTATCAGAGGAAGTTATTAGATAGAAGTAAAAAAGCCACAAACATTGTCAATAGACTGCTGAAAGTTAATGAGTGACGAGAGTTCTGTAGGTCAATTTTTTCATTTTTGAGTATTGTTTAAGGTTTTTATGAATTTCTACAGAGCTTTCGGATTCGAGTCTACTGCACCTATAAGGTTTTTATTGTAAGCTCATTGAAGTTCTCGGAGAAGCCGGTTGCAAAAGTTTCTGTATTTCGTACAGGTTATTATGAGCATCATATTTTTAGGAGATTTTCTGGTCCTAATGTGTAATCTGTCACGGTTTCTAACACACTGAACTAGTCCTTAATCCACTGTATTTATTACATTGTTTGCTGCCAAGTTTGCATCAGTTGTTTTCAAAATGTAAGTGAAATCAGTACTTTTAATTTCTGTTGTGCTTTTAGATAATCTACGGATAGTTTTATATATAAAGGCGTCCTTACGAGTAACTTTTGATAGGTCTAAAAACAAAACGATGGATATGTGATCTGTTATATGTGATTCAATATTGGAATCGTAGAGGAAAGAGCAGATTTAGCAAAGAATTTGTATATACACTTTTGACTGATTTTTGTTGGGTAAGAGTCAGTAGGAAAGAACCCATTACCTACATTTAGTCTTAAGTAATCCTCAGAAAAAGGATCTTTATTATTAGGACATATGTTAATATTTATATCACCCATTAGAATTGAGTGTTAGGTAGTTAATTTGCACTCCGTTCAAACTGTCTATAAAATTACACTGACTGACCGCCAGAAGTTCCTATTGGTGATGAGCGAGAGACTGCCATGATAGTGATTTCGTCTTCTTCATTTTGTCTACATTACATATAAGGTAAACCCACTTGTTTTACCAAGCCAACACTAATTCAACACAATACTGTCGAAGAAAATTCTGGTTACATCATCGTCATCATCATCATCTTAGCCAAAAGACATCCACCGCTGGACATCGGTCTCCCCAAGGTTCTCCATAACAACCGGTCCCCTACCTCCTATATCCAACAGTTTCCCACGACCTTCACCAGTTTTTTTATTAACAATACAATTATTGATGTGAATAACATTAAGGGCTTGTTTAACATTATTGAAATGGTTCCAACAAGACTGTCAGACGATAGACATATGATTTTGAGGTCAAAGCAGAATCTAATTCTACATTAATTTTTTTTATAGTAAGCATTTGAAAACATTAAATTTCTATAAACATAAAAGCTCTGATTCTCTATCAAAAGCTCTGATAGGGAATTAGAGCTTTTATGTATATAGAAATTTAATGTTTTCAATAGATTTATTCAAACATTAACGTTGACAATAGAGGATAGAAATAGCAATGTAAGGGATTGTGTGTTTATTTCTGTAAGTAATGTTATTAATTATAGTATAAAATAAATATTGTGTGAGTGTATTTATTTGTTTTAGTGTGTGTGTGTAATAACAGTCACATACGAGTACATAGACATAGAAGGTTCTATGGAACGTATACGTTCCATATTCTCTTTCAGTGTTTGTTATATATTTTTACCCAACTATTAGACATGTTTTTGAGGAAATTAAGATTTATTTTTCTCCATCCCATTCATCCCTCTTACTTCAGGAAAATATTGACATTTTGAAGTTAAACAATATTTGAAACTGTTTTGTTTTGCGAATTCGCACTTTTTTTAACCAGAAACTTTAATCAACTAAGTATTTAATTTTGTTCTGCTATATTGAATTCTCTTACTACGTTGATTATGTCTAACTTCATTTGTACAGTATTCAACTCAGCGACGGTTTGTTGCATTGCATTAGGCTTTTCAGGAAGGCGGTTTATGTGTCTAAAATCAGAAGAGGAAATGAGTGTTCCGATAATTCACTCTATGGAACATGGTAACTCACTGGACAAGGTCGGTGATACCTGTCTTCGGTTTGCGGTTCTCCTCATTTCGGATTTGATCACGCAGAGAAACCCCTCGTCATTAGACTTCGTTAGACTTTCAGACTTATTATAAGGTGCATTGTGTGCAATTCGTACAGTGATACGAATTATACTCACACACTAGGTACTATTTGTAGTAGTGTTATAAATAATAAATAATAATAATAAATTACTTACAACATATTTCAACGAACTAAATAACAAAACCACTTTCGAAGTATGACACTGATCGCTCAATAATCCTCTGTACAGATACCGTACTTTGCACGTTAAAGTAAATCGGTTATGTGTTTTCCTGTTTTCTAGTGGCAGAGTATTCCCTACATTTATATTTATTCCTCTGTCTTCAAGATGCAGGCCGGCAATAAGTGCCTTATAAAACTTTCGTTCACTTTGTCTGTTAGGATTTCAGCCAATTTTAGTAAATTTGTACTTACACAAAGCTTGTATTCTTTTCTCAATGAAGTGTATGTACTCATAATGTATGTAGTCCTGATCACAATATTACTAAATACTAATACTCAGTCGGATAGCTGAAACTATTGGATTACGAAAGTGCTCGGCGTTGGATGTTGGACTTGCCAGGAATTGGGGCTAATGTAATACCTTTGATGAGTGAATAGATTTAGCTTGACAGCAATGGTCTAAGATCAAGCACGATGTGTGAGTGAAACTGTTCCTAACTTTATGATCATAATAAAACCTTTGAATATATAATTACTATTAACTTATTTCTTCTACTACTCCACGATTGTAATCTCGTTGTTATGTTTGAGAGTAAAGAAAATTTTAAGTGTGTTTTACAAAAACCACTATGCTATAATTGTATTGCCACTAACGTATATCAAAATTGTTACTATCAACCGGGCACATAAATATAGGTAAATTACGCCAAGAGACAGAACAAATAATTGTGTTTATCACACAATACTTGTGCCGAGGGAAAATCCAACCCAAAACCTATGTCTTAACAACTATCGTCGCTGATCAATCGACCGATTAGCCTGTTATACATAGGAATTGATTTAATACACAACTTTAAGTCACCACGATGACCTGTTATCTAGTAAAAATTAAAACTCAGGTTTACTGGATAACCTATTAGTTATAATGGAATTCAAGACATTTTATACTCTTATATTATCTGCCTCAGGCAGTAGAAGATCACCGACAATTTTAAAATATTAAATAAAAGTTAAGCTGGTATGAAAAATGAATTAACGTTTTGATACACTAGCTTTTAAAACAATGGGCACAAATATAAATGTTAACACATAATACATCTGCATTGTTAACTTTGTCGAATAACATGTTTATAATTAAAAAATTGATTAAATTAATTTTATTTTTCTTTCTCGGTATATTTGATAGGATTATTTAGTATAAACTCATGTCGATTGTAGAAATTAGCGGGCAAGTTTATTTATATGTTTTTTAGACGCTGGATACGAGGCTACACTTTTAAAGTTTGCGACGGTCTAACAAGTGGGTTACCTCTGAACATAAGAGTGGTCAGTTCCCAACAATCATATCCTTTTATCAGTATTCCATTAATCTTTCAGTGAGGGTAAACTTTAAATTCTGGTCAGTAACAATCAACGAATAGAAGTACTTATAACTTAAACCGAGAAAACTGTGTGCGTTAGGGACAAACACGCCCTGATATGGAAGCATTCCCTGATATGGATGGCAAATATTTACATCAACATTAACAGCATTTTTTTTTTTAACGCGTTTAATTAAAAGTTTTTTTTAAGTTTTCTTTATTTTTAATCTCGATCCTCAATTCTATCTTCAGATTAGGTTCATGTCATCATAATATTGCACTGTCACACTCTGTATATGTATATGCGTGTAACATATACATATATAAATCTACTTCAAAATTGAGTTCCCCAATCATCTCTTTCTAATCTACGTCCGTTCATCCGTCTTCTCCGTGTAATCTTTATTGTAAACCTTATTACTTTTCTACAATCGCCTACCCATTGTATCTACTAACAATTTTCACATGAATAGACTTGCTGCCTATTACGTAAGTACGTTCAGTATGTTCACGTACAGTGCGCTTGATAGAATCTGTTGCTCTAGAAAAGGCTTACACAGTCACGAAATAAAGTATACGGCGATAGGATGGCGACTTAATCGTCTGAAACGGACGCAAGAGGTACTGGCTTCTGCCTTCGAGAGAATATGCGTGAGTGTGCATGCAAGATTTCACTCGAACATATACGAATATACATACATATATACATTGCATGTAAAGCTTTTAATAGGGACAGAATAAAAATAGGCAAATATACATTTCGTAGAACTTCGGAGCTTTAAAGCATAATTCCAGGCGCACAAAATCTATAACCTATTTGTAGTCTAAAACAATAGATTTTACTTCTTGAATGAATGTTTATGATGGAACTTTTTAACTTTGTTTCTAGAGTTCTAAAAAGTAAGTTTGAGTTTATTTGTTCTAGAAAAAAAAAATCTTGTAGTATGGGACCTTCTCACATCACACTCTGCAAAGTCTACATAGCAAACACTTAGACAATTTCCCTTCGTATTATCGGCCACTTTTGGAGTACAGATTTGTAATCTATTTAGATATGTATAACACAAGTTGTAGTATTTTTTTTGGTCACATATCGCCGGAACAATTACTTTACGGCAGTTATCTGTTAGGCTGTAGTATCCTTCCGATCAAGCTGGCCCATTCGTGTCCTCGGCCAGCAGTGGACGGTAATATAAATAATAGAATCCGCATGGCTTACCCACAGTAAAAGAGATAAGTGCTTCCATAACTCTAAATTTCAAATAAATTTAAATCTTAATTAGAGTAATTAAGGGTAGGTAAATCCTGTGTGTTACTTTTGGTACCTATCTGAAAAGTAAATAAGTAACGACGCATTTTAATATTTACTGCATACCTATAATGTTATATTTAGGTTCACAAAACAAGGAATTTTGCCTCCATATTGTTATCAAATGTTTTCCTCTTAGACTATATCCCTCAATACTAGGCAATGTATCTCTCTTAGTCTTGTTTTAACACTATATACTGTATGTATGTTAACGTCTTTAATCCGCGTAAGTTGTGCAAACATTTCTTTAATCATTGATAAATTATATGATTATAAGTGCCACAAACAATACGATCAGTTACATAATCTTAATAATAACTTAGTTTAACTCCATATAGCTGAAAATCAGCCAATATCACGGGCAGTGCAACCTGCTCGAAACGTCAGGCATTTCAAAGGTACACTTGCCATTCCCGAATTAACAATTCTATAACATTGAATATACTCGTACGTATGAAATTCGAAAAAAATATACATAGATTGGATTTTTTAAATATATATAATCTATCAACACGGTCGAAGTTGGCTTTCCATTAAGTTAAATTCGTTATTTTCAGTATTTCCACTATAAGATTATTTATTTTCTGGAATTGGATCTGGAAATAAAGAGATTGTGGTAGGAGCTTTTCAGCTTAAAATATTTAAAAGTACAGGTTTTTCTTTTTCATTTTCAATAAATACAGTTCAACTAACTTAAAGTTTTTCCATGCCACGTAGTTTTTATCTATGTTTTCATTGTTAGAAACTAAATATGTAGTGTTAGGAATACATCCGTTACGTACACTTAACTGTAGACATACCTCAAAGGCTAAGATCTAAACTCATTGCACTCCAAATAAACCTTTAGTGTTGGAAATCATACGCACTCGCATTAAGTATCTTTGGATCATATCATCTGACCGAATATTTAGGAAAGATTATTCGAGACCTTTTACGTCTGCTAAGATTGTACTAAGAGCACACCTAATTTGAAAGAAGAAGGTTTCTTTTGGATGGACGTGTACCACCTTCGTCTTCACCTACACTTTCCATCAGATGAGATGGAAGACAAACGCCTTTTGCATTATAACTATTTAAAAAAATAAAAACTGTGTTCTGTGTTATTCCTGTAGCCAGAGTACACGAGGATCCTGATCGCTCATTACGTAAAATGAATCAGAAATGCACGCATTCAATGAAAATTTCGGCACTAATCAATCTTATAAAAAAATTTATGAAGCCTCTTTATAAACAACTTTAAATTATAGGTAACAGCTACATAAAAATTGTGTAATGACCAATTTAATTTACATTCGAAAAGTATTAATTTGTCTTATAACATTCATCAGATAAGTGTCTATTCAATGGAAAAGCAAAACGTTTCAAAATAATGTCGATAATGAGTCCATTACATTGAAACTTTCATTAAACGGCACCTCTTTCGAACAGTCAGTTTTACACGACTACTTTAAGTAGTGCACAAAATACCATAAGTTGGTGTTGTAAAAACAAAGCTTTGGTCTGTTTTAACATCCTGTATGATGATAAACATCCAAAATTAAAGGGCCTCCTGGCCGCGCGTGCGCGTCATTTCCACGTAGGTGCAGTCCAGTTCAGAGCCCAGAACCGCTGAAAGTTTCGCGTGCACTACTTGCATTCTGCGTCGTATTGTGCAAAGTTTAAACTTGGTGTTAGTTTCGCGAGTGGAAGTGATTCTCCTTTTACGATGAGCAGTAAGTTTGCGCATATTATATTCCTATTCACATTTCACTTTTGTGCTTTTTTCAAATTAATATTTAAGTGCTGATGTTCTTTAATTCAGAAATCAATTAAATAAAAATTTGCTAAGAATAAAAATAGTGATGTAATATGTTAGTTTTTAAATAGTATTTTTATAACTATTCAACTAACCGAATTCGTTCGAGGTTTTTTTAAATTTTAAATGAGGGACATACTTTTGCCATAAATAAGGTTAATGTTAAAATAAATATGAACATTAAAATAATATTAAATTTGATAAGATTAGGCAACGGGAATCTTGTAAGTGTTAAATACGTTTTTAAAGGTTTCAATGGCGGTTTTTAGTTTTTATTTTTTTATAGAATACTTAAATAAAAGTTTAGTTATAATTGGCGACATACAATTTGAGTATTTATAATGTGGATTTCTACTATGAAAAAAAGTTAACTTATAAAAAAAATACTTATGATGTTCAATTTTCTTATTTTCTTAAATTGTATGTTTTAACATAAGATAACCCAATAACTGCTATAACTACTGTATGTATGTTGGTATGAGTTCGATCATTTTTACAAGCTTTTATTCAATCTACGACGAGCTGACATGAAGCGCTTTTAAGGAATAGTTTATTTTATTCTTTTAAGCGTGTTTAAACAGGAGCCTGTTTTTTAAGAAGATTCGTTTATTTCTTTTTTAGTTCTTAATACAATATAAAAACTGTAGTGTTTAAAAGGTAAAATAAGAAAAAAATGTCCTGAGATGGCAGAAGAAGACAATGGTTGTTACACATTAACAATTCATTTCTGTCCAACGTAGCACAGTTTTCATGTTAAAGTATATGTTTTTTCGTAGTTTATTATTAATGTTAAATTGTTTCATTCGTGTGTTGCCTGTTTCTAAGTCTACCAGTAAAAATGGTGGTGTGGCAATTATATTTATTTAAATTACAATTAGTATTTAACTAGCCAATTTCGTCTATATAGTAATAGTAAATGAAGTGCATGATATTGGTTAATGACTTCTATTAAGTGTTAATTTTTTTTTAATGGTGTTTAATTTATTTATTAGTTGTTTATTAACGGTAGTAGGTAACTTTGTAAAATAGTAGGCCAAATTATCCTTTCCAAGAAGAGGTCTATGTCCAGCAATGGATAGTCCATTGCTGGACATAGACCTCTAAAGGTTCTTGATGACAATGATGACAGTTGCCGGTGTTTTGTAACGTTCCATTAATTTGACGGTATCTTTTGGAACGTATTTCTTTATTCATTGTATATATTATTATAATTTATATGAATATTCCAGAAGTTTAATTTATTTTAGATATTTTTCTTAATATTCAACAAATCGAATAAATTTCACATACTATTTTAGTTTTGAAGTTAATTTGTGGCAAAGTCTTGGTTTGACTTAGATTTACATGAAGCAAATTAATTAAAATGGTGTCGAATTACATGGTTGTTACATGAAAAAATTAGATGCATTTTAGCTATGATAGTGCTCGTATTGAATATCGAGTAACAGATATGTGGACGGCTTTTAGAGCACCACTTTTTTATGTTATTTTTTAATATATAAATTATATTTATAAGACAATTATAAAGGGAATCTTCAAGAAAATAAACGTTGTGTTGCTCTGTAAAAACAAAGAAACGACATTAAAAGTTTATTATTTCACTTGTCGATTCCTCTTCCACCAAAGTATAATAATTTATTGTTTTCGTTCTCTCAGCTTCACTATCGCCATATTTTTAAAACCCTACTTCTTTATCCACAGTACCGCCATGACACTAGTATTGACAGTAACGCCATCTAATGATAATGAAGGTAAAACAGGAACTGTTTTATCCAGCTTAAAGAAATCTAATTTCTTTACATCTCCCCTGGCAGGGCAGAAAATTTCCCCAAAATTTTCTCCATAGAAGATCCATATTCATTCAGGAACCGGAATAAGTTTTGTGATGTGAAATAAATTGGATTCTAATTTCCTATGGCCTGTGTTTATTTTATATATAGTATTCGATATTTTCTCTTCAATTCTAAAAGGACCTATCTTTAGCTCGTCCAATTTTCTTCTGTTCAACTTATGCCCATTCTCAACATACACCATATCTCCTGTTTTGAAATCATGCTGAGTCCTATTTTTGTCTATTAACTTTTTATTATAATTGTGAGACTTTACCGTATTTTCAAAAGCTAATTTTCTATCTCTAATCCAGTCATCTGTTGTTTTAGATTTTTTTAGCTCTTTTGGCAGTAATGAAATCTCCGTGCCATCAAGAAGATATCTTGGGGTGAATCCAGTGACAGTATGCTCAGTATCGTTATACTTATCTACACAGATGTGGGCTATTGTTGTCCATGCCATTTTATTATTCTCTTCATTTATTTTACATCGGATTTTATTCACCAGCGTTTGATTCAGCCTCTCATTCAATCCATTTGAAAATGGTGCGTTTACTGCGGTGAATATCAGTGGAATGGATTTTTCACTCAGAAAAGATTTAAATTCCTTAGAGTTTATTCCTGGATATTGGTCGCTTAGAATCATGCCAATTTCATTGTAATTAATTATATTACTGACCAGTTTAATAAAATCCTTGGCACTTTGTGTCTTCGATGTAACTATATGTGCACATCGCGTGTAATGATCCACTAGCAGATGGAGATATCTTTTCGTTGACCGTGTGCCTCCAAAGCCTCCAATCGTGTCTATGGATACAATCTCATATGGTTTTGAAGCTGGCCCCAAGTGTGACATTAACCCATACTTCACTTGTCCTCTTGTTTTATTTTTTATGCATATGTTGCATCTCTTGCACAAGTTATTTATATTTTTTGTTAAATTTTTTGCTGTATATATTTTTCCAATTTTATTTTGTATTTGTTTTATTCCTATGTGGCACATACTGTTATGTATTTCTTCTATAAGCTTTATACTGAGTTTTTCTGATAATATAATTTTTTCTTGTTTATTACATTTTTTATAGTATATGTTGTGTCTGTGTATTAATTTATTCTTATTAGCCTGTAAATATTCATTATTTTTTTGATCCATAACAATATCCTGTAATTGTACAAAATTTACTATTTTTAATTGTTCCTCCATATCTTCTTTTGCTTCCAATACCGGGTTCCTGCTTAAGCAGTCAGCTTCTAAATTGTCTTTCCCAGGTGCATATTTTATTTTGAAATTATATTGAGAGAGATAGTATGTGAAGTCTCCTAATTCTTCATCTGTCCTTGATTTAATGTTCATATTTTCCAACGGTTTGTGGTCTGAGTATACCGTGAAAAATTTTCCTATCAGCCAATACTGCCAATAATGAACTGCTTCTTTAATGGCTAGGCATTCTAAATAAATAGCCTTTTTTTTCTTCTGTGTCTCATTTAATTTTTTCGAAAAGTATGCTACCGGCTTTTCTACTCCATTTGGCTGTATTTGCTTTAATATTGCTCCAATGCCTTCTAGTGATGCATCTGTATAGATATTTATTGGCAAGTCTTGGTCATATATTTCTAAGATTGGTTGTGAACACAGTAGTTTTTTTATGTCATCAAATGAATTTTGACACTCTGCAGACCAAACGAATTTTTGGTTTTTTTTCAGTAAATTATGTAGTGGTTTTAGAATTATTGTACATTTTGGTATGTATTCATGATAAAAATTTATCTTTCCTAAAAATTGTCTTATGTTTTTCTGTGTTCTTGGTATTGGGAACTCTTGTACGGCGATTAAGTTGGCTCTCAGAGGTCGAACTGTATTGTTTTCTATAATATGTCCAAGGTATTTTACTGAACTTGCAGCAAATGAACATTTTGTGAACTTTAATCTGAATCCTTCATAATTTATAGCTTCCAATAATTGCTTTAAGTGATTAATGTGTTCACTGTAAGTTTCAGAGAACACCAGTATATCATCTATATAATTAATTGTAAATTTGGTTAGTTTATGTTTCCTTAGTATATTAGATAATATTCTTTGAAATATTGCAGGAGCTGTCTTGAGTCCGAATGGTAAACAAGTCCACTGGAAATGTCCTTCTTGAGTTACGAAGGCTGTTTTTTTTCTGTCTTCAATCCTTAGTGGGATGGACCAAAACGCCGAGTTTATGTCTAAGGTTGAGAAATATTTGCAGTTTCGCGTTTTCGTCACCAGGTCATCAATCAACGGAAACGGTTGAGCTTGTGGTAACACTATCTTGTTTAGTTCTCTAAAATCAATACACAACCTGGTCTTCCTCTGATCTTCTTTTTTAAACGCTAAGGTGACAGGTGCGGCAAAAGGACTGTATGATTCTTCTATCAGATTTTCTTGGAGTAATTTGCCCACTTGTTTCTCTATTTCTTTCTTATCCTCTATACAACATCTGTACGGCCTCTTACTGCAGTATCTATCAACTAGCAGATCAATGCGTGCTTCATAGTGTTGTACTTTTCCTACATCATATTTGTCTTTCGCAAAGCTTGTTTTGTATTCATCAATCAATTCTTTTATTTCCGTTTGTTGTTGAGTATTTAAATCTCCCATACTCATCTCAAAGTTCTCTTCCTTTACGTGTTCATTGAAATTTATTGAAACCTCATTTTTATTTAGCTCTCTCTTCGAACTATTGTTATAAATTGGTTCCGTATTTGTAGATGTTTCTTCTTGTTTCTGGGTTATTTTCAAATCTTGGTCCTGAACCAAATAAAATTCTTTTATCATATCTAGTCCAATTAGGAAATCATATTGAAATTCGTTGCCATCCACTATGTAGACATCTACACTTTTCTCTATATCTAAAATCTTTATCTTTATTGTTGTCAAGCCTCGAGTCCTTTTTACACCATTAATTGTTACTAGATTTGCATTTTTGTGATCATCTCTTTTTCCCTGTTTTATATTTAACAGTTTGGAATTTATCAGTGAAACATTAGAGCCGGAGTCATATATACCAAATATTTCCATACTCTCATTTAATGTTAGCTTGACTCTAATTAATGGTGTAATCACTCGTTTTTTTGGTCATCATCATTTAATTCAATATCCAGCACAGTATTGTTCACATTCTTGTTATGTCTTTTCCTATCTTCAAAGTGATCAGTTTGTTTAAACCAACATTTTTCCTCAGGATGGTAGCGTATTCCCTTGTTTAATTTTTCACAGGTTCTGCATGGGTTTTTCTCAGTTTTGGATTTAATGTCAGGCATATTTTTCTTGATTCTGGCAAAATTCTTTTTGTTCATTGCATACTCTTGTTTGCCAATTTCCTTGCATAAGCTTGCAGTGGATGTTACTAGTGCTCTATCAATTTTGCCCATGACATAATCCGGTAAACCTATCGCAATAAGATTTATCAGCGTTTGAGTGTCAATATCTTTGTTTACTTCCAATAAAAGGCGTTCTTTTTTTGTGGCATATTCTAGCAAAGAGCCTGTTTGGTATCTAAATATATATGCATATTTTACCTGAGACCATCCCTTATTACCATAAGTTTCACAAAAAATGTTTTTCCATACACTCCATTCTGCCTTAATGGTGAATTTTATTATCATACTTGTATACCAATCTAAGCATTGTTTCTCAAGAAGGTGTTTTAAAATTTCAATTTTCCTGGCATCCTGCATTATTTCAAACCTTTCACATTCAGCTTCAAACTCGCTTATCCATTGATTCACATTTGATGTTCTTCCCGAAAACTTGTCTAACACAAACTTCTCAGCTGTTTTTACTAGATTTTTATGCTTAGATTCGGTGCTGTTGTTGTTATTATTATTAGAAGGTTTTGTTTCCACTGCAATTTCATCTAGATATTGATCACCGAACTGTACGTTTTCGCCTGCATCCAAGTAGATTTTCCGTAGCTCGTCAGTTAGTGGGATCCATATTTTTCGTGTCTGGTGTCTTTTTTTAAGCGAATTCTTGATTTTCGCGTAAATTTCTAACTTAGTTATACCAGTATGTTTATTTGCATTTTTAAATTCATCGGGTATATCGTATTCACATCCATCAGGCGTTTCGATTGAGGTTATACTAATCAAATTTGTTTTTCCATCACTTGCAGCTAACACTGCGAAAGTAAATTTTAGTTTCTCCATTGTTTTAAACAAGTAATGTCGTTTTATAAGACAATTATAAAGGGAATCTTCAAGAAAATAAACGTTGTGTTGCTCTGTAAAAACAAAGAAACGACATTAAAAGTTTATTATTTCACTTGTCGATTCCTCTTCCACCAAAGTATAATAATTTATTGTTTTCGTTCTCTCAGCTTCACTATCGCCATATTTTTAAAACCCTACTTCTTTATCCACAGTACCGCCATGACACTAGTATTGACAGTAACGCCATCTAATGATAATGAAGGTAAAACAGGAACTGTTTTATCCAGCTTAAAGAAATCTAATTTCTTTACATATTTAATATTGAAGCAACTAAATTCAGTCGAAATATATTTCTATTTTTAAAACGTGGATTAGTTCAATTATGACTTAGGTCCAATGTTAAAATAAAATAATTGTGTCTAACTCTGTCCCTTTCTAAGGAAATTGACCAGAAATAGAATTTTTTTTTGTTGTTGACTTGGCGGAAAATCCCTTTGGATCTCCTGCTCCTTGAGGGAGGAGCGAGGAGTATGTGGTGTGGCACCCAACTTGGGGGGGGGGGGGTCCTGAACCATATAATTTCAGGTTTTCCCTCAAATTGACACCATGCCCTATTAGGCCCTACTCCGGCGCTAAAGTAATTCTCCGCCATAGTTCTAACCTGGTGGCCCGATTGTAGGGTTATACCGTCAGACCGTGATCCTATCCCTATCGCAGCAACTATTCTGCCCCCATAGGACCCAGTTCTCTGGTGGCTCGCGATCCCATCGACGGTTCATGACGCCGCTGACGTCTTCTTCTCTCGGGATTGGCCCTCTCCCGATCCTGTTCAGCGATCTCTTTTTGGAGCATAACAGTTTCGTAAAAAGAGACCACTGCGCATCAGTCCTCCTCACCCGCCAGCACGGCAGCAACGATTGTCGACGGGGACAGGTCACGTCCGATTTAGTCCACCAGGACTTCGCGTTCAGACGCCCACACGGGGCAGTCCTCCAGCGTATGCTGGACGAAGTCCCGGGACCCGGCGAAGTCATTGTGTTGTCTCCTCACGTCCGATTTGATTCAGATACTCACCGAAGCAACCATGCCCGGTGCGTGTCTGCGTCAGGTTATAAGTGACGCGACGTCTCTCCCTACCTACCCAAGCTTCAAGGTTAAGCAAAACGGCACTGACAGCGCGTTGACGCGAGTTTCGTGGCTGTTCAAGCCGCAAACGCCACTGTGCCAGTGCTTGTCGGTGAGCGTTCCGCCGCATTTCAAGCTCGTCCTGGTCCTTCTCGCTCTCACTCCGGCGAACGGCACAAGTCTGGTATACCCACGCGTCTATATCCGTTAGGATATCAAAAGACCGGCAACGTACCAGGACCGTCACCGCCTCCGACGAGATGGTGCGGTATCCTCGTATGATCCGAATGGCCGCTGTCCGCTGCGCTTGGTTGAGCTTAGCTCGGTAGCGGGAGGAGGTCGATAGGGGTTTGACCCATATCGGCACTCCGTAGAGGGCCATAGATCCTATCACCGCACTGTAGAGGCGGCGAATTTGCTCCCGTGGACCCCCAAGTTTGACAATAACCTCTGTAGGGAACCCACCATCCCCCGAGTCCAGCAATAGCCTAATAAAGGCTGTTGTTGTGATGCGATGATATGTCTCACATGATGATTTGAGTTCGATTCGCGGTTTTTATTTTTCCTTTCTAAAAGTAGGATAAAAATAGCATTATTTATATAATGATATAAAACATACGCAAATGTCAAAAAATCGATAAGATTTTAAGGCGGCAATCGTTAATTAACCCTTTACATACATACTAACTCGTCGTGAGGTGACGGATTAAGAACACAGAGTGTGACCACCACTATTCTTCCCTTGGATGTCGTAAAAGATGACTAAAGGAACAAAATAAGCAAGACACAGCAAAGAGAAGGAAAACTTGAAACAAACCCGTTTGGCCAACGTGGTATAGTAGGCCAAAACCTCCTTACTAAGGAGAGGTCTATGTACAGCAGTGGATTGCTTAAATCTGTTAATGATAATGATGATAATAATGATGCTGTACTAACAATTCGTCCAATAGAGAGACCGTTTCAATGTGTAGCTATGTATATTATGTTATCCATATTATTAATGAATATTGCATACAATGTCCACAATGCACGATTCTTCACAATAGAGTTTAGACCGCGTTTCTGGTTTATTGTTTTAGTTATACATATAATAATGTTGCTCGAATTTGTTAATTTCAATTTTTAATCTTTTTATTTTGACCATTATTAATTGAGAGTAATTATGGACATAAAATGTTGTATACAGTTATTAATAACGGTGAACTGAGTCGAGAAACATTAATTAATTATTTATTTGTGAAAAGTAAATTTTAAAAACAGACTAATAATTAAAACTCAATATTGTTAAACCGATACCGTAATTCAATAATCTTGTATTTACACGCTTCGGTAAATATTCACTTGACCTAAAATAATTTCTACGGCATTTTGATCTATGACCTAGAATGGAAGTTTTAAAAATTAAGATGTATAGATTCGAAATATTGCTATCCGACAGAATCTTACAATTGGCATTAGTAAAAGTGACACACACATTATATCTGTTAGTGAAAAGTATTATAGGGTTACTAGCTCACCCGGTGAACTTCGTACCGCAAGACCATTTTTTAATTTTTTAACTTTTCTATCAGTCTATATTGTGGATCTAAACCATCCAGGGCTCCATCTAAACACATACAAAAAACTCATTGAAATCGGTCCAGCCGTTTAGGAGGTTTTCAGTAACATACATAAGTACAGTAGAATTATATATGTATATAAAGATAGGACAAGAAAGTTGACCTGTGTCACCACTTATGTTGCATGACATAAAGAGATGGACAGCTGAAAGAATTTATTTTAATTTTATATTTAAAAAAATTTGAAACTAATTTTCTTTTAATATTTTCTACAGCTGACTTTTGACTTCTTGATAAAAATATTAATGGGAACATTATCTCATGCATATTCGTGTATTGTTTTATGTTCACTCAATACAAGTATCGTCAGTAGTTTTATGTCTTAGAGATTGTTTCAAAAGCATTTGCAATATTCCGTAAGAAATAATCAATTTTAAAAGACGAGACAGCGAAAATAAAATCTACTTCGAAGAACTCTCGAAGAACTACAAGTGTTAAGAACCTAGCTTGTTCAATCTTGCACTTGACACAGCACTTGAGACTGATTTATGAAAAGACACCAGTTGTGTTTTAGCAGATGAGGAGGACAGGAGTTTTTCCGTTAGGAGAACGGCTAGAACATGAAAATTAATAAGCTATGAACATATTCATATCTATGATCACATCTTGTTCTATTACGATTTATTTCAAATTAAGTAAATGGTGTAATAATAGCAACGTATCTGTAAGGAGGTCATGTATACGATTATTACGCTTAGATACATAGATTAATGAAGACACTGCAGAAATGGTTTGGCAATAATGTTAAACCACAAAATTTTAAAGAATGTTAACAAAAAAACTATAATGTATGATGAAGTTCTTTATTTTTTGATATATTTATTACGAGTACATATAGTATAAAATGTTAGTAAAAAATTTTAAGGCTTTAATAAAATTATGAAAGTGGCGCCCAATATTTATCGCGACGTCCCTATTTCACAAAATAATACGCAACAGAAATACTATATTTCTATTGTATAATTTTTTTTCATGAATCTGAATAAGTTTTCTGTTTTGAATAATTTGATTACAAAAATATTAAAACTATTTTAATATTTATCATTGATGATGGTGTACTCCTAGCCGATTTTGGCCTCAGTGACCGGTCTCCACAGAGACTAGCCAACAAACACAAGTGTACTCTCTGTTCTCTCACTCTTACTACCAACCCAATGGGATGGTTATCGGACACTAACGGGCAGAAATCAGACGCAGGAACGACGGCTTTACGTGCTCTGCGAGGCACAGTTCCAAACTCCTGGCTGTTATTAAGAACTTTTTGTGACCCGACCCGATAAATGAACAAGAAACCTCTTCACCGGTAGTTGCATACGCTATCCGTTAAACCAATGAGACAGTTAGCTAGTAGAAATGTGTAGATATGGAAAGTGGAAGAATTGGTAGTAAATGGAAATATTCAGGACGTTAAACAACAAAGGGATACATCTAAGTTAAAGAAAATTAAACCAGTGCCTAGAGAACGTGCACGTTCTCACTGTTATTAGAGTATCACGCACATACTCGTAAATCGCAACATAATAGCGAGTGTAATTGTGTTTTATCAATTCTTTCGCATGAATAATGTACTTTATTGATTTTATTACACTTTACGGTTCATCGAATTTTCTTTGTCTTCTTGTGCTTTCATAAAGTAAAATTAAGGTTGATTTTGTAGTTGTAGTTGTGATAAAGTTGATACGGAACTGTTTCATTAGAGTATTTTAGTATACATGAGGCTATTAGTTTTTTGACTTATTGTGAATGATTTTCGAGTTAGCATTCATGTATATGATGTGTGTTTTTTTTTCTCTTTCTTTGCGTTAATCAGTTCTTGGCTAAGCTCTTTGGTAATAGGCTTTAGAGCAGAGACCAGAAGTCTGATAGAGAACTACTTTGACCTATTGATTTGTTCGTGGATTCGAACACTTATATTAAGTTTTATGCTAAATATAAGTGTTTCTTTTACCTGAGTCGTGTGCGCCGTTGTGATTTGTTGGCACCAGTGGATATAATTTGATATCCTGGCATAACTGAATATGTTTGTTTAAAAATGTAGAATACTGTCTAAGTACCGAGATAATGAATTTAAGTGTTGTTACATTTTAACATTTATCTATATTAATTGATTTAAAATTTATTATTTTTAAATTACTCAGACGCTGTCGTAAAAATACTGTACTCCATTAGTGCGTGGAATGCATATCGTAGACAACGCTTCCACCTAACGGTGGTTATTGATTTAAAATGCCTCTCGCTAGCGATCACGATTTCGGCCATGGTCGAAATTGAGTGTGTGGAAGCCCGACGTTTCTGTTAGTGATTAAGCGATATTCAGTATATGGTTGAAAGAGAACGGAAGAGTGCCAGTATTCTCCTAAAAGTGACAATAGGTGGCGTCAGAAGGGCATATCGATCTCTGTGTACCTTGAGCGCATCAAGCGGTCAAGTTCTGGGGTTCTCTTGGACTTCTTTTTTAGGGATACCCGAATCACTTGCAATAGATATATGATTTTAGTCAATTCGATTATCCGACATATCACTTCAACGTGAGCCTCGATGAGGAGAAGATTTGTAGGAATTTTCACACAAAAAAAGGACACTTGCTAACCAGAAATTGAATTTGAATTCTTAAAATACATTTTAGGTGATTTATACTTGTAGAACAAAACAAAGTATTTCTGAAAATAAAAATTTAAATTTTACTAAAACACCACAATTTTACTAAAATGCACATAGTTTAAAGAATACGAATTCAATTAATTTGTTTCTCCTGAACATAATTTTCTTGAATTTATTTTTCTCCCTGAGGTTTGCTAAGAGTACCTACTATTTTGAATGTTAATATTTTAGTACCCCTTTTAGCTATAATGTGATTATGTGATTAAGCTGTTTAAAGCGCTCTCCGTGTTCCTGACTTTAATGCTAAAATTTAATGGATATCCCGGTGTCCTACACCGAGATTTTCATATTTTTTTTCTAGACGGTTGTGAAGTTAGTTAAACCTGTTAATCAGGTTGCACTATAGCCGCTTAAAATAAATAAACCTCTGCTCAACGTCCTGGATACACATTTAGGGACGATCTTTGGACTTTCCATATTCACTTACAAAAAAAGTATATAAATATTCTATGAGTCTTTCTAGTTATCGTAGTACAAGCTCTGCTTAGTTTGAAACTAGATGGCGTTGTGTTGTGTCAAATGCACGAAATATTTTTTTACTTTTATTTATCCCAAAAAAATTCTCACTACCAAAACAAACACATTTGTTGATAACTATGACATATTTGATAAATACATAAAAATGGCATATACATATTTTACAAGCTTTTAATTAACTTATAATGTATATGTGTAGTCGTACGTAAATACATTTTTCCCGGTGGAATGGATGATGAAGTTGGGACGTGACTATAGGAATTAGACATTTATTACAGCGATAAGTTTATACGTAGTAGAGCCACGCTGATTTTAGCACGAACGGGCCGGCTCGCCCGGGCCAGTATTACTCTCCCCAGAAGGACAGCCTAAAGCGGCAGCATATGTGCTGTCGTGTTTCATTGGTGCGTGTGATGGAGGCCCATTGATGCAGGGGTGACAGTTGTCGTGGTAAGTGTGTGCTATACAGTACCACGATGACAATGATGATGATGAAATATGGTTCACCACGCTGCATTGTCTGCATTGGCAATGATTATCGTGACCACAACTCTTTGATTCTATTCATGCTTGCCATCAGACAGAATAGAGTCACTTTGGCAGGCCCTTAAAAAAAAGAAACAAAACCCTATCGTGTTAGGTCTCGTATGATTCGTCTTGACGTGTACATTGTCTTTAATTGGTATCCAGGGTCTAAAAACAGCGGAAGGTGGCCATAAAAAGTAGACATTAAAATGACACAATTCAATGTGATTTAGGCTCGTTTGATTTCTACTCTAGTTCTAAATAGTAACCAGGGTTTGATGATAAATCTGGAAGGCGTTCATAGGATTTCAGTTATAAAACCACTAGCCACCTCAGTATGCCACACCATCAGATTGACAAAAATAATTTCGTTCCATTTCTTATGAATGTCAACTAGATGAAGAACAGACTGGGACACCTGCCTTGTGATAACTAAAACGTAAAAGATAAATTAAAAATAAAAACTTGTTTAAAAACAAGCTTTATTAAAATGTACTAAAAAAATAAAATAAATATTTGCTTGAAAACGAATTACTGCCAACTTATGATGTCATTATTACACAATTTATATCATATAAGAGCTTATCGCCAGATTTACCTGTGTAAACAAACAAGAAAATTTAATTAAATCTCATTAATTTTAATTTTAACATTTTGAAACTCAGTAATTACGAGTACTTACATAAATTTCCCGATAAGCTTTCATACTACATAAATTGTGTAATAACATTAATTATAAGTTGATAGTAAAAATGTTCATGTCTGAAACGTTGTGTCAAGTACAAGATGGAACAAGACGACTGCCATTTTATCGACGTATATTTTTTTTCCACAGTTTAATCTGATTATTTACAGAATATTGCAGATGCACTTAAAACAATTTCCAAGGCATAAAACTACTGACGATACTTATATTGAGTATTCATAAAACAATGCATGAATATACATTAGACAACGTTGCTATTAAATGATTATTTTTATCAAGAAGTCAAACGTCAGTAGTGAAAAAATATATATAGTTTTAAAAATATTTAAGATAAGAAGTTCAAATATTTTCCATTTGTGGACATCCTTATTTAAATCATGCAAGATAGGTTGTGGCGCAGGTCAACATTAGTTCTATCTAAACTAGCTCTCGCCATGTTGCGTCGTATTGATGTTCAGGCCGCAAAATATACTAGGAGAAAAGTTCTTCAGAGTAGGTAGAACCATTCCGTGACAACTGGGACACTTGAGGGCGGAACCTTTCAGTTCTTGAGTTGTGTTGCAAGGGGGCGTCACCAGGGTGAAGCCGGTGAGCAAGCGCCGGCGAGGGCAGAGATATTACAGCCAGTGTAAGAGGGTCTTGTATCGAGCTCATAGCAAGCAGCGGAGATTATTTCATTACGCGTGTGTTTGATTCGCTCTTACAGATGCATGCTCTCCTATTTATTAGATTGTTTGAAATGTGACTTATAAATAATTTAATTAATAACAAAACTGAATTTGTTTAAAACACGTTTGCACCTTTCGCCAGTTCGGGAGGACGGGTTAATAATTTTCTATATTATCAAAATACATGTACATGAATTTATTTTGCGGACGTTGTATGAGTGATATTATGAAGTTGCCTTTTGAAAATCGCTGACTTAAAATTAATACCACTTCGTACATAACATGTAATAAAAAATTTCTTAAACTAAACATGTAAAAAAACGAAATCGAGCTACATGGAATGATTTTTTTAAATTCATGGATACTGGTTTAAGCAACAAAAGTAAAATCAGTTTAACGAAATATAAATGGTGTCTAAGTATGACTTTGATAAAATATAAAATAGAGCTACACTACATGTGTCTTAAAACTAAAACATGGATTTTGATACAAACTAAGTTGCCCACCCTTTAGTTCGTATTGAATTATTCGTCCCCATTTTAATTAAGCTTTATTTCATTGGCTTTCCTATTATGTTATTTTTAATCGTCTTTCTTTTTGTTTAATTATAATTATATAAGTATATTAAATTTATATATAATTATAAGTATATAGTATTTTTAGTAGCTTTAGTATATATTTTTGTTGCTTTTCTTACATGATATCTGTTTTGTTTTATTAAAGTAGGAAGATTGCCATCAAGAGTCATTATTCAATAATATTGACGGCCATGAATCGAATCTTTCTTTATTTAAGTGGAACTTACTGTGACCACTTAACTATCTATTATAACTATATTAGTTTAGTATAGGGCGTACTGTACACACTTACATTACCATGCCATGCCCCGTCACACATTGCCATGAGCAGAAAAAAATATCGTACATATCTGATTCGGGGGGATGTAAATACTGTTGACGCAATTCCCCTTTAATGTTGATACTAATACTACAAGGCTGAAGAATTTGTTTGTTTGTTTGATTAGACGAGCTGACCTCAGGAACTACTTGTACTAATATTAAACAATAATTATTGTTAATAGTACAATAATTGTATATTTTTACTTCTCCTAGTTAATACTGATAGAAGAAATAATTTCTTTGTATAGAATAGTTAAAAATATTTATTACAAATCGTACAACACTATAAAATTTAATTAAGTACATTATAAGTTAAATAATATAATACATTTATAGTTTTTTTAACAGTTTTCATACATGTTTGTCTCCTACTAATTCCTAACTTAATGTCCTATATAACCTTCCTCCAGACTCTAAGTAAACTGGGATAAATATAAATTTTATTTATATTTTGAACTAGTATAATAGTTCCTGAGGTCAGCCCCTTTAACCAAACAAACAAACCAACTCTTCAGCTTTGTAGCATTCTAAAGGGGACTCACACACTCTCTTCAAATCAAATGTGTATATACATTTTTCTGATGATAGTAATTTGTTACGGAGCGTTGTGCGCAAAGGTGCAAACCTGTTTTACATACATTCTTTGTTATTAATAATTAAAAGATTTATCAGTCCCATTTTAAACAACATAATAAATAGGAGTGCATACATCTGTAAGAGTGAATCAAACACGCGCGCAATGAAATGATCTCCACTGCATGCTGTGAACTTGATACAAGACCTACTTATATTGGTCATGTAAGTGACTCCGCCCTCGCCAGCGCTTGCTCACCGGCTTCACCCTGGTGACGCCCCCCTGCAACGTAACTCGAGAACTCAGAGGTCCCGCATTGAATTACCTTAGTAGTCATATTATTCGAAGTATTTTGAAGTTTACAAAATTTGCTCAATTTTTATATATATAGTTTATCTTAAAGTAATAAAACTTACATCACATGTCACCATCTTTTTAGTTTGAACTTAAGAAACGCTATGAAGCCCTTGTGAATTGCGTTGATACGAAGGAACTCAGTATCGAGCAAGTGGACACTGTACGGACGGTCGGATCTCAGTTGTTCAAAATCTATCCTACAAATAAAACTAAGAAGTTCACTGACTTCAATCTCAAACTCATGAAAGAAATCCGAAATATGACTCTGTAGTCTGCCGACGATGCCTCTAAATATCGGCAAATCAAAAAGCTAAGTAAACCTGACATTATGTCGGACGTCAATCTGTATGAGATTAGCAAGATTGGCGCTCAAATAGCTAAAACATAACAAAGCACTTTGTGAAGACCGCGTGACAGCTCAACTCCTGAAGGCAGGTGCAAAGTCAATTTTGAAAGTCCTTCAGAAAATATATAATTCCGTCATATACTTGGAAAATCTCTCAGGTATGGCCCAGAGGTATGGTGCTACTTTTCTTAAAAAGGTCGATGTTACCCTGTTACAGAACCATAGACCCATCTCTCTCCTGAACCACACGTATAAACTGTTCTCGAGAGTCTAAGAGTTATGGTCATACACATAATTTAGTATGGTGACTCACACTATAACCGACTTGTAAGATGTTTTTTCACGCCCTGCTGAGGGCCGTAAAAGGCATGACACATCGTGGCAGTGTAAGACTCAGAGACTTATCATGATAGTTTTACGATAATTACTGATGATACTGTTGTCATGGCTAAAATCATGAAAGATTTTGGCACAACGTTTGATAACCTTAGTAGGGTATCTAAACAACTGGGTAAATGAACATAGATAAGACGAAAATTATATTGTCGAATACCCATATCACTCGAACTCCAGTCAAAATTGGAGAATCTTCGCTCGAAAATTATAATGACTACATGTACTTAGGACAAACTAACCAGTTAGGTAGCGCTAACTTCGAAGAAGAGCCTAAAGAGCATTGGAGAGGGCAATTCTTGGCCTTTCTATGCGTGATCGAATCAGGAAGAAGGAGATCCGCAGACGAACTAAGATCACCGACAGAAACAATGGCCGATGGGATCATAAAATCCCTGAGCGGTGACCGCGGACTGTCAAACGCAGCGTTGGTAGGTGGTCCGGCGACCTAGCGACAGTCATGGTAAGCCGTTGGCTAGAGGCAGCACAGGACCGGCTGGTATGGAGAATCTTGGTACAGGCTTCTGTCCTGTAGTGAACCTCAAGATGATGATGAATATTGTTACTTCACTAGCGATCACGCTGCTTAAGAATATAATTACTAAAAATACTAAAACAATCAAAATATCTAAGCCTACAATGGTTCGTAAATCCTGGGTAACGCCTGGATAATTGAAATGTATAGGAAACTGAAATAAGCTGCACCAAAAAGCCAAAAAACAACTTGACAATAAAATATGCTTACTATGCGTAAAAGATATGAAAATTTTACCAATGAATTACTCAAAAATAAAATACATTATTTGCCAATATAGGGACGAATTTATCTGAATCTTGCTCTACTATAAATAACTATAATTTACTATTAATAAAACTACATCTAGATTCTTTTGTGCTCCTTTCTACTAACAATAGGGAGCTTGAAACCATTAAAATAAGCTTTAATATTGTTTTTTTGTACTGGTGTATATTCATTCTTATTTCTAAAGATAAAAGAAATTTCAGACAAGTTACAATACAAAGTTCGTAACCCGTATTGTGTGAGGTCATCTACTACGCAAGTCTAGAACTTTGGCAGGTTTTTGAAATGAAGACGTATAAACAAATAATTTTAAAAATATCTGTTATAAATGAAACGCTACCGCTAAAAGTTTAATATTTGGTTGTTATGTAAGTTGGTTGCTGTACATGGTAAAAATATTGTGATGCACTTTATTATCGAACTATTATACAGTCCCAAAATATTAAAGTTATTTTTGTACCGAGTCCCACGTGAGTTCATTATTGACATTGAAAGTCTTCTGATGTTTTTTGCTTTTAAGTACATACTTAGAACAATGTCAAGTAACTATTTATTAACGATTACTGCAGTACGGTTCATATTTTTTTGCTACTCTATTTTCACAATGCAACGTTCAAGCCTTTTTTAGAAACGTATAGAAACAAGCATCAAACGAATTGCAATAACGAAACCTACACGAGTCTCTTATTATGCCGTGTACTTTTATGTACTTTCTATTTATGCCGTGATAAGCAATAGCATAACTTTCTACGAGTGAATGAAGTTACTGGAATTCAAAACCCCTTTCCCCCTTAACCCCGTAGATGTCCCCTCAGCCGTGGACTTACACAATGTTCAGCAACACTTTTGTTTTATTATCTTTTATGAGTGCAAGCGCCCGTAAGCGACGACAGCCATTTACCTTCAAATATCGATATCATAAAAATAATCTTCACCTAAATATTTGAATAAGACTATGAAGGGAGACATTTCTAATTTTGGCTTATACTGCAGATGTACATTTTGTCCACTTTTCACGTGCAGTATCTCGCAGAAATTATTCTGAATCCCCTTTCAATATCCAAATCGTTTGAGGCAGGAGCATTTCAATATAGGCTTTATCCTTTTTTTTTTTTTAACCATACAGCGGCGCACCATACAGCGTCATTGACCGGACAACCCCCGTGTATAGCCGTCTCGTCGCGACGCTGGCTCCACCCAAATTCGGCAAAAGTCGCCCGAGGGCAGAGGCAGCGCCGACCAGCTTCGGAGAAAGCTGTCGGAAGTGCTCGTCGAAGAGCCACCTCCCGTCAAGGATCAGGCCCAGGTACTTCATCTGGGCCTGAACCGGTACGAGGACCGAATTGACTACGATAGAGGTGCCGGGTGGTGGGTGGACCACGCCGGGGCCCATGGAACAAAAGGGCCTCCGTCTTATCTAGGGCCACCCATAAACCCAGCGCCTCAATACGCCCGACCACCAAA
This sequence comes from Hypercompe scribonia, assembly GCA_949316085.1. NCBI lineage: Eukaryota > Metazoa > Arthropoda > Insecta > Lepidoptera > Erebidae > Hypercompe > Hypercompe scribonia. The sequence goes on along the minus strand of OX438968.1, from coordinate 21,556,623 downwards.
GAGACTCCCGTGGTGGCCAGGCGCGCCGCCTCTTGAAAGTTCGCCCGGGCTGTGACCAATGTGTCATCTGCGTAACAAATTACGCCCAACCCGGGGGGAAGACGACCTAGAAGGGCCCAGTCGTATCCCATATTCCACTGGAGTGGTCCGAGGACAGACCCCTGTGGAACACCGCACGACATGGGCCGCCGCCTCAGAATACCATCTCGGTCCTCGTACATGACGGTACGCTCCTCAAGATAGTCTGCCACAAGCCGCCTCAGGTACTCTGGCACCCCGTGGTAGTGGAGGCCTTCCCTGATGCAGCTAAATGGCACACTATGAAATGCGTTGGCGATGTCTAACGACACCGCCATCAGCACGCCGCCACAGCTCACCACCTCTTCGGTAACGGCCCTCAGGCGCAGCACGGCATCGACCGTCGAACGCCCCGCCCGAAAACCAAATTGGGCGTCCGACAGATTGGGGCCCACCTCGCAGTTATAGGCTTTACCCTACCGTAGGCTGTTGTGGTATTCCGATTTGAGCTCTCCCGGACCCAGGACCCCAGTAGGGGTCACGCGGCGTGGCGTTCTTCTCGCTTTCCTCGGTGGGCTGTAGCCAAACTGAATAGGGACCTACTAGAGGAGGCAGCCATTATTCACTCCTGGCTGTCTCCGCAGGCTCCGATCGAAGAGGTCGACATGGGGGCTGGTCGTTTCCGCGATGCGATTACGCAGATTTGCGATGCGGCCATGCCCCGTATCCGAGGTTGTCGGCCTCCACAGAAGGAGGTTTACTGGTGGTCCCAGGAGTTGGCGGACCTCCGCGCGGCCTGTACTCGTGCCCGGAGGTCCTACACTCGTAGTCGGCGGCGACACCGCGTAGACGGCGGGGAGGACCAGCTTCATGAGGAGTACCGAGAGGCGCGGAAAACTCTGAAGCTGGCCATTAGCCGCGCCAAAGAAGTGAAGAGGAAGGAGATGCTGGAGGGTCTCGATCGTGACCCCTGGGGTCGCCCTTATCGTGCGGCGCGACAAAAGCTCCGCGCGTCGGGCCCCCCCCTTACAGAGACCCTCCAGCCCAGCTTCCTGCGGGAAGTGGTTGAGGGTCTTTTCCCGCAGCGGGCGGAGCACACACCCCCGTCGATGGCCTTCATGGTCGAAGACGACGGGGGACGGAACGAGGATAATGTTCCGCCCGTCAGGGAATCGGAGATAGGGGCGGTCGTTCTACGGATTCGCTCTAAGAACACCGCCCCTGGGCCAGATGGGATATCTGCCCGAGTGTTGGCGCGAACCCTCGACCACATGTCGGATCGCCTCGGGGAAGTCCTAAACGCCAGCTTGGCGTCCGGGCGCTTTCCTGAGGGCTGGAAGAGCGGGAAGCTGGTCCTACTACGGAAGCCGGGACGGCCGGCCGATTCGGTCGCGGCTTATAGGCCCATCGTATTGCTGGACGAGGCGGGTAAATTGTTTGAGAGGATAATCTCTGCCCGCATCGTCCGGCACCTCTGCGAGGTGGGCCCCGATCTGTCGGACGCCCAATACGGGTTTCGAGCCGGGCGTTCGACAGTCGATGCTGTGTTGCGCCTGAGGGCCGTGACCGAAGAGGCGGTGAGCTGTGGTGGTGTGCTGCTGGCGGTGTCGTTGGACATCGCCAACGCATTTAATAGTCTGCCATTTAGCTGCATCAGGGAAGCACTCCACTACCACGGGGTGCCAGAGTACCTGAGGCGGCTTGTGGCAGACTATCTGGAGGAGCGTACCGTCATGTACGAGGACCGAGATGGTATTCTGAGGCGGCGGCCCATGTCGTGCGGTGTTCCACAGGGGTCTGTCCTCGGACCACTCCTGTGGAATATGGGATACGACTGGGCCCTTCGAGGTCGTCTTCCCCCCGGGCTGGGCGTAATTTGTTACGCCGATGACATATTGGTCACGGCCCGGGGGGCGAACTTTCAAGAGGCGGCGCGCCTGGCCACCGTGGGAGTCTCTTTGGTGGTCGGGCGCATTGAGGCGCTAGGTTTACGGGTGGCCCTAGATAAGACGGAGGCCCTTTTGTTTCATGGGCCCCGTCGTGGTCCACCCCCCGGCGCCTCTATCGTTGTCAATTCGGTCCTCGTACCGATTAAGGCCCAGATGAAGTATCTGGGCCTGATCCTAGACGGCAGGTGGCTCTTCGACGAGCACTTCCGACAGCTTACTCTAAAGCTGGTCGGCGTTGCTTCTGCCCTTGGGCGACTTTTGCCCAATTTGGGTGGAGCCAGCGTCGCGACGAGACGGCTATACACGGGGGTTGTCCGGTCAATGGCACTGTATGGTGCACCGGTGTGGGCGGCGGCTCTGACCGCTCAGAATAGGGCTCACCTATGGCGCCCTCAGAGGATATTGGCGGTTAGAGCCATACGTGGTTACCGCACCGTATCGACGGAGGCGGCGTGCGCCTTGGCCGGAACTCCCCCGTGGGATTTGGAGGCGGAAGTGCTCGCCGAAGTTTACCGGCGAACGGGTGACTTTCGGGCGGGTAGTGGCATACGGGCCCCGCCGGTAGAGATACGCGAGTGGCGAGAGGCCGCTCGTCGAGCCACGATGGCTCGTTGGTCGTCCCGGCTGGAGGCTCCACGTGCTGGCTTTGCCGCCGTGGAGGCTCTCCAGCCGGTCATCGCCGAGTGGGCAGGGCGGCAGCACGGGACCCTTTCCTTCCGACTGACGCAGGTCCTTTCCGGGCACGGTTGCTTCGGGAAGTATCTGCACTCGGTCGTCAGGAGGGAATTGAGTCCCGCCTGTCACCACTGCGACTGTAGTGAGGACTCGGCTCAGCACACGCTAGCGGTTTGTTCCGCTTGGGCGGCGCAGCGTGGGGTCCTCACTGCAGTTATTGGAGGTGATCTCTCGCTGCCGGCCGTCATACGCTCCATGGCCGGTAGCGACAGTTGTTTTACCGCGGTCGCAACCTTCTGCGAAGACGTAATTTCGCGGAAGGAGGCGGCGGAGAAGGCCCGGGAGGACGATGTCCACTCGGACCCAATTCGCCGCCGGCGAGCCGGGCGGCGGAGGCGCGCATACCAGCGCCTCATGCCGCCTTGAGTGTGGCCGCGGGTGGACGGGACGGGTTTTCCCCTCCATCCGCTATAGTGGGCAGCCGCGAGGAGGTGATGTGCGCGTGTGCCGTACGTCGCCTAAATAGAGAGTTTATCCGCAGATGGTGCCCGCTTTAGCGGGCAGGCGCTGGGAGGGATCTGGATGTCGTAACAGCAGCGGTTCCCGGATCCCTCCTATCTCAGGCGCAGAGTGGCACACCGTGTGGTTTTAGTCGGTCCGATTCCGACACACCACCCCGCCGTAAACCCCGGTGGGGTGACGGCCCGAGGGGGTTTCCACACGTTAAAAAAAAAAAAAAAAAAAAAGGCTGTTGTGGTATCAATCAAATATAAAGGTTGAAGATCTTTAAACATCAGTCAAAGTCATGCTGAGGAATGTCACCAGTAAGACTCGGCCTTTGTACAAACGGTATCCCCTATTTGCTGATGTTTATCGGTTTGCGAATATTCGTAGTCGTAATGTAAATTTGAGTTAATATAGTCCTACGTTAAACTGTATAAAATAATACTTAAAATAGTGTGCTAGTTTATTTTAAATGCACCTAAACGCAAATGTATGTATATTGGTAAAATAAAACTTATTATTTTTATTTATTAAAAAAAAAATATTGGTATGTTTGTTACCCTTGAACATTATTTAAACGATTTTGACTATAGAAGTCATCACTCGGTGTGAGCTACAAATATTATTGAACTTGTGAAGTTTGTGAAGTTTAACTAGTATGATTTTTAATTTAAAAAATTGAAAAATGTCGTACCGTTTTAATATATGTATATCCTAAATTTGTTTGTGTTCTAAATAGTGTTAAGAAGTTCCAAAGAATAATAATTTCACAAGACTAAAATAGATTAAAAAATTAATAAACACGCTTTTATAGATGTCCAACTAAAAGGTTAAAACAATTTCCAATAGATTTAAAATAGGAATAGTCTGATTAGTAAAGAAAGGAATTTTGTTGTAAAAGCATGGGGTGCCTACTAAATGGTTAGGATGTCACTAAGCGTTTATAAATAAATAATTAATTTACCTTTATGTTAAACATACGTATTATTCAAATCATATTTTTTGTTTTATATTACATATGATTTCAATGCGAAAACGGGAGAACATGATTACAGCGAAAACGGGGTAGGACTGTTCGGCTATGGGCACAAAAATTGGCAAGGTCAAATGCTGGTAAACATCCTCGAGGCCCAGGGGTTCTATTTGATAAATCTCTTTTTAAGAAGAAGCCTCAAAAGAAATGGACTTGGTTAATATCCGATGGAGCTACAAAGAACGAGATCGACTTCATCATCACAAACAAATGCCATATATTTAGGAATCAATGATCAACAGGTTCAATACAGGAAGTGATCACCGACTAGTGTGATGCATCTACCTATGCGTGACATAAATCGATGCATCAAAATGGAACGGGCGCACCTGATGATGTCGACTCTTAGACCAACTCTGCAGCAGGTCGAAGGTGGGTGCGAAAGCTTCCAGCTAGAGCTTCAGAACCGGTTTGCCATGTTGGAAACTGTGCAGGACGTTAACGACGACGCCAATAGCCTTGTACGTATCATCTGCGAGGTGGATTCAAATCAATTTCGACCGAAGAGCATAGGACGCAAGTCGAAGTTCACAAGCAAGACCTTAGATGTTATGAGAAAAAGACGAGAGACAACAAAAACCACTCCGTCTGAACATCAGGAACTGAATAGGCAGGTAAAGAGGCTGGTAAGACGAGACATTCGCCAAACAAATACTCAAGCGATTGAGGACACAATTGTCCGAAATAAGGGCACAAAAGTCTTTACCAAACCAAAAACCTCATATTGTCACCTGACTAAACTAAAAACAGCACAAGGTACCATCATCCCCTCTAAATCAGAGGTTCTCGCTGAAGTCGTACAGTTTAATGAGGATCTATACACCTCACGAACCCGCCCACCAGACGACCGCGTACTAGACTGACTCGCCATTTCACAGATGCGCTTCCGACATTGATCTGGGCAAGACTAGAATGGCACTCGGGCAACTTAACAGCAACAAAGCTCCTGGTGAAGACAGAATTACAACAAAACTCCTAAAAACCGGTGGAATACCGATATTAGCAGAACTCTCAAAAGTATTTAATTCCGTCATTCATACTAGCACTACATTGGAAGCATGGAACAGAAGCATGGTAGTACTATTCTTCAAGAAAGGAGGCAAAAGCCTACTGAAAAATTACCGCCAAATTTCACTCCTGAGCCTTGTAGATACATAAGTAGTTTTTGTGGGTAATTACAAATCGTTTTACCCGAAAATTCGATAACTTCCAGTCCGTGGGGCGGGCTGAGTTTCGAAAAGGCGATAGTACCGTGAACCACGTTCACACTCTAAGGCAATAATCGGACAGGAATCTGAAAGGAGTGTAACCAGCCTCTCTGTCTGGCGTATACAGACTACGAGAAAGCCTTCGATACCGTTGAGCCCTGGGCTCCTGGAATCTATGCAGAGATGCCTGGTCAACTGTCGATATGTTCAGGTGATAAGATGCCTCTATAAAACTGCTACAATTACCGTCCAAGTACAAGAAGGGAGCACAAGACCAATCCAATTGCATCGTGGGGTAAGACAAGGAGATGTTATATTGCTGAAACTATTTAGCAATGCATTGGAAGACGTCTTCATAACAATAACGTCATCTTCAATTGCCATTTACGGGCAATCAATATCAATAGCCGATACCTCTCACGTCTGCGACATAGTCATCCTGGTGGAATCTCTGCATGACCTGGAAGAAATGCTGAACAGTCTGGATGATTCTTCAAAATGAATAAGACTGGGGATACAAGTACTGGGGAACATCGAAAAAACAAAAGTCATGCATACTAGGCATGTATCCTCGAGTCCCGTAACTGTAAATGGCGCTGCGATTCGTTTGGGCTGGGCAATTTACGGAAAGTTGCGTCATATCTTGGAGTCGCCGATCCCACAACCATTTAAGACCAAAGTATTTGACTAGTGCGTCCAACCAGTAATGACATACGGAGCAGAGACTTGGGCACTCACCATTGGACTGGTTCATAAGTTTAAAGTAGCTCAGCGTGTAATGGAGTGTGTGATGCTGGACATTTCTCAGGCTGATAGAATTCGTAACTAGGTTATTCGACAGAGAACTGGAGTAACTGACATCACACGGAGAGTCAGTACGCTAGAGTGGAAGTGAACCGGCCATGTCTCCAGACGAACCGATGGTCGCTAGAACCGAAGTTTACTAGAGTGGAGACCACGATTGAGCAAACTTATTCGTAGTGTAGGGTGCCTTGTGGCGCGATGGACTGACGACTACAAGACGGCGGCTGGCAGCGAAAAGATGCTAATTATCCAAGACCGGAATGGTTGACGATCCTTGAGGGACCTTCGTTCAGCAGTGGACGGTGATAGGTTGATTGAAATTACATTTGAGAATAAATTACAAGAACTTAAATGATGGTCGAAGGCCCGATGGATCGGTGTTTTATTGGCCAGCTTTATAAAAGAAAAAGCTCGTCGAAATATATAAACCAACACTATATTTGTAGTATTTTATTCTATGGACAAACAGTTTAACAGATGCTTTCACGAATTTACCAAATGGAAAGCGGATACAATATTTGAATTCGATATTTCAATTTACATTTTTTGTGACAAATTACTGATATACTCGTACTTTTATTTCTAAATGATTCATATTTACTCTTTTAACACAGCATAAAAACATATTTAAAAACTGTAGTTAAGTATGTATAAAAAGAAATTTTAACCTTGGGCGAACACTAAACATTAAAAATAATAACTTTTAACTTATGATACTTTCCTATTTGAATACTTCATATGGTAGATATACTTACCATTATCTTCTAATAATAATACGACCAGGTATCTAATCATCAGTTAATTAATCAAGTAAATAATATATAATAGATCAAAAAATACGTTAATACAAGTAAATACGCTTCTATTTACCGATATAATACCTGTACAAGCTTGGCTAAGCAAAAATAAAATCTTTCTTGTAATTTTCTAAAGGAATTTATAGTTTTTGTACTATTTATAGTTATCCCCTTTACTTTGACTCTTACTCGAAGAAATTGCTCTTGATACATAAATGGAATACCTTAAGAGCATTAACTAAGGGGTTGTATAATTTATTTTAAATCATTTACTGCCTTGAAAATTATGAAACAAGTCTTTCTTTTTTTTATGTTGTGTTTCTAACACTAAAACCATCTCGACGGCCCAGTCTTAGGCGTTCTTCTCTGAAGGGGATCCGGATCCTATTATTTAAGGTCTCTAGGATCAATACCGCGTCTTGTTAGGCTCTATCCTAGAGAAGCCACAGAGCCTACCCCGCTTATCGATCTGGTTATCATAGTTTGTTGGCGCTCAATCTCACTTTTTTACGACCAGGCCACATTCATAATATCATAAAAATCGTAGCGATTAATCCATCACCAGAAGTCCAATCGTTGCTGCCATGCTGTCGGCTGGTTTATATGTACAATATGACAAAAAAAATGTATTTTTATCAGTTGTCTTGTAGGCCCATAGTACAAACTCTCCTTAGTTTGGGACTAGATGGCGTGTGTGTCAGACGTCCGAAATGTTAACGTTTTGTATATGCATATTAGTAACATTTATAAATATTAAAAAGTAAAAGTAAAACGAAAACGCATATTTAAAGTTAAAAAGTATAAAATTATATTTTACGATTAATTTTAGATATTGTGTCAGTCGTGGTAAAGTACGTATGTATAGATGTACATTCCTATCAACAGAATTCGGACGTTTAGGCTTCGAGGACTGGTCGATTACTCGATCAGTCGGTGAAAAATAACCATACAAATGCTGATATCAAGTTAACAAAATCCACTAACTTTTAAATCCTAAAAAAATATAATACCATGGATTAAATTTTCTGTTAATTAGATTTCCAGCCACCGCCGCCGGTATTGAATTACAACTACACGGCGTACGGCAATTTAGGGTATCATGGTTATGATATACCCTTGCCATACGGTGAGTAAAACTTGTACGCATGTAAATGAAATATAAATATTTGTGTGCCTTTGAAATGAGTTTTTTCATATTTCTCCGTCTGTCTATTCGGGTTGAACTAAAAAACGGTTGGTTAAATTTTGAAAAGACTTTTATCATCAGATACGGGATTTTACCGAGCATTTATAATATTTATATACTACGAAAGAGTTAAAAAAGTTTAGGTTATAGATTACTCATCCCTTGTAGACTTTAGAGAAACTGTGAGTCGATTCGGTGAGTTTAAAACACACATCCAGAAGATTTAAATTGATTTGTTACTTCTGGAGATGATATCATTCTTTGGTTACATTGAAGTCTATTTTATTAAAATATTTTGAATAATCACATTTGTTGCCCGACTTCTAAATAACTCAAAGTAATGTTTTAAAGTTAACAGAGCTTACCAGTTTTAAGGGCTAAGAAATACACATCCAATACATATTTATAATGTGCTGCTACAGTTAGTAAGAGACAAAGTTACGCGCTTTGAGTTAAATAATTTAAACACTCCATGTGAAAATCTAGCAAGATTGCAAATTTTAGGAGGGTTCAAAATTGAAGTTTCAAAATGAACAGTTAGTTTTACGCAATGAAAATTAACTTACTCATTTAAATAATTAGCTTATATTTTATTTTTTAGTCAATATAAGTGAATGATGTGATTACATTTGGTTTTAAACAGAATTTCGGTACCCGCCGCCGCTGATCCCCAACTACAACCTAACATACAACAATACTGCGAGTTACGAAGCACCCTTACGACTCGGTAAGTTTAAAACACGACTTTTTCATTGGTTAATATTATAAAATTCATTAGTATTGTGCATGATTACAATTTATGTATATATGTCACTGCTGAATTTCAAAACGCTAGGCAATTAAATAGGCAATTAACACAATTTAGCGGGACGTTTACGTGTAGGTTCAAAACTTATCAAGACACGTGTCTCCTGTATATACGATATTTCTTAATTCAAACCCGATACTACAAGGTGTATAAAGAAAAAATGTTAAAATTAGTTTCGTTAAATGACGAATACAATTGTTTCTGCAAAAATGCTTGGACGTACATATACAGAAACACAATATAATTGAACAAGAATTATACTAAAGTTTATATCAATTCTAATGTTTTCACCTGTCTTTTGGGTTAGTAATTAGTGATCCCAACTGCTTGAATAAGTTAAGTAAGTGGCTGTGAGCTTGATTGCTACCCAAGCCAAATAGACTGTTATGAGCACCATCATTTTTTTTGTTGATGATGATTAATTGAGAAATATATGGATGTCTTTCCTTAGAAGTATATATACTTAGTTGATGATAATATGCTGGCCAAGTACAGAATTACAGTTGATAAAATATCGACATCCAAAGCACCTTTGACTATTCTTTTTAGTAATAGACGCTTGGTTTTATATATGTATTTTCTGTTAAGATATGCGGTACCCACCTTCAGTACTGAACGAATACGGAGCCGATATTGCGCAGTATAATAGTGAGTTAAAATAATATATTCTACTTTGATAAATATCAAGTAATTAGACTTCTTTGTCACACTGTTCTTTGTCTATGTTGAATTTCAGGAATGATGTCACTAATAGAAGGTTGAATTATAAAACCTGGCCTGGTCAAAAAAAATGTTACGAATTAAAATGTATTGTTTTGAGTTATATATTTAGAAATAACAGGAGCGCTTGTTGTGGTGAGCAAAGGGGAGGTCCTTGTGTAGCAATGGACTTGTATTGACCTAGATGACGATGATGATGATGATGGTGATGATTGAATGAGAAATATGTGAATATATTCCCTTAGGAGTATATGTACACAGTTAATATTCTGACCAAATATAGAAATGTAGTCGATAAAATATGTGTGTCCAATACACCTTTATTTACACTTTTTAGCGATGAACTCTTGACTTTATGTATGTTTTTTTCTGTTAAGACATCTGGTACCCACCTTCGGCGCCGAATGGCTACGGAGCTGGTGTTGCGCTGCATAATAGTGAGTAAAAATTATATATTCTATACCTACGAATATACAAGTATAGAGAATTTTGGTCTGATCTTTGACCACGTTGTATTTCAGGAATTGTCACTAATTGCAAGTTGAGTTGTTAAACTTGGTCGGTCCACAAGAAATGTTACGAATTAAAACGTATGTAGTTCATCTTAGCATTAGTCTCGATGCCGCGGTCGTCGTGAAGTTGTCTCTGTTGACTTCTAGGCAGAAATTTTATATTTTGATCAGAAACGAGGAAAAGCATTGACATGAAAAATAAACAAGAGATCTTCAAATCTGGTTGTATGTCTTAGCAGAATGTGAGCTCTATCGGTGCAGTATACATTATCCCTTTCCTCTGCAAGGTCTTATAATCCTGCATGCTCAAACAGTTCTCTGAATTCGTCTCCAAAATAACATATTAAACTCATTGCAGTTCGTTTTCAGGCCTGGTAAAAGCACTATTACCGTTCTTCTTAAGGTGACTGTTTTGTTACTGACCAATTTCTCCAATGCCTTCAACACAGTCAATCACGATCTACTTCAATCTATGCTTTCCTATCTTGTGGTCTCACCTGAAGCATTGGAATGAAATGGTTCTCATCTTATTTTTAGGGGCGCCAGTAGTATTTTCATGTCGATGAATCTTTTTTGAGCTGGTGTGATCTTCATTCTGGCGTTCTTCAAGGAGATATGCCTTCCTATACATTATTTTCTGTGCATATTAAGCTCTTTGCCTTCAAACTTCTTTATGCGTATCATTAGTATGCTGCTTATCTATAGCTCTATTCACAGAGTAAAGTGAAAGATTTTCTGACACTAAGTCAAATGGTCAACAATGACCTGGAAATAATTAATGCATGGTCTCTGGTTTGATTTATTAGTAAACCCCATAAAATATCAAACTATCGTAGTCTGAAGTCGCCGATCGATAAGCAGAGTAGACATTAAAACTCTTCCAGTTATTACCTTTAATTACACCTAGGTTTATACCTCAATTGCACATCAAACTGGTTGGAACAAGTTGCAAATGAGTGCCAAAGGGTTACTGGGACAATTTAGGCTCCAATTTACCTCAAAAATTTTCTACCCGTAAAAATTAAACCTGCTTGTGCTAATCCTTATTTCCACCTTAATCGACTATGGTGATGTCTGCTGTTACGACCTGTATGCAGATCTTCTTGATAAATTAGACTATCTTTTTAATAATTACATTCGATTTGTTTATAATCTCTTTGAAAAATCAGTACCTACATTGTTGCTTCGTGGAAAAAAATATTATAAATAGAGAATTTAAATCGATTTAGCCAAGACGTTCACAAACACATTCAGAAATGTATGTAGTGCATTATTTTTAATCTGAAATTTTTGTGTTAAAGTCGAGAACTGCTGTATTTTTAATGTATTACCATCTACAACCTAGACAAAGTTAAAACAATTTACCGGAACGTTCACTGGGAGATTCAAAATTTATCAGAACACATGGTCTCTAGTACATACGCTACTTCTTAATTCAGAACCGGTACACATAAAAAGATTATAAAATAATAATGAAAAATTTGTTAAGTTGACTGACTGAAGGTTTTTCTATAGCAAATGTGAATTGATACCACTGTAATTTATGTGAATACAGCTATTCTTTAAACATTGACAAAAACCTGTAGCCCTACGACATTTGCCCCAATTAATAGACCATTCAGAGAAAAATTAAAACCTTTATATTATGATCGCTTCCATAGGCATGCTTGGACACATACATACAAAATAACTATATAAATTAACAAGAATTGTATGATAACTTATTGCGATTCTTATGTTATGGTTCGATTTTTACCCAAATTGTGTATTGAGAAATAACTGGAGCACTTGTTGCGGAGAACAAAGAGGGAGGTCCTGGTGTAGCAACATACTTGAATTGACCGAGATGACGATGACGATGATGACGATGATGGTGATGATTGAATCAGAAATATATGCGTATGTTCCCTTAGAAGTATACTCATACAGTTGATGGTAATATTCTGACCAAATATGGAATTGTAGTCGACAAAATATGGATCTCCAATACACCTTTATCTACAATTTTTAGCGATGAACTCTTGACTTCATGTATGTTTTTTTCTGTTAAGACATCTGGTACCCAGCTTTGGTGCCGAATGGCTACGGAACCGGTGTTGCGCTGCATAATAGTGAGTAAATATTATATATTTTATACCTACGAAAATATAAGTATAGAGAATTTTGGTCTGATCTTTGACCACGACTCATTTCAGGAATTATCACTAATTGCAGGTTGAGTTGTTAAACTTGGTCGCATCACAAGAAATGTTACAAATTAAAACGCATATAGTTCATCTTAGCATTAGTCTCGATGCCGCAGTTGGTGTGAAGTTGTCTATCTTGACTTTCAGGTGGAGCTTTCATACTTTGATAAAAATGACGAAAAGCACTGACGCGAAAAATAAACAAGACAGCTTCAAATCTGATTGTATATCGTACCGAATATGACCTCAATCGGTGCAGAACATATGTTTACATATTATGTAAGATTACCTTAATGTCAATAGGCACAATAGTCGGCTACCTTGGTCGACCGCTTTTTTTGCACATACTATATCGTGACAATAGAACTCACCAGTGAAGTAGTTTAAGTTAAGCTAAAGGCATTATTTAGCTGCATGCTTAGTTACATTGAAATATACGAAATATTTATGATCCAATCTTATTAATTCAGATAGGAATGATTGTAATAGATGCCCTTATTCCTACTTTGTCACAATTTTGTGTAAAAGTTAGATTCTATATTGAAACCCAGTCGCTAGAAATCAAAACCACAACCGCAATTGCTTTTATTTAGTAGACTTAGGATCGTTATGACACAGTTAAGCTGTTACATGGCTCTCCGTCTTTCTGTCTTTTGAAGGTGTTGATACATTCAAACTTTTTTTTAATGACAACCCCCACACTAGGAATAAATCCTGTGTAGCGGGGGACTTTACAAAGATACAAGAAACGGACACAAAGAACACCCCGACTCAGAACAACAATTTGTGGAACACACAAAGTGTTGTCTACTACGACATAGTCAAGTTTAACTATTTTTTTAAGTCAAAATGGCCTCGCTTAATTCGTTGAACAATCAATATCTACACTGTTGCTTCGTGGAAAAATATTTTAAGAAACAGTTTCATTTTAATTTTAAATCCAGAAGGGTATTGAAGTCGATTTGCCAAGATGTTCACTAACAAATTCAAAAATTTTCGTAGCATATTATAGGCAACTTTTAATTTAGGACTTTTTATTCTTTCATTTTTTTTTATTTTAGGAGCCTTCCAAAGTGACTTTACCCTGCCTGATGGGAAGTATAAATAGAATCTAAGAGTTGTGGTCTACATACTCATTGCGAATGCAGACAATGCAGTATGGTGATCCACACTATGGTGGCCTAATGAGATGCTTTTTACGCCCCGCTTAGAGACGTAAAAGGCATGACAATCATCGTTTCAGGATTTTCGTGTTAAAGTCGAGAAACCACAGAGTTTTTGATTAATACCTGGACAAGGTTAAACCAACTTGCCGGCACGTCTACTGGTAGATTCAAAACTTGTCAGAACACATGGTCTCTCGTACGTACACTATTTCTTCATTCAAAACTGATACGACAAGACATACAAAAAATGGAAAATTTAAAAATAAGTTTCGTTGATTGACTGAAGGTATTTCTAATGAAATAGAGAATTAATGCTACTGTTATTTATATACAACCAAACAAAAGGCCTACGACATCTACACCAATTAATATACAATTCAGAGAACCATTCAAAAGTTTACGTTACGATCGTTTCTACAGGTTTGTTTGAACATACGTACATACAGAATATAATAACTATGTAACTGATAAAGAATTATATGTTAGTTTATATTTATTCTAATGTTTTCGCCAGTGATCCTGACTGCTAATCTAGTGATAACGGGTTAGATTCCTACACAGAACAAATATCACGTAATGAACACGATTATTTGTGCTCTGTGTTATAAGCACGCATTGAGAAATAATAGGCAACAAATTTTATTCGTCTGTGAGGATGGTAATGATGATGATTGATTGAGAAAGACATGGGTGTCTTTCATTAGAAATATATGTGCATAGTTGATGGTAATACGCTCGTCTAATATACAATTGCAGTCAACAAAATGTGGGCGTCCAGTACGCCTTTGTCTACACTTTTTAAGGATGAACTTTTGAGTACATATATTTATTTTCTGTTAAGATATCCAGTACCCACCACCACGAGCCCCGATATATTATGCGTCGTCAGTGACGCCGCATAATGGTGAGTAAAAATTATCTATTACAGAATTGTGCACTGATCTTTGTCCACGATCCATTGTAGGTATGATATCACTAATAGCAGCCCAAGTTGTTAAATCTGATCCGTTCATAAGTAATGTTACGAATTAAAACACATAAAAGTTCTTCTTAGGATTTCTCTCGATGTCTTCGAGATGATCGAGAAACCACAGAGTTTTTGATTAATACCAGAATAAAAAAAAAATATCGGGACGTCTACTAGTAGATTCAAAACTTATCAGAACATATGGTCCCTCATATGTACGCTATTTCTTAATTTAAAACCGATGCGACAAAACATAAAAAAAAGAAAATTTTAAAAAAAGTTTCGTTGACTAACCAAAGATATTACTGATGCAACAGTGAAGTGATGCTACTGTAATGTATGAATAAATATATTCATTCTTTAAACGGTGTCATAAACCTTTAACCACTCAGAGAATGATTACTATGTAGGAATGCTAGGACATGCGCCATACACATGAATCGTGTTATGAACACGATTATTTGTGTTCGAGTTATGTGAATGTATTGAGAAATAACAGGCAAATTTTTTTTTTGTCTGCGATGATGATAATGACGATGATTGATTGAAAAATACATGGCTATCCTTCATTAGAAATATAGTATAGTATGTGCGTAGTTGATGGTAATACGCTCGTCTACTATACCATTGCAGTCAACAAAATGTGGGCGTCCAGTACGCCTTTGTCTACACTTTTAAAGATGAGCACTTGATTACATACATTTGTTTTCTGTTAAGATATCTGGTACCCACACCCGGCCCAAGTTTACTACCCGCCGGTAGTGATGCCGCGTAATGGTGAGTAACAATTATATATTCTTAACATATGGATATGCAAGTTTAAAGAATTGTGCACTGATCTGACTACACGCTGCATTACAGCAATGTTGTCACTAATAGCAGGCCGAGTTGTTAAACCTGGTCCGGTCACAAGTAATGTTACGAATTAAAACGCATTACAATTCTTCTTAGCATTTTCAGGTCTTGACTTTTAGACAGTGCTTTTGCACTTTGATAAGAAATGAGGACACTTACATGAAAAATAGATAAGAAATCTTTAAACCTAGTTGTATATCGAATCATAATATGAGCTCAATCGGTGTAGAACAACCCTCTACTATAATTGTGTTTTAATACAAAATATACCTTTTTAGACACAAATTATAAAACTCAATCGCTAGAAGTCAAAACTATTACTGTGATCACTCTAATTTATGAAATTCCCATTATGAAACAGTTATTCTGTTGATTTGCTTTTCGTTGGTGGATTGTATTGATAAATCCAAACTTTGTGCCGTATGATAAAGCCAGGTTTAACTATTTTCTTTATTTAGTCAAAGTTTAACGATAATTCTTTGAAAAATCAATAACTATATTGCTGCTTCGTACAAAAATATTTTGAGAAATAGTCTCAAGTTTAGAGGTCATTGAAGGCTATTCAAATAAGATGTTTACTAACAGATTCATGAATTTTGGTAGCGTTTTATATGTTGATTTTAATTTTGGATTTTTATTTATTTTCTTATTTTAGGAGCCCACCAAAGAGACTCTACCCTGCTAAATGGAAAGCACGAATAGAATTCAAAAGTTGTGGTCTATTTACTCATTGAGAATGCAGACAATGCAGTATGGTGAACCCACAGTAAAGCGGTCTAGTGAGATGCTTTTTCACATTCGCTTGGGAACGTAAAAGATATAACAGTCATCGTGGTAGTGTATGGCTCACACGCTTACCATGATAATACAGACGTAACTTGCCCTACCTCACATTCCTGCAAACTCCTTCAGATTATTGAGTCTACCAGTTTGCATATTTTACCTCCACAGTCAATTCATCATAACAATCTGAGGTGGACACTTGGTTAGATTTAATGCTAATGGCGATCTTTGTGCTTGTCCGTAACCACGGATCTCCAATGACGATCTAAGCTTCCTCTCCTTAAATCACCTAAAGCACAACCGAGAGTTTTGCACATGTATGTTTTGCTAGTATAGAGGTCGATAAGTTACTTAAAGATTTTTTCCTTGCGTCGGATGAGATCTAAAAGATTATACTCTACGCTTAATAACCCATCTTACCCAACATATTTGAACTACTACTTCCAATTGTTATGTAGCAATCAGGACAGAAAGCTTCGCTCCTCAAACAAGCTTCACCTTCGTTGTCCCATCTATACGTCTGAGTTTGTTGGCTCATCTTTTTTTGTGCAGTTCGTTCTTCTCCAGAATGAGCTCCTACTCGAAGTCAAGAAGGCCCGAAGCGCTTTTTCATCTAAAAAAAGTGAAGCAGTATCTATTAGAACAGCGGGCAGAATCAACTAACACATGATTGTCAGCTTATATTAGTTTTGGTATTTATTTATCTATATATGCATTTATATACATTATATTTATTTAAGTGTATATATTTATTTACGTATTATGTGTACAAATTTTGGTGAATAATAAGTTTGTAAGTATGTACTCGATATATTACAAACCAACATCACCTGGAACGCACCTAATTTCTATTTTTTTTATACATTACCCAAATGTTGACTGGTAGAGAATGCCTTAGGTGTTAAGCCCGCCTATGCACCTAGAGCGCGTGATGTATAACAAAAAAATAAAAATAAAAAATAATATTAAAGATTTACTAATAATATAGTTATCATGGTTAGAGTCATGGTAGATCTTAATACCATGCTTGACGACCTTAAGAGGATCTCTAAACGAATGGTTCTTAAAATGAACATAAATAAGATGAAAATTACATCGTCAGATGCCCTTGTTGCACCCACTCCAGTCGAAATCGGAGAATCTTCACTCGGAATTGTTGATGACTATATGTATTTAGGACAAACTATCCAGTTAGGTAGGGCCTACCACAATAAAGAGGGCCGTTTCCGAACACTGATCAACCTAATTGCCGGATCCAATTAGGTTGATCAGTGCTTGGAATGCTGTGTAACCTCGGGGACGTAAAAAAGCATGACATTCATCGTAGCAAAATTTTGATGTTAAAGTCGAAAAACTATAGAGTTTTGATAAATACCTAGATAAAATGAAAAAAATGACCGGGACGTCTACTGGTAGATTCGAAACTTATCAAAGCACATGATTCTTTGTACATACGCTACTTCTTAATTCAAACTCGATACGACTAAGTACATAAAAACCAAAAATATTTCTGATACAATAGATAATATAATTGTTTAAATGAAAAATAATTATACGATGGTTTATATTCATTCTACAGTTTCCGCCTGCCCTTTGGTCTAGTAATTAGTGATCCAAACTGCTAATTAAGTAGTTGCAGGTTCAATTTGTACCCAAAACAAATATTGTGTAATGAACATGATTATTTGTGTTCTGAGTTATATGAATGTTTTGAGAAATAACAGGCAACAGATTTTTTTCGCCTATAATGATGATAATGATTAATTGAGAAATACATGAGTGTCTTTCGTTAAAGTATATGTGCATAGTTGATGGTAATATACTCGTTTAATATACAATTGCAGTCAACAAAATGTGGGTGTCCAATACACCTTTGTCTACACTTTTAAGGATGAGCACTTGAGTATATATATTTATTTTCTGTTAAGAAATCCGGTACCAACATCCGGCGCCCGTTTGCTATGAGTCGACACTGACGCCGCAAAATGGTAAGTAAAAATTATATATTCTTTACATATGGATACGCAAGTTTAAGGAATTGTGCACTGATCTGACTACACGAGTTGATAAACCTGGTCCAGTCACAAGTAACGTTATGAATTAAAACATACAAGAATTCTTCTTAGCATTGGTTTTGATGTTACGATCGGTATGAAGTAGTCTCTCTTGCCTTTTAGGCAGAGTTTTTACACTTTGATAAGAAATGAGGAACAACACTGACGACCATTGTTGCTTTGTCGAAAAGTATTTTGAGAAATATTCTCAATTTTTTTTTTACCTAGTGGAGAATTGAAGTTATATAACTTAATTATTGATGAATTTTTTGTGAAATTTAACAAATTTTACAGCATAGTGTATGTTGGACGAAACAAGAAGGCTGTAGGCTTTTTTGTACGAGTACATGTATCTTACAGACCACTTCGCAAAATTTTACAAAAGTTTTTAAACAGTGAACATATGTCAACTTTAAAAAGGATAGACAGATCAAGTATCAGGTTTCATCTCGTATTTGATTCCTATCAAAAATGTTTTCGTTGGTTTTATTTTAAGAAATAGCTATTAGCGATGAACACCGAGTTTCTCAATTGAACAAAGGACAACAAAACATAAGCCTTTTTGGTAATCAGATTCTTTTCTCTTTTTATCTCAGCAGTTTGCAATATGGCTATCTATTGGATAAATTCCTATTACATCAAACGGTACTTATTAAATTAGATAGACTATAAGTATGTGAGACATTTAATGTTATTGATCTAGCAATTCTTTTGAATGTCGTACATATACAGAAGGCTTATAATGTGGATTTAGGACCATATATATTAATTGGGAAGGAAAGAACAAAAGGCAAAGACCATCGCACACAGTCTGAGAATGTTTGTAAAATCATCAAAATTAAAGGCGTTTGCCGATTCATTTTTTTTAGTTATAATTACATATCCAGCCTGCATCATTTAAAGACGACATTCTACAACTAAATTGTAATAGTAGTTTAATTTAATTACTTTACTTATTGCCTTAATTTCTATGAGAATATTAACTGACCCATCATGTTTCTTCACTATTAAGCTTTTATTGAACACATACGACTTGTATATGATCGTAGTAGGGATTTTACGGCAGTCTGTTTACTATCAGAGGAAACACAATCGAAGTTTTTAAATTCGATTTATCATATTAATAACAGGCGTTTGCTAACTGTTAAGTGGAACTCTAACAAACCAAAAATCTATGGAGACAGAAATCGAAAAAGTTCATTTTACATTAATACGACTTTAAGTATTAATTTGTTTTTGTTTTCTTCGAATGAAATTGTAGTTCGAATACTGTTTTCACCTGTTTTTAAAACATTCAAATATTTTGATTTAACTATAAACGAAGTACTATCTCATATTTTCGCAAAAGATTTAAACTGTACTCTATAAATATTATTGGTCTGTTAAATATTATGAAAGATTTTTTCATCTTTACAATGAAATAAAATTAAGGAACCAATAATTCAGCACATTAGCTATAAAAGTTATTGCAATTTAGATTCAATAAGGGTTAAGTAAAGTATTAATCCTAGATCCTATAATGGACTTAAAATGAAAAAACAAAATAAACAATTACATAATCATGATCACGTATGATCGATAGGGTATTATAACTCATACGAATACGAATACGAAACATACGAAACATTTCAAGTTCCTAAACTTAGCTCCGATTCAAACGTAGTGAAACTGAATTCAGGAACGGGAATATTTATCAATCGGAAGCTCTGAATTTGAACTCACGTCGAATATGATTGACGTCCCTATACCAAAGCCATCAAAACAAACAAGTCAATAAAAAAGAAAACAGTAACAAAATATTTTTAGAACTGGGTTCTAACTCTGCCTGAATAACTAAATTTCAATGAAAACAGGCTGCTATAACCCTAACATTAGCAAAGAATAGGTTAGCGATTGACACCAGAAAAAAAAACTTAATATCTAATATCAAATAATAAAAAAATAACGTGTTAGTGCCCGCCTATTTCTGTCACATTTTCTTAGGCATTCTGGATAACTTTTAAGTGAGCTTGTTTATTGAATGTAAGATAAATGAGACATACAAGAGGTCCTCGCTAAAGGAAAGCTAAACAAATAACATGAATTCTGTTTAGAGACCTATTGCCGTGTTAATTAGAAGTAAATAAAATGTAATTCTTATGTTAGATAAGTGCCTGATCACCGCACCGCCTGATCATGCACCGGTAATCATACATTTTAGCGGTAGTGATCTTTCGGTGAAATTAAATCCTCTTTATACCATGGGTCTAAAGTAAAGTGTAGTAGGTACTTATATGTAATATTATAATATTACAATTATATTATCTAAATCGTACAAATATTCAAATAAAAGCGCCCGATATCTAAGCATAAATTGTGTTATACTGTCATACACGCTACTAGATACTATATCTACACAGCTTTTCACCAGCCGAGGTGAGCCGAGCCGTACGTCAATAATAAGGAACTTATTACTTTACATCACCCGTAAGTACTTAGTAGATGATGCAAAGGAAACGACTAGTGAGTATTTATGTAGATGAAGTGAAAAAAAAAATTTTGTTTCAAGGAGTTTTTCTAGCTTAAGCTCAAGACTAACCATAATCGCTTATTAACAATATTTTAGCTGAAGTGCATTTAGATTTCTCGCCCTTTAAATATTTAAAGGCTATTTAATTCGGCAAAAGGCAAAGTAAGTCACCTACTCGATCAAAGCACATTTTCAAACAGGTATGATCGAATAAATTAACACTGCATCATCAAAATAATTACATTAGTAGGTATTGGTAGAAATACTTCCAATACCTACTAATGTAATTATTCAATTGTAATCAATAATAGAAATTAATATTTGCTGATTGGGACGAGTTATACAGAAAACAGTCATGTGATCAAAAGTAAAAACTCGAGATATATACATTTTTTTTGTCGAAAAATTGAATTCGATGTTGTGCTTTTGTCCATCAATTTATTTACTCAGTGTATTTTAAACGAATATATCAACAAGTAAAAGCTTTGTAGCTCACGTAGACTTCACTATCATTGCTTTTAACACAAATAAAAACGCTTTTAACGGTAGCTGATTTGACATTTTTTTTGAACTCATAAATTAATAACGTTAAAGCCAGCTACATAAGATATCTGTTTCTAGTAAAATTCAAATATGAGAATTAAATCGATAAAACAGCCGGAAAACCTACTTTTATTGGATTCAATTATTTTTTATTTACCATTATAATTAAATAAACTATTCGTAGGTATAATCAAATTCCATAATTATTCCATTTTTCACATCTCACAACGTTTGCGGAGCGAGCACTCGAAACGAACGAACCACCCGTTTTGGTTTGCACGCCTCCATTCTGAAAATTTCAACTTGAAAAATAAAACCCATTGTCGCATGAAAACTTTAGTCAAGAATGATTCAAAGCTTATTATGGAAGCTGATGGAACTCAATCTACGGTTTATTTATCAGCAACTTTCGATGTTAGCATGTAACCAATATTGATCAATTTGTGTCATATTGGCCAGGTAAAAAAAACTTGAAAAATGGGTGCCCCTGAAACTCAATGATCGTCAGCGTTAAGTTTGTGTCGAGACGTGTCTTGCACTGCTCAATAGGCAACAAACATTTTGAACGTGCGACGTAAAACGGATAAACGTATTCTGTTTAACAATTACAAGCGCTCAGCAAGTTGGTTGGTAAACAAAAAATTTAACCCTAGAAAAATGATGATCACTGTTTGGTTGCCAAGCACCGGTTTCATTCATCACAACTTCTTATTAAACAGGATGAGCGCTACTGCTGACGTCTACTATAAATAATAAAAAACATCGATTGAGAAGCTTACACGTCTCGGTTTGGTCAATCGCTCTTCTCCGCTAATCTTATACGACAATGCGAGACCTCATACTGAACACTAGACTTTCTCCAAGTTGCAAAAACTGAGGTTAAAGTTTCCCTTATCCAACATGCTATCCGACTTCACGTCTACAGACTTTTACTGTACTGAACTGGGATAAATCTCCTAAGTCGTAAAAATATAATATCCGAGAGTACATAATAATACGAATACTTAATGCCTTTGAAATATTTGTTGCCTCTCGTCCAGCTTGTTTCTTTAAGAAGGACATTAATAAACTGCTGCTGATGCAAAGCTGGATCTATTGCATGGGTGAATAATTTACATTTTTTATATCTAATAATAGATATAAAAATTAAAAAAAATGTTAACTCATTGTGTAAAAACGGCAGTTTCATAGCCAAATCCCTAATAATCTAGTTCTATCCAAATCTGCTGATGTCAGCAACCCAACGTTAAAATAATGTTTGTAAAAACAACTAGGTTCTATTTACCGCTTGCGAAGTGCATAGGTTAAACATATCAGTATCTAACTACTTTTTAAAGTATCGTAGGCTACACACCTACGATGTTTTAAAAATTGTTTTAAAATTCGATGTTATCAAAATTTAATACAAATTATTTGTGTTAATAACATATAAATTTTATAAATAATAGGAAAAATGTTTAAAGCATCCAACAATTACTATATAATTTTCGTTAAACAGCTATTTCTTAATCGCTTTTAACTAAACTAGAAAAAAATATTTGTACTCACATTTCACATTTTGTAAGAAGCATCCACATGCGATGGCTGCCTTATGCAATTTAGAATTTTCGATTAATGTTGATTTTGGATGCATTTTACATACGGATAGCTATTTTTTTACAAATTCAAATGTTATTATGGCTGCCTTTAACGATTTATATCTCGCAAAATAACGAAGATATCGATATGGCTGTCTTTCCAACAAAAGCAAGATATTGAATTCAATATGGCTGTGTTTTTATTAAAAAAACAGGCAAGTAATGATATGCCTATTTTCTGCATAACTCGATCCAATTTTTCATGGCACTGATCACTATTCATATTTTGAAAACGCTGCTAACTCATTAGACTTATTAACTAATTACCGTTACTAACTTATTAGATTGACCTAACTACTAACCACTACTAATCCTTAAAGAGAGTTAGAACTATTGGTTGTTTTTATAACATTACTAACATATCTTTCTTTTTAGGCCAAGGGCTTTATAGTATAATAACTATACCGCCAGGACTGGGCTGCTTGATACCACCACCAGGTTTTAACTACAAACAGGTGTCTTTGCCGTTTCCATCTGAAGAATACTTGCGCTCGTCATCAACCACGCCCACAAACGGTAAGCTTCAAGTACATAGTAATATAATATCCTAACATGTCGTACACACGGCCGATTGATCTCAAACTAGGCACAGTTTGTACTATAGGCTACAAACCCCTAATAAGTATACTTTTATATTTCTAAATACATACACCTTAAAGATAAATATCATCCAGACATAGAATAAATGATCGTGTTCCTTGCACAAAGATTTATACTGGATAGGAGTCGAACCCACAACCTCTGTCTTAGCAACCTTGACTAGTAACCACTAGACCAAC
Source organism: Hypercompe scribonia (assembly GCA_949316085.1). Lineage (NCBI taxonomy): Eukaryota > Metazoa > Arthropoda > Insecta > Lepidoptera > Erebidae > Hypercompe > Hypercompe scribonia. Next base: position 21,532,930 of record OX438968.1, on the reverse strand, counting down.
AAGCGTGTCAGTACATAGACACTGGGCTGTATTTGTAATGAGCAGTGGTTACTTCAAAAGGTTATGTGATCAAAATATGTTTAAATTAGGGCTTACGGCTATTTTGAAAGAGGTAGACCTTCTTTATCTTATTCTATTATTTATATATTATAACTGTATTATTTATTGATTCTTATTTTCATTATTGTGTTATACATATATCTGGGGTTACCAGATTAACTACTATAACTAATTATCATTTAATTCCTAGTCATATAGTTGTTTCGATACGTACCATCATATCATAACATCTTGCGCACCACATTGCGCTTTGGCGCTATATTTACTATATAAATAAAATAAAAAAATTCATTTTTTTTATTTAAAGCCTAATCGTTTAGGAGTTACGTTGAAACGTCTGTTTTTTAAATTTTAAGGTTTAATCTTACTTAAGTTGCTACTTGCACTCACACTTCGTAGTTATCTCGTTACTTACATTAGAATTACATTAAAAAGGTTATGTGATCAAAATATGTTTAAATTAGGGCTTACGCCTATTTTGAAAGAGGTAGACCTTCTTTATCTTATTCTATTATTTATATATTATAACTGTATTATTTATTGATTCTTATTTTCATTATTGTGTTATACATATATCTGGGGTTACCAGATTAACTACTATAACTAATTATCATTTAATTCCTAGTCATATAGTTGTTTCGATACGTACCATCATATCATAACATCTTGCGCACCACATTGCGCTTTGGCGCTATATTTACTATATAAATGAAATAAAAAAATACATTTTTTTTATTTAAAGCCTAATCGTTTAGGAGTTACGTTGAAACGTCTGTTTTTTAAATTTTAAGGTTTAATCTTACTTAAGTTGCTACTTGCACTCACACTTCGTAGTTATCTCGTTACTTACATTAGAATTGTTAATTACAGTGGTAACTCAATATGTTGCAATATTTAATATTGGAAAAAAAAATATGAAATTCGTAAGAGTAAGAAAATACTCATAAATATGTAAAAAACATTGAAGTTCAGATCAATCACATCACTAGTAGTAAATAATAAATCAATCTATAAAATCTAAATGGATCCTATAGTTCTAATAGACAAACATGTCGCAATTCTAAGTATTCTTCATTGGCTATGGAACCCTAAGAAGGACACTTACTTACTTTGCGAGGTATTTTGTCAAGAATACCTTTAACAAGCTTCTTCGAAATAAGATCCTAGAAAATTGCGGTCGAAGAGTTATGTTGTTTAACCATTTTTAATACTAATTTCAGAAAACGAAAGAGTGTACAGTGTGTCGTCTCAAACGCTATCCTCAAATCAATCCAATGAACCCAAATCACAATTGGAAGATACGAGTTTAGATCAAGTGTCACCACATGACGCAGCCACATCGCGACGAAAGCCGAACCGCTCCTGGGTTCCAAGACCTAGACAAGTGTATTGTCCTCGACACGGAGGTCCTGTTGGATCATGCTCACATAATAACGATTCAGCGAATACAGATTTTGTGGCAGCAGCCATCCAATCAAGTTCGTCCGAGTCTGACCCACCGATGATTGCGTCGTTTACTCAGTCACAACGATCTGTTGAGCATCTTCCTAGACCAATCCCTAGATACGCTTGTGGTTTGTCATATTACCGTTAATAATATTCAGACAATTTCACTGCCGTTATTAGTCGAGGGATATATACGATGTGGTTAAACGGACTTGCGATAAAATAATTTTGTTATAAAAATCATCTTCTAGATCGTTTACCTTTATTAACTCTCGTCATACCTATTTACATAATTTTCATCAAAACGAATCTGCCCAAACATATGATGATATACTCCTAGCCGATTTACATTCGGCGATCTGTCTCAACGGAGAGCAGCCAGCCAGCCAGGACTCAGGAGATATTATAGTGCTACTGCGCTGTTAGTAGGTACGAGGGTTAAGAACCCTACTTCCAAATTTCAGGCTATTGTTAAGTATTTCTGTAACTTGGAAAACTCAATAACATTTTTTGACCAGTTCCGAGACTTCTTAGTCGTCAGTTACGGTTCCTTTTTGGTGTTTTAAAAATTGCTTAAAAGTTTCATAACATGTTTGCACCGTTACATTATAAATGTCTAAATAGAGCATCGCGCTACTCCAGAAAGTTAATGTGCGTGACAGCTCCGTCTTACAGTTGTCTCACGTTTAATAGTGTACGTGCTGAACACTTTACGTACTGCCAGTCACAAATGTGAAAGGTATTTTGTTTTGATCACAGGCTGTTCCATCTGATATTGGTTTTCAAGGGACATCCGGAATTGTCTCGGTGTGTGGACGATATCCATACTACCATTTTTATCACGCGTACAAGCCCGCGTGTTATCGCTCTGGTAATCATAGAGGATTGATGGACTAAAAAAATTCATATTGTGACAAGAAAATACCCGCTGCCCCGCCACCCTGACTTCGCCGAGAAATCATGGTGACAACTTTATGAAAGTAATTACTTTAGTATTGAAATGATTCGTTCGTTCCAAATATGATTGGAATCAAAAAAACAATAAGAAATTTGTAGAACTTTAGTAGTGGCACGTAAGTTTCATTTGGAGGTGTAATACACGGCAAAATCAAAAATTATCTACCCTTACACTACAATTGTTTATTCTATAGTAGATAGAACTCTAACTAGGCCGTATCTGTACGTTGCTTAGAATTTCAAAATTTTAATTATATATGTTGGAAAGAAGCAGCAACATAAGAAAATTTTTGGGCTTTTTTTAAAACAATTATGATAACATATTATGATTTGCAACAGTGAGATTCGTGGTTGACTTGCATTACAGCGAGCATGGTCGAGCACTGGGTCTTTGCCCTCTGTATCAAAACTGTGCCGGTGTATAAAAAAAAATTATAGACAAAACTTGTCGCTACAGATACCTAGATTATAGCAAAAAATCTGTGGTTTTTTTTTCCTATATGGAAATCCCCACGGATACCAACGGAAGGTGGTTACGTCGGACTCGAACCTACCAAAAATCGTACGCCGTCTCAGGTACCAGTAGCCTAAGAACCAGGTGCACCCTAGTAAGGAAATCCTGAAACCCCGATGTTTTTTTTTACCTGGAATAACTTACGGTGCAGACACAATATTTGAGACTTTTAAGGTGCTTAGAGGGGAAAAAAAAGTGTATACGAGTTTACAGATTATTATGTCTCATTCCGAGGTTAATCCCTTTTTTGTGTAAGTGACTAAGTTACATCATTAATAATTTTCAATAAGGTATAATAAGATAAATGTATAGAATAAGTGTATTCTTCTGTAGGTAAATAATGTAAGAATTTTATAAAATCATACGATAAAGTATGAACTTTTGGCAACAGGGTTAGAGAGCATGACTAATTATTTCTCGGGGTGATATATTGTTGCCAGTTTAGAAAATTTGAATTTCCTTAATACAGGAATGTTGTTTTGACAAATTAAATTTGAAAATTGAAATTCAAAAATTTTGTAAGATAGAGAAATGGCATGGATGAAATGTTTAATACCAAATAAAATGAAATTATCTGCATTAAAAAAAATAAGATCGTTATGTAATTGGGAAATTTGAAAATGTACACCTACACTAAGCAAAGCTTTGTCAAGAAATAGGAGGCGAGGATTTGTCTAATCTTGACCTTTGAAGAAAGTCAGATCACTTGTATGGAACACTCTTTGAAACAGATAAGTTGATAAGATATCAATAGACTATGTATTCGACCTATAACTGATGCGATCAATGTGTAACCACTCATTTTAACCACGTAAGTGTGTGATTTAACGTTTATATGTAATAAAATGATCCAACCAGAATGCATGTTTATTTATTCATTTCCATAAAAACAATCACAAATCGTAAAAGCGGTCACAAAGTTCACAAGTGATGTTAAAATCATACAAATATCCCAAGTCAATATAACGTACATTTATTTAACAAAAGTTTTTTTTAAATTTTGTGCGCAACGCATTATACCAAAAGAAAGTTAAGTAAATGTTTATAACAAATGTAAGATAGTAAAGGTGCTGAACTGCCTGAGACACGGTGAACTTACACGCTACATCTCCAATCCGAACATTTATATTATGCTTATACAATCAAGGATTACAAATAAGAAACATTTGTTCATAAAACTGAGTTTCCCCTACTTGTATATTTATTATTTAATGACTACATTGTGTAATAATTGTAAAACTTATATTTGCATTAAAGTAACTCACTGTATTCTAACATATTACTTAACTAACACGAAACTATTGATCGATACAATTTTGATGTTTCCATTAATCATATAATTAAATCGTCATATAAAACAACATTAAAAGCTAAAAATAAGGAAATCTTTTAACATAAAATTAAATAACAAAAAATATATGTACAATTTAGTAATAAATAATTACAAAATAATATAATAGAAGTATATAATGGAATCTAATAAAGATGAACATTTTTTTTTATTATATTACTTTTTATGTAAAAATCGTTCAGAACGTATAGTGGAATGAACATAAAATTAATCATATGTTGATTACATTTCCGATCAATCTGTTGAAGGTTTGTCAACATTTTTATATATTACGTATTAATTATTATAACTAATTGTTATTAATTGAGATCTAACACTGAATAGATGTAAAACAGATGTGTTTGGTAAGCGTTAATGGCTCCAAACTGCGATACACGAAGACTCGAAAACGTACAACGATATGTCCTACGACAAGCTGACTACGACACTTGATCAAAATCCAGAGAAACACCAATAAGAACGTCTGTTACAAAGACACACAAGTAGGTAATGCTAAGCCGGCGACAACGGTAAACACTCAATGTCACTTAGGTAATTTTAACGAACACAAATGCAATGCTCTCGGCTTGAGCTCTACTCAATATTAACTATAAAAAAGCACGATTACATCATAATAGATTTTTACGAACCTAAAAACACTTCAACAGATCAAAATTATATATTTTAGAGCCAAAATATATCCAACGACAAAGTACCGAGAGTCTAACGATAACACTTTAAATGCAGTACGCTTTTGAAATAATCACTAACACTAAGTATATAATCTTAATACATAATTTAACGTACACACTAGCATTAGACATTATTTGATTCACAATAATCACAAACAGTATAGTCGTGGTACAAAAAAAATTACTGTTCCTTAATTGTTTCTACTAACAACACTATATTCAGACTCGTACTTGTGTTGATTCTGCCCACACGGGATTGACAATGATCACAACTACCATTGTAAGTAGTAAATTAGTAAAAGATACGCGTTTTGATAATTGATATAAGAAATGTTCGATTCAAACCTATAACAAACCTATTGTCGTTACAAACAGAAATAGTTTTTTAATTAAACGAACTATGTCCACACAAAATCTGTTTAACTTTGGATTTTTCCATTTTGAAAATTAAACTTTATTACCTGTAACGACAGTCCTAATTATCTTGTTGATAGTATGTAACGATCGTCTGTTATGCGTTGTCGAAAGTCCGTTTCAATCAACATCTATGTGATAATGGAGAATCAAAGAACTCGTACGTCCACGACCGATAAACGTCGGTCCGATATCGTTTTCGTGAGTTCGCATCAATAAAGAGTCAGTTAAATCGTTTGCAAGGGACGAAAGTTAAAACAATCTAAGTAAAGTTCAGACTTACATCAGTCTCGTTGCGAATCTCATCGATATTCAATATCGCAACGCATTACAATAATTCGCGTTAGCAGTCTTTAGATCTTCCGATACGCATTATTCGAACACGAAGGGAGATGGGGTCGTAAACAAAAGTCTATGAAACACTAACTTGAAACGTGTAAAATGATAGTTCGACTTCCATACATTGTAATCAAAAGTCGAACATTTCGGTAATAATTAAGCATTTCGAATAATCAAGTCGTAATTTTAATCAAGAATACCACTCAGATAATAAGGTTCGTGTATCAACGACGGGTTCTGCTCGGTACGCGAGCTTCGCAACAACAGCGGGTTGTGGTGGGGTGTTTGTTTGAGGGGCAGCGAGGCCTCTGATCCTCCTACATATTGTATGCTATATATATCGCATCGATTTGGTCGGAGAGGAAGCCGTCACGCAGATGCATGCGTTGTTTCTCGCCTCGGGAGTTTATAGGAACGACTCCGGGGTCGACTACTACGACCACACCGACGATCAAGTGGTGTTCTTCTAGCACTGTGTTGGTCACCAACGGCACTAGGTTCAGCGCCTCGCTGTCGTTACCGTCCAGCTCTACGACGACGACCAGCAGATTGGTCCACGTGAACACGGCACTGGAACCAATACAAAACAAGTCAGTAGCAGTAAAGGTAAGTATGGGTTATGGGTGTAAAAATTATAATAAAATCACGATGGTTTCCATGTGAACAAAGAGAATTAGAAGAAACAAAAAAAAATTCAAATTACGTCCGTATTATTTGTCAAAAATATAATGTGATTGTATTATGGGTATTCGTATTAATAAAGTTTGTGATGCTACCATCTCTGTGTACGAGTCTAACTGAAAACTTGTTAGGTAACATTTTTTGTTTTTTGTTTCTTCTGTCTGTTCGGTCTTTAGTCCATCGGGGCGGTTGCTAGGATTAGATGACATTTAGCTTTAGTAGTATTTTAAATGATAAGCCAAAAACTATACCTCCTTTTCGTTTTCGAAATAGATATTGTAAAATGGTTTATAACTTAATTCCTATCTATTTCTACTTTTTACTTTCTTCTGATGTTAACATAAAAAGTGATATAAATGCTCACCACTCAGCGATCTTCTTATGGCACCTCATTACTGAGTTCTCGATATCAATCGGATGGTATCGCATCCCACGAAGCATAATAGTTTCATCCAAAGCTCCTACGACGAAGACTGCGTCATGCGTATCATGAGTATCAGAGCCAATATTGCTGACACTTCCACAAGCCGAAGCCAATGATTCAGTGTCACTGTCTCGAGCCAAAATAGAAGAGGTGTCATCGGACTGCGCGATCGCAGTTATCTCAGTTCGTCGCAAGAATCCTAGGTAACCAGTGCGAGCGTACACTTCCCCGGTGTTACCAGTGACCAGTTGGGCGCTAAAGTGATCAGCATAGTCACTTTCGTCGCCGTAAATCGTAAAGTAACCGCTTGCATTGTGCGGTGACTGTACCCAAATTTCACCCAAGTGAGAATCACCGCATTGGCCCTTGGTTTCAGGATTAGCAGTTATTACTTTAACGCCGGGTAGTAACTTGCCAGATTCCATCAAGCATAAAGAGTGAGGACTGCCGCGCTCTACTAGTGACACACGATCGTTCCTCAGAGCTCGAAGATCTACGTATACCGTAGACGGTTCAGGACTAGAAGCGCCTTGCAGGCAAATAGCGATATTAACACGACAGCCGAATGAAGTCGAGACAGCCCGTGGGCTGAGGCCTAGAGCCGAAAACAGTTTAGAGAATGAATTCGTTAAATTGATACGTGGTCTCTCTTCGGCTACTACAACGCACGTTCTCACGCACGACAGACTAATACCTTTTGCTTTTAGTTGATTCACGGAGCTACCCAACCCTTTAGTGCATAGCTCCATTACACCGTAAGAGCAGAATGTGTCACGTACTTTGTACTGCGAAACTGCGCTCAGCCACAAGGCAGGATTGATTTCTACCTCAGAAGGTGGAATCAGGATTGAATGGTGTCCCGAATAGATGCTGCTGAGACACCATAAGGCGAATCCCAAGCCGCAGTATGGGTCAAGACAAAGCGCTATATGACGAGACGGATATAACTCGCAAGCGATTTTCATCGAACGACAAAGGGAGGTTACGGCTGCGTGTGACATCTTTATACCAGCAAGCATTCCGGTAGTTGATACACTGAAATCCAAATAAGCCAGCATTTCAGCTGTTGGGGCTCTGTATAAAATGGGCAACTTTTTCTTAGGCATATCATCTGTGTCGAGGGTCAAGGGCCAGGCCTTACTGTCCAAGACGTTGCTAGCCTCCTTGGAACGAAGAAGTTTTATCACAGATTGATTGGAAAGGACCAAAGTAGCCTTGCTAACGTCGACAATCATTCTGACGGTTGGTAACGTTGTGTGGAGGTTTTGTGGATGTGGTGGGCGTATGGTGACTGGTACAGCACCGACGTAAAGACAGCCATAGAATGCGCAAATGAGGTCTAAACCAGGTGGGAATATCAAAGCGACGTGGTCTCCGGTGTTGACGCGTCCCTTTTCCAGGAGCAAGTTGCCGATACGCTCGGCTTTCTTGTGAAGTTCTGCACAAGTAAGAACTTTTGAAACTTGGCCCTTCGAATTCAATAGAGTAAATATTACGTGGTCTGAGGTACTCTGCGCGCGCCATCGCAGTATTTGGGATATGAACTGGTACTGAAACCAAGCAAATTAAATATATTTTAGTTGATTAAATAACTATAAGAAAACTAGCTTCGAACCACAGATTTATATTTGGTTTTACGTATTGCTACCAAAAGGCTTTGGAAATTTTTTTACAACATAACAACATATGAAAATCATGTTTCCTGAAGATTTCTTAAGGAGTAAATTTTCTTTGAAATCAGACAAAGATTTTTGACTAGGACTCTTAGTCTGATTTTAAAGGAATTTAATCCATAAACACACGATTATTATTGGCCGTTAAATGTAATTTATTAGTACTTGATATCTGAATTAGAATAATTAGAACTTTGAACTTGTGATGTATTTATTTTATAACACACGCAAAAATTCTTCTCACCTTGCGTGCAGCATCCGAGTCGTCTGTATATCCCATATCTCGGCCTTGTGCCGATGCAAGACGATTGCCTTGCACTAGATTGCCCACGATCACCGAGGCTGGACCAACATCTAAATATAACATAACATTAAATTTCTAAGCATTGGATCTAAAATTTTGAAAATAAACAGAAATGTTATCTAAAGCACGCACAGCTATACGACCTATATACCTAAGAATATATTTCATTAATACACGTTAAGAAAATCTCTTCAGGACGTTTTGCCTTCTGCTTGCCTTTACTCTTGTTCAAAATATACCTGAATCCAGTTTAAAATATTTATCGATGTACTAATTAGTAGTCTGTATGATGATGGATGAAGATTATGGAATGTGACCACCCCTATTCATCCCTTAAGTGTCGTAAGAAGCGAGTAAGGTAAAAAATTACGCAGGACAACGTCATTGTAACGAGAAGGTAAACTTGAAACAAACCGTATACCAATCCGTCTGCCCAGAGTAGTATGATAGGCCAAAAGTTCCTTTATAAAGAGCAGTCTATGTTTAACTGTGGACTGTTAATGATGACGATGATGATGATTATATGATGATGACATGCTTAATAACAAGTGTATAAATGTAGGGATCGAACCATACATCGTCACAACGACATTGGCGTTTATTTATATTTAATCTGGAGTTTAATTATATTTAATACAATCTTTGGTATTCTAAGAATTGAATATGTTTGGTGTGATTGTATTTAACGAGAATTAAATAGAAGAAGTAAACAAAAAAAGTTGGATGTCGCATGTCGCTTCACCATCTGGCTAGAGCTGTTATTTTTCATTTGTAATTTGTATTCTTCGCTTTGAAATATTTAACAATGCATTTGCATAAATACGCGTTTAAGTTCTGTCAGAACAACAATTATTTTAAATTTTATGAATGAAGTTATCACAAAATGAGACCAAATTACCCAAAACCAGTAGTAATGTGAATTTTCCATAAGATTTTTCTTTTGTATGCAGCCGTGTGCAGCATAGTAATTTGTGATAATGATTTGAGTGATAATTAGAGGTAGACACTGTGAAAAGTGTACGAGATACGTGCCAGTTTTGCAATATATATAGAAACATCATCATCTTCATCACCAAATAGCCTTTAACAGTCCACTGCTGGACATAGATAGGCCTGTCCTTAACAAGATGGTTATGGCCTACTATACCACGCTAACCGGACGGGTTGTTATAGGGTTTGTATAAAGTTTTCCGTCTCTTGACCTGGTAGTTTATTCCCTTAGTCGCTTCTTAGGACACCCATGGGATAAATAGGGGTGGTTACACGCCTTATTATTAACCGTCACCACACGGAGATGGATACGTCACCATACGGATTAACTTTTGGTCAATTTTTTCGGCACCAAACCTTAAAAGGTCATCTTTTTGGTTTTATTGTTTAGAGTATGGTAAACCCTTAACAATTTAAAAAGTGCAAATAAACAAACATTTCATTGTACGTTCAGAGAACCGATTTCTGCTTGTTATTTTTTTTTAAGTGCATAGTGAGTTTAATTCATGCTTTTATTTATTATTCAAAATTATATCAAAAATATGTTTAAGAAACGATCAAATGTTCCCATTTATAGTACGAATCGTAATCATAAAAATCAAAGCATAAAGACCTTGATTGAAGTTTCAGAAAATAAATAGACAAATTACGTTTTGTGGACACAGGAATGTTACCTTCGAAACGAGTATTTATAATCAGCTTATCAGCGAATCTAGTAAAATTCAGGTAAGAACAAGAACCAGATATACGTATTATGTGCACATACAAAATATTTTGATACATTTAAGGAATAATATAATTAGAAATGTATCGACTATGGCTAACTGACATGCTGACTAGTCGGTTATAAAACTAGTCGACCAAGCCCATCAAGACAAGCAATTTCCGTCACGTCTCCTATGAAAATTATTTGCACACAAGTCGCAAGTGCCGCCTGCTATAGTTGGAACATTTTTTTTTACTTCGCATTGTGTCTTGATTTATACCTTTGTTAGGTTAGAGTGGTGTTTTTGTGTATCTAAGGAATTGGAAGAATATAGTGGACTGTACAAAATAGTAACATCTCAAGTCCACAGTTTTACATAGGTCTCTCCTTAAAAACGAAGTAGTATAACAGAATACATATAATAAAATTCGCAGATACGCTGAGCTCGCTCGCATAATCTTAAAAATATTGAATATGTGAATGCCTAACCTGAATGTATCTCCCGAGGCTTGGGTAAGTTGGTGACGCAGGTGTGTGGGCACATGAGTACGTTGGCGGGGTGGAGCGTGCCTTCTAAGAAACGACGTTTGCACTCGCTAAGGTGTATGCCGCCCAGGGGAGTTTTCGGCAGATAGTTAGGCTGTACCAAAGCCAAGCAATAGATGCCCACTTGATGGATAGAGTCCACTGCTTGAAGAACTCGGGACATCCATTGGAATGACTGAAATAAAATAAGCACTAGTAGGTATTATTATAGTCAAAGTGTCTTATAACTATTGTATCTTATCTCAACCTTATTTTCCTTCACACATTTGATTATTTTCATACGTCTCTATATCTAAAAGAATATAATAATATATTATATTTTTTTATAACGCAGTAAGACAATAGATAACTGTTTCTTTTGTATATATGTCTGCCAAAAAGACAGATTTTTTTTCTCTTCATTAAAGTTTTAAATAAGTTTACTTTTAAAATCGATGGCGAGTATTATGACGGAAGAAATTAGATCTGTGCTTAAGTGATACGGGTTCTCTCTACCTAGAGCACTACCGAATCTATTCTTAACACAAGTATTGAAATGGTTAATAAAGTCAATAGTTAAAAACACTACTTATTTTTAAGATACAGGCAATGAGGAAAAAACAGGATGATAGATAAAAAAAAAAATATACGTAATACATTAACCCAGAAGCTTACCACAAATTGAGTCAGCCTGTGAATTGTCGACCGGTCGAATTAGGTCATTTTAATAAAAACAACATGACTAAAACGTATTTTATCGGAGTTAGAAGAACTGCCCTTACGTTTAGTTATTTCAGGATACAATGTCGAGTTTTATTTAACTTTGATTACAACATCTTCGTCTTTTCGTAACATATGTAAAAGTTAAGTTTGTTTGAAGGCGCTGATCTGCAGTTTAACAAGTTCCATTTAACCTACTATCGTAAATATTTTTGTAAGAATTCTCTAATGTTAAATTACTCTAAAATATACAAACAAGGATTAGAAAAGATGATCACAAGGTCCAAAGTGGTTGTTTACGTAGATACTTGTTGCATTTGTATTGTAGAAAGGCTGGTATCTACCTATACGTCATACTCCGTGGCACAATAAGTACTTATCGTTGGGGAACGACACTTTGAAGACAGACGAATATTGATTTTCACTTTACAATAATGGTTAAATTGCTATGCACTTATATTTGTATTCTTCATTGGTGTATCGTGAGTAGTTCATTTGTGTTATTCATGGTGGTATTCTGTTTTTAAATTATGAAGTAGTTATTGTAGTCTAATTGTTGATTCACTATATCTGTTACGTCACGAAAGCGTCATGAAATGCGAACATTGAAATAATAAATATCAATAAGCTGAAACATCTCAATAACAGCTGTCTGATTCCAAATTAGGCAAAGAGTGTGCTATTAACACAAGACTCTTGAAACTTATATATTTTTAAATAAGTATTATAGACAAGTTACACCCAGACACAGAAAAAATAATCGTGCTCATCACACAAACATTTGCGCCTGGGTGGGAATCAAACTCACGTCCTCCGGTTAAGCAGTCAGGGCCGCTAACCGCTAGACCAACAGGCCCGTCTTAGTATTTAGGCAAATTTTGTCGTAACGTAAATGATATTTTTTTGAATTTGTTTTCCTTAATCGTTTTTCACAAAAAAAGAAATAATATATATATATATATATAATACAAAACACTTTCTTTTCGACGGTCGAGTCATTCTAATAACGTTTATAGTAACGTAATATTGTAAAATAACGTGTACGGGTACATACCTACTTATCTTCGTATAAAACGGTACGTTCTGTACAAATTAGCAAGCAATGAGTCATGATGTAATACCAAGTATTGCATAGTTCTTGATTTTAATATACTTTTTAATGGGCATTTTATTTAACAATCACAAGTAACACTAAACACAATTGGAGTAATTAGTGAAGCTTTAAACACTATTATGTCACATTTACTTTCATGAGGGCTTGTAACGAAATGGTATACAATCCTATTATTACATAATTTACAACAGCCATTAGTAGCCTACTGCTGGACATAGGCCTCACTTTAGAAAGGGGATTTTGGCTTACTATACCACTCCGGTCATACGGGTTGGTACTGGTTTTGTTTAAAGTTTTTCTTGTTTTTGCACTGCTGCAGTTGCAATGCTTAATCGGGTCTTACGACACTTACGGGTTGAATAAGGGTGGTAACACTTCGTGTTGTATCAGTCATAGCACGGAAAAACAAAATAGCATAGTATATTAAGATGTTGGTGCTCTTGTGGAGGTCTTCGTACAGCAGTGGGTAATAATAGACTGAAGAATAAAAATGCGTTTTTTTTTAAAAAGACAATTTCCATATTAAGAAAATATCCTGTGTCGCGGGGAACTTTATAAACATACTAGAAATGAACGCAAAGGACACCCAGACTCACAACAATAATTTGTTGGTTACACAAAGTGTTGTCCCATATGGGGTTCGAACCTACAACACTCAGCGTAGTATAGAGCGGCGTGGCGACTCCTTAAACCACTACGCCACTACCTGAAATAAAGTAAAGTAAAGTCAAGTACCTCCTCTTCACCGCAGTCCGGTCGTTGTTCGGCGACGATGCAGATGCGTTCGTCTCGCAACACGCGTACGGAGAACACAGCGATGCGGCCCCTGTATATGAACTTCATCGGCTCCACGGCCAGCACAGTGGCGATAATGTCGTCCATATTGTGCTTACGTCCCGTCACAGTCATCAAACCGTCGCGGGAACCGCATACGAACACCAGACCTAAGTAAATATGTGTTACATTTATTACACAAGTGTTTGATTCGGCAAGAAGTTAGGCTTGAACTTATAAATTTAAACAACGATTGGTCCTGTCTCGTTAAAACTCGTTTAACATATTTTTATGATGGTTTAAAACAGTAGTTAAGTTCTTTGTTCTTTTTTTTCATCTATTAACTGTTTATTTAGCCCTTATCTTTATTTGATTATTTCTCGGTATTTGATATCGAATACCGATAAAGGACGTCCACTTTGTTAAGAAAAAAAAAACATCACAGAGTTTACAACAAAAATAACCAGTCAAATAATAAATCAGTTTATCCATGATTTTTTTGGAACATCTAATACTGAATGTTTCCATAATGAATCAAATCAAAGGAAACTGTACAAAATATTATATTTAAAGCGAGCAAGCCTTACAGCAGTGGTATATGACGTGTAAAATTTGACATTTTGGGTCAAATTAAATACTTCTGTTACACATATCCCTTCTTTAAAAAAAAAGACAAAAGAAGGATATTACTTATACAATAGTACTTACCTCCAGGCCCAAGGAATCCAAGCAGGCCACTTCTTACATAGTGTTCCTCTCCAATAGGCTCCCCATCGGAATCTAGTGGGCGAACTCTGAATACGGTGTTAGTGAGGCCCGGTAGACCCCAATAACCAGATCCAGTCGCGCCAGACAGCACACAAATCTCACCCACTTCGTCTGTCTTGCAAAGGAAGGCAGGCCCTTCCATTTTTACCACCACAATTACACCTAGCAAATAGATTATTTTCTGTAAAAATGCTCACTTGTTTACTTTTATTTTTGTATAATTTAGCGAAATTATATTGTACTACATAAGATACAATATTTAATAGTAATGATTATGACAAGGGCCAGTACTACAGTACTAGTGACTAGTCATCAGATTGGAATATTTCAATGACGATTTTAGTTTTATATAGGTCAATAAACGATATACAGTCTCACTTACATGATGGCATGACTTGTCCACAGTCTTGCAGTGTCAATGAAGTAAGTGAATTTTCAGCGTCTACTCTGACAACGCCATACGAAAGACCAGACATAGACAGAACACCGCGGCCAGCGGATGCCCCTCCTCGCCCCGCCCGACGGACACACACTGTCAGAGATTCGCTGCTGCACGCGCAAGGGCAGATCGCATCACCACGCACACCTAGGGAAATATGATTTGGTATCATTTGATTAAGTAATTGATGAGATAACATTTATGAACTTAAAAAAATAGGACTTCTAATTGATCTAGAACGAATACGTAGGTCATTCTACCTTGACCCAGTAGCATGTCTTCTGGACGATCACAGTATCTTAACATTGTTAGTTTCAGCAAGTGACTAGAACGAGCAGAGTTCGTTGTGAGGAGTTGCAAGAATCTACAAGCACTGGCAACTGTGTACCGAAAGATACGCAGTCTGGTAGTGTGAGCTTTACAGTAAGAAAATAACGTTACAACCAATCTCTGAAAAAATGAATAGTCTAATAAAAAATGAAAATACGAGTAAGATGTTTCCCGTTACCAAATGGGAAACATCCGATTGAAAAGTCTCGACAACTTAAAAGAAATAAAAAAGCTTTTACAAACCCTCCTAGGGTAAGATATTTTATAGCTGCATTTCACATTTTGCTCCGGAATCCATAAATTAGATTCCGAAGCAATATTCTGAAGCAGCCTTCGCGTTAAAATGCGAGCAACAAATGTTGAACGTTTTATCAGTTTATAAATTATGCTCAATCTATTGGACGGACATTGACATATTTTAAAACAAGTTTATTTCCTAGTTTTACAATCTGTTAGTATTGTACCTTTGCTCTGGAACACGGACAAGAACTGATCGCAAGATGACAACGACCAAGGGTTTGCTCCGTCAGCAACAAGAAGCATACGTAGTGAACTCAACGAAATCTCCTTATGGTCACGAGTGGCCAGTAGTCCCCAATGTAGATCACGAGACTTCACGATAGCGACTGACGCCCTGTGCGATAAATATTTTGGCTTAACCTACTGTCTTCAGATTTAGTAGCAATATTCAAATGTTAGAAAAGCACTGGAATGCATTCGATATCTGTTTAATAGTTTAGTTAAAGGAATGAAAATATTAAGTTCGAAACATAGTAACTTGTGGTAAAATGGAAAATTTATACTAAAACAGCACGAGGTACTATCCTAACTTAAACTATATCTTACTTGTTTTACATCAAAAGTATAATGTTATGACATCAATATCTGAACCATAACCGTGCTTACCTGTGCTTAGTAATCATGTGCATCCAAGAGGCTGGGCTGACTTTCATAAGAGCGTATGGAATAAATATAACGTGCATGCCGTTTAGCACGCTGGCGAGGACCGCGTGCCACAGCCCCGTTTCCCGTTTGAAGTCAAGTACACACACCATATTTTCTCCTTCAGTGTAGTTGCATGCAACAGACAGCATACGACAATGTGCCAGCATTGAGGCCCTGCAACAAATAATGTTAGTTTAACCTAATCCTAGGATGTCATCAATAATTAAAACCTGCAATAAAGAGGATTTCAATATCTTTATTTAATCTATGATCTTTGTATAACTTGAATTTATTTTTATAACCCTCTAATGAAAACGTATAACCGTATGTACCACCGCCTCAGTGTCAAAGAATATTATTACAACCTCCGATAAATTCCATCATGGCAGAAAATAAACCAATATAGGCTTCTGATATCGCGGGCGTTTCAAAACGAAAGATACATTTTTACGCAGCGGATAAAGAAATTAGGCCCAATTCAAATACATGAACAGAAAAGTGTATCACGATTTCTTAAAATGGCAGTAGTTCACTTAACACACGGTATTTTCCTTTGACTAAGCTAAATTTTGTTCATTTCCTAAATTAACTCTTTTATATTCAAAATTTCTATTTACTTTGCTACTTTGTGTTTGTGTCAATTGATTAGTCTACAAAGTTTGAATTTAATTACTCCAATAGATTCGAAATAAATTTACTATGATAGACTTTTGACTTTTTTCGTTCGTTTTAACGGAATCCTTCAAATACTTTCAGATGACCAAAAGGATTAAATATTTTTTGTGGTGACGTATTCTTTGCTGGTGAATTAATTATAAATAAAAATGTGCTTTGTGTTTTTATTCTAAAGGTTTTTATGAAAAGACTTTAGTAAAAAGAGCTTTCATGGTGCCATGACCTTTCATTTAGTATACCTTGATACATATAATAGTTACACTAATTATAGAGACATGGTCTTGAAGCAAATACGAAATCGTTTTTATACTTTGTCGTTATCGAAGTGCAATCATTCCGTTATATTATTCATTTTTTATTTTATTTTCACTTTATATGCTGTTTGTTAAAAGTATAATTTTAAACGTAGGTAATTTATTATAGATCATTAGACTTTTTAATATTTAAATGGTATATTATTACTATTCCTCGTGAGAATTAGTCGTTCTACAGTTAGCCTCGAACGAGTCTGCCTACAGTTTGTCGATTTAATTTACTGTTGAACTTACTTGGAGGTTTATAAATTTATGAACAGATAAATTTCTCCATTTTCTAGATAATTGTAAGCACATTAAATTGCTGCAAAATTATTGCTTTGTACTGAATTACCGCCTTTTAAGAAAACTGGGAGGACAGTGGAACGAGTTATGGATGACATCTACATCGAATAAAATATTTTAAATTACACAAACATAATACAACTCTTCAACCTTCACAATAACAACATCACTTAACATACTATACAGTATGGAACTGCTACCATACAACCTAAGGTTTAATATTGGTACAGAGCAACAAAAAAACTCTTTTAAACCTCAGTGGTGAATAACGTTATTATTCCAACCACACAGTTGTCATCCAATTAAAATGTATAGCTCTTTATATTTAGACGCCAAAAAGGATCAGTGTTATAGCGGACATAGTATGTCTGTCTTTTTCCTTCTTTATGATGACAAATAAAAATCTCTAGTTTATTTCAAAAAAGAAGTTTAACAACTCTAAACTGTATATTGCACACAGGTTACAGAATTTTTTTAAGTTTTAAGAACAGAAAACAGTTTTAAGTATAATTCACCTGGTTACGATGACCCCCATTGCGGAACCGTCGGCGGCGGAAGTGTGTTCAATATGCGCTGGGCTATCTTCTGCAGGTCGAGGCGGTGGGATCCAATCTCTTGGAGGTCGGGGTAGCTTCTCTGTCGAAACCCATTGTAGAGATGGCCAGCCCCGGAATGAGACTACATCACCTGATGAAGTCTTAGGTAGACCTACGAGTTGACGAATAAACGAACATAAATACAGTCAACAGAAGAGACAGGATGATTTAATATTATTAATTTATGGTGTTAATTAAGCTCTTATACACTGCCAAAATCATTACCATTATGTAAAATTATGTCCATTTTCAACCAACATTGGAAACGCAACTCTATTTAAATTTACATTTTTAAAGATAATACAATCGTAATGTGTTAAGAGATTGATACTCGATTGAATTTTATTGGAGATCAGCTTTAGTGCTCTCCATGATATTTCAAAATATATCGTTGAAAAATATTAGCTAGAAATATATTTTATAAGTGTTATAAGTGATGGAAATAAAATACATTCTGTGTATTACTTTGTTTTTTGTTTGACAGATGTTTAAGACGTGTGGGAAGCTACTGTGACGGAGTTATTTCTAAGTCAGTCTATATGGCGTTTGCCTATAGTTGTGAATAACATAAAGTTAATTTTACAATACATGATTTAAAAATGAAAAGTTGAAACTAGACTTAAACTGAAGTAAAGAATCTAAACTCACTAGATTCATCACTTGAGTCTGCTGTTATAACACTAATCAATTTTTAAATTTCTGTCCTATAATTTAATACTCAAGTAAAGTTTTAAATCAAATTTTATTTTCTTACAATATGTAAAAATCGCCTGAGATAAACGATGGTTAACTTTAAGCGAATTGATTTTATTATTTCATCAATAATTCACCACCTATTGAACTATAAAAAATATATATAATAATATAACAAATGTAGCAACGTTTTACTCTTCGTATATTTGTATTTATCAAATTTAAAATTGAACACGTAGTATAAAGTACCTACGTATGTAGTATGACAGGTATTTTACGGTTGAGTTGTAATTGTCGTATCATGTTCCACACTTCGTAACCGTCTATTAAATGTTTCTAAGTTGCAGTTGCTTAAACAACTTTACGGTGCCTGATTTTTATCAATTTAATTTCTTTTCAGAGTATAAAATGTTCTGAAAAATACGCAGACGAAGATAACAATCTCAATGACAAATAGCGTCTTTCTACAGTGACCAAACTGAATAGTGTAGAATAACAAATTCTTATAATGAAATGCGGAGGAGGAGCACATATCATATTTTAACAGTTATAAGATATCCCTTGTGCAAACATGAATATTTCTTTATGCCATGAGTGTCGTAACTGACGACGAAGGAAGCAAAAATAACGCAGGGCAATATCACTACAAAGAGAAGGCAAACTTGGAACAAAATTTATACCAAATCATCCCACCAGCGTGGGACAACAAAACCTCCTTTCTAAGGAGAGATTATAAAAGTTACTGTGATGTAACATTTATTATACAATACGTCACACAAGGTCATAGATTTAGGCTACAACCTTGTGACGTCTGGCAAACAACAACATATAGCTCTTATGTAACGATAAAAAAAATTACTCAAGTAAATCGCTAAAAGACTGTTAATTGTTTAAGTGTTTTGTAAAAGGCAGAAACAACTTCAATTATGTGAAAAACTGTAACGATATAAAAATACAGTGAATTTTTTATTGTTACTCTGAATAAGTATTTTCTGAATTTCTGATTTATAATTGTTTCATTTGCAAAGCATTTTGTAAATGGACGCCTTTTAACACTTTACAAACCATTTATAAGGCAATCAATTGCTAACATCCGATCAAACGACCACTGTAAAAAACAAAAGTCTCGTATTTTATTGAATTATTTTGTTTGTTGACAATGTTTTACGTAATTCTTAAATACATTTAAATGACTTCAATCAAATTGAAATTCAATCTGTTCTTAGAGAACTCGAATACAGAGAACACGTTTTAAGTTGCTTTTATAGTTGTAGTTTATATATAAGTATACATATATATATATTTATATACATCACACACACATCTTATGATACGCACAACATGCACACACTACCAACATATATTTCATCGAAAATAATTGAAAATGTATTATTTTTTGCTAATTAAATAATACTAGTTGTTTCCAGTAAATTGAAAACCTTTTGTGTAAATTATTGACAGGGTAGGTAGGACACGGTTATAATTTATTTAATTCCTCGCTTTTAACTATGTATTTATTGAATACATTTAACAATATATATTATTCAAACTAGTTAGTCGACGTGAATGATTGGACAGTATATTAGTATTGTCCGTTATTTTAGTTATTTCAAACTTTTTTTTAATATTAAAGTCTAAAGTAAATGTAATCTATTTTTTTAAGTTTCCACTTTATTTTATAACAAGTGTCCATTTATTCATGTTTAAAATTCATTGGTGTGTTTCGACATATACATAACTATTTCAACTTTAACCTGAATTAAATTAAACTATTATGAATAGTTCATAATTAAAGACATTATGAACCTTATTTTTTTTAATATTTTTATCACTAGGCGCTAAAAAATATGCCAACAAATTTTTGTTCGGAAGTTCACCATTGTTCTTTTCAAAGTAGTAGGCAAAATATAGCAAGTACTAAGTAATAAAATAAATAAACATCAAATATCTCACACTCTGCTGTCCCGATTAGGTAGAGCCTGTGCTACGGTTATCAGACATCAGACTATAGTATTATCTTATGTTTTGATCTTACGATTACAATCAGAAAATATACAAACCTTTCAAGCACGCATCTGATGTAAGCGCGTACTGTATGCCGCAGGATCCAAGCAGGAATCCTACTTGTTGCAATCCAGCATCTCTGCGAGTCAACGGTACTTCTATTGGGACCGGTACTATTCCAGCTTGGAGACAGCCATAGAAAGCGCACATGAAGTTTATGGGATCATTATTAGGATACACGAGGGCGACACGATCACCCGGCTTAATGGAGCTATCCCCAGTCAAGGGTCCTCCACTACTGTTCTTGGATGTAAATGTTCTGTTGAGCAATGCGTGAGCGATTTTGAGCGAGCGGCTGAGCAGTTTACCTGTGTAAATATTAAAAAAATATGTACAACAGAAAAATAAATGAACTCACGCCTCTTCGGCGGGATAATTAGTAGTAATTAAACAAGAAAATTTTGTAACTATATTTGAGTCTGACACATTACTACAGTTAAAAATGGGGAAACAAAATATTAAAAGACATTAATAAAAGGGATATAATTTGTGAAAAAGGATTGTGGAGTCCACTGTCATCAAATTGACACAGGAGATTAAAGAAATGCTTGTTAGGCAAGTAGGTCAATATGAGGATTAGCTTAAGGTAGGTCAGGGTCGCACACCTATTACTCGTACTTGTTGCAGGGAATGCCAAACCTTGTAAGCTCTACTGAACCTAATAGCCCTAACATTCCTAAGATTCATTCAAATATACCGTAAATTTCGATCACATAAGACTGATTTGTAACAAAAAATACGAGTCAGTCTCGAGTTATAGTTCTAATTACAAAATATTTAAAATGTAGATGTACGCCTATTAAATAAATGCAAATAAATTCTAAAGTATTTATTTTTAAATTGAGCAAAACTAAAAAAAATACGGCTACATAAAGTTGGCCAATCACGGTCAAAACAAGAGCACTTTACGAAAGAGCCTTCCACGGCGGCGCTGGGACATGCATTTTACCAAAGTAAAATAAACAGTACTCCTACCTAGTAGATATTAATTCACTGAAGTCGATAAAGAGAGACACCGACAGTTCCATCTAGCAAAACTAATTTATAAGACTTTTTGCTGTTTTTTACTCATCTGAGCACAATAAAATTATTTTTACGACTTTTTTATTTTCCTTAAAGTTAGCCTTTTTATGGCCTTATAGATAGCTTATTGTCGTTGAGAATAGCACCCGAAAGGCCTCAATACGGAAACTAGCTTAAAGATAACAATTAATACCTATAACATCTAATATCACAGATGATTAAAAATATCAACCAATATAATCTTAAAACATTTTGCAACTAGAACTAAAACAACTCAACCCAATTAAACTTACCATAATTAAGGGAGTTGCTAAGTTTCCCATTAGGATCTAAAACAGTTGCTACATTTGCTTTGAAAGATGCTGTCCCGTATCTCTGTAGTGCAGCTTCAAGATTTCTGGGCAGTCCCGAAGGTACTACTAACTGTTCTCCAACAGCTGGGGTCATGGTGCCACCTTCTGGTTTTGGAGCATTAGGATCTTTCGGGTTAGCAGCCAACTCTAATTCTATATCATCATCTTCATAGAATTCTGGTAAGGGACGCCTCTTTGGTCTTTTCAAAGTGTTCAATAGCTGCTGTATTTTCGCTGACACCTAAATTAAATAATAGAATAAATATGATAGATATTCTCCTAAGAAGTAGGCAATTTGTTTATATGAACTGACGTAAAGTGTTACGATAAACATAAATTTCATCATTTGACACACTTACACGTCTTTACTACTTTACAAATCATTATATTTGCCATGAATATGAAGGTAGAAAAAAGATATTTACTTTTTGTACTTATTAAATCTCTTTATAAAAAGACTCCGGGAATACTGGAATTTATCGTCGTATGCATTAAATGACAATTTACGTCATGCAACCTCACCTCATACACATTAGCGAAACTTGAAGTGTAAAATTTAGTGTTCCATTATAAAAATTTACTTAAAATGTTAATAATTTTTTTATAGTAATTTCTATTTCAAATTTTCTTTGTGCATTTCAATTTGTCTTTTCAGATAAACTCGCATTATTAACTTGCAAAAATGAGTACACGCAAAACGTTTTACAATAGCTATTTCAGGAAACTTACGAGACCATTCAAGGTCACAGAATCTAATTAATTTATATTACTTTTTACGCCTTTTCGAGTTTGTTCATATTAAAAATGACGAAAAACACGACTACTAATGTAATTAATCAACGCGCGATAGAGTGCATGCTACATGTTAAATTATATTGTGGGATCAATTACGACCCACGCAATGGCCCGAAAATGACAACATGATACGGACGATGAAACGGACAGTATTTTATGTTCAGCTGATACTTAGGTCTACAATACGTTTGTAAGAAAAAAAAATACCACTGTTTTATATTGTTCACTTCTTTAAAATATAATCTATTAATAATTCATTACGAGTACAGTACAGATGAATCGCACGCAGTTAGGTACTTTATAAACTAGAAGATATTCAGTTTCTGTAAATCATGTAGGTCATATTAACATTAACTAACTAACATCAACTACAAACTGACATCTCCAGGCATAAACATGTGAAATGTTATGTAAGTAAATAATAAAACAAACACATACATGCCGTTTCAGTTGAATTTTTACATCTCAATATAACGTTCAGTTTGTAAACTAGGTAAAGTGAAATTTATTTGTTGTCATTAATTTAATGACTGCCACTGATCAATTGGTTACGAACATACTTAAAGAATTATATACTTAATTTCAAATAAGATAAAATGTATTTTTCACAGGATGTTGTTTATTTTAGTTAGGTCGTGTGAAATGATAATAGACGCGTGATTAGAACGAATGAAACTTAAGGTTTGCAACATAAGGTTGTGTTAGATTCATTAAAACTATGTTCCAGATATATAAAAAGTGTATTCCAATTCAGATAACTAAATATGAATGAATATTTGCCTTGAAGGCTAACGAGACAGTTTTTGAAAATAATAATAAATATTTCGGATATCTGACACACAACGCCATCTAGTTTCAAACTAAGCAGAGCTTGTATTATGACTGATAGAATCCTAAATAGAATAGAGAGAACTCCGAAATAAATATTTGTAGATCACATACCCTGCCTCTCAGTCAAATTTAATAATCAAGTAGTTTCAGATTATTTAGTTTTTAAAATACCCACCACTAAATCGACACGAGTTTAATGTATGTTGTGTAACAAGTACAAATGAATATTTTACACTTACACTTTATTATCTAAGACTATTAACAGTTTATTACCTTCCATCGACCAGTGCCAGTACCAGTATCTTCAGGTTGAGCATAGCATTGAACGCGATCGGCGACCAAAGCACCTCCGCGACGAGCACCTGAGGATGTGTGCGTCACGTCTGGTTGGATATCTGTAAAAATATACTTTATCATTTCTCTAGTCCATATTTATTTCTAATTAGTTGAAATGACTTGTTCGTTCTATCATATTGAGTACATGTGCCACCACTTAAAACTAGGACACAGCAGTTACCAGTGTTATGTACTACTAATTTCACGTTTCTATGACGAGTTGTTAGTAAACGAAGTGTGATGTGACGCACAGTCGGTTATATCATAGTCCAGTATAATGGACATTCAAATTTAGCTCATTCACATAGTGTTATCATAAGTCAAGTATGAACAGATGATAAACAACACAAGTGTCAATACGTGTGTTGGTTTATTTCAAGAGTACGAGTTGTGCTGTTAATAATAAATAAAAATATGATCAGTGCGTTATTATTGTAAGCTAGAATTCGCACACTGCTCAGATATTCTTTGTTAGTACGAAGAATGACAGTCTGCGGGAGATTAGTAAACACCACAAATAGTTGGAACGAGTATTACAAAGACTAAGCATATGCGTTTGTATACGTCATGACTACGGCCATTCGGAGTACAAATTGACTGATTAAATATTTTTATAATAAATGTTCTTTTTCTAAGAAACCTATCCTCATAAGCAAATTCCATCAGAAGATCATAACGTAGCATATTGACTTTTAATTTAATTGCACAAGAGGACTGGAACTGGAAATCAAATGTATTTAACCATGCGGTTGGTTAATAAATGAAGGGTCCACTGCAATAATGATGAATGTCCAAAAATACTTAAATTTTAACGAGTAATGCCATTCGGTCACTTGAAATTATATTTAGAAATCTGGTTTTCAAACTTAGCGATATCGCTTGCAGGCTCGTGATAAATATATATTTAATATTTTGACAGCACGGCTAGAACGCTCAACATCGCAGGTTTTCACGGCAATAATGATAAATGTCCATCGTCTCGCACTGACCGCCATCTTGCTGTCAAATCAGCGGCGATCCCGCCAATTGTTTTGTCAGTCTTTGTGAGTCTGTCGTTCTGTAAGGTTATGTTATACGGATTTTAGTGTTTTAGTTCTTAAAATTATGGCTGAGAACAACGAAATGAACAGAAATATGAAAAAAAGAAAACAGACGGGAAGAATGAGTGATGTTTTAAAGAAACTTCGACTCCAAGGACATGAAATTGGCGATGACTGCAAGTGTAATCGTTTTAAATGTTTTAAAATGATAAGTGAAGACCAGAGAACAAGAATAATACGACATTTTAATATCTTTGCAAACAGGTATGATCAGGATAATTATTTAAGCGGGCTTATAACCATTTCTAATGTACAACGTCGTCGTCCACGAGTAGGTGAAGAAAATGTGAAATTACATAATAAGTCATACTCTTACAAGATTCGTATGATTGGGGATGATGCTTACGAGTTACCGGTGTGTAGAAAAGCTTTTATATCCTTACATGGTATCACTGGAAGAAGACTTCAATTTCTTCAAAAATCACTGACTGAGTATGGCGCTGTCCAAAAAGATGAACGGGGGATACATGTTAAAACAAAGCTTTCAAAACTAACTACTGATTTGATGTACAAGCATATTGACACTCTGAAAACAATTAATGGTAAAAAAGGCCACTATAATTTACGTGAGAGTCAAAAAATATATCTGTCGGATGAGTTGAACTTGTCTAAGATTCACAAAATGTATAATGAAAACAATCCAAATAACGAAGTATCATACGAAACATATCGCAACTTTTTCAATAAGAACTTCAATATATCATTCGGTTATCTCAGGATGGATACATGTTCGACTTGCGATGAACTTCAAGCTAAGAAAAAGAATTTGGAAATTAAGATTGCTTCTCTTCCTGATGGCCACGAAAAATCTCAGATTTTGACTCAACTTCGAAGACTTGAAATTGAAAACTTAGCACACAAGAAGAGAGCTGAAGTTTTTATGATAAAAAAAGAAAATCTCGTTTGAGAGCAAGGCAAGATGTCACAACAATAGCGATAACAATGAATTTTTCAAAAAATCTTCCTGTACCGAACATGACTACAAACGATGTATATTATAAAAGACAGCTGAGTTATTTTATGTTTAATATTCATGTGCTTGCTGATTCCTCATCTTATTTTTTCGCTTACGATGAGAGTATTGGAAAAAAAGGATCAGACGATGTGGCCTCTCATCTATTCCATTTCGTATTTAATGAAATGGAGGTACAGGTCAAGACTCTTATAACTTTCTGTGACTCGTGTGGTGGTCAAAATAAAAATTATACCATCTTCAGAATGTTACACTACATAGTTCACTGCTGCAATCGCTTAGAATCTGTCACAGTTATATTCTCGATAAGAGGGCACTCATACATGGAATGCGATCGTAACATGGCCTACTTAAATCAAAAGGCCAGGATTGAACTTCCTGAAGAATGGGCCGAACATGTGCGTGGAGCTCGACAGAGACCGAAACCTTTCAATGTCATCGAATGCTCCCAAGATGCATTCAAGGGCTGGACTGCATTTTTGAAACCGTTTTACAAAAAAACTTGTCCTTTTCCCATAACACCTGTGCGTGAATTTAGAGTCCAGAAAGAACACTCACGGCTCATGTTAAACAGAAATTTTAATAATAGTCCATGGGAATCAAGTGTGGTGAACACACCAGTTTCTTTTCGGTCTATGAAGGCAGTTAATGAGGGCGAATTCAAATTACCTGGTTTGGCTTATAAAGAGAAGTTACCTATATCAACAGCGAAATATAACGACCTGCAGTTCTTGAAAAAGTTCTGTAGGTCTGAAACAAGACGTTATTACGATAAACTTCCACATGCTGCAAATATTAAAGATTCAGAAGTTAATTAAAACAGTCATTTGGACACCAATCATTATTGACTATGAACGCAGTGTGGACAGTGATCATTGTAGTACTGATTTTTAAAGACTTACTTAAGATTCGATTATTTTTAATTAGTTTATAATACCCTAAGAATGATTATTTTCTAAAAACTAATAGCATTATACCTATACTTTAACTTTAATAAACAACATTTTATAATCTTCATGTCTGAGTTTTCTTACACCGTTTGTCAATTTAAAACCCAATTATCTTAAAACAAAAGACAAAGGACATTCATCATTATTGCAGTGGACCCTTCAAATGATATGTGGACATTCGAAACCATGTTCATTAATGCTCGCACTCGACGTGTGGCGTTTGCTTATGGCTATCATGACGCTACATTAGATCAATTACGTGCATTGGTATGCGTTTCACTGGATGCTCGCTTTATTTATTTTAGCATGTATGTATATTTACATATCGACAGTAATCAACTACTGTTTGATTGACCGAATAAAAGTATTCTTTGACGGTTCTATGTAATTAAGTTTTGTCACTTCATTAGATGTCACCAAGCGAAATGAAAAGCGTTTGTTTTTTATGCTTGTTGCTTGAAAGTTAAAGAACTAAATGTGCTCCCGTACTAGTGAGGATTGTAGCCTAATGGTATACGACATACAAGAAACATTGTATGTGTTTGTAAATTAATACACTTTAATTGGATTTATATTTTCAGATATTAGCACGTCTAAGCAAAACATGTTTTCTGTTATTTAGTTACAAAAGAAAGAAAAGTATATTTATAGTGTAGGTAGAAAGGTAAAAACAATCCGATTGCGTAATTTATCAGTAAGCCACTGATTTTTAGATTGATCTATAATGTTTGTTATTATAGTATTGTTTGAATGTTCACAATAAAATATGGCATCTCACTAAATATATAAATTTGTTTAGCATAAGCTTATAAAAACTAACCGCGGCTTGACCTAGATTAATAATCTCATTTTATTTAATATAACTTCGTTAGATAAATATAAAGACTTGATGTTATCTCAATTTATTTTTCCACTTACTTAGTAATAACATTTCGTAATGATTGTATGACAAAGTATTATTTTTTTCTGTATAATTGTATTACTGAATACTGTATAAATGATACTTCTTTTGTTATTGGAACCACCTTTAAGAAGTTAAGCACCGCGCTGCCGAGCAACCGGTGCCTTGCGGTTAAAAACCTTTATTCATTCCTAACAGATATAATTACCATTCAAAGAAAATTCGAAACATGCATAGACCCATTTATACAAATACAAATACATACATTCGCCAAGAGACAGTCGAAGGCTCACTCCTTCGACTTAACCTTGGCTGCTACGTACATTTGAGCGCCAAGATGTTTTATTATTATATTGACATAAGCACCAATATTAAACTTGGCAAGTGGACTGGTAGAGTTAATAAACAAAATTTAACAACATATAAAAAGAAATTACGAACTAACAGATTCATATTAATTGAAAACAAAATCCAAATGGTGTTATATTTCTTCATTATTATTTTTCTTCAGTCATTTCTTTCTTGTCTAGCGTCAAATTGCTTGCCAATACCCACTTCATTTATATTCAAGTCTTTATGAAGTTGAAAGAGACTTACTGCGATAAGAAGATCAGGGACAAAAAATCTTAAAGAGGCAACATCAAAGAAAGGACAAAAACCACTTCTTGATCAGGTATATCAGAATTGCAATTGGATAGCAAAATTCAAATTGAGAGGCAAGCTGAGACTAAGTCTTTCCTACCATGAACCTCGAAATAGATAATTACTGTATAAAGTTATTCGAACATAACATCGATCAAGGGCCTTTTGTGTCAGCAGCTCATGTCGTTAAATAACAGAATCATATTTACTGCATCGCTGTCAAATTTCAACCGTTTGTCACTGTTTATACCATTATAACTAACTTTTATTGATATCTGTACTACAATGGCTGAACACATACACTAGTTTTTTTAACTCTAAAACATATATTATTTAACATTTTATGCACGTCTTCTGCTATTAAACTTTAAGTATCCCGATTTCCTGCCTGTGAGTTTGATTATAAACAGGTACAAAGACTAAATTATCTTCACATATTATCATATATTATATACTATAAGCTGATAGAATACTGATTTAGTCTTTAAAATAATTACGTACTGTGGCGACTTCCCATAAGTGCAAACAGAAAAACATATAACAGCGCCATCTAGCGAAAATACGTCGAATTACGAAGCAACTAGTAATCCTGTATCGTGAAACAGAGATTCGCGTGGCAATTAGCACATATACAACACCCTAACATCAACCGTTGGGCCGCGGCCCGCCAGGCATGATCACCTCGCCTGGTCGGCGGATCCCTTTGTGTCGGAGGGACATGACACCCGTTCTCCCACACGTACTACATGTTTTATTCGTTACTATTTCATTTTATTTAAAAATATTGATACAGGTATTCAATCCATCGCGTTGGGAGACTTGTTAGCAGAAGCTGATCCCTGAAGGCATATAATATTTTACTGCACGTGAACTTGTAATTTAAGGCCAGAAAAAATGTATATTCTTTTGAAATTAGTTAAATAGTAATAAATAATAAGTTAAATGTATTGTTTTAACAAAATGTGATGCCAATTACAACACGAAATTAAAAAATATATTTTAGCTTAATAATTTTAACATTAAATTAAACCAATGATGGGCACACTATCTTCGGCTCCCGGGCGGTACTAATACAGTCCGCTTGACCAGATGGTCATGCGGTCATACAGACGGCATACGAACCTGTTGTTATTGGCTTCTGCATAGATATCTGGCAGACAACGGGTTCATATGTTGTTTGTATGGGTAGGCCGACCCAAAACTATGGCCCTTTCTTTAAAAGGCGAACCGCGACCATATGCCGTACTCGCTAAGCTTTTATTTAATGAATGTACAGACTTAAAAAAGGATGACTGTGGTTTGTTTCGGTATTTCTTTCTAGAGTCAGTTTAATTCTAGCTGTAAAGTCCGATCTGCAAAAATGTCTGAAAGAGATTTCACCTGCTGAAAAACTTCACTATGAATTTGATAAGGGATTCCAAGATATTAAGGTAATGGAATCGTATCTAATTTTGTTTTTGATACCTTTTAATGTCCACCTAGACAGGTTCTCACTAGTTTTGAGTTTGAAGTTTCACTTGAATCAATCATTCCTGAACACTTTTAAAGGGCAATTTCATAGGTCCATCAAGGGTACAATATCTTAACACATGTGTTTGGCACGGTCTTTCTATGATAAAATTGTGAATAAACAAAGCAGATCATATGTCGGACATTCGTACAAGGACCAACGTCACTGTACGTTCAAAGTCGTCGCAAACTTAAAAAGGCAAATCAGCTAATGATCTTTTAATGTTCTCGAAACCTATGAAGCAATCGATTATTTAATTTTAGGAAAACAATTCTAAAAATAAAAGATTAATATTATAGACAAAATTAAATAAACCTGGCTCCCTTCAAATTTCGTTTGTCAAATTGGGCCTGCATAGGTAAGTTTGCCCATCCCTGATTTAAAGTATAGATCGTCTTGTTTGTTTCACCGTATACATTTTCAACGGAGTACGGTCTAAATAAGATCAATGGCGGCTTTAAGTTCGTACACAACGTGGGACAAAGGAAAATATGTAACTAGCAAAATAGAGGTCTAGTCAAAGTTATAAAAGGATAAAAATACGTATATCAAACAACAAGTTCACGTAGTATGGATTCAACACAAAATTTTCCTTGATGCTTGAAAATTATGCATTCAGGTCGTCATATGAAAGTTGATCATAAGTCTAAAATGGGGATTAAACTAGGGATTTAAAGTTTTTCAACACGGATCTTAGATATTAATGGAAATAAGATATTAGTTTTATATCTGCAAGGTAATCAGTAAGTCACAAGCTTACAAAGAATTAAAATAAGCTACCAATCGGGAGCCCGCGAGCGTAATCTTCTTAAGACTTCATATAAGAAGGTATTACGTGCTTGGTTAACACAATTAGATACTGGACTAGTCATATTGGCTTCATGTTTTTATGCACTAATTAATTTATAAGAGCTTTGTTTTGTGTATCTTTCTTTGCCTTTGATGATCGTATCGTAAACTATCTATTTAGTAAGATCCGATATTTCTGCCAAAATTACTAACCAAAGGAGATTAATCGACTATTGCACGGCAGTTTCAAATAGAGTACAATGGACTATTTAATTAAATTTTCGCTTCACGAGACCAATAGTAATAAGTTCGATATATGTAGTAATTCTCTAACCAGATGTGCTAAATCTGTTCAAATAGATAGCATATCCTATGGAATGAAATTTATGAAATCAATTTAAATAAGAAAATCTGCAAGCTGTACAAAAACAACGTTAGAAAGATGCCCATTTTATTTAAATCATTTACATGTTAACGCACGTTTTGGTAAATAATGGATAAGGAAAGTACTTACATGCTGGTAAGTGAGTTATTTCAGACAGATCAATCTCAGTCCTCTCCCTCATTTCATTTCTGTCCCGTGGCACGTGTTTCTTCTCTCGAGGGTGATGTGGCTGCGGCAGCGGCAATGGATGTGGGTGAGCACGAGGATGTGGCGCAGCGGGACGACGAGCAGGAGGAGATCCTAACTCCGGAGGCGGTGGGAGCTCAGTGTCACCAGCGCAAGAGTCTTCATCCGATGAAGAAGCTTTATCGTACAACAGAACAATTTATTTATTTTTATTAACACTATATATACACTATCTTAACAGAGGTATTGATTGACATTAGTTTTTATTGTATTCACGGGCAATAAGACTAATAATTAGAACAAAAAGAAACGACTGAAGAACTAAACATGTGGACGGTATGAAACTTTATTAAGAGTTAACGCGTAGTAACTGAACTTTCGTTTGATTAGCTTGACTAACTGATGACAATGTTCTGTCGAGATAAAATCGATCTCTCATTTAGGCGTTTGCAACTACTCCACTTGGTTATCAACTTATTATTCAATTTGGAACAAAGCTGACTTTTGCATTTGTAGAATAGTAAGTGACACGATCATTTGTTCTGTGTGTGTTATTTATCTATAATATGTATGTATCAAAAAATATATAAGTGTGTTAAGCAGCAGTCAGGTTACCAAAGCACAGGCTTTGCAGCTTCTTCATCGGATGAAGAAGGATCAGAAGCCCGTATGTGAGGTGTGTAAGAATATTATTATTCTTTTTATTTCATTAAAATGCACATAAATTACATTTTTATATACACTTACATCCATATAAAATTTTATGTACTCACAGAGGTCATGTCGGTCGCGATCAGGGCTCTTCGCCATCATTGAAGTCCTTTTAGAAGGCATTGGTAGCGACGGCTTAGGTCTATTCTGCATCTCTGCTAAGGCCTGCTGAACAGCTTCCTGTCTTACTTCTGAAAAAGTAAAGCTAGTTTAAAAAAAAATTGACTAAATAACATAATGATGCAAAACGAAACCACTGCCATGCTTATTTATAAATCTAAGGGCATGCTATCTATTAAGAAGAAAGAGATATTTGTCAAAAAAATCATGATTACAATTTGCAATGCTTTTTAGGGTCTTTTTAAATACTACTAATGAGTAATGTGTTGACCATATTCTTTTTGCACTGTTAGCTAAGTGTCTATATAACTTTTAGCAATAAAATGTTTCTATTTTTATTAATATGGATTTAATCGGAATATCCGGCTAGGTTAGCCCCGCCGGGTAGCTCCGCCATCAAAATTTCTCTCATTACGTGTACGTAAATCAATTTTCGAAAGCTAATCACATCAAAACTAATTACAAGTCTAATATCTATCTGTTGCATGCATAATCTTAATTGAAGCCATAAGACTAGTGACTAAATGCCGGCTTATGGCAATTGTCTTTGTAATCGTCCGTGTAATCGTGAATCGCCTGCTCCACGTTTCAGAATCCGGACGAATGGTGAACACAAACATTAGAGAATTAAAGCGAGGATAGGTGATGAATCAGCATATAGTTTATATATGTGTTATCTATAATTCTATTGGTTTTGGATGAAACAAAAAACATCTAAGCCGTTTCACTAGTGACAACTTCATTACAACTTATTAAAACAAATGAGTGTACTCATTTGTTTTGTATGGCGTGATGATTTGTCTTCATTTTGTTTCTTGATCGTGAAACAGGTTGTCTTATTTCTTAATAAACACTGAATACATATTAGCTCAAACATGAATGAAGCGTGCGCATGCAACATATGACCGTGAGAAAATCATGCAAATGTACCATTAGTACGATCTTATATCAGTGGTGGATGTAGTGGCAAATACGATCACGTTACATCAGCCAACGTATGAGTAATATTATTATAATGAATTAGAGATGAGCATATTACATGAATGATGTAATTGAGAAATATCGTTAAAGTTCATAACTTTCGTTCAGTATTTCTTACTTCGTCAGCTAATTTAATGTGAAAGATTGCCTTTGTCCAAACATTCCAAAACCATACATACTTTATACAGTTCCACTACGAAGTCACTTATTTGTAATAGGTACTAAAGTATACATTATATATACATTTATTACATAGTTTAAGTATGAAATAATAGAGAGATTGGAAATGCCGGCAACGGCCACTTCAAAGCAAGCGAACTTGAGCGCTTGCTTGTACTCTACCATTTCTTAACTATTTTACCTATTAGTTTCCTAAGTCTTATTAAAGGAGTGGGACCAAATTATAGATTAGTGAACTGTGGATGTTTAATACACCCATGCCTATCCATTGGTGGTGATAAACGTGAGCATATATACACACAGGTTGGTAAATAGTAGTATCATATACTTCGACAGATCAAACTGAGAAAGAATGTATCAATCAATCAAAAATAAAAGATTCAGATAAATCTTTCCGTATCACGTATTTGTACGAATCTTCTAAAAAAAGTTTGTCAACTAAATTCCTCCAAATATTACATAAAATTAAATCTTAGCTACTATGTCATGTAGTAATTTCTATTGCTGTTTTGTCAGTTTGACATCATAAAAGAAAATGAGGAGACAAT
Organism: Hypercompe scribonia; assembly: GCA_949316085.1. NCBI lineage: Eukaryota > Metazoa > Arthropoda > Insecta > Lepidoptera > Erebidae > Hypercompe > Hypercompe scribonia. The sequence goes on along the minus strand of OX438968.1, from coordinate 21,498,844 downwards.
GTTGGAGTACCTATTCGTAACTTAGTTCGAGACGACGGTGACGCGACAGTAGTAACAGTTAATTAATTAAAAGATGGTATTAAAACGTCACTGTATTGCAGTGCACATGTTTTGAAAGAATTTTTAATAATTACTGTGTTAAAAATTTCATTTGTCAACGTATATGATATATTAAATATAATGTATATTAATCATCTAACATGTATATTTTAATAATTTGTAGCAAACTAATGACATAAATAAGAATAAATGTTTGTATGCATGTCAGAGAACAACTCCCGAATAAAATATTTTAGCGTCTAGTGATGAAAAATATATTAATATATAAAGATTAAAATTCTAAACAATTTGTCTTCAATGTTACTACTCATAGAAGCTTAGGATCAAATATACACCAGGTTAAGGTTCCAAACGTGAATATTTTTGCAGTAAAACAAAGTGAAAACTGAAATAAAAATGTATTTACAATAAATTGCTATACGCGTACATGTTTGCCTTAGACTTTAGTATTAAATAAGAGTCTGGAATAACTTTAAATTGGAACGGACCAAAGATAAAGAAATACTATTCTTAGTATTCTTTGTCTGTGGAACGAACAACGATAATGTCATTGTTAATTGTCAACTGAAGATTGCCGTTGTCGTTCTTGCCAGACTTGATTTAAATCCGGAGAAAAATTGTGATCGTATTTTATTATTTACCTATTACCACCAGAGTTATACAGTTCAGGAAAAAACAAACTTTTTATTTTTATTACGAGTCATAGAAGTAAATATAATTACAAAATAAATAATATAAAAAGATGTGATTTTAGTTTCAACTTAAGTTGCAACACCATTTAGATTGATAGTTATGAGTACAATATCAACGAAATAAATACGCTTTCTTTTAGAACTCATTTTGTTTTGAGGTTCACACTGCTCTTGGACATAATAGAAAAAACTCACGAAATTATGAAATATTTATTGAATAATATTACTAAAACCTTTATTCATACTTGCTGTGCTCTCCAAACAATCCATATTAATATAGTCACAGTATGGTATATACCTGTAACTAAATATTTACAAAATAATCAAATAGAAAACAAGATTGTGAGTTGTCGCCTACGCAGGTAAATGTGTTAAAACATTCCTGCACGAGGACTGCTCAGTTAACTCAGTATAAGTCCTAAGTTATAAGATTCTGCCCATCCCCAAGACATCAACATTATATACGAAGTTCAAGAAACATACATGTAGTAAGTGTGTTATGTTATAACGTTCACGCTCTCATGATTCTATAATTACTATTTTTTGAAATCTTCATTTTCTGATTAACACAAAACACATAACTTAATTTTATATGCGGTAAGAAAACACTCTATAAATGTAGTGTTTCGATATCGATCATTGTTGTGATGTGAATACAAATTTCGTTGCGTGTGAAGGATTCATAGGAAGTCAACTAAGGCCCTGCGCAGATTGGAAAGCAAACAAACGCCTGTGCTTCTAAATTATAACGTCAATTATACGACATGTAAAATTATTTCTTGAACCATGTGTTTAATAACGTAACCGTTTTGAGAATATCAATCTAAAATATCGCTGGTTTATATTTCGATAGCAAATCTAAAATTGCTTCAGTTTTTGTCACTCCATAATTTAGAACAGTTAATAGAGAAGCTCAAGGTTACAGTTGCTGCATGCTGTTTTTTATTCAAAGTACATCGTCTATTATACGTTTTCGGCAAAGCATTTAACAGTGAGATACAATTTAAAAGAATATTAATTTGCGCTTATTGCGGTTTAAAGTTGGACTAACATTAAAGTTGCTTTTATTAATCAAATGTTTGAAGTAATACTCGCTTAAATGATTTTATTCATAAATGATACGAGGTACTAGCAAATCCGCGCAACCTCCTCTGCGTTTCCTATTACTTATAGCGTGATATTGTACAGTGTGAACACATTTGTTTATTATAAAAAAATTATAGTGAGCCCACCTTTTATCGTGTTACTCTTTCATACATTATTTTTTGTGATATTTTAACCGTTTACGCAGTGAACGCAATGGAAGCTCTCAAAAAAAATATTTTGCCTCTATTTATACTCTGCACCTTTTTAGGCTATAGCCTATAGCCATATTCGCAAGCTGGGATATCTAACTAGGTTTCTAAGAATAGTACGCTCAACCAAACAAACTTTTAAGCTTTATAATATTAGAATAGAATAAAATAGTCTACGTCTACTACGTGTAATAAGTATGGAATCACATTGTTCAGTTAACATTATATACTTTAAGTATCGTCGGACACAAACAGTTGTCAATCATTCAGCTGATGAATACGGCTTACGAGTATATTACAGTCGTGGGCCAACCGACAACGAAACGTTATATTTTAACAGCGGTATTCGCACATAGATGTTATATTTTAATAATGCTTAGTGAGGAGTCACAAGGTTCATTTAAATTTACATACTTACGTGCCTTGCAATATATATACGAGTATATATGTATATGTTAGGTATTCACCTAGGTATTCTGTACAATACCTAGGCAAATAATTAAGACGTGTAAGTAATGTGTGAAATATGATTTATTTTCTACTTTACCTAGATATTCTTATACAATACCGCACTACAGGGACAGGATTAATCCAAATGATTCAACAACAACAAAGATTTGACGCTCGGCAGCCGCTTCCGCAACTCGGCCGCTCAGTATTCTGACTTTAATCTAACCTACACGATCCTGTTGCAAGTTGATTTTAAGCAGCAGAACATAGCCTAGACATAGCCAACCTAGCCCATAATTTTATTGGTAATTTGATAAATACAGTCAAAAATTTATTTATTTTACAAAATGCCAGTGGACCAGGTATTCTATACAATCCTTTCCACTTTGTACTTCCTTAGATTTAAGTTGACTTTACAACAAATTAGGTGTACAATAAAGATATAATTATAAGCCTTAGAGATTGTACTAATAACATAGATAAAATATGTAATGGACAACAATATTCATAATATTTCATACATTGCCTGGACGCGTCAGGTATTGTATGCATTGCCTAGTTATTGTATAGATCACCTGAATTATAAAGATTGCCAGTAACACATATACATATATATATATATATATATACACGTTGTATTTTGTATGTTGTATATATATATACAACGTGTATATTATAATATTAGTGTGTAGTGTATACTATAATACATTAGCAGAAGAATGTGATTTAAGCAACTTGACAGCTCTTTTATCTGATTGGAAAATTGAAGTGAAATTCGAGGAGCGTTAAGACATTGGTGTCAATACAAGTAGATATACAAAATACACTTCAATAAACTTTATTCTCGTTTCTTCTGGCTTGTATGTAGTCTAGATGTCCAATTCAGTATATATACTGGATGACGGGCCTTTGTATACGCACATTAATACATCTTTTGTGTGTAACTAATATTTAAGAGACGCTATATCGCGTAAGTATTATGCTTGCACTAGAGAGATCAAGTAGAATGTACGTCGAGATGAGAGTGACGACGCACAAGGAGTGTGTATTGTTACCACACTATGTGTGGGATGAACCCGTCGTGTATATATATATATATTTCTATGCATAAGCACTCAGTGCCAAATTAAAGAGTAACATAAATGGCATGGCAGTTTCTAAATGCTTAAAATGTAATTCTGAACAATTAATCATAAGTTGTTCGTTCTTATTAAGTCCAAGCCACATACGTCTTGAGTAGTTGAGCCAACTGCACCAATTTGTCGTCATATCTAAGCCATCTGCTTACGTACTAATGATAATAATTCGAGTTCTTTATTTTTTTTTTTTACTTTACCTATTATGTTATATATACCTACTTACCTACCTTATATACCTACGTATATGATAAGTTTTAAAGTAAAAGCAGTACATCACAAGATATTTTAAAAGTAAAAACAACCTTTTGTGTTGGGCCATTTCAATTTTACTTCGCATACACACTGAGTGCCGAATAAAGAAGCACTAACATGCCAGACTATTTGTAGAGGCTGTTATCGGGCCTATTCATATATTTATTCAAGAGAATTTTGAAAGAACTAGGGATTTTACAGTATCGCATTCTATGTGTGTCATTGTAAAACGAAATAATAGTCATAAAAAGTAACCCCTTATATTTGTTTGTTTAACCTATCAAAACCAACACGTGTTCTAAAATATGAAATTTGAAAAGTAAATAGCTAACTAATAACTGTTTATCGACAATGACTTCGCACAGATGTGTACATACATACATTACATACAAATGCATTATCTAATTTAATTACAAGCCAACTATTGGTACCCAAATAATTATTTACTATATTCCAAAATGTTACTAAATTACAACCTGTTAACATTTACGTAATGATAAACTAATAATAACTAGCCTTGACTATGTTCTATAAGCAACAAAATTATGACCATTACGGATTGTTATAGGAAGGAAGTGTTTTCACACTAATGACTTTGTTTCCATGATCACAAATTTCGACTGTTCGTAAAAGGACGTCTAGTAAGCTTTAACAGCTGTTATATTAGTAAATAGTTTCCTTCTTTTGCAACCAGTATATGATTAAATGATACACGTATGTTGAACATTTAATTTGTGTCTGCAACGACAGCCACCATGAGATACAACGTAGCGATGTTATCGGTATAACCTAATCGTGGAGATACTGCTAGAATCTGGTGCTTCCTGGCTAAGTCGTCATTTTGACGCCACCATAAAATACTGACGATATTAAAAATATTGTGTCTTTGTCTGTCCTCCTAGAGTGGTAGATTCGAAGGTTCTAAATTTAACAGCAGTGAGAATGTAATAATGTGGTATCCTCGCGTGGACCTAAGAATTTTCTTCAGTTAAAGAGCAACATTGCATGTTGTCAAGATCGAAAAGAAAACATTTGTAGTTTACCTTCTGCAACATAAGCATATGTGTTGGTGAATAAATAATTTGTGAGAATATCCATAGTGTTCACTCTGCAACTTTAACCACGGTAATTTCGTCTATGCAGTATTGTGACTCGTGTATGTTTCGAAAATAATTATTTACAGCCGCGTGGTACGTAAATACGCGAGGGATGCTCGCGTACAGTATTTTCATTTTATCTACCTACTTTCTAGGTTTGTGATAATAAATATGTAGTGAATGAAGTAATTTTCAGTAAAAATACATGTTGTATGTTTTGATCAGTAGATTTACTAGAAAATATAACACCTTTATAAATTTGACACCGAAAAATATTTGCGCCTCGATTGAGACGTACGAAAGCTTTATTGTTAAATCCAAAACAATATTATATCTAGGTAACTTAAAAATATCACTGTGTGCGTCATTGAAGAATTCATGCAAGAAAAACACAATATAATTGCTCCTTGCCATATTACGTAGGTACTTTGTGCATCAATATCATTATCAACTCTTTTATAGTCCACTGCTGGACATAGGCCTCTCCTAAGAAAGGAGGTGTTGGCCTACTATTACAACACTAAATGTTTACAAATCGCGCATTCAGTGTGTATAAAACCATCACACCGTCCATTCTGCACAATGTCAACCGAATCTATACTTAACTCTGAAGATATTTTTGGACATTTTTAAATATTTCAGACATTTGACACACAACGACATCCAGTTTCAAACTAAGCAGAGCTTGTACCACGATAACTAGACTGACTGATAGAATACCAATATACTTTTTTTTTGTAAATGCAACGTATTATACATAGAAAACACATAAACTCCGAAACAAATATTTGCAGATCATACAAACATTTGGCTACAGCTACCACTACATATAAAATGTACGACGTTTGTATGCAGATAGAAAACTGTAAGGTAATATTACCTTAATTTAACTGTTAATCCTTAAAAAGTGATCTAACCATCACCATTTTATATTATTTGCTAAATACGTAAGCCTAGAAGCATTATTTTAAAAACTGTGACATAAATTCAGAAACAAGGCTAGTGTTCGAAGTAATTTCGCAAAATTCAGTTTGAATTGCATATTGAGACAACATTTTATGTAAATTATTCAATTAAATATAACAGTTACAACACCACGCCCCGTATTTGGAACGGAAACGATTGGACTCCGTTTATGCATTACACGCCAGGTGTAACCATCATCATCAGCCTTTAGCAGTCCACTGCTGGACATAGGCCTCTCCCTTAGCAAGGAGGTTTTGGCCTGGCCAGACAGGTTGGTACAGGGTTGTTTTTTAAAAAAAATGTCCCAATAACTAAAGTGAGGACCCCACGCTGCACCGCCCAGGCGGAACAAACCGCTAGAGTGTGCTGAGCCGAGTCTTCACTGCAGTCGCAGTGGTGACAGGCGGGACTCAATTCTCTCCTGGCGACCGAATGCTGATACTTTCCAAAGCAACTGTGCCCAGAAAGGATCTGCGTCAGTCGGAAGGAAAAAGTCCCGTGCTGTCGCCCTGTCCACTCGACGATAACCAACGAGCCATCGTGGCTCGACGAGCGGCCTTGAGGAAAAAAAAGAAAAAGGTTCTTTAAGTTTTTCCTTCTTGGTAGTGATATTTTCTTGAATAGTTTGTTCCCCAAGTCGCCTCTTACGACACCCACGGGATAAACAGGAGTGGTGACACTACGCATTCTTAACCTGTCACCACACGGATATGTAACTATAATCGAATGATTCACAGGCGTAGTCAGTGAGCAAAGCGAGTTGGAAATATGAAATCCGTAAATCATTGGTATCTACATACGTTTTAAAAAATACTCTGCTAAATGATTTTCATTGAAATAGTTCGTATGATGCAGCTAGTATCTACATATGTATAATTTACCGTACATTTAATTAATTTACCTTTGTTGTGACTGTACACAATGAAATTGTAACCGTCAGTGCAATTTCCGAATGAATAACTTCTTTTTATCTAGCCAGTAATATCGGATAGTTTAAATTCAGATGCTTGTTGTTGTACATATGTAACGTTTGGAATATTTGTATGTTTATATTTTTAATACTGAATTTGATCTTAATTTTATTTTTTATCATTTTGATTTTGTCTTTTAATTCTCTATTCTTGACTTTGTTTTGGACTTTAATTTTGTTTCTAATTTTGTTGATCTTGACTTTGATTTTAATTTCAATTCTGATATGATTTTGATAAAGTCGAATTAATTTAACTTTGAATTCTTTGTAAATAAAAGTAACTAATTCATTCACTCACATAACTAAATCACTTTAACATATAGTCAGCATGATTTTATTAATGCTTATTTTAATTTTAAATCTAGTTTAATCTGAAATGTATTATTTTTAATAAATACCTTGAATATATGTTTCTCTACCTTTTCTAGTGATATCAAGATTACAAACATGGATAGGAACTACGAACAATCACAATATTACCACCGTCTGTGGCAAATCAACTAATGTTTAGCTGTACTCTTGTGTAAAATAGTGCCACCATATACTTGTCAAAGGCAGGTTTGGTTTCCATATCGGTTAATAATGATCAGTTTTGATCCCTTTAAGAAATAGTTCCTATGACGTGGAGCAGTTGGGTGGGACTATATTAATGTTTTTGTTACACTCGTAAAAGCATAGATAGACCATTAAAAATACAATCCACACAAACCTTGTTTGAGTGATAGACATTAACATTAGCTGTTAGTCTTTAATTTGCATAATACTAAATAAATTATAAAGTCGTCAGAAAAGAAACGTACAGAAGATAATGTACCTGTAAAGGCATGTAAGTTACTCTACAAGATGACTTGACTTAATAGGAATTTTGCTTAGCGGTGGAGAGGATAAATGTAATTGTTGTTGATGGCTGACTTAAGAGCTTATTTAAACAAATGCCGGTAATATTTGAAATACATTCGACAATACAGTGTTACTTAGAGCAAAAAGTATTCGACTAACTCGCTGGTTTACAAATTTACAACTTACAAATATAGAGTTATGTGATTTAAAACATATTGCTAAGTACATATTACCAAAACAAAATAAGGTCTACCTGTAACATTGAGAAATAAACTTTTGTTTCATGTTTGTGGCAATATGTTATTGTTAAATTACAGGTTACTTGAAGGGTCAGTAATATTTCTAGTTGAGATTGACAGTAAGTGGGCATTTGTTTTTTTTTTAATCGCTTAATTTAAGAGCATTTGAAATTGGTACCTACTACCTACCGTTTCCAATCATATATTAGGCCACACATAGACAGCTGCGTCAGTCGTCGTCGTCAGTGGCTGAGGAAGAGTTTGAGTCAAGTCGCAAGGGGGAGGGAACGTCCACCGCATGAACCATACAAAATGCGTTACGGTAAGCTACAGGCACTTGTGTAAGCGACCAAATCATCATAAATTTATATGATATAAAAGCTTGTCGCGAGACTTAGGTCTGTAAATAAATTAGAAATGATTCATTTAAATTTTTTAAATTTTCATACTTCTAAATACGAGTACCTACTTAAATCTTGTAACAAACTTTTCTATCATAAATTGTGGAATGACATTATAAGTTGGTACCAAAAGATTTCAATAAAAAGTTTATTTTATTCTTTTTAACGCGCTTAAACAAAAGCTTGTTTTTAAAGATTTTCATTTTACTCTTTTTACTTTTATTTAAAACTTACATTAAATGTTTAAATTCGGTCCATTATATAAATGATTGTCAATTGTTATTTTTAATTAATATAACATAAAATAATAGATTTGAAATGGTTTTAATCACAAGTACTGAAAATACTAGAGTGGTCTTTACAAAATTATGAAAATTCAGATGGCCCTTGTTTTGTTTCTAATATTATAAAGACAAGCTTGTGAGTGTGTGTTTGTATGTTTCTTTCTACTTACTGTGATTATGTTTGTGTGATGTACACATAGTTTTATTCAACTGGGTACCTTTTAATAAGAAATGTCGTCAAAAGATGGCAACCATTATTTAAATATTCGTCTTGTACTTTTTAGGTCAGGAAACTAGCCTAAGTAATACATTGTCATAATCATTATCATGTCTTGCTAACTTTAGTTCATTCATTCATAAACAAAAAGAAAGTTGAGCGTAAATATTTAGAGTGATTAGCCGGAGAAGGTGTCGCTTATTTATAGATGAGAAGTACTGAGAATTTTACAGTACCCAATTAATACAAACTTGTTTAAGTGCAACACACAACATTTAGTTTCCATGAATTCTGACTAACCTTCGAATCGCAATCTTGTCAAGTGGCCGTTGTGTAATCTGTAGCAATTGCTTCAAGTATCCACCGCATTGTTAGTTACATATATTTTATTGCTAGCTATACAGCGCAACCTTGTCTGCGTCTGCTATTGCCCGTAGCGTTATGATGAATAATGTGAACAAATTTGTTTACCATAAAAAGGTTATAGTGAGCCGACGTTTAAAGAAAGACATATACCGCCGCGGTTATTGTTTTAGCACTTTCAAAGGGAACTTTTAAAGTGGTTGGCAGTGGATGGATGCGAATTGCCCAAGGCCGGGATGGTTGGCGCTCCTTGGAGGAGACCTTCGTTCAGCAGTGGACGGCGATAGTTTAATTCGAAAGGCAACAATTCTTTCGTACATTATTCTTGTCTTACCCGTTTACGCAACATACGCAATGGAAAGTCTCAAAAGGAATATTTTTCCTCGGTTTTGCAAAATTTTTCATTGATACTCCGCTCTTTTTGGTCGAAAAGTGATTATATATAGCTAATAGTTTCCTTGATAAGTGGGCTATCTGACACTGAAATATTCAGCAAAACGGACGCGCAGTTCCTAGATTAACGAGTTCAACCAATCAAACAAATAAACAAACTCTTTAGCTTTAAAATATAAGTATTGATTTAAACAGTTCTTAAGGCCTTTCAGCTATTGGGTTACCGTGCAATTATTTCAGTTAGAGCCTAATTTATAGGATTTATATTTGTGTATTAATAAATCTAATATTAATATTAACCAGCTTAATCTTTAAAGATCAAAGTTTTATAGTATACTAGATATTATTGTGTCCTATACTCTGTCTCTTGTACATTGCTTATTCATTGGAAGTAACTACTTCTCATTAGAATGTAAATACGTTAAGGACATCATATTCATAGTGTATATGTTTGGTTCTAAGTAAGTAATTAGAACATGCGCCAACAATTCTAGGACATTAGAACAGTTTTTATAACTCGACGAATTATTGTATAAAAAACTTGTTTTTGTTTCCATATTGTCGCCAACCAGCTTGAAAATTTTTTCATGTACCGTTTCTCAAAATGAAAAAAAAGAAAATTGATAGCGTCATTTTGTTCTTCGTTTGTATCAAAGTTGAAATTAACACCAAACATTTATGCCGATGAGCCCTAAAATCTACAAAAAAGTTAAATTTAGTTTAGAAACATTCTCAGAATATAAACGACCCTTCTGAACTGAATCGGTATATTTTTGTATGTCGATGTAGATAGATAAACAGAAAACAATTGTAAACTTTCAGTTAGTTGTTAGTAGTTATGAAGTATGTAGTTAGAAGTTATGAACTTCCACAATGGAGTAAGTAACATATAACTGTGTGTTCACTGAACTAGCGGTGTGTTACTACCTAACGGTTTTTTTCCGTAAACAATGAAAATTTTCTCTATACGGCTATTATATATTTTTTAGTTATTTTTAAAACACTGAAGTAGAGTAAAGGCTTTTTTAAACTTTTCCAACCTTTCAAAATTATTTTCCTTCCTTTTAAAATTATAATTTTATAAGCAGAACTAACACAAAAAGAGTAATTCGGCTACATACAAGCGAATAGGTTTTAGGTTTATAAATGAAAAACCAAATTTAAGAGAAAAATCAGTTTGTTATGCTAATAAGGTGGTTTATAAGTACGTAATATATTTCTGCAAATCCGGATGGTGCTGGATTGAAAGCGCAGAGAACCATTAGCGTTACTAACTTTTGTCGATCGAATGCAGTATTTTTTAAATACTGTAGTACAAACAATTTATTTGTCTCCAAAATTATTTTTTTGTCTAGTTATTAATTCTAATCGTAATATTATACGTGTATGTTTGTTTTTATTATACACAGTTATATTAGAACAGTTAAGGGTGAAAACACCCTTAACTGTTCAACCAATCATCGACGTGGTAAAGTTTTTAAATGGAGAAAAAAATATTAGATTTAATAATTATAATTAACACTTCGATAGGTAATCGTATTTTGAAAGCAGAAGAAAATAAGAAGACATTAAACTTGAAGTTTCATGAGATAATTATCAACAAACCTAATAACATTTTAATATTTGGTTGCAATTCAAACCATCTTCAACCTTCCCGATACAAATGTTTATATTGAAGTATTTAATGAAGAAAATCACAATCTGATCATGTATCAAACCTATCGTGGAATCAATGTTAAAATACCACAAACATTTACGTTGTAGGTATCGTGAAAGCGAAGAAATTTTTATATACTTCCCTGTACCATTATTACCTATCAATAATAGTACTGTTATTTATAATTAGAGATATGAATGTCAAAAAGTTTCTTACTCCTTGGCGGCCAATGAATCATGGCAGGCGTGGTGATGACGTAACAACTTCCTACGGTCGTGTTCCACGCAACATTAACATCATTGGCATAACATATCGCACAATCACACGCGTAAAGATGTTAAGATGACCGCTTTAAGAGGCTCAATAACGAAGAAAAACATTAATTAAAATAATTACTAAAGTTTGCATTTGCAGTTGAATAAAGTTCTGTCGGAGTAATGAGCATAATCTAACATAGCACTGTTCGGTTTGTACTGTGACACCATCATGAGCTGCAAGAGGTGCAAGGAGAAAATTCCTGTACTAAGCATACTGTCGACGACCTCGTTACACCCATTCCAACAGCCTTTAATATTCCACTGCTGTCCACTATTTTAATTTTCGCTTTGGTTGTTACTCTCGTACTTTTCAAAATATTTATCAAATATTACAAAATAATTACTATCAGTGGATGTGTATCAGAAAATGGTGTCTATAATCAAATAAAATATTATAAATTCATATCTTTTGTCAAGTTAAATCAAAAAGTCGCATCATTAACAGCCTATAGTCCAAAGCTGGACGTAAGCTTCTTATTAAAAAGAAGGTTTAATGTATAATGTATGTAGATATAAAGCTCTCAAGTTGGTAAATAAAACACGAAGCAACCCGCACATTACTTAAGTAAGTTCTTCAATAAGTGTGTTAAGTCATGTATCTGTATTTATTTACTTTTTAAATCGTAATTCTTTTTAAATTGTGGTTTAGAAATGCTTAAAAACGAAGTCATTTCTCACCGATTTTCACAATTATATCACATTACTCAAAATAAGTTTATAGGTACATATGTAACGTTTTTAACGTTTACTTTAATACAGTTATGTTTAAATTGTATGATAAAAAAACAGACACAAAACCGTTTTGCATATCTCTTTATGCAAAAAAATCAATATAATATATGTAAATAGAAAGTCATCGGACCAGTAGTACCGGTTTTGAGACAGCGTCTTTGCAAGGCGAATGACGTTGGCCGTTGTCAATTTTACATAGGACCTTAATATACTACTTCAGTTAAATAATTTGGTACATAATTACTATATATTTAGGTCTTATTTGTTTTTGTGCAGTTACGTCCTTTATTGGTCTTCTGGTGCTCATTTGCTTTTAAACAATACCAGATAAACCAGCAATGTCTATGAATGAGTTATTGTAATCCCTGAATTGTGGTAAAACCTAAGATTTGCCAAAAAAAACCTAAGATTTACCAACTAATGGTAAATGATCGAACCGTTCGATGTGAATCGTTATTTAGAACTTTACCACTATTTACTTGGTAAATCTTAGTAATTGCCTCAAGACACGGTAAATGTTGAAATACACATGTCACAAAAACGCTGTTAACAAATCATGTTAGGTTAGAACAGTGGCCATTAACGCTAGATCCCTTCTGTTATTATTTAATTAGTCGGTTTGGATAAGTTTCGAGTGGATTATGTTATTCCAAAAAACAACATTCACTCATATTCGGTCTTGTGCTATTGTGGTAAGTAAGGTTGGTGGTAGAGCATTTATCGTGTCTTGAGGTAGATTTTAAGATGAAAGAGGCAAATCTTAAGTTTTACTAGCAAATCTTAGGATTTACCTTAGTTCAGACTTTTACAGTAACATTTACACAGAAAAATTATGTAAAGAGGAAAATACGTTAATAATAGTGAAATGAGGTTATTAAGTATATATAAGAAAGGAGAACAGTTCTGCAAATACGAGTATATACCCACTAAACCAATTTAGGAAATATTATTGTAACTAGATCGAATGCAGAATGACTAACAGATATACAAAAACCAACACAATTACATGATACGAATAGATGGAGTATGATAACATACCAATACGCAACAGGGCTACCAATTATATGGTCAAACTTATTCTCTTAAAACGAACCAAAGTAAGGTTACTAACAAAATTACTTGTTGCCAAAACTGTATGAATGTTCTATTTCATTTCACAATTCATTTTTTCCAAATTGCCTATGCAGATTATCAATTAGTTGTTTATTGTTATAAAATTGAAACAGTTTAAAAGTTTGGTAGCCCTATACAACAACCATGACCAACGTCTACGAACAGAGCGTAAGGTTCTTTATAATTTAGTGACTCACCCGAATGGTAGCGACTCTCATTCCGTGTTAGTCGCCTGTTGGTCCTGCCAGGCGGCGAGCGAAGCGCTGCGGCCGATCTCACTGCGACCCAATAAAGAACCACACGTACACGTAACAACACACACACGCTCACCAAACGCGTACTTACACAATCACCATTTTAATTTTGATTTCGGAATCGAATAAGCTATTTTTTTAATATGTCTTGGATACTGTCTTAAATGAGAGTGAGCTTATCTTCGATTCCAAAATCATAATGTTACTGCCTTGGTTTGTATGAATTCTAATGACAATAATTAGTTAATGAGCTATAATGTTATATTAATGCTAATTATAACTTATGCTAATGTGAACGTTTGTATTCCTTAAGCATTACTGTCGTCATGAACGTTTAATAAACAAAATATGTTTAGGTCATTAGAATAATTCCATTTGTGTAGTAAGTAGATAACGTTAGCTGTACAATCATCACACATTTTCAACCACAGTTTACCCTCAAGTACTATCGATCCATTTACGCGGTATGTAGCCGACGCCATTTTATACTATTAAGTTAGAGATAAAACTAGCCAGCGGCAAGTGGTACGATAATAACTTAGATCAGTGAGAAGTACCGTATTATCATGTATCCGAGGATAAAGTTATAAAACGATTACGTATTTTTTGAGAAACACAGTAATATTTTATGTAAATTAGTTGTGTATCATATGTAATTAAATGTTTAGATTTCATTATTCATTTGAAATTTCATTTATCAATTACATCAAACAACAAAAGTACATGTGTTAGTAGTTTCCAAGCCCGCACGAAATAGCGCCGAGTGTCGCAGTCCGGATAGCGTACACCGGTACGTGGCATCATTCGATAAACCTAACTAATAAAAATTTAATTCAAAAAAATGAAACTACTGGTAAAGTTATAGGTTAAAAAGCTATAACCTTTCAATTATTCACATTTTTTATTAATAATAACCTAACCCTTAAATCAACAAACGGTTAGTTAAAGATACGCTTTGGATAACCAGAAGCGAAAGCAATTTCTCTATGTATGTCTATAATTTATTATATAATTTACGTCAAGGTTTAAAGTTATATGTATTTAATGTATAATTTATGAAATATTTTTTTTAAATAAATTCATATAGGTACAAAGTCAAAATACACCAAAGAGAATATATTGCAACTGTAAAAAGTATTGCATACTTTTTCATCGATTTTTTTTTTAGTTTGTATTGACGTTTACAATAATGTGTCATCACAGTGACATACAATAAAAAACATTTTGTTGTAGAAAAGAATGAGTAATTTTGTGAAACCAGAAATCGAAGTGGACGTAGAGCGTCTGGATTCTGACATCATAGACGAACATCTTCGGAACTCGACTGTAGTACTACATGATATATTAAAGGGTTCGGAAGATTTAGAGGACTCATCCTCAGAAACGAACGAAGGCCACATGTGTCAACATTGTGGTAAAATATACAAATCCATCAGTACATTACATGCTCATTGTCTATTGATACATCCTCAGAATGCTGTTGAGGGTCAATGTATGTCGTGTGACAAGAAGTACCCATCGCTGTTGAGCTTGCAGAAACATATACGTTACATGCACCGCTACGAGCACCGATGTAAGGCTTGCTATAAAACCTTCGCAACCGCAGAACTTCTCTTTATGCATGGTGAAGGCTGTAGTAAAACTGAAACGCCCTGTTCACAGTGCGGTAAAGTGTTCGATTCACCTCTTTCTTTGAGAAACCACATAAAGTATAAGCATCCAGAGAAAAGGAACCATTGGTGCGACCTGTGTCGACGTACATTCACGACGCAGCGGCGATTGCTGAACCATATCGCTACAATACACCCACCCGGTGCGACAGATTGCAGTTGGTGTGAAAGGAGTTTCAGTTCAATAACTGGCATGCAGAGCCATGTTTTATACCGTCATACAGCAGACGGGGCCAAGTGTTTCAAGTGCCATAAAGTATTCGCGAAGAAGGTTTGCTTACAAAGGCATTTAGCTAAAAATCATTTTTTTAGTGCACCAATTAAAGACGAGGACACTGATAGCAGCGCTTCAGATAAAATAACGAAATAAAATTATGTTTTGTATTTGAATATAAATTTTTTTCTTTCACTTGTATTATTACTACTACTGTGAGTTATTTCACTATTTACTATATTATGATTCATAGACATAATAGTGCGTTCTTCTTTACTTACTTCTTAAAATATTAAGCATTTACTGCGTATTTACGAATTGATATTAAATATTTTAATATGGAATAGATATAAAAATGAATAACTAGATAAATCCAAAACTTTTTATAATATATTTCATAAATATTGCTAATCAAGTTTAAATCTGTGATAAGCGATATGAACAAATGGTACTACTAAATATATTACTGGTCACTTAACTAACGTCTAACGTGTCTTCAGTAACATCGATTTGTTCTTAAGTACCACATAAAATGTGATAATCCTTTTTCTTAAATGAATTATTTCCTGTAAAGTAAAATCGATGTTTATTTTTACAAAAAAAATAATTTCAAAGTTCATCTTGAACATTAAAATTCAAAAAAGATCACGAAAAAGACCTTAAATTACTTAATGCGTCAAAGGACATACAACAACATTTATATAGCAGTTATGGTGTTGAGGGTACCAGTTTAATAAGATCTTTAGTAATTCGAATTTTATTTAATTTTGTACTGGTTTTCTTATCAAATTTGTGTAAACAAAGGATTTTTTTCCTCCACAAGCTCTTTTCATTGCCCACGCTAAGTAGAAAAAACGTTATATAAAAAATAATAGTATGATGCAAAGATACAAATACGCGATAATATCTGAAATTCCTTAGTGATATATGAATGTGTTTTAACAGACGTGTATGATATTCATGACGGTGTTATAGTAACGTCAAATAGAGAAATATTAGTACTTTACCAGATGTCTATGATAATTGTAACTTGTTTTCGTAAAATAACTGTTCTTATGACCTTAACATATTGGAATCTATATAGTATTAATTAAACAACATGTCAATAAGGGACACAAAAATGGCGGTGTATAGTATACTCGTATTGTGGATTTCCATAAAGGCACGTTCGCGAATGCGTAGGCAATAATTTTCACTAGTGATAAGCGCAAAATGACGAGCTTGCTTGTATTATAATTTTTATGAAGTTTATAAGAACAACTGCTATAATAGATGAAATGTTTATACTACAACCGTATGCCTTATTATCAAACACCCCAAATTCGATTTTCCAGTTTGCCAGGTGTCATATAGCATACACCTTTAAACGCGATACTATTCCTCGAGTTATAGAAACAGTTGTTTGCGCACTACGCATCTGTCATAGTTGAGGCAATCGTTCGACGATTTGTTCAGTTGGCCCACATATGCTTTCGGTTTGCACATTACATACTAGGCCTTTAGGAGATTTTGGTTAAGTATTAAAATTATTATATTTTTTTATATATTCAACTATTTAAATTGATATTGGCTACACAAGGCCCCCGTATTTCCTTGTTAGTAGATAAATTTTACACCACACATCATTATCCTTTGAAAACATTATTGTATTGTCCTGTACTAATATTGACCAATTGTTATTTGTCTGATGCTTGTAACATTTGTGGTCACATGATTGATGAATACATTTTCTTCATCAAAAATACATTGTATTTATTGTCCACACTCATTTCGAAGTAAGCTAATGTGCTTAATTGTTTCAGACTGATTACACAGACTACATTACAGAGGTCTCGGAAAGTATCAAGTTGTAGTAAAAATTTATGACACGTCCTTATATTTTCCTAAATTCCCATTATATCCTCTTAGTGAACTTACTGTCGACTATTAGTGTTAGAATGTGGGTCGTATGTGAAATTTGAACCTGAATTTTCAAAGTAAATAAAATAATAAAAATAATAAAAGTTATTGCTTATATGCTTTCACGTCAGTCAAAGCTGGCGGACAGCGACGCCTAGCTAATTGGAGGATCTAGTCTGCGGCGATTTGTCTTTAGTATTGACTGTTATACCATTATCTTGGACTTTTAATTCTACTTAAAATTACATTATTAATTTAGCAGTAATGCAACACCACTAATTACCTTTGTAGTAGTTACATATATTAAATGGAACAGAACTCATCATGGTTTAGGGGTAAATTAACCAAGCATACCTACGTTTGCAGAATCTTCACCTGGTATATAGTGTTCAATACAAAAAGTTGGATATTTTCTATGATAGTAAGGTAAAATATTAGCGTGAACGTCGGTCGTCAGGCGTAAAGTGCATGGCTACCCGACCGCGACAAGCGAAAAGGTCGTCTTAATAAAATATTAATATCCGCCATGTGTTGGGAGTGTCCAACACTTATAACACCTTTGAATTTAAAGTGTTTGACTGGGATCGATATCGGATACGAATATATATATATATATATCTTATAGTCATATATATATATTACTAGGTAGAATAGATATATATATATCTTTCCCGATAATACCTCATGAAGGGTATAGTTATGCTACGTAATAAAGTAAATGCACAATATTACTATTTTAAAAATTTTTCATCTTTAATGTACACATGATTACAGTTCACAGCAGCATTTTTTTTCACATTCAGATTTTCTTTGAGATTTAAGCTACACACAATATCAGGAAAATAGACTTTTTAAATTTTGTTAAGTTTATTGTAAAGTTGGTAAGTTTTTAAGACAAATTGTTTTTTTATTATAATACTTATATACTATTTATTTTCTACACAACCACCTTATCTTAATTTAATAAAAATTATAATTTGTATATTAAATTCACCTAATTTTAATAACATATTAAAACTAAATATGTATGGAAATTACATTCTTGACTCTTTGGAAAATAAAAGTATATTTTCTATTATAAAGATGAATCTAAAATTTCGTTAATTTATCTCGTCTTTGGTAAATTTCAGTTGCGTCAAATATTTGGCAACATAATTTTCGTCTGTCTATTTTTATTTTTAATGATGAAGTGTCAGCAGATCACCGATGTTGCAAAATAATGCCGTGCGAAGCAATTCTAGTAAAAATAGCATGGTCAGCCACGCTTTCCAGTGGACAGTGATGCGCTAGCTAATTGGTTAAACGTACCTCCGCTCCGCTTTCCGAAAACCAACTAAAGGGTCAAATTTAAGGCGGTCTATCTATAATACTCACGTAAGACGGGCTACGGCCACGTCTCCAACCGTTGTATGGTCAAAATATTCCGAATATAAGTGAGTAATTAAATTAGCACGCTTCGCATCGCACGAACCATAAACACCTAACTTATATCACGTTACCGAGGAGACACTCACAACAAAGCCGATGAAAATATTATTTACTAGAACAAAAGCTGGTATACATCGACTTACACCCATATGATAAGTAGATGAGATCTTCTTTTTTTTAATTTTATTAATTACTCGTAATGAACACACTTGTGATGGCTTGCCTATTGCAAGACTGTCATGACAAGTTTTAATGGAATTTTTTAAATAACCTTTTTTTTCCTCACCTAACTCTACTGGTAACCAACCAAATTTAGGTCCAAATGTTAATTTTCTGTATAAAGAATATGTCTAGTGCTGGACTGCGTCGTATCTAAATGTGAATTTCTGAGCGACCAAATAGAACGAGACCTGTCCCGGCCAGCAACTATTGCTGCCATGTTGGCGGGTACACAGGGAGATAGACTGGTACACAATGGTCGCTTTTTTTGAAGCTATAATGCTTCACATAAACGCAATCGGAGAAGGCCGATTCGGAGCGAAAAAAATGATGGTAGTGATATTAAACGTCGGCGCGACCGTGTGTCGCCAGAGAGTGGAGACGTCTGGTGGCGGATTTATTAATGCGGTGGGAGAAAGGATGACAGACTAATTGCACAAAGGTACTGTCGAGCCGCCACGCCTTAATTGAGGGAGGGAAGTATTTTTCCCCTGAGATGGAGCTTGATAAAATGTGGTGTCGATTCCGGGAGGACCTGAAATCACATAGTCCGGGTCCGCCCAGAGTAGGGCGCCAGAGGTCGGTCATGGAAGTGGTTTTTAGTGGAAATGCCACATAATTTTGACTCCTACATCCCAAAGAGCCGGAAGGCTGAAGGAATTTTCCACCTCGTCTACGAAAAAAAAAGGAAGGTTTTTTCTAATAGAAACCCACCAAAGTGATTTTACTCTGCCTGATGGACAGCATGAATAGAATCCAAGAACGGTGGTCGCCATACTCACACTGCCAAGGAAGACACTGCAGTATAGCGTCCCACGCTATGGCGGCCTAGCTAGATGCTTTTTCACGCCCCGCTTAAAGGACTCAAGATCGTAGTGGGAGGGAAACACGTGCGCACAAAATTTTGACTCCTACATCCCAAAAAGCAGGAAGGCTGAAGGAATTTTCCACCTCGTCTACGGAAAAAAAGAACGGTTTTTTTCTTATAGGAACCTACCAAAGTGACTTTACTCTGCCTGATGGAAAGCATGAATAGAATCCAATAACGGTGGTCGCCATACTCACACTGTGAATGAAGACAGTGCAGTATGGCGTCCCACGGTATGGCGGCCTAGCTAGATGCTTTTTCACGCCCTGCTTAAAGGGCCCAAGATCATAGTGGGAGGGAAACAGGTGCGCTGGTACTGAGTTCCTAGTTTTAACTGATTTGCACGGGAGGGAAGAGCCGAACTGTTTAGTTCTGGAGTGTATGTCTACCATTCCGAAACGGTGATTTCCAAGGCCAACACAAGTTCTCCTGTAGAGGAACGGAGAGGATGGGATCAGTTGGAAGAGTTCGTCAGAAGACTCTGCATGATAAAGGCGATAGAGGCTTGCCATAGAGGCGACATCTTTTCGCAACTGCAGAGACTCAAGGAAGTAAATGAATATAGTTAACTACACTTTTTTTTTATTCTGTGCGGCAATCCCCCCGGATACCACCTACTGGTCGTTATGTCGGACTCGAACCGACCAAAAACCGTACGCCGTCTCAGGTACCAGTAGTCAGGGAACCAGGTGTACCCTAAAAAGGAAATAGCTGGCACCAGGTAACTACACTGAGCCGATTATTAATCGAAATTGATATCAAAATAAAGATTGTTTAATAACAAATACACTTGCCTGCGAAAAAAGATTAAAATTAATTTAATTAAAAATAGTCATGACAGCTTTCGGTGGTCATCAGAACCGGTGTAAGATGACCTTCACCGGTCCTTAGACCATTATAGTTGCATTTTGAGAAAGTAATAAAATATTATTTGCTAAACAGTTAAGTTTTTCAAGTCAATAAACAGAAGATGTCGAATTATGGCATTTTGAACAAGTATTTTAAACAATTTATATTTTTAATGAAATGAATTAAATCACCCAAATACAATATGTCCGGTCTATACACAAACGAAATACATTTATAGATATTTCTTCTTTAATTTTGATGACGGAAACTAAGCAGATTATTGCCAATTGGATCCTCTAGTCAGGACTATTACTGTTCTCGTTTTTGTTTTCAAGCGATAAGCCTCAGCCAACCTCTGATAAGAAGCTGCAGGATTGCCTCGTGAGTATGATTTACAGCATCGATAACGTCTTGGGTTGCAATTGGGCAGATTGATTCTTAACCAAATTAATTTAATAAAGTCACATACACTTCTTACCTACGAACAAAATTAATGCACGCATATGCCTAGGCCATGCTACGCTGTTTAAGATTATAGACGGTATACTTACTCGTATTTTTCTCGGCACTTTTTAGAAGTATATTGGAACCGTATACAACAACAGGTAGAAGATTAAAGTTTGACAGTGAAGACTTGTCACAGCATAAGTACACAAATGCGAAAATAGCTTTAACGCATCCTGTTACTGATATCACGAAACATGAAATGGAAATAGTTAAGTTCCATTTCGTAAGCTCTTTGAGTGTTGAAATGTGTCACGTAGCATTAATAATGCTGAATAAATTATTGACACGCAGCAGGTAGAATGAAAGTTAATTTAAAACTTTTAGCTTTATTATTTACAGCAGTTCTCTAATTCAATTAAAAGTAAAGTGCTTTGTTAACTTTGTTATGTATTTCAAATTGGCAAAGTTATCTGAGATTAACAACATCTAATGATCAAAGTCCCAATTGAGCACAAAGTCTCTTTGTTGTTCACACAAATTTTTACATGCACTTATTACAAACTATTTGTAAATGAACAATTCATTTTTCTTCCTTGTAACATGAGATCTTTACCACAGTGTATACACAGTTGTACTAAAGCATGATCAATACGTAGCCCGCCCTATTAGAGAATTTCGGGGAATTTCCACTGAGAGAGTCAACAACAATATTGTATGATACTCATTTTAAATAAAATTAGAGTTATTTTTTTTTCATAATTAGCTCCACGAACAAGTGTGGGAGTAACACGGGGTGTGGAAAAATCCCTAAGTGGATTGTTTACTTATGGAAAAGTTTAGCCTTTCGTAGAAGCTGTCTCCTCTCTTAACTATGTTGAAATTATTTACTCGTTACTTAGACATATTTATCGAAATGTGGTAACAATATTCTATTCTCTTTTCCTCTTATTGGTAATTTAGTAACTACTCAAATCAGTAGTTTTTAATGATTTTTAGCCATATAAACTGCGATATTTCTATATTTTATATAATACTTAAAGTATGACTTTACATATATGCACATATGCCGCCCATAGGAAACAGATACCAAGACGCATAAATTAATATATTCATTGCTTGAGGTTATCAAAACTATTTATAGCGGTTTAACTACTCTTCACGCCAGCTCGTGGTTAAAGGAACTCTATATTTTCAGTTTCTTAAAAACACACTGTTTTAGCGTTTAATGCGAATACTTAGCTCACTCCTACTCAGTTTCCATATAGTATGTCAGTTCTGGACAGCGTTAACGTTAAAAAAGATGATTTATGGATGTGTTTAAATTTAATTTCAACATAACATTGTGCTATAAAACACCAATTGCAGTTCCATGTCGAACAATCAAGGGCACGCGGCTCCCGGTCGCTCATGATTCTATTTATAGGAAGCTTTTTAAAAATGTACGCCTTCTATCTGTTCTTTTACTCTATTGGCTTTCAACGTACGGGGCATATAGTTAAAAAATAATATGGATTTTCTTTCTCTCAAAGGGATTTTACTTCCACAGTTTATATCGAAATTTATTTCGAAATACGTTTGGCTAGTGAGTAAAATAGAGGTTTGCACAGTACCAAACCTCAATCAATCATATAAGTCCACGCAGGACTCGTCGGACTTGTCAGCAATTAACTGGAATTCTTAGAATGACTTGTTGTGCTAAACTAATAGGATAGTTTCTTATACTTAAGGTATATATAGCAGTAATAACTAAATTGATTATTATATTCTCATCAACCAGCAACAGATTTTTATAGATCATTGTTGGACATAGGCCTCTCTGTAGAAAAATTTTGGTATAGTATTTCTTAACTTTCTTTTATTATTTTAGTTATGAATTTGATTTAGGGCAAGTATACGGCACTGTACTTTATTTTATAGAAATGTCTGCCTGATAATGCGTATATTATGACCTTTAAACGTCAAGTGTGTTGCTACATCGACATCGACCGTATAAACGGCTAGTTAACAAGGAGTCGATGATAGCACTGCACCTTCTCAGTCGACTAGAAGATATTTATTGTATTAACTGGTTGAACATTATCCTGCCTGTAGTACTGAGGTAATATCTCGTCCGAAGTACAAAGCTTAAAATTTGTTAACAAACAGCCAATTACGACTGTTCATATTATTCTAGTTCACAAACTCTCAAAAGTTAAGGCAGACTGCTATAATTATTATATTTAACGCCATATGGTGTCAAGTATTTTATGAGATATGTATGAGACTATACTTATTTTACAAAGATCTTTTCTATAATTTTTTATTAAGTTGAGAAAACGTATTACGTTGAGAAACTTGTAGAAAGAGTTGAAAACTTACTTGCGTGAATGTAAAGTTCACCAGATGGATTCCAGTAAAGGTGTCCATAATATGTATATACGATATAGAATGTGCATTTACATTTTATGTGTAAATTATGAAAAGTAGCAGTTTTGAGAAAACTATTTATAAATTAAAGATTAATTTGTTAAATAGCCACGCAGAAGGCTTTTTTGTTGATTAAATGTTAAATAGGAACTGACAGAGTAATTAAAAACATATATATTTCGTACATATAAATTTCGATTCTTTTCTTACTGGTGTGTAAGGTTTTATTATTAAATTCTTATTTCTCGTAAAATATAGGGTACATATAAAATAAAGACTTTGACTGTATCCTTTAAATCATAGATATTTTGCAAAATATCTTATGTGTATAATACGCCGATCATCAACTGTAGTTTTATTACAACATTGACAGACCAATCGGAGCGCGAATTGCCCTTTCAATAAAATGTTCATATCACTATCAATGGCGTGAACATTTGTTATTGTACTGATAGTTAATTCTTTCGCCACATTGATTAAGTCTCGACAAAGATCTTAAGACTCGTGTTAAGCAATTAGACTCGAAATTAATTCTAAATGAATACAATACTTAAATTTCTTGACATTAGTCTTATTGGTGCACGTATTTCTATTATTAAAAAAACTAAAAAGAAAAAATATACCTTCTTTTATAAAATATTTCAAGGTATGTTAAAAATACATAACGAACCTTCACAAAATAGAACCAGACGAAAACAGCGATCAAATATCAAAGTCTAGACAATGAAAACTATAGCAATGGTTTTATCAAACCACCGTACAGTATCTGCTCGTCAGAGGTCATAATTTTACTCAGCTATCATTGACAATATATGATATGTTCAGGTAAATATCAATTTTAATAAACTTGTTTATTTTCTAAACACGCACATTAGTTTACGATTTCATTAAACACCGCGCGAATCATGGAAATGAATACGGTCTGAGAGTCGAACGAATAATTTGATTAACATCACTCACGGTGTTTCGTAATAAAATTACCCGATACAAAGGTTCGTCATGCGATTTATACATTGACTGTTAACGAACGCAACAATGACACATTCTCCTTTCATTGGCTGTCACAAAACTGATTTTGTTAATAGTAAATCCTATTAGAGTAGAGAAAACACCTTTTTTCCATTATCGGAGTGTTTTTTATTTCGATGCTTTTAACGTTTCTCGCTGCACTGGTTTGAAATTCGCAAGCATTTCTCTTTTAATCTAAGTTAGCCAAATTGACATGCACGTGACATAAAGACGCGTATGAACAAAGTTTATAGTTTATTCACATTTTAAAAATGTTTAAGTATTTTCCGTTCAACCTGAGTTGGACCTCTGCCTAGCCGTAGCAGCCGAGAGTACCGTTTTCGTTACACTGTAGATAGATCAGTAAATATCAATTTCCACTTGAACGCCGCCGCCTTAAGATGTAGTGAGCAGTATCACAACAATCTAATACAACAATACCAAGATAATCACTATTTACGTCCAGCAATTGAAGCCACGCAAACATTCATGACTCGGTGTAATTATAAGATGGTTTCATCGATGATACAACGCTACAAACTCACAAGTTATAAACGGGACTCTGTACGCTGTTGGGTAACATTTTCTCGATACAGAATAATTTAAAGGGCTCTCTGATTACTTGAAGCTATTTTTAACATGCTTTTATTAGCTTCACTTGTTGCTATGTATGTAAACAAATCTTGAGAATCAATTTAAACCAATTACTCTACAGTTGTCGTACCGAAATGAAACTTTGTATGACAATAATGTAACTTGTATCCGCGAACTTCGAACTGGTAGGACTCTGCAGGGTCTATTAGTAAACTAATATTATTGGATTGGACGTCTTTAACAGATTAGTCTTCACAACTTTGGTTAATATTAATAAATATATCTATATGGTCTTGTACAGTAATAATAAAGCGTACGCTTTTGTTTTTCTAAAGTTTTTCTATTATGTCCAGCAGTCGAATGCGATATGGCGATGATTGGTAATTTTATTATGTTAAATAAATATAAAAATGTAATATAATACAAACATTTTCAGGACGTGTGGTGCGGTGACGGATTGGGAATACTGAGTGTCGATACAACTTTTCATCCCGTAGGTGGCATAAAAACCGACTAAGAAAGCAAACTGTGCATAGCAACAGCACGAGAAAGAGCAAGAAAACTTGACACAAACACTGTACCAACCGGTTTGGCCAGAGGGGAATAGACCAAAACCTCCTTTTTACGGAGAGGCCATAGTCAACAGTGGATTAATAAAGACTTTAGTAACTTTTAGGAACCGAAATCTTTAATATACGAGTGAATACGAGTAAACAAACATTAAGTGAACGAAAGGAACACAACGCCGCAAAAAAGTTTGTAAATTATAACTTGTAATTACTACTGAGCAAATTAAAGAATGAGTCAGTGTGTTTACGCCACACAGATATTTCTATACATTTAGCTTCCCCGTAACGTCTTTCTTACTCACCCAAGACCTTGTTATCACCAGGGCATACCTTTCCGATAACAAAGGCTTTCACAACCGACGAATGTCGAAGTATTTTCACTAGCCTCACATGAAAGAGGTCATAGCACTCCTGTTACAAACCGCTTGCCAACTGTAGTAGCAATGGTAACCAACATCCTAATGAAATAATCATAAAAATACTGATCTCCACCGAATTGCATTTTTAATAACTATTCCATCGTTCCTCTAGATGGACTTATAATGTAGCAGAAAATAGAACGCCTAGAATATAAAATGGGACATTTATACTTTTGAACGTGATATGTTTTTGATAAGACATATGTTATTGAGACTATTACAGACCGTCGGAGGGGTTTTAGTTTAAAAAAAAGGCGTATAATAACAAATTTAGGCAAACTTCGATCTATCAACGTATCGTCATCCACTACTAAACAAAGATCTACCTAAGAAGCGCCAACTATCCCACTCTTGGGCAGTCCACATTAATCCTGCATTTGATGGTAAATTGAAGCTAAAATGTATTAGAGTGAAGACCGTGGTTAGGCACAGATAGTGAACGGTGCTCTACGGCACGATTTGAAGAAGTGGTTGGCAGAAAACCACACATTTTTTTTTCTGTATCATTATTTATATAGAACCCCTTCAACAATGCTACTACCTATTCTGTGGGTAAATCTTCCCTATCAAATCAAAACAAGCGGTTTAAAAATTATGACTTCTAAATAGTCGAAATTCGTGGTTTGTCTTCTTTAAAACCACAGAACAGAAATATACATTAGAAGTGTAATCAATGGTAAGTCTCAAGAGATTTTTTTGTCGCCAAGACGCACACATACAAGATCAATAATATTGTACACATAACGAAGTCTATGCTAATTCGTCCGAAGGATTTAATTAATATAAATACATTACTAAATACAACCTTATGTCTTTTAGATAAGGTAGCGTTTCACTTGCATATTTGTGATCTAGGGCCGATACAGTACTTTACCAAATATTATCGTGCCAAATATTCCGAAATCTTCCTGCAGAAAATACAATTCATTACGTGCTCTCGTGGTGTGGTAACGACTTAGTTAGTACTCAAATTTAACAGGTAATGTGTGATTATTTTTATTGATTAGGGTAGATCATAACAGATCAAGTGTGATCATTTTCAAAGATGTACAAAGTTTCAAATTTGTGACAAATAACTTCATGGGTTAGTTAAGTCTTCCACCATTTCATACTGTATTATATTCAGACTATTCTTCGTAGTAGGTAATTTATTACGAATTAGCCTACATACGGACCTTAACCATAGCAGTAAAGAACCATCAAACTTATAATATACGGTAACTGTTAGCCACACCTGCAAAACCGATCCAGCACGGAAGCTCAAATGGGCATGCACATGTTAAGTCACGCAAGGATGGATTCGCGATACTATTACTTAGTAATAACTAATAGATTACAAACCCACATACACATTTCTAGACCTATACAGGTCTGAGTAAATTTACTGAAGAGTAAAAGTATACAAGTTAAATTCTATTTGGACGTGTTGTGACCACAATACTCACAGAAATTCATTTTAAAGTTTAAAAGATCGATAGTAATAGGCATAGTAGTTTAACATTTAACGTAAGGATTGAAAAATAATTACACACATAAATCTTAAACTGTTACTTGGTCAGCTTTTGTCCAACTAATTCTTTTTAGGACGACATTGCAAGTTACGGATCGTACGTATCCTAGAAATGGTAAAAAGTCTTCTAACTGAATTAAAAGGTAAAGTTATCAAACAAAATGGTTATCACATCGATTTCGAATAAAAATAATTACTTCACTAAGTGAGTATACTGTTCTTTTATCGATATATTTTTGTGGGCTGAGAAGTTAAACAATTCTGGGAACGGACGAATCAACGGACTACCACGCACTCACCTCTCTTAATTTGCATATGTCTCATGTATCATCATGTATGTATCATCAGGTGTGAAATCTAGTCTTTTACCCCCTACATCATAAAAAAATACACTAGACTAAAGAGATTTTCAAACTAAGAAATAGAAGGTAATAAAGGTGGAAGGCTTATTCTGTTGTGCATATTGTGAAATCATATAAAAATAATATTTTAGTAGAGCGAAATGTGTTAAAATTAATAATTAGTTGACGTAGTTGTAAAAGAGATACCGACACATGTAACATAATAAACAAATTACATGAACGTGATAACTAGATGTTGTCACGTCACGGGTTCTAATGGAAAAGTAGTTTGTCGGCACTAAAAAATAACAACCGACCAAGTGGTACGGTAAATACTTGTGTCAGTCAATACTTGTTTCAAAAACAAATTCAACATTTTAGATTCAATGAGTAAAATGCTCTCCAGTTTATATCCCTTAAACAGCGTGTACTTTTATGTATGTACTTACAATACCTTTTCGAAATACTTTTAATACTTTTTCGAAGCTTTTTATTGTTCTTTTCTGTATTTCACATAATGGGCAATTGTGCTTAAGATTTTAAATGGTTATTACTACGGTTAAAAAGTAAAGTAAAGTTTAAATAGGTAACTTTCTCAATTTATATCATTAGAAATACACCGAATTGTATTATTAAAAATTATTATGCATCATTATTCATTTAAAACACCTAATTACACTTGAACATAAGTTTGTACGTATGATCGAATAACAGAAAAACGGAATAAAAATGTCGTTTTAGTTTCATTCCGACGTAGGATATCTAAAATGAACATTTGTATCTATGAATGTTACATAAATATTATGCGCTCTCATTAAATAAATTGATGAAAGGTATTTTCAATTGTAACCGAGATAAACTGGTAAACTGAATTAAAGGAGAAATTCCGGTTAGAAAATGAGTACATTTTTTAATGCTTTTAGCAGCCGTCAATAGATCCTGTCAGTTGGATCAGCGAAGAGAGCGACGGCAAGACAGTTTGTCGATATGTAGCGGCTCGAATAAATTTGTTCTCAAAAAATAAGGATTCAGTTGTTTGTTTGATCAGAGTTTATTTGAAAAAAAAATCTAATAACGTTATAAGCTATTTAATAGAATTATTTTTATAAAAACTAAAATTGTATTAATTAATACAAATCTACAAACTTTGATCCTGTATTTTAAACCTTTAAGGGATGAAGTGATAAAACAATACAATAGTAACGAGGAAGGCAATTAAAAAAGTTTACTGTTATCGGGCCAACAATCAACGGTTCTGTCTATATGCGCATTCGAACTTGTAAAAATGAAACGTAAATTGGTGAAATTTATAGATATAAATATACCTTTTTGCCACGAGTTTGTGGAGGTATGAAATAATTACAGTTAGAAATTATGCAGCCCAGTTTTATTGCTGACTTGGTTACCTCTAGTAAACTATTGAAATTTAAATGTTGAATTTCAATAGTTTGCTAGAGGTAACCAAGTGTATAACCAGTTAAAAATTAACACTATGAAAATATAGTTAACCAATAATTAGTTAACATTTGAATCTAACATCCCGTGCAAACATGTTACGGGAGTTCTTCGGACTGATGCTACTGGAATTTGCTGGCCACAATCGTAACACAAGCTTTCAACAAGATGGAGCCACTTGTCACACATCCAATAACTCCCTGCCGGTGGTCAATGACATGTTTCCGGAAAAGCTGATTTCCAAACGAGGCGACATTCCATGGTCACCCAGAAGTTCAGATCTATACCCAGCAGATTTCTTTTTATAAGCTTATTTGAAGAATCGTGTCTATATTAATAAACCAAATACATCTCGATCTCGATCTCGATCTCGTGATTTCTATGGTGACGAGTATTCGAAAATTTCGGTGCTCGCTAGAAGAGTACCTACATACGTCGAAATGGTGGTCATTTAGACGATGTAATTTTTATAAGATAAATGGCAATTAGCTTTCTTGTAAATAAATATTTTATTTAATATATCAAATGGTTTGTTTTTACGATTTCTTGAAATTTTAACTAATTTGTGTCCCACTCTATACTTACTTTTATGAAACAATATAAGCAGCTTTGACTGCTCAGTTTAAATTCTTAGGTAAAAGATGACAAGAAGCAGTACTTGTAAAGTCATAAAATGTAATTTAATTTTACAATGGACTATAGCGTATTATAATTTCACAAATTCTTTCTAGCATTGAATTGTACAATAGAATGAGTATTTTTAATCAATTTATATTAGGTACTATAAAATAAATACATATCTTTAGACTCGTTAAATTTGAAAAACAAAGCAATAAATTTTTGAAAAGAAACAGTTTCGTAATGGAATAGTATATTTATCTTGTAAGGGCCTATACAGTTGGACATTGGAGACATGTTAAAGTCTTGGGCGCAGACATTTTTTTTAAGTCTAGTCGCGATGTGATCATTACTTTTGAAGATCTGTAGAATTAGAGTAAACAGAAGACAACTTCGTTTACATTTTGATAAGAGACATAAATTACGAGTAGATATAGTCGTATACGACACCCTTTATTGATATTTGGGTGTTTTAGACACAGGAAACCAGTTTCGACAGTATGAGGCCTGTTATTTTATAATACAGTATAAATAGGCCTCTATAAAAAAAACGTTGTATGAATTTGTTAAAAAGTAAGTGCAGACAGCTTCAGTTTAACTGTCTATCGCTATACTGTTGCAACAAATCCAAAGGAAACAATGTGAAACTGTTGAATTGACTATTGAAAGCATAAATGCGAAAAGCGAGTGGCAATTAATGCAAGTCTCTCGGTAGCCGCTAGGCGAACATGGACGAACCTACGTTGCTAGATTTAGTTAGCTAATGAAAAGGATTCGTTTTACGTAGGCCTGTTTTTATGGACTTTTATGATGACCACCTGAACTAATGGAGTAACCTATGACTTGGTTTTTCCTCATTTATTAAACTCTCAAGTATTATGTATCAGACATTTGATATTATATATCATAGGCGTATGTTGTGACTATCGCAAATGCGTAAACGTCAATATTATCGACCTAAAGGTAAAGATATCTAAACTAAATGTGTTAAACTATTACTACTAAACTATTGAAATTATGCAGACACTTTAAATTTACTGTGGGTAATACTTTATTCCGTGTACATAAAAAATGGACAATCCATGTATTTAGGTTTTTTCCTAAAATCTTTTCTTTTTTCGTTTTTGAAACTTACTTTTATGTAGCACTTTTTGTTTCATTTAATGGCATTTATCTCTTAACATTAAAAATTTATTTACAAAACATCAAATGTTATTATGAAAGATAACAATTCAATTTTTTTTTAAAGATTTTATTTGAGGCAAATTCCAAACGTGAATATAATTAAGGACATTTAAGAAATATTTGGTAACGTTTTCTCTAACTTGTGTATTTTTGAGAAATACATAGTTTTGCCTGAGTCCAGTAACGATAGCTATTTCTTACATTATTACTTTTTGTGTATTAAAGGGTACAATTCAGGGTAGAGTTAGATTTTCACGATAAAAAAACTGAACGTAACATAGATATTTGACATTTTAAGTGCCCATGTCAAAATGAGAAGTATTTTAACACGGATTAAAAAGAGTTTTAAGCGTTAAAATATTTAAAAAACACTTATGATGTTAAATGTAGAGCAAGAAAGACGCGTACTTATACAGTTAACTACCCAATTTGTTAAGGACTGTTAAAGAATTCACTTTGATAACAAATTCTATTACTCTATAACTGCATTTTAACATTGTAGTGTGTTATAAATCACATCACGCAATTACTAAATCAGTAACCAGAATGTACTTGCAGAAACTTATTATTTAAAGATATGTAACAAGGATGGCTCGATTGTTGTATAGGTTTTTGTAAAACAAGCCTTAATTCATGGCCCAGTTCACGTTCAACTGCGTCTTTATACTTTATTTTGAGATGCTACTTTATTATCAACCTAAGGAGAAACCGGTTTAGACGTGTGGTTTCCGCTTGAGAATAGAACCACAACGTCACTTCCCGTGGCACCTTGTGATGAAGACAATTAACCAGATTTGTTATTTAGCAGCTTTGTAAACGTATTGAATACTATTAAATACCATAATACATAGTTAAGTATTACTGCTCTTGTCCATTGCTGCATTTTTATACCTAAACTAATTTATTTGAAGGTTTTTATTTTCTTGAAATAAGCTGATCTAAACATTTTGACTTATGCAATTAGTATATATTAAAAATTTGATATCTTAACATCAACATCAACTGGAATGACCGGTTATTTAAAAGGTGCTGCCAATAACGTTTTTACAATAATATTTAATCTATTAGAGTACGCAATCAGTAATAATGTAGGCTTGAGTAATGCTTGCTAATTTAAAAAAAAAATCTTCTAAAGGCATTCTTAACTAGAGACGTGAGTCCCTAACGAGCTTTATTACGTATTTTGCACGTCTGTCACCTACTAAGGTAACATATAATTAATTCTTTTGTAAGCAGACACCTATGTAGGTACTATTAAGAAACTCACTTTAGTGTACCTATATAAAATAATTCAGTTATAATACTACAAAATGAAAACTTTATTCTAAAGAACTAACAAAAAGACTTCCTGATTCACTCAAAAGCTTGGCTAAAAATAAAATAGAAAAGTCGAACTTATTGCTGGCGCAAAACAAGAAGTAGTCTGTTTCAACAGCTCCGCTCGATAAGTAATGGAGTGTTTTAAACTTTTAACATTGATGCCGTGTTGATGTTCACCAGTTGCAATAAAGTTATTTACGATTGAAGGATTTTAATTAAACAAACTTTGATATCGATCACCTTTTTTACTATTATGCACTTTTCTGGTATATGAAGACACACTCAAAAACATTCTAAGTACAAAAATTACGTTATCAGAAAGGCAACAATGGCGATTATAAATATAATACAATATTGCATAGAAAGGATGAAGGTAGTTTATTACCAATTCAAAAAGGGACAGATTTAAAAAAAAGAAATCATCTGGTTGGTAAATAACACTGTTATTAAAGCAAATAACCATCTTTGCTGAAAATGCTAAATGCTGTGAAATACTGGCAATGCTGTGTTGATTTTAAACCAAAGAGCAAAAATCTACGTGTTTTATTTATTTTATGACATTGCCTTGCACTGAGACGATACGCCAATAGGGGTCAGTGATGAGGAAGACAATTGTCTCGAATTGCCAAAGGGGTCAATTAGTATCAACTGTGTCTTTTGAGGACCGACATTTAGAATTCATGCTTCAAATTTGTTCCTTTCAGTATTTATTATGTAGCCAGATTCTACAAAAAGGTACACTACTAAAGTAGAGTAACAAATTTATTTTGATAAATTGTCGTTTTCTACAATTTTCCTTTAAGGAACAATTTAGTGTTTGAAATAAGATCATAGGATCACTTATCATTAGGAGAACTTATTTGCAAAACCTGACCACAACTGTTAGCGACAAAATGGTTTAGCCTTAACCGGTGAATTATTAGTTTTGTGGTTACGTATTTGATTAAGGAAAATAGGTTCTTCACTTCATACAAACATATAAAAATATTTAGTTTGAGTATATACGCAATGTTGTTAGCATTATGAATCTAACATTCATAATTTTGGTAGCACAGGGTCTAAAACGCCAGGATAATTAAAAAAAAATCCAAAATGGCGGATTGTCCCTTTTATAATTTTATTCTTTTAAGTAGTCAAAAACCTGGGTTAAAGATTTAAACATATTGTTATCTAATTTCTGCTTGCGGCTCCGCCCGCGATCTTGGGGTCAATAGTTTACCTATGGTTTATTCTGATATGCAAGAATACGAATATAAAATTTCATGTAAATGTGCGCTTTTACTTTTTCATAATATTGAATGTTGAAAAATATTAAAAACTTTTTATATGAGTCTAGATACCTAATTCAATATATCAATCAATCAGAAACTGCGTGTATTTTTTATGAAATCTAGTGACAGATTTCGTACCGTATGCAATTGAGTGAAAAAGCTAAATAGCGCCATATACGGCAATTTTTTAAAAAATTAAAATTATTCAAATATGCACTATAATGGAACTTCTCATTGGAATAAAATTTTTAACCGTGGTAAAAAGTACCCTATATCACTCTCCAGTCTCCTAACTGTCTCCAGACATAAAAATCATAAGATAAAATCGCTCCGTTGCGACGTAAAAGAAGTACAAACATACAAACACACTTTCTAATTTATAATATTACTAAGGATGTAAATATAACTATTTTCTTTAGTACAAAAATATTGGAACGCGATAACACCTTAAGTTGAAACTGATTTAAAACGTACTAATTGACAATCGTTATAATATACTATAAAATTAAAAATTCTCAAACTACAGTTGTAAGTATTTCTGACTAGTTCATAGTGAACTTTTAGGACTAATTAATACAATTTTGACACTTTAATGTCAATTTTACTAGAAAAAAACACTCGCGTAGTTTTTAGCCGTAATAATTTGTGTAAGACTACATATACCTGACAAAGTTCTAACGTAGACATTAAATTATCATTTATTTTGGTTCAAGTGAATCATAAAAGTAATTTATTATAACAATATTTAATAAGTATTTTCTCTCATAAAAGCACAATACACTTGACAATTAAATTGAAAAAAAAAAAACAATTAAAGGTTCGAGAGTGCCTACAGCTGAAAGCTGCCGTCTCCAGCTTGTAATAAGAGGTCCTTAGAGGCAAAGAGGCGCTGACATTCTTATTATGCAGAGTCATACAAATGCTGAGAGTGGAGTGCTGATTTTACAGATATCATGAGGCAAAAACTCTTCTAATAAATTCGAGCATTCTCTAGACCTTTTAAATTTTTTGCATTTAAAGATGTGCGGCAATGCAACAAATGTGTGTTTGGTTTGTATTTTGGCGTCACTGTTTTTGAATGTTTTAGTGATTTATTTCTCTAATGTAAATATGAGCCAGGAACATTTTAAGGTGCTAACAATCTATAAACAAACGAAAAGAATACACTAATTACCGTAAACTAAAGAATGATATATTAGTAAGCATTTACCGTTGTAGTATAAAAAATGTGTTCGTCGCAGCTATAAAAAGATTAAAAATTGTCATCATTATAGATGTTAGACATGGACCTTAGCAAGGAGGTTTTTTTTAAGGACACGAACCTTGGTAATATTTACACGTATATAATCGTGTGGTGACGAATTAAGAATGCAGATTGTCTCCAAGGCAGGTGGTACGAGGCGATTAAGGGAACAAAGTATGCAAGACAACATCACTGGAAAGAGAAGAAAAATTTGAAACAAACCTTATATCAACTTGAATGGCCAAAGTGATACAGTAAGCCAAAAACTTCCTTGCGATGGACAAGCCTACCTCCAGCAGTGGACTGTTAAAGGATGTTGATGATGTAAAATAAAGAAAAGGCCAAAACTTCGTTTCAAAGATTAAAAACATTACAATATTAAAAATTAATCTTAAGCGTCTTTTCTAATCTTATCTCTGCCATATAACCTTTGCACGCATAAACTATATTTATGTGTGTGTATATAGTATGTATAATATTAATAATGATTGCATATCAAATCCCCTAGATTTCACTATTGGTCATGCGCTTCGGGTTGACCCATAGTCACACTACTACCCTGATAGAAGCAGATGTGTGGACTTTATACATCACAATAAACAATGTAATTACAACACCGGATGTGGGTTTCCTTTGAGCAGTACCTTGTCACCTAAATACCTGCACATAATGAGGTCCGGACAACGAGGTTTAGTTGTTAAAATGGATAAGTGGTTTCATTAGCGACAAGTATCACTATCGATACTGTAAAGTATCAGATTTTTCAACTATTTGTAACGTGTGTCATTGTCTTTTAATCAAAACAAATGCACCCGAAAATGTGAATATTTAATATTTTTTTTGGATATTAATTTAAAACTGAGATACCTGAATAAAAAGATTAGATTAAGACTGTTATTGCATGATAAAGTTTATCACAATTTATATATTTTGTTGAGTTAATGCTATAGATTTAGAATTTATACATTACGGCAATACTGATAAGTTAAAGGTTTCTTTATATAATATTTATCAACAAAAACCAAGTAATATTATTCAGTCCTTGCTAAAATATAAGTGGACGTGGTGCTGATCTCATCACCACAATATCAATGGCGATGTAATTTATGTCACAGACTCCATTTCGGTTTAATCGGCTTATCTTTAATAAATGCACCTCTGCATAGACGCATAGGTGCTATAGCAGCTTTAAATACAAAAACACAATATGTTACAGATAATGTGAAATATCAAAAATTTTAATAAATTTTCACAGTAGATAAAAACGAATCTTTTCTAAAATTTGTTCTGGTAGATAGAGTACTAAGAAAATAAATGTATAGAGCGTGACGAAAAACGGTGTTATTTACAAGAAATCATTATTTATCAAATCATTATTACGTGATATATACATATTTCTTGATAGTTAAGAGTCCGTTATTTAGTAACAATAACACATTACGTACTCGAAGACCCTAACGCCTTTCAAACAACTTCTTTTACTTTTCCATGGCGTTGTAACAGGAATAATTTCCACCCCGTGTCACATATTTGCATAATGAGCGTTCGTGGTTACGTACGTAAACACAGAGATTGACTGCTGGACGCAGTATGTAAATTTAGATTGAAAGCGTGCATGGCATACTGAGCTAATTAACGTTATCGTTGAAGGCCTAATGCTACTACGATCATAATAATAGCAAACTGTATTTATCTCTTTTGACATTCATTGAGTTAATAATATTAAATAAATAGCCACACACATCTCACACACAGCTGTCTGATTCCAATGGTAGCTGGACTGCTGATAAGCATACTTAAATATTTCTACACATATTATAGATAAATTATACCCAGACGCAGAATAAATAATCGTGATCATCACACAAATATTTATCCTAGTTGGGAATCGAAACTATGACCTCCGACTTAGCAGTCAGGGCCACTCACTGTCCACAATATAAACGAGCCTGTCGAATTGAGCTTGTTTTTTATCTCCAGAACTATACAAGATATTTTTTACAAAAAAATGTTCTATACTCACAAATTACAAGAAAATTTATAAGAAGTCTATTTTCTCCGTCTATCGTCACCGTACGGAACCTTTTTTATCTCAGTTTAACGTGTAATGGAACTCCTAGTTGGGAATCGAAACTATGACCTCCGACTTAGCAGTCAGGGCCACTCACTGTCCACAATATAAACGAGCCTGTCGAATTGAGCTTGTTTTTTATCTCCAGAACTATACAAGATATTTTTTACAAAAAAATGTTCTATACTCACAAATTACAAGAAAATTTATAAGAAGTCTATTTTCTCCGTCTATCGTCACCGTACGGAACCTTTTTTATCTCAGTTTAACGTGTAATGGAACTCCTTAAATAAAAATCAATTATTAAAAGTATTCAGCACAAATAATCGTCTGATTACTAAGGGGACTTGTATAGTAAACTAAGTGTTGTTTAAATGTTAAAAATTATAAAATGAGTACAAATATCACATCGATATTACAGCAGCAGGAAAGTTTTCTGCACTCAGCTTTTATTTGTAGAGATCAACTAGTCTAAACTATTTGTGTGTTGTACTTTGAAATATTTTAGTTCGCAGTGCGGAGAATGTGCAGTACAAAATAAACCGGTGTGTAATAAATGTTTGGCTAGTTGTTATACAAGTTTCGAACCAAGGCCGCGCCATTGTTTCTAAAGTAACCAGCTGTGCTTCGTTCACAAATTAATAGTATATTAGAATAACTATTACATTTTTCTAAGTATTCACTATTAGTGAAAACATTGAGGTTCTTGTATATTGTACTTTCTCTAAAAGTATTTGTGAATGTGGCGAAAATTCGTCTCATTACTATTATAGTCTATTCACACCTGACGTCATGCTGTTAGTATGATAGTGTTATTTGGGTTAACGCCGTATGTGGCAGTTAAACAGAAGCTTTTCAGTGCTTCTTGCAACTGTCACATAAACAGACCAAATAGCCATGTGCTTACAACACAACATTGCCTACTGACCTGAGTTGTAAAAGACTGTTGCGGCATTAACACAACGAAAACATTAAACGGGATAGATTTAGAATGTTACCCGGCTAAATATGATTGTACGATAAAGTTTCTATAACGTTAGAGAACCATAACTGTTTTCATACAACAGTGGATACAGTTCTCTGTCGTAATATTTATTTAAAGTAAGAACACACGACTTGAACATATGGGGTAATACGCGGAAACGTTGCAATGTACCTTACGCACCTAATAAAAGTATGATACTTATATTAATTTTATATTTACTATTTAAAAGTTATAGAAAAATAAAGCGAAAACATAGTTTCTAAATAACCGTTGAAAATGTCTCATCTTTTCTTTCTCTGTAAAAAGTTTTACCAGAATTTATACTCGCTCGCCTCGTTTCCCTGAGGCTGAGCTTGCTATTTTGTAATATCAAGTTAATGCATAAATTGTTTAGGAACACAAGTAGTAGAAACTTTAAATTGCATTAAAGGAAAATAATGTGCGATTTAGTAGAAAGTTGGACCTGTTGAATAGAGTTACGAAATTACTGGGCGTGTTAGTTGCAGTTGGTGTGAATCGCTAAGACCTGTGCCGCCAGGCTCTGTAGATAAATTGCACACTTATGCACTCCTTCATCCATACAAGGTTACATGGAATCGCCCGTGGTCCAGTGGTCAATGACCTAAATCTACAAGAGCATAAATATTACAATGTATTGCTTGTTTTGAAGTTGATCTGTGTTACAAACTCATTAACTACGTACACCACATGATTTAAAAAAAGAGCCTTTGAATAACAGTACCTGTTTTGTGATTAAGGTTTCCTAAACAATACAATTATAGTTGTTAACATCGCATAATAACAGTGTAACTGATTCTTTAGGCAGAACAGAACTTGTTGATTCGCACCTATAAAATGCTTGCATCAAAAAATTACTTAAACACTTGCTGCTGTAAAAATTCAAATCAATTAAATATTGGATAAAACTTTACAACAATACTCACCCCGTCCCGCTCACTCACACAGTGTTCAAACCAATAACTAAAAATATCTCACAATAGTATGTACGACGTCAATGCAAGTAATTCAAACCAAAGGGTGAAAATATCGGCAGATAATTAATATCAATATATGGTTCAATGTTCTTCGACGATAATAAGCGCAAGTTACAACGAGGCAAATGCACGTGTCCTACCTAAAAGCAAACCCACGTATAACTAAATGTGCAGTATAATTTATATCGTGCTTCTAAAACTACTACAATATATACAAGTATTCATCTAATAACCATTACCTTCTCAGATATGCCTAAAAAGAGACTGACAAAGATCTGCTACTGGAATAAAAGAAGCTTCAAATAAACTAGATTCAAGCACATCTACACAAATCAAGAAAATCTCGCCAAAGCAACTAAGTGTAGATAACACGAACAAAAAAAAACTTTGCCTACCGTTCTAAAAAAAATTAAACACATTAATGCCAGTACCTACGTGACTCAATCACATAAGAAACAAGGTTAAAAGGGACTTCATTGGTAGTTGCCATGTATATTATTGTATGTCTATGTGTACGTGTATACTTGAGTTATTATTCTATTACTTTTTACAAGTCTTTTTCAAAGTACATGATACAATAACTGTGAATAAATGGTATAAAAACTTGGTTACAATTTGGCAGAATAATAGATTGGGTGTTAATTTTCTATTGTAGGTATATGCTTGAGTGATAAGTTTTTCTGTATTCCAAAGTAACTTTTATTTACGAAATTCTCACGCAGTATCGAGAAAAGAACCTGAGTAACAATAAGTTGTGTGGTAAAATAATAAACATTTCTCTTAAACACAACAATGCACAAACACAATGTAATTTTTTGGACTGTAACTCGATGACTATACACTTGTTTGTACGAAGTCATACAATATAACATAACATATGCAATGTTTGCACTCAAATACGAAATGTTTTTTTTCTTGGGGTAAAAACAAACCCTATTTAGATTTTTTACGATTCTAAATACGATCAATTTGATCTTTGTAACGTCTTTAACAAGTTGGTATTTTAGAAATAATATGAAATAATTATTATAAATCAAATCAATCTATCGCCGTCCACTGCTGAACGAAGGTCTCCCCCAAGGAGCGCTAACCATCCAGGTCTTGGGCAATTCGCATCCATTTACTGCCACCTTCTTCAAGTCGTCGGTCCATAGTGCCGTAGAATATATATCATATTATAATAATAAGGAATTATATATAATATCGAAACTGCTTGTGTGCAAGTAGAGAAGCATATGCCCAGCTGTGGAGTGCGATAGCTTGATGATGATGTACAAATGTACCACAAGTTTACTAAAATTATTAACAGTGAAAATCTGTCCATATATATTTAAGAGTTATAGACAATAAGTTTTATTTCTAATGATAGTGGACAAACCAAAAACCTTCCTAGTGGTAGGTCATTAATGCCGCTAATAGACATCTGCACCATGGTACAGGCAAGTTTCTACTCACAACTTGTACTTACACTTTATATACTGTTTCTATAAAGCAAGAAAAAATTCTGCAGTGAGCTGCGATTAGCTAATTTATTACTGAGATACCAGACACGTTCCTATTGTTTATTTTTTTCTGGATAATAAAGAACTTTTAATCTACTTAATAAAAGTGTTTCTTTCCTCAAATGCATACGTGGAAAACCAAAAGAAACACTTTAATTTAAAAAATTAGGATTGCTATATTATTATTATTTGGCTTCATCATTATTTCAGTTCTCTATATGAATATAATCAGGCTAGAAAGCGTAGAAGTGTAATTTTGAGCAATTGAGTAGATGACTGTATAGAAAATTAATACCAATGTCGACTTCATTAAAACTAATATCGCGAAACATCTCGGAAAATACAACTAACTTAGTATTTTATTATTGTTACAAATTTCAATCAAATATATTGTTCAATTGAGTAGTTTAAAAGAGTGACGTCACAATTTGCTATTTAGTACATTTTTCACACAAAATTGTCGTTTTGACAGATGATAAAAAGTAACTAATTTGACTAAGATATCATCTAGCCTATTGCAAATGGTATAATATCATCGACGCAATACTTGAAAATACACTTACACACACATACTTTTATACACATACTTTTTTTTACTTTTCTTTCTTTGCGGAAATCTCCACGGATACGACCGAAAGGTGGTTATGTCGGACTCGAACCAACCAAAAACCGCACGCCGTCTTAGGTACCAGTAGTCGTGGAACCAGGTGCACTCTAATAAGGAAATCACTGGAACCCCGACGTACCTCGGGCCACCTACGACTGGTAGATGCCCCCCCCCCCCCCCACGTAGAAATACATCTTACCTTTTCTTTTAAAAATATCGCCGCAACACTGTTCAATAAGTAAAATGTAGATATTAACACTAACTACTTCATACAATTAGGTATGTCATACATTGTCGAACAGCATGCTTCGTTTACCACTCTATTACAGAAGTTAGTATGCGTGATACAACGCATTTCTTTCCTACACTTATTGTCGTATTTTTTAAACACGATATTCTCGTAGTCACGAAAAGTTAGTTTTATATGTATCTGCAAAGAAAATATACTAGCCAATTATCGGATTTAAGGATTTACGTAAAGTATTTCTTCTTTTTCTATTTGTAGGTTATCAACGTTGTGAACAAACTATTTTCTTATTTGTCTTCACATCAAAAAATTTGATGCAAAAGTTAAAGAAAGCTTTTAAAAATAAACTTTTAGATACTACGTACTGTTCCTGCATAGACTCAAAAATTTCACTAGCACACCTCTATTTTCCAACCACAGATATTACAGCTGGATTATTTTCGATGTGTTGGATGAAAAATCTGATGGAACATGAAAATAAAAAGCGACCGGACGAACTCGGAATGGATAACATGTTTTTCAAATCTTTTCGATCGAAATATTTTGGTGTTAGAGTAGTAGCAGTAGTAAAGTGTTCTTAACATTTCATCAACAACCTTTAATAGTCCACTGCTGGACATAAGCCTTTCCTTGGAAAGGAGGTTTTGGACTACTATACCACGCTAGCCAGTCGCGGTTGTATAGGGTTTGTTTCAAGTTTTCTTTGTCTTTACAGTGATGTTGTCTTGCATATTTTGTTCTATTAGTCCTCTCTTACTACCCCGATGGGAAGAATAGGAGTGGTGACATTCTGTACTCTTAATCCGTCACCACACGGCTTTTAGTGTTTAAGAGTTCTATAAAATAATATAGGAAAAATTTAATAGATTCGTTTTTACAACATGTGTTATAATTTTGTAATAAACTTAGAGGTGCCATCTGCTCTTAATTAATATATATTTTTGTTAAGGTCCCATGTTACATATCATTTTTAAAGAAATTATTATTCTTGGATGAGTACGATCAACATTTTGCCATGACACCAGTCGTGATCGTTATTATGGCAAATATTAAAAACTAAATAAAGACAAAATACAGCATTGTGCAAATAAGAGTAAGCAGAGCTGTAATGATGGATATAATAAGCGCGATTATTTCAACTCATAATATATTTCGCATTTATTTTAATCGTCATTGTCTATGGAAGTAAATCTGGCTAGAAAACGCAAATTAAACTTGATTTTGTTTCAATAATTGTATAATTATTTTACAAAGCACATACTCAAGCAATAATTGTCAAGAGCATGCAAGTTTGTTTATACATGTTAAATATAGACACAATAAAATACGTTTTTAGTGCCTTGACATTAGAGTAGTGATGAATCAACATTAGCAGTAGTGGGGTACCACTTTATTTACCATCATCATAACATTGGGTACATAAAAACTGAGGTGTTTTGCGTTTTGCACTTAGAATGCACCTACCTCCTATTTTTTCTGTATCACCCAAAGGTTGACAGGTAGAGCAGGCTTTAATCATTTAGTCCATCAATACACGTAAAGTGCATAAATAAATTAATAAATAATTTTAATTGTATTTCGTAGTGTTTGTTTGACAATTGCTGCCCAAAGTGATCTCGGAGCTGAAATATTTGATTCGAAAAATGTCATCAATGTAAATACGTCATTATTTTTCTATTTACTATTATTATAGAAACAAAAAACTCGTCAGAAACGTTAGATCAAACAAGCAAAAGGTGCTGCAGGTGGAGACAAAACATATGTACAATAATTGTTGTCATTTTTTAGTTATTGGGCTAGTCAGCAGCTTTGGTTTTTAATAAATCGTGATATTCGTTAAAACAATAGTTAAATATAATTAAAGCACTTTATTTTGTAAAAAAAATATATATTTTACATTTTCATCCCATCTAAAAATTGAGTCCCAAAATTGTGCGGAAGCAGTTAATTTATTTTGATATCTGCCCCATCACATGTAGCATCATCATCAACAGCCTTTTAAAGTTCACTGCTGGTCAAAAACATAGCCATAGACATGTGTCCTATAATGAACGTGACGTAGAAAAAGTAGCCTAAAGTTGTGTTTACCAATCACGCATGAACAATAGTGTCCCAATACAGTTTT
Source organism: Hypercompe scribonia (assembly GCA_949316085.1). Classification (NCBI taxonomy): domain Eukaryota; kingdom Metazoa; phylum Arthropoda; class Insecta; order Lepidoptera; family Erebidae; genus Hypercompe; species Hypercompe scribonia. The sequence continues at coordinate 21,455,048 of OX438968.1, read as the reverse complement.
TGGCTCTTGTAAACTTCTCCCCATAATGATACACGCAATACATTCGTCTCGTAGAATCATATTCACAGCCTTTAACAGTCCACTGCTAGACCTATTCCCCTCCTTACAATGCCATGATTAAATCCTGTCTCTAAAAAGCCACAGTTCATTGCAGTTCAATTTTTCAGAAAAATCTTCTATATTAAGCTCTTTCTAAAGTCCAATTACATAGCAATCGTCACTCTTTAAGTGCTCTTCGTAGTAGTTACGAACCTGTTTTATTTGATAGGTTTCAAGTGCGTAAAGAATAAAATTATCAGCACTTATATCAGGGTAATCATGTACGCCAGAAATTTGCATTCTAGTGTGTAATTTTATCGGAGTCTAAATAGCTATATCGTGTCAGTTACGAATAGTCGCGAATCGCGATATATATAAAATCAGAATGTCAAGTCAAAAATATTCACGAGAGATAATAGCGTAGTAAAGTCAACAGTGAGTGACGCGCAGTGTGATAGGCCTACGGAGAAGTAGTTAGTCCCCGAGCGCCAGCACAAGTAGACAAATCGTATACTGTGATTGATGCCGTACCGCGTTGTTTTAGACTAGTTTATTATTCGAGGCATTGTGTTTGGCTTATTTTATTGAGAATTATAAAAAATCGACAGAAAACTAATACAATGCAATAGAATATGATAACTTCTTCGATTTTAATGAGAAATATAAACCTAAATATTCGTTCTAAGTTGTTCTTTTGTCACAAAATTTTAAAACGAAGCTAACTTTACCAAAACCACTGACATGATTTTTTTCTTATTCTATTTTAGAACAAAGCCTAGTCTTTTGACTGCACACATGTTGTCAACTTATGGATATAATGGTTGCTACAGAATTGCTGTACTGCATCCAAAACTAGACCAACAAAGGTTTGTCAAGTAATATGATAACAGACTAAACGTGTTTGTGATCCAAAATTCGGTTTTTTGATTATAAGCCCAAAATTAGCAGTATTGGCTAACCAAAAGGTGATGTGAGTCCTGAGGGCACCTTCTTAGTATTGGCCTCCAGCTAGCCAATTGAGGTCATCTGCTCGCCCGAAGCTGTGTTGTGATTAATATAATTGATATCTCACTAAACTGCTACTAGATATTAATTCAAAATTAGTGTAATAAAATTTAATATAATATTTCAAATGTAGTTTAATCGTGCCAATCGTATGAGCACTAATAAGTACCTAACATGGGCATATAATGTTATCTTTCTGGTGATCTTTAAATTGACTCACCGATATATTTTTGAGATTTGTATAAATTAATATACCTATATGAATAGCATAATATATAAGTATACGAGTATGTAATAAACATGTTTGTACAACAAAAATTACGTACCACTTAGTATAAATAAGCCAAGAAAAAAAGGTGTAGGTATTACGTGGGTCGATCTCGGGTAGTACTTGCGTTAGAAAGGAAGATGTACTCGTACTTTTTGTCAGTCTTTTTCAACGTAGACTACGTTGAAAAAGACTTTTAGTCTTCACGTTTTAGACTTTACTATTTTTCCAATGTTTCGTCCACTCCCTTAACACCTCCCTCTTTCCGAATCTTTTTCCTACCAACCTGATTTTCCTATTGGGGAACACAAACTCAGAGATGACGAAGTGGGGCAAATAAAGTGGGACAGGAAGTCATTCGTAACGCAGAATTTTGCAATTTTGCCTTCACAAATCCGCAAACTGAGTCTTTTTCGATTTCTAATTGAATCTATTTAGCAATTCACTGTAGTACTGTCCTGTAATCGTAATTTCTTCTATTAATAGTCGATCAGGATTATTCCTTTAGAATCCCAAAATACAGAGGCAAAAAGTTATCCGGTTGAGGCTATTGTCTTTGCCTTCTTCAGAGCAAGTTTACCTGGAAAATCTATTGTTGTATTTTGGTCTTTGGTATAAAGTATCCAGGTTTCATCAACGGTATCTACTTTACTTAAAATACACGTGGATTTTTTTTTAAAATGGTCTAAACACTGCTACGACGTTGTTACTCGTAACTGATTTTTGTCCAGTGTTAACAATCGCGGCACCGATCATACCGACCCCTTTCTCACACCTATTTCCTAATTTGAAATTTTGGTTGTCGTTCCATAGGAGACATCTACGACCACGGCTACTTCACGCAATTACGTTTGACGATCAGTGAGAATGATATCACGGACCCTTTCGACGACTTTCTCGGTAACCATGTTTTACGAGCATCCTGGCCTCTCCTCGTCGACAACAGTTGTATGGAACATTTATACTTGTTTAACCAATACCTAAAGGTTGTCATGGATGGTGAAGGGTTTCCCCATAAATAGCATCCAACTTCACTTCACAAGAAACACCAGACACCAAAGATATAAACAGCTCTAAAAAACTAGTCAATAAAATTACCTCAAAATAAGCAAAATGATATTTAATAGACAGTTCAGGATGGTAATATCAAATTCGCTAAAAAACGGCCCCTGTCGTCAAAAATGGGTGCTAATCGATCGATCAGAGTGCATTCTTATACCCCATAAGAGTTAGTCAATTTAGACTTCAATAAATAAAATGAATGCTGGCGAAATGAATGGCTGAATATAACTTTGGCCGTTAGTTGAACGGCGTCGTATAGTAAAGAGGCTAGGCTGTTACTTAAACGGCTAATTAAGCTAATTTGCTGCGACATATACATATGCAATAATGAACTGTAGGTCTTACTTTAAGAGTTAATGACACAATTACGAGTATAATTCTTATTTTGTTGCTGTCGAATCCTACTTTATCTGAGTGATCTTAACCTCAATACAAGTGAAGTATTCGGGACAAGTTCGCAATCACGTTTATAACATGATCGACTATGTGTCATAAATACACTGACGATTTAATAAATTTAATTTAAGAAAATAATACACACTAGGTCTACTTAGAAGCACTTGAGTCTTCATGCTCTAAGTTAAGTCCGTAAATAAAATAGTTATAGAATCAAATTGATGAATGTTACTCTGTTTACCTAAAGTTTGTGTTTGAAAGTTTAACTTCACTTAAGTTCATATCTGTACTTTGAAACATTAAAAATACGAATATAGAAATCACGAGCTGACACTTGGCTATTGTTAATAACTTAAAACCATTAACAATAGATAACTGTCGATTTCATCGGATGATAAAAGAGAGCCTTTAATCGAACACTCCTATAGCGACCAACACGTAAAAATATTTACGAAGCACTTTTATGGAGACAGGTGTCAGATTTTTGTTATACTTATAAACACTGAAGAAAATTATGATTGTATTGTCAATATACTTAATGTCAAAGTGGAATAATACTGAAATCTAAACAAAATATTTTGAATTTGAATATTACATTCATGTAATATCAAGTATAATATATGTATGTTTAGGGACAAGGCAATTTAACAATTTTTACTACGTTTGATAAGTATTCATTTCCTATTCAAAAAGAAAACTATATTCGGCTTTTAAACGCTAAGTATCTACAGTCTCTAGCCGTCCACTGTTGAGGTACATATATAATGTTGTGTGCACTGCGTAACACTAAGAATCGCTCTTTATATTGAAATATAGAACCATCTAAACGAACGAACTAAAAAATAGAGAATCTAATATTATATGTGCGTATTCAAATTGAGCTATCACACGTGACAAATTACGGGAGCCATTTAAATGGTATGTAGCCAGGAACTGGAATGGAATGGGTAGATTACTTATAGATTTAAAAGTATGCATGTTATTGTTAATTTCATTATCCTTAGTTCTTTTTTAAACTTATAAAAATAAAAGTTCAACGGTTTTTTGTTTGAAAATACTTTCTTCAGTGACGTCATGGCGCAAGCAGGTGCGTTCTACCGACACAGAAAGCGCAACAAAACGAAGATGGACCGGCCGTGACATGAGCATAGAAGCCGTCACTTTTATTTGTCGTCCCAGTCCCAATCCAGTCGCAACCCTATCCATTAGTCACGAATGTCATAATCAATTAACTACTGGTACAGAAAGAAATCGATTCATTAGTTTATAATGTTGCTCTTAACTACGGTAGTAAACCTGTGTCAAGCTTAGCTTCTTTAGTAGCCACATCAACTACGATTACATTAAACACACAGCCTCTTATCCAACGGATAGGCGGGAATAATACTTAAAACCAACATAAAGCACTTAGTGCACTAGCCTCCAAAAAGCTTGTAAGTCCTTTTGCTAATACAGTTGTTTTTGTTTCAAATGAAATCAAAATTTTCTATGTGACAAAAAAGGCTTTATTTTCGAGGAAGTTTTTCAGGAAATAATAGCATCTCTGCATCCGTTTCCAAGTTCTAGTCGTCAGATATTAAATTAAATTTATACAAACGCAATAAAAGGAACTCGTTTTCAATTTCGACTATTTATACACATTTGATAAGTAAATCACAACTGAATCGTTACAATAACTACAAGGTACATTACCTCTTATGGTTACCGGACGTTTCTATCAAATGCCGACTTACTCAACATGTTTAGTTGTGTATAATATTATATTCGGAGCATTGAAATAATGTGCATAAAGAAATTATTTCTTTTAAATTAAATGACTTTAAATGTTACTTGAACCGTGTAGATAAATCTTCATTATCTCATTTGCGACATAGCAAGATGTAACTATTACAACAGTAGGTTGTTCCTGTTACGAAACCACGCTCTAGTACCGTGTGTACTCTCTAAACCATTAGCCTATATACGAGTATTTGCTCACTGTGTGTTGTTTTTTGGTCCACGATATGAAAGAGCAACTAAAATCACTTCAATATGTTATTTCCGAGGTGATTAATCAATTTCTGTTAGATTCAATTAGAAATTATTTATAAGCTGCTATCTAAATCATAAAACGGTTGTTCTAAATAGATGTTTATATTTATTCAAAGAGCAGGGTAATCCTACACTTTACTTAGACAAGTACAGAAAATATTTTATTTAAGATTTTATCTGGAACAAATTAGTTATTTTATGCAGAAACCAACGAAACCAACAAGTCGTATGTTACTTTAAGGTTGCATCAAATTTGACTTCACAGATTACGAGACTGAACTAGTAAAACGTAATTAAATATATATTTATCTTTGGTTGTCTTTTAAACCGAAATATATTCTGGAAAATATCATTGTGATATCTTTGAAACAATGTTATAAGGTCTACAATCAGTCTGATGTAATTCTAACCATTGGATATTGTAAGATGCACGTTCGTGCCTCGCCACTAAACTTTTTTACTAAACACTGCTTTTGAAGTTAAACGCACAATTAGTGCCCGATATCAGAGATATCAACTATCTATTACTGATAATTTATTGTGGTTTCTAAACAATGTCGAAAAACATGACCAATTAGAACGCGTAAGCGAGGTTCATGTCTGACGGTATATTCTTTGTTATAGAAGATCATATTGTATTTCGAAGAACGAATAAAATTGATTCATTTTGCATCGTGCACCCTTTTAAAGACTTGTCAGATATTTTGTGTGAATTTGTGTATGTGAGTGAGGCAACTACCAATTAGAGAGCTATCTTTCAGATACCTGAATGGTATCTCTTCTCATTGTGCGTTACGCGACGATGTGTGCGTCGGTTCCTCGTGTGCTGTCGGCTGCTACCGCCGTCGCCTCGTGGCCCTCGCGGCGGCTGGCTGCCGACTGCGTCCAGAACAGGTCATGGCCATGATTCGTATACAATCTCGTATTTTGTCTCCTACACTACTAAATAAATATTCGTCTTGCTTGCATAAAGGCGTTTTTGCGCACGCTTGCTTATTATTAAGCAACGATTTGTAATTTATGTTGCCTTGGTAAGTTCGACGAATATTCATGAATTTCGAGACAACTATTACATTAAAATATATCACAGTGGGGTGATCGATGGCGATGGCGTAACACAACATCAGTTTGAGCATAAAAAGCGTTTTAGAGCATAAAATTGCTTTACCCTCGCTAATATTTAAACATATATTTTTGTAGATGGGGTCCAGGTAATGAAATGTTAGGTCAAATGTCGATTGAGATATTTTCAACTAATAGGAAGGAGTAAACAAAAAATAAAAATCAAAAGCTAAAGGTGGTTAGTTTTAACTTAATAAATGAACAAATAGTGGACATAAAACATACATATATTTTATTAACTTCTCCCTAGTGAAATAATCGATGCTTAAAGGAACATGTAAGGCATAAGTAATCCATTCCAACTGTGAAATTTCTAACGTTTTCCGTAAAACCGAACGAAAATGTAAATTAAAAAAATCGTTACATGTGTAACGATTTTTTTAATTCACATTTTTGTTTATTGTTAAATAAAATTAATACGAGCACAACTATTCACCGTGGAATTTATTAATGAGAATATTATTGTTGTGCTGCCACTATGTTTTGTATCAATAACTGTAAACAAACTTATATAGTTCTTTTGTCGATTAATATCCTACATATATTGTCATCTTCACACCTTGCTACCTCAGAGTGAAAATCAGATATTTAAAAACGCAATTTATGGTCAATTAGCAAACTTGTGAATAGTCTACCACAAAAAAGAATGCGTAAGGTGAATAGCGTGGATCACCCAAAATTTCTACTGACTCCTTCTTAACCATATTTTAAATACTTTTTTTCATATGATTTTATATTCAGATTCAGAGAACTTAAATGTCAAAAAAGTCGAAATATTCCCAAAATTAACCTAAAAACTTACTTTACCTAAATTATGAGAACATTATAATAGCATAATACGAATAATAAAGTTTCTAACGTTACACGGTGTATCATTCCGGTCAATGACCTCGCTTGATAAAGAAATAGACGTTATCAGGCACCGCAATGCAGGCCCAATATTTGTGCCAGGTGTAATCAATACCACTGTCGTGCAACAAAATTGTTTTGGCTATTTTTTATGTTGCGTTTTAAGTGCGACAGTATTACGTAGCAAAAATAAAATTGAATATTACATTTCAGGTATTGCAAAAAAAAAAAATACTGTTTTGAGCAAGCGCAGATCGTACTTAAATTGTACATGTACTTCTGACTTCTATTAATTTCGTCAGAATATTCATAATCCTTGATTAAATATTTCATATAATTTTTCAGTTGTTAAAAGATAAAACCGATAACGGTTTCATGGATTATTACATTGCAGTGCGTATTTGTTTCTCTGACATAAAAAGTCAGTTGTCATCGTTTAAGACCAGAATTTAGAGTTCGTCTATAAAGCAGCAATAAATATTTTAGAAACTTATCACGAAAAATCAAAACTGCTCTACTGTTAGAAAGTGTCACTAAGATTTATTGTTAAGTAATGTAACACTATCGCTAGGCGAGTTTTGTATTGTATTTTTATTTTCATTAAATCAAATTTATCTTACAATATCGTCAGTTTTTATCCTAAATAATGTAGTTTAAATTTAAACAAAAGTGTTTTTGTACATCCGTTGTTTTTACTCAATCTTCAAATTCTAGATCTCATGTGATCTAATCTCAAGCTACATACTTGAAATGTGATAACTGTAATAAGTACAACTGAAATGTTCGTGTATTGCCATCTATAATTTCATTGAATTCAACTTCTCTTTGCCTAAAGACTATAGAGTTAGGTCTCGAGCCTTTTATTCCACTGAGATAAAGTTTTAATAAGTGTAATTCTATGGTATGATGGTTCAAAATCACCGACGCACCAGTTAACATAGTTTAGACGACACTTCGTCTGGCAACGATTTCACCTCATATTAATAGCTAAGTTATGAACATACCAAGTCAATTAGTACATCCATTAGGAACTCGATAGGGGAGGCTCGTTTACGTCATACTTGTTGGTATGAAACAACTGTCGACAAATATCGGGTACGATTCAACAATACATAACGTACTCAACGTTAGCTTATTGTTGTATGAACAATGTACCACAATACTAACAGCTATCAAGCTAACAATGAAACAGGCACGTATTAATCGCAGTACACTCCACAAATAGAACTTTTGACGATTGAAATGCAACGTCTAACGTTGCCGACTTATTGAACCCCAATTTGTGTCTAATATACGGGTATATCGAAACATCGATGCAGCAAAATGACAGAAGTAAACGAACGGAAAAATTGTGTGGGCGAGCGTTAATCTTGTTTGCGATCCAGCTAAAAACGGACTCATGTAGAAATCGAATGATAAGGTCTAACTAAGCTCGCGAACCACGAACCAGTTCGCGAAAATATTATTTATAATTTACCTTCGATACGATTTTTAGTTAGTTTTTTCGGATACCCCTAGTTTTGAAACAAACTAGGTGAACCTTTGCCTAAGGTTTTTATAAAATTGAGCATTTTTGTTGGCGAAACTGCACCGCAAGCATATAAAGCTGGTACATTTCGACAGTGCCCTTATCTAGTGTTATATCAGTGCCATTTAGGAAATAGTACCATGGTGATAAAGTGTGGTTGGTGTGCGTGTAGATTACCGACTAACTAAACCATTATAACTAAAAGGGGATAGGAGGAAAAAAAACATATAAATAGGTCACTATCGATGGCGGTTGGACACTGCTGTTTTGTATAATGGTTGAACTCAGAACAATGATTGAAGGTTGAACTCATTATTTCGCGCCGAACAGCTTTCAAAACATTGTATATGACAGAGGTAAATAAATTTAAATAATATAATAATTTTAGGCATTATTTACCAATATAAATTTACCACATAGAGGTTGTGGCTTTCAAAACTTTTATATATGTATTTAGAAGTGGATATAACGAAGACTAATTTAAATACATAGTTTTAAAACCACCGAATGTATAATTTCTTCGGTTCATCGCACTCTGTTCTACATATGAGTGATGGGTCCAGATTCAATTCGGCCCGAGTGTTTGACCCTCGTTGTCGAATCGGGCCGAGCGGTCTCAATAAATTCGCGACTGTCCAACATCCATCGACAGTGATCAATTGACACTTGACCCCAGCGACACTTCTGTCGCGGCCTTGGACGCGTCAGTACCGTAATTATAGAATGACGTCACTGACTAAAAACGTGCCAGTACTGATGGGTCACGTAAGGTACCTTATTAGTTCAGGCATCGGTGTTAGCAGCGATATTGCGTTTTAATGTTACCATGAGAAAATGAAACTTACCTTGCGGCTGCTGCTGTGGAATGTACGGTGTAAGGAGACGTGTCCGTTTCTTTTCATAGCCTTTTTGTGTGATGTCACCTGAAAATAATATGACATTGCATTATGAAGAACAATTATGAAGAAATAACGATAAAGATAATATTTACTCCATAAATACATGTTATATGTATGTATTAATACATTGAAGTACTATTGTTTGGAAGTAAAACAAATAATAGAAATCATTTTTATTTTTAGTGCTAATCCACAGATAAGCCTCCTTGCTAAGGAGACGCCTATGTCCAGCAGTGGATTGTAAAAGGCTGTTGATGTTGATGAATCCACAGATATGCACATCTGTATGAAATCAACCCATCGCCGGCAACCGCTGAACAAGATCTAACCCAAAGACCGCTTACTACATAAAATACACCGATATACCTAGTAACGAAAGATTGTGTGCATATTATTCATCAAGGATTTATATATACAGTCGATAGATTTATTCAGACATATTACATTGCAAGTGTAAGAAAACGATCATAAAATGGCGACGTAAGTTTTTCATGAAGGTAAGAACTAATTTGATTCTTTAACTATCCAAAAAGTATTTCCTTTTAATGTACATAGATTAGATAGATTAGATATGTTTCAACAATAAATATGTAGATAAAAAAAATAAGAAAAATCAACCCAGCCATCCTCAAGTAATGCACCAACTTGTACTGGCAATAGATTTATAAATTACTAGCGGCCTTGTGCATGCATACATATTTATGTACATACGTCTGCGTCTAATATTGCCCGTAGTGTGATGTTTACAATAAAAAAGATTATAGTGAGCCAACTTTTATAGATAAATATGTGCTATCGTGGATATTTTTTAGAACTTTTTTTATAGGGAAGCAAATTTTTTAATTGTAGTTGTGTTCGAACGTTCTACATTAAAAACACAATTAAAGTCGTGAAAAAGAACATATATTATGAAGTTTACGTGTGTATAAAAAAACAATATTAGATCACACTTATATTTTATAGATATGAATTATAAATAAAACAAACTCGCATGCATACAGCGATGAATGAATGTGGACGAAGCAAGAGGTCCACAGTAAGTGGAGATCAATTGTTTCTGCCTATCCCTCTGAGATATAGGAATGAGCATAATAAATGTATAAACAATATAACAAGCTGTAAATGTTTTATTTGTAAAAAGGAAAACCCAAGTGAAAACCATTACAAAGTAACTCTGATCAGAGATACTAACTAAACCAATGATATTTTTTAAAAAGTGTAAACTTGTTAAACAGATAGCAGGTTATTGAGTTTCTTTAAAGGTAGACGTGTCTGGTTTACACCACTTTTTGTCAGGTTTCCATTTAGTAACAAATTGCAATTGCACAAACTGACTTTCAATTTTTTATTTCCTTAAATGATCTCAGAGTTTACTTATACAACGCAATCGCGATGATTTCATAATTTAATATATAATGTACTAATAACACAATATATAGATACAAAAATAACAAGTGAAGTAGTTAAACAGCCAACAAAAACGAGCTCCCTTGAATATTGTTGCACATGTCGCTACGTTTCGCTAATTACTTTGGTCCGGAAACCTAACAATAGTGCAGCAGGTAAGCGTTGCTATAGCTTGTTTTCTTGGAAATTGAATCAATGAAGTGCATCTCTTTGTTCTTTAGTATACAAGAGCGTCCTTGATAAGGGGGTTATTATATTAAATATTTATGTTTTAATCTTCTATTCTAACTATTGCCAGATATTTCATTTTTACAAGCTGATCGTGATTCGTAGTACAGCAAGCAGTATGGCTATTGTATTTGTACGGTACTGTGAAGGTTCATGAAACTCGACCTACGCGGTTCACTGTACTTCGCATTACGTGCAAAGCGTACCGATGTAAAACAATACATGTAATGCACAATTTTATATTTTGAATATGTTTGTATATCTGTGGGTAACGTACAATCAAAAACTAGAGAATAGTTAAACCTCATACTCAATAAAAGAAAGTAGACGAATACCAAAGATTTGGTTGAAAAGGTGGTAACGAGGCTGCCATACACGTCCTGTCCCTGTCCACATGTTTCTTGACAATAGTTAAGAGGAGGTTATGTTGCTAAATGCTTCACCAACAAGATGGATGTTTCACCATGAATTAAGGCAACTACATCGCCCAACATGATGCCATTTCTTGATGATACCACATTTCACCTCACCACTTGAGTCTGTTTAGAATGACCATTCTTGTAGCAGAAGCGTTAGTCGCAAATACCTCGAAATCAATATTAAAGACATTTTCCGTAGTGCTCCTACTTGCCATCGACGGTCCACCTGTATGTGAACTCCATGGCCTGATGCGAGACGATAGGAAAAAACAAGATGGTATGTCGTTACTGCCATGAAAGATGGGTAACCCTTGGTGTGGGATGTCCATGTGGGTGCTGCTGCATGTACAGGCAAGGCTCAAACTTCTTTAATAACAAAAAAATTTTGGTAATTACATTTTCGAACCGTTTAGAGTCGAGATGCTAGGATGATTGGGTGGTCGAGCTACGTTTAAACAACTAGCTAAGTAACTGACGGATGTTTTCGTATCCAGAAGGACACCTTTTTCTAACACCGAGAATTAGCATTGCCATTCAACGTGGCAAAGCTGCAAGTATTTAATTTCCTACGATTTTAAAAATTCTTAAATTTTAAGAATTAGCTTCACAGTCCTCTCAGTAAACTGTGATATTGGACCTTTCAAAAGTATCTCGATTAGGTTTCCCTTGGATGAACGTATGTTACATTCGTTTTATATTTGATGTAGGAACAACTTCGGTTACCTAGAGTTCTCTAATATAAATAAAATATAACAACACATACTATTAAAATATATAGCAATGCTCCATACATCTACTAATCTTATCCTCATTGCATACTGCAAATACAATAAATTTTGAAGAATCAACAAGATATGGACAAATGAATCATAGTAACAAAAACTGATAACGCATCTTATCGTTGACATGCTTTTTATTAATCGAGATGGGTCCTGGTGTATTTTAAAATGCAATTGATTTTTCTATTCACTTTATTCATGTACATTAATTGTGAATATATTATTTCAATACTTAGACTCGGAGTCTTTTTCTACCTCTGCAATAAGTTAGTTTCCTGGTCAGAATACATAAAAAATATTATTCGGTGCTCGTTTGTTAGTAAAGTATGTAGCATCTAGTGACAAGTACACGTGACAGAAAGCAGAGTACAGGATGTCAGTAGATAGACTTAAAAGCTTGAATAGTAAACAAGGATAATGAAAGTGTTGAATGACCGCTAATCACCGAAGTCTTTATTCAGGCTAGTCTCTCGGTATTAAGCAACAACATGAACTTCAACCTCTTTTAAAACTGTAAGCTTTGGCACATAAATATGTTTGCATGTATGAGTTCTACTCACACTTTTTATCAGGCACAGTAGGCACTAAGGCCGACTCATATATCAAATATGTTTCGCACAGTAATAACACATAAACAATGGTTGCGATTTATTTTAATTACTGTAACAATTATTTTGTATGGACTGTCAATAGTATGTGAAAAGTAATCGTCTTTAGTACCTCCTAATCAGATAATGGGCATGTGATGTGAGGAGTCATTTGCTGGAATCAAATTAATTATCCAAATGGTAATACTATGGCAGTAAGCTATTAAGTGTTATTTCAGTAGATATATAAAATTGCTATAAACTTCCGTGTCACTTCGTCAGTCGCTACTAATCTGAAACAAAGCGCTGCAAAAATTTATCTTAACATCGTCGCCTGTCCGGGGCAACCTTAAGTTTATATCTGTTTCGAAGGTCTTAGATATATAGGGAATAACAGTGATAATGTTTATAGGGTGCTATGAAGTTTTTGGTAGTTTCTTTTAAATGATAAAGTCTCAACTACTTGCTTGAATTTATAATAGTGAATTAAATTTGAAAAAAAATCGTTGCTCTCGGCATGGCCGCCGTCGTTGCGACACATCGTTAGATTTTTATCTGTGCTCAAAGACTCCCTTTATTCTTGACATTACAATTTCTAGAGATGTACCCACCCTGAGTGTTAACACATAGCATAGCAAAAAAATAAAATTCGGTACAATTTTTCCATAAGACAGAATAAGATGTACCATAAAATTATTTTCAATTAGCAACTCAATGTAGAATCAAGGTTGTGATGAGGCAAAGAATAGAAAATCTAAACGTAATGCATTGCAATCGTTCTGCGAGTATGTCACTACATTAATAAGAATCAATTAATCAGTAACTGTATTGAATTTCTCGTCTCTTCGAAAATTACTTATTAGTTAATGTCCAAGTCAAAATTTAAGGTAACTTAACTTTACAGTATAGGGGATAAACAAGCAGATGGGACGCACGAATGCTACTGCGCTAAAGACAGGATTGCAAACCACACTGTAATTTTGGTAATCACGCTTAAAAATAAAAAAATAACGAATTTAAGGTAAGCCGTCCTTATAATATGGGGGGCAAAAAAGCAGATGGGTCGCGCGAATGCTGTTATGCTAAAGACAGGATGAACCAGTCTGTATTTTTGATAATTACGCTTCAAAATAAAAGAATAAATAAGTCTGAATATATCTGCGGTAGCCGACTTTGTCCGTCCTCCTCCGTCCTTGAGATTTACCATTCTTATTAGTCCTATCCTTCTTCCATCAAAATAATTAACGCTCCGTTATGTATTTTTGTATTAAACAGATGGCAAACTCACGTTTAACAACACTTATTATCTATTAATTCCATGATAAGTAGTTAGTAATTTCAAATTTGATGCTGTTCAATAGTAAATAGAATCCATTTTACACATTATCATAATATGAATTCAGTCCAAATCAGAGTAATGTCTTCTGGTTACAAAAAATAATAATTATGATTTCTCAAGAACAAAATATATCACCAAACACGACAACTGAAGTCTTACTTATAAGTGACACACCTGAAAATAATAGTAATATATCCTGCAATAAACAACAATTGTCAACAAAACGATAAGCAGATTGCCAACCATTCCAAGCGCTGACCTCATACTGACGAATACCACGAAGTTGATAACGATTATCTTATTCGATTTGTAATCGATACTGTTGGTAACACTACACTTATTTATGAAGTGTAAGAGAACTGCAGGATGAAATCTAATACTCATAATCGCATATTAGATTATTTGTATTTAAGAGAGCGAAATATTTATAAACACCTTACAAATAATAATTTCTACTTCAAAACCAATACAATATAGTATCCAATATTTCACAAGCACAAACTTAACCACTTAAAAAAATTATTCGACACAGGAGTAAAAAATGTTCAATGCTAAACAGAACCATGTGGTATCGTGTATTTTCTGTAAACCTCATTATTGACAAACAGATTTAAACAAGACACAGATTGATTGGAGAACAGTAATCACCTTTGCCGCGAAGTTAATTTGTGGTTTGTGATTAATTTACTATACATTTTCCCTATGAATTCATATTTGCTGCTAGTGAATTGAATTGGTACTGGTTCCAAGTGAATAGTTAATAAAACATAATTTATGTTGACAAAACAGGTATTTCCTCTTTGTTTGTGAGCAGTTTATATAACGATTTTCTTATTACCTATGACGAATTTAATGATATAATGAAAATGATCGTGGAAAAGAAATTACTTTCTTAGCTAATTTTGGACCATTTTGCAAATTCTAATCAAATTAAATAAGTATTGTTTATCTTAAAAAATTACAGCGTATGAACTTTAGTTTTAATAAACGCTCCTTTGAAGCAATGAAGTATTGTTCTTATTGAATTATAAAAACAAGACTTCAAAAATTGAAGCATACAACCTCATTGGTATGTAGTAAGTCGATCGACACTTCATACTGATAACAAGCAACTTCTGACTTGACAGAATTATTAGAATTGTAAAAATGATAAGAAAACAAAAAAGGAGTTAAAAAAAAATTTTTTTTCGATATATATGATTATCAGCAGCTCGGTGTGAGTTCTCAGGTGACAAAGTGGAAGAGTTCTTGTAGAAGTGTATTTATAACAATATTACATAGCCACTAATAAAAGTTTATTACATATCTTATGTTTATCGGGTCATTTACAAACAATACCACTTTCCCGGATAAACCCTCTCGCAAGCCTAAAGGGCACTGGTTGCTCGTACACACAAAGACAAGCACTTGTTGTGCTCTATTATACGCAATAACGATTTCTCATTTTTGCACATAAATACACCATTACATTAATAATACGACCTGTCTACCGTTTCTATAAGTTAAGGTGTTGATAAATGACATTTTTAAGATTCTAAAGTGGTTATTAAACTTTTAAAGCAACATTGTAAGCACTTTTCGCTTGAAAATCTTAACAAATATTTTTTAGCTTCGTAACAATACACTAATGCCATTTACAGGTTATTTTAAAATTTTGACATCGAAACAAACAAAAATATAGAGTGTACTTAAAAAGCAAAAAAAACGATTTCCAATTTCAAGCAAAAACATGCTCTTCTTGAAAGGTTGTATTTTAACGTCAATACAGATATACCGAGATCTTTCCCAATTAAGGTGAAAATCGGATAAGAAATACGACTGTATCTATAACGAAGGTTTTGCCATTCGTACGGTTATCGTATATTACAGTCAGCGACAAAGATCTCTGAACGCGTACAGGTTCACAAAAGGAGCCTTTTGTAAAATATGTGAAAACGTTATTTCATTGTTTAGTATTTAATGAGAAGTTTTACTTGATAACGGAGAATAAAAGAGCGGCAAACTCTTGTGTCTCTTGAGATACAAGTGTCTATCGGCGGCGGTAGTCACTTAATGGTAAAGTACGTTTGCCATTTATACTTTAAAAATGTTTGAGGTTGTGATATGATTAATCAGAATGACTTTAATTGGTCAAAAAACGACAAACATTCATTTATACTCCCGTATACAAATACATATCAGACTAAAGCTTTACTCTCTATCCAGTGTCGAATATTTTTGTTATTTGCTATACGCAATTCTGAATCCTCTTTTTAAAACTGAATTTTTCGTTTTGTAAAGAACAATCCTCAACATTTATCACGTTAAGTGCTCAGAATAGCGCGTGAAATTTTTCGACTCAATTTTTATCCGGTATATGTCACAAAAATAAAATATAAATTTGTATTTTAACTCGGATTGCAAGCTTCGGCAGATGCACGAGTTTTAGTTTTTATCAATTGGTTAGTTTATTTAAAAAGTAAAGATTAAAAACATACTATCATACTATCATGTTATTCTATTTTAACTTCCTTATGTCGTTTATCCTCTGGCTATGGCAAAGAATGTCCACATTAAACTTTACACGTGTTCGATCTCGAGCTTCGCGATTGATTTCGCTAGACGCCTTGAGTAATGTTTTTACCTTGTCTGGCCGTCGTCGTCACGTTTACTTAGGAGGATCACACTTACGTTTTCCCTTACTATTTAAATTTATTGCTTTATTATCCCTTTATATGCAGCACTCTATCGAATTATAAAATATTAAGCAACAGTGCATTATGCTTGTATTTGAAGGCTTTAACCCAATCTTTGTTTATATACGAGTGTGAAGTTAATATTTCAATGACAAGATTATTGTCATTGAAATATCTAAATAGACAAGAACTCTCTGACACAAGTAAGGGTATTATTATGCACCTTCATCTTAGCGATAATATTACAACTATTTCAAGGTAAGCCTGACTCGTCTACAGATTAACTAAAGTCAAACCTTCAAGGTATTATCAGCCTATGCAACAATAGCCTGCCTCTGTTATTAGTTATTAAAGCAGTGGTACATGTAGTCTCTTAGATTCATTGTCAAACTATTTAACTACCATAGTTATACAGTATATGATTTTATGACAACAGTTCAACAACCTATATTTTTTAAAACAACGCACAATTCTCACAGTTGCAATATGTTCGTGCTATGGCTGAAAACGGCTTATTTGGATCGTAGATTAAGCCCACACGAAAATAATACTGAACACGAATTCAAAATAAATAAACAAAGCAAACATACGAAACCGAATATTTTATTTACCAATAATTCAATTAATCATTCATCGGTAAAATGTTACATATAGAATTGATTTTAGATGCAAATATTAATAAAATAATGATTCTCAGTTCAACAATTTTATTTTGTTCGAATCCATTGTTTTTCAGTAATTTTTGATACAATCGGTTACACTTGAGTTTTGACCTGAATGGCTTCACATTCAACATGACAAAGACGCATCGAAGACAATGAATTCTTTGTTAGTGGTTCATAGCCCCAACAAATAACTTAAATTTTCACCCGCTCTACCTTTGCACTTAGCTTAAGGATTGTTGATACCAGAAAGCTGTAATTTTCCATGGTGGCGCGCAAATTAATCAGACTGACAAAGAAGTAAATAATCTTCAATAATATTTTTGGCGTAATAATGATGGTGTGCTCCTAGGCGATATGACCACGGTGGCCAGTTTCAAGGGAGACAAAGCAACTACGCAGGATATAATATTGGGCACAAATGCGTGCGCAAAAACAGGTGCACTCTCTATGTCTTCACTCTCACAATTCCATGAGACTGCTAACTGATACGACCGGGCAAGATCAAGCGCAGGACCGACGGCTTTACATGTTGACCGAGGTGCCGGGGTTAGGACCAAAGACAAAACTCCAGGCTGTTATTAGTCATTTCTATAATCAGAAAAGCTCAGTAACGTATTTTTCGTCTGGAGTGGGCATCCGACCTGAGAGTTCTTAATTTGGGCAGTTTTTTAGGGTACAGAACAATCAAACAAATTTAATAACAATAATTAAAATCTGTTCAGAAATGGTGTAGATTGTTCGTAAAATAAACTATATTTATTTAGTCAGAAATTTACTAAATTGCGTCTGTTTGAGTAACGTGAATGACAATTATTTTCAGCACTATTAATATTCATATATTATTTACTATTAATATTCAGAATTCGTTCATTGTTTTCTTCGAGTGAGGTGTTTGAAGCCCAATTTCCTTCCTCTCAATTTCAAGTTACTGGTGTCTAATAATGGCGGCAGTCATTTGCATGACGTTTTACGTATGCGTATTTGCTTTCTCCTCTCCCCATAGCATAAAAAACAACTTATTCTATTCGTGTCTAGTATTCATTGCTTTATCTTTAGCTTTAAATTACAATAATTGAAAATTTAATACAACAGAATAAACTTCATTGTACACAATTCAATACAGTTTACATATAAGAGCATATCATACTTAAATTGCCACGTACAAATCGCGACCATATCGCTAAAAAGCAATTTCTGCCAGACTACCTTTGGATGAAAAAAATAGACTTAAAAAACGAACTGATGGAGTTTTAGCACGAGAACAAAAAAAATCTAAAAAATTCAAATGATTCAGATAAAAAAATAACAAAAAAAAATCGTCATAACATACATTACTACAAATAAATAATAGAAAATAATCGTCGGATATACTCTCGTCTAAAAAAAATAATCATTCATCAATCACAAAACATCATAATTTAACTTTAAATATGTGCTGTCCTGTCATAAAATGTGATGCAATAATATCAAGTTTTAATTAAAGGCATTATTCAAGAGCCCAATTAAGAGTAATTGCATACCTTATTAGGACATATTCAATACGATAAAGGATATTTTAAAATTCGTAAATCCATTAATGTTATAAATTACTATTGATTAAAGTGAATGGGGTGACGTTTCGATTAAATGAACCGAATGTCACAAGTAGCTTATTATCGATTTTCTGGTCTCATAAACAGTTTTTTTTATAGCCATCCGTAGGTCTTATACTCATTTATCAGCGTTTAGATAGCTTTTGGCCATACGTTATATGTTTAATAAGTAGTAGAGAAATATAAATTGGCACACTTGAATATACAATTTATTATTAGTTACGAAAAATAAGTTGATCAGAACAAAATTTAACTTGAGTTTCCACCATAGTGAGTGAGTTTCCTCAGCGTCAGTTTTACTGTGTTGTGATGTGCCGTGGTTGATAACCTTTAACAATATCAGTCCATAGATCAAGGTACGGCATTTTGCCGTAAACTATTTGTAATGGATCGAGTAACGAAGGGTAAAACTAAGTTACGAATATATCAGCAAATACGTAAAATGAAATGGATTTTTTATGTTTAAAGCATCCTAAGCAAGTACGACGGCGTTTGAGTATTTGTCGCTGTTCGTGCGTGCTCCTACTTGCAGTTTTATTTTTTTCAATTCACGTTGCAGACAAATATCTGCAATAGCAAATTATGTTGTTAAGACCTTAAAACAAATACGTGTTGAATCAAATTACATCAGATGTTCTTGCGTAAAGTTAATTTTGTGCTAATTATGTTTGATATTAGATATACGTCTATCAGGGGCTAGTGAACAGTAAAAGACATGCAGCAGAACGTGTGACAACCTTGTCTCCATTTAAACATCAACAAATATGTATAATTTTAAGGAAGAATACTTAAAAACATAAAAGTCAAAAAGCACTTGTAATTTTTTCTTCTTAAGTACTTAGTTTAATCTCCACCACCTGGTCACCACTCATTCTAAATATATTTTTGTAATACCAAGAGACATTTATTTACTCTTTCTTTTATTAAGTGATGGAATACGTCTTTGCCAAATAACAACTGCTACTACAATTGTAAAAAATTTAGATATAAACGTGTCCTCGTAACAGAAAGTTTATAGAACAAAAGAAAAACAAAATATTAGAAGTATTCGTGTACACAGTAGTAGTATAATTTTAGATATTTAAAGTCAACAAAGTCGAAAATGCGTGAAGATTGTAATCAGGTACATGATCCAAGTTTGACAAAAAATTATATAATTAACAAATTATTTACTATCAATTCTCTGCCAGGACACTTATTTATCATATATCAAAATACTCTAGCATTTTCACAGTTAAATTCAATTCAAAACTCTCTTATAACGAGTAAAAATCGAGTGATATTACAACGCTTAGCAACAATATATGAGACGACAAATAAATTGATTTACGACAATGATTCAGCTCCCGGCGACTGCTTACGTTGGTTAGAACGAAACAATCATCTCGTTTATAAGAAAGAATACGGTATTTTTAAGATGTTGTGTTAGTATTTACACGATTTAAATACAGTTGTTTATCGTCGAATGGCGGAATAGGTGTTTATTTAAATAACAACTTAGATACTTTAGTAAAAAAGAGATCAGTGTTAACGTTTAGAAGCTCTGTTTCCTCCGATAGACATTACACTTATAACACCCTCCGAAAGTACTCATGGAAATAATACACAACTTTAACCAAAGTCATCTTGCTTGCATAATTGAAAGAGTACATGCAAACAAAATCATTCAGTATAAACCCCTTACAACATATTTTGAAGGCTATCTATATCAATTTAAGATTGAGTTAGTACCACAAGCACGTGTAACTCAAGGGAAGGGGGCTAACAAGAACGCTAATAATTGGTGACCCACTTTAACATTATTCATTACAAAAGTTATTCATCTTCCAATTCTTTATTATTCCCAAGATTATTTGGGGTCGGCTACTAGTTCAACCGGTTTTACCTGAATATGAGTTTAAAAAGGTGAACTGAATCTGAGAATGAGCCTAGTGGTCAGTATATTTCCGGGAACTGACTTTCCAATAACCATTGTCATGGATGTTCAAGAGAACTGGGA
The DNA here is from genome assembly GCA_949316085.1 of Hypercompe scribonia. Classification (NCBI taxonomy): domain Eukaryota; kingdom Metazoa; phylum Arthropoda; class Insecta; order Lepidoptera; family Erebidae; genus Hypercompe; species Hypercompe scribonia. The sequence continues at coordinate 21,434,159 of OX438968.1, read as the reverse complement.
TCGACAGCTTAACGTACCCTCCGAGGCGTCGATGTGAAACACCACCAAACTTCCAATCATCAATATTCCTTGTAAGAAAAACCCCAACAACACTTTTGACCCGGACATCGAACACTTCTTGATTGGGTAGTTGCGTGGCCAGCATGGTATAGTAGGCTAAAACTTCCTCACTAATGAGAGGCCTATGTCCAGCAGTGGACTGTTAGAGGCTGTTAATGATGATACACTAATCACTAAACCAACGAGGCAGTCTCAAAAAGTTATTCAATTTCATAAATAATAAAAATTAAAATTTCATTCCTACTCTGACCCGTCTTTTAATTTTGAATGCGAAATCTAAAAGTACTATAGCTACCTTATATATGTTTAATAAGATTATTTTTGAACAATTATAATTAAATCGTCCAGACTTTCAATAACTATAGCATAGATCCTAATAGTAGTGACAGGTAAATGGATAGAAACAGAATTCAACGATGCTAAACAAACAATTCAGTAGAAGTGATCCGGAAGCAAGATCATATTTCCAAAACAAAAATGTTCAAGCAAATTCGCTCAAATTATTCAATATCTTAATATCAATATTTGACCGAAATATTTAAATAATGAATTAGAGTTTATTCCATTAACCATCTTATTATATTCAGCAGCATATAGAGCTGATATTTGTAACATCCGAAAACTGTTTTATGGAACATAAACTGCATAGGAGTCCCCTTACCACAAGACCTTCGCCAATTTTGGGTTGATATTTGAGAAAATCCAGCTCAATATAAAACTCAACTAACTAATTACAACAAACAGTAGACACAGTAGTAGAAACATTAACTAAATGGAAATCTACCCTCACACTCATACAAAAAGCAGTTCTTCAATACATGCAGTCTCATACGCAAATTTCTCGCTTCAATCTCATCCTTAATTTCAAGGCTTCTCTTTCATGTACACTTGGTTAAGATTCGTGTGCTTCATTACGCTATCTCTTTAATAATAAAAGGAAAACTAAAAAAGGTAAAAAAAAATATAATAATACATTTTTATTGTCAGACACTCAGTCTATAGAAAGTTCAACCAAATTCATTGTCGAGTACTAAGAAATGTTAACAATTAAACCGGTAATATTAAAATACCAAGGTTAAGTACAACTCAAGCGTCCCAAAATGTATAGTAACCGTCCAGTATTGTGTCTGTACACTCTTAATATAAAATCAACATATGAACACGTGTGAGGAATGCTTTGTACAGATATAAATGTGAAATATTCCAAATACTTTTAGTTTATATGTAAAAGAGGTGTAGTAAACAGACAAACATGTGCTATAAAGTGTAAAATTATCTTAAAACTATTTCATAAATTTATTTTAATTATTTATCAAAATCTCACAAGGCCGCCATGGCGTAGGTCACAAAACTGTATTGTCTACATTCGCAATGAGAGTGGTGACCACAATTCTTGGATTCTAGTCATGTTTTCCATCAGACAGAGTAGTCACTTTGGCAGCCTCTTAAAATAAAAAATAAAAGAAAATGATATTTTGATCATCCGGCTATGGTACTGGTCTTTGGACACAAAACATAACATAGAAAATTTGGAAGCTAAAAATTGATGACGTCAGTAATATCTTATTAAAGTAATCTTAACGATATGATTCAGTCAAATAATCTCATCTAAACATCACATCAATCGTTCTAAACAATAAATCAAATACAAAAAATAAAAATATTTTACACTTATCACAAAAATTAAAAAAAATCTTTCACATAATAAGAGAGAATTTAAGAATTGTAGTAGAGACCAATATAAATGAACTAGGATTAGGGCTAACTCCGTCAAAGTAACATTGTCTTGGTCAAATTAATCAATGGTCAATGGTCAAAATGACTCAAAATTGACGATAACAAACCGATACAATCAACGAAGATACCATAATAAGAATTAAATTAATAATAACAAACTTGAAGAAAACGATAAACGAAAGGCAAGTAGCATGAGTATGCCCAATTAACTGATTAGTATGACATCATCGGTAGACTAATGAAATTCAAAGAACTTTTTTACACATGGCTACATTGTACTGTTTAAAGCAAAACTCGCACCCATTACATTCTCGAATGTTTAACATTTCCTGTAGTGCTTCTGGTATTACTAGCAGTTACTGAAAGTGTCGAATTGAACCCGAGTTCACGAGAGAAGTGTAAGCTTAAATACCATATAAGCATAATGTCTTCGATATTTTAATATGTTATAAATTTAATAATTTTTGCGCAATGTGGCAACACTACATTTTTAAAGCCCGAGACAGTTCTCTAAAAACGTGCAATGTTGCCACATTTTGCTTCTCGCGCCTATGAGATGCTGCAGTGGTGGAGAGTGCAATGTTGCCTAACTAGCTGGCACATTTCCAGACGTCAATATCCGCAAGCGATGGCGGTCCATTAGAACTCGATTGGCACATACTTATCACAGTATTTATTGTTTTTATTGTAATCAGTCGTTTATGGATTTAGAGGCTATTTCGAATAGTTAATAGAATTATTTGTGAGTTTCTCATCTTCTGTCTTTTATGTTATTGTTTTCTGTCTTAGTTTAAATTAAACAAGATGGAATATAGAATCAGTATATCTTGTTTAGTTCGCAGTATTAAAATTTTTGTACTTCGACTTTAGTATAACTTAATCTTCCTAAGACACGATAATAAAGGTGTTTTGATAACACTTTCTTGGGATTTAAAAGGGTGGTCGTGAGTTTGTTTGCATGATCAGACATGGTATAAGAAATTGACCGGACAATATTCAACAAAAAAATAATTGTTCAAAAGCAAATATTTGTGTTGAGCCCAATTCAACTTGCCCCAGAGGCACTGAAAGGGCGGCAACGGAACTTACCATTGGATGGTCTTTTGCCCCTTATCTTATTAAGAAAAAGAGATATCCTTATTACCGTTCATATTACGATTTTAAAATGGTTATTCTTTTGGTTTTATTTATTGACATTGTGCATTTTTATATTATACAAAACACGGACTAACAAAAGATCTAGCCGAGACAGTTGGAACCTAAACTTTAATTAGGGTGCTTTATAACATTAAGACGGGGTCAGTAAATTGAGTATATTTATAATGTATAGTGACCCATAGGTTAACTATCATTGGTTAAAATAATTTATCTTTAAAAAGGGAAGGTGATACCAGGAGATCATAACATTAAAGTTAAAACGGGTTGCAAACACAAAAGATTCACATCACATGAACAGTTTTTAACAGTCCACTAGTGGACATAAGCCTCTTCTAAAGGAATAATATAACAATGCGAGACATTGTACACTTAAAGAAGTTATTATGAGGCAAATTGGTTATTTTAATCTCGGTATACAAATACTACGTTTAAAACAAGTTTGGATATATCATGCTTTGCCGGCTGTAAATGTTGTAACCCGTTCTAATTGAGCATTAACCCATTGACATAATACAACGCAGGGGACCGCTGCTACCACGAGTAGGGAGCTGAACGGTGGGAATTATTAGGACGTAGTGTAGCATATAAATAAATATACTTTTGGATTAAACATCGTCTTATTAAAAGACGAGAATCGTTATTTCGTTCGAAGTGCCGTCCGTGTGACAGAACAACACCAAAAAAAACAAATAACATTTGAAGAGTACCTCTGTCATGGACATTTGTTTTTCATCTTACTAGTATAACTTCAATATATAAATAAGATGTTTTAGAAATATTTTGCCAGGCTGCTTAGTATTTCTGCGCATAAATGTAGAATGGACAATGTATTCATGTGGCAAAAAATCGGTTCTAAAAAAATAATATCTTAAACATTGTTATTTTACTGAAAATAAAATTATTAACTCATAATTTTAGATAAATTACTTAAGTGAAACAATATATACAATTGTGTTATTAGCATGGTAACGTGAAAAAAGTTGTGATATATAAACGTTTATAAATGCCCACATCTTGTACCTGTCTAAGATCTAAAAACTATATCGATACACGGCTAAATAAACAAAAAAAATAAACATCATAATAGATTTTCACAAGTTTATGCAACGTTTGTTATGAATGTGCAATCGGTTGAGAAATGAAAACGCGTTGGTTACTAGCTAACAATTGTTTGTGGGACAGAGTAATCGAAAACTGAGTATGTAGCTGGCGGCATGGTTAAATTTAAAAGCAAACAATGTTATTTCAACAGTATTTCAACAGCTTTAATTAAATAAAAACGCGGCGTTTAAACTATTTAACAAAGCTCGTGCTCTTGATAGAGGAACATGTAATCATTTAGAGTTTTTTAAAGTATCTACAAGAAATAAACACAACACACACTTTCGTACGTTATTGGTCTATTCCGATACTAATAGTGAGTTCTGAAAAGCTAAAAGATTAAAGTGGATGTATTCATTGTACACCTTCACACATATTCATTTTACTCATACATTCGTACTTTTTATGTTCTAGTTCATACAATCTTAACAAACAAACAAATTGTTAGATGTGTTGTCTTGTAATACTCCTTTTTCCCCTTTCTATTTAGTCAAGTTTTTGTATACCTTCTGGATCGCCAAAGGATCTATTACGCTCGGTGTGACCTGAGTCACCTTCGGCAACTCTACTGTTGTCTCTGTCTGTCTGCCAAAAGGCGTTCCTAACGTTAAATCAGAAAAATGAAAGGGCATTTTAGAGCGTGGTCAGCGCCGTCATCCTCAATAGTTTATACGTAAATTTATTGAAGACAGAGAATTTTTTCTAAATTAATATTAACTTAACCCGATTTAAATAATCAATTTCTGTCGTTTACATTGTAAAAGGGCGAACGTGACATTAGCCGCATGCAATTATTCTCTGCCATTCAAATTATGGGTGGTGAAATGAAAGTCATACAGGTGCATGAAGCGGCAGTTACAAAGAAGTATTATTAAAATTAAATCACACATACACACATAACAAACTGTCTACTATATATATATACATCATCATCAAAAGCTAGACAAAGGCCACAAAGGCCAAAAGTAGTCCACTGCTAGACAAAGGCCTCTCCTTAGAAAGGTTTTGGCCTGTGATACCACGCTGGCCAGGCGGATTTCTATGGGGGTTATATCAAGTTTTTCTTCTCTTAGACATACTGCACTGTAACTATGCATATTCATGTATACGATATGCAAAAATAAACACAAGACAGAGTGTAAATTTCCTATCATGAGTGTATTTCTAATAATTGTTAACTATTTTTGTTTCAAAGTTAGAACTATCATCAGCCTATTGTAGTCTGTTGCTATACGTAGAATTAACAAGTTAAAATAAATGAAAAAAATGACAAACGATTAGCTTTAATCCTATCAATCAAAGGAAACCTTTTTGGTCAAGTGTATATGTTCCTTTTTTATTGAGTTTTACTGTTTATAGTAGCAGCTCTGCCTCTCGGCAATAAACTCGGCAACAATGTATCAATCAAATTGTCCACTAGCCCATTCGTAAAATTCATGCCTCATTCATGCCTTGCGCGTGCAATTATGTTTCTCTTTCTCTCTGAGACTCTAGTTTTTTATAACCAATAGGTAGAAAGTAGCATGTTTTAATGCTCACATTTTACCATCTACGAATTTTAGTTACACTTGCGTAAAAGGGGACAGACAAGTCTATTACTGTCGGCGTAAACCGGGTACATATATTTTTAAGCAAATATAATATATACATACTATGGATGAATTATACCCAGAGATAGGATAATGTAGTGTTCAAAATAAAGTATTGATATGAAATAACCTAGCAGAGTAAAAATAATTGCAATATTTTAAAGATTTTCTAGTGTATAACAGTACAAACATTTATTATTTGACAATGTTTACATAAATATAAATAATATCACCAAAATATAAGACAAAATTTTAAGCGAAGCAAGTCAGTTTCACAATAGGTATAACTGTGAACCTGACAGAAAAGTCACTATCTTTAAACTTGTCATGGGTCACGATAGGTATGTATCTACATAAGCCATAGGCCTAAATCAATTTGATATATTTTAACTTTTTCTTTTAATATGACTCAAGAGAACGATTCTCGTGTTGCATGGGACTTTACGAGCATTCAAACAAGAGACATTAAAACATCAGACATCACAACTCTTTACAACTTTTTTTTTTATAAAAGCCTACCAAAATGACTGTACTTTACCTGATGGAAGATATGAATAGAATCCAAGAGTTGTGGTCAGCATACTCATTGCGAATGCAGACAATGCAGTATGGTGATCCACACTATGACGACCTAGTAAGATGCTTTTTCACGTCTCGCTTGGGACGTAAAAAGCGTGAGTCGTCGTGGCATTTATAGATCACTCAAATTAGTGTTGTCTGAACAAGCTAAGATAATAATTTCAGTACAATATTAATAAGTACGTCCCACAGTTTCTAAATAATGAGTCCTTCACAGCTAGAGATGTTCCAGGAATCATTTCGAACAAATTTGTTGAGTAAATAGGACAATCAAGTAAACTGTATATATTACCTAGACAATATTGTCTAAAATTTTATATTAACATTGAAAAGATATTGTTTATTGTTTTTTTTAAAAAGTCACACATTTCGAGTTATGGTAAATAAGGAGTAAATTAAACAAAAATTAAAAATGTATTATCACTTTGAATAAATACCGTTGTAGGCTTCAAATGGAAATACTTTCATTCACAATTTGTAGTGGTTGTTCATTTTATAATCCCACTAAAGATCGTCGTGCAGATTGCCACCGTTTTGAACTACTTGCTTTTTTTTTATTGAAAAGTGTAACTTGAATTGTCCATATATGGATTTTTATACAATGAGAGATTACAAATAGTGTAATGCTACCTTGGTTACATTACTTTTGATAAGACTGTTATCAAAATTTACGTAACCAAGTACTGACTCTCTAAAAATTTTAGCCTTCTACTCTTCTTCTATCATAAACTATGTTCTGCAAGGTTTAGTCACCCATTGTTGTGTATAGGCCTCTGTAAGAGCACGCCAAGCAGTGTGTATCATCATCACCTCAGCCAAGAAACGTCCACTGCTGAGGTTCCCCACAACAGCCAGCCCAGTGCCACTTGCATCCAACGCTTTCTCGTAAACTTCACCAGGTCGTCGGACCACCTTATGGGGGCCTACCAACGCTGGATTGTCCAGTACACTCCAGAAATTTAAGCAGCAGTGCGTATAAACATTAAGTATTCGTAATATTTTATAACCGCGTAAGCGATTTAAAAAAAAACAGGTGTAGGTGGAAAGATTCTTTTCATTTTCTAATATTTAGATAAAACTAATAATCAAAAGAAATTTTATGGACAGAGATTTACTTAAAACTTTCAGGTTTAGAACAAATGCCTGTATGAGGTGCAACAATGCGCTCCGCTTATCAAGATAAAGTAGATATCATTCACAATAAGAATGAAAATTATCTATGTTACGAAGTACAGAGGTACAGTTGAACGCAAAATAGACTGTGTTATCACTAAAAGTAATCGCCACATGCCAATCTTTTGAGCGAATAAGAACAAAGCAACAGAAATTACAAGGATATCGTAAAGACCAATTATCAATTTAATGTTCATAATTAATGCACGCGTTACTCTAACACATTTTTTGAATTAACGTATTTAATGAGGCGTTAAATTACACTTCCAGGAAGACAAACAACCCCGTATAACAAAGAACCCTTTATTCGTTACAATCTAAAATGTTATTCTTTTAAATGAATTAACATGTGTGAGGATTTTGCAAAAAACATGAGAAAATGTATTCATTTAATGGAAAAGTCTATACGTAATGTGAAGTACATTGTTCAGGTTTAAAAAGAAATTCCAGCGTGCAGTAGATACTTTGATTCTGAAGTTGCGGTTCAATCTCAAAGTATCCATTGGCCAGATCCATGATGAACAATTCCGTAGATGTTAAGGTTACTGGTGTGAAATTATACGATAGCTTTAAGGAACAGCAACTATAGACAGTAGATTTTTAAAGAATTCTAATAGCAAATTATAAATACCGAAATCTTAGTTTTGTTTCTATGTCCTTTGGTATTTTGCTTTTCAGAAATACCACTTGGTCTAGTCATGACTGTACTTGATGATTGAACGAAAGGAATATACCAAACTATAAGAGCTAATGAGATATTTTAAAATTCACCCTCATATATAATAAAAAACAGTACGGAAATTTAAAATTAATATGGTTGACTTCAACTTTCCATTATTTATGAAATAAAAGTTGAAACAAATTAAATTTAAAATTTAAAACTTAGTTAAATTCAAACATAAATAATAATATCCCTTTTTATTCAACGAAATTGAAATTTAATTTTATCATCCGCGTATACCGATATCAAGAACAGAATATCTACCAACAAAATATCGCTGTATAAACCTAAAATAATATTTACATTTTTGTAAAACGGTAAACATTAAAAAAAGTAAGTTAAGCGCTGCGAGCCAACTTAATCTAATGATTAAGTTGGCTCGCAGCAAAAAAAAAAAAAAATTAAACTCTAAACCCTATTACACCAGAATCATGTAAGGTTCTTCGATCAGATAAAATACCAGCGTTCAAATATCAACATAAAAAAACGTACAACCGACGAATATTTGCTGTTTGTGTTAAACTATTTGGATGCGGAAATGTATCTAATTATCTGTTGTGTAAAAGTTACGTTTCTATTATACTCAGTAAACCATTGTGAACATAAAAACATGATTCAGGAAGCGAAAACTTAAAATCAAAAATACGATGATACATACCAATGGAATTAGTGATAGTGTCGACGTTATTGACGATACGCCAATTCAAAGAACGCACTAAACGTTACTGCATGAAACGTTTTGTGCCCGGATGCTCGACTCGAACACCGGGAAACATGCGAACGGCGACATGGTATCGCCGCTGTCTAATTTATGAATTTGCATTTCAACTGTATTTTTGCTTTCTAATAGGTCAGGCAGAATAGGAAATGTTTTATGTTGGTGAGTTCTGTAGAGGTGGCTTGGGCAAATCAGGTTACAAAAACCTAACATTGCGATAATAAATAGGACAAAATGAGTTCATTTTGGCTATATACTTTTTTGTAAACATATAATCAGTTACATAATTCAGGTGTTAAAAATTTATCCAGATCATTCAAATAACATTATTTATATGATTACAAACATTCTTTGTAAGTACGAAGCAAATCAATATGAGTCATGAAAAGATTAAAATAGCAGAATATTTTAAAGATAATCTTTAGGAAAGAACTTAGACATTAAAGTTTAAAAAATATGATTACCTAAAAGTAAATGCTATTCACCTAACTTCATTGATACTAATTCTAAGATGCCATAGCGTGAATCGCTATACTACATTGTCTGTATTCGCAATGAGTGTGGTGATCACCACCCTTAAATGCTGCTTATGCTTTCCACCAGGCAGAGTAGAATCACTTTAGTAAGCCCATAATAATAGTGAAAAATAAATGCTACACTTTTTCCTGTGGCGACGGAACAGAAATACGGAGTGTCCCCACCCCTATGTCATGGGTGAGGGCAACTAGGTGAGCAAAACTACGCAGACAACATTATTTTAAAGAGATAGAAAAACTTAAAAACAATCCATAAGCCAACCCAGTAGCGTCAGCGTCAGCGGTCAGCGTAGTATGCCAAAACTAATTTTCAAAAAAGGATCTATGTCCAGCATTGGACTGTTTATGCTGTTGTTCTGATGATCATGTGGAAATAATACTATGTTGTTGTACATTAAAGTTGATTCGGTTAAAGAGAAAAATGGTACTTTAAAATGAGCTGAACTAATACTTAAACTTATATACTGTTAGTAACAGTAACACCTGGGTGTCCAAAGGTTTTGTCCGATTACCAGTATTTATTTTTAGGCTATAAAAAAAGTTCGTTACAACAAAAACGTTCGTGGCAAATACGTAATAAAATAAAGTGTCGAACCGAGTTTACATTATACATGTCTTTAGTTTTATTTATACAAATACCATTTGTTTCTTTGCAAAAATAATTTAATCATTTTACTTAGCAATATACTGTAGGTTACTTAATTAATAACACTATCATAACAATGTCAACCTCGTTAACTTGAGAAAATTTGTGGTTTAATTTATCGCGAGAGAGCCATGTTTCGGCAAATAAAGGTCAGGCTCGGTGTGCTACCTTGGCCTTACAGAAAATCAGCGTTAAGCAGTTCGTTCCTTGCTTTTTACAGAGTGAATGAGGTTACCGTAGCCCTAATCCTCTCCTTGGTTCTGGAGGGAAGGAAGGACTAAAATGGCGACGCACTTGGGATTGTCACTCTTGAGAGTGACGCGGGAGTCACTTAACGTTAGGCCATAAAAAAATAGCCAATGTTCACTTTGACTAATATACCTTTATATTTACAAGCAAAATCATAACATAAGACAGCCAAAGTTTATTTATAAATCTTGATTTTTAAAACTATACAACATAAAAATACACAGCTATTTTGGTCATGGCGTCAATGTTTTTAACGACCTATTTGAATTTTCTACTTAACAACACTAGCTAGAATCATTTTAAACAATTATTTTATATATTTGAGAAGCGTAACTGCGGCGCGGCAGCTTAGTCACAACGAGTCATGGCAAAACGGGTTGGAGGTGATGCGTCATGTAGACAAAGTCGTAAGCGCACGCGCATTGTAGGACCAGTGGCATAAAAAGTTGAGCATCAATATTCTACTTGAAAATTTTAGCGCATATCTAGATGTAAAGGACGTTTGAATAAAAAACACAGCATCACAAAAATTGTTATGATTATGCATTAAAATGTATTATAACGTAAACACAGTTTTATAACGAAAGAAAATTGTATTAATAGTCGTATCATAAGTAATAACACTTAAATTAGTGTCTATTCATTATTTTTAAAATATTTTGACTGGTTTACATTATTCAAGACAGCTAGCCGATACCAGCCATAGACAGCCATCTAAATAAAACATCACTGCACTGCATATGAATGTACGTATGTGTTTACAGTTTCTATCACAAGTTTTTCTAGAACAACCTGTTTTTTATATGAATTATCTCTATATATATTTTTTACTCACTAATACTTGATTATTACTGGGACATTGTTGTAGCGAGTTCACGCTTTATTATTATTGACATAGCGTAACGTCAATTTCAACACTAATTACAACGTAAATTTACACAACTGAAGTAAAACTGAGTATTGAAATAGGATATTTGTAGGCTTGTAATTCATTATTCTTTCATGTTCCTGTTTAATTACAACCGGATAAGTTAATATCAAACCTATCTAAATGTTAGACGAACAATATCAAAGAGTAAAATAATTATTTCATAGAACTGAGAGACAGAAAAGGGAGAAATGAAATCAAGAGATAGTAATTAAATAGCAATAAATGTACGAAGTAAAATATGATATGAAGTGACCTTCATTAGTTTAAAATCTAATATATCTGAATATATTGTCTTTGTGTATTGAATATGGGATGTATTGGTTTCTGACTGTGTGGTTGTGTTATAATGACAACTTGTACATTAAGCAATTATCTTAGTCATTTAAAAAAGTTTCATTTTATCGTGCTCACCTTAAAAGGCATTTCAGTCGTGATAAGTTTTAATTCATGTAAATTTTAAAAGCTTTTGGTTTGTCGATTCGTCGAAATGGTATTAGACGGTTGCAATTTAGATTTGCTGTTCTACTATGGATAAATATAATCTTAGATTTTTCTAAAGTTTACAGATTTCACTTAAATAAAATGTCTGGCTTAGTTTATAGATCCCACGTAGATAAAAAATTGTGTATAGTCTGCATATCCTCGGTAATACTTGGATGTATTTTTCTCCAAAATTATCAAATTGATGTAATATGGTAGTATAAGGCCAGGATCATATATTATTACCGTTTATCTCTAAGCAGTACGCTACTTTTAAAGGACCCTTGACGATTTGATTAAGTAAATTCGCTAGTGAAAGTGTGCCTACAGGAATGACTAGATGTTGAACACAAGGTGTCTTCCGTGTGTGTGTCAACATTATTAAAGAGACTGACTGCTAAGTGACATTTTTTATACTCATTCTTAGCAATTTGCCGAGGTACATACCATTGCAGTCGAAAGTGGGGTATTTTTGCTATTTCTTCTTTCAACAAACTAATAAAGCACGGTATTAAGTAGTTACCAACTGCCTATCCCTTTTCCAATTCAAAATATGTCACTTGCAAGTCGTGTGCTGAAAAACGGCGATAAGACCCAAACGAAAATTGAAATATGTACTATATCCAAATTAGAAAGTTATTAGCAGTCAAATCATTATAATATATTTTATTATGGAACAAGAAGCACATACAATACAATCAAGTTATAACAGTAAGAAATCAAGTAATCTGATAATAGTAGTAGTATAAGTGTAGCAAAATCATGAGAGTTATAATTAAACTCAAAAAAAAAAATCAAAACAAAACAATTGGCAAGCAGAATAATTCGCACATGCATAAAAAAAATCACGAAATCAAAATAAAATAAACAATAACAAATTAAATGTTGCGTTCGCTTCGCACAGCTTTGCTTTCTTACGTAAATATAAGGTAAGTATAATGTGTGCATGCGTTAATAAAGAAACTCAGATTGCAGATGATGTACATGCATTACAACTAAGTTCGAATTATTCAATTAAGTTTGATTTTCGATTATTTATAATGTGGGGTTTTCTTGGGTGTAATTAGACTCGAGTTATATTCTTCTTGTCAGTCTCTTAAGAGAGAGATAAAGGGTAAATAGAAGGGTTCAAAGATACCAACACTAAATAGTAACAATTTCATATCGCCGAAATTTGTCTAAATGTAAAATATAGTATAAAGTAGATAATTATTCAGGAAATAGTTTCAATTACGATTCTTGTCATTTACTAAGTCTTTCTTTCAAAAAATAATAATGATACTTTATTATTTACTCTTTTTATACGAAACTTTTTATGTTATAATTTTTTTTTTTAATCTGTAGTGCAAAATTGGATATTTCGTGTCACGACATCCCTTTCTGCCTTCGACATTGTAAAGTGTTAACTCTACTGCATTATGTTTATTTTCTAAAGTAATGCCTAATGTAAATTTACTGTAGTACCATAGTAATATGGTACTACAGTATACTCAGTATACCATAGTAATATGGTACTACAGTAAATTTCTTAAATAAACATTTTTGGAAATTATTATAAATGCGATTTGTTTTTCTATGAAAAACAGAAGAGAAATGTTAATAATATCAAGATATAGACATTTTTAACACCAGCTAAAATTATAAGCCTCAACAACACAAACGGTGTGTGAGATTCAACAGTGTTAAAGAGCACTAGTCAGTCAATAACTTAAAAATAGAGTTTGACGACATGATACTAACTTTATAATTTTAGAAAATAAATAATGTAACACATCTATTATTATAAGAAATTATTTCTTTTGAAAGCATTTGGAGATTATTTGATAATTTCTTTTTTATGTAGTAAGATTAAAAAAGCAAAACATACTCATACACATATGATTTTAAAGTTCCTAAATAATGTCTTTTCTTTTCTTATAAGATTTTAAGTTGCTTATTATACAAGCTTCAACTTACATTTTAATGATAAAAAAAATAATGACATGCACAAGATGATTCCCACAAAGATTTCATTCACTGGAGTTACAATACTCTATATATTTTTACTAACACAATACAGTTTATATATTGTCAGATGAAAAAAACATTGGCTTTTCATGACAAATCTCACTTACAAAAAAAAAACAAGTTTAGTCATACAAAAAGCAAGTTTTATAAAAAGGATAAAAGAAGAATTAAGCATTGAATTTATTAACACTAACCAGTTCTATAGGTGTATCGGTAAGTATATACATGTTCAAGGTAATATTATCTTTATTTAATTCAAGGAATTGTAAATATATAAAGTAGTATTAAGACATTGTATATAAATTAAGTAATATCTCAAGCTCTCCACTTCCTGGCCCATTGTAAATGATAAGCCTAAATTGAGCAAATAAACTACAGAGGATATGAGTAATTTAATCTTACTAACTTGACCAGAGCTGACCGTTTGATTTGTTCACAAAGAAACATGCCTGACTTTTCACAGCTTTGCAAATGTTAAAATATAAAAAGATGAAAACTTTTAAAACACACCTATTAGGTAGTTTACCCCTACTTGTAAACAAGTTAAAACAAGATTGACTCAAATTTTAGCAACACAAAGAAAAGATACGAAGGGTTCACCGTACGGCGCCGCAGACTTGTTCTCGTCACAACAAAAGTAAGGTCGATGATGTGCGAGTACCATTTATATTATAAAAAGAGTATACATCTCGTGCAAAGTTGCATTCCTTAGTACGCCATGTGTGACAACATATTTAATCAAGCGTGAGCAGCTAGCACATATAAATTCATCATAACAGCTCGAAAACTGACCACTGTGAACTCTATCTATACTTTATTTACCGAAAACATCAGCTGGCAAATTACGTCAACTAATAACATGTTTTATAAGTGAAAATTAAGTTAATTTTTTTTAATTGAATCTCTAATAGTAAAAAAAAACAAATACGGTCAGACTATTTGGTAACAAAATAATCAAAATTAACAAAATTATCGATCTACGAGTAACGCAGAGTTTACTGCATTCTTACCTTCAGATAACTCCAAGTCTAATTCAGCTAATTTATCTCTTATCTCGTCCGGCAACTTGGAAATATCAACACTTAAGTCAGCCATCATGGTAAGTCCACTTTTTCTCACAAAACAAATAAAGTTTGTCTAAAACAATTCAAGAGACATCGTGACACATGGCCATCTTGAATTTTGAACAATTTCTGAACTCCGAGCTCTGAGTGAGCTCACAAACTGGCAATGCTGGTTGTGATCACTAGAGACCGCTAGGCGAGCGGTTGCTCTTCGGCTCTCTGCCGGAATATCTCGTTCGTTTTGACGCCTTGTTCTCAATTACAAAAATGTTGTTGTTGAAAGAAATTTAAAAAAAAAAATTATAGATTCATAACAAATTAATGAAACTGAGTATATTTTAGTTTATAAATAATAAATTGTTCAATACTAAAGTTTATACTTTGAAGAGAATGTTACCACCTTTATACATGGTACTGAAATGTTAGGTAGTCTAACCGATGTTATACATAATATTATTTTCTTAATTTGCATACTTCCTCTTTGTAATTATAATTAATAGATGAATTTTATAAAATAGAGTAGTAACTACTAACACGACAGTGTAACACAATTAAATGTAAATTACATCAGTGTTTAAGTATCAGTGGTAACCAATCCATAACATTGTTTTTTTCTTTTGTTTTAAAGTACCTAAGTCAAAGCTTAAATTAGCAATACTAAGGCATCAAATGTATTTACTTTTACAGGCCTTTACATTAGCGTAATAAAATACACATAAATATCTATATTTACTTTCAACATACGATTTTTATTTTAAATGCTGTCTAGCCTAGTCTATGAACTTCAACATTGAGGATTGATCACACACTCACAATAACTCAAGACAAGACCCTCAAGTCTACCAATTTGCATTAAAACTTGATTTTTAGTAATATGAACCCAACATGATATTTATTCTTATTTGGTCATGCACGACAAAAAGACTGAAATATTGAAAAACACAAAAATTCCTTTTTTACATCAGACTTTAATTTCAAACACGAAACCTTTGAAAACTAATAAGAAGTAATAGCAAAGGTGAAAGTAGAAAATAGCTACGTTTTGAAGGTTTACCCAAATTATTTGAGCTAAAGACCTAAAGACGCGGCACTGCAGCCATACGACGGAATGTTATCAATCTTTACAATTGGATACTCCAAAAATACCTAGTTAGCGAGAGGATTCCACAGAGAGTACATAAAATTCAATAATTTAAAACATAGAATAAACACTAATGAAAAAGAAGTTAAGTAAAACCAAATTTCAGATTTTCTGCTCTTAATTTTAATAAGATTATTGTGGTCACAAATTGTATAGCTTCCAGACTATTTACCTCAACCTTTTATATGTGCACTGAACAAACCAATATTCTGGAATCACGCTTGAAAACATCTATACCGTTAAAGAGTCTGAGGCTTTTTATATTATAATCTCTAAGAACATGGATTTTGTGCAGGTCAGTTTGAAATAAATACACCTTTCGTGCAACCACTGCTGCATTTCAGTTTTCAGACACAGTAACCGCTATGGAATTTTCAACAGTGTAAAGATATATAAAAATGCCCAAATATAATCTCAAAAACATGACCGTCTTGTCATATAGTTTGATTTATTGTAGTGCGACTTCATTAGTAAGACGGAGTATATATTTTGGAATTAAGAGTCATTTAAGACCATACTATGCGTAATCATTGACTGTTTTACCGTAATTAAATATTAGTATGATGTTTACTGGTCATTTGCTACTTTATTATTTTTATATTTCATAAAACAGTATTTTAATGATTCCATAACAACTAACTTTGTGAATTCGGATGTTTTTACAAGTAAATTAAATATTAAAGTTTGTTACACAGTACTGAGAAAATGAAGATGAGAGATATTGTGTAGGTTTTTAACTTTGTTAAGACTAGAATCTAGTCTAGTCACTAGATACTGAACGTGTTAAGACCACTGCAGTTGACTTTGATCATTAATACTGGCGAGAGTATCGTCAACCTTTGTTTTCAATTACAATTCATGAAACCACTTTTTTTATTTTTACATATGGCAGCTCAATTTGATTGTTGTGCTAGGTGGCGCTAGGCGTTTTCTTCTTCCGTCATTCTTATTCGCTGCCTAGTTTTTCTTTTTGCATTCGGTATGTAGGTACTTTAATAGGCTGTTTAAATTTATTCTCGTAATGGCTGCCACGCTAAATGTCTAGCTTATTGGTTATGTCATGTACATGGAATCGGTGTCCGGATGTGAAATTCTGATAATTCAACAAGTGTGTGGAACAATGATCGCGTGAATGCTTATTGGTATCAATCTCCCCGGATCGTTTCCTCTTTCATGTTTCCTTTTTTGGCAATTAAGTTATGGACTCGGCGTTTGTGTACTGTATGCAGTAAAAACATAATCTATGCAGCGTGAAAAGTGTTCACATGGACCATATTGAGTGAAAAGTGGTTTAACGAGTTAAAATGACGGATAATAGGTCGTCGTCAGCTTTGTTTAAGAGAGCGGAGCAGCTGAAAAGATGGGAAGAATCGGACACGAACAAGCAATCTTCATCACCACGGCGGGCGTCTAGGATCCAGTTTTCATCAGGAATCGTGTTTTTGGCGGCATGCACAGCGGGCGACAAGGATGAGGTCCAGCGATTGTTGAAACGCGGGGCTGATATCAACACCGCCAATGTCGACGGCCTCACAGCCCTCCATCAGGTAAGATTTTTCCTTAATAGTCAATTTCGTATTGTTAGTAATCTTCATATTCGATAATAACGAGTGTACAATTAATGAATTATTCTCTGGATCTTTTTAACACTGTGTAGATGTAAATCTTTAAACCTATTAGTAGCTAACAGGTGTCTTCTGCGTTGATAGTTTTCTTTAGTAAGATATTTATTTGCATAAAGTGTTCGCTAACAAACTAGCTCTTACGGATATATTCATATTTTGATATATTTACAAATGCCTTGTCTATGTAGCTTGAGTCAAATAAAATAAAAAAATACCAAACTGGCAAATAAGATGTTGCTAAACGCACACAAGCAGATACTTTCTATGACACTATGATACAAAGCAGATACTTTCCATGACACCCATTTATTTTTTAACTATTACCATCGTATAATTCTTCTATCCTTTATCAATCCCTTTGTGTACATTATTGGCAAGTGTATAATTGTATGACAAATTTATTTTTATTTATATGTTTATTTTTAAATGTTAATTTTACAATTGCCAAATTGTTCTTTGGAAACATGACATTGATAATTTTGGTAGCTATTAATCAAAAATTGAAGTTGAATTTCACCTTAAGCAAGTACTCTTCATTAAACAACATTACTAGTCAAGAGATGATTAAAATGATATATGAAATGATAAAAAAAAAAATTAGAGTGCATAAAACTTTCTATTACAAAGATTGTCATCATAGGCTTTTTGTAGTGTCATTCCAGGTTCTAAAGCTATCGCGGCACAGACAAATGGGAAGGTGTTTTTACATTCTCTGCTGTGTTAGATTGGATAGGGAAACCATTGGTGGGGTATGTGGTAGTACAAGACGAGAAGAAAATATAATAAATGTGTATATAGTGCTGATTACAGTAGAAATTTCTATGACAACATTCAGAAAACTTCAGTTGATATTAAAGTATGTACTAACACAAAACCAAAGTGTTAAAAAAAATCACATTTTTGTGAGTTGTGAGTAACTTAGTTATAATTTATGACAACTAATAAGAATGGGTAAGATTATAAACACAACTTTAATAAAAAGGAATGGATACTGTACTTTTAAACAAAATAAATACATAGTTCCTAATAAAAACAAAATGAAGTATTCGTAGCAGTACTTATCAATGATAAAAGCAATGTACACAATCTTGACATATACAAATTCCTTCTACACATGCAACAAGAATATTAAACTTAAATTAAGAAACTGTTTTTCTCATGTAGGTAAATAGATAGGTCTTTATTGCACACCACTAATAGGAAACATACAATAATTAATATAAAGAAGAAAACTAGTGATACAAGGGACGCTCATAGTCTGTGATTGCTTCCAGACAACTTTTATCTGGACTACACCATATAGGAACATGTACTTAATGGTGTGCATTTATAATTTAAATATAATAACAAATTTTTCATTGCATAATTACACGCATATATATACAAATATATATTCATACACTTATCTACATACATAAATATTAATACATACAACTCTCACAGCACATAGCTGTTACATTGATAAGTAGTGATCCTTGATGAGTTTTTCAAAAGTAGTCATAAATCTGGTCCATCTTATGGCTTCTAGTAAGAAGTTCTACAGGCATGTTGCTTCTACTGTAAAAGATTTGTCAGTGAAAGTTGTGCAGTGTGTTAGAATTTCTAAGGTCAGATTTTCTGATGATCTCAAGTACTGCTTATGTGTGTCACGGATAAAATCAAATCTTTTTTAAGTAGTTTGGGGTTGTCAAGCTAAACAAAATATTGTATAGAATGTAAACATTCCGGCAAAGAAAAATTGGGATTCACAGAGTTTTGTATGAAATTCAGAAACATAATCATATTTGTACATGCTAAAACTGAATCTGGTACAAAAATTCTAAAAGGTCTCAAGTTTATAAAACAGCTCCATTGCTGCTTTAGATCAATATAACTGACACCAGCATAGTTGAGAATGGGTAAACGAATTGATTGTGCCAATTCAATGTTAGTGGCAGTTGGAAGCGAATTACATAGTTTTCTTAAACAAACTGCTGATGCAAATATTTTTAATTTGTGTATTCCATGAGAAGGTTTTGTTGATGTATGTACTCTTAATTTTTTTACGTAGTTACTTATTATAATTGTGACTCCTTGAAGACTTGCGGCCATAGGTAGGTTGGTCGACTTTTGCTGTCAGCTGCAGCCGATTTTCGTAACTTGGGTCTTACTAGCGTTAACTTTGAGCCCTTATATATTGTCATCCATATATATATTGCTCAGATCTTTATGAATGGCTTGAATATCTAGTGGCAGTTCATTAAGTTTGGTTTGATAATATTTTTGCAAATGTGTGCATACAAGTTGTTAGTGGAAAAAAAGTTAATTAGTGATGGTATTAATGAACATTGAAAATAATGCAAGAATACAAAGCGTTGTTGGCGACCAAATAGGTAACTATGAAACCGTTCAACAGCTGATGGGGATGTATTAAGAGAGTTTAATATGGCAAAGAGAAAATCAAAGTCAACAGTATTGAAGGTATTACTAAAGTCTAATAGGCTTAATACAGAGATTTAGCTCATACAGTTCACCACTTGTTTGTTAAATATCGCATCAATCTTAGTTACAAATTTATTACTTAAGTAAGTGTAAGTAGTGATTGCCATGTACAAGTTTATTGGTACATAGTAAGAAAGCCATGACCCCCAAAGATATTATTATAAGAACTCCGAGAAACCTCCCTACACTATCAGCTGATTTAGTTGCATTGTTGTTCTCGCGGTAACATTGCCACCCGATGAGTCAATGAACGCTTGCTAACAGCACGGGTAGTTATCAATAAACATATGATACTTTGGACGTAAGATGTAGGCGGGAATGCGCGTAGCAGTGCAGGGTTCAATAAATGCCTATGACCACCGTGAGCTAGCCGTTTCTTATCTATTAAATGGTGTGTCCTATTTTAA
Source organism: Hypercompe scribonia (assembly GCA_949316085.1). Taxonomy (NCBI): domain Eukaryota; kingdom Metazoa; phylum Arthropoda; class Insecta; order Lepidoptera; family Erebidae; genus Hypercompe; species Hypercompe scribonia. Next base: position 21,413,756 of record OX438968.1, on the reverse strand, counting down.
CAAATTTTGATAGATGTTTGAGATAAAGTATACTATGAGTAACAAACTATTCTAATCGATTCTATTGCTGATTCGGAACCGACTATAATATTTTTAGGTTTCGCATCAAATAAGAATAACATTGTATACTAGACTATTAATAGAAGTAGTGAAACATAATTTTGTTTTTGTTGCTGTCATCATCATGCTAATCATAACGGTAAAGAGGTTCAATGTTTAAAGAGAGAAAGAGTAAATTTTATTTTGATTTTTTACTACAGATTTACTGTCAATACTTATGGTTACCCAAAAAATGATATGTCTTCCAACAAAATTGTACACTAGGTCATAAAACATTATCAACATGAGCCTGATTGTAAAGTTACATTGCCGACTTCACGAAAGCTCAGGATAGACAACTATATATCCTTCAATTTAATTTAATTTTTTAAAAATCTTCAAAAACCATAATAATTTAAAAATTTTCAAATATTACTTAACATTGGCAATAGTGATTCTTCCTATGGTTATTTCAAACAGCAAATAGCAACTATGTTTAAAAAATTTATATGAACATCATCTACATTATTTTGAATGAATGTGATGTGTTTTTTTAATTAAGTTTTACCTATCTTGTTGAATATGGTATTATTTGCCATAGTATACTATACAGCAGTAGGTACAGGGTAGATAGCATTAGTGTGGAAAATATTCAGATGGATCACCTACTAGGCCTTCAGCCAGGGATGCATATATTTAACAGAAATAAGTGTGTTGCTACCCTTTGAGTGACTTTTCTCACTAGAAAAAATAAAAATTGTAGAAATTAGAGCAAGACTGTAAAGTATAAGTAACCAGCATCCCAGTTTTGCCTGGGTAAATGTTACTTTTCTTTTTAAAGTTTAGGACAAACATAGAGTTATCATGTCTCTTTATGCCAGATACTTACAATGTTAGTCCATAAACTTAAGCATTTTCTTAAGAATTTTCCATTTTTTTTATGTTGTCGGCGTTTTTACTTAGCATATATGTAGATTGTCATTTTTTTAATTTGCAATATCTTTTAAATGAAAAGTCTGATTTGAACTATTCAGGTAAGGTTCAAATCAGGTTTCACAGCTTTTCAGTGTTTGATTTCTTCTGTTATGTTGATTATATTGCAACAAGATTTCGACTAAATCAATAAACTACTAGAAGTAATCACATTATTTTTTATGGTCCTGTGTTTCCCAAGTATAGTCACAATTACTATGTTTCAGAATGATATTTACCTTTTATTGTCACACATTTATGTGAAGTCGGATCACTACTGATCATGATACTAGTATACTTTATTAATATTAATTAATTACTATAAATATGAAATACGAATTTTCAATGTTTCATTTTTTTTGTGTTATTATGTATAATTTTCATATATTTACTATATTGATTTAGTTTTTCGAATCAAATAACAAAGTTCTAAGATCTGAAATTATTTATGTATATAGACGAACTATCCCTTTGCCATCATTACCATCATCATCATTATCATCATTATCAACGTCATTATATTTCCTGTAAGTATTATATTCACTCAAACTTTAAATATAAGTGTAAGTGGTAGGTACTTAGATAGTTAAAAAACTTCATGAGTAGCAAAAGCAGGTATACTCACTAGGTGAAAAAGCAATGAAAAAACTGCTTAATACTGGTTTTCTGTGTTGTGGAGTAGAATTGTTTATGTTTATGAAAGTATATTAAAAAAATAAGTTCAATTTTAGTAGAGGGAAATTAGATTAGATTTAGTAATAATATAAGCTATTAGGTATGAAGAATGAAATGTGAGAGAATCCAGTACTAGTGGTTGAATTTTTATTTTTTATATTGCTATATCTTAAAGTTTTCTTTTATTAATCCCGTTTGATTCCCGTTTTATTGGTGTTTAATACTTACAATGGGGTCTTTTCTTATTTGTGCATAATCTCAGACTCCACACAGGTTTTACATACCATATGAGTGACACAGTACTTGTCACGGGTAGCTAGCACAAAAATATGTCTGATAGCTGCATGTGAAAAGCTGGAGTTGCTAAATAAAAAATAAGGGTAAATTTGAAATCGACAACTTCATATTAGTACAGGATTTTAGTTTAATTACATCAATCGTTAAGTTTTTTTTTATAATTTAGTTATCTTCTGTCTATAATATTAAAATAAAACCCGGTGGTCGGTAACCGAAGTGCGAAGTTACCATAAACGTTATATTGCAACCACATGGTCGCAACCCGATGAATACGACATTATTTTGCTTTGATTGTTTGATCATAATAGTTTATACGGGTCGTCTACAAAATATGGTGTAGCATTGAAGGAATGAGGAAATCCGCAGACGAACCAAGGTCGCCGATATTACCAATAAAATTGCTAAACTTAAGTGGCAGTGTGTGGGGTACATTACATGCAGAAACGATGTCTGATGAAGCCATAAAGTTCTGGAGTGGCGACTGCGTACTGGGAAACGCAGCGTCGGTTGATTCCTCATAAGGTGGTCCAACGACCTGATGAAGGTCGCGGGAAACTGCTGAATGCGGGTGCCACGGGACCGGCTGTTGTGGAGGATCTTGAGGGAGGGCTACGTCCGGCAGTGGACGTCTTTTGACTGAGAAGAAGAAGAATAAGATTTAATTCAACCAATTATTGATTATGGTGATGCGTGCTACTATGACCTGAATGCAGATCTAATCAAATACGAGCGACTTCTGAACAACTGCATTCGATGTAAAAGCGCAAAGATACTTTTCTTTAGTAAGCTACCGTCAATTTTTAAACAAATTTTGTTTAACTTTTTTAGAAACATAGGCTAGAAAGTTGATCGTAGAAAGTATTTATTTATGAGAGTTACAACGGCTGTAAAGCTTAAATCAATATTATCATGATTGACAGCCTTTAACAGTCTACTAAGTAATATATAAGTAATCCATACTAATTTTATTTGTGTTAGTTTCTTTCCCTTCAATGGCTACATCGTTCTAGACGGGATTTTTTATTGAGATTGTTTGAGTATCGAGAAAGGGTACAGTATATTTTTTTATTTCAGAAGCATCTTTTAAGAGGTGGAAAGAAAGGGGTACTTTTTATGGGGAACCAATAGCTGCTGAACCGATTATGATGAAACTAGGTGTGGAGGCAATTTGAGTTGTGAAGAAGAAATTAGAATATTTTTTTGCCAGGAAAAATTTTCCTTAAGGTTGTAAAATATAAATATATAAATACAAAATTCACTTTATCTGTCTGTTACGCTTTCACGACTAAATAACTGAACTGATTTTAAAGAAATTTAACATGTAGATACTTTGATCTTGACACAAGACAAGCCTACTTTTTGCCGTGGTAACCGATATATACGAAGGTAGGTGGAGCTGCGGCGAAACGCTAGCGATTAATAACATAATAATTTCTTTAGTATAAGAAATCAACATTAGGAACTGCTTTTTTTAAGATGAAAGTCCCAAGAGTTCACGTATTTGCACGAAAAAAGGAAAACACTGATTAGAGACCAAAGATTACAGGAAAAAACTAATTGTCATTGAAAAGAACGGAGTAAGAGAAATTAGTGCAATATGTCAGATCAATATTAGATCCATTGGAAAAACCTAGGTTGAGGGCGGCTTTAAGCCTACTATGATATGACTGAGCTTCCATTCTCTTTTACGTGGACCGACTGTCATCAAACTGCCACGACCCAAGTAGGCAACGACACGACGCAGGCACGACGTTCTGTAGAAAGATAATGGTCCTAAAAAAACTCTAACAATTGCTACAAATACTCGTATGGCAACCGAGACCGATGGCTTAAACTGTTCTGCTAGATACGGAGTGGGTACTTTGTAACATGTTAACCTACTCGTTTTACACTTAGCCACGAGTCATTATTAAAAGAAAAATACTAATTAAATATAAAAAAATACTAATTAAAAAAATTAAAATCATTACTGTTTCGAGAGAAAAAAGGGAAAAACACTCAAATGTTATTTTTATTTATTTATTATACTTAATTCAAAGTTAAAATTATTTTTATTTTAGTTAATTATTAATTATTATTAATTCTTTCGCAACTCCAGTTTTAAACGTATTTTATAATAATTAGTAGATGAAAGTATTATATTACGTTTAGATAACATTTTCTTTTACCCATCTGGAGTGGGTAACACATTACTAGCCACTGAACGACCTTATTGCGTGGCTATACTAAAACATGTTATACTTTTTATTGAAAAATATTTATTAGACATTCAGTCGCGACACTCGACCTCTGTCGGTACCATTTAGATTATTGATATTTATTATATCTATGTTTACCAATAAAAATTCAATCAAGGCATTTCTCTAAAGCTCGCATCCTTATATTTCTATATCCTTCTCGTGAAAATATGCATTGATGTAGTCTAATCGATACATTTCTAATAGACTTCCGCAAATCGTTGCGTTCGAATAGAACGTGGCATACCGAGTCATGTGTTTCACTTTAGCACTGGGAATAACTTTCGATTGTTTCGAACTAAGAACGTCACTGTACAAAATTAGAATCGGACTGTCTACAACATGGCACACGTACACGGCTGCTTTTATTTGAACAAACAGCTCTGCTTTGACATTAAGGCCGCCATGTATGTATATCACACTAATAAACTTTGGTCAAGTTTTTTTTTAATTACTGACTTGAATTTTTTCTATGTTTACTTAATATACCTTCACCCTTTATGAAACATTTTTCATGGTTCTTATTTGGATTGAATGGGTTTCAATCAAGGTTGGCCCATTAAAAATTAGAAAAAAATAGTTCACCTCTAAAAATGGAAAATTGAAGAATCAAAGGTGAATTTAAGACTGTAATATTTCTGTCTATTTGATCTTTCATTAGCAAATTGATTATATGCAATTACATAAAATAAAAGATGCGATAATAGTTGAAATTATCGTTTCTACATTTAATTGCAGATCAATGGGATGTAGCGCATTAAGAGGCTATTGACGTATTTAAGGTCACAAGGTGGAAGGAACCCAATGCATGGGATTTGTCCAATAAACGAGTCAGTGCAATGACCTCAGGAAGATATTAACAAGAATTAATAGAGACAATTAATGCCCTTTTAAATAAGTCTTGGGCTTAAATTCGCTGCAGTACTAAAAAACATATAATACAGAGTAAGTAAAACTACTGTGAATTATTAAATGCAACCTTTTGTTATTCATCAATCAATAAGGGAACCAAATACGTAAATCTTATTTTCAAATCTAAAGAGATTGAGCAGTTAATCTTTAGTGAGTATGACAATTAAATAATATTGAAAGTTTTTATTGATCACAAAATGAACTCATATTTGTTCCCCAAATTATGCCGGAGCCTGTGTTGTGGGATATAGTGCCAAGATAAACTAAACTATAACCAATATGAAATTGTAGTTTGTGTATTATTTTCACATCTTTTTTTTCATTAGCTTGTAATCAAAATTTTTAAATTGCCTCCCGTCAAAAGCAGTTCTCCATTGAGTAACAAGAAAGATTAGTTCTTTAATGAGGTTTTTCAAATCTGGAAGAGGCATATTTTCATTTACATTTTGGATTGTTCGGATTGTTAGTAAATTAGTCCAGTGTTGAATCTGGTTGGTTTTTCTTCATAGTTGTACATCTCTTGGTGTCCTACTCTATTTAATAAGTTGTGTTTTTCAGCACAATCCAGACCGTACAGTATTTTGACCATTAGTGTTCTTGACTTCTTAACATATTTGCTTTCTTTTGTCGTTTAAACGGCGACAATCGGAATATTGCAAGCAAATCTACCGTCAGTCAGTATGCTAATTTCTTGGCAAATGCAATCATTATCAACTTTACCGGCGTGTGCTCCTCTTTCTTGCCAAAATCAATATACATACCTCGTTCTGATTTTTGACAAAAAAGGAATGCGTGATCAGATTTTTACTTTGTGCCTAAAATACTATATATATAATTAAAGTTCAGCATATGACATTTTGGATATTTTAAGCCAACTGTTGCAAAGTGTTCTGTCCTCCCTAGTAGATAGATCTGTGGACGTCACATCTGTTAGTCTACTTCGTAACTATAATTTCAAATGGTGCCGTACCGCGCTCTTATTTAAGATTATTTTATATTTAATTGCTCGCTTTGATAAAAATATATTATTGGGATTTTTTCCAAGGAATTATCCACCATTCATTACATTTTTGGCCATGCCAAAGAATGATTTGCTCATTTGGTTTGATGTAAAAAACTCGGGTCGTTTGGATCAGAAATATAAATTCAGATTATTTTCAAGCAATTTAATATATAATTTTCAAAAATAATTTAAATTTTAATTAAATGCGATCAGAGAGATTCAACGTAATAGTTTTTATTTAGTATAAGTTATCCAACGCAAGGATAGGAGATTATGTATTTAATTCAAGTTTAGAAAATCACAATAGTATCCGTCATTGACTGGCATATTAGTTTACAAGATTTCAGATTAATAGGTCGAAGTGACATTAACGTATGTGCCTAACAGTCTTGGTACGTTCAATGGTCAAGAAGAATATCGTAATAAGGTTCTTCACTTTTATTTTTAAACTAAAAGAGAAAAGCAGATCTTAACCTCCCTGCTACTTAGTACATAAAAATTTCTCAAAATTGATAAGAAATCAAGAACAATGTAAGTCCCAATATATTCCTAGTGTGAAAGTTGTCTCACTTACTTAGTTAAAACTTAACTGTAAAAAAATTCAATTTAAAATTCATTTTTAATCTCAACCTGTCGCCGTCCACTGCTGCATGAAGGTCAAGTTTTGGGTAATCTGTATCCATCCACTGCCAGCCATCTTCTTCGTAATTCATTATGTATTTTTATTGAGGACCAAAGAAAATATGTTAGATGTTTTATGTCAATCACAAATGGACGTGAACCCGTATTTAAGTGGCTTAGTTAGCCATATCGATTCCTCTTATTATTGTTTTTGCTATGACATCAGTATGTATAATGTACCTGGTCGATCATTGTGTAATGGAAGCAAGCAATGGAGTATACGGACATTGTAAGAACTTGCGACTTGACACTACTGCAGTAGCAAGAACTTCACATAATTTACTATTGAGACGATGTCTATCACGTTGCAAGTGTCAACAGGTTACGACGACAGTTCCCTACTATCATATTCTTCTTTTCAAACTTTAGTAATAATTTTTAATTTTAATTTAGGTAGAAAATTTTTTGTGTTAATTATTTAAAACCGTACAGAAAGTATTTGCTAAAAGTGACTTTTTCTACTACTTCTGCAAGTCATATATTTCAAGTAATTTGTATTAATTAAACATGAAAGGAATATGTACGCCAATAAGTTATCCATTGTATGAAAAAAAAAAATGTTCTGAAAGCCAAGACGAAATTAAAAGTAAACGATGTAAATCTAAAACGTAATATTGTTTTTATACACAATCGTTTTCGTTTACAAGATCACATATCTGTATATAGGCTAGTTTCTAATAAAATTAGAATCGCCAGTCAGGCATTAGCAACCATTTAACATGTAGGCTGAAAGTTTTTAAATACTCGTAAAACGTTTTACAACTCGTATTTGATACTTTACGATTTGTTTTAAACACTGATCATAGTTTTTGTTGTTTAAATACCGTTTTAATGTCTCAAAAACCTAAACTTTATATTTAAAATTAGTTTCATGAAAATAACTAAAATAACAAGGTCTCAGCCTTACAACAATAGGGTGGTTGACTATATCATTACCTGTTTCTATCAATGCCCGTTTCATTGAAACAGCTATCTCAAAACTTGTCGGAAAGTATAATTATTATAGCTTTTTATTACTATTACGAATTTAAATGAAATAAATATTAAAATATATTGTTCAACTGACTATTCTAAAACAGCGACGTCACAAGTTTAGTTCAAAAGTTCGTCACATTGAATTCCACTGAAAAATGCGTTGTTGGACCAATCTGTATTTTTAATTTGTTTTGACCAAATTGTCACCTTTTTGTATCATGATGCAGTCGTTAACTTCGGATTCTTCTGAGCGTATCCAAAACTGTATGTTAATAATTTGGTTATAAAAATTCTATAGGGCTAACATTTTTTCTGTTGCGTGCGTATAATATATTTTTATCTTGCAGGAGGAATTCAATTTTTAATACCTTGTATATGATATCAATCTTAATAGATTTACAAAGGAACGTATTATTTTTGAAATTTTATGATATTGTAGCCAACCTCTATTTAAACAATGATCTTTGGTAATTCCACTTGTCTAAACTAACACTTAAATGTTTATTTTAGTGCTGACAACACTACTCACTAATCTATCAATTGTTACATATGTTTCTTTTTAAAACTGTACCACCATAACGATAATGTAGACGAAACTGAACATACTATTCTTAACACAATATACTGGTACATACATTGCATCAGTATGCCGTTGACGCATGGAAATGCGATAACTGAACAGCGTGAATTGCATGAGCGTAGATTATAAAGGTCGTAACCATACGATGTAAATTAAGCGCTTTCATACTAAATAGTAATGTTTCGTGTTTTTATTTTAGGTATATTACATATTCGTGGTATAGTAGGTCAAAACCTTGCTACAGAGTTCAGCAGTAAACTGTTAAAGGCTGTTGATGATTACATATTCTGCATCTTTGGATGATATTTGTTAATGCTTTTTTCTACAGTTCCGAACGATCTCACATATTTATTTAATCGTATAATGATTTATGCATCTTTCAAATCAGAGGCCTCACTGCTATTTAAGTATTGTCGGAATGTTTTTTAATGACGTTTTTATAGGCGTTTGTTGGCAATACTATTAATTGTGTTGTCATTGGAAACCCATTTTAAATGTCTAGCTTATTTGAAATAGCGCATTCGACTGACATCTGTTGTTTTAAATAGCCCACAAATAGAATTAAGCAGTGTTGTCGCTTAACATAAATGCAAAGCTTCTCAAGAGTCACCAAAATTCAAATATCGAATCAACAGATACAATTACAATAATTGTTACAGTCTCAAAATATTTTTTAGGTTACATTCAAAAGTGCTTGTAGTTTTACACTTCGTTTTAAATTATGGAAAGTCGAACGTGTCGAGTGCTGAATAGTACTAATGGTTAAACAAATACCGTAGTAGCTACATTAAATTTGATGTAATAAGCAATAATTGTATCAGAATTTCTTTTCATTAAATACAAAAATATCTGTATATTTTCACGCTTTCAATTCATACGTAACTGACTCTGTTCATTTTCTATACTCGTGTACCAAAAATAATAAACTTTACATTTTAAATGTTCCCTACATGATTAGTATTTGGCAACTTCACTTTGCTGTTTTTAATTATTTTTAGTTTTTACATAAATGTGTGACGACCGTATCGACGTTCACCGTGCGGCACTTTTATTGGTTTGTTATCAGACAGCGGCTGCGCCATTTTAATTCTAGTTCAGTTTCAATTAACACTTTAGATTGTGTACTACTGAATATGTGTTGTTTAGCTTAATTTAGTGCCTTGATAAAATGTTCATATCAATTAAAACCAGAATTTTTATGTAAATCGTACACGAGTTCTAGGAAAATGAACACTATCCATCTTTAAACTGCTCCCAAAAGTAAATAATTAATCATTTCAATGAATTCAAGTATTAGTTTCAATTTTGGTAGATATTCATTATTCGAGGAATTTGGCGTGGCGTTTTATGTGACTGTCATTATTCTATATATAATTTTGATTACAGAGTTTGTAGAGTCTTAGTGCTGCGAGCCGACTTGCAGCTGACAGCTAAGGCTAGTTTTGTGAACTTAATTGTGAATTTATCAAATAAATGTACATACACACACAAAACGCAATTGACGGAAGGACAAATTTGGAGTTTCACTGTGTATGTCCAAATACTCCAATTTAAACGATAACGCTTAGGATTAACCTTATTCTCTTAACCTTTATATTAGTTATTTCTTTTATTACATAATATTATAATTTTGTAAAATGATTTCTAGATGTGGAAAAGAAACACGTACCTGCTTATTTTCTGGTAGATCAAGAGTTGGCAGTGAAACAAATCCAAACTGCCAACTGCTTCAGCATAAATTTATATAATATTCATACATTATTGTTTCGTATTTTCATATATTGTTTTATGAAAGTAGTTTTGCTTACTTCTTCGTCTGTGTAGTTATTGGTTATTGATTTATGATGTTAGGAAGAATGCACGACTATAAATCACGTCTTCTGGGATAGAGTGTAAATTTTTACACTAAACAAGTTGTATCAGAACAATTGATAATAGAAAGGACACCGAAAGGATACGTAACGAAAGTAAAATAATTAAAATATAAAAATATATTCTAAAATTTTGTAAATTATTACTGGACACATTATTCGTTATGACCCATGACAATAACGTGTCCAGTATCATGGCCCACCAGCCTATTGGTCTAGTGGTTAGTGGTTCTGTACCTTGGTGTAATTTATCCATAATATTTAACAGCAGTCTGGTTACCATAGGACAGGCTTTGAATATTTCGTAATCAGCCCAAGTGAGATGTGTAAGGATAATATTTATTTATTTATTGATAAGCAACGACCGTCATTGATTGTTTGCATAATTTATAGGACAAATTTTTAAACAACAGAACATTTTAGATAATACCGAAAGAAAAAAATTGTTAAAATTAAGAGAAATATATATAAATAGAGACAATTATTATATATCAACGTTACAGATTCATCTATTGAGGTTTTTATTTTAATAACAATATTAAAAAAAATATTTAAAAACAAAAAATATCTGTACAAATAACAGATGCCATCCTTTTGGGCTATTGAAATGTGATGACATGGGTTGATTTAGAGCATCAAGTAAACGTCGGTATGATTTACATAAATCTGTGTGTCAAGATCAGTCGATACAAATATATACAACCTTGCTACAAAAATACGGGCCAAAAGCCCCGCCGGATATTTGCAGATAACGAGTTGTGAATGTAGTACAGTTATAACACTTAATCACAATAGATTAAACGTAATCAGTATAGGAGCTTTTATTGATACTACTTAAGTTACGTTTATCATTAAACAAATCGTTTATTAATTAAAAAAAAATGATAAATTAAAAGTGTTTATAATATTCCCTTCTCTCTTCTTTACATACTTTGTATGTCGATTACATAGTAGTTTTTTTGTAAATTGTAATTACTAGAGTCTGTCTAGTAGTAAAAAACACGACTTAAATTCATTTTTCGTCAGTGTGGTTTGAATTGTCGTGATATAAGTTATGACAAAATATATACTATATTGTGTATCTGGTGTGTAGCTGGTGTTAAGTGTTTAACCTATTGGAGTCTAGATGCACCTTAAGATACTTTATGGTTAGGTCCTTAAATATCTTAACATAATTTTCGTAAGAGAAAATTAAAGTAATAAAATACAATTTAAAAAAAGCTGAATAGCTCATATGAATACATTTCAGCAAAGCCTGCCTGTCTCTCACTCGCAGACAGGTTTAAAAATAACACTGTTAATTATGCAGTGTTTCTAATGGGACAGTCAAATTTTAACCGAGCGGCATCCAGTCCGCAGATTTGTTTTAAATTTCCTTTTACCCGAGATTTTGCCAGAGCTAAAATAGATTTTACCAATCAATTTAAATTTAGGTATTCCTGGAATGTTTTTTTTTTGGGTATGAAGAGTATTCTTTACATTACGGTGAATATTAAAGTGAATACGTTATAATCTTTTTATTTTTCGATTATTTTGTGATTTTTGTTTCAATTATCACTAAATATCATACCACATAAAACTCCGAGTTCCCACGCGTCAATATCGACGTCTGTCTATATATAAGTGAGTAATGTTGCTTGCGTCAAAAGCAAAATGAACATGAAAGCGCACGAATGTGAGCATAGCTATATATATATGTTCACTCTGTATAATCTCAACGGTACGTCACATTCATCTATTTGGTTTAGATCAACGTAATTTTAGCTCGACAATATTGCGGTTAACGCATCGGTTGTCACAATATAGGTATGCCTAATAACTACATTATACACCTGAGATTGGCATAGAAATGATAGTGACTCACTTGAAATCGGTGATTGATTTATTGATGTGTAATAAATGTTCTCATAAAGGGTCATCAGATGTACTTTTAAATATGTAAATAAAATTTTAATTAATTGCTTCTTCTACACTCACTCAGTTTGCTTCGGACGAATATTTTAACATGTTAGGATTTTTAAATGTCAATCCACACCTGGAAGAACTGTGATAATTATAAAAAAATCGTATTAATGATCAATGGCACACAATGATCAACTTTCCATCAATGAAAAACAAGTTTTTGCATTATTCTTAAACACTTTGTTTATTGGCGCTAAAATTTTCGCAAAAAAAACTTTAGAGGCCGCATACTTCATGAATATGAATGGTCGATTGTATTTAAAAGTACTATAATTTTCTTGGGCGTGTGGTGGTGTTTAAGAATTTCCTATTCATCTCCTAGGTGTCATAAAACCAAAGGGACAAAGGGATCAAACTACTCAAGACAACAGCATTGTAAAACGAAATAAATCTTGTCACGAACCCTTTTCTTTTTTTTTAACGTGTGGAAACCCCCTCGGGCCGTCATCCCACCGGGGCTTACGGCGGGGTGGTGTGTCGGAATCGGACCGACTAAAACCACACGGTGTGCCACTCTGCGCCTGAGACAGGAGGGATTCGGGAACCGCTGCTATTACGACATCCAGATCCCTCCCAGTTGTCACGAACCCTCTTCCAACCCGGTGGTCAAGTTGGTGTAGTAGCCGAAACCCTCATTTCTCCCATTTCTAAGGAGATGCCTCTGTACAACAGTGGATTTGATAAAGGCTGAAGATATAATTTTTTTTAAAAAGATTAAAATATATATAATTTTATCAAGTTTCATATGCGCTAAATTATAGGAGCGAGACTGATTAAATTTATTAACTGTTTCTATACATGATACAGAGACATTTACATATAAATGTTGCATGTTAACTGCAAATACGTTATGAAATTTTTAAATTATAAAAGAAAAATAAGCAGTGTAATAGTTATTATTTGGCAATTTCTGTTATACGCTACCATTAATAGTGTTCTTCGAAATATTGTGCAATGAAACCTTAAACGATTAATGTCATTTTATGGTACAGTTATTTTAATAGTTGTAATTTTACTCTTTTAAAATATATTTGAGTATCTTTTTTTAAAAAGTCCACATTAGAAATAAATCCTGTGTTGCGGGGGACTTTATAAACATACAAGAAACGGACACAAAGAACATTCAGGTTCGGAACAAAAATTTGTGGATTATACTAAGTGTTGTCCCATGTGGGATTTGAAGCCACAACACTCAGCGAAGTGGAAAGCGGCGTGGCGACCGCTTGAACCACTAGGCCAACCGTGCAGTCAATTTATAAAACTTCTTTATGCTACACGTTAGGTGTATACATTTTTTAATTTAAAGGCGAAGAGTTTTTTTTACTCTAATGATTTTTTATGAACGTTATATCTAATTAATATGTTTAGAAAAGTAAATAAAGTAGAAATGTTATGTTTCTGTTACGAATATCGGTATATTTTATGGTAGTCAACATTCGCGTGTGATATTTTAATATCAAATATGTTATTTTCGTAACCTGTCAAAAAACGCTTTCACAAGTTTTGTTTTTTTAACTTATTATGATATTGAGATTTTTTTATGAGAACAAGAAAACGATCTTTATAATGTAGTGTTACAGGCCCTTACATCTAACCCTATAAGCTATTTACACTGGGAGGGCTAAGTGTGGTTTTGTTTAGAATTGTCCCAACAGTAGGGATAAGTATAATGTAAAGTTATTATTAATTTTTTCTGCGAAAATTCTAAAATAACGTAAACAGTATTTGCTGACAAACAATTTCAAGGAGTTGTCCAATAAAGGTTTTTTATTCTTTGAAAATTATAGTAACTATTAACCAAATATTTTTGAATAACTTTCCTAAGGACTAATATTATAATTTATAAAATTAAATAACATTTATGCCGAATACAAACTATGATACTGATGCCCAATAAAATTATGTTATTAAGAATTATGTAATTTGTTACAAATAGCAATATTCAGGTGAAAATATTCTAATTGACAGAGTTGTAAGATTTAAAACAATTATTTTTTTATTTACCTTAGAAACCAGCGTTTTTGCCCACAAAGATTTATCAATTCATCAATATTGCGTATCAAATTGGAGTGTCTGTATATGATAAAACCTGTGTTTTCTCAAGTGCTTATAAGCTCTTAACACGATACTAAAGTATAAACAGCCATTGGGCTTATCTCTGGAACCGCCGAACCGATTTTAATGGGACTTTCACTGGGAGATAGAGGAGGTTGTCAAGCAACATATAGGCCACTAAAATCCCAGATTGACCACGGAAGCGGCATTTACGCAGCAAAAAACCACGTTTCTATGATAAAAATGCAAAATTCAATTCTTATGCGCACGAAGTTGCCAGAACAGCTAGTTTGAGATAACATTAACTTACAGACATATTACCACATAAATACATAACAAACCGACCTTATTATTTGGAAAGGATTAAAAATTGCCTCTGAGCTCATAAAGTCATACTATGTTGGATATACATTAAATATTTTTAAAGTAAACGAAATAAATTCTCCCATAAAACCCCCTACAGCTACTAAAGAAATAAAAATCACTGTACTTTTTTATTAATAGTTGATTGTCAGTTGACATTTTTGTATTTTGAAACATTAAAAAACGTTTGGGTTGAAAACGACATTTATTAATAAGTTCTATTATTCATATATTTTAACGATTATATTGGTATAAAATTTAATTTTAAAAGTCACAACACTGGTAAAGAACTTATGTGACTTTGAAATGACGTCTGAAGTAAAACATCTATTGTGTATGTATTAATTGTTTTGGTTTGTTTTAAACATTTTCATTTAAATTTAGATTTCAAGAATTGTACATCGTGTGTGTGTATGTGTACATGATCCCATAGTTTTACGGAAAAGTTATTGAGATTGTGTATACAAAGTTGTTTCGTGTAGAAAAGTATGAAACGTCATAGGGTACCTTTTAGATTAAATTCCTAACTCCTTATTTTAGCTACTATATATATATATATCTGTGACATTTCAGCCATAATAGATTTTACTCGTAATAAAAAACTAACCTCCTTAAATTTGAAAATTTCTTTTACTACATTTTAAAAATCCAAAAGTTCAATCTAAAAGTATTCACGCCCTATGCAAACTTTTTTGATCACTACTTGAACCTATCAGCCCGGTGACCTACACACATTCATCTTTGTTTGCATCATCGGCACGAGCCGCCCTGATCATTTTATCGATTGCTATATATTTTTATATTTATGTGCCGTGTGCGTACCGCATCTGGACGTTCGTGTGCGCCTGCCCTATTTATAAAGTGCGGTTAGTTACCTCAGATCAGATATAAACTCCAGACGCGGCAATGATGATAACTATGGCATTGGCATGCTGTTATGTTATATACTAGCGAATATATTTTTTATAATCCTTTTTTTTACTTTTTCTGTAGAATTTAAAACTTCTTCATAAATTTATAGTTGTATGATTGAATAGTACTATAATTAATATTTTTCTTATTAAATTGTCATTGCCTTTTCATACTAATGCCAATTTTGGACTAATTGATGCCCAACTCTGCCTCCAATTTAGATTGACACTCATAATTAGTTTACCAGTTAACAGCCTGATAAAATATTGACATATATTTATTACAATGTATAAACTGCTAAACCGTACAGCGTGTAATCGCTCATTATGACTAAGATAATATGAAACTAATATTTAATTACTAGCATACGATGATACTGTGACACCCGGTTCGTACTGACCATTCGCAATTCGCGTGTTACATACTGGTGATGGCATATGCGTAGGTATTAATATTTATCAATCACCCATAACGTACGTATGTAGTCTGTGTAGTGTGTCGATTGCACCAGTTTTATAATAATTGTATACAATATTCTTGGATTCTAAACAATAATAACAATTCTTAATTATTGGCTTTACCTAATTTGGAATTAGATGGTCATGTATGAGATGTATGAGGATATTGTTAATCTACTTACGTTTTTATCAGACAGAGTGGAGGTACTTTGACAGGCAGTATATTAAAAAAAAAACAATGTACTACACGGTCTTTCTTACAGCTGCGGTTACATGATAAGAATTGAGCCACTTGACATGTTCACATTGGAGTTTTAGATATTTCTTACAGCTTCAACGTTCGACATTCTATTTTCCAACCGCATTGGTTTGGTTTATTAACACACCGCAGTCATGATACTAGTTTGAGAATTTGTACACAATCTATGTGAATTTGTCCCGATTCTTTCAAATCGTTTTCCGATTTAGAGATCGACCTATTTTCCATAATAATAATATCGCGACCTATTTAAAGTATATCACGTTATAAACTCGAAACTACTGATTTACACCGCAAAAATTATTCATTTTGAATAATGTTCGATACATATTAGATCTACGAATATTTTATTTATGATAATTTATTGTAAACACCCAACAATATGTTATTATCATCATGTTCAGTGAGTTATTATTTTGGCAACGTCTAATCGCGGATGCGTTTTGTCTTCGCTATACGTCTAACGTAACAGTCAGTATTTATAGTTTGCGATAGTCATCTCGTTAGATAGGAAATTGGGTCGATGACTTGTTGCCACCGATTCTGCGAGTATTATAGCTGTGTATTTTTGCTGATGTATTACACTTTTTGAAGTTAAATGAATTGGGGCTGGTTCTTCTATTCTGTGCGCTATTAAAGGAACGATAAACGAATTAGTCTTTCAAAACATACATTATTTTTTTATTATTGAACCAAAGCTAGATAGATCTGTTTTTTAAAGCTGTCAGTGTTGATCCAAATTTCCAGGCAAGATGACGTGTGTTATTGAATAAAATATGTCACGTTATTTTAGAATTGGGTGGGAACGATTTTACTTCGAGAACACATCACTGATCAGTAGTGGACATATAGCTACGTCATAAATACGCAGCTGACTACATAATGTTTTTGGTGAATATTAGGCGAAATTTTTCGTAAAGTACCACCTTGTTATTTGTAGCAGTCACCGCCTTCTTCACTCGATACGTAATAATGTTGGTTTATTACTCTTATCTTGAAACAAGAATTTAATCTTCTGCATATTATGTACGTAAAATCAACCTCTATGAACTGTTACAAACGGGTTAGTGGCTAGAGATTTTAACGACAGATATTTCTATTTTAATTTATATTTAATGGGTTCTGTCTTGTCATGCAGTGATTCATGTTTATATTTATATAATATGCTTAGACACAGACTTGACTGTGGACAGAAGACACATTGTGATGATGTCAGTATTACTAAATACAATTCTATTCATTATTTTGGCTTACATAACCTATACGATTTACATCTTGAATGCTATTCAGTGAATTATAAATTTAATAGAAAGGGTAGTAATATATTGCGATGTGATTTTTTTAATGCAATAAGTTTTATTATATATTACCGTTTTCTCTGTTTTCCTGTGTTTAAATTAATGCTGTTTTTCTCAAGCGTTTTGGTATGTATTATATTTAAATATAACTTACTTAAACAGTCATCAGCAGCATCTAGTGAATTAAAATCGTTGTTAATCTATGCGCTATGAATGAACGATGTTATATTTCGTCTGTCTCGCGTTGATGGTCCCCTCTATACCTGCATTCACAATGAGTATGGTGACAACACAACGGTGTAATGACTTCTCTTCTCTTCTCTTTGCCAGGTTCTTTAAATAAAAAATATATAATTTTTACACATTTAGATAAAATACTTTTGTGTCAGTTGTGTTGTTGTTTATTATTATTCCTATTGTGAACACTTGTGTGTTCACAATAGGAATAATAATAATAAATCGGACATCTGACAACGTCATCTAGCTTCAAACTGAATAGAGTTCGCACTATGAGAGCTAGATTAACTGATAGAATACTTGTATATATATTTTTTTTTTGTTAATACATGCCTATGGTACATAGAAGATACCCAAACTCTAAAATAAATATTTGCAGATCATACAAACAATTGGTCCGACCCGGGTATCAAACCGAGATCTCATGCACAGCAGTTATATACGCTGCCATTGCATTACTGAGGCAGTTAAATCCGTAGCTGTCAGATAATGCGATATTCGATTTCAACCAAGTGATTCTACTTTGCCTGATGGAAAGCATGAATAGCATTAAAGAGTGGTTGTCACCATTCTCATGGCGAATGTAGACAATGCAGTATGGTGACCCACACTACGACGGCTTAGATGCGTTACTGACACCAATATATTTTGTCATTTACGAGTATGTCGTTCTCGGTACTATGTAACGTTTTACGTTTTACTGACGTTAAAAATATCACATAAATTCAAGTGAAGGTCACACCATTTCGTGGGAAAGCGACGACGCGCTAAATCCAATGTCAAATATATAGTTTTGCAACTGCTATAATTTTAGCTGAGCAAACATTTCAATATCAAATAGAAACGTTTTCATGAACGTTTAAACGCATGTAACACAATGCTCTTAATTTATTTCAGATAAAAAAAGCTGAAAAGTATTAAATTAAAATTTCTAATTCGTGTTCCAACTTTCAAAAGTATAATGGTCCTTAATGGAAGGTAAATGGGGATCAATGTATAATTAAGATAAAACCGACACACGCTCCTCGCGTTAATTGTCAGGGTCAATTGATGAAAATTAGCTGCTGTGTTCAAACACAAGTTACGATTACTATGGAGTTAAAGTATGATCTTTAAATTAACAAAGACAACGTAGTAGATATTTTCGTGTGTGAGATAAGAAGACCTTGTTATATTGTGTTAACTGCTACAATTTTTATGTGCTTTTGCGATTTCTATTACGTCAACTTAGGTCATAGTGAATTTCACCATCAACATCAACAGCTTTTAGCCGTCCACTGCTGGACATAGGCCACTACAATTTTTCAGTAAAAATTTATTCATTTTTTACTATCAATATTTTTCTCGTTCGTTTTCGATGGTTTGCCAAGCTCCATCGTGCATGTGTTGCTTATTGTTGCTTGCGGCTTCACTCGTCTATAAGCGATGTTTCTATCAGTCAGGAGTATTTTTTGTTTCTTTTATGAAAGGTACTTCTCTGTTATTTACTATATGCTTAGTCGGCGTGACTCCAAATTGACGTTATGGTACAATAAAAGATACAATACAAATACCACTTATTAACAATACTTATGCCAAATGAGAAGTGACTTGGAAATGACATGTTCCGGTTCTATCTCATCAGTTGAGGAAAGTGGTTAAACAAACTGTCTATTTAAAATGAGGTTCGATTATATTACTAGACACAAAATATTTATTATTCATTAATAATATGTATAATTTATGAAAACATAGGCAACTTAAGCTATGCGGTATTATTCCATCTGACTAACGATATATTAATTATTTCATATTTAATAAACACTGCCTTTGAACGTATTGTGTATTATAAGAAACACTGAATTTATGTAAAACGAAACAATACAGCTATTATTATGAATCTACAGTCGCCATCACTAGTTTATATACTAAAGATGATATATAAACCGCTTCTTTATGTAAAATACTTAACACAAAGTCCATTACTCTAGCGTTAATAGGTTCATGTGTATTTATAAGATACAGTAAAATGTTATATCCAACGTTTTGCGTGATAAATACTTGAAATATATTTTCATCAAAACCCGACATAGAAATGATTCTTGTGCTCACAAAGTCATCAAATTCACAGAAGATATTAAATTCAGCTCAGCAAAACTTGTTCGGATTCGTATCCCTTATTTCTTTCTCCTTACATAAACCAACCAGCACATCCAAGCCGCGTTCGCCGGTCCGACACGGCACGCGCCACCGACCACGGCACTGACCCTGCAACAGTTCCGTATTGTTGCACATTCATGTACTTCTACCAACTATCTTGTTCATAGTGTTCATATTTCTGTGCACGCGACTGAAAGCTGGCGTAGATTATGCTCCACCTAGTGCCTGATTTGTTGCTGTGCGTCATCAATTGTCTCTATTAATTGACTTTGCGATCGTTTGCTAGACAGTTTTTTAATTAATAAGAATAGCAGCGAAATTGGCATATTTGCACCATTTCAAAATTTCCTAAAACGCATAATTTCAAAACTAACATTTATCAAATCATGGCGGCTTTATGAGAAACGTACTACACAGTTAACTGATCTATTAGGTAACATCCGTAAATAGAATGGATATTCTACGAAGCAAATGTAGTGATATCTGAAATCTTTCACACGTGAGATCAATTATTACAAATGTACGCGTAAATGCGATTGTGTTTGTATTTGTGCTGTTGCGATTGACATATCATCTCGTGTAAGCTTGCTATTGATTTTTTATTTATGATCATGATTATGATAACCGTGCAGTGAAGGTTTAAGAATAAGCTGGAGAACAACACTGCTAAGGGAAGAAAAGCTTAATCCAAACTCTAAACCGATTTATCTGGCAAGCGTGTTGTGGTAGGCCAAAACCTCCTTGCTAAGGAGAGGCCTATGTCCACTAATGAACTGTTGAAGGCTGTTGATGACGATGATGAATTTGATTTAAAGTTTGTTATTACGGACAGGATTTTGTCACGAAATATCCATTATTTCGATTTACTATTTGAAGTTATATTAAGCTCACATATTCATTCTTATATTGAAGAGTAGCTTTGTTGTGAATAAATGTGCCAAGGAATAAATGAACCAAAAACTTTATTTACAAAATCAACGCTGGCATGATACTAAGATAACAGAAGAATCCATTTGCTACTCAATATTTAGTCCCATACAGGAGACTGTACTATCAATCAAATGTCAGATTAAAATTTACGCTCATGCAAATGCTTCTTATATTTGCCGTTATGTTTGAAAAATAGAATTAAAATGTTGATTTGCGACTGTAAAGCGCTACTAGATACGAGTATTACAATGTAGGTGTAGGAGGTATGACGTTTGTTGTACGTATTTATGTAACAAATACTTATTCATTTCCAATATCACTTACAAATCTCCAAAAATATTACACTTCAGAGGTGTTTAATAATTTATATGTCTCAATGTATTTCAAGTATGTAATGTGTTTAGTAAAACGCATTCTTGAAGTTGACAAAAATATAATGATCTAAATAGCTGTGTAGAACGAGGTTCAAGATTTGTGATTACACGTTGTTGTAATCAAGATAAGGTGCCTGAAACACGCTTTCTGTTTTTTTTTATTTACAGAGAAAACTACATCAACGGCTATTGTTTACAAACATTAGTTACCAAAATATAATCTCTACATGTTGCCAAAAACTGTTGTTTTCAGGCGTGCATAGATGACAACTTGGATATGGTAGAATTCCTGGTCACCCATGGCGCTGATGTCAACAGGGGAGACAACGAAGGGTGGACACCACTACATGCGACGGCATCATGTGGATTTCTCAGCATAGCTAGGTACGTTTTTATACCTTTTTTTCTTGAATAACACTAAGCGTTTTACGTTTTCTCTAATGAGGATCCCACTTAATTTACGTTGACACAAATCATATAAATGATTACCCTACTTTTAAATCTGTTTATAACTAATAGTTGACCGTCTCGTGTTCAAATTAATATTTGGTTATTTGTTGTTTCAACAATAGTTTTTAAACTTACCGGTAAAAAAGGAAGATTACGGATTACGAGTAGGCTTTATCTTAAGATTATTTTGGGTATAACTTCTATTAAAGTTGTCCCTTCTATAGGTTCTGGTTTGCTTCAATATTTATAATGTTGAAATACAAAACAAAGAATTACATTGAATATTATTAATTCGCTCAGCTATTAACCCCAATTATTACATCAATATTGACATATTTATTGTAAAGGATGAATAACCCAACATTGACGCAGCGATACAACGTGGCTGATAGATAGACACTAGAGTAAACAATTTGAGTCACTCTGACCTAATAGGTATCGGGTTTTCTGTGAAAGAGTATTCACCGTAATGGGACAGATACATACGTTCATTGTTTAAATAAACAATAAATTAATATTAATTGAGTTAACTATTATGTTTAACAATCAGTAGCAGAGGAAACAGGATTATCCAAAATCGTAACAATTTAGGTTTGTAACTTAAACCTTGGTTTTGGAAGTCGTAAGTCTATGCTTATATCATTTAACGACATGATATGATGTATGGTATGATGTACTTTAGTTACGATCTAAGCTCTGTTTTAACGTTATTATTTAATATAGTAAATTCCATATAAAGTAAAAATGAAAACAAAGTGGTTGGTTTACCTTAAAACCCATACATTCATAAACTCTTTATAGCATAACAGTCATTCTCTATTACCAATAAATGTGATCATATTTAGACAAAGGTTATATTTTATATCAGTATTCTTGTGAATAGATATTATTAGCTCATAAAGCATTTAGAAAGTGATAGTTTTAAACTAAACACATTACCCTTATACTGATTTGACGAGGTAAAAAATCCTTTCGGATCTGCGGCTCCTCGGGGGCCCTACTTTGGGGAGGATCTATGAGATTTCAAGACTTTCCTATATCGATACCGTGCCTAACCTGGTCCTATTTCAGGGATAGATTTTGCAAACTGCCCCCAGTAAATGACTTCTACAAAGTCGTGCTGGTCCTGAACGCGTCATATTACTAGGCTACCACCTTATCCCTTAGGGTAGTTCTCCAGATCTGTCATCAGAGCTCCTCATTCTCTAGAAAAAAGCGCTTTAGCCTGATCAATATATCCCGGATATAGTTCTACCTATTATATAACACTGAGATCGCCTTGGATTCCACCTGTGACCTTGGCCAGTATAATGTAGTCGAAACGTCAATCAATTGCGAGTAGGTATCTATGAAATTTTTTTAAAAAAACAATGGGAGGCAAAATAGACAAGGAGCAAGCAGGTCAGCCGATGGAAATTGATTATTATAATTATTTTTGTCATTTAAAATATGTAGTTACTGCAGTCTTCTCTAGAATCACTCATAGAAATGAGTTTGGTTATAAAGTTTACATTGTAATATGAAACCTATTAATACTAACACTTTCCTCTACTTATTACTGTTAATGTCTGTAGAAAATATATGTAAGTTCCTAAAATATCACTGAAATACAATTAATTTTATTTATGTTACACTTTAGCACATAGTTCTAGTAAATACTTGCGAATTTGTATTGAGCACGTCTCGAATAGAAATAATATCGAACAATGTTTACTCTTACTAAAACTCTAAAGTTGTAATTTCTTTTTTAACTTTTTGCATTAAATAACACAGTAAATATACCTACTATATAAATTAATAGGGTTTGTGGTCGCCTTACTGTATCCATATATTAATTATTTTTATAAAGTAACATTAGTTAGTTAACATTAAGTAACATTAGTGCATATTTTTTGAATCAAAATTTTTAAAAGATTTCTTTACTCATAGTAAAAAACAATCAAATTTTTAGTTGGTGGAACATTCAATTTATCATCTTCAAAAATCCGAATTCTACAAACACAAGTGCGTTAATCAATTCGATTAATTTAGTAGTGCTATTTAGGCCAATTACTAATTATTATTGTGTATACTATAGTTCAATCTCTCAGATTTTCTTAATTACAAAGGAATAAATGTATTGCTGAACACTTTTCTAACAAGATAATTTTTTTTCAGCAATTTAACACCTAAAAATATTATAAACTCAACAATATAATATATCATCAAAGAATGCCTTTATTCTTTGATGATATGTAAAAAAGCAAATCTTAATATTTTATAAAGTTATTCGCCATTAAATTAATTTAGTCGATTTGTAATCTGTGAAATAGTTTTCGTGCTATCCCTGTGAGGCTTATATGTTACAAACAAAAAAAATAATAAAAGTAAGAAGCAGGTTGTTTCTCATTCTTCTTTCTTTCTCTTCTCATTTAGGTTGTCATAACTAATTTTTTGGTCAGTGACAACTAAATTCTACACTAATCATGTTAGTGTACATATGTATGTACATACATTTTAACTCACAATAGTTGTTGTTTGCTTAAAATGGTGTAATACGAGCATTGCACATAATCATGAATTTCTTAAATTTGTGTTATTTTACTTATTTGAAGGGTGCAAAGGTTAGTCCATGGCCTATAAAATTAACGGCTGCTAAACTTTATCTTGTATTTAAAAATGTCAAAAAGATCCAAACAAAAATGGCAATTTACATTGACTCTTAGTACCGTCAACTCACTAATAGCTATCGATTATTTAATTTGAAAATGTCTTTTAATGAATTGTTTGTGAATACGGGTGTATGAGTAATAACAACAATACATGACGCATCATGCACACGTAATGACGGGCTATTCCTGTAATATTTTAATAGTATATCATCATCAACTGCTTTAAGTAGACCACTGCTAGACATAAGCATCTGCTACTATTTCACGCTCTCCAGGCAGGTTTTTATAGTGTTGTTGGTCTGTGTGGGTTGCTCCCTTAGTCGCCTCTTATGGCGCTCTCGGTATAAAAAGGGGTGGACATCCCGTATTCTTACTACGTCACCACACATAATAGTATCTACAAAAGCTTTGATGTGATGTTCCAGGTATCTCTTGGAGAACGGTGGCGATGTGGCCGCTGTTAATTACGATGGCGAGTTACCTGTCGATATTGCAGAGAGTGATGCAATGGCTGATCTGCTTCAGAAAGTTATTGATGAAAAGGGTTAGTATTATTCATATAATGCAATTTCTGAAGTAACTTCTTAAAAATATATCCGAAAACACTACAAGTCCTTCACTAACAAAATGATGAAAAAAAATACAATGATTTAAACTGATTACACAATCAAAATCCTCTACTGACACATTGTTAGCTTGTTAAAAATTTAGGTGTATTTATCATACATGCTATGATTTATTTAATTTATATGCAGGTGTGGACTGCGATAAATCTCGGAACGCTGAAGTGGACACACTGTTGAGTGACGCTAGAAATTGGGCGGCGAACGGCTATGTGGAAGTCAGAGACATGAACGGTGGTACACCGTTACATGTAGCGGCAGCTAAAGGATATATTGAAGTAAGTAAAATAACGCATGGCCACTTTTATATCTTTTTTGTGCTCTTTTTCATCTCTGAAACTCATAACATTCCTTTACTCATCAAACACTATATGTTCTCATCAGGAAAATGTCACAATCTAAAATTTGTGTTTAACTATTTCTATAGTAGATCCATATTCTAACTTATTCAACTAGTGTGTGCGTTCTTGTTCCATAATATATTTAGGAACTAGCTATACCACGCGGTTTTTGTTGAGTCTTGCTCATCACACGTTACCACTACAGTTTTCGGGTTATAAGTAACCTATGTGCTATTCCATACTATATAATCCATCTTTGTGTCAAATTTCCTTCGGATACGTAAACCTTTTTGTGTGAAACAGTAACGACTATTCAAATAACCTTTCACATATACAACTTTAATTGAAAAATATGCAGCTCTTATATGACGAGTATTGTTGAAAGTCATTATCTAACTCGTGTAAAACTGGGGACGTACGGTTATGAGAATAATGGGTTTATCTAGTTTACGCTATACTTCTTTCTTTACAATGGGGTCTATGCACTGACCAATATTTTGTGTCACTTTCAATGCTGGCCACATACAAGTAACTGATCATGACTGTCGAATGGTTTATTCGTATGTAAGTAGAATCTTACTCTACTGTTCTTGCCTATTCACCTTCTAGTTTGCATAACAAATCAAAACGCCCCTTTTATTGAAAATTACCTTCATCAAGAGCAATAGTGATAATTTAGTGTGTACACAGTAAAAATATCCCTTTATCAATATAATCCACAAATCTAAAATCTCTTTCTACTTTCTCTTATAATTAGACACAGGTGTCGAAAATTATTTTATTAGTGAGATATCAAAAATATATTTCACCAATAAAACAGGACAAAAAGTCCAAATCAAACTTGATTTCAAAAAAGATGTTTTGTTTTTTAAAATGAACCACGCGCTTTTATGTTCCCTTATTTTATGCCGTTTCAGTGTTAGCTACAAAATTTAAATTGTAAAATATAAGCACCTTGAGACAGATTGAATCTAAGCTACCACAGTATAAATCGCTGTACTGAATTATTTGCATTTACAATGAGCATGACGACCACCACTCTTGGATTGTATTCATACTTTTCATTAGGCAGAGTAGAGTCACTTTAGTAGGCCCAGACTAAAAAAAATCTATTATAAAAACATTATTTAGATATGAAATTAGCCTCTCTACTTTATTCCAAAGAGGAATTTTAACAACTCGAACTATGCCCAAATATATTAAGTATAATGTTTTATACAATGTAATGAAAAGCTTGTTGATATCTGTAACTAGTAAAACACTGAGATAAGACAGTAATGAAAACATAGATTCATTCGTTCATAGGGGCGAGTTAAACATTCTATTTTAGAAGCCACGATTTGCTTACTGAGAGCCAAGAAAAGAAAATAATCATTTATAAAATATCTAGAACGCGATATGGTTAGATTCAGAGCCATGTGTCAGAAGACATCACTTTTTTGTTGTATAGTTTATTCAAAATATGTAACACATTTTACTAAAGTACTTAAAGCCTACCAAACAGTAAAATAATTTGTCGGCAAAATTGAATAAATCTCTAAGAATAATGTCGAAAGAAAATGACTTATTTCACATTCAATACATAAAGTAGAGGAGATTTATATGTAATGTATAAAGTCAAAGTCAAAGTCAAAGTCAAAGTCAAAGTCAAAGTCAAATTCATTTATTCATTTAGGTCACAAAAGACACTTATGAACGTCATAAAAAAAAACAATAAAAGATGAAAGATGAACAATCTGTCGATTAAAATTACAGCTAGCTGGGTTCGCAGATTGTTCATGGTAGAGTGGTGAGAAAAGAACCCAGGAAAGAAACTCACCACCACTCTTTTAACTCCAAATCTTTTAAATATTAAACTAGCAGTTACATTCACAATCATAGGTCTTAAAAAAAGAGCAATTCATTTCCAAACATCTAAATCTGTGACATAGTCTGAAACTGAGTAATAAGCCTTTTTGGACAACCTCAGCTTAACAAATTTCTTAATAATATGTATGTATTTACAAAAATAAATAAAATATTATTCCATTAGTCAATCTAGCTGTCATAGAACAAGCTCTGCTTAGTTTCAAATTGGACGACGTTGTTTCTCAGATGTCAGATTTATTTTTTATTAAATAGAAAAATATATAAGTTGACTTCAACTAACTTCAAAAAGGAGGAGGCTAAAAAAATTAATTAGGTCAACCTTTAATTTTAACAGGTAACATTATAATAGTAATTGATACCTTCCAGTTTGTTGCAATCGCTGTCAAACCCGAGGCACAATAAGTAATACCAAGTCGTGGGTATTCTCTTGAGAAGAATATTCGACAAGAATACGAACAATTGTCAAAAAACTTACGGAAAGTCATGGAAAATGCGATAAAATGGGCACAAATATAGATATATAAATATTTATTTTATAGTTCGCATTTTGTTTAACTAGACGTTTTAATTATTATTTGTTTGTCAGGTGGCAAAGACCCTTCTAGAAGAATGCAACGCTGAACCTGATTGTGTAGACTATGAAGGGTGGACGCCACTACACGCCGCCGCTCTCTGGGGTCAAAAGGAGGCTGCCGCGCTTTTGCTCAAGTACGGCGCTGATCCTCTTATTAAGAATTATTCTGTAAGTATTTGTGACTAATGACAGATCTTTTTTTACCATATCCATATTTTTGGAGCTTTTAGAGAACTAATTGGAGGATCCAAATCTTGTATAGTAGTAGTAATAAAAAATCCTCACCAGGCACTGCAAACTCAACATAAACTATGAAATATTTGATGAAAAATTTGTTTGTGTTGTGACCAATTCACTGCGTGGGTGTCGTAAGAATTGACTAAGGGAACAAACGTTATAGGACAATAATCCTACATAGAGAAACAAACCATATCAACTTGTCTGACCAGCTATAGTAGACCATAGCTTTTGTTCTAAAGAGAGCTCCAGTTGCTCCAAAGCTGACCTAAAGTTGGATGGAACCATAACATACAGATGGCATCAAAAGGAAACGTAGCCGCAAAGGCAGTACAAACAATCACCATTCTGACTACCACTATTTTGACGGGTATCGCAGTCTAGAGGCCAGTGGCCCGGGCTGCTAAATCGGATATCGTGGGTTCGATTCCCACCCAGGGCAAATATTTATGTGATTATTGAGCACGATTATTTGTTTTGTGTATTGGTGTAATTTATTTATAATATAATATGTATCTATTTAGAAATATTTAAGTATTTTTATCATCAATTTGGTTGATCTTATTTGGAATCAGATGGCCCTGTGTGAAATGTATGAGGTTATTTATTTATTTATTCATAAGATAGAGATTTTTCTCGCAGTCACAGGGACGAGTTGTGAACAGTATGGTATAGGATATTGGGAATCTTCAAAGTAACAAAACAAAATGCTAGTAATACTACCACTACTAATATAACTCTAAAAGATATTCTTTTGAAATTCATATTTTGTGATTGTCAAAGTAGTGATCTGTTCTAAAACTTAAGTATCATAGAGTTGTTTGGATGACCAGGTATTTATGTAGCTGCCATCACGTGTTCAAAGTAAAATATAATGGGAATGCTAAACTAGACAAGGACGATAGAAGGCCGGAGGCTGGACCGAAAGACCGGAGGCCCATTGATGCCTTTTACGTCCTCAAGTGGGACGTAAAAAAGCATCTCACTAGGCCGCCATTGTGTGGGTCACCATACTGCATTGTCTACGTTTACAATGAGTATGGTGACCACAAGTCTTGGATTCTATTCATGCTGTCCATCAGGCAGAGTAGAGTCACTTTGGCAGGCTATTAATATAGAAAAAAAAGAAAACTTCACGCTGCTCGAAAGATTATAAAGATCTTGAAGGTGCAAAATAAACGAATAACGAATGTTGTGTAGTATTATAAAAATGATTGTTTGTTTCAGGGTCAAACTTGTATGGATTTAGTCGACCCGGGTATATCACAATGGCTTGCGGATGCTATGCAGCAACAGCGTCGTTATAATAACAACAATATCAACAAACCTAAGCGCACTCCTCCGCACCACGACACTAAACGTGTCGATATAGAGATCACACCACAACAACCTGAGAAGATCGTCAACGGTAAGATTACAGGTGATTTTATATGAATATTTAGCTTGTGTGTGCGTGTGTACAGCCATGTTTGATTCGTCTGGAATAACATAATCTTATCATACTATCAAGAATTTGTCTTATCCCAAGTCATTGATGATAGTACTGCAAGTAAATATCATTTACTTATTAAGTTAGCTATCGAGCTCAATGAAGACCCTTGGATCTTATGTTATATACCTTATGGCAATCATTCAAAATATGTATTGTTGTCTCAACAATCTTTAACGCTCAAGACTTTTGGGATTTGAAATAACAAATATATGTATCATACATTGCAGGAATATAACCCCTAAATGAAATGTTCAACTTGCCTGCATGTAGAATCCACATGTAATGATTGATTACATTATTACACGCTCGTACTACACTCAGCTTAACGACAGGCATGAGTTGTAAAATAATCATATGAATTTGGACAACATATTGTATTGAATATAATCGCCGCTCTAGGATATGGGTTTTTGACAAATTTTATTGTAGTGAAATTTTGTTCTTTATAAATGTGAATATATTGTCCAAACAAGATCATGTTATCATTCATTAACGCAACAGACAAGCCGCCCGCATCGCTCGAGATCATTAAGACAGAAGGAAAGCCACCTAAAGGAAGACCGCCGTCGCCTGAAGCCACGGAAATAGAAACTACTCCTGAAGACGCGCCGTCATGGCGTCGACCAGGTTCGTTCAGAAAGAAACAAGCTGAGACTCCTAGTAGTAAGTATACTCACGTATAAATGACTATTCGCAGTATGAAAGTTTAACTTTTAAAAGTGTCGAAACTTGAATATGCAACAGAAAGTACTAAACGAAATTTTTTATTGAATATGAGTGATAATTACAGGAGATGTCAACAAACCGGCGACCAATAACAACGCAGTGGACAATGATACAATTCTGAGAAGAACACACAGCTTCGAGAACGATAAGAGGTAACATAAAGTTTGTTTTGATTGACCTTACAGTACGGTGTCTAATATTCAGGCTACTTCTAGAATAAACACTACTTATGTGTATAGACATACTGTGAAATTACTAAAAAAATATTGTCATTACTCTTTCACAGATCAGTAGAAAATATTTTTATGAATCAATATCAGATGTATTGATAGCTAGATGCGGTTAGTTACACAGTTTATCTTTTGTCGAAGTTTACATTAGGGCTATTTTTCACTTTGAACTTAAGAAAATAATGTTTCAAATAGGCCATTCACGGCTCTCGAGTTTTCAACTAAAAATGTATAGGAGGGTACACATCAACACCCTTTATAGTACACTGCTTGACATAGGTCTCTCCTCAGATAAAGGTTTAGGCCTACTATACCACACTAGCCAGATAAATTGGTATAGATTTTGTATCAAGTTTTCCTTCTCTTTTTAGTGACGTCGTTCTGCATAATTTTTTCCCTTAGTCCCCATAGTCCTTAGGCGAACATCCATGAGATGAATAGGGGTGGTAACAATTAGTATACGGAATTTAGAAGGGTTAAATTAATAATATTATAACATCGTTACTTATATTTTGACTAACTGTCAAGTGTATGCACACAACAGCATGGTTATTAACAAAATTTGTGTTATATTAACAAAGCTTAATATAATTTAGTACTTTTGATCAGACTTCTAACGTGTTTTGTGCAAATTCATAATGTGTACAATATTTTACTAAACGTCTCTAAAGAAGTAATATCTAAGAAACAGATTCTGAGGAGACATCGGATAAATCTATGCTGACTAGAATCTTTAATACATTCTTATAGTTTTGTATGTTCTATTGTCTCTGTAAAGCCTGGGGGAGTCAACTACAAAGTACATTTCGACGTTTATTTGACCCGTCAATTTCGAATTTCGAAACGTCACAATTGGTGTATGATTGGACCCTATGAAACTTCTCTATGGCACATTGTTGTTGTGTTAATGAGAAGTAAAATACGTGCAAAATAGATAAAGTCAATAATTTGTATCGTTTTCCTGGCATTTATTGTTCCCAATATTATTTTGGGGTCAGCTATTAGTTCAACCAATTTTGACTAAATAACAGTTTAACGGAATATGGCTTGTATTATTATGGCTTATAGTAACAAAATTTTAACTTATTCGGGACAGAACTAAGTTTTTGATGTGTACACAGACCAACTTAACATTTTTATATATAAACTTTTAGTTTTCATTGCAAAGTTAGGAAATCCTACCGAATAAATATTTTAGTTGTCATATGTGGCAAGAAGCCAGCTTCTATTTTTATATTCCTAATACACGTCACAGGAAGTAAAAGCTGTACCGAGTTTACGTACTTGTAAAGGAATGCTAGTGTAAAGAAACAAGAAATGCGAAACTAAATGATTCATTGCGGTAATAAGTAAAAGATGGATTATAGTGTAAATATCAGGTTTGAAAAATAAACAACAGGGGAAAAATATGTAACTGATTTTTCATGAAATTTGAGTCTAAGATTTGCTATATATATAGTATCGGTATAATGCCTAATTATGCAACACACAATTATGTGAATTAAGAAAAGGTACCGAGGATACAATTATGCCGAGTTTTCCTTAGTCAAATATTTTTACAAGAAAATATGTTCGTATGAAACATAGTTTATTCATCTTTTTTTATCTTTTCTTGGACCTATTTGAGATTACAATACTTAAAGGTTTGGCACTTGGCTTTTTGTTTGTCTACAAAGTATTTTACTCTTCAGTTTGCCATATTAAAAGAAACCGACATACGATAAATACTTCCCTTTATGTAGTAAAGTAACGACGCACCCTGGCTTTACACTGGTAGTAGAGTAATATTATGACACAAACCCTTAACACAAATACGCCTGAAGGTTCTTTATAAATCACTCTGTCTATTAGTGACAGTCACATACAATCCGTTCAGTGGTTTTTGAATTTACTGCGAACAGACATACAGATGCAGCTGGGAATTTTGTTTTAAATATTGTATGTAAACACAATATATACATATATATATAATACAAGAGCAGGTGTAGATCGACTTGCACCCATCTGATGACCAGATGAGACATGCTTTATTTTAAACTTCATTCATTAAGGAACACATCTATGATGGCTTCCCCATCACAAATGTCTTTTCTTTAAATTAATTTTAATCACTCTGTCGATAACCAACCAAATTTAGTCACAAATGTAAATTTTCTAAATTTAAAAGTATGCCTAAGTAGGTTTGCTTACGTATTTCTATGTAGCTATGGCAAGCAAGTAGGAACATGTAAAGTAATATAGATAATTACACCGAGCTGATAACCAATTGTAATTGGTATAAAAATAAATATTATTGAATACCAAATCTAATGGTATAAAAATAATCATGACTGTTTGCTATATTCAAGTCATCATAGCGAGTACATTTATAATAAATTTTGAAAAATCAATATCTCATTGGCTCTTAGACCATAATAGTGTCTCATTAGTCACGTCGTAGTAGAGCTTTTTGTTTTCGTTGTCTTGTCACACCTTATTTTTTTAATTTGTGATATATGTAGTTGTATTGTGTGTGTCCTATATTTTTTCAATGTTTTTGTAACGAACTATGTTGTTGTGTCAGCCTGCTATATAATAAAGCAATAATAATTCGTTGTACTACAATAATCAGTAACGCTTCTCTGTTTGTTAACTCGCTTCTATCACCTTTTCCCACCACTGAGTCAGTCGTTGCCGGTACAAATGTAAATGCAGTATCATTTAACAGTGTGCTAACAAAAGAAATGTACGTCTTGAAAGCTCTGTTCGTAATTATACTGAGAATTCTATAAAACAAGCGTTAAGAAGAATAAGTACTAATTCAGCTGACGTCACGATCAGCTGTCACAGAGAAATACATTGCCAAGTATTTCTATCACTGAGATTACCTTCTTAAGTAAATGGATAACATGTGAATGCTTGACAGTGCAAGTGATGTTTTTTGATAAAGGCGGCTTAGATACATATCGCATGCTTGTGTGCATTGTAGTTTCTACCAACGGTATCGTGACGTCACCGCCCGTATAAAGGCGTCCTCGTGCCCCTCGATACCGCCGCCGGCGCCGTTGTCTGTCGCCGACAGGAAAAAGAATCAAGAACACACTAACAATGCGACAGAAACTAACGACGATGTACAAACAAGGTGCTTGTTGTGTCTTTGTGTATGGTTGCAGTTTGTTTGTTATTTTTATGTGCTATTCAACTTTCTCAAAACAATTGTACAAAAATTGAACATGCAGAGCAATGACATTAATAATCCTTTGTATATTGGCTCAGGTTCGAGGGTAATGTACCAATTGTTTGTATGTATTAAAAGAAAACTTTTCTACCACACGATGGATGGTTGATACTGAATCTATGCCCTCACTTAATACAAATTTATACGTTCAATACGTAATATATATTATATATACAGATATGATTTTCCAAAAGCTTACAAACGTTGTAGAAACAAACTGCAACCAAACAAATTAACTAGATTTTTAATATACATATTTTAATTCTTTTTCTTTATATATCTATATTACGCTTTAACTGTTCCATGTTGCATACATTGCTGTTATATGTCTAATATATACTTATTGTATGTTTAATATTTATATATAATACATAAATCATGTTATCTGATCAGGTTTGACTAAATTTCGGCGGCTTGTTATATTCGGGCAGGCAAACTGCATAATTCAAAATACTCGTGTACTCAAATACTCTGAAAGATTTGGTCTCGTAACTCACTTTAGAATTTAAATATGAATAATTCACTTTAGAATTTAAATATGAAATAGATATATACAGTATTGATCAAAATTGATTGTATAAGAGTATATCTGAAGCTTCACATCGGTCAATTTGAACTTAGAATCTATAGAGTCTATAGATTAGAGATTAGATTAGTAAGTCTATAGTATAGACTTATTTGAACAACGTTCTGGCGCCGCCCAACATCTTCTCGGATCAAGATGTCGGGTGATGATTTCAACGTATTATGTACACACAAAAGTACTAACCAATCAACCATAAAAATTAGTATATATATGTAGATACACCCCTTCCGCCGCTATATAACGTAGCGCAGTAGTAAAATAGCAGTGCATTAGATATTTTTGAATGCTAAATGTTGGCTGTGTATGTATAGAATAAATCCTACGGAGAGACGAGACAGAGAGGTGAACACATGGAGCGGGGCGACCAGCACCACACCCAACGCCAGCCCCACCAACACAACCACCACTACGACAGTCAGAAGGTATTTGCATGTGTACAGCACTATATTTACATATATGTACGTGTATATAAACTACTGTGTACGTGGAAACAGTGAAATAGTTTTTTTCATTGATTTAAAAACTATTTTATTAGTAAGCTGTTGGTTCTGTGAAAAAATAGAGTTTTAATAAAATACAGTAACTTAATACTGGAACTTTTTTTTAGATTTCAGTTTAGGGTCTTAATTCAGTTTTGAACCAACAAGTAGTGTTTTTAAAGACCAGTTTACTCTGACTAAAAAACAACATTACTCTATTGCTTTTGCTAAAACGTAAATAAGTAAAGACTTAATATTTAATTCTCTTTACTCTCATTTAAAATATTTAGTCCAGTAAACTATAAACTGTTTTTATTGACATAGTTATTATAAATATTACAATTAAATATAAATGAAAGTCTAAAATATAATATATGTTTATATACCTAACGTATTTGATAAGAATGTGTACGTATTAATTTTACGTTGGACGAGGAAGTAGTCTCTTGCACTAAACGAGTCTTTGTGGTTATTGGTATAAGTAGCTAGTACCTAAAAATATTAGAAGCAAGATTGTCCTTGACATTGAGTGTCAAGGACAATCTTGCAAAATTGAGTGAGAGAATTTTTAAAACACATTTTTGTATACTCTTCGGCCAATACATGTCGTATTCTTGCTTCTAATCTTACCATCGCAAGTATTGTGAAAAAATTATTTTATTTACCTTTTGAGTCTTGTATATGTAAAATGGACGCAATGGAAAACTTCTATTTTGTAGCCCGTTGATATTTGTGCTTAGAAGTAAAGATTTTTAACAATGTTACGTTGAATACTATTGCCTCATTTTATCTGATGGATATAGTATTACATTCAAATAAGATAATTTGTTACTATTTGACTAAAGAAGTCATGCTACTCTTTATATTGTTTGACATAATTATGGGTTTAAAAGGTTCGAGTTAATTTTGTTGTACCAATTGTTTTCAATTTTTTTTTTTATTTTTAATGTTTTTTTTCAATTTTATTTTAACTGTCCGCTACTGCCTTCTAGAATAGGTCTTTCCTTAGATAGGAGGCTTTGACCCTCTGCTACAATGCTACAATGCTGAATAGGGTACCTATTCCGTAGCACCGAAATACAATATTATGGTACAATTACTTCGAGTCATGAATATCTTTATTTTTTCTTTTCTTATGTGTGTGTACACATGATTTTTAAATGTTAAGGAATTCCTGACAATACAAATTACTCCCCAATGTTTGAACTATTTAAAGCAAACCTACTAAAAGACCGAGTAAATAAAATAAATATTTTTCCTTCTTGTGGCGGTGTAGTATGCGGTATTAAGGTATATAATAAGGTACAAAGTATTGTGTGTGTGTGTAAACAGTTCGTCGGAGAGTATAGAGTCCAACAGTAGCAATTCGACACCGACCTCGACCACACCCACCAAACTGTCGCCGGGGAACATTTTCAAGAACTTCTTCAAGTATAGTCATGTTATAAGAAGCTTGGACACGGGAATCGTTTTTGTATTACCTACGACCCCATTGTACTTTATTGTTTGTAGTGTGCTAACGCTGATGCGGGTGAACGTAGGCGATGTGACATAACCTACGACCTGAACTAAATCTAGTAAAGAATGTTCACTATTTATCTGTATATGGAAAATTTGCAGCATATTAATGTAGGTACTTATTACTTCACAATTATAGCTTTTATTGAAAAGTAAAATATGACTTTGGTCCAATCTTTTGTAAACATTCTATATTGCATTTAATTCAGGTTTAGTATATTCTCTATTGTGATAATTTCTTATTTGATTCTAATCAACATGGAAGTGGTTAACGATAATACTTTTACCTAATCTTTACTAGATCTTGAATAGCCATTCTTGCATATTTTATGACTAATATCTATCTAAAAAGTATGTTACAAAATATATAGAATAAACCAAGTGAATGACTTGAATACGATAATATATACACACAATATAATGAAAATGGTAATATGATTTAAAAATTTTTAACATTGACTTGTTATAAAGTATGATTCTCGTGTCTAAGCTGGTCGGTTTTTCTGTGTGTTAGTTATTTATTTGCGCTTAATTTTTTTTGTGCTCGGACAATTTACTTTGCGTAGTTCTATCAGCATGTCAACATAGGCATTGCATGTTTAACTGAGTTTATTATACAACAATTATATTGTGTGCTTTTTTATAACTTTATATGTAATGTGACAAGAAAATTAACATGTACACCTTACCGCAGGTCGTTTGTGCCACCTGTTAGAGACGAAGAGAGTGAGACGCAGAGGAAAGCTCACGCAAAACGCGTTCGGGAAACCAGACGCTCCACTCAAGGAGTCACCCTTGATGAAATTAAATCCGCTGAACAACTTGTTAAGAAGAAAACTGGTAACGGCACTACGGAAAGCCCCTCCCCTGGCAGCCTGAAAAATGAGGACACCGCTCCCGTTGCGGGTCCTGACAACGGCACGGTGTGTATAACATTATACTGTGTATTAACTAACAAACATTGGGGTCCAATTGTTTTAACCTGTCATAATTTGATTTAAATATCGAAAAACAAGATATAATTTATGGCTGTCAATATACGTAGGGGTTAATGGCGGTACTTATGTCATTAGGATGATGTTATATTTATGAAAACGATTAACTGGTATTTGTTGTTTCAGTTGTAGACCTTTAATAGAGAAATAAATTAACACGATACAGGTTATTATAAATAGATAAGGCACTAATCCATGACAAGCTTTTTAAATTCTTGAGGAGACATATTCATTTAAGTATTTAACTTAATGTGTAATCGTTGGAGACACCTTTAATTATTTGTATTATAGTATAGATATATAAGATTTCGTTTAGGTGTTGTACCGTAGCGGGTTTAAGAGCATCGAATTTTTGAAATCTCATAACCTTAATCGGACAGAATTTATGTAAAACGAAATTAAATGGTTTGGTTTGGAAATAGTTACATTGACTTTCAAACACCTTTTATTCGCGATTCAAATCACATGTATAAGTATTTACATAGTTGAATTTAAAGATTGTATAGTGTAGAATTACCATTAAAATTATGAAAATTTTATAAGATAAAATAGCAAATATTAAGGCGTGGAAGCGCATGAAACAAGTTAAGTTACGTTGGTCTTAACAAGTTTGTACATACGTTGAGTTTGTTGTATTTTTTCGAGTTAATAACGTTACACCGAAGCTCATCGGTTCAATGTTTGCTTTTATTTGTTGACTACATATCGCCTTTTGTTAATATATTCATATTGTTTATACATTCATGAATTCATAAACCATTTTAGCATTATCGCAAATCGTGTAAAAAGAATCTGACGTAATTTACACAATTGACAACAAAATTGTAGAGTAATTTTATGTTATTGGGACTGTTTGAAAACTGATTGAGAATAAAGAAAATCTGGCTTATAACACTTTAATTATGACTGAAATTGAAAACAATTGCAATACAAAATTTCTATAACTTGTAAGTGTGACGGTGTGTAAAACGGGTGAAATGTATAGGCGCGCGCGGTGGTCCCTCCAGGCGACGTCGCGGTCACCTTAGCGCTGGCGTGCGCGTCGGCGACTGCAACGGCGACAATCGCTGCCAACAGCGAGCGCCGCCCCTCGTGGCGACTGCGGCTTGATCCCACTAATAAGGTGGTTACTGCTGTGAGGCCATGAGATTGTTGATACTCGTGAAATTTTGCATAATCGACGATACTTGAACAATCTTTTTACATTGGGAATACCAACTATTAAATTGTAAATGGTTCCTAAAAGTTCACGTAACTTCGTGAAATACGTGATTAGACATTCTATGAACATCAATCGACAATCTCGTTTGGCTCTTAGCAGATTGGGAGCGGGCATGAGTGTGAAGACAAAATTCTTTCTGAAAAATCTTTTGAATTCTGATCTTGGGAACCTCTTTCTTTTTATAATTTCGGTTTAAATGCATTTCATTGGGACTATTCAATGTAAAAAGTTTACTAAATTACAACTAAGTCATTACACATTGCGATTTCATTCGAAATCATTTTGTCTCAACATCAGAATTTCATTTTTTTCGTATCCCACATGTAAACGGAATGATTCGTAGGATATTTTGGGCAAGCTGTTCCTATGTCGTGTTATTTGCATGTATGTATGAGTAAGCTTACGACGCTCCATGAAATATTTGACGTAGATGCTTACTGCATGTAATTAATATTACTGATTGTTGTAATGCACTCTGTAGTTCCATGTTTGCCTTTAGACCGTGGCGCACAGTATGGTATTATTGCTTGTGTACATATGTTGTCGTAGTTAGAAGTTGGTGGTGGTCGACAAATAATGCTGGCGAGTTCTATCTTGCCTTGAAAACAAATAATATATTTAAACAACAAAGTCGCTGTCTATTACAACCAAGTTAATAAGTCTGAACTACAAAATCCATCCAGATACAAGGCGTAAAACGGATCCGTTCTTTTTGTGCACACTCACTATGACTAGAGTATTTGTTCATTTCTCTGGACCGAAATGATTTAACACACTCATCGTCTACTTCGAACAATAAAGTAAAAAAAATATTGTATTGGATGTGGTAGCTGAACATCTCTTTCGATTATAATCTTTTTGTCTTAACATCAGAATTATATAAAACCAGGCAGTAACCTTGTCACAGCCGTGTTGTATGCTTCCTTTCTACTATCGAATTCTTTGATCCCTGTGCGAGTACTGCAGAATCCCCCATACATTTTTAGGTTTCACAAGATTTCCAACACGTGAGCTGTATATCTAGTTATGGAGAGCAAAGGCAAGCAAATGTACACGTTCCCACGAACATATTCAAAAAGAGGCTACAAACCAAAGACCACAAGCCGTATATAGAAAATAATAAGCTTTGAAGTTGACGATAGCGATAGGCATTGAAGTCAAGTATGCCAAAGACAATAAATTTAGTAGAATTTGATAGTAGTAGTATTAAGTAGAAGAATTTGTTTGCAGTCAAAATATATATATTTCATAATATTTTTTTTCTATTTCATTACGTTCTTTTCTTACAATATTTTTATTTTACTTATATTTTAGATTCGATATTTGTGAGCTATAAACGTGATCTTAATTTTATTCGATTTCTTGGATAATTTTCAGAGTTGGTGCTACTTACTTTTTGCTCTCCATAGCACCAGCAAGCGTACTCTTTGGAACAGGCGGTAAAGAGAGAGAGTTGTAATTAGGAGTAAGAATTATCAATGTATTCACTGTCATTCAACTGCACTTGTTATATACCGATAGATGAAATTTTATGTATTGAAACTGTTGTTTTAAACAATATTGCAACTCAATTAAAGTATATAAATATTCAACCTTTATTAAAAAAGTCATAACATAGACAATAGATATGTTTTGAAATGATTTAGTCGCAAGTTTTCAATGATTGCCTGTATCTACGTACGGCAAGGATTCTATAGACATGCATGATCTTTTCAAAATGCACTGCGTTCAGTTTATTGCGCCTCTTAATTGTTTGGTACAAACTTGATCTCGTGGTTGAATGCACTATTTACATGTGAGTGATACATACACGACTTTTAAAACACATTACGTTTGATAGAGAATGAATTCTCACTGAAGTGTCTTTTACAGTAATAATGTTAATTGTTATGACCCACGGTGAAGGAGCGCTTTTTCATTTACCTAAGCAAGGTGTTAACATGGTTCGGTCTTGGGTACAGTTTGAACTAGAAGATGCTGGGCGATCGTCACCACGACCTGGGGCGACTGCGGCCGAAGCAACAGTGACACTACCGTTCCGGCGGCCACCTGCTGCGTCCACGGTCAACACAGCCGCGCACTCCAATACAGACAACAGAACTGGTTAGTTACCGATATTTTACTAAGAGACCTAAGATTTGTTTATTACATGATGAGCAGACGTTATTACTCTTTTCAGCTTATCTATTCAATTAATTTCTTTGACTACCCTCTCTACTCTTTGTTGTACTATTGTTGATAGAGAAAATGCATGTACTATTTTTAGATGTCTTGCTAGTTGTACATTATCAAAATTAAATATTTTATTACATCTGAAATATAGCTGAAATATATATATTGAAATCACTATAATTTTTATGAACTTTAAACGCGACCTTTTGGCGCGCTTTTTCTGTGACGTCAAATTACACTTACAGTTATAAATTGATTTACAATATTCATAAAAATGACTGATAAAGTCAAGTTATTAGCACGGGAAAAATATTATAAATATTGTGTCGTTATGTACCAAAATAACATACAAACTACACATGATAAAGTTTATTTTTTTATGCCTAGAAATTCCTAGGAATAAGTGGTACAAGGCAATGAGAAAAGATGACGCAATGAGAAGGCAATGAGTTGTTTATACTATGTATTTCAGTGTTGAACATCATTTAAGCCTTATGTCTTTAACATCAAAAAAGGGAACTGAAAGAAAAACATTTGTTTATTTTGTACATATTTTGTGATACAGAGCCCGCTGCCGAAGACGAAAGGGACCGCGAGAGTAGTACAGAAAGCAAGTCGTCGAATAACGCGTCTCCAGCTAGCACGCAGGCTGCCGCCAACGTAATACAACGCCGTCGTAGGCCGAAGCGACGTTCAACGGGGGTGGGGCACGTCGATATGGATGTGAGTTTCCCACAGTCCCTCACTTGAATTCATAGATACGTCTATGTGTTGATTCCACAATATTTGATGATAGCTACAGATGTCAAATGAAATAAAAAAAATACATTAGATATGAGTTATATGATCGGATGTATACAGGATTACTCGTAAAGTCGACCTAGATTATTTAAGGAGTTATAGTGGTAATTATTTCTAATAGGTTTCACTACGAAATATCTTTGCCTAAACCTAACTAATTTGAGATATTGGATTTAATATTTTTAATAAAAATTACTAGAATTTTGCCTTATACTTTTTTAGAACTAGACCTAGTTAGGTGTTGAAAGATTTTGATAAGTGTATGTTTGTCAACAGGATATTGTAAACGACCGCGGCGGGGGCGGCGAGGGCGAGCCCGATAACGAAGCACCACCCGTAAGTGATATTTAAGCTCATTAATTCACTCATCAGCAGCCATAATCCACTGATTGACGTAGGTCTCTGCTGAGAAGGGTGGTTTTGACCTACTGTACCACACTAGCCAGAGAAGCTGATGCAGCAAAGACATCAAGAAAGGTTTGTTTAAAGTTTTCCTTCTCTTTGGAGTGCTATTGTCCTGCATAATTAGCGGAGCAGACAACTAGATGTCGTAACAGTCAACTCTTATGACAGTCAGTAGTCCATGGGATGAGTAGTGGTGGTGACACTCCCGT
Source organism: Hypercompe scribonia (assembly GCA_949316085.1). Taxonomy (NCBI): domain Eukaryota; kingdom Metazoa; phylum Arthropoda; class Insecta; order Lepidoptera; family Erebidae; genus Hypercompe; species Hypercompe scribonia. The sequence goes on along the minus strand of OX438968.1, from coordinate 21,371,730 downwards.
GTTCTACATCGGTCACCACACAGATCACGATTATGATCATAATCCTATCTTTTATCCCCCAGGGGTGACAGTTATCGTGGTAACTGGTAAGCCTTACACTGTCACAATGACTGTCATGCCTTTTACGTCCCCAAGCGGGGTGTGCAAAAGCATCTCACTAGGCCGCCATAGTGTGGGTCACCATACTGCTTTGTCAACATTTGCAATGAGTATGGTGACCACAATTCTTCGATTCTATTCATGCTTTCCATCAGGCAGAGTAGAGTCACTTTGGCAGGCTCTTAAGATAGAAAAAAAGAAGAAAGATAGCATAAGCTTGGTGAGAAATACTTGCAAAATTGGTAAAAGAACTAGTTTTAGCATTCGAAGGGGTCAGACAGAACGCGTATCATTTACTATTTTTTTACTTCGATCAAAATTTATAATAGTATTTAAAAATTTGTGTTAAATATAATAAACAATAATTAAAAAAATCATTATTCACCTAAGTCGAAGCAATTGTAGATCACAGATTAGATTTATCAGATTATACATTCTACTATAGACATCATATAATTCTATATATATTCTGGATTCAATAATTATGCAACTAATGACTAACTAAGTTATAAAAACTGTTGGTACTGTAGGTTAGTTAAATAAAACTTACTGCTCTAAGCATGGCTTGACCCCCTTTGATATCAATTATGTGATCAGGCCCCTTTAGATTTTTTTCCGACAGTTGAATACTGCTTCTGAATTGGCATATAAAATTATATAAATTATGTTTTCATGCTAACTTGACTATTTCGGCGGCGCGGTTCGATTCCCGTGTCGGACCAAATGTTTGTATGATCTGCAAATATTTGTTTCGGAGTTTGGGGGTTTTCTATGTATAATATATAAAAGAAAAGTGTATGTATTTATATCAGTTGTTTGGTACCCATAATGCAAGTTCTCCTTTTTTTCTAAATAGATGGCGTTGTGTGTCAGATTCCGAAATATTATATCTAATATATAAAATTCTCGTGTCACAATTTTCGTTGCCATACTCCTCCGAAACGGCTTGACCGATTTTGATGAAATTTTTTGTGCTTATCCGGTATCTATGAGAATCGGCCAACATCATTTTTCATCCCCCTAAATGTTAAGGGTAGTACAACCCTAAATTTTATTTTTTATTTTTCAGACAAAATTTTTAATTTCTATTTTTTTATGATACAACATACAAAAATACATACAATCCTCAATTTTCACTCTTCTACGATCAACCCTTATTTTTTAATAGCCATTTTAGTAAAAATGGCAAAACAACGTTTGCCGGGTCAGCTAGTTATATTATACATATTTGTATACTAGTTGCTACCTGCAGTTTATTCTTCGTCTGTGGTCAATGCGTTTCTTAAGATCCTAGCGTAATGTAACATGGCCTAGTATCTCTCTCGACATAGTACATACTGTGAGCGAATCTATATTACTATTGTTATATTATTTATCATCAATTCTTTACTGAACACAAAAATAATTACGGAAATCGGACTATATTTTCTGAAATTATCGCAGTTAAATAAAATAACATATGTTCTTAAACTTGATTATATTTATATATAGATTTAGTAAATATTGATATACAAACATATTTGCCAATCATTATTAATCCCACACAGTTCACAAAAATAGTTATAGTAAATTATGCGATGTTGATCACGATGAGTCTTCTAGCTTTCGAAGTAGCTTTATTTGGTCATCCATATCCATATAAAACAATTATTTAGGGGCCGCCTCCACGATCGTGTCGTGTGTAGATACGTTTTGTTTAATATTTAATGAAATAAAATATTGCAGTAACTAAAAATAATGATCTGTATGGCAGAAGTACAGCTATACTACACTCTTATAAATTCTTCTTTCTGCGGAAGAAACACTTACGCCGTTAATATTTTTTCTTATAATATTACAAGTCGCCACAGCTCGATGGGTCAACGAATGCCACATTACTGAGGACTTGTTTATGTAACAGTCCAAAAAACTAAATTCCAATATCTGTCTAAAACCTTTAAACGAAGAATTCTTGTATACATATATATAAGCTGAATCTCGGAAACGGTTTCAACGATGTTCATGAAATTTTGTGTGCAGGTGGTTTCGGGGGCGATAAATCGATCTAGTTAGGTTTCATTTTAGAAAATATTTTTTTATGTTAATATGTGTTTTCAAGCAGAGAAATGTTTGTCTAATAGGCCTGTTTTGACACTTATCTACATAACAAAATTAGGGATGGGAACAAAAGGAGTTGGTAAATTGCGAATCGACTGTCACACTGTAATACCGAGCAAAGCTCGGTTTACAGGTAATAATATTAACAACACGAGAGTACCAGGAATCTATTTCAAGAATGAATGTTTCAAGAAAGAATGAAAATCAATATTTTAAGCATGAATGAATTAGTTTTATTGTTTAAAAGTGAATTTTATATTGCATTTCATCTGGTTTAAACAATAAATATTTCATTTATTCATGTTCTAGGACTATAAAACTCGTCTCGAATTATTCATTCGGTTCTAAACTTAACACACAAAATATGATTTTATACGCGGACCGGTCATTGTCCGGTATCATCATAAATAGACTAGAAATATCTCATATTGTGACAGTCTTTACTTCAAAACTTTCTGTACGTTATATTTACTTTGCTCGTAAATCAGTCAATGTTAACGCTGAACAAAAAAAATAAGTTGAAATTTTTACTTGTATTACATTTCTATATTGTACATTTTGCTTTTCGCTCCGCTCCGTTTAGGTAGTTTAAAGACTAATATGTAATTATAGTATGAGAATTAAATCTCATTATAATTTAGACTGGTATTTAAAATTATCGAGAACAACAATAATCCAACAGAACAAAAGTTATTTATTAGACTTTTCCCGATTTCAATGGAGAAATACTTTGATTATAAACACGCGGCTTAGCCAAATTTTTAGCAATGCAATATTAATTATAATTTGAAATCGACACATCGTGCCTTTTTATGGCCCCATTTAAGGAAATGCCCCTCTGATCAAGTTGCACTCTAGAAACGTAAACGTTATTAGAAAACTAACAAACGTACGAGAATGACGTCTCTCAACGCTAGAAGAATCGATTCATCTCTATGTTGGATTCAATTTCAATATAATACTCGTATTAGTTTAAAACGATTAAGGTATACACACGGCTTGGCCGAGTTCACCGAGTCTCGTAACTATCTAATCCTTACTAATTACAAGATGTGTTAGTATTGTTGTTTTAATGGGTCGTTAGATCTCTATGACGTACGGCACAGGGTTTAGTACACCTGTTAAATCTTATGCGGACAAAATGACGCTTTTATTTTATTATGTAAAATTGTGATTTTTAGTAAAGTTTGTAATGAAATCAGACTTTAAAGTCTAGAAAAATTCTAAAGTACAAGTTACGCGCGTTTCTGATATATCTTATATATCTGTGTATGTGATTTAAGTGGTATATAAAATCACCATAACCTTATAATGTAATCTTGTGGAACACGTTTTCTTAAACTGTTAGAATGTCTTTCCGTTTAGTGTTTTCCAAAGATAGTAGCTATCTCTGTGGAAATAGTAAAATTATTTGAGTTAATACCAGTCTAATATCGATTTTCCCGTACAAATTTTGTTATAGACTGATTTGAAGATGATTTTATAATGAAATGTAAATGATCTAAATTACTACATATATTTAAATATCAATATAATGTTAGGATTTAATATTGAACATTATAGAGTATATCGATGCGATAAATATGCTAACAATAACTAACTATTGCTATTTTAATCTTGAAATTCATTTGTTAAAATTTGATGATTGTAATTATTTCTATTAGTAAAGACTCACTCATTTATAATGTGTATTTATTACCTATCGTCTATTTTTCGCTTAGCTTTATCATTTTTGCAGTCAAGATTACGACAAGTAATTAGTAAGCGATTTTTATTTAGTAGGTCATTAGTCCGCGTGACGCCGTGACGCTTCTAGCAACCGACACCTGTTCGTTTCTTATATTATAATTTGGATGTTTATATTGTACCAGGCTGCTAACACGAAGCTACGTGAAAAGATGGCACTGACTTAATTAGGTTATTCGGTTTTAGACCACTTTGAAATTGAATTAAAAATAATTAATCATAACAATATCAAATATAGGGCATGAGCAGAATTACATTTTAAAATTACTAAATCACATTAAGGTAACGGAATATATTAAAGTTTCTGTACTTATCTTTATTTTTAGTGAGCACCAATACTACTACTTATCACTACCAATATATCAATACTCTATACTAAACACAAATATAGTCACGAAGTACAATTCACATGAATTTGTAAATTGGCATTTTCTGTGACTGTAATATCTTAAATATGGATTTGCTAACATCTTCACTAAATGTGAAAAGCGCATCCAGGCCTGGGCCTTATGTGTATGAATTATATTTCTGTAGAGGCGTCATTTTAGCGCTCCCACTGTAATGACGTCACTGAACAATAGCTCTGGTGTATTTCTGGCTGCCATATCATACATCGTATTCGTCAAATGCTATGAACTCAACTCCACAGGAGATATATTGATGTATTCTAAAAATATGTTTATGGGATATTGAAAACGTTCCGTTTCCAGTGATATCATGATTACCATCATTGTTTCAATCGTGGGCCAGGTACGGTCTCACAGAGAACCGATTGTAAACAATTTTTTGTTGCTTTTCACCACGCTAGTGAGGTTACCGGAACCCAAACTGTCTCTCTCTGATTCTAGGGGAACGACTTTAATTTAATAACGATAAAAATGTCTGTAAAACGTTCTGAACGGAAGAGTTTTATAGATTAAAGTGGAAATAACCACTTTAAAACATATTGTATTTTCAGTGTGTTCTAAATTCAGGCATGTCTTTGCTTGAAATCAATCCTCTCTCTTAAGACAAGCATAAAATAACAGAACATCGTATCAAAATTAAATTCTTAAATATATGTTCTTAATTTTAGAACCTGGATCGATAAAATAAGACTAATATTTATTTATACCGTTCAATCGATATAGAATAATGAGAAAAAGAGCGTGGGTTTTTATTGTGAGTGGAATTGCTGCCGAGAGTTATGGATGTTATTGTCAGCAGTAGCCGCTTACCAATAAATACGTTTCCAGAAATGTATTTTTCCTTTATCTTTATATATATTAAAAAAAGAGATATTCATGCTGCATCTGTCCGTATCAACCATATCATTATTTTTGGGAATTGATACACATTTGTTACCAAGCGTTGGCAATTACTGTTTTGTTAACATTTTGTGTTAAAAGTCAAAGTATTTTTAAGTTTATTAAGGTATAGAAGTTTTGCTGTAATAAACGTAGCATTTTAGCACAACATTTAACAGTTATACGTCATGTTAGGTATATAGCATATGGCATATGGCTATGCCAGAAATATGCCCAGATTTAAGTAGTAAGCCAATAATATAACTTCATTACCGCATTGATAAATCTCAGGTTCTTATAAAATCAAAGTTTGAACAATTTGACTGTTAATCTCGTTTTCCTCCACTCTGAGTGTTATTCAATCTGATCTTTTAAAAAAGGTATTACTGTCACAGTTCTATTTATGTGGCGATGTGCAACATCAGTAAAATGCGAAGTTCTTTGAAAGTGAAGGATCTTGGCAACTCACGGTCAGCGTCATGATCACCTGATAACTGCAACTTCTATTTTGTCTGAAACGCTTTTGTACGGGGATCGGATTGACGTCAAAGGGATGTTGATGGTCAGTTTCTCCTTGATGGGTTTGGAAATTTACCGCAATTTGTCATCGTGCATAAAATGTTGGCGTGGCTACGTTTGATTGTATCACTTAAGAATCGAATAAAGTGTTTCAGCTCATATTTTTAGTTATCGCAACAAATGAAATTCGTTTTCGTGGTTATGTATTGTTGACCTTCTTGCTTACTTGCTGTACTTGTGTCATATATTCCTTTTACAATAAAAACATAAAAATTAAATTCTAAAATATGAATGCGTAGTAACGTTGTGAGGTATCTGTTAATGCTACGTTTAATTGTTGGTAACTGGTTAAAAAAAATGATCTAGATCTAAAAAGTGTTGATAACAGTTGATAACGATATCTTGTTTAGCCTAATGGTAATCTATCTCCTCCTTTAGTGCACGGACGTCGTCGTCGATCGTGAGATCACGTTTTTGTTTCCACATCGTAGAAATCGCCGCGATTGCTTCGTGTGAATGTGTAAATCCTAATAGATTTGAACCTACAGATGTTACATAAACGTTTAGTGCTTCCAAAAATATCTGACTCGGATTGTTTCCCCAAATTCCACCAAAACGATTTACATTGATATGCAAATCTATAGAACCAACAAACAAGAGATCACTTGAAATGTTTACCTGAAGAATATTTCGATATTATCTGTGACACACTAACTCATTATTGTAATCTGAGGCTTACACCGAAACTAGTCTGAAATTACGTATTTCCATTCTTTCGTCTTCTCTTAACACTTTTTGAGTTTTACTATTATCGTCTATGGTGAACGTGACAACGTTGGAATAATACCAACTCATTTGGTTGATATATAAATTAAGTTTAAATGGTTGCTAATACGTTGAGACTTTGCAAACACACTTAATTTATAGATGTTCTCCCATATTTGTTGTGATTGAAATAACGGTTTTGGCAATTTGGTTGACAGATATCAAAGCTTTGAAGACAGATATTTGTAATGATTGGGCATAATAATACAATAAGGTGAGATCAGACGATATTATAAGAGAGATAGACGTTTGAAATCGCGTTACGTAAACAGTTTATAAAACAAATAGGTGTCCTGCGGTCTTAGTAAGAGGCATCTGTATGTGTACCTTAGGTGTACAAATTGTACTCCTCTAAACTGTTTTACAACATAAAATGAAAGTTATTATAAAATATGTAGGTTGTTAAACTATATATTTATTTAAATTTGACAGACGTATTTTAGCTATGTTGTTTTATTGTGTAAAAGCTGATCTATCTACGAAACCTTATTATTTTTAGAGTATCTGTCAGTGATGCCGGTTGTGCTGCACACATGGCTAGTGACGTCTATCCCTACTATACAACGGCTCACACAAAATTATATAAAATATAGCTCGTGGGCGTAGATACCTACCGCATTATCATAGATCATTTCTCTTACATTAATTTAAAATGAAAAACAGGAAGTGGCGTTGGAAGTAGACACTCGTTAATATGAAAAACAGACTAGTAGGTATGTAAAACTGAACAAGATACACCCTTGACCTGTTAATCCGAAACGGGGACGCGACGAGAATCACGCCGTCATTTCGATAACGTTTTCATTAGCCAAGTGCTTAAACGTAAATTTTACGGTTCACGAACAATTTATATCTACTTTGGCAATGTCCATTAAGTAGGACAGATATCGTGTCGGTCGCGTACCGTGTGTCGCCCACGTGGCCGTACATATAAGCAACGGCCGAGATTCACGGGATTCTTTTCGGTAACATTACGAAATAAAATTATAAAACTTCGAAAAATAGATAGAACACTCTTTATTTGTACACTGTGTTACAGAGTTGCAAGAGAGTACATATAATGTCAGATATATAGTATACAAAGGGCGGCCTTATTGCCAAAACCAATCTGTTCCAGGTAATCCTAAAATACTTTGGCAAATTTAGTAAGATCAAAATTTCTTGATATGATATCTAGATATGTAGTAGAATATCAGATTGCTTCGAAAGAATTGCCATTACCAATAATATCTTTGGAAGCGATCGGTTCAAAATTTCACTCAACTATTTAGACTGTTTTCATCAAGACAGTATTTGGGTCACCGCTTTCTGAATCGCAGACGCGTAAACTTGAAAATAGAATTTAAATATAGTATATATAAACACGAAGACAAGAAGTTAAACCATGATTCATACTAGCACTCAAGAGATTGCATTATGCTGTTGGATTTTAGGAATATATTGATTGTATTACATACAGATCTTTTAGCTATTTCAGCACAATATAGTGTATTAGAAGCTTAGTGCGTGTATCGTTAGCTTATTTATAGTTTGTACGTTGTGTACCTGTACGATCAGGGCGGAGACGCCAACCGGCCACGGCTGACCTTCGATTGCCTTACTAATTGCGAAGTAAACTGTCGACTGATTGATGAGGCGTTGCTGACAATAATAGAGGGTGTAATCTCTATTTATGTAGCGTGTTTGCGAACGAGCGAGTTGTTCAACCAGCGGGGGTTTCCTTGGTACGCTGTTATATTTACAGGTGATGCGTGTTTCACGTGTCTCCGTGAATCTCGCCCTTTCGTTTCAGCAGCGCAGTGCGTCACTAATGCGCGATGCTACCGGCCGCGACGTGGGCGCATTCAATATTTTCTCACCGCGCATAATAAAACCCGAGAAACAGTCAGTGTGTTTATGTGTCGCGTGGCGTTCGCCCGCTGTTTCTTTAGCATCCCTGGTGAAATGTGTACAAAATGAGTCGAAAGCAAGATAGGTACTCATCGCGTCCACGAAGCTTGACTTCACACTACAGTTCTTCGCCAAGTGTCCTAAATACGATGCTCGGTAGCCAGTATAATCCATATACTGCTTCAAATTACTCCAATTACAGTGCTAGCGCATACAGAAACTACAATCCTTATAGTGTTGGACTAGGACGGCCTTCGTCAAATCTTGGTATATATGGAGGTACAAGTTCAGGTTACGGGGGCGTGTACTTGAGTGGTTCTTCGTTGAGTTCGTTAAATTTAATGACACCAGTGTTAAAAAAGTTAGACAAGAGACTATTGGCGAGTAAAAAGGACTTTAAACCGAAGCCTGTCCCTCTAGCGAAAGCACAAGAGCCAGTGGATGTGCCAGAAGAACCGTTAGAGGTTGTGGAAGTGGCGCCCGTTCGACCTGAGCGTAAGTCACGCGCTAATAAGGCGGGCAACTTAGACAAGGAGCGATCTCGCTCACTGAGTTCCTTGGAAACAGCGGGAGGTCTTGGCTCGCGCTCTCTCAGCCTTAATTCTTTGGCATCAGATGGATACTGTGTACGTAGAATTTTGCTGGAACATTAATAATACGTTCGGAAATGTTTGAAAATTAAATACTTACAACTTTCAAATAAAATCAAAATTGACTTCAACATTTGTTAATATTTTTAATTCTTAGCACTGCGAAAAATAGTCTAATATAGGTATACTTACGAGTATCTCGCTTTTATCAATCACTGTAATATTACAATACTATGTACGTGAATTTACAACAACGTTCGTTCTCAAAATAATTGCGTACACGCAAGGTGTATACTTTGGCCGTAGAATTAGGCAATAAACAAAGATTTCGCGTGCATGGAAACATGAACTATTAAATTCTAGTAATCATCGTCATCAATCGCTTTTAACAGCCCACTGCTGGACATAGGTCTCTCAATCTAGCAAAATTTACATTTTTCAAAATATAATGTTGCAGTCGGTAGAACCTTGAGTCTCTCTATAGAGCTCAATCGTGTGGACCACAAAAATATCATAATATACAAAAACTTTGAAGTAGATTGAAAATCCGAATAAGTAACTAATATTAATTTCCCTTTTATGAACGTTCTGAAATTTTCTCTTTGGAAAAAATTCCAGGAAAGGGTATACCGTGGACAATATATGAAATAAAAGGACAGAATTGATGCACTATATAATAAAAATACGCAATTGAATTGATAATAATTTTTTATCTCTTTAGTAATACACTTTTTGGCATTATTTACTACCTAACATAAAAGACGCTGGCAGCCATCACACAGTTCATACTAGCACTAGCACGGCTGACAACGTTAACATATGACAACAGCAAGAACTTTTTTATCATTTTTTATTCGTAAATAGGCGTGTTTCTATTCTCCGCACAAAATTAACACAATTGTTTGTTGAGTTTTTAACGTCTTGTGGAAAGCGTCGGAGCCATAAGAGTTAAGATAAAAAATATCACGAGTTCTAAACATCAGTATTTTTTTTATTTTTTAAATTAACTACTATTTCTTATATTATTTTAATATATTACATATACTATTTATTTTATTTACATGATACTGGTATCTCAAGCATTTTTAAATTTCTTAGTTTTTTCCTGTAAAATGAAGTTTCAAAAGTTAAACGATAAAAGTTGTGTAATATTCCCGTTCCACAAAACATTTAGCATGTATTTTTCTTGTATGATTCCAGTCTGGCAGCGAGCGCACAGAAGAGTCTGATGATAAGGACTACAAGGCGTTATACGAGGCGTCAGCGAGCGAGGTGCGCCGCTTACGCGCTCTCCTACAGACCTCCGAGCAGCAACTCCGGGACGCTCGAGCCACAATCACCAGGCTCACACAAGTGGTATGGATGTGTTTATAAAAGGTTGAAAGTGAATCAACTAACTTAAAACTAGAGCAGTCAAAGTAATATTAAATGACCGATCTGGACGTGAGGTAAAAAAATAATGCATATACAAATTCATTAATTTTTGTAACCATTAAATTTTATCTGTAAGGAAATTATATTTATAAATAATTTCAGCAGAAATAGGACTCATAATAAGTCTTGATTCAGCAGACATTATAACTAGACGTAAAATAATACAGATAATTAATTAAATTAATATAATAAAAATCATTAGTTTTTTGTTTATTGTTCTGCATCATGATGTCTTCCATAAAGGTTCTATCTGTCACTGACCTTTATATACAATTATTTATTGTAGATTTAATATAAAAAAGTGATAGATTATATTGTCTTTCGTCAAGTTTATAAATGAAAAAAAAAAACTATTGACAAAAGGAGTGAACGCTCTGGAACTGTGGTGTTTAATGTGCATTTGCGATTTATACATTTCATGATAGTCATTATCGTCTACTATACATAATTAAAATTATTATTAATTATAATAATTTTACTTTTAATATTTTAGTTTTGAATTTAAATGGATTTGTATATCATTTATATGCATGCCAATTACGACTCCTAATAGAATTTACTTACAAATATTTTTTCATAGAAACGGATCGACGGCCAAAACGAAATTCCCATGTTTTCGTTTTAAAAAGTAAAACTATTAGCTTATTTGCAAATAGTAATGATGCGTTTACACTGTTATTAGTGGTCGTAATTTTCATATGTTAATATTTATTATATCGCAGCCAAAATGCAGCTATGTTGGAATTGTTACAATTATTTATGAATTGTTGCTTTTGCGAATGTTGAACGGCTATGTGTTTATTACGGTTAGTTTATCTTGAATGATAATATGTGATGGACAAATTCATTGTTGTGTTAGATAGCTCGCGTTTAGAAAATCTGCAATGACTAAAAGAGAAATTCGTCTAGTAAGCGTATTCCCGGCAAAGTTGCCAACAAACTATTATTAGCGATTTTAGGTTTACAAACTGGAATCGCTAGATTTGAAATGAAATCTATACTTTTAAGTGAAAATATGGATTCTTCATGGCTCTTAAAATAAATTAAAGTAAATAAAACCTTCGCTGTGAATACGACTGTTATTGTCCACCATAATTATCTGTACTATTTTCGAGGGTAGACTAACTCCCACCTATGGCGTAAACCTAATTATACCATGTTACAGCTCTCAGATTTGTGTCAGCAGGCTAAGCTCTATTGTTCCAATATTATTTTTAATTTTCTTTGCGTTCTATGTCACGCGTTTAAATTATTGCATGTATTCAATTATTATTGCAAACGTTTATAACGTTGTTTGTTCATTGGTCGAGGCTTTACCAAAGTATATTTCTTTCTTTGCAGAACCAAAACTCATTATCTGAAATCGAGAAACGAGAAAAGAGAGCTATGGAAAGGAAATTATCAGAAATGGAGGAAGAATTAAAGGTGTTTATTATTTTGTTATCATATTAAATCAAACTTTGCGTTACGGACACGTACACAATACACATTTATATATATATATATTTACAATCATTAGTCTCTTTAGATTTAAGATCACCGTAAAGCTTATAAGTTTGAATCTAAACCAAGATGGCGGACATCAAGATGGCCATTGCCGCCTATAATACAAAATAATAACAGAAATGATATGTTGGTGTTCGTTTTATAGCAATTGCAAAAACTAAAAGCCGAGAACGAAAGGCTGAGGGCTGAGAATCGTGCCCTTACGCGGGTCGTGAGCAAATTGACCAACTCTGCCTCCAAATAGGTAAATGTGTATATCAACGGAGCGTGCAGCTCAGTGGCGACACCGTCCGGCATGCACTGGTATCCACCCGATTGTCGATCTCGCTTACACGTTTACATACTAAAATATTTGATTATCACTATAAATACACACATTTTTAGCTGAAATCACTCTTTTATCACGATGTAACGTACTAATACTTGTTTAGGCACACTGAGAATTTGACAAGTTCTTTTTGTCATGAGTATAATTTTTACATATTATCGAACAAAAAGTGCAATAAAAATAAATTATACGAATTTTTGTACATTCGAATTGTTATTCTTTGTTGTATTACACAAATTTATGAAGTTTTATTTTGGGTGAAATATTCTAAATAAATAAATTAAAACAAAAATTGAGTAATTGTGTGTGTTTGAACAACGAAACGTATGAGCGAGAGAGCACGATCGGGGAGCGCGGGCAACTACGTCGTATTTGTCGCGAGCACCGCTCACAATTAACTGTGTGTGACGGCGAGCATGCTTTGGTACATGTCTAACTTGCGTGAGGTACATCATGGCGCGTGCATTGCGTGCAAATGGCAAAAGCATTGGCTGCCTTACTAATGCGTGCTCGAGTTTTCATAAATGCAAATAATAAATGACGCTCAGCTTCAGCTCATTTCAACTTTGTGTGTTTTTAGTATCGAGCACGTAGAGTATGAGCCCATATGCGTTTCACTAGCCAAACGCGTGACGCTTACGTCACGTTTGCGTGATGTTTACAACTTTTGGAAATATTGGGTGCAGACGCCCAAAATATTTAACCAGCAAAAGCTAAAAGTAATATTAAAGTGTTTTAGTAGAACAATGAAGAAATAAAATGCTGGTCAAGTCTTTATCTAGCTTTGTAATATCATCGAGAGGAAAGATTAGTGTAGTAAATAAACATATTAAAACAGTTACTGTTGCGTTAGCATATGTGACTTCTAGAGTATTATTGCCTACATCACGCTTTCGTTGCGTTCAAGTTGCGTGTGTTTGCATGCACGCGCCTATATCCATTGTGTTTTATCTGAATACCAGTTTATAAAAACTTTTTGTACATTTGTTTACCGAAATATAACATGTGTTCCGTGATTATGTTTCTCTCACAGCTATATAAGTCCTGTTGTTTTAAATTTGTTTGTTGAGGCTAGTTAGCAACATTTGTTAGGTACATTTTTCTATAGCAAATTTTTAGTGATTCAAGTGTTAATAAATCATATAAAATTTTGAAATATAGAGTGGTTCCCATAGTGTTATGTGTATGTGTATTTTCACCTAAGAAGTGATCATTTTCTCCCTAGAAGTTGATGGTACGAATAAAACACAATGTGTGCAAATTTACTGGCGTGTGTTGCATGACCTGTACCTGTACTACAGAAACCAGACACTCCATTACTTATATTGTGATCATACAAAATACATAGAAAATGTACAATCCATATAACTTACCTCACACACCACTTGAAAATGAGTGAAAAAGTCATATTTTCTTCAGAACTTTGAGTTATACACATACATACATACATACATAAACAAATTACTAAAATAGCGTAAGATTGGAATTATCCTAACATACACAGCGTTGCGCACTTGTAAATATGTATTATTGCTTTTAGTATTTATGACGATAAGTGCTAGAATCATATAATTGATGTAAACCTAAATAAAACAAGTGGCTTTTTACCAACTCTACGTCTTCGTAGCCCCCTCGAGGTCTAGTAATGAAATAGAAGAACTATAATAATTTTTTGTATAACATCTACATTGATAAGAAATTTCTTTAAATCCATTTATACTTAACAATACTCTGTTTATACAGTTCAACATATTGTCTTTCGTTTTCAACATAATAGCGAAAATAAAATAAAATTGAAAAAGGTGTATCGTGGTAAGGTCCACTAGGTCCAAATATATGGATAACCAACGTACGTTCGTCTAAAAAACACCCATAGGTCGTGATACGTAGGTGATAATGAAGTCATGTTCACGTCCAATTAAAAAATTTTCAATGTAGATTTTTTTAAAAAGTATTACAGTTAGTATACATTGTATTTTACATGTTTCGTTATCAGACTTGTTGACTAATTTAAATTCTGTAAGAAATATAATTAGGTTTAAGTAGTTTCTTCTTTACAACGTTAAACTGCGAAACTCGAAAAACTTATTTTTCTTTAGAAGTGTTTTACTTTAGGTTTATTAATTATAAGCTGAATTTGAACTAGAATGAAATGCCCATTATGTGTTTGAACTGGAGCTTCGACTGGCAGTCAAACTCAAATTTCGCATATTTATTGGTATTCTTGAGTTAAATCTCAAACAAGAGATTACTTTGTTGACATTTGCACTTTGCCAGCAGTTTTAACGGAATTTTATGTTTGAACTGATTAATTTTGTCAGTCCTGACGTTCCATCTTATTCTCGATTTTCTTTCTCACGAAAATGTAACAAAATTGTCGTGACACGGGTTCTTGATTAAACAGACGGGTGGTGCAAGACTGACAAACTATATAACAGGTTAAGTTGCGATCGGGACTATATTTTTGACGGTCTGAGATCGAAAACCGGAACTTATTTATTTACGTAATCATGATGATAAATAAGTCCTAAGAATAACATTACAAAATCATTTAGAATCGAGGGCTCGATACGATTTTTAAACTTTATTTATCGAAACAAAACTGATGCACCTCTAAAGTACGTTTATGCGACTTTACAAAAACAAGCAAGTCTCTCATCAGGAAAAAAAGTACTGACTTAACTGAAGTAATGTAAAGTCATGGGCAAGTCGTATTGTTATTTGTTAACATTTATAATGTTACTGCGTTACCTTACAATATTGCAACGTAACGCAGTAAGTCGAATAACTTTTTTCAACTTTCGGAATCAGATTCCTTTAAGTTACCCTTTAGTTAGCCTGGATTAACGGATATCTTGAC
The DNA here is from genome assembly GCA_949316085.1 of Hypercompe scribonia. NCBI lineage: Eukaryota > Metazoa > Arthropoda > Insecta > Lepidoptera > Erebidae > Hypercompe > Hypercompe scribonia. The sequence continues at coordinate 21,356,550 of OX438968.1, read as the reverse complement.
ATGCCCAATGTTCCGCGTGCCTGTTCCAGTTTCCTTTGTTTTTTAGAATGTGGAACACTTAACTATACCTAAAACCATACCAAGAAAAGAGTCCTCTACGTACGTAGTAACATTAAGTTGCTTTATCCCTCTACCGTGTATAATAACACTGCGATCTTGTGTTGTTTTAATTTCTTACTTTTAGACTCAAAATTTTATTCTATCATCAGGATTCAATTTTAAAGAAAACTTAAATTTTATTCTTGTGGGGAATTAACATAATTATTCGTTTTATGATTGTCCATGACCAAGAATACTTTCTAGCAAAAATCATGCAACCTATTGTTTTGTTTATCTTGCTACAGCACTCGATAAACCAGTACACGTTTTTTATTAATCGCTGTTTTATCGCATTTTCAGTACCAGCAAACGCTCCAAGCAGAAAACCAGCGATTGAAAGATGAGAATGGAGCCCTTATTCGGGTCATCAGTAAACTATCCAAGTGAGCGGCCCCAAGCGTTTCCTACAATAGTTTTATACGACAAGCATTGACGTCCCGTCAAACTCTTTACTCTGTTATTTCAAAGGTTTTATTCATATATTTCGTGTTATTTATTAAACGTTGATGGGCGACACTTAAATATGCCAAAAGTATACTCCCATATACTCGGGGAGATTTAAAGTAATACGTCCCAAATTATTATAATGTGTATAGATAGTTGATCTGGAAACTTATATTTGTATCTGAAGTGGTGTATTAGTAAGGTATGTAAAATTTCTTAACTGGTTTTTACACTTATCAACAATTATGATTGATCTTATCGTCATGTTAATTTTACGTTTTGCCTAAGTCAAAATACATATTGGCGTAAGTAGAGCGAGTGTAATCTATTAAAGCACACACAGACTATCATGACTGCAGTACGAAATCTGTATATTATGTTGTTTAAAGCAGTCTTTTTTTTGAGCTATTCATTTATTTAATTATTGCATCACATGCTTGAAGTAAATAAGTATATGTATATATATATGTCTAACATAAATGGGCTTCCCGAATATAGTATTTTATGTGACGGTGGGTAAGGTTTAGTTCAAACAAGATCTTCTCCGTTTATGTTAATACAGTATTCTAAACTGAACCACCAACACAAAGTTTATGTACTGAAAACATTATCACCACACTACGTAGGATAAAACTATTTAATATTTTTTATGAATAATTGTCTTTAATAATCACAAGTAAAGTAGTTATTGTTCACCAGATGTTTCTCTTTTTTTTTTAAATCAAAGTAGATATCCATTTTAAATTATTTAGTAATTATTTATTAATTGACGACTCGCTTCAGAGATACACAAGAAGTAATATAGTGTTATTGTTGTGTGACTAACTAACTTATGGGGTCGTGTGTGCCGTTAGGATTATCAGTACGAAAATGGACGCTATTCTGTGTTTGGACTGCGACTTTGATATACATAGTCAATTATCTCACTCGCTTCCCCTAGTCAAGAGCGGGAGTAAACGTGATGACCGACTTCTGAGTTTATTTAGCCATGATGTCCTAATTTTTTTTCAAATTGCCACTGCCTTTAATTGGTCGTGTGTTTATGTTGTAAAACTTTTTTTTTAGTATTACGTACTTACTGAACGCGTTATTTGTACTTAGTGACGCCGCACTCATCGTATTAACGCATCGCTTGTGATTTTTATCAAGCTGAGATCTATATAGTGGACCGAGCACCGTATCTGTCAGTAATGAGTATTATACTTACAACTCAAATTCGAAATGTGATCTTTTTGAAAACTAGTTGTGCTTGACATTAAACATTAATATATATATATATATATAATATCGCTTCTCGAAGTGTGTTTCTTGTCGATATCTTTGACATATTCCTAAATAAGTGTAAAGTAGATTAGTTATTATTCTTTTTTTTTGTAGCTGAAATAATTCAATCCGTATGTATTTTATGTATATAGATATGTATGTCGCTGAGATATTGTTCTATGAAAATGTTTCTATTACTGATTTTTACCTCACAAATTATACACTAATACTAATATCTTGACGACATATGTACCTCGAATTACTAATATATTAATGTATAGTTTGGTAGGCAATAGTCTATAGCCGATTGGTTTGTGATACATCGATTTTGAACGACAATCATATAAAGTTTTATGTTAATTACCTGTGAACGTTGAATTTATCGGGGCCATGAAGTTAATATGTAAATGATTTGCATGTAGTTAAATAAGACCGAGCTCCCAGTAAGGACTTAGACGTGTCTTAGAATCAAGTTGTTAAAGCTTGTCCTGATTTTAAATAAGTTACTAGTATTCGAATTTTATTCGAGTGATGAGGCCTTAAAGTGTCCAGCTATAGATCCTAGTGGCACAGCGTAGTGACGTTGGCCTATAAGAAGTACATTCACAACAATGCCGTCACTGTCTTTACAATCTCGGTCCATGTCCTTCCTTCGTAGGGCTCTAAAATGCTAGTCTAAATTAGCGGTGAAACAATTTCCGTGTCGGAGCGATGCACTTGCATGTTATAACTAAATATTTGTCTGCATAAATCTTTGCATGTTCCCAGCAGTTTGTAATGATGTAGTACTGTTAATAGTTATTGAAAATGTTATTTGAGGCTTTCTTATCTATCAAATTGACGGCGTTGGCTGTCGACAAAAATACGTAACTTGGTTCGAAAGACCTCACGTAGCTGATTATCTCATTTTTGCCGAGCTGTAATAAAATTAACGTTGATTATTATTAAAATGAATTATCTTAGCTTGTTAAAAATAAAGTGGGGATTGATCATTTTGGTTTGATTGATAGATTTTGTTGATGTCTTAAAATGATATTCGTAAATTGTAATCTGTATAAAATTTGTGTACCGATATTTTATTTAGTTTAGTGATCCTGAAATTTTTTGTTCATTAAATTTTATTTATTCGATGAGGAGGTTAAAATAAACAGTTCTTCATGATTTCGTTTTGTTTTTATCCTTTACTAGAATTTAATTTATCCATTACCAGTAACCGTTTTATTTAAATAAGTTTAAAGTGAAAAGATTTTTGATCATGTTACGTCATATCTGCCACGTTAGATTAGATTTGATAATCACACAGTAATGGACATGTGTTTGTGTTTCAACAAATGAAGAAAATGTTGTATCTTTTTAAAACAGATTTGGCACATGGAAGAAAGCGTATCATGTTTGACATACTTAATGTCGTCATGTCAATATTTTGTACAATACGCTTTAAATTTAAAATAACTGTCCAAACTAAGTATACATAGATATATGTATGCTGATCTGTCGTAATACATGTCTATACAAAAAAAATCAAGTTGTACGGTCATCGATATAAAAAAAGACATTCAAAGCAGTCGAAGACCGCTAACGTATCTCTTATTTATTATAAATACTATACTTTAATTTTATTTATTTTTTGTTTTACCTTTTTTATTCATTTTTACGACATGGAATTATCGAATATTCATAAATTTACTCGATGTACCCGTGTAAAAGACGAATTGAAGTTTAAGGGGTTAGGGGTAGTCAGGATTTTCAAAAAATCCATTTCTTTTTTTTTGCATTTTCTTAAAGTATAATATTTTTAAAATATTGTGTGAAAATTTGAAGTGAATCCGACAAATCCTTTTCGAGTTATTTAACAATGACCTTTCGGGTGCTACGTGGCATTCGAGAGCAGGTAGCTAGAAACAGCTGCAAACAACCGACCTTTCGGGTTTCATTGTCATGAATATCTCCCCATTTTAATGTATGTATAATTATATATATATATATATATATAAATCATCATCATCATCATCCAGGAATAGATGACTCAGTGTAAGATATTACATAATTCTTATAATTCAACATAAATCTATAGCAAAACTTTAAATGCGTTTTTCTCAAAACTATGTTTTTTGAACTGGTGACAACTGTAACTTGAAAACCGCTCAGTAGATTTTAATGAAATTTATACAGCTTTTAGAATACATAATAAACTCGGGCCTGATCGAAGGATTTTTTTTTTTTCAAAAATTTCGATTTTGTAAGACCAATTAACTGTTGACTTTTTCCCAAAAATTTAGAAAAAAATTTCTGAGTCCGCCATTTTTTTAATTTTTGAAAAAAAAAAAAAAGCTTCGATCAGGCCCAGGATTATCTATTTATAAAACTAATTTTTCTTATCCGATTGATTTTAGATGAATCTCCAAGGACTTATCATTGTCACCGCAAGGACCTTTTTTTTGGACTGGGTCAACAGAAACAGCTATAACTTTGGAAATTATAAATTTTTTTTTTTTCAAATTTTCGTGACTTCAAGTCAAAACATTGTATAATAAGGCCATATTATTACTTTTGTAAAATAAAATGATTTAATAGCGAAAAAAAATTACTGAAAATTATCATTTTTTCGTGTCTCTGACTACCCCTAACCCCTTAAGAGGCCGAATTCAATGGAGTAAAAATAACGACAACAATACTCCCTGTCATCAAAGTCAATTTATCTGTACCCGTGAAGTATGTTCGTTATTAAATTAATCGAAACGTTAGTATGAATCTTTATATTATTGTAAAAATTGAATTCTAATATCATCAAATAAGACTTATAAAATGTCCTAGGAAAAACAAAAGTCTCGAATTTCATCCTTTATATCTTCTTAATTGTAAAATGGTGGGTGACAGGGGGACAAAATAAAATATGCAACGTTAAATAATTTTATGGTTAGCAACGAACTGAATGCAAAAAGTGATAAAAGTAATAAAAAAAAAGTCTATTCGTCAGAATACATGACAATATCATAGTCCATCAAAAAAATTGATTAGATTTTTTGGTTAATTAATGTTATTTGCCAGCGATATTAAATAAATATGTATCTTAATTGATTCTCTTTATAGTGTTGGGCGGTTTAATTTTGGTGACACCTCCATTATATTGAAATTGAATACAATCATTTGATTTTTTTCGAATAGTTTTTATTTAATATATAAGTTACGCCTTCTCTATACTACTCGCGAAGTTAAACGAAGTTCCTCGACGAAGTACTCTAGAAAGTCATCCGAGACGAGTTAAAGTTTGACGAGGTAGGCCGAAGTGCTTTTCTACACTATTGTGAATTCGTCCAACATCCAATTCATCCAACTACGCGAGTAGCGTAGAGGAGGTATTACCGTTTGATATTATTTGATGATTCAAATTTTGGCGACAGGATAGACATTAAAAACATTTATAAGTGACTGGTACATTAAAATCGTACTCAAAAACACTTTGGTAACAATTTTATTTATACATCGTAAATACACAAGTGTGTTTATTTCAGTAAATATACTAACTTTTAGTAAACGGATTTAAACTATGACGTGTTATATAAAGATGAAAATGCTATAGGCGTAAAACATGACGCATCGTGTCGTTTTGACTCTGCACAAGTTTGAATTCAGCCGAAGACAGTAATAAAAGGAGATATTTGCCAGAAAGAAAAGGTAGACTTTATTGTTGTGATCTCATAAAGATATTTTGGGTGGAGTTTAATATCAGGCCTTATACTTTTGTGTCTATAGTTATTATTAAAAGGTACCTAACTTGTTAATCGTGTTGTATCGTCGCATACCTACCTATTATGTCACGTGTTAAATTTAAAACAAAAAAAGATGAAAATTATTGACTAATCAGCTTTATTTTTTGCTTTGTTTAGATGTCAATTGCTTGTATCTTCATTTTACTATACTTAAGTATGTATATCTTTAAGATATCTCCAAGGTAGGCTGATAGAAATGACAATATTTAATACTGCCGTCCTTGCAGTGTAGTAAGAACTCTAGCACTTAATTTGTAAGGAACAGTCGTGCTAGAAAATGAACAAAACGTGGCCTAGTATGTTATAAAACACTCAGTCATGCTTCCTCCATCGTAAAATATCTAAAGCTGCCATTGCTATGTTAAGATCCTTAGTAATTTAAATTACAATGGGCTTCAAAGCGCGGCAAAACTTGCATGAACATTGGATTGTTATTAAGTTAAAATGTTTACTGTCCAGATACAAAATGAATACTAAGTTTAAACTAATTTATGAATGCCGTTATGACCTTCGAGACAGAACTACCTTTCTAGGTTTTCTAATATAATATAAATGCGAAATACTTGTGAGAATGTATGAATGTTTGTTACTCTTTCAAGCAAAATTACTAAACGGATTGAGATGAAACCTTACAGTCATATAGCTTATAAATCAAAATACACACGGACGGAGACGTGGGCAAAAGCTAGTTTTTTATACCTCTTATATTATTCGTAAATTTAAAATCACAATTTAATTTAAACTATCACAAGACGTGAATACTTAGCCATATTTTACTATTACATAAAGCAACGAATCTGACAATATTCTAATATAAGAAAGTAGATATATTATGAAACTATGTACTCGTTGAATTTAATTAACACTCATTCTTTACCTCAGCGAGTATCATCTTACACAACTTCGCACAAACCCCACGACACAGGCCACAAGCGACACTGCCGAACATATCGACATGGATCATCAATCGTAAACGAGTGTTAACACTGATGATGCACATTTAGCATATTATTTAGTTTAGATCAGAGAGTGTGAGAGTGACACACATTAGACGTACCGCATGCATATCATTGTATTTGTCTATTGATAATCTACAAGTGCGGACTCAGAAAATCTCCATCTCCCAACTTATATTCCTTAAATTTACGGTAGTCAAGAAAGTTCCTAAAAATTACTCTTTAGTAGGTATTATTTGCAGTTTCTGAGTACAGGATACTACGATGTTTCTTTTAAATTATTACGTATGATGTTCTTGTATAAGTGATACAGAACAGTGGTGTCTGTTAAAATTGTATTAATAGAGATTGTGAAATTTGAATAAGTATTGTACCTTACCTTCTAGAAATCTGCGTCCGTACTTGTCATCCGTAAGTGATCACACATGGAAATTAAACCATTGAGACATTAAGAATCAATGTTCAAATTTAAATTATGTATAATCAGTGTACCTACTGAGTAATGGTTGATTTTCACCCGTTCTCCCTCCTGAACTGAACTAGCTAGAGACGTTACAATATAATTCAGCTGTAGCAGACAGTACATAACTGAAGCAAACTTGAACTGCCTGTCGTGTCGTAGTCTATGAAATGTTAAAACAGGCATCATTTCTTGCATGAAAAATAAAAAAAAATGTTCACATAAGTAGTAGAAACCTTCTAGTTGTGAAACTTCAATGTCAGGGGGACAAAATGCTCACTGTGGCGTGGTGAGATGCATGTTGGCATGTACATATGTGGACGTTCAGTAATAACGGGTGAAAATTTGATCATGGATTTCCTAATAGTTTTCTTGTGAGTCACGACCGTCAGAGACGGTGATAAAGTGTTAATATTACCCTTGTGGCTTAAGATATCACTGCCAATGTGTCTATCAAAATAACGTGCAAATTTTGAGACACAGTCATATTACGAAATCCAAGAAACTAGTTAATTGTTAAATGTATAATCTTTGTGTACGTGCATAGGTAGGTAGATAGTTAAAGTCCTGAACATGCAAAGGATGAAAACACAATATAACAAACCTTATGGTACACAAAATTCGTCGAATACCATTAAAATTATAATTCTATCTTGAAGTATTCCGCATCCTAAATATAAGATTTTTCTCATCTAAGCCTGAATTTGGTGGCAATATTTAAAACACTCGACATTTATTTCATTTCTGAAATTGTTTATTGTATCCAAGAAAATATAGGTTTTCTATGAATAATGAGTTAAAACTATAACTATATAAGAGTATGTATTCTTGTTATGACGTAAACAATTAAATAAATATCTGAGTTTGTAGTACTAGCATGTCTTACACTGTATGATGATACATGATGATGCCCTGACACACGTAGTTCACTTTCTGCTAGGAATGTTACTAATATCGAGAACTTTTAGGTCCAAGTACATTATTTCTTTTTAGTTAGACAAAGAAACTCATTATATTTTGAAATCAGACTTTAATTAAATGAAAATAGATGTACCTATGTTATAGCGTTCCTGATAATAAACTACGAATAACACCTACCTAGTTTTCGTCTTCTGCCACGAGTTTGAATGTCTAGTTTAACGTATAATCTTTGTAATAATGTATTTATATATGTAGGTAGGTAGGTAAAGCAAATTGGCGTTAAAATTAACATCTAATTTAAAGGTAGTCTCGCTATATTTAGACAAGTGTTTTTTTATTGTAGGTATACGAGGTGTACTATACAGTATGTATTTTTGGAATGTAAGTAATCATTTATAGCCTTTGATACTGTTGAAAAGTAGTATTATAACGTAAAGAATTGTCCAAATAATATAAAACTTTACTGTTTCAATAGAGTTCTAAAGGTCCTATAACATTCATTTAAAAAGAATACTACTTCTATAGTACGTATACAATAAGGCCTACTCCTCATAAGTTACATTGTGATATTAAGGTTGTAACATATTGCCACTTGTCAATGGAGTTCCCGAAATCCTAATAGTTAGAATTAAAACTAGCAACACTTGTAGTAATGGCCTATTTCTTTATTAGTGATAATGCGTTCATATTTTGACAGTTAACACTAATAGAACTGTTATATAAATGTTTTTAAACTAGACCGTGTACAGTGGACAATTGTATAAACAAAAGTCCTGTGCTTCTTCGTTCCTGAAACTAGTCTAAAAATTTAAATACAACGTCACGGTTGCCTTCGCTACATAATCAAAATATTCCTAAAACAAACCTAAAGCACAATATTTTCAATTTTACTCTTTGTTGTTTCACTTTTTAACTTAAGTGATATTACGTCACAAGAAATATAGCTAGTAGGTACACCAGACGTGTATTCGTTTATTTAATGAAATTTGATCAATGATTTACGCAGAAAGTGGTCACTGGCATTACGTAAACGCATGGTACTTTGGGCAGTTTTTTTTAAGAATACATTACTTACAGCTTTAAAGACTGTTAAGTACTGTTAGTAAGTTAATAATTGGCCTTCTTACACCTATTAATTATTCTGGTCTTATGATATGGAGTATTTCATAGGTCCTAGTCTCAGAAATAATTTTGAATTGTAATCAATTCTCATTAGTACACTGGTTTCCTCTAATTCAATTTATGTCATAGCTATATCATAGCTAAATATAATAATCCACACGGTGCAAGAAAACGAAATTGTCATCATTTTAGTTCCTTAGTCAAGGTCAATCGAGCAAAACGATGACAAAATTATTCTGTAAGACACTTCTAAAACCATTTAGTTTTCGCGTTTCTTAATTTAAAGAGTTCTAGATGACTGTAAAGTTTTTAAAATAAATAATATCAAAAACTGACAGTGCTGATATTTTTTGACGACCGCAGCTTTTGGCATCTGATAAACAATCATTTATCTACCACGGTAACTCAAGATTGAAGTTATGAATTTATGTTTACGTAACAGTAGTACAGTGTACGTAAAGAGAGCAACATTTAGTTACATTGTACCACTGTTGTTGAAGTTTCTCCGTAACTCGGTACATTTGTTATAATATACTCGTATTACAATTATTTGTCTTTTAGTATATAATATAGTTTTCACACTGATTATAGTTGAAAAGTACTCGTGTGACTTCTATTATAATAGAATTTGAAATTATTTAGTCTAAAGTATATTTCTAAATTTATCTCAGACGTGTAAACTTATTCGTGTCTACATTAAAATTAATTGTCAATTGACATTTATTTTTTCGTGAATTAACAATTTCACAAGAATTGATTTAAACAACGTGTCGTAGTCACACATATTTTACGGTTGCTGTTTAGGAGATAGTTGATTTTAAAATGTTTTTTAATAATTTCATTTCCGTGCAATAGAAATTGTCTATCTTTATAATTTGGTTACTACAGACCTGTTACGTATATTTGTTAGGCGATATTAGATTTATACGTGAAGCACAGATACAGTATATTTCTGTAATACCTACTTACTTTATTTTTTCATTGTCATGAATTATTTATTTACCATACAAAAGTGAAATATGACTACACTTATCCATTTCACATTGATTAGTGTGTTATAAACTATCGTTATGTACTTGATGTCTTATCAATTTTATACAAATAAAGTGAGTTAGTAAAATCTTATACTATTTTTATTTCAAGTAATGAACCTATCCTGTGTACAAAAAAAAAGAACTGGGTACCTACTGGAGGTGATTTTAAAGATCGAACGCGTTAGTACATAAGAACTTGGTTTTCTTCTACCTAAGGCGCAGTATGACACATCGTCTGGTTTTAGTCGGTTCGATCTCGACGACAGCATCGGTACAAGGTTGTATAGTAGTTTAAACAAACACCTCACCGCTTCCTGCTACGCTGAGTGTAGACTAGTGGGTTAGATCCCCACGCGGGACACTGTGTGATTCATAAATTGCTATTCTGACTTTGAGTGTTCTGTCCATCCGTTTCATTTATGTCTGTAAAGTCTCCAACGACACAGTATATATTTGTAGTACAGAAGTTGTTTTTTTAAGAAAAGTGTGAGTAAATTAACAGCGTATGAAAGTATTACCTTTAAACACTGTAAGTCTTTAAAAACTTGCGTGTTTAGAAAACGGAAATGTATTTTTGAGTGATAAATTGCTAAATTTTCAGAATATCCAGAAATCCCAGAGCCAGCTCAATAGCAATGAGTTTCTGAGTTCTGTTTGATAGTGTTAAGCAGTATCACCTGTTTATCTTAGAAAGGCATTGAAAGTAATCATATCAGAAGTGATTATTCTTTGAAACAATCAAGTCTGCCGACCACACATTGTAGGATATTCATACTTAGATACGAAGATAAAAAAACAGATATTAGATGGTCACAGTTCTTATCATCGACCATAGCAGAGACTAAAGAAAGTGCTACACAAGCTGCAGTTGTAGTACACGAGTACCACTTACCCAGTAAGTGTTGTATCTGATGCAACATGTATGATAACATACAAATAGTCGGGTGTGTGTGGTGTATGTGTACTAAAGGGTGTACACACTGAATTAGTCAAAATTTGTGTTCTACCTCTCGCTTCATAAAGGGAACAGCCTGTTGCAGTAACAGCGATCAGTCCATTGCGTCAATTTACGATTAGGTATTTTAAATTAATATATTAGTGTCCGATCGTTAATTGCTTAGATGAGGTGCATTTTTCTTTATGATAAATTTTGAAAACCTTGGAATTACTTTGACTGCAATGCCAATATCGGATTTGCAACTCTTAAATTCAGAAACACCGTCAGCATGAGGTGTAGGATTGTTAACTAGAATAGTTTATGTTAAGCAAGACGAGTTTCGTATTTTATGTTTATAAAATAATTTATATTTCACCTACATATAAAATATAAGAGCCGTCCAAGGGGCAGGGGCCAAGTAGAATCCAGCTTGAAGTTTAGTAAACTGCGGTTCTCCTAATGGCCAATGGGACTTTTCCCAAAATTGAACTCGTGCAGTTATTAAAAATATATTCCGTTATTATTTTATTATTCAAGTTGACCGAAGACCGGCTTTTGTAGCAAAGACAAGACGTAAGACACTTGTTCGGCTTCATGACGAGGATGCATGGACGTTACGACGTGATTTGTGTCGATGTCGTATTTTACCAGACCAGGAAATGCCTGAAATTTACCAACACAAATTGGAGAATAATCTTCACAAAAATAACCTTGCTGTATGACGGGTGACTACGTTTACCTTTTCACATTTGTGTACACAACAATACGTTGTATTGTGATGTAGCTGGTTCATGCTGTGAAGTGTCTGCAAGTGGGACGTAACTGATATTAATACAAATCAATACACAAGTACAACGTACTGTCAGATAAGTAAGAAATAAAACACACACAGTAACCGCCACGAAACTGAATGTAGAAAAAATGGAACTTTGAAAGTTTTTATCTTTCAAAATTTCATTTTAAGTTTAATTATTTACTGATGATCGCAATATACACTACAATTAACTTTGATTGATAATGTGGTACTTAAAACAATGAGAAATATGCTACAGAATCGTATCGGTTATTGCAAATACAATATCACATTCAGAACATTTATTTAACGAATCCGTCTAAATTATAGTTATTGTACAACAAAAAAACGTAAATCTGATGAACACTTATAATTACAGTTAATCTGATGATTTGATAAGTACTTAAAATAATAAATATTGAACGAAGCCAGGGCCTAGGCAGTGATAGTGTATCTGGACACGTTTCTTTCTTTTTAAACAAAATGAGTACTTACGTGATGTTTGGCAGTAGTGTAATACAGAGGTGAACATCACGTCATAACTTCTAATGAATGTTTTTGTGTTGCAGGCCATGGCTTAGTTGAAATGGAGCTGAGGAATATACTTATACTAATTATGTATTAATCTGATCAGTAAAAAGTTACAAAAGTATACACGAATAATTACGTAAGCTAAGAAATAATGATTGTCCACTACATTGTAAGATTTTGAACATTTAAGTGAAATAAAAAGTAGATATTTACAGTAAGCGCGTATATCTTACAGGCACTTGTACCTAAATATTAAGTAATCCTAATTAATTTAATATGTACAAAACAATAAGTTGAAATATAAGCAAGATGGGACAATGATCATTTAAAACTAACTACAAAGAATATGAAATGAATATGTAATTTTAAATACGCTTTAAAAAACCTTAATATATTAAAGGAACGACAGAAATATGTGTATAATATGAAATATTAAAAAAGTTTACAAAGCAATTAGCGAAACTATTTTGGCATCAAATTTAATTCCTCGTTATGTAACAATAAATACCTTTATATCTAAATACATACAATATTTATTACCTAATACATTTGTTCTTGTATTATTTATTTAAGATTACAATTCTTTTTAAAACATAAGTGTAAATATGGATTTCCCTGGCTCAATAACACGATTGAACTTGCCTCTGATAACTGATCACAGTGGTCAAAGTTGTATCCTATTTTATCACAAATAATAAAATCAGCATAAAAAAATCTAAGACTAGATTGATGTTTCAAATCTCAATTAAGTAAAAAACGCATATTCATCTTTAAGGATATTATACTTATAATATTACCTATACTAAATATTATTGTAAATTTAATATAAAATACAACAACACATGTTGCCAATACAATGTCCCTAATTTAATATATATACTTAAATACAGATAGCTGTAACCAAACGTTTGATTAAAATCTTAGGGAATTGTAATCTTAAATCAACACAAATCCAACACATTTACATCTTTGGTACAATACCTAGTAAGGGTTGGTGTAACCGTTCATTCGTGTTTAACCCTAAAACTATTGTATCGTTTGAACACTCGAGTCAATGGTAACCAGGGGACAATTTACAGGTAACATTTACACTGAGGAACACCAATTAAGCATCGGATTTGGTTACCTAGAAAGTCTTTCGTGCCAATATTTAAAAAGTAGCGATCAACGCACAGCAACGCCGTTGATGGTCACTACGGCGTTTGGTCCCGTGGGTTCTGGTTCATAAGCTGAGTCAGTGTCACTCCGTCTGCCGTACGCAACGTTGTCTGCAATCCTTTCGCTGTACGGCGAGTCATACACATTGTCGGTCACATGGTCGTAGATGTGTCGTCCATTCGTGTCATGCAACGTTGCGTAACTCATCACTGCGGCGTTTTGGTCTTCTTTCCTTTCGGCACCTTCTATATTTTCTGTATTCTTGACTGGCGTAGCTTTTCGGCTTTGGAAGGTAATTAAAATTAACACGGTTCTCATTATTTTTATGCCAATACAGCTAAGAAACTGATAGAATCAGACAATATGTAAACCCACCTTGAAGTGCACTGACATGAATATTTTTGATAATTACAATATATTAAATATTTTTTACAGCTACTTTTAAATAGAATGAATGCTGAAAATAATTTAAGTATAAAATATTCGGCAATCAAAATTATTTAGTGGCTTATAACTTGAATACTTTATTTTTATTATATCGTAAGATAATCACGGTATGCTGAGAGATTAATAGTTTAAAATTTATTTGAGTAAATTAATACGTTAATGATAACAAGTTGGTGCTGTTGATCCTGGTAAGCACCAGTGATAACCATGAATGTAGAAAAGATTATTTATAATATAGAAATTCGAAGTTCAAGTGTCTTGTTATACAAGAGCGACATTAATAAGAATAGGAAAACAAAAATACTATAATACTTACAGCCTTAGATAAATAACTCCAAGCAACATTAGCAAGAACAATACAACACCGCATCCAACTCCAACACTCAGTGGTAGCGTTCCATTCTCAGCGGCTTCATTAGTGATAATTTCACATGTGGGCTCTTCACCTGACCATTTGCCGTCATCCATGCACTTACGTAAAAAGGGTCCAACGCGTTGGAATTGTGGCAAGCAGTGGTATTCGATGGAACTGCCGAATAATGTCGAACTGTTTGATATGATGATGCGACCGTTTTCAATAGTGCCAGGGGATTTGCAGTCGATAGCTGTGTAAAGAAAAATATATGATCACACTATGTATTTGAATTTGTGTCTTATTATAAATAACGGTGATGGATGCATTACTTCATGTGTAAAAACATTTTGAAAACATATTTTGTGACTCAATAGACACTGTTAGATGTCTGTGTATACGACACTTACGTATGCAAACAGGTGGGGCACCGCTCCACTGACCCTTCGGCATGCAGGTTCTAGTCTGGTTTCCTTGCAGACTGTATCCTCGCTCGCATCGATAATGGGCCGCACCTTTTATACTTAGTGTCGAGGTAGCTACCAGCAAACCAACGCTGCCCTTGATCTGGATTGATGGATCTGGGCAGGTTATCTCTGTTGGCAAGAAAAGGTACTTATTTAATAAAGTCAACTTTTTTTATCGTCATAAATTAAAAATATATTTTGCCGTAGCAATTAAATAAAAACATCAATCAATTTAAAAATATTAACAATTATTTGTGTTCTTTTTCGAAGATATATTCTTTAATATCGAGATTACTGTTAAATAATTTAATTTAATCTTTGGGTGTTTTCTTTTTAAATGTCGTCTGGCGTTATTGGAACAATAGCAAGTTCCAATATCAATTTATGATGTTAATATTAAATGAAATGCTTGACACTTGGTAGTCCTTGTATATTGTATATTGATACTTTTCTACGTTACCTATGCAAACCGGCGCCTCGCTGCTCCAGGTCCCATTATCCTGGCACAGTCTTCTGGATACGCCATCCAGTTGCCAATGCTCATTGCATTCGTACAGCGCCGCCGCTCCGTAATATGTTGCATTAGTTGCTAGCGTCACTTTGCCGTTATGTATAAAACCAGGGGTTCCGCAGTCTACGTCTGTAATAAAGCGGTATAATTGATTAGTGAAATCAAAACTGGAACAGAACTTGTTCTTAAGTAAGAGTAATTATGAGCGGTGTACAGTTGGGAGTTACGAGTGACACATTGCAAAAGAGTTGTTATACACAAATATGTAAGGTTTATAATAGAGTAACACATACATTGACACCTAGGAGTGACACCACTCCACTGCCCGTTGTCTTCGCACGTCGACAGACTCTCTCCCACTACTTTATATCCTCTTTCACAGCGGTACTTCATAAGAGCTCCAATGCGGTAGCTGTTGCCGACACTGGTAGCTACTGAAGTTCTAATCAATGTTCGGCCGTGGTTCCGATCATTACCCGTTACTGAGACGATGCTGTTTTCAGGTACTACTGGGTCCGCACAACGGATTTCTGAAAGAAGATAATCATATTAAAGGAATGACATTTTATAATAAGTTTTGCTTATGAACATAATTAAAACGGGTACCCTGAATATTGAAATGTATTAATTTCAATGATTAACGAAGTCGTATCTTTGAGTGAACAAAGATACCTATACAAAATTATATGATAAATCCTTTAAGGCCCAACTTTTGTTTTGGACTGTGAAACCCCCGAGAGGAAGTAAAGTAAGGAACAGTAAAAAACGGGCAAATTCGTAACTCTTATCTAAACTTAGAAAAGCATTGATGATCAATAATTCAATCATTAATTCATAACCGTTTTAGACGTATAACAGCTAAAGAGCAGTCTTATAAAAAAATTTAAAATTATTTTACCTTCACATCTCGGTGGTGAGTCGCTCCATAGATATTCTTCAGTGCATACTCTTCTCACAGGTCCTACGAGCCTGTAGTTTGTGGTGCATGAATATTGGATCACGCTGCCTAGATGTGTGGTGCCGTTCAGAAGATCTGCTGCACCATATGGCAAGGGTGGAAGTTTACCGCAGTCGACATCTACAAGGTAGAAAAACATGTGTTTCTTAGAAACTGAACTTTATAATTTATGAAGTTTTGATCTACTCAATCAGAAACTTTTATTTTTGAGGTCCGCCGTGGGCCTGACTTAATATATATCGTTTAGCTATCGTAAATATGACCACGGCTTAACAGCAGTTTGATGAAGACACTTTTAACACAGTATACTGTGATACTCACATTCACATTTTGGTGACTCGCCAGACCATTCGCCGTCTTGCTGGCAGACCAGATTAGTCTCACCGACGAGCTTGTGTCCCTTTTCACAATGAAAGTCAATAGCAGAGTGTACGTTGTAGTCATAAGCTTCCATGTAGCCACCCGCTGGAACTTCGGGCTCCGCACATGAGATTACTGTAAAATTTAAGTGTTGTTTTTATTAATAGCATTAAGAAAAATACACAATAATAGTAAGTGCAATGTATTTTAATAATAAAAAGTGCTTTCTTGGTGTTTGTATGAAAAAAATCTATCTCTGTAGTCTAGTATCAGCCACGATAAGACTAAAAATTTGAAGAAAGTGAAATATACAATATTAACAACTTTAAAAGTTAATACAACACATTTTAAAATAAAGAAATTGTAAAGAGTTTCATATTCTCTATATACATAGATTTAAAATTATTTATACAAGAAAATAGTACAGATATTTTTAACTATATTCACTATTTATGAAAAAAATCACCCAGAGAATAGTTAGCGCAATTAATATTACGTGATAATAGTCCATGCGATGCTTACCTGTTAGTAATTGTGTTACACTAGACTAGCATACCCTTACGACTATATCCTGTTACTGTAAATTATTGCAAGCAATTGTTGGTCAGTCAATTAAGATAAATGTAAATAATTAGTAAGATAAAAGCAAACAACACAGGACCGTTTGTGATCACGTGTTGCCTTAGATTTAAAGCACTATTAAAATACTTTTAACTTACGCGCTTTGTATGTACATGACACGAGCCGAAAACATACAAAACGTACGTTTGCCGAAAACAGAACTCATCTATTCCACTCTACCCGTAACCGTTAGTTATTTGCACTAAAATATCAGTTAAATAACATGTATGTTTATATAATATAAATAATACATAAGTACGTATATTTATAAGTGTATACAGACCTAAGTAAAAAGATAATAAATAAGAAAGTGAGAGAAAGAAAACACATGATGTTATTGTAATTAAATTTTATAATATAAATATGTAACTTAAACACTATTGTTATTGAGATCTATCTATGTGCATTCGTTAGCACAATGTCATTGTACTTACATTCACAAGATGGTATATCATGCGACCATTTTCCGTCTCTGTTACATGTGAGAGTCTCAGCTCCTGCCAGCCAATAGTCGGCCTCACAGTAGAACTGTGCAATTGATCCAAATGTTGTGGTGCCATTGAGGAGTTTGAACGAGCCCTTGTGCACTTGCGCTGGAGTGCCACAATCTACGTATTTGCAAGATGGAGGAGTTCCTGACCACGAACCGCCTAGGGTACATGTCACGCCCTGAAACCAACAGGCATTTCCTAAGTTAAGATTTTTAAATCAAACTTGTCCATACTTGTAAGTACCAATATATAATGATCGAAGGACATCGATATGAACCTTATAATAGTAAGTTCATATAAAATATATGCAATAGGTGTTAGTATAGTGTAGATCATAACGCACTCAATAGCACATTTCGCTGGTGTAACATCCATATGGAAAGTAACATTTTCTTAATACTTTAAGAGGTTTGTAATTTTCGTCGGGGTTCACTAAAGAAAAAGTTATTGTACTATGATGTTAACACTATTAAAATAGTAATACACCTACCGGTGGTCCAAACAAGATAAATCCATTCTGGCAAGTGTATGTCGCGAAGGACCCAGCTTTGTGGCCAGTAACAGATACTACAGCGCCAGTGACAGGTGGAGGTTCTGGACACCAATCGAACAGACACTTTGGAGCTTCTCCACTCCATACACCTCCATCACTACATACACGTTCAGCATCTCCTACCAAGGTATAATTTTCGTGACAGGAGTAAACTGCTTTCGCACCGTAGGTCGTTCGATCATCGATCAACTTCACTTCCGCATCTTGGATGGGTGTAAGACCTCCACAGTTGACATCTGAAAAACATATGCGTTTATTGTAAATAAATATTGATATAATATACAGTTTATACGTGTTTTGTGTGTGTGTACGTTGTTTTTTTTGTGACATTGATGATTCTTAAAAGAAGAAATTAGTGAAGTGACCATGGACAAAACGTTACATCCAATTAATATAAATGCAAGGGCATTTAATCTTGAAGAATTACTTTATACATAGTATTTGCTTACATTTACAACTAGGTGCATGACCAGACCAGAAGCCATCCTTCATGCACGTTCTGATCTTGTCTCCAAGTAGCATGTGGCCTTCAGGACAATGGTACGTGATGTCTGCTCCAACCTTGTAGTCGCTCCCTTCAATGGTAGTGTTCAGAAGCTTGTCCGGGCTACCGCATGACGGAGGCACTGATAAAGAAAATTCCTCATTATAATTTAATATTAAATTTTTTAAAACACTTAAAATGAAAAAAAAACACCTTATCTAAGAAGTCAATTTGATAATTAGACATTATTACTAAATATATTAAAATGACAATTGCAATCTGTAGAGGAAGAATTATTTTTAATATTTTCATTTTCAATAAAACTGACTAAAAGCGCAGTTCTAAGTATAAAATGGTTTTACTTGAAAGACTTTAGCTCGTATGCATAAATGTATAATAGATAATGAAGAAAAATACACAGTCCAACGCAAGCATTTGTGACAACAAGTCGTCTAAAGCACTTTTGTCAGATTCTGGATTGCCACGTTTCTATGGAAGCATTATCACTCATTTCTAGTTCAAAAGCAAAGCAAAACAAGCGACTGCTTATATCAGTAATCTTTTTAATCTATCTTTTGTTAGAGAATCGTTGAATTTTTTGAAGTTTACAACCTGTACTGCTTACCCTTGATAAAATAAAAATTGCTATTGCAAAGTGTTTAAAAGAAATGCGTTGATTCTGAAATTCAATATTTACTTTATACTGATCAATTGTTTGAGTTGTTATTGAAGTATTAATGAAATATCAACAGGCGATCGTTGTTGCTTTATTTATCCGCCAAAACCTCTTACGGGCCAAGTATAAAATGTAATACATATATTGTTTTCATATTAATGACGTTATTGGTCGCAAAGCCATTTGAATCTCATAAGGATTGGACAATGAAATGTTCATCATAATCATCAACAGCCTTTTACAGTCCACTACTGGACATAGGCCACTCCTTAGCAAGGAGGTTTTGGCCTACTATACCACGCTGGCTAGACGGTTATAATAGGGTTTGTTTCAAGTTTTCCTTCTCTTTGTAGTAATGTTATCCAGCATATTTTGTTACCTTAATCGCTTCTTACAACACTCATAAGAAGTATTGAGGTGGTGACAATCTGTATTCTTAATCCGTCACCACACGGACAAGGTTCATTAATCAAAGGTTACAAGGTCTGAATCAACATTTTTATTATTCTGTACTAAATCAATAATTAACGTTAAACTTGATGTTTTAGTAAAATAATTGCACGTAAAATTTTATCACGATAAAAACCGACACAACTGTAATATAATTGTAATTAAAAAATAACGCAAGCGTACATATTATATCGCATTTAGCACAAAAAGCAAAAACAGAGCCGTCACTCGCTCAGCTATAACAAACGTCTATTATTTTATTAAAATTGCATAATTAACAAATTAATAAAAAGGTAATTATGAAAAAGTTAAATGTGAAACAGGTTATGTCATACATGTAGAAAAACAATTAAAATTAAAGGTGAAACTTGTAAGGTGTAGTTTGCAAAACTATTTTTTAATTGTATTTACTACACATAATGTGGACACAAATCTTAAGGATTACCAATGTAATATACAAATTCTTATAAAATTTTAAGTTCTATTAAAAATAGAGGGCAATGGTTGATTTAAATATACTTTCTCGTAAAATATTAAACGTACTCTCAAAATTTCACTCCATCTATCCGCAAACAAATCAAACTCAAGCTTTTATCAGATCAGAAGGGTATTGAATTTTGTGAGGATACAAGATACAGAAGACTGTACTGGCGACTACGTGACTTGGATAGTTTTCTCGATACGAAATATTAAGGGGAGGATGGCGAATTTGTGAGGCCCTGGGCTCACGTATAGCACTACCTAGGGGCCTTTTTTTGGTGATGGTATATTTGTCACCTGATGGTAAGTATGTTACTATCGCTGCCCAAGAACATCTGCAACTCAAGCGAAACAAGTAGGTTCTTGTAACTTTATTCGTTCATTCAAAAGCAACGAAAGAATAGCTTTATGGATGGGACGGGTATCATGTCACTCCTACATAAAAGGAGGATCCTGCGACCAAGCCAGGTGATCATGCCTGGCGGACCGCGACCCAACGGTTGCATATGTTGGGGTGTTTTGTATGTGCTAATCACTGCGAGAATTTCTATATCATGATTCAGGATTCGTAGTTGCCGTAGTTCATTACTTCGTAGTTCTAAATCTAGTTCTAGTTTTGTGCCCTATGTAGAAGTCACCACAGTTTAATGCTGGTTATGAGTGAGATCCTGTTATCACTTCGCCCGAGTCGGCTCATTCGAGCAAAAACATCAAACAAAGTTTTTCCATGGTAGTAAAACCCTCTTGATTTTCAGCGCCTTGGAGACGCAGGAACTAGAAATACGTATTATTTTCACAAAACACACATTTCTTACCTTGAGCAGGACCGGGATTTTAGGTCATTCATGGATTGACACCGTATCTCATCACCATGCCCTGTTCCGTCAGCAGCCGTATTCTTTTAGTGCCTACTGTCCCAATTAGTAACTTTGTGTTGGTGTTCGTTTGTGCTACAATTGTTGTGTGGTATAATTGCTGTTAGGGATAAATCTCATCCGATTAGATCCACCAGGTCCTCTAGCATATACTAGGATGAGCCCTAGTCGGCTGTACCATTCTAATATTGTGCCGTATATCCATGTCCAATGCAATTAAGATATTTATCGAAGCAGCTATGCCCGGTGAGTCCCTGTTTTAATGGGTAAGTGACGCAACTATGTTAGTGAAAATTTTGAGCCTGAACCAGCCACGTGCAGTCCATCAATGAGCGTTCCACGGCATTTCAAGCCTGTTCTGTAAGTCCCTGTTCTCACCTGGATCAGTCAACAGGATATCAGAAGATAAATGAAGTGCCAGGGCTGTCACTACTTTTAATGAGATAATTCGGTATTCTTAGGCTAGTCAACAAGTTCAAAAACTCTCTTTAACATTATTCACCATCTCGATCCCAATACGATTTGGACCTATCACGTGAGCAAAGGGGCAACTGGTAATACGCCAGTTTTTCATTAATCACCCACTATGTAATAGAGTTAAAGGCTCTGATTATGTCAAGATAGACAAATGACCAACGCTACAAAACCCCGTCCCCCTAACAAATTATTTCTCAATTGACAGGGAGTGGTGGATTGCATCCAAAGTCGAGAATCTGATACGAGTGGCAAAAACTTTTTCACAGAGTTTCGGCGTCTTGTCATCTATCATGTTTTTGGATAAGTATCAGCCTGGCTTGATTTCAGCTGGAAACTTAAGAAAGAATACGTCTCCCTCCTAATGATTCGCAGATGTGTGCAGGATTTGATTGAACTCAGGCCTACTAACCTTAGGAAATATTACAATAACGGGACCGAAACGTGTTATACATAATTGGTATGTTTACACTACTTACTACTCGATGCGTGACGTTTCGATTGGTTGTCGTAACCTAAAACATATGACATTATGTGTACATTTCAGTCCCACCATTCTAATACTTAGTCATAATAGGTAGTAGGTTAAAAATCGTATTTCTTACGATCTAAATAAGTCTTTTTTTTTTATTTCTTCCCATAACCAGCTATTGTTTTCAATGGCCGATAGGAGTCCTTATTCCCGTGGAGCCCTGGCCTGCAACCTATGTAGGAAGATCAGGCCCTGGCAATATTAGTGCAAATTTTCACTGAGTTGAAGTATTCAATTTTTTTATATTAGTTGGTATCTAAACACATTAGTTGCTGTAGAATTTTTATCTTGAACAATCAATACCAAAAAAGAGATCATGAGGTTATAGTCACTATAGACGGTAGGACGGAAATTAACATGGGTCTGCAAAATATGAGTATATTTTTCTTTTCATATTGGATAACTGGTCCTAGTTATTTAGTAAATTAATTGATAGTAGAGAGAAAATTAATATGTACCTTAAGAATATTTTTGCCCATCAGTTACAAAAAAGTATTGTTACATTGTGGCATTATGTCTTTTTATCCAAAGTTTCCATCGTAAAATTTCCACTTAAAATCCAAGACTTATCGGCCTTCAGTATACCAACTATGTCTGTCACCATTGATGTATTTATGTATGTACTCTTTTTTCATTCTATTTCACAATTTTAAAAAATGTTGTTATTTGGGTGACAGTTACTTTGTAAGCCTTACACTGTCACGATGACTGTCATACCTTTCACGTCCTCAAGCGAGGTGTGAAAAAACTTCTCACAAGGCCGCCATAGTGTGGGTCACTATACTGCATTGTCTGCATTTGCAATGAATATGGTGACCACAACTCTTGGATTCTATTCATGCTTTCCATCAGGCAGAGTAGAGTCACTTTAGCAGACTCTTAATATAGAAAAAAAAGAAAAATTACTTTTTAATTATTCTGAAAGTAACCCAAGTACGAATGCATGTTATGTAGTTATATATATATTTCAATAAGATTTGTAAATATTTCAATTTATTAAATATTATCAGCCTTTTTTACATAACTTTAACTTGTATGGTCTGCTAGAAAATAATTAACCTTTTTATTAGATTGTAAGGTTTCAACTAAATTTTCTTATGTAAACAGGAAAACCTGCAAACATTTTTCCATTTCAATTGATTTGTTACGGCATTTCAATATAAACTGATTGGTTTCGAGTTCTCATTGTAGTAGCTAATAAATAGACACCCTACTTTGCTTAACGCCTTCGACTACCTCTACTATAATTTAAACTTGAAGAGAAGTCACCCTCTAAAGAATTGAATTTTAAAATGCATTAGAATCATCTTTAAGTTAAAAACGTGTGAATAAAATTTAGTATGGCTTGATAAAGTATATTTTTGCATTCTTATTGTTTAATTATAAGTTGATCGGTAGTTAAGATTAAACAAAATGATATTAGTACATTAATCTAGATTTAGTCGTGTGTAGTGGAATTTGCTCATTTTGTATGTGGGTGGAACCGCGGTTCCCACAGTGATGCCGAAACAGATTACCGCACAGCAGAGCGGTACATTATTCATGCCACTCTACAGTTTCGAGCTCTGTTTCTAATCCTTTTTTAGCATAGACAAAAAATTTAAAAATTACATAGTTAAATTACTGAGTAACTTATGTATTATATAATTAATGTTAAGTTGCTTAGTCTATACTTCAAACACTGAAGAAGCTCTGCACAGAATTTTGAAACGATTTAATTTCTGTTTGCCGAATGGGACGAAGCGTAACAGAGGTGACCACGAGATATGGTAGTCTTTGATTGTGGTGATCACCTGCTTCCATTGGAATGGTCAAAGCTGTTGCACCGCTCCGGCGTTAAATGTTTAAGTTTAGAGATGGTATTAACGAATTACAGATTATTATCAATAAATAAGTATTCACCTTGTATATCCCCTCCGTTCATTAAAGAATAATCTAGAATGATAAATACCTTACTACCATCGCCGTGCAATTCGCCGGGCTATTTAAAAAACAGATATGTACCTAGTTTGACACTCACGGTACTGGCAGATCCAGTGGAGATAGTCCAGGTTGCAACCCACGTCGTTCCAGAGCCAGGCGCGCCCTCCATCTAGCACCACGCAGTTCTGCTCGCCGTTGCCGTAGTTGTTCGGTTGGTCCTTACCCCACGATGGTTTGGTCACTATCTCGCCTAGAAAATTTAAGGGGCTATTAAGTCGAGTTCACTCAAGCGTCAAGTGAATAAAGAGTAAAAAGTATGAATTCTAAATTCTTGTTATAAGAAGTACTTTCACTTTAAGATAAACATACATATAAACCGATCTTTGTCCCCGAAAGGATGATAAGAGTTATATTAAACGTCCTATAATTTTAATCCAACATACGTACCAAACGGTGGTAAGCCTTATTGGGTGGGAAAATTAGTAATTCAATATGAAAGGAAAATTTGTAAGATGAGAGGGAGGAGAGAAAGGAAAGAGCTATTAGAGATATTGTTTATGGGTATGGATTGGCAATATAAGGGAGACAGATCTGTGCTTTACCTAGAATCTCTACCTGGGTGAAGTACGGGGAGTATATAAGGTCCCGTGCTTCAAATGATGACGTTATTGTATAGAGTTGCAGTTAAATTGTTTTCATTTTAGGTATGACTAATCTAAACAATTATTAATCAAAAAATTGCAATTTATATTTACAGTATTATAATTTTTCAAACAAAATAGTTATTACTTTTATTTAATTTGATTATAAAATTCTTGTGTTACTTTGTTTGTTATCGAAGCCTTTCGAAACTGCTAAATCGATATTGTGAATTTTTCGCGTATTTTTGGTAGGTCGAACAGGTCGTAGGCTAATTTTCACCTTTCTACAAATAACCCCAAATTTTAATAGTGATCTTAGTGTTTTTCTTCCATTCACATAGCTGAATCGAAATAAGTTAGCGTAATTTGCTTCCCTAATTAATTGTTACGACACTTACTGAAGGAGTATACACTCTGTATACTTAATACGTCACTGTACTTACTATTTTATTAAACCCTATCAATATAGAGATGAGAGCTTAAAACTCAAACGTCCAGAAAAATAAAATTGGAATACCTCACTATATCCTATGGAGACCACACTAAACACGATCCATAACACTACAGTTCTATTCTTTATGATATGTCTTATAGATTTAAGATACAATGTGGATCACTTACCGTCGACCCATTTCCATATTCTAGACACAAATCCCGGTTCTTTCTGCACACCAATCCAGACCAGCTGTGTTTTTAACTGAGGTTTTCTTCTTTCCAATTCTTGAATCAGGAAACTCGATGTTGCACCCTGTAACAATATAACAAATTAGATATATGCTGTAACCATGTCAAGTTTGGTGCGAAAGTAATCATTGTTGTGTTGATCGCGGTCAAGGTGATAAACCAATAGAAAGCTGGATATAAGTTAGTAACAAAGAAAAGTTTGTAATATTATAGTAAATTAATATTCCTTTGAATTCAACTTAACTGTAATACTGTTTTGTTAAGTATTTTACGTACTTATTTACCTATCATAAAATGATACAACAAAGTATTTTTGTTTAATAAGATAACATTCGTTTGCTTAGAACAACCTTGGTAAAATGGATAAAGTGGCTTTAACTATTAAACAATCTAAGATTTGAGTGAGTTTTTTATGCATACTACGAAAAAAAATTCAGTTAGCAACAATGACCTTTAGAATATATTTAGTTTAATAGAAACATTGTTCTATTCAATCATGTTCTATTCGGTATATTTAATCAACGCAACTTTGTAGTGATGAAATCTTTCCAATCATTATTCTTTTCACACAACTAATGTGAAAAATATTCGCTAATGGCCAGCTATAATAAGAAAGGTATCCATGTCACGTATTCTGCTCTAACAATTTCTTCACAGATCTTTGGCGTCTTTCTCTACATACAATTTAAGAGAACATAGCATACAGACGAGCTTCCTTTTAGAAACCAGTCAACGTCAAACCAGAGCATTAACACAACGAAAAAAGTACCTTGCGGTTTTATTTAAAATTCTTTGATAAATTATTTGAAAAACTTTGTATTTAATGTTGACTAAATTAATTAAGAAAGTTTAGTTCATATGAAATCAAATTACAAGTATATGAAAATAGTAAGACGTTGAATATTAATTATCAATTTAAACATTGTAGTCATAAATTTTCCAAAAATAAAAAAACACAATCAATCTCCAATTGATTAGAGACAGTCATATAAAAGGCCCGTGGCTTCAAGAGCAATGAAACGTAACGAAAAGTAGTTATTCGCATAAATAATTGATATAACCGTTAACTACTCACGCATATAACGAGCGAGCTACACAACAATTGGAGTCATCACGCCAAATATGATGTACTTTGTAATACGTAGTCACAATTAGTGTCAACGAACTCGTTAAAATTACACAAAACATGAAATTGAAGTCTTACGATGTTTTTGAATGGCGCAAAAGAATAGGAACAAACCTGTATATAACTGTAGTTTCTAGAATAATAACTACTGTAAGGGTAGTATGGCTGATGACGTTATATTATCTATTTTTCGCAACTCCAGATAAATTAATTCTTGAACCGAAGTTCAAGAAGATATTGAAATTGGTCTAGTTGCGGTGAGCTCATTGCATCGATATAAAGAGATAATAAATTTAATCCTTTTATAAATTTCAATAATCACATATTTTTCATTTTGTATATGACTTTCATTATGTTATTTATTTAATAAGAGGATTCTAAAAAAGGTCAAATAATATTCGTTTTCATCATTCTTTAGAAAGGTCCAGAAGTATCACAGATTGATTACTAGATTGTCTCTATTTACTAGCGGTCTTTAGCCGCCTTTAACTCCATTTCATGGTAATTGACAGAGACAAATGCAATTAATAACATACTCTTGCAACACGGACGTTATGCTAAATACTCACGATCAAATTACTTTGCGGAGACTGCAAGCGCAGACACTTTTGTTGGTTAACGGAGTGGATTCATTCGGATTTTCTGCTCTAAGAGGATGCAGATCATGGAATTTCAAGTTATCCCCGAATCGACGCCATGTCTTATCAGGTTCTGTTACGGGGGAAAAACATTTCTTCCGTCAATCTAGATGTGACGGCCGAAGAGGCCGATAGGTGCTTGGCCTCTATCGACGCTCCGTAGAGGGCCATGGATCGTATGACTGCATCCTAGAAGCGGGGAAATTCTTTCCGCAGACCCCTAAATTAGGCAATAGCCTCTATAGGGAATCCACAAACTCCCGAATTCGGGGAATTATCTGCTCAAAATGCTTCTCGTAGCTCCAACGACTGTCCAGGGTGAGGCTGAGGTATTTTATATGTTGACTGACCTCACCCATCGTTCCTCCCACTCTAATGAAAAAGTAGTTAGCACATGACCCATAGACTTAGACCACTGATCTTTTGGATGACACAGGCCATCTCTAACTCGTTGTGCTCCAGGATAGTCATTTTCCCCAGCCACTCACTGAAAGTCGTCCGTGTAGCAGAAATTTATTTCAAGAGAAAACAAGTCCTCAGAATCGTCTCATACGCGAGGTCCCTCAGGACGGGTTCTAAAACCGATCACTGAGGAACCTCACCGTTCTTAGCGGTCCCGACTAATATAGGGTAGGAACTTATAGCGCAGATAGACTCCTATGACGTTCCGCTGTAAGAGGGATCTTCCTCTCCTCTCTGACAAAGAGCGTACGCGTCCGGACGCGTCCAGCGTTGAGAGTCCTTGTGAAAGTCAAGGGACGTGTTTTGAAATTTGAAATTTTATTTTTTGGTTGGAAATTTTAAGTCAGTTCAAAATTCATGCGATTATATTTGTAAAATTATTTTACCAAGTATGGCTCCTGAATTGCCTGCAATTTGAGTTGGTTAAAGCGAAAAATATGTGGATTTACCAAATGTATTCCAAATTTACTATCTAAATTATTGTAGACTAAATATATCTATGCAGGTCAGACTTGATATAATATGAGTACGTGACAATATGCTATTAAATGAATAGTCAATCATAGTTTCTTTTGAACTGTGTATTATTTAATACGTCACCGTTGCGTAACAAAAGCTAATTTCATGAGATACCTAATAGGTTTTTGTTGTTCACTGAACCGTCTAGAAATAATAAGATTCATTTTGTTGATATTGCATAAAGTAGTACATAAATAATTGAATATTAAAATTATATTTATGAGTTTGTAGGTTGTAGCGTAATGTCTAAACAGCAGTCTGTGGCATCACCACTATTAGACAGCCCTTTACTCGGATAATAGTAATGACAAATTTCACGTAATAGAAAATAATAAAAATCCTTTTTTTAATGATAAAATGGTTTAAACGAGCGGATGGCTCTCTTAGTATGTAGTGATTACTGCTAATTGCGGACACTTTCCATTTTAGACTCACGAGTGCCCTTACAGTGTCCTGATTCTGGAGGAAATGCAAGAGAGCTTCGCACCAGTTTTCGCATAAAAATATTACCTATGGACCGTAGTAAATGTACATATTCCGATATATATATTTTGTTTAACTGTACTAGTTGATTGCGTGCAGTATGGTTTTATACAAAACGTTGAAGGCTTGTTAAAAAAAACACCAATTGATTCTCTGGCAGTATAAAGCGTCCGGCAGACGCTACACTACGCACACAATTGTACGTCAAAGTATGTGAAGATATTTCGGTATCCTATAAAGAATATTAGATTATAAAATACCTTTTTGTTTTTACTTAGTTTCTCACACAATAGTAATTAAATAGACGTCCAACATAATGTGAATCTTAAGTTTTTTTTTGTCTTTTTTATTACTAATAGTGGCAAAATTACCTGAAAACCATGTATGAGATCGCCTCCGTGTGATTGACACTGTTTTCTGGCATCTTCGAAAGAAGCTCCCTTAGCGACGTTGAACTCATAGCAGTTTCTGGAAAAAGCGGCTAGCTCGATGTCTGCCGGAGCGCCAGAGGGTGCGCAACGGTCGTTTGAAAATTCTGAAATAAAGAAATATAATAAAATATAGTTGGACATGTGCGATTAATATATTTTTAAAAGTATTATCATATAATTGTGTTTCAATTGGTGGGTATGGAAGTATTTTTATTTTGTACACTGATCAATAGACCATATATAAACCTAATGTGTAATAAAATATTAAAATTAAATTAATAAAATTTTGGTAAAGAAGTATATTTAAGGTAAATGGCTAGTGCCCTTAAGATATTCAAGACAACCAGTGTCTGACAGATATCTCTATGCAGCCAAAATCATCGTGGGTATCCTATTACAGCCAACAAGGTTAAAAACTGGTGTTCGTTCTAACAGATTTTATTTTCAACTTTTATAATTTATTTTTATTTTTGAACCTTATCTGAATGTAATTAGAGATCATTAACCAACTTATGATAGATGGAAACAACTTACGAAATAGCACGAAAATTTACTAACATGCTTAGTAAGTTAACTAATTTGGGGGTTCAAATGAATTTTCAAATTTTATCAAAATATTACTAGTCACAGGTATTTTTTGCATTCTTGAGCATATAGTAAAGCTTACAAGCATAATTTATAGAGATTTTTCATCTGTTTAGTCAAATAGTTTTGCTACTTATTATTTACACTTTGTTTAATTTTTTTAGGTGGCTGTCCAAAACTATGAATTGAAATAGACTCACAAGAATTTTGATCAAAAACACCAAAACAAGTGAGGTCTTAGCAGAAGCAGGCCGGGGTGGCGATGCGAGCACTACGGACTGCGCGCACCCTTTCGGAGAGCAGTAAAGGAAACACGAGGTTCCCACACGGGAGGGGGCCACCAACGGCCGTAGGTACACCTACGGCCAGGATTTTCCTTACTAGGGTGCACCTGGTTTCCCAGCCACTGGTACCCGAGACGGTGTGTTTTTTGGTCGAGTCGAGTCTGACATAACCACCTTTCGGTGGTATCCGTGGGATTTCCACACATTATAAAAAAAAGGTAGAACCGATCCGCTAAAGTCTAACGCTAAAGCTACCCGCCTGCCTGTCCATACCTTTGCTTGCTGTATATATAATAATTGAACATAGGTATATAACAGAAACTTTATTTGCCATTAATATATTACATTTGTAGAGGTCGTATTTTGAACAAAATATTAATGATCAATATTACAACACAACTTAATAATTCACTGAAATTTTGTTAGAAATCTGATTTTTGTTGTTCAAGCACCGTAGTCTGCCTTAATATCGTCCCAAAGTTTCCCTTTATTTATCTTCTTGAATATGCCTTCCGCTGCAGATTCAAATAAAGGTTCAAACAGGAATGTTCCCAGACTAACCACCAAAGCGTAAGTAGAAGTGCGCCTGAAAATTGTGCGATTTATTGACGCCCACATGTTATTGACCATTGTAAATGATTTTTATTTCTTTAAAAGTGGTTTATGAGGGACAACTCGAGATCCTTTTGACAGAATCAATTTTACACAGTTGACTTGTCAATTAATGTTTTTATTTACTTTTTTCGAAAATTAAAATCTCTAAAAAGATACAAAAAAAGGTTCTACGTGTGTATTTTACGAGTATCAATTTTCTAAGCTTCAGTTTGTTTGAATTAAGTTGGTATGTTTTGACGAAGAAGTGATGGAGTATATTTTTGTTCTAATTAGTATGATCGAAGTGGTGGTATGAAAACCTGTTTAAATAAATTATATGACAGTCAAAAAATGAGACAAAAAATCAGGGTGACCCAGTAGACTGAATACACAACACAATAGTCATTAGCAGTGTAGTTTGTTGTAAAAAGTTCAGAATAGTAAACGTAACGTCTATCTTTGTTTAATGTTTTTATACAATTTTTTTATATTTTCACAAGGGTTTTCAGTGATCAGTAAAAATGTTAAAATGACAAAGTGTTTACCACGAAACTAATCCTGACAGTTCAAAAAAATTTCGAGTGAACAGAAGGTATCGTTGAATATTAACACCACCTTAATAATAAGATTAAATTCCGAATTCTCCTTGTACAGTTTTCCACAATCAATTTTAATTAATAAAAACAAAACATTCAATACTAACTTCAAATTTTAGAAGTCTAAATGCCCAATATCTATTTATAACTATTTGTCAGTCTATGACCATGAATTGTGCATCAACGTTGAAGATGCAAGTTAGATATGTAACACATATTGATCACGGTTATTCCTTTATAAGTAACTGTACTAAATGTTTAACAGGTATTCTGATCGATTAGAGATACTTCCGAGCTTGTCAGCGGCTCTTCTATAAAATTCCAATCTGTTAAATATTCTTCTGATTGAGTGACAAACAGTTATATTAGCTTACCACTGTAAGTCACAAATACTAGTCCACTTGTGGAAAAAGTAACTCGAGTACGAACTTGTAATATATTACAACAATTTAAGGTAAACAATTGACAAAGATTTATTATAAACTGTTAAAATATTGCTTTCGAACTACTATTACCACAGTACACACAAACTAAGTTCTATTTAATTTGTATTGTATCTAGTATCTAGTAGAACTTTATTACTTAAATTTTATTCTAATAAGTTTTAACTTTAGATTTATTTCGTTGTGACTGTACCTCCTATTTTAATACATGTTTAGGTAGGTGGTTCGTGGAGTTTTGATGATATTTATAGGGTAGGTGATTATTTGATCCTGAGTTGGAGAAGTAGGATAGCGGCGGTAGAGAACTTATACAATTTTTGTCAATTTTTACCGGTTCGAAGATTCAGAAGAAGCTTAACCCTGCATTCTGTTACTTGTAATTCATTTCTAACCGGACAAAGCTTTCGGCTTCGCAAAATATGTTTTACTAATATACTGCTTTTGCCGCTCTAAAACTAAAAATGTAACACTTTTTTTTATGATTCTATCTTTGTATTTTACATGTTTTGAAATAGGGATGAAGTATCGTATAACAAGAAGGCATAATTATACCTTTAATAACAATGACGAAACAATATTAAAATATATGATATGTTATATAGAAAGGTTAGATAATCCTTTCTGTTTGATTTTTATTTATTTTACAAACACACAAAGCAATTCACAAAAGCACTTATATGGGGCAGTATGACGTGACGTGTTGATGCAGAAATTATAGGCTCTCCCACACAGGCGCGTTATTATCGGTCGATAATACCGGATGTGTTATTGTTTTTTAGTGCGTTATGTATTAGCATGGCTACGAACTAACTAACAGCTGTGATAATAACGTCGCAGTAGATGATGCGATGTTCCACTATAAATTCTTAGAACATTTGTGTTGGAACGGATGTCATCGCATACACAGCTGTAGTAATCGTTATATTCGACACCGATAATGTAATCGTTAGTAATAGTAGTACGTCAAGGACGAAAATCGATTTCGGTGACTATAACATTTTTAATGTCTATGTGGAGGTGGAGGGTCTATGCTGCATAGTGTCGACATTACAAAAGTGGTATAATTGACCGTCGTAAAAGAAAAAACATGCCAAAAATACGAATACGGAATAGAATTACTAGACGATAAAAATGTAGCTGTATGCAAAAAATCGAGACACGTTATTGTAATAACGCATTCAGCTTTATCTACCAATAATAACGCGCTTGTGTGGGAGAGCCTTAACTGTTACATCTACATATGTCTTTGAATTAAATATAAAAATTTACGGATGGAAGGAAAAGGCAGGAAAACATTGTAGCGCATCTAATAGAGTGAAATATTTTGATGTTGAAACGAAAATAGCTTTCTGAATTCTTGCAAACGACTCTCTGACAGAAATATATAGTGCTTAAGTAATTTGTAGCGTAAACTTGCTGGGTTTTAAAGTTTCGAAGGTTTTGGTAAAGTTTTATCGAAGCTTCTTACATATTTAAATAGAAATGTGAGATTTATGTTTGACTACCTTTAACAGTGAGTTTAGAGAAATTTGTATATCATTAATAAAGCTTTTAGAGGTCCACTAACTGGAAATAGGTTTCTCTTTAGAAAGGAAATTTTAGCTTACTATGCCATATTTACTGCATGAGTTGGTGTTGGGTTTGTTTTAAGGTTTTCCTGTAATATGCACTACTCTTGTCTTGTGTAATCTGTTCCGTAAGTCGGCTCTAAATAGATCCATCCTCTGTGTTATTAATCCGCCACCACACGGCCATTTGTGCATAATAGTTTACGATTGCCTTACCTTCAGTTGTAAAGACTTCAACCTCGCATAAAGACAATGAGCCCTCAACACCGACTAGCTGCAGAAACACGTGCTGTCCAACCAACGGACGTGCACACGTGATTGTCTTCGTTATACCCTCGTCTGTAATTAAAAAATAGTTATCAGTATATTTAGTTTAGCAAAGGATTAAATATAATATGTAATGATATAATGCAATTGTGAAATTTGACATACTCTGTTATACAAAATGTATCACTATAATTTTTAATGGTTTTTAAAAACAAATTAAAAAGAGTTCAAGATTATTGCCTGATCACTAATCTTTACTTAGTATTTGTAAGGTTAAAATGCATCCTTTGACCTCTCTTTTTAGTATCTGCTGACAAAACTTTAAAGTGGCTGGACATATCTGCCGAAAGACCGAAGGTAGTTGGGAAAATGTGTCTTAAGGATGAGTGGTCGCGAATCAATAAATAAAAGGTGGTATGCGCTCAGCAGGATCAATGCCCATTACGCCACTGACGTTGACACACTGATGTTGTATATGTATATATGTTACCATTGGTTATATAAAGAAAAATTAATAAACGAGTATAATGCAACTTGTCCATATCCGTACCAATTAAAACTAAACGTCCATGATTGCCTAAAAGTATTATATAGCTAAAATAAAAGGGTCAAAAAAAGTTTTATAGGAATACCAAATGATAAATACTTTACACGTTGCATGTAGGTATCTAAATATTTATTTTGAACATAATCGTAACGCATTCAAAGTCAACGAAACCATATATAAATAAATATTTCGGACATTTGACACACAATGTCATCTAGTTTCAAACTGAGCAGAGCTTGTGCTATGATAACTAGACTGACTGATAGAATACTTATATATATCTTTTTTAAAAACAAATGTTCTTCTCAAACTTCGAAATAAATATTTGCAGATCATACAACCATTTGGTCCGACCTGGGAATCGAACCCGAAACCTCAAGCACAGCAGTCGCGTTCACTACCGATGCGCCACCGAGGCAGTTAATCTATATAAATTTATACCTACTCAATAATACAAACACTTTTAAACTTTCCAAGAAACTAGCGTTCTAACATCAGAAAATGAACAAGCAAGTACATTATTGAATATGCAGCAGATAGTTTTCTTTTTGTGTTGCTCGTATCACATACATTTTACCCGTTTGGTACTATTCCACCTCATTACAGAAACAGTTTATGCTCTAGCAAGTAGCTTTTTATTTATGAGTTAAGCCGTCTAACAAGACAATTACTTGTAATTATTGCACACAAGTTGACCGCATACCAACTCGTTTTGACTCTTTACAAGGAATTAGAGTCACGATACGAGTGTCTATCACACTTATACATTTTCCAATATTATCAAAAATTAACGAGGATCGTCTATGGGCTGTTGACCAATAGACAATATCTATTCAAATATCTATTCAAGTCGGTAAAACTAGACTAGCTAAAACTTAAAGTATGCCAAAGTAAGTATGCCAAAAGGATTTTCTTTGGTACGAGGCTATCGTGTCGTCTTCGAATATATAATTCTGATGGCTATTCGATAATAAAATTATCTACCGTTGCACAAATACAACTTTCAGTTTTTAGAAAAGACCTTCAAATTGTAATCAAAACATATTTGTTAATTAATCTACTTGGGTTCCATTTCAGGTTTAATGAAAGCTTTTGCACAAGTCTTTACTCTTTGCTGTCATTCGAGTATATACATATATATGTATATATATAAATATAAATATTGCATAGCTCACGATTGTAAAGTATCCAGGCATTCAATAAATGATTTCTAAGGAATGCTATTAGTGCCGTCAGTACTTGTTTTCTTTCTTTCAAGACAACGCCTGCATTAGGAATATACCCTGCGTCTTGGGAGACTTTACAAACATACAAGAAACGGACATAAGGAACACTCAGCGCGAGGTTCCATTAGGGCATCCAGTTTTTTTTTCTGTCTTAAGAGCCTGCCAAAGTGACTCTACTCTGCTTGATGGAAAGCATGAATAGAATCCAAGAGTTGTGGTCACCATACTCATTGCAAATGCTGACAACGCAGTATGGTGATCCACACTATGGCGCCCTTGTGAGATGCTTTTTCACATCCCGCTTGGGGACCTAAAAGGTATTACAGTCATTGTGACAGTGTAAGGCTTACATAATTACCACGATAACTGTCACCCCTGCATCAATGGGTCTCCGATCTTACACTCACAAACGAAACACGACCACACTGATGCTGGCGCTTTATGTTGGTCTTCTGTGTGAGGGTAGTACTGCCCCGGTCGAGCTGGCCCGCTCCTGCTGAAATCAGCGTGGCTCTACTACCTAGTTTATCTGCGTCTAAGGTGATCTATGTATACCATAGGATTAGATTAGAGTCAGTATAACAATCGTTATAGACGTAGGACTACTACCGGATAAGACTCAGAAAAAATTTGCACACCAAACAAAATTCTATAGTGATAAATTATCTAACTTCCTGTCCATAATTGGTAGTTTAGTTCAAAACCTTCTAATAACTCGATGCAATAAACGAAAGCTAAGCACAATCAAACAGTTATATTTTTACACTTAAATAAAATAAGTCTGGTTTTTATACATTCGTACACCAGATTGTCGAAATCCGTGATAGAAAAGATCTATTTCAAAGAAATAAAAAGAACGTCATCAATATTTTATAACTCCATCACTTTAAAGGTTAACGTAAATCTACACCAATTCATTAAAATCATTTATTAGATTCTTAAAATTCAAGCATAATTCTAATTGAGATTCAAAATGTACGTGTGAGTTATGTAATAACTTAAACCATGTGATATTCAGCCTCGATGTTTTCAAGTTGAGTAGCGACCAAATTCCAAAGCTACATGGATGTCATATACTGATACTGGATCTATTGTATTCATTGACTCACGTGATCATTCGACATCTCACATCCATTTAATGTACGTGACAAGGCAGTGGTCAATGTTATGCCAAAATGCATTTGTTATTATGGTATCTAAGAAATTGTGGTAAATTAGTAAATTACAACATCTAAAAAGTTAGCATATTCAACGTGAGAGCTGAACCACTAATAAACCGATTTCTACTTCACTCCTTTTTTACTTCTTAACATTTATTAATAAACTATGTTATTTAATTAAGCCTATTATGGCTACTGTAGTTTTGTATACGCTTTTGCAAATGTGAAATTGTTCTTAAGTTATAAGTTTCAATAATAATCCCATTAACACCGAATAACTGTAGACAAACAATTAAATAATCAAACAATTTTCACGCCATAGAGCTGAGTTTTTTAATTGCTCGACAATTACGAAGGTTACGGTGTGACACTCGGCCATAACTTTTAATTGCAATTATTTTATGTGGGAATCTTCTTTATTAGAAACCACACTATGACTTAGAAAGTATAATAGACTTTCTCCATATTGTCTAACAATGATACTTACATTGCTGTTCAATGCAGGACATTTCATTTGGTTTTTGTTATAAAAGCGGTAATGGTTTAAGTTTAATAGATTGGGCCGTGCTTTATAAGTAATTCGTTGTAAATGGTGGTTTTATTATTGAATGGCCTACAGTACCGCATCTAATTAGGTTGGTTTTACAGTCTTTATCATTCTGATAGGATATTTACCTTTTATAATTACGGTGATTAATATTTGATTGTACTGTTGTACACTTTGTCTGTTGATTAACTGATGATTTGATTAAAGTTAACTAATATATAATACACGGTGAAGTTAACTGTTGACCATATTGTCATGCGTAACGTAATTAAATATTAAATAATTTCTCTTCGTTTATTTTGTCTCGAACATTTTTAAGAATGCTGTAAACGACTTGCTCCTTGGAGACGCTAAAATACTTTGTACATAGGGTTTGCCCATATCAGAAGATAATGGCTCAACAGTATTACCTACACTGTCGTGCTTATATCTTAGCGACCACCGTTTAAATAACACTCTTTATATAGAAAGTTACATAACTATTTTTCAGAATTTCATTAAGTATTTATCCGATTACATGTTTAAAGGAATGTCATTTGTAAACAAACCATTATAATGTAACATTGTGAAATATATTTTAAATGAACCACAACTATCATGAATAAAAAAACTAACGATCAACTTTCCACATTGAATTGCACAATATCTTAATTTACTCACGCTTTTACAAAACGTAAAATTATTCTCATTATTTTAAAATAGGCCTTTTTCTTAGCTCTTATGTAATTATTCTGTAAGAGTGTAGTTTGTACCATGGAAATTAAAAAAAACAATACGCAGTCAAGTGAAAATTTCTTAGTTTATGTAATGTTTAATGAATAACAAAGTATGCAATTTGAGGTAATTATTCAAATCGTGGTACGAATAGCTACTACCACTGTACCGTGGCGAAAGTGATAGGTAATGTACATACATATAAGTATATTTTTCTGACACAGTTTTTTTCGTTTAGAGCTGTAGCCTCTTGGAGAATGATGTCATCAATTAACATACCTTGGGCGCTAGAAGACATAAATGTTTTCTATTGCCTATTATGGCTATACAGGTAAAATATTTAAGTCATTAAGCCTAAGCCTAATCTTTGGACACTAACCTCAGTATTCAGTGACAATGATAACGATGTATAGATTTACGCATATGATGTGTAAGCTTAAGCGGCAAGGAAGGCTAGCGATAAGATACATCACCTGTTTATTGGAGGAGTTATTAGATACCGAGTAAGTTACCTACTTACTTGGTTAAAAGTAATGAAAGATTGTCTGAGAGACCGTGTCATTTGTCCGAAGTATGCTCTCTCATGGTGTTTGCTTGAAAATAGTATCTCGATATGCCTTTTAAGCTATTATCAAAATCCTACCGACTCATGTAAATCTCATGTAAGACAGACAGCGTCGTGACACTGATATTACATTTTTTTTTTTATTCTAGGCCTACTAAAGTGACTCTCTATTCTACTTGATGGAAAGCGTGAATAGAATCCAAGAGCGGTCTTCGCCATATTTATTGTGAATGCAGACAATGCAGTATGGCGACCCATACTATTGTAATCTGGTGGCATGTTTTTTCACACCCCGTTTGAAGGATCCAGGATTACAGTGGGCGAGAAACACGTGCGCTGGTAGTGAGTTTCAGGTTTTAATTGGTTTGTACAGGGAGGACGAGTCGATCTGTTTAGTTCGGGAGCGTATGTCTACCATTCTAAAACAGTGATTTCTAAGGCCAGCACGAGTTACTTGAAGGGGAAGGGAGAATGATAAAGATAAAAGACTGCCAGAGAGGCGACATCCCTCCACACCTGCAGAGACTAGAGTTTCAGTGATTTCGAGTGTGTTCATAATGCGGTCTGTTCGTTGCTGTAACCGATTTAGAGCGTCAAGCAAATATTAAACTATGTCTAGTATTGATTCTAATAAATACCAGGTATTCCTCTACTACTACATGTAGTGTCAGTGCCAGCTTTACCCTGAGCTAGCTTCTATAGATAGAGAAATTTTTAATATCAATATCGTTTTAACGTTCGCTAATATCTAACAAGTGCTCGATCTCACGTTACACCCATTGGCTAATTAGCCCAAGAACCATTGCGAGTATCTATTATTATCGTCCATCATATGGGCTGTCCATTTAAGAATGCACAAGTCAATATCATCATTAGAAAAATCACTCTCAATTTAACAAAAATGTGAATTATTATGACCTTTACTGTATAGTGATTCAATCAGGTATTATTTTCAATAAGTACATATTCGACCGGATAGCTTTAATTAATTTTTTTAAACATGAGGATGAAAATTAACTATCGTATCCTTGAATTTTAGAGCTAGGTTTCTTCTTCCGTGGTAGCTCTAATTCAAATGATTAATAATCATACAATTTATTTTAAAAGAAATAATTTTTACTTTATTAGTCAGAATTGCGTAATAAATAAGATAGCATTGTATTTGAAGTATTTATATAACTTACAGTTTTTGTTTTGGCACTTATTTGTGAAATTTGTTTTTGATACCCAAAACTAAGCAAAGACCGACAGAATCCTACGATTATATATAATATTAAATAAATGGTTTCACATAATTATAGAAATTCGATACGATTTAATGTTCTAATTTAACGTCCCGTTTGATAGCGAAAGTCTACTGTTAGCCGCAATATAAATTACCTCTTTGCGATAGAATTTTATGAGTATTTCTCTTAATAACGGACACCATTTAAAACTTTAAGATAGACAATTTGAGTGTGTAGCAGTTAATAGATAATAGATGCCGATTATGTTCAAAACGATTGAAAACAATTATTAGAAGGCATGAAAGAAGTGATTACTACAGCGGTGACCTGCTTCTACACCGGTTCCCAGACTAAAGAGCTTACGGCCGACACGATTTCCACTGTCATCTGATTGATAGCTCCTCTGCCGACCATTTAGAGCATAAACAACAGATTATATATACATTTATGAGGAATATAAGAACGTAACTGCTGTGCCTGAGGCTCGAGTAAGAGGTTGAAAAATCTTTGTGTTTTTATCTGGATATTATTAATTTTTGATACTTTATTGTTTACAGTAGACGATGAGGTTTCATCAGCAAAGGTCACAATTAAACGGAATCCAAATCAAAATATGAAATTCACCTAGGAACTTTATTTGTAAAGGATAAGGGTAAAACGTACAGACTGGTCACCATGCAAATGGTAAAAGCGGTTACTAAAGCAAATACTTTATTAAAAACGTCCTGAGAACTACTACGTTAAATTGTTTAATTGTTAGAGTTATTGGTTTTGAAAAATATCATTGCCCTAGTCACGACAACCAATTAACCACTTCGCTAACTTTTCAAGATTAGACTTAATGACACCAGTATGTGTTGGTAAGTAGTTATTATATAAACATGAAATAAAAAACGTTAAAGAGTCTTTAATTGCCAAAGAACGAATAAAATAGAATATGTTAGTACTTGGGTACAGACTGCAACGAGTTAGTCGTTGAAATTCAAATTGAAATCAGTTCGACTACGAAAGCAGTATTTGTGAGGGAGTCCTTAAAGGTGTGCTCGTGAGTCATACTCGTTATTGGGAGTGGCTATTACGCTATCCTTGTTCCACTTGTAGCGTTCAAATGCATTACAGTTGATTTTTCACATCATTATATTTTATTTAAGGGTGTATTTCGCGTATGACTTGTTTCGGACCAGGTGTAGGTCCTTTTTTAGGAAGGAACCGACTTGTCTCGGCAACACCATTCCATTGCAACATCTGATAATATCAGTATTGGTGTCAAAAATTAATTAAATAGGTACTCATAACATTTCCTTTTCCACCACTCCAGAAGGAAAACTTGATACAAAGTCTATGCTAGTACTAGCCTCGCCAGCATGGAATAAGTAAGTCAAAAACCTTCTGTTTTAAAAAGACCTATGTTTAGCATTGGATTATAAAAGGCTGCTGATGTAATGTGATTATTTTCTTTGCTTTTAGTGGCAAAATTAAAATTCCTTGCATACTGTACACTGTGTTTTACTATAATAATTTATCAAACGATTGTGAACTTTACCGATTTATGAACTGTTCACACAATCAACAGTTCACTAGCTACAGAAAGTAAACAGAACACTATAGAATGAAGATGAATAATAATAATTGCATACGTTGTTGCTTGATTCAAGTTATTTTTAAGCGATTTAAAATAAATTTGAGGAGCTTTCCTCCACTTGAATTAGAAGAAAAGCTGCCATAACTAAAAGTGAAAAATTAAGAAATATTAGACATGATACTTTTTTGAAAATTTGTTATGGTTCACTTTGCCTTGGAGAACAAATGTATTTTATTGGTAGCACAATATCAGTAGTTGAAATAAGTTCATGTCAAACGAATTAACTTAAAGAGAACTTTTAAATGAAATTTCACTTTTAAAACTCATAACATACTTAATGCTGATTTTTCTCAAATACGATTTCTAACTTCATTTGCATTTCACAGTTGTAAGTTAAAAATATTAAGCGTAACTATGAAAGTTAGTCGATATTATTTCATAACTATTATGAACATTCAATGCTATTTTATGCAATTTAATGGAAGCCACTTCAGATGGTTTTCAATAAATGAAAATGAGTAATACTCACACTATTGTGAATTAGTCGACGCTGTGGCTAGTGCGGGTTTTAATGTTAACTCATGTCCATTATAACTGCTATTTGTTCGGTTTGTAGATTCTTTTTCAATTGAATACGATTGGACAATTACGTTAAGTGTCTGAATATTCACACGTTAATATTTCTATAAATGCAAATGTGAGTTTATTTGTTTGTTAAGCTTCAAACAGTGCTTAGCTCTTATTTAAATTATGCGTTCATATTATTAGGATTATAAGAAAAAGAAAGGGTATGTAAGAGCACAAACTTTAGAAGAGTTGAACAGTTTCGTTTTCTATTCCTATAAGAACATATTTAAAAAATATGTCAGCTAATCCTCAAGCCGTAAAAGAACTCGAGTTTTCGGTGAGCGGTTAGGCAGAATCGAACCGACTTAAATCACAAATTGTGGCACACTGCGCATAAAACAGTTACAAATATTGCAGCAATTGTGTTTATGTTGCACACGGGAGGTATTTCAATTCCCTGTAGAATATAACATTATATATATGTATAATAAAAGCATTAGCTGTTACTACAGTGTTATAAATTTAATTATCACCAATTATAGGTCCAGGGTTCCCTAATTCTGAACAAAATAATCTTAATGAAGTACCGACTATTTGTGAACAAATTCCAAAACGAAAACAAAATGTTTCAATAGCCTTATGATGTGTTAAATAAAGTCATTTTCGCGAAGTAACTTACAAAAAACACTACTTCTAGTGTCTACTTTATACGACTGTTGTTCCCGAGGAGTAGATATGAGATATATTAGGAAGAACGAAGTCAATTGTTTCAATAATCATACAGATTATCCAGTGTTTGTTACACAACAAACTTATAATGTATTCATTAACATGCTTATAAATATTTTATATGTGATATGGGACAACGATTTAGAAAATGCAGCCACATTATAATTTTAATGGTATATACTCTAAACGTTTAAAAAAAAGTATTTCTGTGTACAGTGTTGTAAATTTACTTAAAGAATATTTTATATTTAGTATCAAACCTTAGAATATTTCATACAATAAATTATAAGAAAGAGTTGTAACGGAATTGTAATAAATGTGAAAATTATGCTCGTAATACATTTGTGCGACTATTTATTACTTAATGTACTAATGGATTACATATTCCATATTTATGTAAACGGGAACGTTAGATAAGATTTCACCATTATACCTAAAAAATTCCATCCAAAAATTGGTTTACTTTGTTATAAGCTATAACAATTACTTAAACAATTCAGATTTTGTTTGGTATTAACCGCGAATTTCACGGTCTCTTTCATTTCATTGTCAATTGGCCTGTAGAACCCTATTTCTGTGCCACTCATTTATTGATGGACTATTTATAGCTATGCTAAGATCTATAAAAGCGGACCTTTAATCTATTAAAGCTCCACTACCACTCTAGTGGTTGGCAGAATTGTAGTGAAGTACCACCAAATTCAGGATTTTACAAGAATAGATGGGATTTCAGAAAATCTTAAGTGACACTAAAGCTTATAAATATATGTAAGATTAAATTATTTATACAATTAGATTATTTTTATTCTTACTTGCCTAATTACTAGAAGGTGAAATTATTCAATTTGAGAAATAATCGTAACTCACTGTAACGTTAAATGTATTCCACTAACAACCTTCCCATTGCACTTACAGTAATCTTTTGTAAGACTGTTTGTGTTAACTCTTGGCCTACAATACTTTACCCTGACCGAATTTCTATATGAAATGTATCCCGTAAACATCGTACGGGCTACTTTATTTTTATTGTCCGGAAATAAGGGCAATGAAGTAAGAAACCCTTTTGTAACCCGATTGCGTCACACTTTTCGGGTAAACTCAGCACGGCTCTCATACGGTAACAGTTACCGTAACTATAAACAATTGCAACATATCTTTTTGGTGATATTCAAGGTTTTGTAATCCGTTCTGCTCTTACTCCCATATGCGGCACAACGAGTCTTGTAATTAGACCACCTCAAGTAATGTGAGTGCAACTCCCAAATCGGGATTTTCAAATTAACAAGCAGTGTTCCAAAGTTTGAGTTACCACGACAGAATATTTATTTTTATTCTGAGATATGTTTTTTTTTAATAGTGTTTATGTGTTGACACTCATTTTAATAATGACGTTTGAATAGCTGAATTTTTAACAAAGATAGTGTGACCTCTTTCGTATTTTTTTTCTTTAACACATCTATCCAGATTTATAAACTGCTCTGAAACGATAATCTCATAGATATTAATGAGAAGTTGGACTTATGTTAAAAGATTACGTCAATAATTAACTTTCATAACGTCATCTAGACTTATTTCGCGTCTGTTGTACAGGAGCAATAAGTATAATGCAATAATAATTGTAT
This sequence comes from Hypercompe scribonia, assembly GCA_949316085.1. Classification (NCBI taxonomy): domain Eukaryota; kingdom Metazoa; phylum Arthropoda; class Insecta; order Lepidoptera; family Erebidae; genus Hypercompe; species Hypercompe scribonia. The sequence goes on along the minus strand of OX438968.1, from coordinate 21,312,602 downwards.
TATAAGTCAGTAGTGTCGACTGATGGATTATTTCAAAACAAGCTTAAATATTACACGTAAATTCGTTATTAGGTAGGGTCAACACACATATAAAGATGACAATGGTAGAAATCGACCGTGAGTCATAAATAATGTTGTGAATTATGTATATATATGTAAGAAGTTTATACATAAGTCGCCGAGTACCGTAAACGAGTGAAATTTATCAAGCCATATAAAGTTAGTAGATTTGTGTTAGAAAACTCAACATAGGATATTTGTATGCATATTTTATGAGGAAAAATGATTCATTCATGTCCAGCTTTGCAAAAAAGTTATCCAAAATAAGGAAAATGTATTTAGACACGGTCAGAGTACAGATTATCTTTCTCTCGTAGTTATTCATTACAAGTACATTAATTTTATCATGGGCGAATGGAGTATTTAAGTTTAAAGCGTTTCGTGAGCGACAATTGAAAATATTGCATTTTTCTTGTAGTGGTCAGACTATTCATGGACTCATTATTCAGTTTTAGGTTTTCCTTAATACGATATGCGGTGTAATAATTTATTTTTCAAAAATTATAACTTACTTCAATGTGTCTTCATCATAATGAACAATATTTTTTAAATTCATTTCATATACGACGGAGTATTGAGGTAATAAACGCATTAACGGTAATAAAGGTCATTCGCATTACTTGTATCCATTTATGTTTGGCACATGTCATCAACAATGACGGCTGCTGTCAAAGTCAATATTTATTACAAAGTATTCGAATTCTAATTAGTTACATTAATGTCATTTTGATGAAAATAGAGTCGATCAAATAAACCTTTTCCATGTTCCTATGTATATGGAAACTACGATCCTATTCTGTGGTCCTATTAGCCATGCTAATATCCATAATATAATGTCGACAAAAGTTATTGTTTATCAAAACTTTTTTTTATTTTAATCATATATTATTTCTAAAAAAAATCTTTGAATTGAGAAAAAAAACGATATGCGATGCTCTACAAATTTATTTTAAGGAATTTACTCAGGAGGGGCATCAAACGAACCTATCCTTGTCATTTTAATCTATTTTGTTTATAAACCAGAACGTTTCTGTGATACATGAACAATACGGGATAAAACATGTATTATCTTGAAGAGAAATGATTTAATATAAAACTTATTTTTACTTTTTGCTAGTAAATTTACACTCTTCAAACTACGACTGAACACAATGAAATTTTAAGTCTTTATGTATTAGTAGTGAATAGCTTATAAAGTGTTCCATTCATATTTTTTACTTCTATAAAGTCTCGTTACAATAGCGTCTATTGTATTGAACGTATATGATCGTCTTATTTTATATTTTGTACTTAAATCTTGTAAGCTTACGTAGTAATACTTTTTTGTAATATTTTTCTGTATAACAAATGTCAGTGTATATCAAACGTAGGTTAAAGTAGATACACTTTAACTGAATATACGGTTACTGCAGGTCAACATGGGTAATTTCATTTCAATCAATACAATGTTTAATTTTATTAATTGTAGTAGAAATTACAAATTTGTATGTATTTTAAGGTATTCAACGATGTATTTATTTATTATCTTCATTGTCACATATCAATAGAACCACAAGAAAAATAAATTACTAATTATATAAACGTAGCAATCGGCGATCTTATCGCTCATGACAATTTCTTACAGAAAACCTTTGTACGGATTTCAAGCATTTACAAATTTGGAAAGTTTGTGGTACACAAATCTAAAATCTACTCTTTACTTAAAAAAAATAAAGAGAAAGAAAAAAAAGAATGAATAAAAAAGGAAAAATATTAACTGCAAAACTATAAGCATCTTACAAATGTAAATAAATACATGTTTATTCATCTTAAGCATATAAAAATACACATACATACATCATATATAGACTAAAATACGTATTATGTTTATATAAAGTATTTATAATGAGTGTCCTTCACTAGCTTCTTAAATATAGGCAAGGTTTTAGCTTCACAGATTGTCTCAGGCAAGATGTATTGTTGTTTTCTGTATTTGATAGTCACGAAATAAGATCTACGCTTGAAGAGGTACTTTGACTGCTTTCGACCAAAGCTCTCAGTTAAAGGAATTATTAGTATAAACAAAAATTAATTTATAGATAGATCTACATCTATACACAGATAGAGGAGTATAGAGATAAAATTTCATATAAATAAGTCAAAGAATTACGTACAATACATACGTTGAAAATTTAATATAACCTATTCAGCAATGAATTGATATTTTATGTACATAAGAAAACCTATGAAATACGGAAACGAAAAATAGAAAATAAAATAAAAAAAGAGAAAATAACCTAATTTAAACTAAGAAATAGTGGTTAGCTAAATGGTTAATCGTCTAAAGTGTCTTGTGTGTTATACTGTAATAAAATAAAGAGCGTGTACATAAGTTGTAAGCACTTACGTATTGTCCCAGGGAACCAGGCGCATAATGGGTTTCGCTGCATATCCGTACTACTGTTTCCCACCCTGATTTCTAGATCCTCAAGTGGCTGGTGGCCTGAAATAAAAAATTAGTTATTAATTATAGTGTCTTACACAAAAAAATGGTTAACAATATCATATCAAATAGTATCGTCACGTAGTTCAGACTGCATCATTATTATCGAATTTTATTGAGCAATGATTAAAAACTAATAGTGAATTATTCTACCGAAGCAATCAATCCGAAGACCGTGGATTTGAAATATCATTCCGCTTTGTGTGTGCTTTAATAATTTTATATAATCTGTCATACACATTTTCATAATCAAGTTACATGAATTTCAACAAACTATTCAACAGATATATGTTACAAAACTAAACTTAGCGTGACAGTAATTGAATTTATCACCGTTTCATTTTATCTGAAGCATAAAAAAGAGATGCATATAATATAATTCGTCATGTGCATATTAATATCAGCAGTTAGTTTAGTTATTTGCGGTGTGTCTCAATTTTAACTTTCACTTTCAAGCACCAATCACCAGTAAAACTGTTGGGTAATATTTACAGAACAGTAACTCAATTACTTCACTAAATGAGGCTATAAATTGTATACTTTTGCTATTAATATATTTTTTATTCAGAGTTAACTTTAATCTTAGAAGAATACTTTTAAATCTCAAGGTTTAAATTATTTTGAACTGATTTTCTTGTGTACAACCTGTACTGTACGGTTGGTGTAGTATTTTAAGCGATCACCTGCTTCCTACTTGGCATTGGGTGATCTAATTATTATTCTGAGTCTGGGTATTCTTTGTGTCCGTCACATGAATGTTTTTAAAGACCCACGCGGCAGATAATATATTCCTAGTTGCGGTAGTTGCCTTTCTATAGAAACAAAACCAATAACGACTACCTTTTCTATCTCGTCTTCTGTGGTTAGTTACTTTTTTCTAAAATTATTAACATATTTTACACATGCTTGGGTTTATTTTTGCATAACTTACCGCAACATCCTCTGGTAGTAACCCTCACGACCTTCACGGCGTAATGCCTGAGCAAGTCCACCTGCCACCAAGGTGAGGCCTCCCTCTGAGTTTCAGTACACCTCTTGCCGTCATGATCGGTCGTCTTCTCTCCGTCATTGCCGTTGGCTGCTGCCCCTCCTCGAACCGTAGTCGATTGATTTGCAGGCTTTCTGAATGCTACATTCGTTCCTGGACGGATTAAAAAACATTTTATGGATTAATACTTGTATTATACGTCGTCATTCTTATAAATGATAAGTATATTACCATCATTATCACATTAACAGCATTTAACAATCCACTGTTAAACACAGGCCTTTCTCTAAAAAGGAGGTTTTGCTCTACTATACCACTCTGGCCATGGGTCGGTATACGGTTTATTTCAAATTTTACTTCTATTTGTAGTGACGTCGTCGTGCTTAGTTTACTTCCTTGCTCCTTGCTCCCTTATAAGTATAAAATAGTAATAAAAGTGTTCTAATCAAAGATAAATTTCCTAAACCCAGAAATGATTACCCGATTAGCTATGAATGCTTGTTAAATTATTATTAAAAAGTAGTAATACTTTCAGTTTTTGTTACCAACACAGTATACCGACATAAAAGATGGTAATTGTAACATTCGTGGCTATTAATGCCGATAGCCGTTATATTTGTTACTTCACATTTTGCGGCGACTACAATATTGAATGATGTAAGTCGTATTTAAATATACATCTACGAAATCCTATAAATTTCTTGGTGATGCTTACCGCAGAAAGGTTGATCCGCAGTCCAGTCCCCTCTAAGCGTGCACTCTCGCTGGTGGGCCCCGAACAGCTCGTAACCATCATCACATTCGTACGTAGCTATCGTACCCGGTTCTATGTCGCCTTCGGGTAAGGATACCCTGGCGTTTGGCGGCACTGCTGGATGCCCGCACCGCCGCTCCGCTGTGGACATAATAAATATTTCAGCCATTTTATCTAAGATATTTTTACACATTTATTTATAACACATTATGTATTTTAGGTATCCTAACTTCCTAACTACCTTAACTCGTCATCAGCTTTTTACCCCTTCATAAAATCAATATTTAGGGTCAGTGCAATGACTGTCCTGCTCAATTTCCGCTATGCATCTTCTTTCACGTTGTCCTTTATTTCACTGTCTTAATTTACTTTCATTAACTATTTATTATTAAAATAAAAATTTGAAACTGGGAAAAGAAAACTCGATGACCGTTTAAGCAGAGAAGTTAGATTTAACAATATGATTCCGAGTAATTGTTTTTTCAGAGGTATTAATTCTGAATCGATGGATTGCGAAAATGGTTGCCCATCACTTTGCTTGGTTTTATATAATAGCAGAATATTTTGTCGCAACTTCGGGAAGACTAATCGTCTTCAATTAGAATACAGATTAAGTAAATAAAGTGGATTACGCATTTGTATACATACATATAGTTAACATAAGTATTTTCAATTCAAAAAGGTGTACTTGTCATTAATTTACACTATTTTCTTATATCAGACGTAACACTCTCCTACCACCTCAGGGGAGGCAAGACGTCACCCGTCGTGAGCCGTGAAAAGAGTAAACAGTATACACGTTTTTGCAATTAAATTAATGGGAATTCGTTATCGTGTAAGATCTAAGTAGATCAAATACTAAAATGTTACTTGTCGTATAAACATAGCCTGCCAATTTATATCGTCTAAGGTTAACAGCTTAATTCAAGGGTTTCCTATGACGAAAAGAAGACCTTACTATTACTTGTTATTATAACAAGGCCAAATTCTTAAGATGCATTGATATTATAATAACTTCGTATATTATTTGTTCGTAAACACTTTTAAATGAGAGTACTCTACAAAGTTGTAAGTAAAACATTTTATAAATTTGAACACGTCGACACCGGAAGATATTATATTCAGTTTTAATAGTTTCGTTAGCAACGCGGAACTTATAATATAATATTAATAGTTTCGAAGACATCGAATTCAGAGTATTACATAGCTACTGTTCTTCAGTTTTATCGAAATATTCCTTTGACAATAGAGCTATGGATCGTGAACACGTTACTTCCTCCTATTGTTATGTAACACTTATATATGTTTTTATGTTAGTGCTAGTGGGAAGTAGAATATATTCCTATCGCGGTTATTTGTTGAAAGTTGTAAGAACATGTTGTAATGCGTTCGTAAGTTGCTGCATGTACGGTAAACGAATTTTGTTTAAGCTTACAAATGGCATCTAGAGTGGTATACTATTAAGATCTTGTGACAACTAGAGTGAATTATCATGTATTTAGGTGATTTCATACATATTGCAGAAATGTAATATAGAACTATAGCTCACTTAGGACCCATAATGTTTTATAACCGTGGTGCATCCCTGTTTTATTTATTTTTCCTTATTATTCATGAACTCCTTCAGTTTTCTCTGATTTATTTCGTTGCGGATTCCAAGACGGATTTTTCCCTGGGACTTCCCAAAATATTATAACTTGGTGTGTTCGTGGGACTCTGTTGTTGATCTAGGTATACATGAGTTAATGGTTGATAGACGTTTGGGCCCTCTCGCACGTCTACCTATTTTATTCTATACTTCGGACGTAATTAATCGAGACACATGTAACGCTTGCAACACACGATTTGGGGTCTATCTATATTGCTCACATCGGTACCGTATTATAAATGGAACATCTACATTCTAAAGGTTTTTATACTTAACTAAATATAAATAAATCATAAAAAGAATCTTTCAGATAGCACGTTCCGTTTTCAAAGTATGTTTCATCTTATTTACGTTTCTTATTGCAAAATAAACTTGGCTGTTTAATGTTAGTCTATTTTAATTTATTTGCAGAGCATTTATTATTATATCATTAAAAACCCCAAGAGTATTTAGAGTCACGAGACAGATACGGAATCTCTTGTTAGCTTTTTAATTTTGTTTGCTATAGAAAGGAGCCGAAATTGGTAGATGCGTCATTAAAATTACTACCGCCGCTCATGAACATGAGGCAGAAGTGAGTTGCCGTCGTTTAAGTCTCGCTCCAGAATCAGGGGTTTTTGGATATCGATCATCTCTTTCCCTCGGTTTTAGGCAACGAAAAAATTGTTGACCCCGATTTTCTGTGAGGTTGTGGCTTTATTTGATGGTAAAGACATTTTTACCATCCAGACATGTGTGTCACTAATATTTCTTTGGTCCTTTTATTTGTGTAATTGATCTACCTACCTCCTTAGTATAGAATAACTATTATCAGCAAAAGGATTCAATGATTAAATCATTACGTCACTCATACCACTACAGGGTTATGACAATGCTACAAAGTTTGTTTGTTAGGTTTTAGAAGTCCCTTATTTTTTTATATTTACTACGCATATACACTTTTCTTATACCTTCTGTGATTTTAGTATCCATAACTTATTCCTTAATTAAAAATTACAGATATTTAAAGATATGAGTTATGAAAGAATAAACACTTTTATTCGTGATTTGATTGATTTATACGGATATAAAACACAGTGGTTATGCGAATTTTTGTTGTTGATCAAATAATAACATCGCACTCATACAATAAACAATGTTACAACACAAACAATTTAAAACCATAAAATAAAGTGTAATAAAGCACAGGATGTTTTAATAAAGTTGATGGAGTATGAAATATTGACTCATCTCACGATTGCTATCGATATATGTTATTACAATGAATCGTAAGTTTAGTAAATATCTACAAACCAATCAAATTTTGAACACAACCACGTAACCTCGCATCGAATGAAATTTCATTTCATAGGCGCGAGTAATTCAATTAAAAAATAAATCCATCCAATCTAGTTGATGTTACCATATTGGTAAATAAAATATAAATCCAACGGTTTGTTTTTTACTTGTCATCGTCGAGGGATGTGATTAAATGTAACACGTTCCGGGAGCAGAATCGTGTGGGATAAACTTTTGTTTATCTACATGTAAATATTGACAATTATGAATTTTTTTAAATTATAAATCAGTATTTCTATATCACTGTTCTTTTTTTTTAACTATGTTTGTACAGAATTATATTTTACTTATGTTTACGAGTAAACTGGAATAACATTGCAGAAATGTTAGGCTAGTGGATAGAGATCCACACATCGCAACACGATTATTTTAACTATGTTTGAAAGGATTTTCTCTGAAATATATAATGTATATTGATTGTCGTTATTGAAAATTACCATATTTATTTGGGATTGATCGATGACTGTAACCTGCTGATATTTTCAGTTTTCAACTTTCGTGATGACATACATACTTACACATAAAATCCACTCGCCTTCGTCAGATTATTGGTATAGACCACAGAACAGAGAATGAAGTGGAAATGCAATGTAGGTGTGTCAGGCGTGCCAGAATTATTGACACACTTTGAGCGCGTTCGCTTATTATGCCGGTATTTCTATATATGTTTGAAATTTAAACCATTACGACCTAATTTATAAAAAAAAATCATACGAGTACATTACGTATTAAAATTGAGTACCAATTATATTTTTACCACGAGAACACACAATGAACCGCATTTTCTTCGATATTTCGAAATATTTGGCACGAAAATATTACAAGCCACCGCCTACAGAACACATATTTGCAAGTAAAACGCTACCTTATTAAAAGTCATAAGGTTACATTTGTTAACATGATAAGAGGCATTTAGAATTTATGTACATTAAACCCTTTTTTTTCTATATGATAAGCCTGCCAAAGTGACTCCACCCTGCCTGATGGAAAGCATGAATAGAATCCAAACAGTTGTGGTCACCATACTCATCGCAAATGCAGACAATACAGTGTGCTGACCCACACTATGGCGGCCTAGTGAGATGCGCTACGCTTGGGGACGTAAAAGGCATGACGGTCATCGTGGCAGTGTAAGGCTCACACAGTTATCACTATAACTGTCACCTTTGCATCAATTGGAAAGTTATCATAAACTTCGTTATGTGTATGTAATATTACCGTTTATGTGTGCGTTAACGCAACAATGAATCTCTTGAGATTTACCATCAATTTTTATTTATATTTTTGCATTTAACATTGATAGCACTTCTTTATTTCTCTGTTCTGTGTCATAGACTATGCTAGAGGCATATAGAGTCTTATAGTTGTTGGTCTGTAAGACACTCAGAACACAAATCTCTGAATTTTTAACAACGATAATGTAAGCTTTATTTTGTCAAGATAGACTATGTCTATTAAACACTATATATATTAAACAGCCTTTTGCTCACTGGTGATAATTTTCTTTGCCTGTTTGTTGGTATGGATGATACTTTTTCTATTTTTAAAGTAACTGTATTTTTATCGATAATTATTATACTGCCATTTCACTTCACAGAAACTGTTGATTTATAAAACAAGTTAACTAATTTCTCTTTTTTTATCTTCATTTATAAAATATATTTAAAATAAACCAAAAAAATCCAATTGTTTCAAATTAATCGCAGAAATATTAGTATGTTTTGATTAAAAAGGAAAAAAACTACATACGTACAATACACTACTATGTAACATCAATGGAGTCTTGAAATCAAATAAATCATCTTAATCTTTCTAATCTTACCCTCTGTAACCAGTCTGCCGATAAATATCCTTAAACGTTTCTAAATATAAACATATTTAGTTAAATTAGAATTATATCAACAGGCCCATTAACTTGAAGTAATTCGTTAACATTAGGTACGTGTCATATGTGTATTTTTAATCATTCTGTGAAAAGACGACATAACCAAAAATACGCTTCACATTTTCACCAGGGTTTTTATATTATATAAATTTACAAAATACGTATACCTAATGTAATTATCTAAGTGACGTTAGAGTTAGAAAGACAAACAATAAACAAATAACAAACAAAGTACATACTAGATTTACGTGGATTATCACAATAATTTAAGTTTAAAAGACTTAACATTTTTGACGTTATTGGTGCTATTTTAGAATACATGAATGTGACGTCTTCTAAAGTTTGTCCACTATAGAGGTAGTTATTTCAAAGTCTTCTGTTTTTCCAAAGAGATTACTGACGGGTTAGCTAAGATATGGGCGCTTTTCAGTTTATTATTATTATTAGACCCATTTAAGAGCCTAGTAATCCCTTATATCCTCTCTACGATCATTACTTAGTATCATAGATCAGTACTTAGTACCCTGACTTTTGCCAATTGTTCAAATAAATAAATTATATTATAATAAATATCCACAGCAGTATAAAGAAAATAATACCTCTATATGAATCTGATGCTCTAGAATCTAATAATGACAAGCCTATAATACGCATACAAACTATTTATAAGTTTTTAACGTTCATTATATGTTAGTAAAATGTATAACAAAAAATCGAAAAGCATAAATGACAAGAATGTTAAGAATAGCTAAAACTTTAGAATATTAAATATCATAACGAAGATCCAGCAAATAACACACAGTAAATGATAGCCATACTGAAAAAGTCCGTATGCAATATAATAATACCGAGGAGATTTTACACATACATATACCACTACTGCTAGGGGCATAGTGTGAAGAAAATAAAAAAAAACAAGGTTTTAATTCCTTAGTGCTCCAAATACGAATGTTGCAATTCGATGTTGCAACGAAGAAGCAACGACATGATCATAACAATGTACACGGAGGAAATTAGAATACGTGCATGAATTTCAACTCCCTCTAGAAATGTGAGGTGAAACATCATCAATACACGACAAACTCTATCATATAATAATAGCATAGGTTGATGTTCGAAAACGCGGCCGGTTTGGTAAAAAAGTTTTAAACATAGTGTATAATTTGTCCACTAGTAGTTATATCTGTTACTCCAGAATAACTTTGGCTATTTAGGTCACATTGAACTATTCAGGTCACACACTTTGAAAAAACTTTACTTCCCTAAATACAAAGCTGTAACAATTTTCTTTAGTCGAGTTGATAGACAATCTTAATATTATCATTCTAGCATACTTTCGTCTATATTGAAATTATTTTTCGAGCGGTAAAGTTTGCAATGTAATGCAATCGTAATAAAAAGGTGTTGTAATTTAACAATAATTTAACGATTGATTAATCATTTGAGTTACTTGTTAGAAAAAATATATTCATAAACGTACATATTTGATGTATGCAAGAGTTCATAATGTATGTACCCATGTAGTTTATGTGACACATGACAGTTTTTTTGGAATTTGGTGTGTGCTTTTGGATTATTAACAATCATAAACAAATAGAAGTGATTTCGCACTGTTATTCATAAAAGTAAGTAAGTTCTACTAGTTGAGTATATAAGTATAAATTAAATTGATAACGTTCTAGAAGATTAATATAAAATGTTGTATTCCCGCTAGTCAATAATGTTGTCAAGTGTATATTTCGCTAGTGTCTCCATTCGATATTATCCAGGTCGTGTACTTATTTTGCCGCCTTAATTTTGCCCTCACGTTATAGAAAACTAATGAGTTATCGATTATCTTATTCGATTATATTGAATTTAATACGCTCATCTTAGATGTCGCGTGTTCGCAAGTAAAGCAGTAATTATTTAGAAACGTGATTGCCACTTGAGTGCTCTTATAGACTGCAACGTGCGCTGTTGCGACTGTAAGTGACATTAGATATTGCAAGATAAAAAGGTTTTACAAACTATATTAATATTTAGGATTAATATTTTAAGACAAATTAGTACTATAAATATTTTATTGCATGCCTTTATTGAGATAATACACACACTTAATCAATTTGTGACGTTATCAGTTACTAACCCCAAATAATTTGCTTTAATGAATGAAGGAATAAGTCAAGTAGGAGACTAAAGTTAGCCGACCACGTTGTAGATAACAATATTACAATAAACACCTTATCGTATTTTTTATGCATAAAATCTTTTCATTTCTTTTTAATTTAGTGGAAATAATACGGGGTTTGCTGGTTATGAAATCAAAAATAGCTAAGTTCTTTAAATTGGATTTTAATACAGAACGAAGTTATAGTTGTCTAGAAGTTTCTTGAAATTTTTTTGTACTTTTCCGTACATCCATAATTTAAGGTTATAAAAGTGATCACGTTGCCTTAACTCAGGCATACGTATACAAATTGGGGTGAGAAATTGTAGTACTTAATTGAAAAATCGGCATTGGGAATTGGAATCGGTTTTAATTTTGACTTTTATAATCATAGGTTGATGAAGACTGAAGTACTTTAAGATTTTGATTTCAATCGCAAATTCACGTTGGTATTTTAGTGCACATATCCAGTTAGAGATTTTTACCGACCATAGATTAATAACACTCTTGTCAATCTCTTCAATTAAGTTAGCGGTTAGAGTTTTGGAAGAGTTTACAGTCATTTTACGCTAACCATTATGATACTATAACTTAATAAAACGAAACGAAAATATTAATTTTATTGTAAGCACAAATGCATAGCTTAATTTTAAATTTTATTTCTTTTTTTAATTTTTCAATGATCAGCGTATTCAGCTCAGAAATAATAAACAAGTCTGTTGATTGTGATTCACATTTTATGTCTGATTAATTTAGTCATTTATTTCAAACTTTTGAGAACCATTTATGCAAGTAAGTCAACTTACTTAATAAATAAGTGATTATTAGGTTAGTTAACTAAACTGTTCAGTTTTTTATATATATTAATAACACACTCTCACTTTTAAGACTCAGATCATTACTTTCTCTTTTATTCTGATATTGGAGTTCGCAAAACTAAACTTCCTATTTGGTTTCCTGAGCTTCAGTTTGCCTTCTTCATGAAAATTCAATAATCGCTTTTGTACAATTTTTGTACTGTGCCTTGAAAAACACATTAAACCGTCAGTTCCGATTGTCATACGAATAGCTTTAGCAAATATTACGAGAAGTTGGGGTTCTTAAAGGTCCGATAACGAGATTTTGACAGCACTTCGGTATCGCCTAATACTAGTTGTGGAGGTCAGATACCAGTTGCTCCACATGAAGAGTTGAAGTTTTGCCATTTCGTAGTAGGCTCAAAGCCAAACCCAACGTAATTTTGTTTCACTGGTTTGAACATCGGTTTAATGTGAAAATGAGAAAATGTTATGTTACGAACATTTATTTTTGAACAAATATTTGAGTAGTTTACAAAATGAGTAACAATGTAAATAAATATTTTAAATGCCTTCCTCCCTAAGATATGTCAGCTTGGCAGATATGAAACAATTTTTGTGGTGTATAGAACAGAATAGAAACCATTGTTTAACGATTTACAGATGAATTTCATTTCACCGTATAATATGCTTGCGGTATGAATAAATACGGTATGGATGCATACTACGCATAGTGAACTATGTACATAAAATGTCAAGTTTACAGTCATGTGGACGATTGATCCCTAATAGAATAAAATTTGTCTACAAAGCGAATAGTATTTAACTTGATTCGGTTTATTAAACTAGCACGTATAAAGTTTATTTATGTACTGTGTTATGTTGGAAGGTAGAAATGATACTGTATACATTTAATGCACTGACTGCACGATTGGCCTAGTGGTTTAAGCGGTCGCCACGCCGCTCTCAACTTCGCTAAGTGTTGTGGGTTCAAATCCTACATGGAATACATGGGACTTTGTGTGATCCACAAATTATTGTTCTGAGTCTAGGTGTTCTTTGTGACGTTTCCACGAGCCCTGACTTGGCAGTTAGGATTATTAGCCATTATACCAACAGCTTCATTATCAGCAAACTGAAGTAAAAAATGGATATTTTAAGGCAACTGAAGCCTAAATTAAACTACAATACTATTATTAATATCGTGTAGTAAACAATGCTATGGCCGGATCCTCACTGTTGCCTCCAGGCCGTGAAATTTTTTTATTTTAGTAAAGTAGGCCATAATAAATCTTTTTGGTAAATATCAATCCATCACTGTCAATTGATTCATGGTACGCGATAATATTTAATAATATTTTTGTCTTTTATGTAATGGACTACTTAAACTATCAAACTTTTGTCTATATGTTTAACCGGCGTTATAGTACCTTATATTACCTTAAAATTTTCGTAATAATTTTCTGGAACCACTAACTTATAAATAAATAAATATTCTGGACTTTTGATACCCAACATCATCTAGTTTCAAATTAAGCAGAGCTTGTGCTATGATAACTAGACTGACTGATAGAATACTTATAAACTTATTTTTGAAGAATACACCCAAACATCGAAATCATGCAAACATGTGGTGCGTCAGCGTGCAGTCGGGAATTGAACCCGAGACTTCTAGCACAGCATCATAATAAATAAGAAACAGACAGCAGTTCTAGTTGTAATTCAGTATCATGTGTGAATTTTAAAAGATGATTTCCACCAAAGGGCTCACATTGAAACAGATTTTACAATCTATGAACGATATTAAATTATGTGCACGTTATTTAAAGTCTATATTATCAAGACGCGTACTGTAGCTAAATCGCGCGCAAAGTTATTCAAGCTCACAACTCCGGTTTAGTTTTAAATGTTGACTATCTAGCATTTCTTTTTTTGTACATACAGTTGAAATCATTACAACACAACAACAATTTGTAATCTTGATTGCAAATTGTTGACTTGTTGCATATCAAATGTCAATAACGACCCAAATAATTTATTAGTGGAAAGAATGGTTGAAAAATTTGGAATCCAGAACTAAAGTTGTTCATTTCTTGTGGAAATGAATGTTTGTAATCATAAATAATGCAAATATTTTTATAAGTCATAAAATCTCTCTTTATACAGGTGGGAGTCAAGAATTCGTTAACATTTGAAACTAACATCCCGTGTAAACAAATGCCGCCCGCAGAGGCGTCTGACCACTAGTTCGTTTCTCCGAAGTTTTGTCGCATTAGATCGCTTTACAAAGCCGCAACGCGCTTACTGTGTGAAACAATTTTATTTAAACAACAGTTCGCTTATTACGATGAGACGCTTATTTTGCGTTGAATACGTTTTACACGACTTAAATCAGTGTCTGAGCACCTTTAATAAAGAAATGGGTGAAGAAGTTCGAAGAGGCAGGATCTACGCTATATGTGAAGCAAACAGGAGGCCCACGAATTTCGCGGACCGAAGAGAACGTGCAGCAAGTTTCCGCTTCTGTTCCACGTAATCCAGAGTCATCGATGCGCAAACGTTCGGCTGAATTAGGGTTATCTCGTACATCATTACGCCGTATTTTGAAATTACATCGATATAAGATCCAGATAGTACAGGAACTAAATCCTAATCATTTAAATTTGCACAAATCGTATGCCGAAACAATGTTAGAACGATTCAGTAATTTTGACAATATCTTATTTTCTGACGAGGCCCATTTTCATCTGAACCGACATATAAACAAACAAAATTGCAGATATTGTGACAGTGAAAATCTTGAAGCTAAACACGAGAGATCATTTCATGCTTCCAAGGTAACTGTATGGTCTGCAATTTCAACAAAAGAAATCATTGGACTCTACCCTCCTTTCGAAGATTTCCGCGGCTGTTCAGTTACTGTTAATTCCGCTGAATATATGAAAATGTTATGGAAGTTGTTGGGACAAATGCTACTGGAATTTGCTGGCTACAATCGTAATACATGGTTTCAACAAGATGGAGCCACTTATCACGCATCCAATGAATCCCTGCTGGTGGTCAAAGATACGTTACCGAAAAAGCTGATTCCCAGACGAGGAGAGATTCATTTGTCACCTAGAAGTCCAGATCTATCCCCAGCAGACTTCTTCTAATGGGGTTATTTGAAGAATCATGTCTATGTCAACGAAAAAATCAGCGAAGAAATTTCAGCGATCTCTCGGTCTTTTTGCCGACAATATTCGAAAATTTCGATACTCGCTTAGAAGAGTACAAACGGCGAAACGGTGGTTTAGAGTATGTAATTTTTAAAAAACAATTTTCTACTAATTAGCTCTCTTATAAATAAACAAATTTTATAATACATCAATTGGTTTTTATTTACGATTTTTCCAAATGTTAACTAATTCGTGTCTATATTTTGCCAATCACAAAAAATCTTTGTGACCCTTTGTACACTGATATGGCGTACGAAAACATATTGTTGATGTTAATTAACTAGTCTGTTGTCCTAATGGTTAGTGATTTTGACTGTTCTACCAGAGGACATGGGTTCGGCTTCCGGTCAGGAAAAAAGTCTATGTAATGTGCACGATCATTTGCGCTGTGTCTAGGGTTAAATGATCCATTACATGTATGTATATATTTAGTAATATATAAGTATGTTTTCAACTGCTTAGCACTAATGTACTCGTATATGGTGTATGCTCTCGTATAAAATAATTATCATAATTCTTACTAGGAGTATTTATAAGAGTTGTATAGCCATATAAATAAAAACAATTAAGAACATGAAAAAAAAAACAGTTAATTGAATTTGTAAATATTAACATTATGTGTTAATGTTTAAAAAAAGTATAAAGAGTTAAAGATCGTACTTCGTAACAGCATACTAGAAAGTTGTTTCCATAAAAGCGAATCCGGAAAAAACCATATCTACGGCTGTATAACGCCATATAATCTGGCTGCTGCTTGTGACAATGAATGTTACACACGTTGGTGCAAAATGAATTGAAAAATAAAGTAAAGATGCAAGACAAACATTAAAGCGCACTTATGTAGACAATCAAATGCAATTTATTTCTATAAACTGTTCCTTACAAATTACGTCAAATAACTTCATGCAGCCGTTCGCAGCAGCACTATTTCTATTCAGTTCACTCTGTTACAAGAGCCCGTGTTCGCACGCTTTCTTACAAATATCTACAGTTGAATATTGATATATAGACTACTCTTATCTAACTTATTAAATCAGTATTCTTTTGAACTGTTAGCAATAAGATGGCGAACTCGAATCATGTGCCGCATGTTGCATAATGTTGCGTGTTGTAAATACTAAGTGCGACCAAAATCGGATGAGCGTGCCGACTAATGGACAAGTTACGAAACATGTTACATATTGTTGATGATGGCTTCCTCGTTATGTGTCAATATGCTGTGTGGTATATGCTAGTTGAATATACACGCAAATACTACATTCAAATTTATCCTAGCAACCTAAGTAATATTATAAATGTGAATGTGAGTTGATTTGTTTTTACAAGTTAATGTGTGCACCACTTAACTTGTTTAAAAAATCTTTCACCAATGGAAAGTGAGTAACTTAGGTTACTTTTCACATCGATAACCGATATATTCACGTGCGGAACCTCGGACAAAAACTAGCAATTTACAAAAGGGAAAGTGATTTAAATGTTACAAGAAAATCTTATTATAGAATGCATAAGTTTCAAAATAGTATCTGTTATGTGCTGACTTATGTACAGTTTTCAATCCTCATAAAGTAAGTTTATAATTCCAATAAAGGTGTATAATATCAAATAAAGTGTTACGTAGTTATTTCAAATCAATTTAGTTTATAAGTTTAAAATAAAGTTGAATTCCATTGACCCAGAAATACATTTGCGAATAGTTTTAATGTTATAAGTGCATCTGACAGGCTTGTGTCCAATTTAAAAAAGTATACGGAATAAAAACCAAAAATATCATAAGATATATTTAGTATAAATATATTTACGAGTATATAGATATGTATATATATATATATATATATATATATATTTAGCGAATTAGCCAGCTAAAGTGACAGTGGGCTGGTCATATTAACTGCAGAACCGACATCCGTTGGAGTCAATGAGTTCAGGAATGGTAATTCTCGCAAACGTAGTGTAGAATGCACAAAGGCTAGGTGGAGCGACGATTTGTGCAAAAGTCCCAGCAGGAGCTAGATGCGAGAAGCCCAAAATCGATCACAGTGACGTGCGACAGGAGAGGTCTATGTCCAACAGTGGCCTGCGATAGGCTGATGATAATGATATTTAGTATAAAGCAGGTTTTTGAATATTTTAAATATTATATACATTAGGGATTTTTACGACATACGAAAAGATGGGTCAACTGTAAGTGACTATCGCCGCCGGAAACTCAAAGAGTCACACCATCCTTTGAGTGACCCGTGCCAGAATCAGATTTAGGGTAAGCTCATAAACTTGCTAAAAGGCATTAGAAAAGAATTACTTGACACAAAGTTTCTGTAAGGCTAGCCCATTTATGGCGAAGCATGGCTCTCCTACGCTATGGTTAGAGAAACAATAATCTATTAATATGTTACTTCTCTTAAGAATAAAGTAAGTACCATGGCGAAAATATAAAGAAACTAGAAATAGTAGAACTAATTCTGCTATTAATATGTAAGCAATGTGGTCAACCCGCTTACATCTTTTGAGTTGTAGCATCGGTGTATAACCGTATCTCCTCAGTCACGTACGTTCCGTGACAGATTGGACAGTAAGGGGGGCAGTCGCTACGAGTCGATATCATTATGACATCGATGACTTTATAACGAAATAGGTTTCGAGTTGTACCTTTTTAACTTTTGTGGCTATGGTTTTATTTAGTTTCTTTCGCTCTTGTAGCTGTAGGTTAAATTAATCAAATTGCCAATACATGATTGTATGTCACATACTTTTAGAAGTTATTTAAATTATGCAACAAAAAGCGCGACGTTTCATTACACTGCCAGTCACGTTAAACAGAATATCAATTGATTTATTATTGATGTATATAATTGTACACTATATGTTTATCGGCTAAAATAATATACCTTTATAAATGTAGAAATAATCAATAATCGTTTCATATACGTCAATCTAAAAATCTTCCATAGATAAGTAATATGTTTTATTACTCAACAGGTTGAAGACCTAGACATAGTTAATTATAATTTCTTAAATGCCAATTAGATAACGTTAAAGATCTTATGTATTGGCTCATTCACTCATTGCATTAAATATACATATCTACAAATGAAACATCTTGAATAAAATTATATCTTTCTTGAAGTAGAATAGTTTTAAATTACTTTATATGCTATTGACGAAACAATTCCATTTACTTTTGTTTTACAAAATAAATAACTGAAGGATTGTTTTAAAAGGTAACCATGGAACACAGTTTTTCTTCGGTCTAAGTTCAAATAATACCTCCCCTTATAGCAATGAGATTATTTTATTTCGGCTATCTTAACTGAATGCAGTGAAATAACTCCACAAAGTTAGACAGAGACTATATAATATTAAGCATCATAGGATTCTACGCGTATAAATAGACCACTATTTGATTATTCAAATTTTAGAAGCTCAAGCACAAAATCAGTGACTGGTTTAATATTTTAATGATTTAAAAGGCTATTTCCTTCGTCAAATACTAAAGTTTGATTAGATGACATTGGAATTTACGGGTCGTAATTATAATTCCCGTTAATGGACAGAATCATTACACAGCTGGATATTGTGACAGTTGTCAAAGATAGTCTTCCAGTATTCTGGTTTATTTATTAGATCAATTTGGAAGTAGGAACTCCAGCGACTTAGTTTAATTTTATTAGATTACCGCTACGGTCGTTTCTCGTAGGATATGCCACAAAACTTGCTCCTTCGCGTCTGCTAACTTTTGATAGCAGCAAATCTATCCTCGTGTTTTTGTCACAGGAGTTCTTTTGAGGTCGATTCTTATAGAGGCTATTAGGACTTTTTGCATAAAATAATGGAGTGCTAATTGGTCTATAGCATACGAATAAGTTCAAATTTTGCACGTTTGTTAGTCAGTATATATTTGTACCGCAACATGAATGTTGCCAGGAGAGTTTACAGCTGCAAATACTTAGAAACCGTTTGATACAATATGGATATAATGTTTTAGAGCCTTAATGTTATAAGTAGAAATATTTACTTTTAAATTTTTGTAAGTAAGTAACGTGTCTGGAAAGATCGATATCGTGTCTTGGTAAAAAGTTATGTACAATTTATGTGTTTGTACATTTCGAATTATATACATTCTTGACTTTAATTTTTTCATTTCATCTTTTATTCGTCCTATTATTTTCTCTATTTCATTTGGAGTCCATTGTAGAAAGGTTTGGCTCTACGGCAAACTGTCAACCTAACGTCGACGCTCTTCGATAATTAATGTAATAGTTTCTAGGTAGTACTAATGAAGAAGGTAATTTAAGGATATGAAATTGAATAGTGAGGAACTAAAGATAAAGGTTAAAGGTTAAGTTGCAGACAGATAAAAAAGGTTGCAATTTCAATAGCTAAAGGAACCGGGGTCGTGTATTCTTTTGACCATCCTGTGAGCCATTCTTCATTGGAAAGACTCTTAAAACAAAAGTACTGTTTTATCTATATGTGTAATTTAATTCAAAATTAAAAAAAAAACTTTATTGTTTATAGAAACTTAAAACTGTTAAGTCCAATCTCTTTCACTTTGGTGACTCAGGTCAAGTCTTCACAAACAAAATTTACTGTTCCTACCTGTACTTTCGTACCTAACGATAATATATGAAACAGATAAGAAACCGGTTTCTTCACTAGAACACGAAGAACATTCTTGTAACACTATTCCGCGTGTGTGGCGTGGTTTACTGGCCTACCGCCGCGTAGTAACTGATCACACATGTTAATTTCACAAATTGCAAGTTAAAAGGAGATTGTAATATACTTAGAAGCATATGAGTTCTGACAGAGCGAGACAGGTAATTAGAGATAATCATAAGAAATCTTAAAATCCTTGTGTAGACGAAAAGAAAAAGAATTGGAGGAAATATTCTAAAGTATAGTTATTTATGAAGTCAATTTTATATAATAGTTAAATTCATGATGGTTTTTCTTATGGTTATCGTAAACGAGATTACTACTTCTTTTAGTTATTTCACCTAACACGGGATCTTTACACAGCATTAGCACAAGGATATACACACAGATGCATTCAGTCTAGTGAGTATAGGTTGAGAGACACCCATCGATAAGATTGAGACCATAAGCGAGTTATACCACTACTTCTTATGCAGCAGCATTTATAAACGCTAACTGCAGCTATAACGAGCTCCTATTTAGTAAGTTATAATCAGAAGACTACATAAGTTTCCAAGTTACCAAAGTAGATATAAGACTTACCTCAGTAAGTAGCAATGAAATGAATGTTAAAAGTTGAAAAAATTTGACGCTTTTGTTATCAACTTACACCACAATTTTAAGTAGAACAGACACGTCCACATATAGGTATTTGCGACTAGAACAATCGCACCGTTATCTGGTATTTCGGCCACTAGCCCTGCGATTGACAACGCGTGTTGAATAAATATTAACTATTTCTTGAATCACGTCTCTTACTTTGGTGATGTGTGTCAAAACATACATTCATCTCTATGGGACATAGAATTAAGTGAAATACTCGTACTACTAGTATACAGCAGGCAGTAGTACTACTAGTAGTATACTAGTAGTACTACCTGCCTGCTATCAGAAGATTAGCCGTACTTATGAAACGAGTAAATAGTTGCTTATCGTAAACTTTACCACCCTTGCTACAACTATGGTCCCGTACTCCGTATGACTGTGGTAATTGCTACAAATAAGTAAATTTTAATCGCCAGGTTCTATTAGATAACGTGTGTAAAATATAGGTACAGTAGGTAATTGTCGATTGTCTTTGATTCACTATTCGCTGAAATCTAGTGACATCTACTGTCAAGGGAAGTTACTGCCGAGTGCAGATATTTCTCAAGTACTAAGTACTCTTAAATCCTTTAACCTTATTTTAATAGCAAAAGGTTTATTTGTTAAATTTTATTGTAGTTAATATGTATGTTTTTATTTAACACTTATCGGATCCGGAACATATATTTTCGTAGTTCAATGCCGTTATACGCAAATGAGATACTAATCTAAATTGATATATTGAACCTTAACAACTTAGAACTTGTTTATGTGCATTCCACATAGTAACACCACAGGTCACACCAGTGTAACGACAAGGAAGATTCCACTCCCCCTGTCGGTACCACCGCAGTAAAGTATGAGTACGTAATCGTGTTGAAATGGTAGAAAAAATACAAATGATAAAAATAAAAATGAAATAGGTGAATAAAAATTACGTTACATTAGCAAAGTCTTCAATGACCTGTTCGCAAACACTGCAGGAACTTAAGATACACGCCGTCCGTTATGTTTTCGCCTACTCACAAGGTGAGTAGCCTCTTTCACAAACATGTGTCTATTTTAGGAATATTTTAATTTACTCAGTTTTATTATCTTCGATAAATTTTTTACCCGTCTCGAATCCTATGCAATTTAGATTGATAAACTTACATCACATACACAAATGGAAAGCAGATGGCGGACATTGTAATATTGTAATATATGAAAAAATATTACGAATATAAGTAGTTGTTTGCTGGTAAACCATTTGTTCACACGTCAACAATAGGCAGTTTACACATTATATAGACGTCGCGATGTGTACAATCTGTGTTTTAATCACGTTGCCTAATATGAACCAAAAGCGTGTTCTTAATATAATGAGAAAAAAGTTTTAGTATTTATAAAACTAGATCTACATGCATTATCTTACGGTAATGGGGTTAAAAATAAGAAAGATTTGATCAGAAACTGATTTGACATGGATTTGTTATTTGACTAAAGTCAAACTAAGGCTATTAAGGCTATTATCTGAAGATTAACGAATACAAAACTAGCAGACATCACCACTTTAGCATCCAATAACATTACGTGTTTCGTTACCTTTCAAATGATGAAATATGGCTTATATGACGATGCATAGATTAAATAAATGTCCCATTGAAAGCTTCCAAGTGTCACGTCAGAAACTTTTTGTAAGTGAAACAAGAAAACAATAATGTAATTGTTGTTTACTATTCTTATTTTGACTATTTATAAATTCTTTTATTGTTTTAGACCTTATTTGTGATTAAAAATCTTCTATCTGTTACAACAAAGCACTTTTGTCGTTGATTGTCGCACTCGAAGAGCCGATACGATATTATAGTACGTGATGCAGGTGTCAATAGAAGGAGGTTAACGTTCCAGTAACACGGTCAGTAGAATGCATTTATAGTATTTTTACATTTGTCATTATGAGCTGAGGTACACTTGAATAGAAATTGGTACTACCTACCTACTACTTATCTAGCTTAACATAACTGTTTTACTAGCGGGTTATTTTCTTAGGGCTTGGCTATGGAATGTTAAAGTTAATCTCCTGATTAAAAAAGTACATTCATTCTGTAGAAAATGGCGGTCAGCCACTTTTTTGGTCCTGATATGACTAAAACTAAAGTTGCAAATATTTGAAGTTATCTATCGTGGCTTGGCTACTCTTGGTTTTTTAAATATACCCTTACTAAGGCAAAAGCATAACAAACGGTCATATTTATCATATTATAACATCAATCATTTTATAAAGGCATTCTTAGCAGTTGTATTAATAAAAGCCAAATGTAAGTGCAGAATTTACAAAAAATCTCGTAAAGGAACTTGCAAGGATGTCTTCTTACAAATGAACTTGGCATGAACAAGTTGGTGAGTAATTAAACTAATGTGGACAAAAAGAAAGTTCCATGCCAGCATAAAATAAGACAAGAAAAATTATATCTATATGCTTCTCTAGATACATGGATATTTGCTTTTCGCTTATAATTAAATTAGTTTACCACGATCTAAGCACATGCCCTTTGTTTGGGCTCACTTAACGATTAAAACGCCTTTATTTACCAGTTTCTATTAATTATCTTGTAATTTCATGTCC
Source organism: Hypercompe scribonia (assembly GCA_949316085.1). Classification (NCBI taxonomy): domain Eukaryota; kingdom Metazoa; phylum Arthropoda; class Insecta; order Lepidoptera; family Erebidae; genus Hypercompe; species Hypercompe scribonia. Next base: position 21,289,395 of record OX438968.1, on the reverse strand, counting down.
TTGGTACACTCAAAGCTCTCTTTGCCAAGAGATATTCGAATATTTACATAATCTGCTTTATTAAAATAACTGGACTAATACATAAGGTTTAGGATAGATTACAGCCCGCATTATATATTTTTTTTCTGTAAATACAAACATATTATATATAGAAAACGCTCAAACTCCGATCAAATATTTGTAGATCATACAAACGTGTGGTTGGACCCGTGAATCGAATGTGAGACCTCAAGCGCAGCAATCTCATTCGCTACCACTGCGCCACTGAGGTTGTTAAATATATTAATAATAATTGAGCACACTGTTCATAAAGAGATTTTTGGAATGCGATACTCTTTCTAAAGTCTACAATTTACAAAAGTATGTAATCAGTATCGTTTAACAAGTAGTTACTGTATCAAACTGAATCATAGTTAGTTTGGGCTAGATCGTTCACCCTAACCAACGGTTACACTTAACAATGGTATAATGGTGGTTAATTAAATTTCAAAATAACATCGCACTCGTTTTTTTTAGGGTAATAACATTTGTGATAATTTCTTGCCTTGTGGTATGAATTTCGTTAGCAGTAGCGATATGTATTTGCAAAAAAGATCAAAATACTTACAGCTCTACTCTACATATCTCTTAATTGTTGCTTTTTAGCTGGTTGAGATATACAACACAAACAAAACTTCTAAAACAGTAGTTGTTTTTTTATAGGGGAGGCCAAAAATTCGTTAACATTTGAATGTAACATCCCTCGCAAACATGTTACGGGAGTTCTTGTTGAATTTGCTGCCTACAATCGTAACACATGGTCTCAACAAGATAGAGCCACTTGTCACACATCCAATAAGTCCCTGACGGTGGTCAAAGATAAGTTACAGAAAAAGCTCATTTCCAGACGAGTTCACATTCCTTGGCCACCCAGAAGTCCAGATCTATCCCCAGTAGACTTCTTTTAGTGGGGTTGAAGAATCGTATCTACATCAGTAAATGAAATACACTATGTCAAATAAAGAAATAATCAGCGCAGAAATGTCGGCGATCTCGTCGTTTCTTTGCCGACGATTATTCGAAAATTTCAGTGCTCACTTAGAAGAGTGCTAACGTCGAAACGGTGATTATTTAGACGATAAAATTAAAAAAAATAAATTTCAACTTATTAGCAGTCTTGTAAATAAAAAAAATGATGTGTGAAATGATTTTTTTTGTACGATTTTTTTAAATGTTAACTAAGTCGTGGCCGACTCCTTGTAGAGATATACATAAATGGTAAAACTTAATTAATATTATGTCTACAGAAAGAACGGCAAAGAAAAAACAGCTTAGTATCCTTTCCTCTTAGTCGATATTCTTATTTAGTAAATATTTAACGAATCTTCTAGTCAAGCAACGACCTAAAGATAGAATTTCAATTTTAGAATTCAATGATCGACCAATGGTCTCATTGATTAAGTTAAGAATTTGACCGATCATAAACCCTCGTCATTTTTAAATAGATTGGCACTGACACGATAAAAATATTCATTAAAAAAATTAAAGAGAATATAAAGACAATGACGTATATTTTATGTTTCTATGTCTTTAAAATTTTTAAGCTAAATAACGACCCACCACGGTTCCACATGGCTACAATATACACAAACTTTCCTTTTGAGTCACTCTCTCTATTGATGAAATATATTTACACTGCATTAAAATTCGTTGTGAAAAAGTTCTCTGCATTTAAGAACGGGAAGCAACTTCATTTCACACTATATAAAGACACTGCGAAAGAACAGTAATAATGTACATAATTAACAGTATCTCCTAATGTCCAAAACTAAGAAAGTCAGAAAATCTGTGACAATTTAGCGAAAGACCCACTAAACATTATGTCAATTTTTGCATAAAGACAATACGAATATTAGCTAATACGAGTACCTCTTTTAACTCAAAACTCTAACAATCTTCCCTTTTCAAGCCTATTAAATGAAAATATAAAGACATTTGTGAATTTATTTCAAAACAATAAGGTTCAAAATACATTACAGAGCAACAGGTGGTCAACATTTGTAAAGGCACATCCTACTGTTAGTTCATTGAGAAAGCCTTAGGAATGCTTTTATACTTTCATGTGTTATCGTAAATACTAGTTGTTGACTTTAATGTGTTCTATAACTTACATTTGATAATGTTTATTATTACATTTTAGGAATCATTACAAAATTGGAGCTCAAGACTACACAAGACTCAACTACATGAATCAAATTAATGAAATGAAGATGAGTTTCACAAGTGTGCAAGGGAAGGATTATTCACATTTACAATGCAACATTTTTAAGCTTTTATCTATATTGAGGAACAAGGATATCCTCTGGGACCAAAGCGTTACAATGTTAAAACAATGTTGAACGGTGATAATTACTTTATCCTATGTGTGTCATTGGCATATGAGTTAGTTTTACTAACCGATAAGTTTAAATTACATAGTTGTAATAAGTGGATATTTTTAGAACTAATGTTTTTGCTATTTTAACGCGGAAAGTTTAATTCATGTCGAGATGTTACCTCCTAGGTGACTCCTTTTCGCGGATTCAGTGAGATGTGTCTAATCAAATTCAATCACTGACTTAACTAGTCAGAGGTCTGTTGTACAAGTTCTTATTCTGGAACCAAATTATGAAGATTAGAGGTGTATTTTTTATACTTAACGGCAAATAACAATAAAATTATATCCTGCTAATTACAATAACCAAGTAGTTATACCAGTAAGTATGTACCTATATCTGTGAGAACGTGAAACAATGGACATTCATTTATGTAGCCTTGACGGCTACGTCGGGTAATCATGTGTACTGTGATGAGGCTCAATTTGTATTGGATCTTGCCATTTTTCATTATGTCATGAAAGCACTTATATGCAAAATGTCCAACTTTGTCCAACTTTGTCCAACTTTGTCCAATTTTGTCCAACTTTGTCCAATTTTGTCCAATTTTGTCCAACTTTGTACAACAGTGATCTAATACAGGCCTTTGATGATGATGATGAACAAGTTTTTACAGTCTGAAATTATTCTCCTCTCTATTAGATTATAGTTAACTTTGTAATATTTTGTGACCTGTATGAAAGGTGTATAATAATTGAAGAAGAAACGCCTTTGTTTTTTACTCTTTGTTGTTTAACCGCGTTGATATTTATATATTTCTTGTTGCCCACCGTTTTGTCTATGGTACTGCTAGTCTCTTTCGATTATTTATTATTATTTTTCTATAGATGGGTCTGTTGGTCTAGTGGTTAGTGACACTGACTGCGAAACTGGAGGTAGTGGGTTCGATTGCCACCTAGGGGAAGTGTTTGTGTAATGAGCACGATTAGTTAATCTGTGTCTGGGTATAATTTACGTATAATATCTATGTATTTTGAAATATTTAAGTATGTTTATCAGCAGTCTAATTATGATAACACAGGCTCTGCTTGTGTGAAGTTATTTATTTATTTTAGTAATTATTGACAAAACAGTAGAAGATAGTATACTATTTGATAGAAACACCTGTTTCTATTAATCTGAAACATATGGTTCATGCAATTGTATTGAATAATTTGAATAATTTCGTTGGATCGAATATTCCATAGAGACTGTTTTTAGAGCAATTTTTGAGTAGATGATGTGTAAATTAGCAAATCAACAACTTCTATTCTAAAGTGAAAAAGAAAAATGTAGTTAAAAAGACTTACATGACACAATTAAAAAGTTATATGTAGGTAAGTGTTAATTGGGGTTACTATTATTAGAGACTAAATTTAAAATCGACTAAATAAAATTAGATCACAAAATAAAAGAGAGATAGAACGGTAAATGTTTTTGTTTAAATTTCATCATAGCTTTAGAGTAAGGCACAAAGTGCTGTGATCTCCATTGAACAATACGACGGACGAAGAAAGCGACGGCATAGGGCGCGGGCGCTATCGTAATTCAAGCGCTGCAGTCCCTTGGTTGATGTCGCGATAAATGACATTTTTGACATTGCACAGGGCATCATAATTGCTTGTGGCATATTCCTTTATACTACTTGTAGATAAGTGTTGTCTTGTGAAAGTAAAGAATAAATGATCTTTCCTTCTTTCTTTCAATACTTTATAAGATAAGGTACATTAGTTTTGAGTTTTGTTCGCTGAACCTTTTAAACGTTTGATTGTTCTTCATTTTGAGGTACATTTTTCTGTAATGAATGACAGTAAGTAATAATTATAATTAGTTTAGTTAGCTATAAGTAATAAAAAAGTCCAAATGTTAAGCAACTAACGATCAGAATAAAATTGTTAACGGAGTAAATAAATATAAAATTGCGATGATAATATGAACACTAAAAAAAAGTGAAAAGTTACAAGAGAATAAAATGTGTCTTCATTAATAGGAAGATTTTGTTTTAAATGCCTAATTTTACCCCGCTTTTAAGAAAAATCAATATTAATGTGTTACTTAAACCTGCCGAGAAAGGACTATGAAACAGTTTGACAAACCCCTGAGTGTTTGGACATGTCAAAAATTTCTTGATCTACCACAAAAACGATTATATTCCCAACCCTACGTTGGCATTGTGCAGACTGCCGGTCTTAAAGGAAAATGCCAAAGCCATTTCGCAATGAAATGAATGCGTGCATGAAAAAGGATGTGGGATCAAAAAGAATTGGCGAAGAAAACTCACTGCACCGACCTCAAATAAATTTTGGGCAAAGAGTAAGAAAATCATTACGATGCTCATATAACAAACAATAGAATTTTTATCCTTCGAACAATAGAATTTTTTATTTTTTATAATATTGCCTTTAACGATAAACTCATATCAAGCCAAGTTTTTATTTAAAAATAGTCAAATGTATACTCGCTATAATAATGTTTGCAATTCCAAATTTCTTTTGGTTAAAATATTATTGCTTAATATAAGGATGGCTTAAACTTCAAAACAATCAAGTTCACCTACTTCGTTTTCAACTGCTTCATCCCGCTGAAGATCGTAGAATAAAAAACTAGAATCGTTTAATGGAAAAGCCTTCGCTATCCGACCTCTTTGAAAACTTTATGCTTAGCAGTTTGCGCAGGAAAATAAAATAAACTCCCCTGTTCCGCAATATTACTTAGTCTAGATAGAGGCAAATATAAAAGCTATATAAACAATATGCATTGAAATTTATTAAATTCCTTTTAGCTTGTTACTCATAAGTTTCGTATTTCGTTGGTGTGTGTGAGACCGGAGGTCCGTTGATGCAGGGGTGACAGTTATCGTGGTAACTGTGTAAGCCTTACACTGTCACGATGACTGTCATGCCTTTTACGTCCCCAAGCGGGGTGTAAAAAACCATCTCACAAAGTCACCATAGTATGGGTCACTATACTGTATTGTCTGCATTTGCAATGAGTATGGTGACTACAACTCTTGGGTTCTATTCATGCTTTGCATTGGGCAGAGTAGAGTCACTTGGGCAGACTCTTAATATAGAAAAAAAAAAGAAAAAAAGAATAGCTCTTGAAATTAATCTGGTGCTAGAAGTATGACAGCATTACCTAATAATAAATAATGTCAGAGACGTTCTTAAAGAAATATCGTCTTTTATCAGTACCATATAATAATCTTGTTCGTTTAAAAACATTTCTGATAAACAGCCACTTCAGAGTAACATGTGAATTTAGGCAACAGTAAGCCTACTGAAGTGGTTGTGCCTGTTTTACAACATGTTGAACACCAACATGTTGAACGACAAGATAAAGAAAAGACACACAGAAATGACACAGAAAGTTTGACTTGAACAGATAATAGAAGAGTTTAATAATTCGATAACATTGTTGGTCTCCAGTAATATTTGTTTATGAAATGGTCTGCTAAGAAACAGATGGTTGCGCTGCTCAGCACTTCATTGCTGTTGTGAAGAACCTTGGAAGTAGGCTTCTCCCAACTGTGGACGTCTTTTGGCTGTGATAATGATGATGATAAACCTCATTCGCTTGGCACCGCAAGAATTTTCAACAGCGTTTTTCAGTAAAGCTATCATATCACTCTGGGCGAGTCGAACCGCTTATGACAAAACATAGCATCTACTTACTAACAACGAAGACTGATACCGTAAAGTATGGAAAATATAGAACTCATTCAAGCTACCAATTTCTGGCTATTGTTGGTGTAACAATGGCTCAATTGTACTCAATACTATCATCAGACCATAAAACTAATCCGTTAACTGAACCATTTAAACAGAGACAACAGAACTATATTGCCATTGACATTCAAACAAGCCCTATTTCATGACTCCTGCGTTTTTTGGTAACCACGATATATGTATATTTACTTGAAACATTCTTTCAACTTGAACTTCAAATATTTTTCCCTAATTGATACGTAAAAATTATTCATGCAGCAATGTCTCCTAGACTACTTAAATATCCCGCTGTAGCTTCTAGATAATGGAGATCTATTATTACCATCTGGATTTAACTGTGTTGTCGAAGTTGATCGATTATTTGCTGTGCAGGTTCTGTTCCCATTGAATTTTTATAAAAATTTACTTTTTCACAACTATCCCCCTGTTGCTTTTGTCTCTTGGCACATTTAGAATTTAGTAGTGTGTAGTAGCTATCATTTACTTTACAGCATATCAGTTTTTCAAATAAAACCTTTTGCTAGTTACAAAAAACTAAACACTTAGCCTCTTAAAAAAAATGTTTGACAATTGACACGAAATTTTCATAATCGCCGTTTTAATAGTGATTAAATACAATGAATTAAATGTTTCATTATTTTCGTGTGTGTGTTTCAAAAGATTAATAAACTACCTAGCTTAGTCTAAGGTAAGATGACAATTCATTGCAACACAAGGGGAACACGTAATCAGCAACAAGGTAGTGAACCAGTAAACAGGCGAGTTATGGTATGGTAGGTAACCGCTGTCAATAAACATCTGCAACACATTAGTCACAAGTATTTTGCCGGCCTATGTTCAGCCCGCCTGGGTTAGAATGGCTCGACCGTCTCAGTGAGTGGCTGAGTGAGATATTCATCCTGTCAACTGCAACGAAAGACTCGACATCAGTTTTCTATAAGAGAATGATATTACTGTATCACAAAAAAAAAGATTCGTTTCTTTTTTCTTAAGCTTTTCAAAGATTAAAACAAGATCTAACTGAAATTTTGAATTAGAAATCGCACTTGCGTCATAAATGCGCTGACTTCTATAATTATTATTATTATCTCTATAATTAAATATATAAGAAAGTCTAATAAACTGAACAACACACACAACAAGTGTACAAGTGTACAATTACTTACTATAATTGAATATAAACATACGTTTTTGAATATTTTTTCAAAAAGAGCCCAAAAGTAGCATTCCAGTAAGACCTATCGTGTTACTTCCGGCAGATTCGAAAAATATAAAAGTAAAAGCTACGCAGTATAAATATGAATGTGTCTAGCATTATTACTTTAAAACAGTTATATTTCATTTAGTTACACATACACATTAATGATTCTCATCGTCAATTTAATTATATAATTAAAAAGGACGCTTTGAGTTCGATAAAAAGCAAAAGCAATTGCATAGAAACAAACTTTAATGACGAAATTTAACTGAGTGTTGGTCGTATTCTTACAGAAAGTGAGTAAATAATGAAATAATTTGATGAATAATAAGTGAAGTTAATAATAAAATGAATTACTTTCGAGTGCCATTAATTATTTTAAATAAATTACGTAATAAATATGCAGACTGGTACGCAGTCGGAAGTAATAAACAGTCTACTGAATAAGAATAATGTAACGTACTCGTGTTATGTTTAATTGTTTACTTATAGACCTAAAAGATGCCTTATTATTGTGAGGATGTGTGGTGAGTGTCTGGTTTATACTACCAAAGTATATATTCAACGAGGCCTCGTCGCATCGATAATGCTTAATATTATTGTACAATATAATTACTTATAATTCATATCATGAAAAAAATACATCACACATGAAAGTGAGTATAGCTATTATACAATGTTTACCTGTAATTAGTATAAATAATATTTGTAACCTTTACCTATCATACCAATATTATCTAGTTTATTCTCACCAGATTATCTATTAACTTATGTTCACAGTACGCCTTTCACAATTATTTATTAGTTATTTCACCAAAACTTACGTAAAATTACAGTCTTTATCTTCCAACAAAATAAAACAGTATTACTCAGTTTGACGACCTCGAGATGTCACTTTTGAAATTCGATTCATTTGATGATTGATGTATTTAATTTTTGGATGTAAGGGTATATGTATATGTGTAGATAAATATTTAAACTTTAATGAAAACCAAAGAAAGAAGATACGGCAAATATTTTGCTCTGATTATTTAAACTGAAACAAAAATTATCCTTTGTAATCTTAACGTATGGTGTCCCGATGCACATGTTCAACAGATGTCGTCAAAGATTGCTCGCCGACTGATTTATAGCCCTTAGGGTCAGACCACAGATTTTTGTGCTCATTGGGTATTGATTTTACGACAGAAATGACCGTCACTGAATAAACACAGTGGTGGGTCGGAAAAAAAATTTTACATCAGGATGTGACTTTTATTTTTTTATGTAGTTGCTAAGTTCTATACGATTGATCTACTTTAAAACAGTCAATGAGCAGAACATTTCGTTTTTATGATATGTATGTATGTAATTTTGATTTCTTGAATAATTAGTAGCATGTTTTTCTTTTAGTAAAACTTTCAGGTCATCCTCTAATAAAGTGAAGAGGTGACTTTCATCGCAAGTCGATGGTAAAGACAGGCAGTTTCTAACCCGTTTTCTTGGAAATTATTTAAGAAGACGTATGTCAAGTACTACAAGTCATGATTTTTGAAGATTTTTCTTTAAGGCGATCTAAGCATGCCAACCTTAGGTAATTACTTTTGTTAGATAAACCAATCAACTAGGAATTCTGTGCGTCTATTTTAAAAACAATAGTTATAGTTTTATGATAACAGTACATAAAACACATTGTCGCAGAAAAACCTCGTTAGAGCAATAGCAAAAGAACAACCCCCGAGGTAGGTCTAAACTTACTCTTCTAGTCAACCTGAATAACAAATTTAATTAAGAGTGATTTTATCATTAATCAATTCCGGCTCGATGAAAATATAACTTCATAAAAGTATTTTTTTTATTTTTCATTGATAACATCAGAGAGTAAAACGAACCAAATTATCATATTATATACTTGATCAGCTTAAAGCTTTTTGTAGCTATTAGCTTACAGAAATAAGAAGTCACTTTATGGGAACACATAATAAAACCACATAACGACATAGCTCAATTTTGCACCGCGTACTTTTTGGTTTGGATCTGGTAAATAAATAAAAAATGATACCCTACAAAACCTGTGGTATGTCACCTAAAAGGTAGTATCTTTACTAGGAATATATGAGACATGCTTACTGTGCCACTCTGTTGTTGTCTATGCATTGAAAAGTTATGGTAAAATTACCACTACAGTCTTGCTACACCATACGAAACTCATTCAATCGTTTACATAAAATTATCCTCAAAAATGAGCCAATACAAATTACTCAATAGTGACTCTGAAATTCTGAGTTACGCATTTGTTATGTAGACAGTTCGTGTCGAAAGAAATTTTCGACACACTGAAACAATGAGCCCGTTGTCGACAATTGTTCGCTATACGTAATGAATGTAAAATAGATCTATTCGTATATCGTCTGTAGCTAATTACAGCCAAAATGTGTGAACGTCCTACATGGATCTGCAACGGCTATACGATTGTGGACACACTAAGCCAAAAAGATTTTGTACATTATGAAGTCGTTTGTTTTTATTCAATCCACTTACGTAAAATATATTTATTGAGAAACAACAAGACATACATTGTCTTGCTTCTTGCTTAAGGTATAGTAAGAAATGTGAACCCCTTTACACGAAATATGGACACCTTTTTTAGAGTAGTATGGTAGTTTTTGCTATAGATTCCTTACTTTTGATTGGATCCTTCACATTTCTTATTATAGGTTGGCATGGTCCGTTTAATTAATCAGACTGCTAGTGGAGGAAAAGAAAACCAGAACACTTGTGAAAAGCCCAAGTCCGAATAGCGAGGAAAAAAGTATAAAAAACATACTTAACTGGGAAAATTAGATACGAAACGATACTAGATACGAAAAAAGGAACGAGTTCCGAGTTCGTTAAGTAACTGTTTGTTTTTAAAAGAAAACTGAAGAGTTAATTTAAAAATGTTTTGAAACAACTTACGACTAGGGATGTTAATTAATTGTTTACTTGAGATTGAGGTACGAAAGATAAGATAGACTAAAATAAAAAGCAAAAGAAAGCTATACTACTGCAAAAAAATTGCAGACGAAACAAACAAAAAATTTTATTCACAACTGAGCACATGCATTGTCTTAACAGATGGTATTTCTTACAATGTAAACGAATCTTGGCCTTTTCAATAGTTTAGCTATGGGTGTCAACATTTTATACCCATTAGTTTTGTCATATTTTGGTATAATGAAGGCTGATATCTTATGATCGATATGTTTAAAATAAATTTGAACTATACACAAATTTTATTTATTTACAACTTTATGCACAAATGCATGTATCGGCGAACTTAATGCCTAGGCATTTTCTGGCAGTTAACCGATTGGGCGATACAGAGGAAAGATGAGGTTGGTGAACTTAAGGGTAAGTAGTAATTGACAGAAGATTTAGCAAATATAGACCAGTTTGACTATAAATAAGCAAAAATACGTATATAAACACATACATATACAATACAAATACATATCCATGCATACATATTTTCACGATTAAGATAAAGATATAATAATACCTGGTGAACAGATTTGCAAGTTATTTATATAACTTATAGCTTCAACAGAATTTCATGGTTGGCAAGAATATAGTAAAATTTCTTAAGCAAAGTACAAAAAGAAACGTTTTTTCAAAGTTGGTGTTACAATATAAGGAAATAACGCAATATTTTCTGTTAAATTCTCATTGAACTTTGCTCCAAATGTTACTTTGTTGGTGGTTTTCAATAGAATTTTGTAAAACAAAGAACTTTAACTTATATGATTTCAGCGCTTTCACGTTGTTCGAAATAATGTTAATGGAGCTTCATTGTTGTTTTTACTTTTTCCTTATTTAAATAAATATTCTATGGTTTCAGGTGGGCCAGAGTAGTCACTCGTACTTTGGCACTTTCATCATTAATTTCGGCTTTTTAAGGTTTTATTACGTAAGCAAAATTGCGATGTTAAGAAAGTGTCTTTTTATTAGACATTTTAAATGTAAACGAAATGGGATTTATGACATTGTCAAATACCAATAATGAGTTCTTCGCTTAACAGAAGCGAGAAGTCTATCGGGTTGTTAAGTAAAAATAGTAAAACGCAGTCAAAAAATGTTCAAATCTACTCTCTTTATCTCGACTCTTTGACTAGACTACTCTTTAAATAGAATAATGATGTAGGGGTGACAGTTATCGTGTTAAATATGTGAACCTTACACTGGCAGGATGACTGTGACGTCCCGAAGAATCTTACTAGGCCGCCATAGTGTGGGTCACCATACTACAATGTCTGTATTCGCAATGAGTATGGTGACCACCACCTTTGGATTCTACTCATGCTTTACATCAGGCAGAGTAGAGTCACTTTGGCAGACTCTAAAAATAAACGAATTAAAGAAATAAAATAAAAGCGAATTAAAAAAAATGATATTCAATCACACCCGATTGGCTAAAAGACACATACGTATGTTTGGGTTGGTTGGGCAGGACAAAAATAGTTTATACATTGTAAAAGATGGCTTAAAAAAACAGGCAACATGTTTGCATGTACATAATATTATACTCGTAAGAGATAAACGTATTATCCTTGAAATTAAATGACTGTCTACAGCTATATTTATCCACAAAAATAATTTTTACTTACCCTTTCTAAACGGAGTTAGTGTGTGGAGGGGTTGGAACTAGTTTAATATTGTAAAATTATAGACGTCAGGTTTAAAAGTTGTGCTTTGATATGGTAGAGATCTATACTAGCATTATAAAGCTAAAGAATTTACTTGTTTGATTGAACGTAGTGATATCAGGAACTAAAGGTCTGATTTCAAAAATTCTGTCAGTATTAGATAACCTACTTATGAAGGAAGATTGTAAATGATACATAATTACGCTACGCCTAAAAGGAGTGAAGTAAAAATGTTTCAAAAACGGGGGAAATTATTCCTTTTGAGAGCTTTCATAGCATGCGCTGTGTGAACGGTTAAAGTTTCGTAAAACTAACGCTTCAAAGATTTTTTCTCTTTAACAAGTTTAAAAAAAGTCCACTACTACATATGACCATCTTTTAAGATTGACCCATTATAACCTTTCATAGCGGTAAACAAATTTATTCACGCTGTATCACATCAAGCTACGGGCAATAGGAGATGCAGATGAGATTGCACGGGTCAAATATTACTCTATACGATGTAAGTTACAGTAGTAAACTATAAATTGTAGTATTACTGCATAAACTATACAAAACATTCAAATTTGATGAATAATGATCAAAATTCGATCATAAAGAAATTTGTAGTGTGTTTATATTCAACAATTAAAGAGAAGTGAAACTTTAATTGTTCAACACAAATCATTCCTCTTTACAAAATTATGTAGAATAGATTAGGTACATAGAAAAGAATGGTATTTGAGAAAAAAACAAACTACCACCATCATTGTCTTACAATTTGTCTTAGGGATAGACATAGGGATTTTTTGCTTCTAAACTAAGCTAAAAAATCAAAAATATGTATAAGAGGCGTATGGGCTCAGTAAAATACATAAAAAATAATTGAAGTGGTGAATTTTGCAGAGAGTATGAGCACCTAACTGTATTCGTATTTCGTTAATGTACTCCAAAGGAACATTATATATAGGCAAGGGGTGAACAAATACTCACTGCATTAGCAACTTTTATAAAATGATAGTTAATCGCTATTTTAAACAGCATAAAATTAAATAATAAATAATAGCAGGAAAACAATTAATTCAACACTTTACTTCCTACATTCTGCTCTCGATAAAATAGTTACTGGTCGGAAAGAATTATAAAACAAAATTTGAATTAACATAGACTAAAATCATAATCATCAGATTATTAAAAAACTCTTTGTTTTAAATTTTGCGACCTCTGTTATTTCCTTTTTAGTAAAAATTAGTTGGTAAACAAGTGCACAGCATACACGAGCATAAATAATTGTCGGCACTTACATAATAGGTATGTAATAGCAGAATCTGAATCGATTCTCGCTTGTTACCAAACCTATCTCGTCGTATAGGAATTCTCGCTACATGTTCTCTAACAGAAATGTGTCTTGTAGTGCAGTTTCGAAGCATTCATGTTTATTCTAATTTTTTTTCAGGCAGAAAATCTCTTTTTTTTCGAAAGGGTTCATAACCACCATATTGTACAATTGTCTATTCGTAATAGCAATGAGATAATATCGTGTTCTTTCTTGTACTAACCTGAAATGGAAAGAACTAATAAAACTTAATTTAACAACACAATTTTTTTTTGCGATACTATTTAATTTAGATAGAAAGCTTTCGACCGCACCACATGTCGGCAGCGCCAGTGCTATTATTTTTTTTCGTGTTCATATTTTATGACGGTGAAGGGTATGAATGCGTCAGCAAAGATCTTTCTATAAGTAGAATGTTTTCTTGTAAAATTCTTTTAACGTTTAACGATACTGGACCTGTACCATATTGGGCCGGACAGTAACTATTGACTACAGTAATTTCATCGTCTAAATACGTCAATAAAAGTACATAACACGAACAATTATTATGTTAACGAGCAACAGTACCGAAATATAGAGTCATTGATTCTATAGCTTAGTAACTGAAGGTGATTGTTATCATCAGTGAAAGTCAAGGCTTTTCGCAATTAGAGTGCAATGTACTCAATCGCCCACTAATATTGCCATGTTAAGTTCCCCATACTTTGCTGGTACCTAAAATGTTGATCGATTGAATAAACTTAATGAAGAATCTACATGAAGAAGATTCAAAATGGACGACAGTGACATAATTCTTAGAAAACAATAAAGGATGGTGTAAAAACACTCTTTTTTTCTAAACTTTAAAACTATGAATTTCAATAGACGTTGCAACGTACACACTTTGTGAAATTGAGTCGTTGGTTTAATATTATTGAGTTACATTTGATAAACAATCTGTTGGGCTGCATAATAGCAGTACCTAAATGTTTCTTCAATTTATTTATCAATTGTTTACCACCAAGATGTGAGACATGAAATATATGCAAAGAAGAACCAGTTTTGCAATGTGGTTTGTAGCACTTTGTTTAATTATGTTGGCGTAGGTATTAATTCTAGTTCCCGCTCATAGCGGTACAGATAATTTTCCTCTTTTTGGTATAAGATTTGAAACCAGTTTCAACTTAGTGGTATTTTCGTACGATCAGCTTGCGCGAATTGTGCCATTTTTTAATATTACATTTTTGAGGTGTCGATTCACACAGAAGACATTAAATTAGCCAGTTACCATAAATAAATATTTATCAAAAAACAGTTGTACAAATAGTATTATCAAATGTGTATCTACTTTTTAAACAGTTATTCTAAATTGTAATAAGATTTAAATTTTATAAGTTGAAAGTGTCTTAAGAAATATAATCTCATTCTATAAACCCAAGCTACCAGCAACATTTCCGATAAAACCGCAAGAGATCGGTGTTTACCTTAATTCAATCTGTAAATTATCTTTAGTTGTAAGAATAGACTACGAAATACCAGCTTTATTTAGTGAATACTTGTTCTTTGATTTATTTAAAAACTGTACTTTCAATTAAACACTAAGTTTGTAGTGTAAAGTGTGTAGTGTAGTGTTCAACGCTATGTATGATGCGGTAACGCGTTTAAACTTTTGTCACAATTCATTAGTATTTTAAAAATCCTTTTAATTTCACTAGATCCAGCCTTCGTTCTGTATTTTATTTAAAGAGTCTGCCAAAGTGACTACCCTACCTGATGGAAAACATGAATAGAATTCAAGAGTTGTGGTCACCATATTTATTGCGAATGCAGACAATATATGTAGTATGGTGACCCACACTGTGGCGGCCTAGTGAGATGCTTGACAGTCTTTCGCTCAGCCAAAAGACTAAGCTGTAGGTGGTAAAAGCTTATTGCGGTTATAAACGTTTATTAAGCCGACTAAGTTTTCATTTTTATTCATATTATCTTAGCGTATTTAATACGTTATTCCTGTGTTCTAAACTCAAAATACTGCTTTAAAGTATTTAATAAGAACGAAATGCTCAATATATTTCCACATGAATAATATTGACTGGAAACGTTCGGCTATTAGGCTTAAAAATTGAATAAGCTGTTTTGTATGATGCACGATGGACGATTATTTCCATTTAGGAAGCGGTGGCACCCAGTCTTCATTAACAGTACGATAATCTTATATAAACAATAGGTTCACCATACAGAAATGAATTTCCTTGGTATTTCAAAACGTTAATAGGTCTTCTTCGTGACTGACGTGAAGACAGAGAGTGGTTAAAAATACCCATTTTAACCTTTTTCCAATTTTTATTCATATCTTTTGAGAGCTTGAACTGAAGAGATTGCTGTCAGCGATAAGGCTCATTGTACCTACATTTAAACAGTACTTTAAAAGTTACACTTACACCCTCTGTACTGATATTTAATTATTGTCTATTAATTATTTACTATCTATATATGTATAATATTTAAAAAAAGCTATATAATCCCAGTAAACAGTCCATCAGAAATGTAATTATGTGTAGTTAAATAACTTTCCAAAGACAGACGAACGTTATCTTATCATTTTATAGGAGAAGATACTTACTAGGCGAAACATTAATTAAATATTATGACATGCCATTTTTTGATAGACTTAATTATATTCTTATTTTACTTCCATCAAATACAAAGTATCTACTAAGTAGTTTAAAGAACATTTTCTAACAGTTGAATCTATTCTCATTTGTGTTACGTGTACCATACATATATATTAAAGACAAATAACATCTAGACACAGAACAAATAATATCAATAGTACCTAGAAACCGAACTATGCTCGGTATTTTTCTTAGTAAATTGTGTTTTAGAATAAACACGGATAAAACAATGTTTTCTAAAAATAAAACCTAGCTAGATCAATTTATCGCCCCCAAAACCCTTAGTATACTAAATTTCTTGAAAATCGCTTTAACCGTTTCCAAGATTCAGATTATAATATATACAAGAATTGCTCGTTTAAATGTTTTAGATCGATATACATAAAATGTAGACATAAATATTAATAGAATATAATAATATATCGCTGCGATTGTATTTGTTCATAAAATATCTGCTATATATTATGAAGCAGCAATTTAGAGGCTGCTGAGGTATGCGCAATGTGCGTAGGCACTGAATGTGTATTCATTGCCAAACAAAGAAACGGTAGCAATTGAACTGAATATTAGATTGTGGAGGTGTGGTATTTAGTGCAAAAAGAAAAAATATCTTAATTTTATAAAGAGTACAGAATGATTACGAGCTAAAGGCAATACGACATGGCGTGTGTAAATAACTTGGAGAAGAGATTTAGTGCCCTTTAACTTCAACTTTACTAAAACTTATCAAGTTATTAGAATTTGTTTTGCGTATGAAATGTTTTTGAACGTGACAAAATAAATTAGAATTCCATTTTTAATAAATTTGCCTTTTTCCTTGAAAAACTTACTTGGACTAAGAATAACATTTCATAATAAAAACCGATAAATTGATAAAGTCATTTTTAGAATCAAGTGATGCACTTACCTTCACAGAACAAACTTTTATTTTTATTTGTAGCGGTAAGTAGCGGAATCGACAAACTGCATTACGCAAGATTTCAATTTACTTTTCATTCCATAGGCAAAATACAATTTTGAAAATATTCCCGAGCAAGTTTTCCAATATTTTTAAAATCTAGTTTGTTCTATAACGGATATTTTTAAATCAGCAAAGCGGTTCTGAAGTAATGCGCTTACCAACCAAGAGAAGTTACTTTTTATTTAAAGGAAATTTAATCTTAAATAGCGAGAAAACAAATTTATCCCAAGGAGGATTTATGTACCTATACAAGCGCTAAAGATTCCAAGTTTAAAACTTGTGAATGAAGTAAGAAACTGCCAGTAGAGGTTTACTGATCTCCAATAGTGTGAGCGGTGCTCTGCCCCCATATGTCTCATTAGTTTAGAAGCAAATAAGAGCAGAGATTTATGCCATGATTTGTCATATTCGTTGCAAACTGATGTAAGGATATTGGAGGAGAGATATGAGGTTTTCGTGTATTGAAGAATTTTTTTAACAATCTGTTAAATTAGTTATAAACTAGCTTTTACCTGTGACTCTCCCCACATGTACATTGATAATCACGGTAAATAGTAGCCTATGTCTTATTCTACAATCTTAATCTAAACAATATAACTGCAAAGTTTCATCTAAATTCGTTTAATAGTTTTTGTGTGAGTAAGTAAGTAACAAACACCCATGCATCTATTTTCACAAACTTTCGCATTTATCATATTAAGTAGGATTAGTCAAGCAGAGACATTTTTTAATATTTTTTTAGAATTTACTTGTATATCTTGTGAAATTTTATACCGTAAAAGTAAAAAAAAAATATATTCAAAATTTATATTGGAAGTTGGTTATTATACTTAACGACCTTGAATTTTAGACCAAAGTAACTTGTTACATACAGGCTGCTAGTGGTAAGCCTATTCCGCCAAAGTCAAGTCACCTACACTTGAGCAAAGAAGCATTATTGCTGGTGACAAATGGCGGTCGGTTGCCATAAATCGTCAAAAGATACGTCATAGGTGCTTAAAGAACTTAGATTTGTCCTGAATCCGTCTATTACAGCATTCATATTATAGCTTAACATTTTAAATATTAAACAGTTATTTCTTACTATTATGTTATATCCACTATCTATCGCTTAATTTATTATACGTGTGTTGATGCACTGTTATTACGATGTACCGAATCGCTGAAACCGCAAATATATACATATAACGTGCTTTCACAATTTTATCTTTACCATGGATAGTATTATTCTGTGCTATTTTGTTACACAAAGAACATAATGAAATTCACGAAAATAGAATTCACAAACAGAATTGTAAAATGAGTAGAAACAGGAAATCGAATTCATCTATCTCGTGATTAAAACGAATATTATATTACAAAGTAACAGAAAATGGCACTTTTCAACATGCATAAATGTAACTATTCAGTAAAGAAATAACAGAAAGTAATATCTACGTAATATTAGTACAGTAAATCACTTTAATAAGCAAAATTACATATCTATACTAACTTATTATCAATGCGAATTAAGTTTGAGGACGACAATGCACGTATTTACCCGTCGTTACACAACACAAGTCGACAACGTCGGTACACAAGAAAACTGTTCACCCGTGTTTACGTCTGCTATGTACGTGGTCAGACTTGTATCTTTGATCCGTTTATGAAAGAGGAAAGTAACTTCATGGGTAGATAGGTGAAACGCTGTTCAGTTTACTTTCATACAATTACGTACGCATTATACACATATACATATACAACAGATTATCTTTTCATATTACACTTTAGTCGACACAGATTCTGTGAACGAAGGAGGAATGCACTCAAAGAGCGACACGACGGCGCGGCGGCGCTAACAGTTTGCCGTCATGAGACACGTCTCCCCGTTTGTCCCCCATATTATACCATTATACGAAAACTACATTACGCATACGCAACGAGTACAACAATTTTCATGGTAGTAGGATAAACAGCACGACTAAACTTAAAATACGAACGAACTTACATTGGCATCGATATTTAAAGACTAAATTAGCTCAAAAAATGACATAATATGTATGTAGTGGATCAAGTGTATAATTTGTCTCAAAACGTTCAGCTTTGGCATGATTTCATCTTTAGAAAATATTTTTTAATTTCAATGCCATAACGATATAATATAACATAATCCATGATTGAAAATTAGTGGTACTTAATTAGATATATAAATTATGTTAAGTGAACTCTAGTTCCGACGATTTCAAAAATTCAAAACATTGGAAACGATTTAAAATTTTGTTTCATTCATTAAGTTGGTCTAAAAGAAGAGTCCGCTTGAATAACAACATTTCGGTTTCAGAATGTTGGTCCCTTTTATTTATTGTACATTTAGTTTGTATGTTAGAATTAGCTTTCATCCTTTGGGAATAACATCAATTTTCAGAATGTTAGTTATACTCGTAATTATATGATCTTTCTACATTCCTGGAAACACTGTGGAAAATTTCGTAATGACTTAAAATATATTCGGATTTGGATCCTCCGAATAAACAAAATACATTTATAACTGTTGAAATTTTTCATCATAGTTTTCCTATTATATTTGAAAGTTTCCAATCTATTGTGACTCTTGAAATGAAGGCTCGATGGGAGTAAATCGTAACCAATACCTAACTTATACATACTCAGTACATCCTAAGTGTCACGTGTGCATTGTAAAGTTTGTTCATCCTTCTCAACACTGCAGTGATTCTATTTTAAAAGGTACCAGCATAGCAATAAGTCACACCAGCACATCAAAATATTACTGTAAAAGATACTGCATTTAATGCATGTATTCGCACAAACAATTGCAGTTTTTTTTTTCATTGAACACATGATCGTGCTTATTACATAATAATTAGACCTGGCTCGACTCCTACAGTCGAACCCACTAGCTTCGGCTTATCAGTCAGAATCGCTTACTACTAAACCAAAAAGTCCGTTCATATACATCTCACATCTATTGCTACTTGAATAAATAAAGTTGTGTAGCGGTCTTTGAACTAATATTAATTGTACCAATTGCCTATGATTTTAATTCTTGTCTGTCCTTGTTACTTTGCGAAGCATGAGAACTAGAAAATAAGGCCATGTAATCCTTCCCGCTACGAGAACAAAGCGATATGCGGGTTCATATAATGCGTATGTTTTATAAATTCACGTAACCTTGCCTTTGTAAGTATTTGGGTAGAGTAGTTATTTAAAACTGGACTTTTTTGGCTTATATACCGTGATTAAATAATAACAATAAAGAGCAGTGAAAAGTAAACTTTTCTTTTATTCTTTGAATAGCGGTCCACCGCCCTTGGATGAATTTTAGTGCTAATTAAATTCAATTACTTGCACCTTTGCAAACTGAGCGTCAAGTTTGACTTGCCTTTAGATAGTTCGCGGCGACAAAAGATAGACGTAAGATAGACTTCATGAAAGGAAGCTGCCTGTGTCTGGTAAGTTTATTAATTTATAATTTAAAAATGTGACGATATATTAACAATAAAATTTCAGATAAATCATTCATTTTGTTATGCAAAATGTTTTTTATCAATAGCCTCCGTAGCCCACTATTAATTGAATCTGGCTCTCGTTCCAAAGAGGTTTTGGCCTGCTACACCACAGTATGGTTATTACAATTATGAGAACAATACCCACGATTTTCTTTTCCGAACAGTGTTAATACATATATTTCAGGCTTTAAGTACTTCACTTTTATCTTTATTATTTATATTTAACTTTAGATTTAAAATAAAAGACCTTTGCTTGATAGATATTTAAATAAGATATAAATTACAGTTCTCTAAAGTATGAGTACAATCTAAATAAAATAGAATTGTATTTTTTTTAGTTATGTCATTACTTATACATAACACTCTCCTATGACTTAGACTGCAAATGTAATATGGACTAGTTTTCAACAGCCTACCCAACAGAATTAGACCGTAACAATACCTACATTAAATGTTAAATAGCTTAAGAGTAACCATTCTGGATGTAGATATCTGTGAAATTAATCAACGTTTATGATATGAAGCATGCTAGGTTTACATCAATGACTCATAGGTTGAGACCATTGTTGATTCTAGCAGTCTTGATCTGGTGTCTTTAGTATTTTATCTTAGTAAGAATATTATACATATGCAATTCATAGTATCATTCACATATGGAAACACTATTCTCTATATTATTCTATATATAACTATATGTATTAATGTAATCACTGGCAAAGAATTCACCGCCTACATATTGTATTCATTAAAATTTCAGACTCATCATGATGATTCGTTACCTTTTGAGTGGCAATAAAATCTGTTAGAATTGAAACGAGAGAAAAAGAGAAAAGATATGAAGTAGGTACATAGTGCAGAAGTTCAACTTGTTGGCTTTTGAAAAATAAACTAAAGTTAGGTCTCAGTCAAACGCTGTCGTAATGAGGTGTCATGCACCTTCTAAGAAGTTAGTATTTGATGGACTTATCTTCTAATAATAATAGTAAATATTTCCTTGTGTTTAAAAAAAAGTTGCAATGATATTTCAGACTAAGAGGTTTCGACATATATGTATGAATTATTAAGCTTTTTGTCATTTCTACTAAACTATTTAATGAAGTTATATAAATAAAGAGAACTGTTTCGAAGACCTCTTAATTTATCTGTAATCACCCGGCACTTGTAATATGGTGTGCGGTTATAGGCGTAGAAGGACCGGAGAACCTAGTGTGAGCTTCACAGTGGCCGTTGAAAGCGATTTAATGTGAAATAAACTCACACTAGGTCCTCAGATCATCTGCATGTATCTATCAAATAGAAAAGACTCATGTCACCACAGTTGTTCAACTGTTTATTTTCACTTCGACAACAGCAAAGAGTAAAATTTACTAAATAGTTCTGATTAGGTATAATTGAAATCAGATATATGTATTGAAAACTGTTTACTGGAAACTGTACTATGGCGTGTGGTGGTGGCTCCTTTTTTTAAATCACGTGTAATATGGACTGTGTATGTACACAGGCCCATGGTAAATTAAATGTGAATGTATATTTTTAATTAAACTAGTCGTGGCAAAAGTTATATGATAAATTTCAATTTTCAATTTAAATTTTCACCTTACCCCGCATCCCAAAAGTACAAATAAATCACGTCACAAATAAATATACTCATACAAGTTCAAGACAAAACTGTTATCTGATCATAGAAGTAAATTAGGAGTTCTTTTTAGTTTAATTTATTTATCAAGACGAAAACTGTTCCACTGCCGACATCCAAGAAAGGCAATTGATAAAGTTAGGCTGGATATCCGACTGTCAGACTTCAAGGCTGGCCGTAAATCCGATATCCGTCCATAGACATAAAAATACAACGACCACTTCTCTTATAAATATATAACTTAGACAATATTTAAATAATGAATGGCTCAAGCATAGCCTTTGATGCAGGACGCAAAGTCTACAAGAGAAATTTAATTTCAAAAAGCAACCGACATATCTAGATATTTGCTTAAACGAGTACAATTCGTATAAAAACGATATTTTAGGATTCTATAATTCCTTTTTTTAAAAAAATGTGTAGTCAAGTTGTACTAAAATGTACTTTCTTTCTCTATTTAGTGCTAAATTTTGTAGAAATAGATTCTTTCTTAAAAATTGAACAGCACATTTAGCAACAAGTAGCAAATACAGTATGATGACCCGCACTATGGCGACCTAGAGTGATGCTTTTTCACGTTCCGTTTAGAGGACCCGGAATCATAGTAAAGGGGATCACATGCGCTGGTAGTGACTGTCAGGATTTGATTGATTTGCATAGGAAGGAAGAGCGGAACTATTTGGTTTGAGAGTGTATATTTTGCATTCTAAAATGGTGACTTCCAAGGCCAACACCTGCTTTCGTGTAGAAAGGAGGTGGAACCAGTTGGTTGGCGTTGAACTCGATCAGATTCTTAGAACTTATAAAATTGTTTTTGCTAGTTTTGGCTCGATAATATTGTTATACTTATAACCCTGTAAAGATAGTCCTTTTAGTGTAGTCCATAAATTGTAAATAGCTATAGATCATTGCCTTTTGAAGTCAATAATTAAGTTTTATCTGTAAAAAATAAGTGTAACTTGAATTGTCATTACGACTATTTATATCAAAAGAGGGCAACATTCATATATTATACTATACTGGCATTATAGAGGTTTTTCTTAAAATTGTAATTTTCAAACATGCTCGCATTGATAGTAAAATTTTGCCTTCCTCGCTGCTTTTACAACTAACTCAATATTCTTCACATTTGTACTTGAGTGGGCTTTGTTTAAAAGGTTCCTTTTAAATAAATTTCTTTACGTATTTTTATTCAAAAGTACTGCAAAATTATAGCTCTCTGCACATTTTCTCATACTTTAAATATAATTTTAAATACCTTCTGATAAACTTCTTCACGTTTACATACATGTAGAGCATAATTTTAGAGCTGTGAAGAGGCCTGTTGTACTTGAACACTATGCAATACTATGAGGTAACTCCCAACTAACGAAGTTGTTACCAATTTCTTGGTAACGTATTTAACCTTGATAATTTTCCCACGGTTACAAAGAATAAATACACATTCAGTTTGAACGTTTTAGAACTAAATGTGGAAGGACATTTTGTGCTTTGTATTATACTTATAAAAAATATTCAGATAACACAAAATGTTTGTTATGCAGTTATTTCTGTTAAAGATCTTTAATTTGTGACCGGATGTGTGGGTCAATTTAATTAAAGAAAATTGATATTAATAACTTGACACATCTCACATATGGTCGTCTAATCCAAGTTAGGCAGAGTTTATGTTAATTAAAACAAAAATAATTATAATAATTTAAAACTTTACTCTTTACACATGAATTGCCGGCTATGCTTAAATTTTATTGCCCCGGCTATAATTTTGTGTTTGACTTAGGTTCTACTTTTAAATTTTGATTTTTTTTATGATTAATCGACAGTCTCGACATTTTTATTTAGTTTAATCTAAAAAGTTTGCATACTTACCAAAAATATTGATACGAAAGTAATCTTAAACTTTAATGCAGTTTGGGATCCGTCAATGTAGATTGTTGGTAGACATACTTATATGTATACAAATACGCAATTATTTACGGCAAATTACATCCAGGCCCAAAATAACTGATGGTACACTCTTACGAGTGTTTGTCACAGGTGGCAACGAGAGCTACGATCTCTGGCTGACTAGTTAGATACCAAAACAGTTACCAAATATAATATATTATGTTGATCTTTAAAAAAAAATAATTTTATGTATACCTATCAAAAACTCTAAAAATACAGGACTAATGAAGCTCATAGTTTGACTAGATATACAACCTACTTTAAAGAATGTTTCATTATTTTTAAAACCACAAAGTACAGCTATATAAATTAAATTTACGTTGAATTTCTGACAAACGACTGGATGTATTACTACTTTACAAATAAACATTATAATTTATTGTAACTAATCTGTCTCTATTAACTTAGAAGTAAGTACGTTATACAAAAGAGTACACAATAGTCATATTTATGTCTCTCGCCCACAGAACACCATCGTTAATATCTTTATGTAATAATTATTTTCAAGTTCAAGTTGAAGTACATCTTACTGCCAGACGAATCTATACTCTAAACCGATACACATAAAGTTGTTGGAGGTACCTGAAACAAAAAAAAACGTGAAATTTAGTGTTGGCGGAAGTTCTATATACGATTAATCAAATACTATTATCGAATTAAAGTGGAATTTGTTTTGAATTGTAAGTCATGTAAAATATTAAGGTTTTAGCTTATGCGTTTACTTAAAAAGACACGGGTAATAAGACTAGATTACACCTGGAAAATTTAGACATTTTGGCATCAATACATTTACATACAGGAAACAATATAGATATAAAATAAAAATAGAAGCACACATACAATTTATCACGATAGCCTGAGCACATTCTGTGTTAGATAGGAATGTCCTATGCTGCTTCACTAGAATGCACTTTATACATTCAGAAATACACGAGTAACTTTGTTTATAGTAAAAATTTTAATGTTTTAGTTGTAGGTATCTGCTAACACTATATGCATTTAATTCTGTGTTAGTACAGATGTGACTATTTTACCAAATAAGTTGAAAACATCTTATAGTTTTCAATTTCATACTACAACCGACTTATGTTTTAACTGTGTGAAATTCAAATATTCATCAAATCAATAGGCTCTTTTAATAAAAAGAGGAGTTTGAGTTGTAAGTATTTATGCTAAAGTCTTTAAACTGTTTACGAAATATAACACACAGATTAAACTCCTTGTTACATTTTTATCTCAAGGTCATACATAGATCACCACCACCACCAGAGTAATTTTATTCCTATTTAAAATTGGAATGCCAAATTAACAAAATCTTTGAACACAATTTAATAAAGAATATCTACATTACCTACCAAATTATTTTTATTTATGATTAATGGTAATGTCGAAAACACACGTTATGTGGACTCTCCGTCCAGGTAATACAGAATGCTTTTTTCTGTTACCCATCCGATACCAACAGTCACTTACCCTAACTCCTTCGACCTATCCCTCTTTGTTCGTTCAATTGAGCTTCTTCCTTTGCCCTATGTGTAAGCATATATTTGCTCGTAGAGGATGATCGTCAGACAGGTCAGCCACAAATTAGATTATAAATTCGAAAATTTACTACAGTTAGAAGAGTTAAATAATCGATATTCATATTAGAGAATTCTAGAAAAAAAATCGTTTAAATTTCTAACCACGTTATTGCTTATATGAACTTTTATTTACTAATATTAAATCTCGTGCACGTGTCTCAGTTCAGTCAATATTTGACATAGGAATAGAATTTTATTTAAAGCTCTACGATACTCGGTCTTTTGAACAAAAGTACTTTGAGAATAAAACTCTTTATCTTAATCTCTATCCGCATGGTGGCTCATTAAGAATACGGAATGTCACCTTCTATTTGTCCTGTGACGTCGTTCGGAAACAAACTATGATAAGAGTGCTGCAATGAAAAGGAAAATTTAATACAAATCCTGTACTAACCCATCTGAACTGCGTTATATTAGGCCAAAATCTCCCTTCTAAAACCTATCTTCAGCAGTGTACAAATAAAGGTTGTTGATAATGACAATATTTATATATGGTCGAGGTTAATAAAACCTCGTGCTTTTCTACAATGTAACTTAGCAAGTCGCACGTTGATCGTGACCGTCCGTCATTACGAAGCACCGGCGGTAAATGTTTTGCAATCCGATGTCGCAATGAAACTGGACTTGATAAAATTAATCACTAATTTTTTTGTTCCTTTTTTGTATTGAGAGAAATCCTAATGTTAAGGTTACTGTTGAAACTGGTTTACCATAAAACTGTGTTGGAATAAAGATAAGCTTATATTTTTTTTTTGAGAACTGTTAGAAATATGACTTGAACATATTTCAAAGAAATGTGTTAGTATACGAGTACTATTGCATCGAGTTAAATTACTTAAGTAATATATTAAATGATTGATTTAGTTTCATAATATATTTTTATACCACGACGGTGGCAAACAAGCATACAACCCGCCCGATGATAAGCGGTCACCGCAGCCTATGGACACCTGCGGCACCAGGGCATCACGTGCGCGTTGCCGACCCTTCCAAAACCTATTTACCCCCTTCTTGAAGAACCCCATACTGTAGTTCCCAAGGAAAGCCTCGGCCCATACATATATTTATTATATTATTTTTAATGAAATAAAAACAATAAAACAAAAGTAACCCTTACTTTTAATCTATGGAAAATTTAAACACAATGACCTCCTTTGTCTTGTTTGTAAAAAAAATATTGTTCCGAATCTCATAGAATGTTTTAAAAAACATAAAAATGGGGTTAATTCGTATCGTATCGATAATTGGTGCTACATAGCGGTCCATCGATACACCTGCGACTTGCGAGAAAAAATCTCAGAAAAAGCCTACGCTTTGCCCGATGTTGTCAGAATCGAGGTCAACGTGTAATTGATCTCCTACTTTTCTTAAAGTAATATGAATAGTTTTAAAAGGCATTAATGTTAGCGTAAAAAATTATGTACGAATATTCTTAGCAGTTGGGGTAAATTTTACTTGGCTGAAAGTGTTTCTACCCAACTTTATTGGAAAAGATGCAGATTGTCTACTTAATTTATATATCACTAACTTAATTTTCAATTCGTTCAAGTTTTAAATTAAGAAATATGACATATATAAGTGGACGGCAATTTAAAAACAATTAAATTATACCATAACATATAAACAGTCATCACAGATACGTATGGCGTATGGATGGCCCTTGGTATCTTAAAGTTTTTTATTCGATGTCATTGGACAAATCTAGGCTTAATATCATCGTAAAAAAACTATCAAGTATAGCTAGCTGTATACTCTATAGGTAATAATAATAATACATATTTCTCGTCATCTAGTTTCAAATTAAGCAGAGCTTGTGCTATGACAACTAGACTGACTGATATAATATGTACTTATGCTATACATATTATACATAAAAAACACCCAAACTTCAAAACAAATATTTGTAAATCATACAAGCATTTGGTCCGACCCGGGAATCGAACCCGATATCTCAAACACAGCAGTCGCATTTATTACCGCTGCGCCACCGAGGCAAGTAGAGACAAGCAGGACATAGTGAGTTACATGTAGTGTATTTTACTATTACAATTTATTTCATAGCATATCTGTGGTCATTTGGCAGCTTACATTTATAAAAATGAATTTCGTGGAATTCCAGCCTGGCTCAAATGTTGCGGTCACTCTGCTTATTAAAATTTCCGAATAAAATTAGATTGATTTACAAATTATAAATTTAAATAGCTCTTAATATAACAAATGATATTGTATTTTGTGTGATGTTTTATTCAACATCGTCAATATCGCAGAAAAACTGAGCTCTCATCTCTCTCTCTCACTCTCTCATCTCAGAGCCACACAAAAGTCTTTATCTTTTGTGTGGCTCTGAGATGAAGTGTTTCATTTGATTGAAAAGATTTTCTATCATTGCTATCAGTGCTTTTTATAGTAATCATTAATATCAAATATAAATGTAAACATTGTGACGGTTTTAAAAAGATTTACATGTTGCGAAACAGTATTCAAGACACTTTTAGTACCTAAATGTTTCAGAAGAGAATTATCTCGTATTTTGTTACATGATAATGTTTCACAACCGACTGAGTTTTGCTCTATAACGATTTGTTTAAATGGACCTTTCGAACAATGGCCCTCTTACCGCTCTCTCTGTTTGGACTCGTAGAAGCCTTGGCGCTCGATTTAAAGTTCACTCGATATTTTGTACGTACCTAGACATATTTTTGGCTTAAGCAACGAATACAACCTGTTGCCGTTACGAAATTAAGACATTCATAACATAATATAACACACGAACGTTCGCAGTGAGAGATTTGTTGTCTTTTATGTTTTAAATTACTCTGTAAGGTCACTTTTGAGTCTGTAAAGAGTCTAGTCATTCGTTCAAGAATTTTTGGAACAGGTCAATGATTTTATACGTTAACAGTACTTTTTTTATTTTGTTAGGATAATTATCATTACTGTTAGTGTTATTATGACACTAGAAATATATCATTCACTGCTTGACCTCTCTAAGGTTGACAACAATAGGTTTCTGAAGACAAATACTACTGTTTAGAATATTTTTATACAATTAATCCGGCAAATTCTAGTCCATTTTTTTTAATAACCTTGTATACTTTGAATTTGAAAACTTCATAATCTTTATTCCATAAAATTGAGTTCATACGCATGTTAACAAACTTCAATTACGCAAGTGTTCTATTTTATTTTAGTTTCTCTCACCTAAGTGATAAAATTTGATTATGAGATGTTAAGTGGGAAGAAATGTGTGGGAATTTAAGTTCTATCCATATGCCAAAATGTTTGGGCTTGTTCATGAACAGTGTGAAAGATTTGTATTAAGTACCTAAGTTTTATAATATGATCATCCCACGTGATCCTCTTTCATCAAAGAATAATGTTTAATGGGATGGAATAGATACACAAGCTTATTGACTTTCTTCTGAAAGACAATCCGACCAAGACATAGGAGTAAAAATAATCACTTGACTGACTCACGTCAGCCGTCCCCTGGCCAATTTCGTTGTTTGATTTATCATAAACTGAAATAATTCAACAAGCTAAAGGTAGCATGTTTTATGCCAGTCAATATTTGAACAACAAAACTGTTCGCAAAAGCATAGCTATGTATTGTGTTCATATGCTTCTGAAATTCACCATCATATTTTATAACGTCTTGTTTGAACGCAGAAAGGATGGAGCGACCGTGTTGAAGGCAGAGAACAAATAAACATTATCAATAGATTCTGAACGACCTTTCCCCTGAGGCTATAGACAACTATTAAAGCTTCGAATATTTTCCACTTACTATCAACAGAAAAATATGTCCTCACAAACTGACACTTCCTGAATTAAACACATCGATAAGAAACTTGGCATTTATTAGACGGGGTTCTCTATTAACAACGTCGTAAGGGTATTCGCATTTAAAGTAACAATTGCTCTTTTTTCATTATTTTCTAATTAAAAACAAACATGGAATAAAATATATTCTACTATTTATACGATATTTTGTTCATTACCACGAATTGTATTAGTCAGTTTTATAAAAACTTTCAAACGATATTTCTATGAGTAATTTAATTTAATTATTTAATATAAGTATTGGTTTGAAAGAGGCAGACGTTTTAATATATAGGTTCTGGTTGTGCTAACCTCACACGTTGCCATAAATAATGATATTACTTTATCCGTATGAATAAATTTCCGTGTTATTCATATTAGGTTTACTTCTATGTATTAATGGCACAAATTATACCTTAAATCAAAACAAACGGCTAAAAACGCTTAGTTTTAATTTATGTACATGTAGGATTTAATTCATTTTAGATATGGAGCACGTACAATAATGTAGCTACATGGAATGTGACGTCATACACTAAAATTATACCTAAACGACTGGGCGACTGTGGTAAGTTACTTTGTTAGGGAAGTATGAGCCTTCCGTCGTAACACATGTACACAACAGTCGTATTAGTATTCCGTTCAGAGTTTCAACTTTCGCCGTCATTACTCTAGAGTACACATAGATTGTAATAAACTCAGCTACTGGCAATGGTCACAGAGCGAGAAGTGAGCCAGTTGGCCTTCTACCGCGGTCGCGCTCGTGTCATATCTATAAGTATAAAACCGTATCTACAAATAACACGTTGGAAAATAAATACCGGTTACAAGATTCTAACTTTTCATATAATATGTTAAAATCAAGTTTTGATAATCGATATGATCAATCAACCGGGAATCATTCCCGTCGCGACCCACATTTCCACTATCGTGACTCTTGTATAATTAGATCAGCATTCGTATAGAATGAACACATCAAACCAAACACATCAATGTACGGTAGAGGTCCTCTATGACTTATTCTAAATATTCACAAGATGTCAGATATCTTAAAGGCGATGAAATTGACTCTGACAAAATAACGAAATTATGATAAGGGATAATATTGCGTCTTCCGGAACGAAGTGCCTTATCGTGCGTTGCCAAGCAGGCTAGACGGAAAAATTCAGACGAGAAGTTGTCACGACACTTTTTGCTATACTGTAGTAAGCCGTGCGGTGTGCGCATGTTTCTCTGCCTCTCTCTCTCTCTCTCTCTCTCTCTCTCTTCCTCTCTCATCGATAGCTAGCCCTAGCCAGTTATTTTCGTTTAGTCTTTCTATCTTGCATTGAAAAGTGCAGTATCGCGACGATTATTTTTGTTTTGTTAAGTTTATACATGTTTTTTGTACTTAATTAATAATAAAATAATAGACATTAAAATTTCTTAATTCTTTACTTAAATTCCTTCACTAATGAATCGAAAGCAACTTCGTTGTACCCGGGTGTCCCTTGACAACTCTCATTTTTTTATTCTATATAATTGCTTAATAGGTACTGACAGACCTATAAAGTAATAGTTAGACAAGGCTCTGAAATAAATCTATATTTCAAAAATTCAATTATAACGTAAAGTATAATTTCCTAGGATACAAGATTGTGTATAAAATTGTAATACCGTTATTTGTACCGGTACCAACCATAGTTACTTAAGCAGCTTCTCAAGTTTATTCTTTTCTTTAAACAATTTATATTTACCCGTTAATGGAATTATGCGACTACCTTCTTTAAGGAACTGTTGAACTTCGTACACAAAACTGTAAAACACGGCAACCAGCACTTCTAAATACCCAGTATTCTACCACTGTGGCAGTTGTTATAGTAGCCAGAATGACGTATTAGTTTAACAATTAAACTTCTTTCGTATATGGGAGCCCTGATACATATACAACAAGTTGCATCATACCTTGGGTGCCAGAGTTCAGAGAACTGGTGTGATGTTCATGATAAATTATGGCAAACAAATGATATTATTATAGTTTGATAATACCGATTGTAAGGGTTTATTGTTCATATATGGAAAATGTCCTACGGTTACTTTTTAATATTTGTATTTTTCTCCGTTGGTTAATGATTTTTTTAACTGAAGTAACTAAAAGTTTAACACGAAAAATCTTTAATCTATGTTTTTTTTTAAATTTTATGCCTGTTCTGTCCTCTTGTTCAGAGAGACTGGGATATATAATACCTATATTATATGTATCAAAAACACTAGAATGTTCTTAATACGACTACATTTTGCTATACTTGTCTATAGTCCCATTTATTTACTATTTAAAAAATTTTGTAAGTTTTATATAGAATAGCTTTTCGAGAAAAGATGTTAGAAAAAATATTTAAAAATATTAATAAAATTAACTTTCTGATATTTTGCCTAGGTTGCATTGGTTAGTCATAGGTTTTCAGCCTGTGCATTTTTGGTGTCTGGAGCGATCGTGGAAATGCCTATTTAAAAATTTAGAATAGTTTATAAATTATGGAACGCGAGTGTATAAAAGTTAAAACTTATATTTATTTTGCAATCAGGGTCACTTCCCTAAACTTAAAAGAAAATATTTTATTACATAGGTTATACGTATTTAAGAGCTGACACAAGACAACCAACACAATGTTACTATTAAAGTATTACACCTAAATTGGAAGGTCCGGTTGACCTTCTATCTTCGGTGTAGCACTGTTAACCTCATAACTATCATACAATCAAAAAGATACTTATCATTATATAAAATAAGGGTCACCATAAATAAATATTATTTTAGCCATGTATGCAAGAGTCATGATTGAGTGCAAACGACATTTGGTGGACTCAAGATTTTCATTATCGTTTTAACACAGTTGTGTTTTCGCACTTGGGCTACTGACGTTGAAAATTCCAAAAAAAAATACGTTTACCGTCGGTATACTTAAATCAGTGCAATAATCAGTTAGTCAATGACAAGAAGAAAACGAATCGTGTTAGTGTTGTGGTAACAAAATTCTCTTATTCAGAATTATATTACAAAGTGAGGTTATAGTTTTCGTTTTAAATCATACTCACGTTAACACAAAATATCTGACGTCTCTTCCATTTTAGCACGTTTCAAAAATGCAACATTCGGAACCGGTTGGATAACGGTGACGTCAACCTGTGGGACGATGTCGATCTTGTTTGCCAACTACGACTCCGAGTATATCTAACATTTACATTTTAAGAACCAGAATGACACAGTACGGCACTGTGTAAGTACAAAGCTGTTCACGTTGCCATTTAAAGTGAGTTTAACATTTGTAATATTTTACATATCTACTTGGTAATTCGTTGATAAGTTGACGGTCTTTCTGCGTTTAGTTATTGTAAGTGGGACAAGTCCATATATAATAATATCATAAGATTCATGAGTAACCAGCATTCAAAAGGCTCTGTTGGTCTAGTGTTAGAGATACTGACTGCAGAGGTCGTGGGTTTCAGTCCCCCCGGGATAAATCTTGATGTGATAAATATTTGTTATGTATCTATGATATGCATGTACATATTTAGAAATACATAAGTGTGTTTATCAGAAGTCTGGCTGGTCTGTCTGAAGATGAATAATACAGGCTTTGCCTAGTTTAGGATCAGAAGGCCACGTGTGAGATGTGTGAGCATATTTTGGTTAACTTAAAATGAGGCTTATGTGGGCTTTTTTATTGTTTATGAGTAAAATGTTTAAGTCAGGTCAGGCAGGCAGTCAATACAAGAAATAGGAAAATGAATAATATTGTTCACTAAATTTTAAAAATGAATCAGGACAACGTTTATATGGATTTAGTGTCCAGAATAAATGGTTGCTAGCCTATTTACTGTTTATAATAACACATTTAACTGCCTCGGTGGCGCAGTGGTAGTGAATGCGACTGTGCTTGTGGTCTTGAGTTCGATTCCCGGGTCAGACCAAATGTTTATATAATCTGCAAATGTTTGTGCCGAAGATTGGGTGTTTCCTATGTATAATATGTAGGCATTTACAAAAAAAAAGAATATAAGAATTCTATCATTACGTCTAGTTATCATAGCACAAGAGCTCTACTTAGTTTGAAACTAGATGACGTTGTGTGTCAAAAGTCCCAAATATTTATTCTATTTATTTTATTTAACATACATAAATACATACAACAATAAAATGAATATGTTACATGCATGCATAATATATGTCAATAAATCCAAGTCAGTTACGGTTAAATTGTATAGATGTTAGAAATATGCTTGCATTACAAATATCACTTGTCAACCGTATATGTATTACCAAGACTATTGTTTGCTTATAACAGTCATTGGAAGCTCGAATCCAGAACGATTTTCTACACATCACTGAGAGAAAACGATATCTGGGCCACAAGAATACGAAGGCTCCTACCTTTATGGATTGAAGGTCACTGACTGATATAGTCCCTAATAGAATATTTTCAACTTATCTACCAGACCATTACAGATTTCGATTTTATAAGTCTTAGATAGAGACAAAACTGACGGATAATATGTATATATATACAGACAGCGAACATCATACTGCAAGTCTTTTTTTTTTACTTTTCTGCCGGGTTGATTTGTGAATCTAAACCATCTAAATACATACAAAAAAATTCATTCAAATCGGTACAGCCGTTTAAAAGAAACTCAGTGACATATGTACACACGTAAAGTTGAATTATATAAAGGGAGGGCCAAGAATTCGTTAATATTTGAATCTAACATCCCGCGCAAACATGTTACGGGAGTTCTTCAGACCGTTGCTACTGGAAGTTGCTAGCTACAATCGTAATACATGATTTCAACAAGATGGAACTACTTGTCATACATTCAATGCGTTCCTGCCGGTGCTCAAAGACACGTTCCGAAAAAGCTGATTCCCAGACGAGGCGACGTTCCATATCCACCCAGAAGTCAAGATCTATCCACAGCAGACTTCTTTTTATGGGGTTATTTGAAGAATACACTACGTCAACTAAAAGTAAAAATCAGCGAAGAGATGTTGGCGATATCGCGGTCTCTTTGCCGATGATTTTTCAAAAATTTCGGTGCTCGCTTAGAAGACAGCAGACATCAAAATGGTGGTTGTTAAGACGATGTAATTTTTAAGAAATAAATTCCATATAAGTAACTTTCTTGTAAATATTTTTTTTATAATATAGCAAATGGTTTTATACATTTTTTTCTTTATCAGGGGCTGGTGAAACTGCCTTTAAGTATTTTTATTTTATCGGTTCATTCATCCGTTGAAAGATTTATTCATAAAAATATTGTTTATCCACTAAATATTCGATTCCCTGTCTTGCCCCTTGTCAATAACACAGACGAAGACCGAATATATTTAAAGTTAAGGGTGGCTATTAAGCGTTTAGGATAATGTGAGATAGATAAGCTACACACGATAGAAAGAGACAAGAAAATGTCATCAATCATGTATTTTCGGCAGTTATGTATTAGTAATAGTTTTTCGAAGTTGGTAATTAATACAAGTATTAGTTACTCCCGACGTCGTATGATTCCTTACACAGAAGAATGTCTTGTTCCTGTTTTGATGACGTTATCCTGTCATTTATTTTTAATCATAAGTTTTATATTATCATCATAATTGATATTATTGATTTATGACAATGACAAGTGTGATTTTAAAGCAACAATAAATTTAGTCATCTTCTTAACTCCCAGGTGCAGACAGCAATTTCACTGTGCGAGGCAGCTAAGCCCATATATCGGCTATGCTAAATAGATACCTTGGTAGCGTTAACTAGTTGTATTGTCCACATTTAACCGGTCCCTTTCATACGAAAATTACCTACTACCTAAATTGCGATCGCATTATCCTTATTACTAATATCTAGTCACACTTTATTGAAGAACATTAAAGTATAAATAAATAAATATTTCAGACTTTTGACACCCAACGCCATCTATTCCCAAATTACGCAGAGCTTGGACTATGGGTACTGGACAACTAATATATATACATATTAAATATAGAAAACACCCAAGCTACGAAATAAATATTTGCAAATCATGCAAACATTTGGCCCGACCCGGGAATCGAACCTGAGCCCTCAAGCACAGCAGTCGCATACGCTACCACTGCACCACCGAGGCAGTCAACTGTATGGATATTGTGTCCAGTATGGATATTGTACACCTCTCAAGACCCTTATTTAGGTCTAGATTTTTACTGGCTCTCTTTTTTGACACTTACAGTACCTTTGTGTTTATCGAGAGTCTGCCTCTTGATAAACATCACATCACAGATCACAGAGATCACATTTATACATATTTCATCATCATCATAATCACAACCCACACCTGGACATAGTCCTTTTCTTGGAAACAAGGTTTTAGCCTAACGAAAATGATTAATTAAAATTATTTTACATAAATATAAATTACACAAAACATTTTTCGCCTTCTTGGCAAATATAACTTGTCGCACGTGTAGAGGTTATCGACAAGTAAAACTTCTACTTGTTTCCACATTTGCGTAAGGGTTTCACAATAAATAAATATGAATGTTTAATAAAACTGGTTGCAAATACTTCAGAACTTTTTGTTGTAACATTAATGAATTCAATATCCAATTGATATAGGTACTTATCACTCGATATACTCACTATATTTATCACTCGAATTAAATCTGATTTTTACACTGCCACAATCATTAGTTTACAATATGATGACTGATTTAAAGTAATACCCTACACCGTATACCTGTAGAAACCGGAACCGTAGACTCTGGCTACGTCGCATTAAGAGCGAAAGCTAAGAAATATTTGCTATAAAAAGTCAGTCATATTTGCAACACTCAAAACTTTTTCACACAGACAAGAAACAGTAAGATATCTTTATCTTATAATCATAAAGTTGTTTGTCTACATATGTGTGCGTACGCTCGCGTAAATGTAATGTATCACAGCCGTCAAGCTTCTCAATTGAGATTTTGGCTGTGTGAGTATTCTATGCCCAATCATAGGTCTGCTTGTAATAACGTCCTATTTGGACTGCTACTGTGTGTGTATACTGAATATTAATATTATAAGTTTCCATTTTATTCCTTCTAACGCCTACGCGCCACGGCCAGACGCCGGTCAGTGGTGATTTTGCTTATATTAAAACGAAACATTTATATAAATGGACCTAAGGACATCGCCTTCTCTATGACATTAATTATTGTATTGCATTACTGGGTTAGTTAATAATATACATTGTCCGAAAAATGTACAGAAAAACCTTACCTAACGTATTTTACTTTAATTAGATGTCAGTTTAGGCCCAGATTGTTAAGGTCTCATATGTAACATAAAAGTATCTACATCTAGAAATATTTAAAGTACTGTACTGTAGGGCTCACACTCGGCAATTTAAATATAACACCAGTATATTATAAATACCACAGCTAGTAAGCAGCTACATCAGGTTCAAACTGACTTAATTACTGACGTCAAAACGTAGTGTTATTGTGATTACGATATCGATTAAATAATCTGTCGCCATATTTATAGGTCTATATGCATTATTCTATAATGCATATGTATAAGTATTACCTTTCGGCGGTCCATTTCACGCCTATCTACCTACATTGTCTCATCACAATACAGTCTACGTCGAAACAAACGCTCTGTATAGAGCCTTTTGATGGAGCCTATCTGGCTTGTCAATAGGAACACAACTTTATGAGGTCATGATAACTTAACAAGAAATACCATGGACAATATATTTCGTATATTAATTTTCAGTGTTGCCAATTATTTACTAATAATTATGAGCTGGCATTTAAAAAAGTATTTGGAAAAGGAATAATAATTACGTAGTCTGCAAGTTTATTTGCTAATATAAGTAAACATAATGTGACAGATTTAACGTACATGTCGATATTCGAGGTTCGATTTTCTTTTTTTTAAAAAAAAAGTATTAATAGGGATTAATTACAAAAAAAATCAAATGAAGTAGCAAATCACTGTAAAGAAAGTACTTGGGCTTTAAATTGTTTACCAAATGATAACAGAATATTTTAAAATAGTAAGTAGCACTTAGGCAAAGGGTTTACATATTTTTCTTTATTTTGTCGACAACATCCAAATATCTCATTATTGCTTGGACCGGCCCATTAACCCCGTGCTAACACATTAAACTCTACTCTAAATACACCTATGTTGTTTTTTAATCTTTCATGATTGGGTTGATTTCTACAAAATATTTTAATCTTATTTACGTAAAAATCAATCATCATCAATTATCAACCTTCTTTAAAAGATCACTGCTGGACATAGAAACCTCTCCTTAGTAAAAAGGTTTTGGCCTACAATACCACGCTGGCCAAACGAGTTTGTTTGTAGTAAGTAAAGAGTAAAGAGAAGTAAAACTTGAAACAAAGAGTCTTTGCAGTGGCGTTGTCTTGCGTATTTTGTTTCCTTATTCGTCTCTCACGACACTTATGAAAATAATAGGGGTAGTGACATACTTTATTCTTTATCGATACCCACACGGACATTTACGTGAACTTTACTTTGGAATAAGTTAAAAAAAAAACACTTAAACACGATTTCTTATGGTTGACAACACCAATCCGAATTGAATGGAGTGACAGAGAGAATCGAATTGCTATGATACAAGTAACATTACATGAGTATTGAGCCAAATGCAATTTTTGATATCTCGTTGTATCAAATCGAATAAACCGTTTTATTTTTTGTTGTGATCACAGAAATGATATTCTACGGCAAAACACTTGCTACACTGATATAAACAGTTACACATAAAACTAAATTAGCAATGGTAAAATTTTTATACGAAGAAAACTCAAAAGCAAGGAGAATTACTTCTCGACACAAATAGCGTTGCTATAGAGTGTCGAATTTGACCTTCAGAAACAGGTTGTCAATCTATATACGTATATAATTATAAAAACAATATAAGTATGTTCGGTTCGGCTCTTAATCGCAAATCACTTAAAATTCGTTACTGATTAATGCTTAATTCTTTTATACATCATTATTTTCAAATACAAGTATATTTTTATTTAAAACATTTAATACAGGAAACTCGTCATAAATGTTTATATGAATCAATTATCACTTCTAAATTTAATATGACATCAACGACCTTTACCGACAATCTATTGCAGGACATATACAAAAGCCTCCTCCGCAGAAAGGAGGTTTACTAAGAGGCCTATTATACCACGTTAGTTGGTATAGAGTTGGTTTCAAGTTTGCTTTTCATATTTAATATACATTGGCTAAATCTTTGTTCAGTTTGGAATACCGTTAAATGAGAACTTAGATTAAATGCAAGTTTTATATAAAACACAGTTAAAAATAGAAGGGACTGATTGGACAAGAACAGGTAGCCGGTGTCTCATTATGTAGATACAATGCGGTAAAAGCAAAACTTTCTCGCGCACAGCTGATTGGAACCTGTAAGACAGATATAGATAGGTAGATAGGTACTTTTTATTGCACACCATTAATAGGAGACATACAATGTGGAATACCAAATCAAAAAACACTGTGGCACAATGGTCGGTCTTATCGCAGTCTGCAATCTCTTTTAGGCACCCTTTATATAGACTATACAATATATTAACATGTACTTTGTAGTGTATATTTACAATTTACCATATACACGCATATACACGAATACATATTCATATACTCACTTACATATATTATATAAATGTGAATACATACATGCACATACCTATACAGCACATGATTGTTACAAAGATAAATAGTGATCTTTGTAAGGTTACGATGTTAGGTGACTGAGAGGCAAGAGCGGAATAGATATATTTAGTTCAAATTAATTCGATGGATAATCGATTATATTAATCTGAACGCAACCAGGGGACCGAATAATGAAAATTTTCGCTTTCACCTAAACTTTGAAAACAATAGACTGCACGGATAGCGTAGTGGTTAAAGCGGTTTAAGTGATTTTAGTAAGTGTTTATTAAATATACTCGTATAGAACGATATAAAGAAGTGCACTAAAACTCCATTATTCCGGTAAGTATTTCACAGCGCTATTTACGTATTAAGGTTTGTTGGTTCATTTTCTATGTGTTCGGGATCTTTCGTTTGAGTGAAATCTTTGTACAACTATTGTTCGTACTTGTAGAGGAGGAATTAGCTATAGTTATGTTAAACGACTATAGCTAATTTTTCCTAACTAATGACCTTCTGACTAATTCAAGGGAGATATTTGCCTGCACAGATGGTGTAGTAGTTTAAGCGAAGCTGTTCTCTACTGCGCTGAGTGCTGTAGGATACACAAATTGCTGTTCTGAGATTTTTGTGTCTGTTTTCTGTATGTTTGTACAGTTCTCAGCGACACCGGAATATTCCTAGTGTGAGAGTTTCCTTTTTTTGATAAAATAATATTATAATAAACACGACAATTTAATTTTTAACGTTAATGAACAATACAATATGTAGTTATGGGTAATTAACTTAAGAAAAAAGTGTTATAAGCCATGTTGGCCACTGATGTACCTTTTTTATTGACTAACCATGGAACCTCGTGTTATTTATATGTCACACTTTCAGATAGCAAAAGAAAAGGGTCATACTCTTATGATACTGTAAAGGGATAAGCAATAAGTAAAAATAATTTAAATTACTATCTATGGTTTGACAGTGAACAAACTACTATCACAAATATGAGCTTAATCAGAGTGGCAAGTAAAGTGAATATGAATATTAAGTAGTAATAACTACTTATTATTACTAAATTAACTAACTACTTATTATTATTACTACAAAAAGTATACTTCTATAGATTAGCATTATCAAAAGAAAGGAAATAGGGAAATTATTTACATTTGAAAATTTAAGTTTTTAATAATTTGTTATTTAATAATATACATAAACTTGGGCGAATTTATTGTCAATATGGGAGAAAATAGGTACAATTTGTGGTGTGTTTGTTGTTTTTCACGGCATGGTTAGTTATTTTTCATTAATCTAAAGATCGCCCTGCAGCCATTTTTCTGTAACTGTCCAAACTATATTCCGCTAAATCAAAAATAAACAAAGACTAAAGAAAACAAAAGATTGGTCTGAATAAAATCGAAACACAAATATAGTCCAATTCGTCTCGTAACAAGAAGGGTTATAACTGGAGCGGTATAAGTGTGCAGAAATGAAAATCGAGTTCCCTAAGGCCTCAGTGCTTACACGAACAACATTTTTCCTTAGTTGTTTTTTATCGATTACCAGAAGTCCCTTGAGAGTACATTTCCTTGATCGTAGAACTACGTACAAGAGATTACTCTTACAAACAACAATTTCAGACATTCAGTTATTAAGATGCATGCTGTTCGGAAAGTTTTGAATGTTTACCTTGGATATTAAAACACTGACCATGATTTACTCATATAAAGTAATTAATCAAAAGTATTAGGCATGAAAAAACAAGCATTTGTACTTTTATAACGCGTTATTTTAAAAAGATGAACTGATAACTGCTGTACAATTTAACTCATTGCCAATCGTACCTTGGTAAACTGTTGTTTTTCTTTTAAAATTTCGGACATTTGTCACACAACTCCATCAGGTTTAAAACTAAACAGAGCTTGTACTATGATAACTAGATTGACTGATAGAATACTTATATACTTCATTTATAGGTTATATATAGAAATCACTCAATCTCTCAAACAAAAATTTGCACAGATTATACAAATATTTAGCCCGACCCGGGAATCGAGTCCGAGACCTAAAGCACAGCACTCACCATCTCGCTCACTCGCTGCACCACCGTTGTCTAACATACTTTTTAATGATACTAATACAATTGATTTTTACTCTTTAAAAGTATAATTGTTAGCAACGCAAAAATATTTAAAAAAAAATTAACAGTTATCACCAATTGCGAGAGTTATTAATGTTGTTGCAAAAGAATCGTGATATTTGGTAACAGCAAATTCGTTTTAATAAAAGTAATTTGAACATTTAAGTAACTTTCTGTGTTCTCAGAACTACCAATCATCAACACTCTTTAACAGTCAACAGCTGGACCAAGACCTCTTTGTAGTAAGGAGATTATGTGCCACTATATCACGCTAGCCAGACAGGTTGGTATAGCGTTGTCCTACATAATTTGCTCCTTTAGCAGCCTCTTACGACACCCACGTAAATGGTGACACCCCGTATTTTTAATCCGTCATTACATGCACTAAGAATAACTTTGATATATTTCATACTTAGATTTTTAACGTTGTAACATATGAAGAACAATGCAATATGGTATTTAAACCAAAAACTACTATCTGCTTTAGTAGAATTTTAATTCTTTGCCTATACACTAAGTAGTTCTACTTCTAGTTGAAATTCTACAAGAAATAGGTCTAGGCTTAATTACAGAGATTGTATGGAATTAATGTTGACAAAGTTGGAGTGG
The DNA here is from genome assembly GCA_949316085.1 of Hypercompe scribonia. Taxonomy (NCBI): domain Eukaryota; kingdom Metazoa; phylum Arthropoda; class Insecta; order Lepidoptera; family Erebidae; genus Hypercompe; species Hypercompe scribonia. The sequence continues at coordinate 21,247,550 of OX438968.1, read as the reverse complement.
GTTAGAGCCTGATTTCAAATGCAAGTTGTTTGTTGAATTAGTTATTAAGCACATAAAACCTCACAGTCGAATTTCTATTCTTATACAGCTGCCAGCCAATTCTGATAAGCCTTCAAAGTTATTCCTATCTTTTCCGTGAATTTTGTGATTTTTAATGTGTCTTAAATTATTATCAGGGTTGATAATAGAAATGTTCCTTTCTCAATTCGTGTAAATTACAACCAATAAGTTTTCTTTTTAATAAACTATTTTTATAATATATCAAGTGGCGTTTTTTATACGAGTTTTTCAAATGTTTACTAGTTCGTGGCCCGCCCTATACTAAAGTACTGTAATGTACATAAATGAGACTTATTGTACTCAATTTATATCTGAAGTAGTAGCAGTTATATAAAATTGACTACTGAAGAAGAGACACACCCAAAACATGACATCACTCGTACCTTAACCCCGTTAACATTTCTGAACGAATACCCTATCTATTAAAGAAAAAATCAAATCTGATCAATAATTCCAGAGATTAGAGCTTCAAAAGTAATCCCGTCTCAGTCTTCGTGTACTTACCTTTCCAGACCCTTACAAACATTGTAGAGCACCGAATACTTCATAGGCATCACCTATGATGATTACAATCAGATGAGTTAATAAAAGTACCACACAGTAGTACTGTTAAATGTTGATACGGAAACACAAGCGTCTGCTTCACCTAAGCTCATTCCCAACAAATGTATTTTGAACTTGAAGGTCGTTTGGTAGACCTTCTAATGTTAATTAAATACGCATTTATATGCAGCGAAAGTCAGACTTCCGTAACCAATAGAGATACCAGCGTAACCGCACTTTGATACTCATCTAAGGTCGAAATATTTCTTTCTGTTCTATCGCAATGTTCACAAAAGTAATCTTTACAGACACGGAATAGTTTTTATACATGAAACCTTATTAGCATTTGAAATAGCGACTTGGCGACTTTTTCTCTACTACTGTCACTATAGCGTCTATTTTCGTTGTGTTTTAATTAATTCCTAATTCTACAACAACATTAGCAAAGATGTTACGGGCTGTTGACGCAATGTAGTGGTTGTTTGCATTTCACATTTTTATATCACAAATAGTTAATATGAAATCTTTTAAATAAATTTCAAAATTGAAAATTATGTTTAAACTCATGAATTTTATTGCAAATAAAAATTTTACATTTACCAAAACATGCCAAATATGAAACAGAATTATATGAGCGTTAGCTAAAATGCAAGTATGATTGACAAACAATCGCATAATCCATGTTTCTGTACTCGTACATTCAAATCGTTGTCGTCGAAAATGAACGAACTAGTCTGGAATCAGCAAATAACCACATCATTAATACGAATAGGCCTTATCGAATAACTCTGTGCTAAAGTTGACTGCAGCCATGTGTAACATACTCGTACACAAATAAATGAAAATACGGATGTAAACACGAGTTACGCTACGCTGATGTCTCTCAAAGAGCTAGCTTGTACTGCATTCATGTGTGCTTTTGGCTTCTCACTGGAAATTGAATGCCTTCCAGTACTCAAACATTTCTCTGCTCAAGTTAATTACATGCTATAGTACTATTTTGTTGTTTTTTGTAATTTACTGTTGCTTTTATTTAACACATAACATTTTTTATTCATCTATATGGACTGTAACATATGTTTCATTTAACACTTATTAATTAAAGTGCCAATACCTTGATGAATAACAGAATAGATAAGAAGTAAGTTTTCAGAGACTAAGAATTACATGAGAACACATTAGTAAATATCAATTGCACGACCAAGAATGGTATTATCACTACTGCACCTAATAGCTGTTTAATAAGTAAATTATGACGGTGGACTCTTAATACCCGTTCACTTTGATTTCACTCAAGGGAAAGTCAAATAGGACAATGAAAAAGGTTTTTCTCAAATTCAGATAAACAAATTACAAATAAACAAAGTTAGAGTGTTTGCTCTTGCAGCGGTACAAAAATGAATTAAAATTGTATATGTATAGTGCGTGGATGTGCCGATTAATCTTCGGAACGAAAAGGTCGATTTTCACAGAATAGAATTCATAACAACTAAAGCTACTTTTATTTAAAAAAAATAGAGATTATGCACGGCAAAAACTTAAAAGTGTTCACACGAAGCCGCCTAGAAAATAAAATCAACTTGGTTTACTCGCTCTCAAGAGATGTGGTTACCAAATAACACCGCTTCGTTTCTATTTATTTAAAGAGTTAAGTAAATACCATTTGCGTTTCATTAAATACACATTTATTTGTTTTTAACAAACTTTCAACCGCATTTAATTTCCCAATGACATTGCACACAAAGTGCAGCAAGAATAATAAATCATTGAATGAATACGTAAATTTATTAAAAAAATGAATAAAACCTGACAATGGTAAGAATATTTATCTATGTATGTACTTTGCCAGTTCCACCAGCAACCGCGGCTGCGTTATGCCGCGAACCACCCAGTGCTATGAACCGTTAAACACTCGTGCCGTACCGTCACACCGCGCGCCAGCATAGTGACTTGACCCCTGTTGTAATTTCGTCAGAGAAAGCCGGTCAAACAAACTCGCATAATTCTAAAGTAAAAAAATACCGCGGGTTGAAGGCCGATACCTTCATGAGGTGGAGCTGCATTATAGTACGTCAAACTTCGGATTTCGTTGGTAGTATAAAAATGTGTTTATTTTATAAATGACAATAACTACATGCTATTAAATACTTGCATGAAATTAATTATGCAGTCTATTTTCTATCGTATATATAATATATATTTAAGGTTAGTATACTCACTCATCTACTGACCAGTGACAAAATTCGGATAACTACTTGACCTACAAAGATAAAATTTGGCAAGAAGGTAGTTTATAAATAGGACACTTCAGTTTAGCACAGATTTTGCGGCAAGGGCGCATAAAGGACTATCGGAGATTAGAGTATAAGGTTGAACTATACTGGTATACCATGTAAGATTAATTAATTAGGTAGTAATTATTTCTTCACAAAAATTGGTCACCAAAAAGGATCTTATAAATCATTTTTTTTTTAATCTTTATAAATCTTAAGATTGTAATTTACAACCACATAGTTTTAAGATAGGAGCAATTAATTAAAGATATAGATAAAAACACAGTCACTTTCCCTATGACCTTTACAAAAGCATTCTTTCTTTTATGTTTTGAGTGAGAATGCTCTGGTCATTATGTCCAAGAGAACAAAATACTCAAAGCCAATGGCACGCGAATTATGAATTAGGTATTAAATAGTAGCTATCTATCTTGCCGCACTTTTATAAAAATTATAAAATAATTGACATTTCACCACATCTCTGACCACGCTGATATAGGTTATGACAAAAACGAGCAAAACAAAAGTATCAATTTAATGAAAACTGATTACAGTACATTGAAGTTGCGTCATTTGTTGCGAAGTGTGATTGTCAATATTCATTTTAATGGTTTGAAAACGGCATCTATTATACTGTTGTAAGTAGAAATTGATAATAAAATAGTTTTAATTCTCTTTTAATATTTTTATAAATTATTTTAGACTTGGGAAATGAGTTTTACAGAAGAAAACGGCTCTCTACAGCTCTATAGTTAGTTTATTAACCTTGTTAATAGCAGATATTGAACAAAGAATTCTTACTTCTATATTACGTTACTGAAGAGCTTCTAGGACTTGAAAGTTTTTCTACAATGCCAATAACTTGGTGAATAAAAGGAATAGGAGAGGCATCTGAAATATTTATAATGGAAGCCATAAAATTTTTGTCTGCAATATAAAATATTAATAAGAATTAGTGAAATTATTGGTGAAAATGTTTTTGTGGTGCTAAAAGACGTAGCGAAATGGTCATGCCCAATGACGTAGATGATGAGACTTTCGTCCAAATCTATCTTAGCTAAAACTTCATTATAGTTAAATAAAATTTACTTAGGAATAATTACTAAAACTTATAATATTCTTTCTTTTTAAAATTGGTAGCTTATATTTTACCATTTTATTTACGTCTTGTTAATTCAAGAGTAGAGATAAATCTCATTTAGTTTCTTCTATAGTCTAGTCAAAACAAAAACAGTTTAAGGATGCCACAAGCGGTAATAATCAGGTCATCACGGTGCGTAGGAATGGAACAACAGCTTCACAATAACACAACAAAATGTAATTATGTCTAATACTATTAATATTTATGCGTATTCTCTGATAGATAATATAATGTATTTAAATAGCCAACAGATCTTACACTTTACTCTCGTTTTCTTGATACAACATCAACGTAATCAAAATTAAGTAACTACCGCTCTCTAGCCAAGTAAAGTCAAGAGCTAAGTGCAGAGGCACTGTACTCTGTAAAACCGTTTTTACACTGTAAACCGTCAATGTCAGAGGACATTCTGATACGTAAACGGTTTTAGAGAAGTAATAAACATATGAGAATGACATCTCTCAACGTTAAATCAAAACAAAATATTACCCAATGAAACGAAAGAATAGAGGCGCTAGCGATTGTAGAATGAGAATTGACGCAAAATACTTGCATCTTGGCTAAGGTGGCTGGTGTCATTCGTCGTTCTGGTCTGATTAGTGATGATGAAACGAAGTGGTATTGGATAAATAGTGAAGGTGATCATTCAATAATGTCTTTCTTTGTGTTGATGTTATATGAACACGACGTCAAATAATACTATTCAGGTAGTTTGATGCAAGTAAACAAACCATTGAAAAAATTACATAATAGTTTTTAGTTTTCATTATATAGCACATTTGGTTCTTAGTAACATATTCGTTAAGCAAAGATATGTGGGACAAAAATGACCACATAATTATGTAATTTTCTTTTTAAAGGCGCTTTTGAATAGAGAAAAATTAAAGAAGGGTGAGTTATGCTTTTCCTTTTAAATATCTTTATGGTGATCTTTATTGCCACATAAAACACCTACAGAAAATTAAATTTTTAAACTAATTGATCTAATTGAAAATTTTACTTTCCAGCAAAATGCAAACTTTTTGTATTATTGATGTCCACCGTTAAATAAAATTAACATTCTACCAAAATATTGTGAGTATTATCAACTTTATAGACGAATAAATGTATTGAATATAAACTTATAATATATTGAATTATAGTTACTTAGATTTCAAAATACAGCATCATTCCTGATTTACACTTTGAAGAGTATAAAATACGTACTACGCAATTCCTACTCTTTTATTATCATATACGAGTGTAAATAAGACTTTTGTACTTCATCAAATATTGGACAAAGGTTTTATGGCGACAGATAGTCGATAGATGTCTATCATATCACAATCACTTTCGCAAATTTAATTTTTAAAAGCTTCAGCCTTCGTCATCGTCATAGCTGATTGGTTTGTGACAAGATCTAGTATGCATATGACGGATGAGTGGGTTTTTGCGTAGTACACACGTAATGCGTCAGTACATTTGTGCATACTATTTATTATTCTGCAACAATACTTATACCGTCTTGTAATACCCGGTGGTATAGTGATTTGCCTGTTGGTCAAGAGGTTAATAATCCTGGCTGGTATGATCCTCAGTTCGATTGGACAGAGTAATCGTATGATGAGCACGATTATTTGTTCTGCGTTTAAGTGTATTTTTTTGTATTATGTACATACTCGTATATGATGTTTAATAGCGATCTAGTTATCATAGTACACTGTAAAATGGGTAAAGTTATTGTTGGCATTATATTGGAATTGTACATTTTTTTTTTTACTATAAGGTATGGTAATGTTACTTTAATAGTTTAATAATCGTAAAACGGTCCGTAAGTACCGTGTGTTAAGCGACACGTTAAAATACGAGATAACAAAATCTAAGCATACTTTTCATATTTTATTACATTTCATAATTTTTAAAATTATATCGCAATATGCCAATAATTATTTTATCGACGATCATGTTTAACGTTCTTACAAAGAAGAAGTTTATTTCCAACCCTGGACTGTTCAATATTATTATATTTTATATTATTATTATTATATTAAACCAGTCTTTTTATATTATATTATAAATAGAAGGGTATTGTTTTAGTTGCCTTCATAAAAAGAGATTGTTATTCGACCGAGTATACTATAGTACACCATTTAAATCGATTTCACCGAGATCGAGCTTTCGATTTACATGATTGTTTTATAATCGATGATACTTACCAAAAGGTCTGATGTAAACTTTGTTAGTTTTGATCCGTTATGAACCAGATGCTTTTATGAAAAAGTACTTATTAAAAAAGAGGATGTTGTTTTTCAATTTATAGCTTAGAAAACGTCGTTATTGTAATTTCTAAAAAGGAAATATTTCTCATTTGTTCCCATTCCAAATAATAATACTTCTAAGAAGTTGCCTCATTCTAGTATTTCTCATTTTGTACTTATCTACCCTTAGGAGTAGAAAAACAAGAAATGAATACAGTACTTTACCATTCATTATGCTATGGATACATTGAATTCAATGGTAGTTTTTAAAGTATCGTTCTTGGTTCAGTTAAGCTTCAAATTAAAAAAGAAATAATTATCACATGTGAGCAGCACTAACAATTCTGCATCTAGATATATTTACAAACACAATTGATCAGTGAATTAATAAACAGGAACATAAAATACTTTACATTTACAATCCTTCACCACGTTCTTTTTAGTCAAATGAATATTTACCAAGATATTTATTTATTCTATATTGTTGCCCTGAACGGAGCTTGTTTACCAGTAGCTATTTGTTTACACAGCACACTCATATTATACTCTACGACGGAAACATCGCGTTCGATCTTTTAGAGTAAACTTTACCGGCAATGGAACTTTGGAAAATTACAAGTTACTCGGCAATAATCTGATTCCGGAACTTCGAATACTTGTTTCTCTGAAGCACCAGTAGAGGTGTATATGTGTGCCATATGATATGTAAAGAATCTAATGCTGTTCATTATGTCTTATACTCTTTACCAGCATATTGATTGGTATTGACTGCTTACAGACACAGCTCATAATTTTCTACGGCTGTACATTTTAAAACCTTCATACGTCTGTCGATTTTAAAAGAAATTTCAAGGGATTTGGAGCAATTAGCTCCGTAAACAACACCGTTTCACTTTCAAACCTATCTACTACCATAGCCGTAATATATTCTTAGCTAGTTTTGTTTCCAGTTTGTAATATAAAGTTGTAAAATATATACAAAACTTAGCAACTCGTGTCGTGAACTGCAGCTCGTTCCGTTTCGTCGATCAGTACTTTTTTAGCTGAACCCATTCAAAAGACGTTTTTATTATGTATTACCATATTGGAAGTAACCTCCATAATTTTTTTAAATGTATTTTGAAGGTTTTCTAGTTTCTTTATAAACCAGTTGACATCACCTAAAAACAAAATTCATTTAAATATTGCAACGTAAATACTTACATCTGTGTCAATAACATGCGTGATCCAGGAACGGGAAATTGTAAATGTAATGCTCTAATCACGACATCACAATCACTGTATGTCTGATACCTTCATATGAACTTAGATCGAAAGTCTCCAAGTTATTCGGTCAGATTGATCACGACTTTACATCGTGATTGTGTGACTCTGGCCTTACGACCAGTATATCGCTCGCGAACACAGCCAAACGTCGTTTATAAACACTCATACTGACACAGGTAGGTTATAAACACACACTCAAACGTACACTAAGGATAAGTGAAAGTAATCTGCGGTTGCACGCTATTCTCACACATTCAATCGAACTTTTTGTAATGGAATTGTAGTTACTTGAAAACGTAATTATAATCATTACTTTTTGCTTGGATGACGTTTCTAATAGATGTGGTGTATGGACGTTGGGAATAGCAACATAATTGAAGAAAACAACATCGGAAATAATCGTCGGTATTCGAATACAATTAAGGGAAAAGAAAAGAATTTTAGATACCGTAAATTTTACTATCAATAATAAAGGTATGTTGTTTATGTACTTTCAGTATTATACTTCCAATAGTAGGAAAAATAGAAAAACATACATTATTGCACCATATTTTTTACGAACACAATTCATACATATTATTCAGGTCCATGAAGTAATGTAATTTTGTAACCAATGGTAATCTTCGACGTTAGAATGTTTGAAAGACGAATCACTAACCTCCCGTTAAACGGGTCAGTAACTTCATTCAATAGAGACTTAAGTGACCCAGTATCGCCAGGAGTATTTCTACTAGCAATGCTAGTTTCGCCAATTGCCAGGAACTTGTCATCGGTGGTGTTTTCCTAGATTTTTTTTAATAACAACTCAAGTATTTGATATAGGTATATTAGTAGCAATTTTGTGCATGAATTATTCATACTTCGTCATCAGCCTATTGCAGTTCACGGCTGGACATTTCGACTGCTTTCCTATTGCACACTGTGATCGATTTTAGGTTTCTTGCATCCTACACCTGTCAGTCATTTTGCGTTAATCATTAATACACTTAACCTGTGGTCATCTGACACTAAGTTTGTCGAGACGCGGTTACTTCTACGTTTTTCGTGGTTAATATGACCAGTCTTCTACCACTTCAGCTGGTTAATCCGGTGGGTAAGCTAATTTAAACTTCTTTCACTTCTAATCAATTGTACCTCGTCCTGATTATAAATCAATAGAAAACGATTCATTAAGAAGTCATTAGTACAAGTGTTGGTCGATTTCTCTTAGTTTATATGTAAGAGCTAATTCGTTAAAAATTTAAAGTACAGCAGTTTCTAAGACCATGAAATTAAAAATATAAAGTCCTTTTTAAAATAACATTGGCAAATGAGAAACCGAGCCTCCTCATGGTAGGTGAACACCATCGCCGCCGCTCTCACATATAAAATACTTAACATAACTTACTAATATAAACGTTTAATTTGGTTCACTCCTAGAAAATTGAGATTTCAGTTAAGCTCGTCTTTGTACATGAAATTTCTTAATTACTTAATAAATTAAAATGAAAAATAAACAAAAAATAGTATTTAGAGAAGGATTACACTATTGTAAAAATATAATTACATACAGTTATAATTTTGTAATCATATGAAAGGAAAACCATTTAGGAATGACCATTATAATTTGTTGTCAGCGTAGCTATGAAATTATCTATTTGCGTTTCAGATCACTGCTTAGCTCCAGAGGAATTTAGTTTGATGCTTTAGAGCCTATATTATTCCTTATTCCATCTTTCTAATAAAAATAAATAAATAAAATTGATTGAAGATTTTTATGTTGACATAAACAAAACAAGAATACGTTGTTATATTAGTGTACACATTTCAACTTTCTTTTAATTTTCTGCTTGGCTAAACTATTTTTTAACATACATACGGAAAACCCACTCCGGGTTCATTTGCCGACAGTGGAGAAACCGGTCGCACTCGTGCAGCTTTCGACACCATAACCTACTCTCATAGTTGTTTAATTTGCTATTATACTGTCTATTTATTAGACAGCCCATCTAATGAGGTAGTAAATATTTGTTCCTACTTGCAAGGGTTTGGGGATTCCGTGAAATAAATATATGTAAACAAAGTGCAATTTAGTAAGCGAAACAAATTTGTCGATAGGAGGCTGTGAGTGCATTTTACGCCAGTTTATTAATATATAGATAATTGTGTATCACTGTAGACATGACATTATAGTCAAATATTGGTAACTATGTAGCTTTTCTATAATAAGAAAAGACATGATATGTCTTAGGTTTAATTTCACTTAGTTCAACTAACTGAAGACTATATGTACATATATGTAATGGTTATACAGTGTCACAGACGCCCAACGTATTAGGGTTGTATTGTAGAACCTGTCTCAAGTACTACACAAACTCTGTTCAATAAATTACAGAACTTTCCTCAATCTCCTATCAAACAGTGTTTGAGTAGAAATTTAAGTAACATTTTGATCCATTAACTAAACATAGAATATAGACACTAAGTTGTTATTCTAAATTAAATTGTCTTCAACAAGGCAAGTACACGCAGGTGATACGCACAAGGCGTGTAAGAACACAGAATGATATCTGACCTTCATGGCCGTTACCCTTGCTGAAGTAGACCTGTGACAGTTGTGCCAGTAGTTCTGGGTGGCCTACGACTATAGGGAGACTTCCTTGTTAGGTTACCCTAAGTCCGAAGCGCAAATTAGAAAACTTTTATGCGATAAAACGACTTTGATTAGTCCAGTTTCAAAGTTAAAACAAATCTATTACTTTGAAACTATTCTTGAGTAGGTATGGTGTAAGTGTTATGTGTTTAGTCAATTCAAATAGTGTTTTTGAGTTCTATCGAAACTAAAATAACTAAGAAATTTGTTACATTTTTCATTTACTCCTTGATTTTCAATCCAAACATTGGGATCACGTACCTTACGAAAATGTTTAGACCCCAAAGGTCCCTAAAATCAGGGTGGGCATTCGTTAATTATCTCCTGTAAGTATCTCATTACATTCTGAATTTAAACCGAAAGTGCTCAAAATCGTGTCTCTGTCCGGGGGTTGGTGTGGTTTTTTCAAGTTAATAGAAATGTAGAAAAGCCTACAAAGAACATATATCGATTAAAACGTCATTCTGTATTTATTTACGAGTGTATTATGTGTAAAGGTGTACAAAGATAAATATTGTTTTTTTATATTTTTATGAAAGTTGACTTGTTAAATGAATTCAAAGGCTGTATTGTAATAAGCGCAGATATCGACCCGAATTGAAAAACAAACTGACCAAATTTGTATCCTCTTGAAACAAAACAGAGATGAGCTAGTCAGCATGGTTCTAATTAAGGCAAGAAAACTGGACGATAGGGGAGTGTTATGTCCACTGAACTCGGTTTTGATTTAAAGGAATATGTACCTAAGACTATTTCTTTAAAAAATGTATTTAAAGAACTAAAATTTAAAGAAAAATAAACTCAATAAGAAAAGTTGCTGTGGTCACGCACCTACTGACCCCTGATATCTTGCCCCTCCTCATGTAATCTTCTCCCTCATCCAATGAATAATTTCAAAGACCCATTGGACCCTTCGTTATAATGTAGACGATGTAGTTACAGAGAAAAAAGGAAAATGTGTTATGACTTCGTCAATATGCTATTAAGATTAATCTACTAAAGCGTATTGACGTTAACTGTGGAATTTTCCCTTGGAGTGAAAGAAGCACTTATAATGATAAAATACTTGCACAATTCTGCATAATAGTGAAAATGTTCTGTAAGAGTTTTTATGGAAATATAAATATAAGCACTATTCCTCAGAATGAACTAATTCCATAAAAAAAAATTTATATTTATATGGTACACAAGATATACGCTGCGTCACAAAATGTCCTGATTTATAGGGGTTTAACTTACTAACTATATGTGTAGCTAAATGCTTAGGTTATGTGTGCCTTACACCGTGTAATTTTAGAAGGCATAATGGTAACTTACTACCCTATCGTTGCAGTTGAAGAGATTTCTATACATACAAAGTAAAAGAAATAGGCTCACGACGATAGTGTATTGTACGATATGGTGTCAGTAATTCAAATTCAAAACCCTTGTTCGCAAGTTTGACGCCATTATATTACCATCGCTCATGTGTTTCCTGTAATGAAATTTTAATTATGGTTTCTAATCACAATGGAATCCCTTACCGTAATAAAATTGACATTATCAAACTTACTCTGTGTTGGAGTGCAATATCACATTAATATTAAAATACTTTGTTGTTGACTCTACTTTGTTTGTTTCAGTTAGTGAATGTTAGTTAGGATTATTTGCATTACTGTTTTTTATGTATCTATTATTGTAGTATATTGTTGTTATTTTTCATATCAATTCCTTCAATTATTGTGACAACCGGTTGTCGTAAGCTAAAGAAATCTGCAACTTATCCGACGGTAGAATCCGAAGTCGTAAATAAAAATTTTAAGTGTCGAATACAATTTATTTATTTCATAAAAATTGTTACTTATTATTAGCAATCGTCCATCATTTTTTTTAAATATAAAGTAATCTAAAGTTACACACAAATCGAAACAACAGGCAGATTTGTTAGAACTATTTAAATATACTAATAATAAGTATGTACTCTATCGAGAACAGATAATTCTACATCAGCCTATTTCGATCTAGAAATACTTATTTACAAATGATAAAACGTTCAAAATCATAATAATTTAAATTACAATATAAAAATACAATACATTTTTACGCTTCAATATATGTCATATTTTAAGACATCGTACACAATTCTGTCTATAAAAAAACTTAGCATTCATGGGGCTCTAGCAGTATAACAGCCACATATTGTCTGTGAATTAAATTCAACATTTAATTTCAGTCTATTCTACAATTATAATTAAACTTAATCAGGTTCACTATTAGCAAGTAGACATCTATAAAAAACCGGTATTCTCTTAAAAGGATTGACATAATTGCCTCACGATTGATATAATAAGCAAATTAGAAGAAAAATATGCAAGAATTGTTGGAATAATTACACTGGACAAAGTCAAGATAGTTTAAAAGTATATAACATAACGGTCGTTAAGTATCTATAAAAACTTTACATGTTTTTGTTATGGAATAATTTTACATTTCAATAGCAATAAGTAGCTTACGAAGTTATATTAATCATGTCGATGATTACATTCAGACAACATTGCTCAATAGCCAACGAGTTAGTGTTACCCCCTATATTAAGAGTATACCTCTCTGTTACTGAAACTATTAAATATCCGACATACGAGGGGGCGTTTTTAAGTTCGCGGAATGGAGGGTATTGAGTAATAATAAAAACACAAAATTATTTTTCTTTTTCTATATATTCCCCTGCAACACGAATACATTTTTCAGATCTTTCAATTAGTTTTTTTATTCCCTCGTAAAAAAAAGTTTTATCTTTGTCTGAAAAATACGCCGAAACCGCCTCCTTAACCTCCTCATCAGTTGAAAATTTCTTACCACGTAATTCTTTTTTCATTTTTGGAAAGAGATAATAATCACTCGGAGCCAAATCTGGACTGTAGGGTGGGTGATTCAAAATATCGAAGCCCACCTTATGCAGGGCAGCCAGTGCGACTCGGCTCTTGTGAACGGGAGCATTGTCATGCAATAGCGTTTACGTACCTTTCGTTAATTTTCCCCGTCTTTTTTCTTTGATGGCTTCTTTTAACTGTTCTAAGATTGAAGCGTAGTATTCCCCCGTTATAGAAATGCCTTTATCTTTATAATCTATCAATAATATTCCTTCTGAGTCCCAAAAAATCGTTGCCATGAGTTTCCCAGCCGACTGTGAAACCTTAAATTTCTTGGGTGGTGCTGTGCCCTTTTTGTGCCACTGCATGGAGTCTTGTTTGGACTCGGGTTCATAATGATGAACCCAAGTTTCATCCCCAGTAACAATTTGATTCAATACGCCATCCTTGTCTTCATTGCAGAGGTCCAAAAACGCACGTGAACATTCCACGCGCTGTTGTTTTTGCAATGGCGTGAGCATTCTCGGCACCCACCGTGCGCTAACCTTAGTCATGCCAAGATGATCGTGTAAAATTTTAAAAATTGTTGTATCCGATACTCCAACCATTTCTGCGAGTTGTTTCTTTTTTAGTCGAGCATCTTCCAATACAATTTTTTCTACTTTTGCAATAACTTCTGGCGTAGTCACCTCAACGGAGCGCCCCGGCCATGGGTCGTCTTCAAGTGATTCCCTGCCTTGTTTAAATAAACTATGCCACTTGTAGACCATTGTTTTTCCTGGGCAAGAATCCCCGTAAACCGATGACATCTCATTGAGTATGGTTTGAACAGACTTTCCTTGCTTAGTAAGGAACTTTATCACCGCACGGAATTCAATTTTCTCCATTTTCTTCACTTCGTTCCCGATTAAAATACTTGCTCAACGATAGTTTAATAACTAATTATCCAATCACAACAAATTTTACTATGCAGACTAATTATGAGTCACTGAATACGGTAGGCATCAAAAGAGCGCGTTTACCCGCCTTTTTCATTGTCATTCCGCGAACTTAAAAACTTACCCTCGTATAACCGTATTTTAATATTTTCAAAACTTTAAAATTTGATTTTCTGAGCTTTAAAACCATATTTTCAGGATAAGGTGACTAAATAAGATGTCTCATGAGTTTTTTTCATATCTTTATGACAGTTCTGGGCTTTCATATTGTTTCGTGTATCGTGTAATTTCAGTATAGTTAACATTTCGCGTAGGCTGAGTCACGAAGCCAATCGTTGTATTTCTCTGACGGTATTTTAAATTTTAATAAAGTATAATGAATCACTGAATACAATTTATCCAAAATAATGCTATTTTTATTCAAGTAAAGGTCCGAAATTACATACATATAACATCCCTAGTCGAAAATGGGTGATAAATATATAAAAAATGTCTTTAATTGCTTAGAGTTTCGATTAGGTAACTATTATCTTGTAGCCAAACACTTTATAAATAGATTTTTGTAAGCTTATTTCTTCGAATAAATTTATTAATATTAAGTAATTTTATCGCAATTTTACTGTTAAAAGTGCGAATTAAATGAATACACGTTTCAAAATAATGTAAAAATTATACCTAGTACATAAAACATAGAAACCGTGTTACACTTTACGTCACAGCATCGACGTTGATCCCATGACATAGATTTAGATTCCTCTATTTAATATAAAAACGTATTCCTAGAACAATCACATGTAACGTTGAACCTATCATAGATATATGTACTTTTATCACACTTACACTTTTATCTAATTTTGCCAATGTGCTTCTTCTCGTATTTTTTTTTCTTTTTATAACCTTTATTCATTGCAAACTAAAGAATAGAACAAAGTGTGCCGGATAACCGGTAAATGTAGTCTAGAAGTACTTCATCAACGGGATTGATGGGCGCGAGCGGAAATAACTGCCTATAGTTGAGAAAATTCTACGTTTCAGAAACAATTTATTTGTATAATTTGTAAGCTTACTAGAGATAGAGAACATTTAGCACTTATTCTACTAATAACTATAATTTTGACTGTACATGTATTTGAAATTTTCTTATAAATAGGTTATGGTTGCCAATATTTGTCGTAAGATTGTTATAGTTTATTTACAACCTCAATAATATGTGGATGAAATACATCTAGCCGAATTCTGTCCGGGGCCGAAATCTCAACGAAGACAGCCAGGAGAGAGATATTCTAGTTAGTGTGTGCGCAAACACAGGTGCACTCTCTGTTCTCTCACTCTCACAATACAATGAGACACCTATCCAATACAAACTGGGAGGGATCAGGTGCAGATCTGACGGCTTTATGTGCTCTCTGAGGCACGTGCACGATGCACTTAGGTAGTAGAGCCAAGCTGATTTCAGCACTAGCGGGCCGGCTCGATCGGGGCAGTACTACCCTCCCACAGAAGACCAACCTAAATTGTATGCATTTGTAATGAGTATGGTGACTACAACTCTTGAATTCTATTCATGCTTTTTAATAAGGCAGAGTAAAGTCACTTTGGCAGGCTCTTAATATAAAAAAAAAACGGGGGTTAAGACCCCAACTGTCAAACTTTAGGCTATTTCTGCCTATTGCACATTTCTGTAATCAGAAAAACTCAAGAACATTTTTTGATCTGACAAAATATCGAACCCAAGACCTGTTGATTGGCAGTCGCATACCTTAACCGTTTGATCAACGAGGCAGTCATAATAATAGAAAAGAAATTCAAACAGGTGACCGTTGACTCTGATATTGATATAGATGGGACACCGACACTACTCTCTATACACCACCCTGTGTTGGTTTATGATCCTCAATCAAAATATGTTTAAATTCATACTTGACGTCGACATTTATCGCGATGCTAACCTAATTTCGATAAAATTGCACCGATCGTAGTCAATCTGCTGATAACCAAAATCACCATAATTCAACAGCAATTGGGAGTTTCTAGACAAAACAAGAATTCTTGTCACGATTTATGCTATCCCAGACTCCCAGATGTAAGGGCCTTCAGAAGTACAAAGCATACGCGTGTGCGATTTTCAAAATAGAATCTTGTTGGTTAATTTGTATATGGGTTATCTCTCAACTTACATAGTTAGTGTGAGCTCAATGCTTTTTAATTGTAAGTGGATTACATAAGTGATAGTTTGATAAATTTTATAGTTTATACGATAGTTTTATTGCTTCGTAGATTTCTGAATGGGGTCGCTCCTAAAACTCTCTTCTCTTACAATATGTTTGTTAAAATTATATATTTTTGTCTAAAAATGTTTAGAGCTTTTTAACTATTGTCAATACATTTTTACTACGACTGCTTTCTAAACATTTTTCTTCGAAGAGTAAAAAGCTCAAGTAGTCTGCTCTTTATTAGATTTTGTGACTTATTATATGCAGGCAAGATATATATAATCACTCTTATTAATAAGAAAAACTACACTTACAATGTTACAGAACTGCAAGGATAAATATGAAATGTCCCGGCAATTATGGTTCACTGTATCGCTTATAAGTTAACGATTCACCTAAAAAACTTTCTATGTGCATATTACAAATGTTTAAACTACAGGCACAAAATGCGGAAAGACTCAGAACCCACATTTGCGAATCTGAAAGTATGTACACCAAGCCGGCCTTGCACTTTCATATCATACGCACTTTAAACAAAACCGTAGAACCACATAAAATGTGATGTCTTTCACATCAATTATTCTTTTCAGTCAATCTCTCATTGTTTGTGAATCTGTCCTAAAACATTATATTATGTGTACGGTAACAGATTTGTAACGGCTAGTTTAAGTTAAACGTCCTAATCAAGAATGTTATACGTCACCGCGTGCGTAGTGGGTGTGAAAGCTAACTAAGGCATTTTATAACGGGAACTCGTTCTATAATGCCTTTGAGGTATAAAGCTCATCAAACCATTATTTTTATTACAAAAAGAAACATGGAAATAAATGCTCACTGTTAAGCAATTTAAACCGAAAAACTAATTTTAACTATGTCCAGAGCCTAACTCCTCTTAAATCTTGTCGTCCCAACCGAATTCGCCATAATCCTGTACTATGCCTTCGCATTGACATTACCCATGACAACCGTGAAAAAAGTATTGGTACGAGGCAGAACCTTTGTGATGTGTTCGCACATGACTTTAACCTTGTCGTCACGAGGTGTCACAAGTGCCAAAAACAAGTATTACTGAGTTTTTCTGATTATAGAAATGCTTAATAACGGTCCAGAGCTTCGTAGCTGGGGTCACAAATCTATTGCCTCGGGGTGCACGTAAAGCCTGATCTTTCCCCATCGTGTTGAATGATCATCCGCTACGAATATGAGAGTGATGCAACAGAACTCCTCTGCTTGCGAACACATTTACACACGGTCTACGTTGAGGCTGTCGGTCATGACCGAAATTGGTTAGGAATACATCACAACCTTCAAGGAATATCTTTGCACCCCGTACTAAAATTAAAATAGCAATGAAATTTGGTTTGCCTTTTGTAACTGTTAGTATTGATAAAATAAGATTAAAAATTAAATACATAGATAGATACTTTTTATTGCACACCATAATTAGAAAACATACAATGTAGAATACAAACAAAAAAAAACAGTGGTACAATGGGCGGTCTTATCGCAGTCTGCGATCTCTTCCAGGCACCCATTAGATGGACTATATTATACGTAGTTTGTGGTGCACATTACATTTCACGTATCATCATCATCAACAGCCTTTTCCAGTCCACTGCTGGACATAGACCTCTCCTTAGCAAGGAGGTTTACGTATATTAACTACCATGACATAGGTTAATAATTTTATCCATTTTTCTTGTCTGTACTTATCTTGTAAATAATGTTAGGAATTCGTAGGCATTTACAAATTATACAGTAGATCATCAAGTTATTAATTGGTATTAGTATTTACCAGTGCACTCAATTTAGGAGCAGATCCAAATTACGTATTTAAATTACGATTTTTCATTAAACCCAATGAGATCAAAAGAAAGGACATTCTACTTTTAATAATTATTTTTATAGTGATACTATTTTGCAATCAGCAATCTGTGGTGTTAGTCTAATCTATAATTTTATTTAATAAAAAATATTTTTCAAATAATAAATATAAACATAACCAAGTAACATAAAGTCAGCCACAAATGAAAACAATCTCAGTTTTAAGTTAATTGATTTATAACGATACTAAAGATAGTGTTGACTATAAAACCTTTTTTTAATAAAATAATGACTAAACTATACGATCTATTCCATATATCGATTTCATAATTATGCTTCTAGCGTTAAATAGTGAATAAATTACCAAACATTTAACTTTAACCAAACAAAAATTTAAAAGAAATGCCCTTTCAAAATGAAGTTGCTATGTAAGCTAACCAATCATTGCACATAGTGTTACAGTGTTTGTACGTAGACATGCCAGCCGTCAGATGTTGGCCTTGAGCGCTGAAGCGTAATAAAAGTTTGGTAAGGGGATTTTGATGTCAACAGGTGTTCACGATACTGTACTCGCCGAGAACCAACATTTTATTTTGTATATTTAAAGTATTTTAAGTATTATAAATAGTAATAGTATGTATACATAAACACAAAGTGATTTGTCATTTAAGCTACGACTGTTTGTTAGAATACATTTGTATATTTCTGACTTTAGACCTTTCGCTAGCTCAATGTTAAAGGGATTTGATTGATCTCGACAAATGGTGTTGTGGTTTAAGGAGTCAGTCCTATAAATACTAATACGTTAAATGTTGTAGTATCTCGATTTGAGAAACCTCGAATTGTTATTTGAAATGTGTTTTATTTTAAATTGAAATTATGTTTGCAAATTTGCTTCTTATTTTTGTGACACAGAACAGAATCCTCTACTTTGTAAAGTGTGAGAGAAGGACTGGAGAGCAGTGGTTTTTTTCTGCGAGACTATAACGGGCTAGAAAGTGATTATTGAATAGTAATGTGAGAGTTCCGATGTCGAGTCGAAAAGACTTGATCATATTAAGTGTTTAGAAGTTTTTGAAGGACTTTTCGGGATATAGTGTGCTAGGGTTGATTTTCGCAGGGAAGCTTGCAGCTCCCATCAGCCCAAAGGTAGACCGGTAGAGGATGCCCTGGGCATTAAGTCCACCGATATGTATAAATACATGAATTTGTATAAATAAAAATACAGAAACAAATAAAAAATACAAAAACATATTCGTCTGAATACAAAATTGCATTGTCGTTCATAGTTACAGTGATGTGACAGGGCGTACGAAAACGCAACCGACGCGGAACAGCGATTTCCAATCGAATTTTAAAATAAATTACGCTGTATTACTTTCTACAGTAGTATAGTAGTACTGTTTAATTTTTTTGTTTAGATGCCTAATCATAAATGTCTTTATTAAAATAATTTAAAATCTTATCAACCAAAAAGTCATCTAAGTCGTTGATCACGTAAAAACAAATTTGATAGGCCAGTGTGCATTCGTTTTGCAATCCATGTTTTTTCAGCAATACCTTACCAATTTTTTTTACCTTGCCGAAATGAGACAAACATCTTCAGAATACATGCACAGTGGTTAAGTCGCATAAGTTAACAACATTTTGGTGCTATTGCCTAAAAACGTTTATTTTTAAATTATAATAACATAACTAGTTCCCCTCTAATTTCAACTCCATAAGCTAGTAATTAGCACACCTACTACCTTGTGATCGGCTTTTATTTAATATATCTCTTCAGCATACCAATCTTGCTTCTCCGAATTGTTGTTCCTGATAGTGCAAATGAGCAGGTCAGTTTGAGGATGTAGAAACATGAGTACCTTTTACACCCCTTATGTTAGCTTGACCTGTCTCTTCTGTAATTTATGTTCATAGATCAACACACATATCGGTATTTTTCAAAGCAGATATTACTAAGTTCAAGTCACCCGTTTAACTTCAAAATTTAGTCACATGTCACAGACCGATGACATAAAAAAGTAAATTACACGAAAATCAATCACGCATAAAACAAATAAAATATATGTTTTAATTAAATACATATACACATTGTTTAATATTGAACATACTTTATAAAAAAAGAAAAACAAGATAATGTTATTAAGTTTATTAAAAACAAGCTTTTTAACATAATTTCATGATAAATCTTCTACTATTATATCACAACCCTTCTAACATATATCTGAAACAATTGATGTCACATGTTCGTTTAATTATATAGAACCAGTGGACTGCACATCGCTATAAAGTAAATTCCTCATAGCAGTTTTTGTTACTTTTATACTTTTGTTTGAGTATATTTAAAAAGAATTGATTCATTTTTATTTTACACGTGTTATAATTCTATACGTATTTTCAATACGTTTAAATAGCAGCCACATGCATTTTTACATAGAATTATTTTTCAATACCTTAGTAACAGCATTTTTTTGTGGGTGTAAACCTAAGTTGGTGGTGACGGGTTAAGAATACCAAGAGTATCTCCACCCCTGCTCTACCCATGGGTGCTGTAAGAGGCGACTAAACGAACAAATATGTAAAACAACATCACTGCATGAGAAGGAAAATTTAAAACAAACCCTATACCAACATGTTTGACCAGCATGGTATAGTAGGCCAAAACCTCCTTTCTAAGGAGAGGTCTCCTTTCTATGTCCACAAGTAAACTGTTTATAACAATGATACCTAAGTTCGCTTACGTATTCTGGACAAATTTTGTGTAGAAATAACAATGATCGAAGCAAACGTAGAAAAACTCACGCGGACATTTGTAATGCTAACTAATACTACGGAGCTTCGTCATTGTAAATATAGACACTGTAATCAATTCAGATATTGTCTGACGAAGTATACATACAAAGAGTGCATAGGGTTCCCACCATGAAGTAAAGACTTCAAGGCAACTTCACTTGCAAGTGGACACCAGCTGATCGACAGACAAGGCTTGTCAAACAAAACACTCTGATTAGCGCCAATAGGTTCGCCACCTATTACGTGGGATGAAAATACCTGCGAAAAGTGGGTATTTAATGTCTTTGATTACCCCTCTGGGGAGACGGGAATGATTTTATGTATATGTGAAATACATACCCGTTTGAAAGTAATGCAAGTTTTAATGCTAATGACAGGTATAAAAGCGGAGAAACAAATTCACTTTCAGATTCATAGCGCTGATGTAAAAATCTTGTTGTTACTTAGAATGAGAGCACAGGCAAGTTTTGAAATAGTTCTATTCGATTATCTTTTGTTTTCAGCAAATTAAACCTGCTTTTTAATGTATACTAATGAAGAGTAAGACGTAACATAGGCCATTGTAGATACTGTACTTCAAAAAAAATATTTACTTTAGAAAATCAGTTATCTCTTGATTCTAGTTGAAATCATCTTAAATTTAATAAGTGATATGACCACGGAAATATTTTCGTAAAAACGATCAGTAGTGTGTGACATATGATATCTGACTGTTATAACACTCACTCGTTTTTATTATTATACCCAAAGTACTTAAACTAGATTCGCTATAACCACAGACATGTACTCGTAAACCATAGCACCATCAAAGGTAAAAGTTGGGGGTTATTATTTAACATAACAGAGCGTAATCTATTTGTATTCTAACTGAGTGTGAAAGTTACTCAATATTTCTTAGACGATATAAGTATGTTATTCATCTCATTGGTGCAATAAGAGTCGACTAAGAGTCTACAGAAAAACTATACAGGAGAACAGTGCTGGAAATCAATCTTGATAGAAAACCGTATATCAACCATCAAAAGATCAAAGATCAGAACCTCCTTGCTCAGGAGAGACCTATGTTCAACAGAGGATCATCAAAGGCTATTGATAATGATATGCAAGTATCTATAAAAATATTATAAAACAGATGAGTTTGTTAATCGCCCTAAAATTCTTATGGTGTTAGATAACCTGATCCATGAGGCAAGCTAAAGGCTATATCATCACACTTTGATCAGAAGAATGGCACGAATAATGAAAAATTTTGCGAAAACGGGGACAAATTATTCCTTTTGAGAGTAAACGTGGACGAGTGCTGTGTAAACGATTTAAATTTCGCAAAAGTAATGAATGAAAGCATTGTTCTCCTTTGAACATTAAAAAAAAACGGTTTATTATTGTATCTTTTAAGATTTTCTCACTATAACCGTTTTTATGGTACATGCAACGCGCAATGGGAAATGCATGTGCGGGTCAGCTACTAACACATTAAATAAATATCATTCCCTACTGACCTGTCAATGTCATAACTTGTTCATTAACGGCTGTAAACTGCACCGTCAGTGATCGTTGTCCAATTTCCGCTCAACTTAAAAATGTGGGTGTCAAGCATTGGCATAATATGTGTCTCGTTGTATAATGTGTATGTGTAACACATTAAGGCAGTTCAATGTGTAGTACCATGCATGGACACAAAGAATACAACGACCAAATAATGATAAGATGTAAAAGAGTGGCAATATTTCGACCTGTAAACTGCTGCATGCAACTGTATACTGTACTGACCATACCGAGGCTGCTGGCAATGTAAATAAGTTAGTAAGATTCTTTAGCGAATCAAGGTGGTTTAAATAGTTTTATTACCACCTACGCTACCCAAAATACGTGGTTTACCGTGGATTTCAAGAAAAGAGGCCGTGGTAGCCTGATTTTAACTCACATTCATGTTCTAGATCTCATACTAAGCTTAAGTCTAGAAAGTGCCATGTAATGTGTGTGAAAATTTTATATCGCATGTAAAGAAAAATTCCTGTGTAGAAATTAAAGTGTCAGTAACGCTTCAAGGCGTTTCCACGTAATTCGAGACAAATTATTAAAATCATTAGAGGACAATAGACTAGCGACTAATTAGCTTCAACAATTCAGCTTACGTCATCTCGGCCGCGATTTTGTAATCGTACCTTTATTGTGGGTAAACCATATTTAATTGTTGGTATATAATTGTGTGATTTCGAGCAAACTTTGCATTGCTGCTCTTATGTAACTAACAACGTTTAGGTCAGAGTTTTTTGAGACGTCTCACAGCATTTATTTTATTTATGATTAACGAAATAAATGTTACAAAAAAGTGAGTTAATTTAAGTGTTATATATACATCCATATATTATAACAAATAATCTGTGACTTGTTAAAGTGAAATAGATTGACTTTAATATATATTTTTTGAGGTGAAATAAGTAAAACTGGTTATTTTTAAGCAATTCGGAGTTCATATGGATACACTGAATCATAATGAAGTGACAAAATTACATGAATAAAAAAAGGATAAAGATATATTCATGAAAGAAAGTTGGTTTATTTTAAAATTACCTACGTCATGCTTTAGGCGTTTTTAACCTTTAGGTGGTGTAGAAATTGTTAAGAATATAAGTACCTACATAACATTTAACTTAAGTGAATAAATTTTAGAATGGAACTAAAATATTAAATAATAATACATTCACTCACGAGAATGGAGTAATTTGCGTTCATTAATTGCTTAAGGTAATACGGTATTTAATTTGATTTCATTACAAAAATAATGCTATAAAAGTGTTGCTTTTGAGTAATCGCTATTGGACACTAATTGTAATAAAAAAATATTTGTAATCGTTAAATATGTCTTATGAAAATAATTTGAAAATAAATTAAATTAGGTATGAGTTTCTGAAATCCGGGTTACGCCTGTTAATTGGTAATTATTTTAATTTGTAATTGTGTGTTTGTTGCAACATGCTTGGAACTCTATCAGTGATGAATGTTTATAAGTAAGTAAAATAAGCGTAATCAGTGTAAAGTAATGTTATAAAACATTGTAACTAGTTACGTCTATGAATAATGTTTTTGTAACCCCAAATACACTTGACACACATTAGCGATAGAAAAGTAGTTCTGTAACATGTAGGCAAAATATTATAAGGCTTATTTTAGCGCATGCGTGTCGAATGATTTTCATTTGTCTTGCTTTGTCCACTGACTCATAACTACAGGGTACTTGTCGAAATCCGTGACCAATACTGCCAAATATTAGACCTTGATGCCAATAACTTATAAGACACTATTGTATGCGAGATTGGCGTCAACTTATATAAATTGAACTTTAATATTAAATACATAGGTTTCGCAAAAGCTTAACGTGGTTATTGCAATGAATATACACTGCCCTGTCAGTATGCAATTTTTCGCCTTAATGAAGCAAATGCCTTGTTCACTCACCTTGGGCCAGAGCCGGCGAAAGAGCGCTCCAAATAACAATGCAAACACACAAAAACATATTGATGTCTCTTTGAAGGAACATCACTATTTCATGACGTCACATACACATACACTGAGATTCTAATTCAAAAGTTGGCGCGAGAGTAAAAAGTATAAGCACTTCGTTTCGAGGTTTGGGCCAGGCAAAAGCAACGAGTCTACGGCCTTGTCAAGTGTTCGCGTCGGACTGAACTTGTGTCTGCGCAGCCAGCCGATCCCCACCATGAAACGCCTTTCACCGTTACAATTCGTAGTTGGAAAGACTGTTGGCAAGGCTATATGACGATTGACATTCAACAAAAACGGCCCATTTGGTACACGGAAACTGTGTTTACTACTTTATTCTATATTTGGTGTGATTGTTACCTAATTTCAATAATCAGTGTCTATTTATAATGATTGTTTCACTTAAATTTTATTAATTTTTAAAAGATTTTTTACTTCTAAATACGAGAATACTATAATACCTTTTGTAGCCAGCCTTAAAATGGAGAGGGAAAGCCTTGAATATGAAGGGTTGCAAATAATTTAGGCCACATTTCATTGTGTAACATATTTTATTACACATTAATGCTGAGGGGAGAAATGTTGAAGCGTCTGTTCGTATAACGACTACAATAAAAAATTTAAATCAATAGACAGCCGGGACAAAAACAATGAATTGCAAAAACAAATATTAATTTTATTGTTTTTTATGACTATTATTTAAAAAAATGTATATATAAGGATTCATTGAATTCTTCTAGTCACAATTTTTTGTATTCTACTAATTGCACCCTGTTTATTATCTGTGGTTTTTGTTGCTTTTGAGTGCATATTATATTGTTGATTAGTTCATTGCTTTCAATTTTGTTTCTAAAATTAAAAGTAGCCTATGTTACTTGTTATAAGATCAGCTATCTCTCAATGAAAGCCCCGTCAAAATCAGTCTAGCCCTTTCAGAGATTACCCGGCACAAACAGATAGGCAGACAGATAGACAAAGTTTTAAAAGTAGATTTTTTGGCGTAAATACCGTATATGCTTTCGTATACATTTAGTGAGAAGTTGTGAATTTGAAAGTACAAACACACTTCAATTTTATTTACATAGATTCATAGATATCCCAGAAAATTGCATTTATTTAATTAGTTGAGCGAAATTTTTTTTTTGCAATGTGCCTCTTCTGTTTCTAGTATTATTTCCGTTTGAATTGTAATAAGAGGTTAAAATTTAATTTATTTTTGTCAACTTCGAATAGATGGTGTTCTAGATTTACTTGAAAACCATTAAAATTATATAAATGAAAAAATAACTTATGTACATTCTGGTGGTGACCTGATTCAATTGTTTAATGGCGTGAGATACATACACAATTAAATAAAATTAAAACGAAATAGTCATAATAAATATGTATGTAATATTTTCTAGTCTGGTGTTTATTTCAAAATTAAATTATTTTAATATCCGTGATTAGTCAACGCCAGCTCGCTTGCATTACAGCTTGAAGTAGGACAAGCCCCAGTTTTTATTGCATCGCCTTATACATTGTCGAGTAAAATAATTATGTATGTATGACAACTATCTTCCAAACCACCAACACACATTATATCACGGCTGTCGTTAAAAACCTTCAACCGACAATTAAATCTCGAACGAATATTAACATTTATGCATGTAATATACATATAAATCAGTCTCTTAAAATATTTACCCTCCTATGTCCGTTCATTAGCATACGTCCGCTCCCCCGCTCGTTGCCTAAATGGGTTTAAGGATGCAATTTCAATATCAAAATATATTTTTAAACACACAGTATCGTTTAAAATAGTCAACCATTAGCAATGAAATAATTCGTGAGAGATATTCATATGTATAAAGTCTAACGACTCCGAGGTGGAAGATCGATTCCACTAGATAAAGGGGAGCTTTGCCCGCCGTGTCCGAAACTAGTTGGGCTTTCCCGATATACATATGCGAGAAAAAACGATTTATCCTTCTTAAACTGTTAACGATAACGGCAATTCTAAATGCAATGACGGCCCAATTATTCGTGTGCCTTTTCCACTAATTTGACAGTGTGCTTTCTGCCAAACGAGTTTGAATACACGACTTGCAAGAGAGTGTTTATAAAATATATAGAACAATATAAAGAAGTGCACTAAAACTCCATTATTCCGGAAAGTGTTTCACAGCGCTATTTACGTATTGAGGTGAGACGTAATATCCCGTACACATAAAAGATGAACCAACAGGTTCATCTTTTATGTGTACGGGATATTCTGGTTGAGTGGAATCTTTGTACAGCTATTATTACGTTTGGTATTTTGGTATTGGTACAGTGGTTTAAGCTGTCGCCAAACTGCGCTCTACTGCGTTGAGTGTTGTAGGTTCAAACCCTACATTGAACAACACTTTGTGCGATCCATAAATTCTTTTTCTTTATGTGTGCTAAAGTCCTTTACGACACAGGATATATTCATACCGCGAACGTCCTCGTTTAGCACTGATACCGTAAATGTATAAGCGGTCCCCACGTCGATTTCTACTGTTCCCAGTGTTGTCCAAGCTCCCCATGGGACAACACTTTGTGTGATCCACAACTGTTGTTCTGTGTCTAGGTGTTCTTTGTGTCGGTTTTTGTATGTTTGTGAAGTCCCTTGTGACATTGAATATATTCCTAATGCGAGAGTTGTCTTTTAAAGAAACAAAACACATACATGACTGAACTGGCTACTATTCTTTGTCGCTTAATTTTACAGTTCCTTCAGGTTAAGTATTAATGAAAAGTATTTCTTTGGAAATTATTTTTAAAATCGAAACTATTGGGGGGCCTATGTCCGGCTGTGGACGTCTTCGGCTGAGATGATGATGATGTTGAATTATTATTATTCTATTGTTTGTTGTAGTGTTATTGTTCTATAGTAGTTTTAAAGCCCAAAAGACTTATACAGGTAAAAGTGCTTTACTAACCAGATTTCAAGTAACTTATTAACTAACACATTTGACGGTTAATTTTACTTGATAATATATTAAAACGTACTCCGTTCTTAATGAATGCTTAAATATGGTTTGTACGAAAGAATTTTTTTCAGGAAAACGAGAAAAATAAAGGCGAAAATGATCATGAAATTCACACTATTTCTTTTTGTGTCTGGAACTAGCAAAATAGATAAAAAGAAAGGCTATGACCGTCTGGTCTGACTATTTCGTCCGACAGATTGTACAACACAAACTTTTTTCCTGTTGGTTCGATGTAAAAACACGACTATACTTAGCGGAGGACGCGGACTATTATTCTCTCTGAGACTTTGTGATCCGACTGATTGGATGACGTACTATTCTTTCCTGTCCGTTGAAGTTATCAGACGACGTGGATTCTTCTTCTATTGGCTTTCTCATTGACTGACTTTGATAAGTGGATTTCTTTTAAAGATTGCGGATATCGAACATTTAGCGTTTCTAGCCATTTTATTGTTTTTGTGCTGGGGGAAACATAGAGACACTCGTAAAAACATGATAAGTTGAGATTTCAATTTATTTACTTAACAAAAATCCTATTTTTATCATTGGAATTAAGCTATAGCTAAGTTATTGTTTTTGTGTTTTCATTTTTTTTGTTGAAATTTTGTTCTTTTCGTATATTTTTTCCTAAGAGATGAAAACAAGGGTAGACCTATTAACACGTTTCTTGTATAATATACAAGTGTCTATTATATACAGTCTTATTTACATTTAAATAAGACAGTAAAGGAAGGGAAAAACGTTTGAATCTAAGTAAGAAATATGTACGCAAGACTATTTTTAATTGACTTTAAGAGAGGAGCAGGTTCTATATTACACTGCGTGTATTTGGTTTTTTTAATAAATTCAAACATAAACTGTGTATTTTTTTTATAATATGTATGTATTTAGAAATATATGAGTATTTTTACCAGCAGTCTGGTTACCATAGTACAGGTTTTGCTTAGCTTGGAACCAGACGGCCGTGTGTAAAATAGGCTAGGATATTATATTATTTACCACCTTTTGCGTTTTAGTATCCAAAATTTGTCGTTACTTTATATTTTAATTGACGAGTCTTCCTTAAGGAGAAAGAAACATAAATGACAATTATCCTGATATTATTGACTATATATTTTTTCCATGATGATTTGAGAAAATGAACTTTGATGTACAAAACCTTTTAGTTATTGCATTTTTAACAGAAGAGTGGAGGCAACGGGTAGCATGTCCCTCCAACACAAAGAGAGGATCCTCAAACCAGGCGAGATGATCATGCCTGGCGTGTATATGTTAATCGACACGAGAATTCCTATATCGCGATTCAGGATTAGTAGTTGCTCCATAGTTCGATGTGTCTTTGCTAGATGGCACTGTAGCGTGTATTTTTTGCATAATGAGTAATATTTCGATCTATGTAAGGATCTCTGGTTTATGAAAAATTGATACTGATTCCATGCGGTCCTATAAAACCATGCGAAAAACTGTGTCGTCTGATTAGTCGAACCAACACTATCAAAATAGCCACGTCGTTTCATTAATCGTACTAACAAGAAAAAAAGAATCCGTATCGACCAACGAGTCGGCCAAGAATTGAACCAAATGATTTGGCCCAACAGGAATGAAAAGATCAGCGTCATTCGATTAGTCGAATCAACAGGAAAAAGGTACACGTCGTCCGATCAGTCGAACCGACAGGAAAAAAAGTGCGAGTCGTTCGTCGGACGAAAGTGACAATTATTTTGATTCAACAAAACCAGTAACCATTACACCACGCATGCAGACAGGACAATGGAGAAATAGTTGTCAAGTATCTTTTAAAATTTCTATGTATGCAAACCTCTTCATATATGATAATATTAGCATCGGTCAGTAGCCACACTGATATTGTTGTTTTTTCTACACTTGATTAATGCGCATTTTAAGTTGCGACCAGTGAATGATGATGATTCTTCACCAGTGTTATGTTACTGATGTATTATATTTTTTAAGCATCAATGAAAAATTTTGTACATGTAGTAGTTTTGCTTATTGGGTGAACCACTCACTTTATAACCCACATATGATGACATACATAAGTGGCAATATAACCAGGTTCTATAATTCCTATCATTTTTAATAGGGTTCTGTAGCCTTCACTAAGAGGTAGAAAAATATTTTTTATTACGATATCTGTAGTATCTTTAAAAAATAATGTTATTGGAAATATTCATGCAATCCAGGATGTGGGGTGTCATTTGATACGCCTTTTAAAAATTATAAGGATTTGGTAAGACAATATTTTGATTAAAGCATCTATTTATGAGATATTAAACCTTAAGGCCGCGGGCCGCGGTCTCGAAATCAGCGAGAACGGTGTGGACCACCACACCGTTCTCGCTGATTTAGCGGGTAGCGGCGCGACAATGGGTTGTTAGATGATCGCGCGGCGCCATAGCGGCGTAATATCGTTATAAGAAATTATATTTCGTACAATATAATTTGATACGAATGAGAAATGTAACAAAAATGGAGGCGGCCGTGACCGCAGCCTTATAGTCAAGTGTATTTGGAGATTCAAGGAAAACACGATTAGTACCTAATATTTGTAACTAATTTAAAAGAAAAATCATTACATTTAAATAGGTTTCATTACTTTACAATTAATAGTCGATCAACTAATTTGATGTTATCATCCGCTGAAATCATTGAAATTGAAATGTGGAATGTTTTCAACTCATCTGCCTTGCCCTTATTATACTCAATACTATTTGAGGTCGGCTACTAGTTCAACCGATTTCGTTTTAATGTCAATTATTCCAAAGATTAGCATCAGATCAACACAACCCTGAGGGTGAACTGAATTTAAGGTCCTGACTGCTAAACCGGACATCGTGGGTTCGATTCCAACCCGGGACAAATATTTGTGTGATAAGCACGATAATTTGTTGTATCGGAGTATAATTAATCTATCATATGTATGTATTTAGAAAGATTTAAATATACGTATTTAGCTGTCCGATTAATTTGGAAACAGACAATCGTGTTAGATGGGTGAGGTTTTTTTTATTATTCTTATTTAATAATGATTACCATATATGCTCATTATAACCGGGACCGATGGCTTAAGGTACTCTCAGAGGTGCGGGCGTGACGATCCGTCAACTTTCATATTGTGGGCTCTTGTAAGAATCTTTTATAAGAAAAAACCTACAACACTCTTGATCGGCAGTCGCATACGCTAATCGTTAGACCAACGAGGCAGTTGTATGTGAAACAACTAGAACGCCTTTACTACGGCAAATTCAAAATTTTTATATTTGTTACACTACTTTTGTATTCTATGCTATATTTACACTATATAAAAACATCAAATAAAAACAACATTCAAATCCACTGTCCACCGAGTCCTTCAGTATCTTTTATATCCCTAAAATCCTATTTCATTTCTTTACTCCGTATATTCGTAGTTTGCTTCCCATAAATCCAACATTTATCGTTCAATAAACTTGAGAAAAATCTGAAGCGATAAATCGAGAAATATTCGTTCCCGTATTCCTTAAAGAATTTGTTCAATGTAGGTATGTGACTCTATAAATGCAAAACTTTTGTAAATGACAAGAATATTAAACGTTCCTCTTTCGTTTTGTAGTTACTTGTTGACGTAATCCTCTTAGTAAGCTCATAAGACAAAGCGAATCTCCCGCCAACATCTCCATGGTCCCCTTCGTCTGAATGCGATCGATATAATGCTAATATAGTGTAGTACGAACCTTTGGCCAGGATAAGGTTACTGACCGACTTTTATATAATAGGACAGCTTTCGTGACCGCTAGAAGCAAAGGCATCCGATTCTATATAAATAAAGATGAAAATATCGAATGGTATCCTTTAAATCCGTAAGTCTATCTGCTTATGGAAATGCAAGAATGTTATATTATTCCTGACTCGTCTGTTGAGTCTCGTCAGCAGCGTTGTCATCTTTTCAAATGTAATTTATTAACTTTTTCCTATTCCTTTCGCGGATTAGACACATAATGTAGAATGATAACTATTCGAACAGACAGAAAGACTATTTTTAAATAAGTATATATGTATAAATGTATCTTTTCTTAACACGATTCTTGGGTTCGCTAGTTTAAGTTCCCAGTTAAATTTACAAACTTATGACATCAATCGACAACAAAAAAGATGTCACCTACATAGTTTAAGGCTCATTCAAATAAATACAAATGGTTTGTTTAAAAAATCTTTATTTTATAATTTAATTTTAACCTAATTTTACATTGGATTAATAAAATTAAAAATTTCATTGAATCGAGTACTCAACACATCTTTAATTTTAGTAGTAATAGCGATATTTAAGTTATTAAAGAAGAGAATAGATTGTCTATAGTATAAAAGTACTCTCAAGGAACTGGTTAATTTGTAAAAACATTAAAATATCTTTTTCAGCAATTGTTTGACAATTCTGCAGAACCTCGGATCGAGATAGATTATATTATTTTTGCAAACTAGAATTCATATATATTTACCAACTATTTTGGGACCTTTAGATATAATATACGTGATTACTTGAAACATGAATACTGTTTTAATTAATTAGTTACCTAAATATACATACACTACTTAATTACATATATATCCATTCTTCACTTTAAGGTCTCATTGTCACAGTTTCCACCTCATTCCTAATGCGATGTTCTAGAAAAACACCAAATTTTAAGATTTAACGCTATGTCTGTGTGATGTAAATGAAAATAAAATGGATAATAAAAAGAAAATCTTCACTAAATATACGAATGCTATTTATTATGTAGCCCCAAACCCCTTACACTAATCCTATCCTATCGCTTACTTACAAGAATGACAGAAGACGACAAACAATATAAGATAATGGCTGTATTAAGAGGTTTTATTTTATCATTTCACGTTAAATCTAACAAATGCAATTTGAGGCTAAACGTTGTCAACATGTGATGTAAATCATAAACAATTTCTTTCTTTTAGATTGAATAAATGGAAGAAAGATTTGTAATTATTATTATTATTTACTTTATCGAAGCCATCCTCCCTATTTTTTTCTTAATTTGTACCAATAATCATAATTAATGTGTCTGTTTGTCATTTCAAATTAGAAGTTTTTCATTTTTCATACCAAAAATTTGAATTTTTTGTCTGTCCATTCATTACAAACTGGCTAATATTCATAGCGACTACTGAAACCTTCACTGGCAGATAACTAATTTTATAAGGAGTAAATACCGCTACTACAGTTTTGTAAAACAAAAGGGGGTTGTGAGAGCTGTACAATGATGATCATTGAAGATTTAATGTAAATCTGTTCAGTGTAGGTTCACCGTGAAAAAGCAACAGAGCACCACTTAAATTTATTCTATTTCATTGATTTTATTTCATTTTATCTCATTTTATTTCATTCAATTTATTCTATTATTAACATATTTCCAAAAATTCAACCTTGTATGAGATAGATATACTCAAAACAAGTGTTTTACTAACCTATCGCCATAAGTAACTCGTGTGGTAACTGATTAAACATAGAGAGTATCACCAACCATGTTGTTCCTATGGGTGTCGTAAGAGGCAATTAAGAAAGTAAACTATGCAAGACCATATTATCTTACACTTGTAATAAATCTTTTTTTTTAACGTGTGGAAACCCCCTCGGGTTGTCACCCCACCGGGGTTTACGGCGGGTTAGTGTATCGGAATCGGGCTGACTAAAACCGCACGGTGTGCCACTCTGTGCCTGAGACAGGAGGGATCCGGAAACCGCCTTCATTATGACATCCAGACCCCTCGTAGCGCCTACCCGCTAGCGCGGTCACAATCTTTGGATCGGACGTCGCCTCCTTGCAGCTGGCCACTGTAGCGGATGGAGGGGAAAACCCGTTCCATCCATCCGCGGCTACACCCAGGATAGCGCCTCCACGCCGGCGGCGAATTGGGTCCGAGTGGAGATCGTCCTCCCGAGCCTATTCCGCCACCTCCTTTTTTGTGAAATGACGTCTTCGCAGAAGGTGACCATGGTAAAACAGCTGTCGCTACCGGCCATGGTGGTTCGACGAGCGGCCTCACGTCACTCGCGTACCTCTTCGAGCAGGGGCCGAGTGCCACTACCCATCCGGAAATCAGCTGTCCGCTGATAAACTTCGGTGAGCACGTGGGTGTTCTGTATGGCTCTAACCGCCAATATCCTATGAGAATTGATGTCTATGCCAATCCGTCTGGCCAGCGATAGATAATAGACCAAAACCTTTATCCTAGAGAAAAAGCGGTTAAATTTCAAGTTTGCCTTCTCTTTTTATTTTATTTTTGCATTAGTTAAGCACTGCAACCGTAGTGTACTGGCTAGGTTATTGAACAAAAATACATTTATTATTTAAAATCGGTCCTTATGAAAGTTTGTTGTCTATGCCATATGTATATAAACATATACATAATCATCATCATCGTCAACATTAGTTAGACAAAAGCCTAATGTGGCGTGCAATGGGAGAAGCCTATGTCCTGCAGCGAACTGTGTGTATGTATTATACACTTTATCTGTCATAAATACATAAACTATGTCAGATATCATCGGTGTCGATATACATGTTATTACGCTGCAGCGGAGGCTAATTGAAAGCTGTCCTCTCTCGTAATCGGGACTAGTGTCCTGTTTTGCTGTAGTTTGCTTAATTTTAGTCTTTTACCAACATTGTGCATAAAGAACCTAAAATCTGCTAATTTTCATTTTTATATTCGTATTTCAATCGAAAATATCAATCATTTAGGGCAATATCCGTTTGCGTTTAAAATATCTATCATTGAAAGCAAAGAAGAAAAAGACATGGAAAGCAATAGATTTTGTTTGGTATTAAGACATCCTCCAAAGTGCACACATTTTTAACACAGATAGGGAAAACAGGCAACCCTTCAATCCTTCTTTTTTTCTTTGTAGATTCCTTACAGGTCGTCGTCAAGTCTCTAGGGGTAGTTTAAGATAACGTTGAACATCACGTAGTGGAGCAATACGTATGAGTTCTAATATATTCAGTAGACAATATATTTCTTAATTTATTAATAATTTGATTTCACAGCATTCTTAGGATATCTCTGTAATTTTTATATATCTGTCGGTTACCAACTTTTTTTGTGGTATTTACTCGGAAGTTCCATTGCTTTCAAAGGGCTGCCATCTACAAGTCACCACGTTTTTCTTTGAATCTATTCGTTTTTAGAGCAGACTAAGAAATAATTCGATAAGAAAGTAAAATAAGTGATACGTAGGTCTCTGACAGAAAACAGGAATGAGAGAGAGATGAGGTCCGGGGATTCAACAAAGGTTCGATATATGGACATTAACTCTACCGTGCGGTGAGTAACAAGATAAGAATATTTACTTTTTAGGTAGTAGAGCCACGCCGATTTTAGCATGAACGGGCCGGCTCGACCGGGGCAGTACTACCCTCCCACAGAAGACCAACCTAAAGCGACAGCATCCGTGATTTCATGTTTCCTTGGTGAGTGTGAGACCGGAGGCCCATTGATGCAGGTGTGACAGTTATCGTGGTAACTGTGTGAACCTTACACTGCCACGATGACTGTCATGCCTTTTACGACCCCAAGCGAAGCGTGAAAAAGCACCTCACTAGGTAGCCACAGTGTTGGTCACCATTCTGCATTGTCTGCATTTGCAATGAGTATGGTCACCACGACTTTTGGATTCTATTCATGCTTTCCATCAGGCAGAGTAGAGTCACTTTGACAGGTTCTTAATATATAGAAAAAACTTAGTGTCACCACCCGATTCATCCCTTGGTGTCGTAAGTGACGACTAAAGGAGGAAACTAAGCAGAATAACATCACTGCGATGAGAAGAAAACCTTGATAGAAACCAACCTGTCCGGCCAATGTGATATAGCAGGCCAAAACCAAACCCTCCTTTGGGCCTATGTCCAGCAGTAGACTACTAGAGGCTGATGATTTATCTCTCTCCTCTGGCCATTTATCAGCATTGACTTAACAAATCAATGGGTACCAAAATAAAACCACAATGTTTAATACACATAATAAATATATTTCATTCAGATAAAATTGGTAGGTCATATGTGATACATAAATACTTAGTTAATTACACCAAAGTCTAGATTACACCATCAGATTAGACATGTATATATAAACAGTTGTGATTAAAACACATATGCGGTTTTTATATTAATACATTTAATTTATAACAGTGAAGTGCAGATCTACTGAATTAGAACAATTATTACATAGTTATAATAAAATAATAATAATAATATAACAATACTCAAAACTGCGAAAGAAAATATATATGCAGTTTTAAAGTACCAGCAAAAAAGTCCTTACAATTATTTTAAGAAAAACTTGTACTAAAATGCATCCCGTCATTTTTTTTTATATTGTCTACGAAGCCATTAACATTATTGAGAACTAAAATTCACTTATTTAACAGCTACATTGTTTATGAACATTATTTAATATTTAAACACTCGTGTTGATGAAGATATCGACCATGGTTGGGCGTATTTCTTTAATAAAACAAACGACCTTGACCACGTAGGTATAAGTGAAATGAGTTTGCATACTGTAACTGTGTTGGGACAAGTCAAACGTTGGAGTTTGAGGCAGAGAGAATTGTGGTATGTATAGCTAAACTAGTTGGTAGGGTATAACGACCCGCTTACGTATATATTATAATCCGAGTTTCGTTTTTAGTTGGATACAATACAAATATTTAATTGATTGTACATTCTTTTGCAAGGTCTTTCTCTTATTTTATTTGAAGAGCTCAAAGTTCAGACTTTGTGAGCGCATTACTTTTTATTACGTGCTAGATATTTTTTTTACAAAGGATTATAGTGCCATATAGATGTTTGACGCAACTTCAGAGGACATGTACGCTCTCGATCTTTAAAAACCTTGCAAATCATTCTTATAAGTAATATCTCTTATTTGTTTAAAAAAATCTCTATTAGCTGAGTTGTGATCGCATAAAATTGATTTTTGTACCCCAAAAGTAAAGCCTCAAGTCTGTAGAGGTTTTTTGGCAAAATATTGAGGACAAAATCGTTGAAACTACTACTTACTTGGTCTGTATTAACTCTAAAGATTAAAAACAAATAGAAATGACATTATCGAGAGAACTTATCAGTAAATACCACATCGCAGACAGATTGATTTTTGCGCATCTTCTACAACCTTCTGTGAAAATGGAAATGAATTGTAATTAAACAGAAATGAAACTATCAACCCTATGCATGAATAGTAATTTTACTCTATTTTGTAAGTTCCTTAATGGAACGAAATGAATCTTGACATTTCTATCTTTTTTAAATCTTTGAGCACAATTTTATTAAAATATTAATGTTTTTTTTTAATTCGTCACTTCAATCGCTCACACAAATAAGAAACAAATTTGAATGATCTATAGTTATCTCGTTCCGACACACAATGCCTTGGCATATCTTACGAGACAGACAATACGTCAATGAATCAACGTCGTATACCATGATGTCATCTTGTTATTAGTCTTTTAAGACTGTTTTTGGTCGTATTTGGTAAAGGAATGTGTCAAAATATTTCCAAATGGAGGAGTTAAATATGACAAAACACAGCCCAGAGACATGATTTTGGTACGTGGATAGGTTGTCTACTATTAATTAGATTTAAATAGAGTCAGTTGCACTCTATGTGGGTTTCACCACCATGTCCGATATTTTCAACTATCTGTTTAGACAATATTGTTTGAAGGCTCAATATTTAACATACACTGAAATTCTAAGTTAAGTTTTTCTCCTACAATTCTATCAATATCACCATCAAAACTGTATTTTACACTATATATTTATATAAGTATATAGTTATTATCGATATAATTAACCTTATAAAATGATGATGAAAATGGAACGCAACGCTATTCCTTCTTCTCTAGAAACTTCCAAAATTTATATATATGTATACATATTAACTGGTCCAGATTTCCGTGGAAATACTAAGTGTATAAAGTATATTTAAAATTTCAAAAACAGTCTTCAGTAAGATATAATAATATAGTATAAATATTAGGTATATGAAAGCATAGTCATTAAATTCGAATTATTTTAACGCATTAGTTTTAGATCAATGTCGTTACACTATAAACGTATAGAAAATCAATTCTACGTTGTACAAAATATACATATATTTGATTAAATATATATAGGAATATATTAGTAAATATTAGTCAGTAGTATATTTAAATAAACAATTTATATAAAACAAAGTACCTACCTACTTTTAGCGAAGCGAATGTTTATTATGATTTTCGTGAGAGTGACTACACAAAGTGGTCTCTAAAACTTAAAGATTACACAACAAAAAACAAACATTGAAACATTTCTATTGTCTGTAGATGGGGTTAAGTCTTTTGCATGAGACTTAGCGTATTTCATGTGAACTCAATTTTGCAAGTACAGGTTAAAACCTACTTTTATATTTATTTAAAATGATAACGAAACTATGTGTATGTTTCCATGGGACGGAAGTGTAATCAAATACATACGGTAGAAATACTATTGTGAACAATGTCTGAAATGTAATTATTAGTAATTTTATGACTCAATAGTAGCAAACGGTTCATGCACTATGTATGACATCTAGATTCTACTTTTCAATTTCCTTGTGCTTGCAGAGTTATTTTATTACATGTATGTGTAGGTATAAACATATATTACTAAAGTACTCGCTTATTGTGCGTGATTGAACACTGAACACTTACTAAACTAATCTCAGTACAACGAATGTGACACTTGGAACGTTAGAATTACACAGATAGTATTGATAGGAATAACATGAGTAAACTACAGTTAACTTTTAAATTTCTACATCCCATAAATTAATAATCAAATATACGCACCGAAATTAAAGCGACCATATTCATTCACATACTTTTGAATTGTTCGAACTGCTATTCTGCGTGATTTTGTTTTCCTTTACGTACACATAATTAGTATTTATTTATCTCCCTTTTTTAAAAAGCTTTTGAGGTTTTATTTATGATTTATTCGTATTTCTAATTATTTTAAAATCAATAGAGATAACGAACATACATATCGGCTACTACATGTATAATTAAACGACTGTTTAGTATCTAATTATTGTTTGTTAAATGTCATAATTGAATGCACAATGTTGTTTGAAAGTTGTTTCTTAATGTGTACCCTAAAAACAATCTCATATTAAAATAGTTATCCATAAATGTAGCCCAAAGTTTCCTGAAGCTGTATAAGTTTATTCTTTATTAAGAAACTTGAGTCAGGTTCATTATATTACTTAAAATCTTATAAAACAATCAACTACACACAATTCTAAACTTGTGTATAAACAAACAATAAAATACAGCAAAACAAGAAGAAAATATGAAGAATTTACATAGGAACATCAAACAGCTTTTATAAAAACTGAAAGCAGTAATTAAAAGAACGAAGTAATTTTGACTGAATGTACGAATATGTAGTGTAGAACAGAACTTGTTAAGCGAATAGATTTTTCAGTAATTTTAACGAATAAAATTACAGATAATATAATTAATATATATATGTATATATTCATATAGTTACCTTACAATGTAATTTTACTTTTCACGTTAAACTTAAGTCAGCAACTTTATATTTGCCCGTTTTACCCACATAATACAGTATACCTGATCTTATTCAACCGATAACAAGAAATAAATATATGTATATTTCTACTTTAAACTGTCAGACTCTTTAAAATAAATCTTTTAATACACTAGAACTCTAAAACTATGCATCTCGAACATAATTTCGATATTAACTTGGAATTAAGATCAAGGTTTTAAGTGGTTAAATATAATATAAATACCACATGCGCTAGACACATTGATTGCAAAAAATATAAATATAACCCAAGCAAAAACTTCTAAGGAAACCATTTCACCCTTACCCATCCTTTTACTAAGCATATTGAAGTCACTTTCTAGTCTTGCCAGATGCGGCGGAAACGTAGTACACACTACACATAGAATAGGGACTGGCCTATTCAAGCGTTAGCCTGTGCAACTACGCTATCAGATCCGTTTAAATCCGTACGACATTAAATAGCCCTTATCTCAACATATTAAAGAAGAGCTCAACATCTTTTGTAATCTTACTTAGAACTTTAACCTGCAATTATTCAATTCCTTCGGGATTTCCTATAAATCTCCCCTTAAGATTGACATATAATTAATGTTTACGAGCTCCCTGAAAATTTAGACTCTTATTCTCAATTGAATGCAAAAACTCGTCCATGGTCATGGCGGCTGTGTTACGTCATTTTTAAGGATCAGTCATCCTAATTTTGGATAATTTATCCATTTATATTTAAGAACACAAAACATTTCAATTATTCCAATCATTTTGTGTAAAGATTCAAAATTTTAATTACCTTGCCTAAAAGTTATCATATACAACAATCGTACCATACATACAATTGTCATATTAATATTGGTCTAGGTGCATAATGCATCGCCAATTAATAAATATCATCAAATTTTAATACAAATTAAAGACTCATACCCTGTAACAGCTTATAACTCCTGGGTTTCACGGGACGAGGATGCCCTCTGTGGGCTACAAACACTTACCGCCTGATGCATGATATGAACCCTAACATCTCCCGTTGCCGGCTTGTATTCCAACGCCCTCCTGTGACGACTGTTGAAAGAGGCAGTCAAAGTGCTCTTACAACAGCAGTAGTAGAAAAGATGAGCAAAAGCACGCCTAAAGTTCCTATTCATTGAGCTATATAGAAAACTTGAGAAAACGGATCGGCAGACACCAACCCAGACGCTGTGGTAATATTTAGAATCAGTTGTATTTGGATATTCATGAACAATAATCAGATATGGAATCCATGCAATTACGTAAAAAATATAAGCAGTAATATTTAAATTTGTGGTAGA
This sequence comes from Hypercompe scribonia, assembly GCA_949316085.1. Taxonomy (NCBI): domain Eukaryota; kingdom Metazoa; phylum Arthropoda; class Insecta; order Lepidoptera; family Erebidae; genus Hypercompe; species Hypercompe scribonia. Next base: position 21,207,347 of record OX438968.1, on the reverse strand, counting down.
ATAATCTCTCTCGTACTGCTGGGATCGTCTGTAATGTAGTTGTTCACGGGCACGGTGACGGACGCGTACAGAAGCGGAAATAAAACCAAACATAGTCACGAGGAAAGGTATAGCATGGAATAAGACAGAGGTAACGCATCTAAAGTAGAAATTGCCAAAGTGCTTTCGTTGACAATAGTCATAGTCAAATTCAAGGTAGACTCCAAGACCGGCGGCGAGAAAGCTAATGGTGAATATGAGAAACGAGATAAGGGTGATCCTCATAGATATAAATGTGTTGTAGTCCTCCGATGATCGGCATATCCTGTAGTAGGTTTCGATTGAAACCAGCTGAAAAAGATAAAATTAAATACATATTCATGTGTCGATGGTGTTATCACAAAAAGTGAAATTGTTAGGGCCAGTGGAGGTAACCAGTTAGCGACAATGGATTCCGTTGTAAAGTAAACGTAAGTGTAACGTAAGTGTGTACTTCCAATATTATGATGTGAATTAAACATTAAACTCTTTAAATAAATTACAAAAAGGTATAATGTTTGTATTTTACAACCATATTTTGTATCACTCCTGTTTTTTTAAGTTACTTTTTCATGATATAATAATGTATATATATATAAAATAAATACTTACAGTAAAAAAGAGACCATATCCGTAGGTAGATGCTTCCGTAAGGAATTGCAGGACTCGACAAACAGGTAAAGTATCCCATTCACCAGATAGCAAGACCACTGCCGATACTGGCATCACAGCAGTGGTCAATAGTAGATCAGAAAGGCCGACACATGCCAGAAATACGTTACCTAGTATAGAAAATGTCCAGATGTTAAAGTTCAGAATAATACTAAAACATAATGTCATATAACGGACATAATTCGTTACTTAACAAATAAGTAATGTATACTATTCGACTCACCAACTTTCTTTAAGGTACGCTCCACGAAGAACGCAGACACGAAGAATCCATTGAGAATGGTCCCAAGAGATGACAAAAATACCATGAAGAGGAGACGGCCAAGGGTGGGCCAGTCATGGCTCAGCGTCACTGGGGAGTACACCCTCGTGACGTTCCCGACGACATAATATGGTAGTCCATACATGGCAACTTAGCCTGTAGAGGATTAAAAGATTAAGTTGGAAATTGATAAAAGGCCTAAATAATATTCGCGAGCCGGTGGTCTTACTCTCTTTAGACGGTTTAAAATAGTCGTGTACTCATGTGAGAATCTGGGTAAGCGTCACCTACCAAATTAGGTACCTAGTATCTTCCCAATATAAAAGATAGGGTATTCGAAAAATAAATTTTGCCACACTAATATAAGTAAATGCGTGATTGAACTTCTAGTAACTTTCACTGTCTAACAACGCGACAGGAAGTTGTTTTAGAATTAAAAACTCAATTTGTTAAAAAAAAATATTCGAAAGTAACAGATTAATTACGCAAGTTTATAACTAAAAAGTTTTATAAATTTTAATTTAATGGGCCAAAAAATACTTTGTTGGTTAACTTAAGCAGAAATAAAAGTTATTTGCCTTTGAACTCAATCTCTAACTAAACCAAATTTTAATCTAATTACTTTTTAATATAATATTAAATAATATTGTTTAAATAATAGCGTTCTTGTAAAATCACTGTGTTAATGGTTCCTATAAAGAAGCTGCTATGTGGTGGCTAGTCCTATGTTGTCTAACTATTATATATATAATAACAGCTATCAACATCAACTGGCTTCAGCGTCCCCTAGAAGCAGAAGGTCGAAAGTTATTTATCACTCCGTCTCTAAAATGATAGAAAAGGTAAAATAAGGTTAATTAACCTTGCAACTTATGTATGAATAATGCGAGAATATACGAGTTCTTTTATGTAATTGTTTATGTTATGTATTTGTTACAGGCAAAATAAGTAAAGTGTCCAGATCGTTTAATAAATGGCAATAATTACTAGTCAATACAATAAACACGATTTAAGTAAACAAATTGACCGGACTATATGATTAATGTTACAAATGAACTGGGCAGAAATAATGAGCTCATCAGCTGATCTCATCCGGATACATAAAATGTGTAACTTTATAACTATTATAAATTATAATATTTGCTTCAAAGTTTGGGCGTTCTCTATGTATAATAAGTATTTATTTACAAAAAAATCTTAATGTATTTTATCAATTGTCTAGTACCCATAGTACAAGCTCTGCTTAGTTTGGAACTAGATGGTGTTGTGTGTCAGGTGTTCAAAAGTATTATTATGATATTATTATTATGGTCTAACTTATAATATTTTTAAAGTTACACGTCATCATCATCATCATCATCAACAGCCTTTTACAGTCCACTGCTGGACATAGGCCACCCCTTACAAAGTTACTGACAAAGTTACACTTCTTATACATTAATCAATTATTTAATAATTAATGAGTAAAAACTAATCTATGTGCAGTGCTTCAAACACCTTCTATTGTAGATCGAATCTAGTTCAAATCAATGTATTTTGTGGCTAGATGTTAAAGATGAAAGACGTATCAGATAAATCTTTAAAAAAATTATCAAGAAGAGATTTATATTTGCCTTTGAAATTCTCACAACTTTTCTTTTTCATATTATGATTTACTCTTCGTCAAAACTAAGTGATATTAGTGCCTTAAACTGTGGTTAATACTATTTTGCAATATGATCTCTGTTTAATCATATCTTGGAGATGTAGTCATGCGTTTTACCGCGTACACCAGCAAACGCTGGCTATTCCTTAATCTAGCCCACAGGACTGTTCCTTTTTCTGTAATCTAGTCGAAGGTAACATTTATTGACTGCCACGGTAGTGCAGTAGTAGCGTATGCGATTGCTGAGCTGAGGTCTTTACCATATATTATGTAGGTAACACAGAGTACGGTAAGTGTTTTTTTTTTCATTCTTTGTATCCCATAACAATCTGTTATAACTATGGACATTAAAAACATTTGTTGAATAGTAAGCTACAAGTCGCCTCATGGTAAGGGACTACCATCACCAACAGACACGTGTAACTCAAGAGACTTAAGTGCGTTGTGGCACTTTCTTCCAGAAAAGAGGAGGAGGTATTGATTATGTTTCGATACACTCTTTCACTCGAAGAAGAGGAATGAAAAATTAATCACCGATTTTGTGTGGGGCAGTGGTATCACTTTACTTGAACCTCGTGGTTTTCTCGATTAACATATCCGTCTAAGTAGTATTCACTCAAAAAGAAGTAGTATCACAAACAATACCTATATGGCCTTTGAAGAAAATAACATTAGCCTTCTAATTTACATATGGAAAGAAATGAGTAACATTGCAATAAATACTATTCTAAAATTGTTTTCGACCTTAAACTTTGTCCAGTTTTTTCATACAACTAAATCGATATTAACCTTCACGATCTCCGTTTTACAATAGAACTACAAATTTGCACTGACAGTTGATGCCGGTGTTTCGGTCTATTTAAATTATGATAAATCCGGAGTAGGGACAGATTGACTGGTTAATATTTGAAAAACTCGTATAAAAAACTATTTGATATATTATACAAACTGTTTATTTACAAAAAAGCTAACAAGTGGAAACTTAATTTTTTAAAAATTACATCGTTTAAATGACCACTGTTTGTCGACGTTTACACTCGTCTAAGCGAGCGCTGAAATTTTAAAATACTCGTCAGCAAAGAGACCGCAAGATGGCTAACATCTCTTCGCTGATTTTTCTTTTAGTTGCCGTAGTTCATTTGGTTTATTGATGTAGACACGATTCTTCCAATAATCTCATATCTCAAATCTGCTGGAGATAGTTCTAAACTTCTAGGTGGCCATGGAATGTCGCATCGTCTAGAAATCAGCTTTTCCGGCAACGTCTTTAACCACTGGCAGGGACTCGATGGCTACAATTGTAGCCAACTAATTCTAGTAGCATCGGTTTCAAGATATCCCGTAACATGTTTGTGCGGCATGTTAGATTCAAATGTTAACAATTTCTTTTTCCACCCTATATATAAAAATTTACACCCTATCCCTTATTGACGTCCAATATACCTAAATTTTTTAAGGAATTATTTCACGGCCTCACAGAAAATCATGTTTAACAAATTCCTTCGTTACTATTCAATGTGGAACGACATCGTACTTGAGTCTCTGGAGTTGCTGACAGTACTCACTTTCCGACAGTTGACCAATCTGGCCGCTACCTCTTTATACTATAAAAAAGAAAGATTACATGTACCTACCTACTCGTATATGCAGTACACTTACTCAATATCTAAATTAATATCGATGTGATTACTAGCTGAGCTAAAAGTAACGATTGGTTAAAGTAAAACTTCACTTACTCGTTTTTGTTTAAGATGATGTCTCGCTGCGGCGGTACACGCTGACCGGAAACCGACCGAAATTGCGTCTGTATAAAAGTAGTAAATGAACCCACAATACTTAACTACAATCACCAAACAAATTCATAGTTAATACGTTCATTTTCAAGTATTTTCTAATAACAACGTCAAATTAAACTTTACCGCGAATGCGCTCCAAAGTATTTTCAAAAAGAAGTAAGTTGTTAAAAAAGGAAATAACTATCACGTTATAGCACAGTATTAAAGCCACCGTAGCAAAATTAACCCGAAGCTTTTAAAAAAATGCGGTGGAAAAATCAATCACCTTCTTTATTCATAAGAAAATAAAGTCTATTTCCGTTTGCATTACAAAGACGTAAAGGCGTAATTAACTCAGTTTCCCATTTATTGTCCAGTTTTATGGCAGTTTGACGTTAGTAAGCAAACTGCCAGATGTACCACGTTTGTCGGCAACTATAGCCTAAATAAAAGTGTGAATAAATTATGTAAAAAATGTACGAGTAATTCTGTATTGTGTGCGATTTGGTAACTGTCAACAATTTTACAGGAACTACGTGCCTGTGTTAAACTTTTTTAATTTTATTATAATTATACTTTCTTCGTAAATGGATAAACTGTTGTTTTTAAACTGATGTTTTGAGACAATGTTTTTATCAATTTTCACAAGATTCTATCAATGTATCATTGAGAATTGTGTACCTCTTATTTGGGGATTAAGTCATATTATTCGTGTATTAACACAATTATTATAATTAAAAGTAAAGTCAAGCTGCCAGATCTCCCTAAGCTATAGTCAAATCATAAAATTAGTGAAGTGTACCAAAAGGTAAGATACAGTTAAACTGCTTTTACTTGGACGAATAAAATTAATTACCTAAAAATCTATTTGTTTTGGCAGGATAACAATCAACAAATAAAAATAAACAAAAATAATAAATATTTGGGACATTTGACACACAACGTCATCTAGTTTCAAGCTAGCTTGTGCTAATATAACTAGACTAACTGATAGAATACTTTTATACTTTTTTTTTGTAAATATATACATATTATATATAGAAAACACCCAAACTTCGAAACAAATATTTGCAGATCATACAAACATTTGGTCGAATCCGGGAATCGAACCCGAGACTTCAAGTACAGCAGTCGCATTCACTACCGCTGCGCTACCGAGGTAGTTAATAATTAAACAAACAAATAGATTTTTTATTTCGACAACTTTCGAACACCGCTTAGTTGGCTGATGTAAGTTCCATCTTCAACTATAATACTATATGTACACCAGGACGAGAAGGTTTTGACACTTTTTGTTTTCAAGAAACTGCCAAAGTGACTTCTCTGTCTGCTGGAAATTATGAATAGAATCCAAGAGAGTCCAGACGATGCAGTATGGTATCCCACACTACGGTGGCCTATGGAGATACTTTTTCAGTTCTGTTTGGCAATGCATGCTCCTTAAAAAGAATGACAGTTATCATGGCAGTGTAAGGCTGGCATTACACTACGATAACTGTCCATATCATGTGAGAGCGTAGTACTGCCTGAGTACAGAATAACTAAAAATTGCTTTCTATAGAGAGAGAATCAGCCGCGGACTATTAAAGACTAAATTAACAGATGATGAACGAAAGAAAAGCTAGCTTAGTAACAAACGCTGCTAGCAACTAAAACAAAACAAGTAACAATTTGCAGACAACACAATGATATTGAATTCCCACAGCAGAAATACAGCCAACAAATTCCTCGCAATTTACTTCGCATCCCCTCTTCTGTTATTTGAATTTAGTTCGAGATTTTACGTAACATTATTCTATCAATTTAAAATTTTACTATTTCTACGAGACGACTGACTACTCTGTTCATAGCTTTTTTTAAAAAAACGAAAAAATGGTTCGTATGGCTTTCTTTCAAACCGAGACGTGGACACTCACCATTGAACTGGTTCATAAGTTTAAAGTAGTTGAGCGTGCGATGGAGCGTGCGATGTTGGGCATTTCTCTGGCTGATAAAATTCGTAACGAGGTTATTCGACAGAGAACTAGAGTAACTGACATCGCACGGAGAATCAGTATGCTGAAGTGGAAGTGGGCCGGCCATATCTCTAGACGAACCGATGGTCGCTGGAGCCGAAGTGTATTAGAGTGGATCCCACAATTGGGTAAACGTAGTGTAGGGCGCCCTGCGGCGCGATGTACCGACGACTTGAAGAAGGTGGCTGGTAGCGGATGTATGCGAATTGCCCAAGACCGGGATGATTGGTGTTCTTTGGGGGAGACCCTCGTTCAGCAGTGGACGACGATAGGTTGATTGGGTGGCTTTCATAGTACGTAATATGAATACGTATGTGTTTGCCAGCGATGTCAGAAATTTTCTTAGAACAGTGTTCTGTTCATTGACTGACAGTGTAACACTAGTTTTCTAATGCATCTTATCTTCTAGCTAAAAACAAACATTACTAAATCAACTTTATATCGTAATATACAAAACATATTGTTTTATACATTACAATTTCAAATTTAAAAATTAATTAATCAGTTGACATTTGTCTCTGTCAAAGTGTTCGAGTCCAATTACCAAACACTTCACGAAACTGATTACGTGTTTTATAAAGTATATAAAAGTTAAATGAGGCACGTTACGATTCGCTTGACGGTAGGTACACAGTGTAAACACATAAATCCAAAGTTTCGGGGAGGTTGTATGATGTACCCGTAGAATAAAGCAAAACCGGCAGCATTAGCGATTCAGCTGAAAATTATTGATGCCAGAAAAGGAGTTCTCACTTCGATAGTTTGTTACGTGTGTTACCTTGAAACATTTAAAGCTTTTTTTTTTATTTGAGAACTTATGTTTTCTGTTTGGTCCTATTAAAATTTTGTAGATATTTGTTTACCAGTAAAGTGGTAAAACAAGAAATGAAGAATACAACTTATAATTCATCATATTTTAGGGTTTTGGATATCGTGTCGATAATACATTTTTTATTTAAAGACGGTGATTTCCAGAACTATTAGTCATTTATTAATGATATTTTTATACTTCATAAAATATTTGTCAACGATTTACAGAAAGTTAGTGCACGCCCACAATTTTTAGGCTGAATGTGGAAACTGGAACCCTCTACCAATATAGATAATTACATGAATTACTTTATCGTTTGAACTTTATTAGGATGATAAATCTACTGTCTCGTTGGTTAAGCCGTTAATGTATGTGGTGGAGTTCAATACCCGGGTCGGACCAAAAAAGGCCGGAGTTTTGAACGATCCCAACGATCGTAACCCCTGTGCCACGAAGAATACATTAAAGCTGTTGGACTTGGGTCTAATCTCTTCCTATTCATATTCGATAGCCGTCCCATCGGATTATGAGAGTGAAAGACCAGAGGGTGCACCTGTGTTTGCACACTCATTTGTGCACTTATAATATTTTCCGTAAAGATCCATTGAGACTGGCCGCTCGCACCGTAACCAAATCGGCTAAGAGTACTATATCAGGGTACTTAAACTACATGAGAAAAAAGATAAGGTTTGATTTTATAATTACAAATGTCTACACTTTACATTAAAACAGGATACATAGTATTCTATACAACCTTTAAAAATGGAACACTCATAAACCAGGGGGTCCGACCGGTGAAATTAAAGTGTCTAATAAATCTATCTAATGTTCAGTAACTTGTAACGCGCAATTCAACGGCCGTTAGCTACTCTGAAAACACGAGGTCACAATCATTTAATGTAATCCCATCCGCTAAATAAATCCGTTTAAAAGCCCAATGGGATCGACCAGCATAATTACAAGTGGATGTGTTTTCCACACCTTCAACTAAAATATTATATTTCGATAATACAATATTAAATTTTTAAATGAATGAGGTTATATGAAACAGACTTTATTGATATGATAGAACTTATATTGCCACGGATGACTTGAATGTAAGGCTTATTCTGTTACCTCAGTGCAATCGACTAAGTTTAAAGAGATACATACGGATTTCCTTTTCAAAATACGCCTTAAGCGCGACAATAAGACGAAGTGACGAAACCTTCGCATGTACACGGGGAAGTACCCGGCGGAGGTCGACGGTAAACGAAATCACTCGGTAAAAATCAAAATAATAACTGCTTAACACCGATTTTCTGTAAAACCGTTGTATCAAGTCTGTTGAACTGGCCTAAACACATATATGTACCTACCGTATTATACACATGCTGAATATGTATACACATGCTGAATGTGTGTACACATGTTAAGCACTGTATTCACAGCATTGCATTATAGTAAGTTGTTACATTTGCATAAGGCATGAGATAGACTATCTGTGGTAAGGATACTTTATCATGTAATAGTTTCTATGTCTATAACCCAATGGTGTTTTGTGTGCTAGTCCAAACTTCATAATATAAACCGTAGCTATGTTCAAATTATCTAAATTTTTCTTATATTTGATTTCAGTTGGAATGTTTTCAGTATTTTGGTGGAATAAATTTTAACTGTAGTATAATTAAATTTCAGCAATGGATGTCTTTTAGCTGAGATGATTATTAAATTGCAAATTGAGTGCATTTTCTTGTTTACCTACATTTGGTTTGTTACATTCTAAACAAAATTGCACTGGAAACAAATTAAAATGATTCTGTGAAAATGTTTTAGGAGTGTATCAGGAAAATTAATTAGATGTTATTGCAAATTCACATTAATTTAATATAGTACCTGCTTTGATGTTCATGTTTGCTATGTTTAGTTTTGAGTAAAGACTTCGAAATAGATTCAATAATGCAGGTGTAGCAACTTCCACATACAGCACAAACAAAAATATACGACAGCGCCATCTAGCGAAAATACGTCGAACTACTGAATACAATGAACAACGAAGTAACTACTAATCCCGTATTGCGAAATAGAGATTCGCGTGGCAATTAGCATATATACAACATCCCAACATCAACCGTTGGGCCGTGGCCCGCCAGGCATGATCACCTGGCCTGGTTAGAAGATCCTACCTTTGCGTCAGAGGGACATGACACTCATCTCTCCACACAGGTTTATATAAAGTCAATGTATTTGTCATGGCGATTAAACTTTTTACTAGGGATAATGTTTAAAACTAATCTAAAACTTGTATATTCTTAAATCAATGTAAGATTTAATTTAAATTATTCTGAAATACCATACGACTAGAGTTTGTATAATTGTAAATATTTTATTAGACAACCCATTTTGTGAGAGATTTATTTATAATACATATTTGAGTTCAGTAATTAGAATAATAATTGAGTAAATAGAATATATGCAAAATGTAACTGATCATAATACAAACTTATTAACTGAAATAAACGTAACTAAATCTGGAATTCAGACTTCCTATTGATACACTACAGTTTAAAAAATAAAATTATACCACTTAAGTCAAACATTATTTAGTAGGCGTATTTAAGAGGCGATTAAATGTCATCAAAGCGCCATTATTTTCATTTTTTGAACCGTAGGATATTCTTTCAACTAAAATATCTATTTTATAGGTAGTAGAACCAAGCTGATTTCAGTATGAATGGAACAGCTCAACAGCACAAAACTATCCTCTCTCAGAAGGCCAACCTAAAGCAAAAAAATCGTGCTGTCGTGTTTCGTTGGTAACCGAAAGACTGAAGGTCCATTACTGCAGTGGTGACAGTTATCGTGGGACCTTTAACGTCTCCAAGTGGGGCACCATATCGCTAGGCCACCATAGTGCATGTTATCATACTGCGTTGTCCACATTCGCAATAAGTATGGTGAATTCTATTCATGCTTTTCATCAGGCAAAGTAAAGTTGCTTTGGCAGGCTCTTTAAATAACAAAAAAAAATGAGACGCTAACTAATGCAAGTAATCCCTTCCACACAACCGCTACTGTAAGTAAGTCCTGTAAACCAGGATCAACTGACTCACGAACTCGCCGAGTTATGACACTCAAGAAGTCTAAAGAAAAATAAAGCCACTATCGAAGCAAAAAAAAATACTTTGATCGGAAACACTAACATATCAAATATTCTATGTGTACCAGCTATTGAGACAAATCCCTCTCATACGTCCACTACTTTAACTCTTGTACCTTAGGATCAACAGTGGTGACCCATGAACACATGGAGTTATTACACTCACAAGACCCAGGAAACTTTTAACTATCACAATTTTCAAACCTGCAATGAAATTGATGTATCAAATTCGCTTCTAAGTGTACCGCTAGCATAGACTAACCGGTAGGTATCAAAACGCCATTCAAAGTTGCTATAAACGGAATATAATGTTCATATCAAAATATATTCGCACGGGCACTGTCTGCCGGGCAGAGCCAGTTGTCACAACTGATGACCGATGATAGCAGAATTTTAACATCGAGATCCGAGCTTCTGAGTGAGGTGAAGAGATTCTATGTTTAGTCATACACGGCAACACCAGATCCTGTTACTGACTTACCGAAAGATCCAAGGACTAAGTTAACCCGACGCCATACTGAAGACGTACCTGACGTTAGGCTGTGTGAGATTAGCTTGGCTCTCAGACAGCCTAAAAACAACAAGGTACCTGGTGAAGACAGAATTACAGCTAAACTTCTAAAGGTAGTTGGTAAACCGGTTTTGAAAATCTTTCAGAAAAATTAATTCCGCCATACTACTCAATGGGAATCCACCTCAGGCATGGCTCAGGGCTTTAATTGTATTTTTCTTCAAAAAGGGTGACAATACCCTGCTGAAGAACTATAGACCCATCTCTCTTCTGAGCCATGTCTGTTAACTGTTTTCGAGAGTCGTCAGATTTGACGACTGCCAGCCGCTCGAACAAACCAGATGCCAAAAAGGCTTTAGTACCATAGACCACATTCATACGCTGCGGCAGGTTACACAGAAGTCTGAAGAGTATAATCTTCCACTATGCTTGGCGTTTGTGGACTATGAAAAAGTTTATGGTTCGATCTAAACTTGGGCTGAGCTACAGTCTCTCCAGCAGTGCCAAATTGACTGTCGATACATCGAAGTATTAAAGCGTTTATGTGAAAACACCAGTACGTCAGTTCGTTTACAAGATCAGAGCTCGAAACCTATCAAACTACAACGAGGTGTAAGACAGGGAGATGCAATATCTCCGAAACTATTCACCATGGCACTGGAAAACGTCTTCAAGCTTCTGGACTGGAATTGACTTGGTATTAACATCAATGGTGAGTATATCAGCCACCTTTGATTTGCTGATGATATAGTTGTCATGACTGATGATGACCTCAGTAGAGTCTCTAAACGATTGGATTTTAAAATGAATATGGATAAGACAAAAATTATGTTGAATGCCTATGTCACACCCACTCCAGTGAAAATTGGAGAATCTACCCTCGAACTGGTTGACAACTACGTGTATCTAGGACAAACTATCCAGTTAGGTACATTGATCCAACTTCGAAAAAGAGGTAAATTGTCGAATCCAGCTAGATTGGGCAGCCTTCGGGAAGATACGTAACGTTATCTTGTCACAAATACCACAGTGTCTCAGGATAAAAATCTTTGACCAGTGTGTGTTGCTAGTGATGACTTACGGTACAGAGACGTAGTCGCTCACTAAGGGCTTAATAAGAAGGCACAAAGTCACTTAAAGAGCAATGGAGAGGGCAATGCCCGGAGTTTCTTTGCGTGATCGAATCAGGAATGAAGAGTGCCGCAGACGAACCAAGGTCACCAATATTACCAGTAAAATTGCTACACTTAAGTGGCAGTGGGCGGGGCACATTACACGCAGAGACGATAACCGATGGGGCCATAAAGTTCTGGTGACCGCGTACTGGGAAACGCAGTGTTGGTAGGCCCCCCATAAGGTGGTCTGACGACCTGGTGAACAAGCAGGAAGCTGCTGGATGCGGATGGTACGGGACCGGCTGTTATGGAGAACCTTGGGCGAGACTTATGTCCAGCAGTGGACGTCTTTTGGCTGAGATGATGATAAGATGATAAAAATATAACAAAATCATAATGAAACGACACCGTTATCAAAAAATGTAGAATTGAAAAATGCTGATTAAAAAAAATGTAACGCCACTCGGGTTGTCGATAATATCCTCGTATTGTATTCAATATTATCTTACGTACCGTTAATACATATAAATAGTTTATTTTCAAGTTTCAACACACAAAATACTTATGAAGGTTTTACATTTTACCTTTTACAAAAGTTATTTAGAACCTGCACGCGATTAAAATGATCATAGCACATAATAATATATTATTACTTAAACAACCATTAGGCGTCACTATCAACAACATTGAGAATTGTTTTATTTTGTTCGAAAACTTCTTTATTTTTCACATTTTGTGATTGCCCTACATCTACAGCTTTTAATGGGTTGTTTGCCAGTAAATAATGTGGTTAAATTGACCAGATAATTAATATATTTATAGAAATTTCTGTACGTTATATTGCCCAAAAAATGTTGGCTGTCTATCCACTAAGTCTATCTCGCGATAAACTCAAAAATTTTCAAACGCATTTTTTGTCGCAATCAGGGGTACTTAATAATATTTAAGAATTTTTTTTTTTATAATCGTGTTTTATGTGTGTTATTTAGCGCTGATGAAGCTCGGCGATCAAGTAATGGAGGTGGACCACCAAAACGAGTGGCGACCGAGTAGGACAAGACAGACAACTTTGGAGACTTGTCTGCTTGCCCTAATCCAGCGTAGGCGGACATTTTTACACTTAAACCAGCACAACGTTTCAAAATCTACGTGCAAAGAAACATCTTACCTTGAATGTTTTTAAATAGCGACATCAAAAATTGGAACAATCAATCAGAGAAATTTAATTCAGCGATCTAAATTTAATAGTAACTAATTGTCACTAGTAAAAATCCTGTTCAGTGGTTCATGTGTTGTCTATCAATGGCGAAAATAGTGAGGTAAAAGTTGAACGAGTTTTAGTGTCCGGCACCGAGAATATGATTGGACAAAACCCATTTTGGAAGTTTTAACTGACAGTGTATTTTCACAATTTTTTCAACTGCATGTGAGATTAAAGTTTGTCAGATTTTAACATAAAAGGTTGGTTAAAGTTCTTTATGTAGAAAACATGCAAACTGACAAATAAACTACAAAAGTGATGAAACAGAAAGTAATAATTAAATCATTTTGATTTTACTACTTTGCCAAATTACTTAAAATAAAAAAAAATTTCATCATATCTACTCGTATATCGCGCAGCCGTAGACAAATATCAACTTTAATAGTTAAAAGAAATAGGTATGAATATACCTAGTTATTTAGGTTTATGTTCAGCAATGGACTTTTGAAAGCTGTCAATAATTATACCTAGTACAAAGTATACACTTTTATAAGTACTACTACTACTTTTGTACTAGTAAGGTGGAAAATACTCAATTATTTAGATGTAATCTATAGCTTCAGGTAAAGCCTCCTCTTAAGGAGCGTATTTTTACCCGCTTGAAACCGGCCGTCGATATGGCTTTTAGTGAAAATATCATGTACTGGCTTCTGTGTCTTCAAGTAACTGGAGATTCAAAGAATTTATTCACCCCGTCGAGAAAAAGCCGAACTGAATATAAATATAAAACATTAATTCGAATAAACGACTTAATATTTTTAATGTTAGAACGTGTTCTGCCATTCTTTGTCATTTATGTATTAGATACTAAATCATATAAGATTACATATACATTTGTGATAAAATATATGTGCGTCTTTCATTTCCGTAGATGTAGACTTTCAGTAGTCTATACCAGTACCCATTTTTTTTAATATGAGCACAGGAAACTATGATATTGAAAATGTTCAATATTTATGCAAAGAAGAAATTTAAAAATACATTTCAAAATAATGTGTACCGTACCACAAATTTTAATTAGTTAAAAATGATCACTTAAAACTTATGGGAGTGCAAAAGTGAAGTGCAAGAGTGCAAAAGCAATGACAATTCAAGTAGGTAATGCTGGCCGAAGAAATAAACCAAGAATTAAAAAATGATCAAAATAGCACCGCCAGCGAGATTATTTTAGTATAATTGACAGTGAAGGTAGACACTTTCCTACAACAAAAAGCACTCGCGTTTCGCCACTAGCATAATACGAGTATGTCCTAAGCTTTACCACAGATAACCCTTTATGGTTTTTACTAACTAATATGTAAAGTACCCATTAATGTTATCCACGGACCAAAAGATTATTTGTGCAAATCAAATCTAATCATTTATTCTGTAAGCATAGGTAAGTGGTACGATGAAATGTTAGGCATTTAACAAATTTAGTATACAAAATTAATTAAAATATAAAAGTATTTTTCGAAGCAAACAAATTAATTTAAATTGACGAGGCATTTATAAAATAAAAAATACACTTAACAAAATCTTCAAGTTATTTAAAATCATAATAAAAGAGTTTATTAATCTAAATATTCTTAATAAATGTTAATTAGAAATTAACAAAATAAATTGTCAAATTATTGAAATACTAATAAATTTCAATGTTTGCAAAAAAATATAATAGTAATTGTGTGTTTTATCCCCAAGGAAATCAATTATACGATTTAGTCCTTCTTCATTAACATATTCTTAAATTTCAACGCAACTCTTAGAATATTTATAAATTAATGACCCCATATATTATTATACTTTTATATAAAAGCGCACTTTTAGTAGGATGAACACATAACCTACTATTATCATAACGATTTTGCTTTACCTTATCCATTAATAGTGGAAATAGGTGAGGATTGTTGGTGTTTTAATGAAATCTGCTCCCTTCAAAATGTACATTGCTGGTATTGTAAAAATTTTATGCCTAAGAAAAAGTCGCTTACAACTTGCCGTGCTCTCGACACTAAACATAGTGCGAATACATGACTTCTGAATTTTAAAAATTGCATCCCCGTGATTTGAATTGCCTCAAAAAATCATGTCGTATCTAAGCACTGACTCGATAAGGTCATAATATATTAATCGATAAGGTAATAATAAATGGAGCAAAGTAAGGAAGTGCATATGAAGAATTACATTTTTTTTGTTTTTCCAATTTAATTTCACATCTATTGTCAAACCAAGATAGCAGCAGTAGTCACTTTTTTAATTGACATATTATTATGTACCAAATCTAAATTTCATGCATTTTTGAAACTTTTTTCAAAGTGCATTATATTAGTTTTTTTGCGAATTTATTTTCAAGTTATTATTATTTCGCTATAAATTCAATGACGTCAATGTATCGTTAGTTAATAATGTCATTACCTGCAATTGTAATAGTAAATAGTTCATCAGGAAAGAAATCAGCAAATACTTGCTTTTATACGGCTTGACTAATATTGGCAAGTAATTATTCTTGAACAAAAGTGACCCAAAAATACTTCCTAGGTACCACTATAAGACACATTCCGTTTCATAGAAGTGTGTATTGTTTCAACTTTTGTGTTGAATCAAACTCACGATATTTCCTCGAATGCCATATGCTTCGTATTAATAATTTTGTAGTGAAATGTAATAATCAAATTGTGTTTTTTTTTTTAAATTTCATAGCTAATTTCTAAAACGCAACGCTATTGGTGAAACAAAACGTGACGTTAATTTACTCTCAGACGTCTTTTGCCACAGGTTGTTTGTATGGTTTCCCATGATTACATTTTTGTATTGTTTCGATGTAATTTCGTATAAATTTATCAGTTATGCGTGTTAAATAATTAAATTTATTTGTTTAAATATGGTACAAGAAGTTTTAAATAATTTAAAAAATATGTTACTCTAATTACAACGTTATTCTTATAGTGATGACAAAGTTACGTTACATGTTCATTTGTTTGTATTGTACCTATAAAATTATTATATATAGTTAAAATAAGTATTCGAAATTTTCGTAAAGCAGGTTATACTTTGGTGGAGGTTTGTAAGTTTATAGTTACCAAGTAAAACTTTTTTAATATTCCTACTTCTGTTAAAATGATCTTCACAACAATATAAACAGTTTTCAATATACACTTTGTCAGGTATAGTTTTTTGGTATTATTGTCGTACATAGGAACTATTCAGTATTTATAATAAATTTTTCTCTACTTTCCATGCTAATAAATTGATTAGAAAAACATAACTTTGTAGACCAAACACGCCGTTATGCACATGAGTGTAGTCTGTCATTACAGAATAAGCGCGCCAAAATGAACTAAAATTAGGATCATTTGAAAAAACAATTTAAGCTTACCAGTTACTGTTTGAGATATGTTATATTTAGTTTCGGTATTGTAATATCTAGTAGAAACGTTTTAAAAAGTAAAAAATACATACATATTCCTATCGGTCTATTATCCATTGTTTGCGTATCACCTTTTGGAAGAGTAATTTTATGTTACTTAACTTAAGGTCTGTTAGAAATATATCTGAACTTACGCATCGATTTATAATGTGGCTGAAGTGATAGCATATATACTTATTTACAGCTTCAATTATCCTAGTAGAAATGTCATCATGGCCTTGTAGGTTCTTAACGTTTCTTTACGCATTTGCAATTTCTTTTGGATTATTAATTCAGTAATTATTGTCGACTTTTATATTAACAACTGACTTTTTTAGCATTTATTATTCTTAGCGTTACTATTATTCGACATGCTGTTTTAATTTTTCTTTTTCAAGTTTTAATTTTATAGTTGTTTTGTACCCGTTTATTTAATTTCGTATACTGCAGGTACCTTTGTACTTTGTGTCTATATTTCCACCAAAAATTTCTTTTCTTATTGCTACAAACTTTAATCCCACGTAACACACATTTTACTTTGCTATAGATTTTTAGACTTACAAGTTTTATGGCTAACGTAAGTCTTAAAAAATCTTCCGTAAATAGTTTTAAAGCTGTTTTTGGGTCATTTTTTCAGCCAGGTCAGAATTTTTCGGTATTATGTAAGCCAAAATCGTGCTGTATTGTGCGCTAAGATATTATATTCACAGTTTTTTATTACAGGTTGTTTAATTAATTGGTCTATGATCTATGATCTGCAAGGACAAAATTTCAATTTCACCTTTGCATTTCTTCTCAACATTACGTACAAAATTTAGACAGACAGACTGATTTGTTGATTTGTCTGATCGATCTAGTAGGAGCGTTAAGTGCTAGTTTTAAATTATAACGTAATAGTAAACATTTAAAATTCAGAGTATCATTATTATTGAAATTGCTTCTGTAAGGTACTCAGTATTTACAGGATATCTTACAAACATTGTATTACAAATATGTATTTACAAACAATGCCAATTTTATAGTCAGAAAGCTAAACACAACAACCCTCAAACACACTGTCAATAGAAAATTGTTTTATTTCTGAATAATTAATAAATTTGTGTTCTTTTCTCATCAGAATACATGCACCTTCCTGTTTTTTATTACTACGGCCATAAAATGTAGCTAATATATAGTTGGGCAGATACAAACTGGACTCATGTCCCGCTAACATAAAATCTCTATGGATTTATTTGTATTTTCGAACCGTTTCAGATCTATATTTAACTCATTGGACTTGCCTAGTAGTCGTGCAACGTTGTAATGTTTAACATGTACTCGTATGTATTGTTCATAGAAATAACTGTTCACTTTGTAAAAATTTATGTGAAATATCAGGCATGCAGTGTTGTGTTCTAGTATTTAACTTTTTGTCATTTTGAGCGTAAATTTACCAATCAATTAAAATATTATCCATAGTACTATTACAAATATTTCTTCATCCAATTTTACTAACTTTACAATGAAAGTATGTCAAGTGTTAAATGATAGCAAGTGTCAAAAAAAACTATTATTATTTTGAATGTTCAAATGTAAGAGATTGTTAAACATTTCAGCCATGTAATTATATGTGAGTTGGGACACAAACAAGCTTGTTGGTACTTGAAACATTGTTAAGTAAGTTCTTCATAGTTTTTAACAAGTTTTTATAATTACTCCCTAGTAACATCATTTTCACCAAAGAAATTAAACAATGGTCCTTAGAAGCGAATTTCTTTAACTTATTTTCTGCTATGTAAGTAGTTCTGTTATTTTGGAATAACATAGCGACAAAAGTCAAAGTACTCCGAGAAGATATTTTCATTTACAGGTAGGGTACTTTTAAGCCTGTTGCTGCTCAGAATACATAATTTGTTGTCATCCTTGGATTTGATAATATTTTTTGAGGCGTCTTTTTCTCTTTTGTTGCTTGTGAGTTTGTATGTCGATTCCATGAACTTATTTGGCGATAAGTTGTATTTACTTTGTGTTTAAGTTGTTTTGTTGACTCTCGAGAATTCAGTTTCGGTGTTGAGTCGTGATAAAGGTGTATTATAGTTTATGTTATAACTAATATTACTTTTTTCGAAAATTTACTTGTTGACAATGTTGCTATGCTTTTTCTTTCAGGCGTTGAGTATATTTTCTGGAATATATTAATGGTTTTGTTCATGATGCATCACCCTTGTTGGAAGGAGTCGAACCCAGAATCACTCACGTTTATCGCGTACTCAACTGCATTCACGACAATATAATACTGTGCATTAACTTTCAATTGTCGTCAATTTATTAATTTATTTGAGCTACAGTAAAAATTGCAGATATGAAATCTTGTGCTTTGTTGCGTGTTGTGTTTCTTTTTGTCGTTAATGTATTAATATTATCTTATAGTAAATTACAAGACAATCTCAACAAACTTCACAAAAAGTGATAATTTGTGTTGTTAACCTAGGTTTGATCTCACAACATTATGTGGGTCTCCCGCAGCCGTCCTGCTATGCAATTAGCTACATAATAATAATAATAGTGTGCGAATTTTATTATCAATTAATAGTATTAGAGATTTTTGCAAATTGTAAAATGATTATTATGAGTCTCTGCTACGGAATTCATTTCGCATTCCACTCCAATTCTACACAAACTTTTACACCAAAAGGTTCAAAAGCTACGAGTTTATGCTTACCCGTTCATTTTACTCTTAAGTCAAACGTCACTGTTTATATTATTGTCAACTTCAGTATCATACTTTTATTGATTTATGCAGATATTCACAATCGAGTTTAGTATCCTTATGTTACTATATTATATTAATTGTTAGGATAGTTTTTATATCTTTCAAATGGCTATCGCTGTATAATTTATTACTGTTTATCACTTTTTAAAGTTCGATTGGATTACTGGGATTTATCGAATTCACTGTTAAAAATTATAATTGTTGTTAATTTTTTACATTTGCAATTTAGATAACATTTACACATATTTCACACATCATATTTACGATTTAATATTGGTTTAACATCGAAAATCAGCTGCAAATTATATTTAATTTAAATAAAATAAACCAAGACATTTCGATTACTTTCTTCCTACTACATTCACTTCGTATAGGTAGTACAGTAAAATTATCGTTCCATTTTATTTATGAAGAAGTTTCTAGAACTATTAGGCTGAAAGTTTGCTGATAATAAAATAGCCTTATCTGTTTACTCCCGACCGTGGGTTAGTTACTCTCGATGTTTATATTTTATTTAACGCGAGGGATAAAAGTGACAGATATAAATAACTCAATACTTATGTGATTAATATATAGTGTAACTAATGTAATATCTCGTCTAAATATGAACATATTTTAAAGATTATATATATTAAGATTTATTTCAAAAACAACATAGTAACAACAAATAAACAAATAAGAATTTTATGACAATAGAGGTAATGAAAAGTTCATTTATCTAAATAATTTGGAAAGAAAATACTCAGTGTACTTGAAACCATTCCTTTTTTATTATCACAACTGAGTAAGTACACAGTTAAAAACTGACACTGATATGATACTGCTAAACAAAAATAACTTTGTCTAGTTCAATAGTTACAAACAATTACAAAACTTATTAATGTGGTTATATTAAATATTAATTTTGTCCACTTTTAGTCCAACATTAAATAAAAATATATTTACGTCAAATTATTTGACCTCCATCAAATTCTTGGAAAAACATTTGTAACTTGATACTGCTAAAAAAATTATATGTATGAGTATATGTAACACAAATTTAACGCTCACGTAGGTACAAAGGGACTCGAAATATGTATACAAGTAGTTAGATAGAATTTCTACTTCATAAAAGAATAGATAATTGGTGGTTTTAATTCAAAATCAGTTAAAGTAAAGTCAATAAATATTAACAATAAGAACACCCAGTAATAATAGCACATTCAATAATAAACACCACATTTATGAATTTATACAACAAAATAAACAACATGCGAACATTGTGTTTCTACGTAGTTAATTAATAGTTTAACAAAAATAATTGCAGCAGTTACGCACAGCTTAATAAAATGTTAGAAATCAAAACAATTAATAAAATTTAGTTTCTAAAAAGTAAATAAGACACATGCAAAAAAATTAAGCAACAAGAAGCAAAGATAACAACTTACTTGTGTTTGCCGAACACGACGATAACAGCCGAAATTTAAAAACAAGTTTATAAATTTTACTACAACTTAGTAAAATATCGGCAAAAGTATACCAAGTTTTTATATACTTTTAGTTAAAAACAAGTTTCACTTTATACAGAAAATTCTCTAAGAGAATACAGTTCAGAAAAAATATTTATCGAAATATTATTTCTCGTAAAAGTGCGGTACTCGTAGACCCGGTCGCCCTCGCCTACCGCTTTAGTTTCAATAAGAAATATTGGGATGTCTGTGTGGTTTTATTACTAGGTGTGGGGTGGACTTGTCTGGGGCGCGGGTGACGCTGCGTAGAGGGTTACTTTTTGTTCTCTGCGCAGGTTTCATTGCGATTTTGTAAGGGTAAAGGCGACAAGTAGACGGGTGACGACTGATGACTCGGACGTAAAACTGAGACGGTTATGTGTGGCTGAGATCCTATATGTCAAATGCGTTGGCGGTTATTTAGATTAGCATCTATACTTATGTGTATAAACTCGTACTCTCAATTTTATTGTAACGCTAACAAAGTAATTCTGTACCTTGTTTGGCAATGAACTCGTTAGCTATGGGGGCAAGGAGGCAATTTACTTTTCCTGTACAATAGAGTTGTATTTCGCGCGTTTTTCTTCACTGAAAGTTTTTTTATTTAGTAGCGTCGAAACTTTTTAAGAGAGTATTTTCTGTGAAGGAGCTTGTTTGAACTGTATGTGTCATTAAATTTCCAAGCCCGTTTTAGTGAAAAATATCTTATTATAACTATTTGTGTACGACGTGTTGTATATGTACGTTCTGTAACAATTTGCTACGGGGCTAAAAGTATGTTATCGTATGCTATATAGATAATGGTAAGTTAATAAAACAAAAGGCATATTTAATGAAGTAATCGATACAATCATTTCATGAATATTCTTTACATAAATGGAGCATAAAAATAATTTGAAGTGGGAATGCCAAACTAAAGCTAGATTTGTTTTCCAATTTAATTTGTACTTATTTCGTTTTACTTCGTTTAGAGCTTTCATTCTCGTCTACTTGTTGCATTATCCCAATAGTTCATAAATTTGTCATTTTTCTGGAAATGGGGGCGGGTAGACACTCCAAAAGGACGTGGTCGAAAGACCACGACCTGGTGCAGGTTATGATGATGATGATATATAATATTATAATTTTACTTAGAGACGATAAAAAAGTAGTTTACTGTTTTCATATAAAATTTCATTTAAACGGTAGTAGGTCCTTGTTAAAAAAAATCTCTTAAGTAGAATAGATTAGATAAACTTTATTGTACATTAGTTAATACAAAATACATAATTGTATAATACAATAGTGACGGTGTACAAGTCCAAATGTACAAAACTAATTTTTTATTGGCAATCTTTGAATGGACAAATCGACTGCAGAAAGACGAATTCATGAGTAGTTTAGTGTGAAAAAAAATGTAGAAAGAAACTGATTGATTCTGATAAAAGCAGATAACAAAAGAATTATTAGTTATAATAAACTATAATACAAATAAATATATATAATAATAAACAAATATACTATAATACACATTTAAATACTCAATATCCATGTTTTCAATACACAGAAATAAAATAAAAAATAAATATTTTGGATATTTGACACACAACGTCATCTAGTTTCAAACTAAGCAGAGCTTGTACAAGGAAAACTAGACTGAATGATTGAATACTTAAATACTTTTTTTTTGTAAATACGTACATAGGTATCATACGTAGAAAATACCCAAACGCCGAAACAAATATTTGCAAATCATACAAACATTTGGTCTGACCTGGTAATCCAACCCGAGACCTCAAGTGCAGCAGTCGCACTCACCACTGAGGCAAAAAATAAAATAAGTAAACAGAAAAATAATGTTTAGAGGGAATAATAAATTAAGCTGCATTAATTAAGCAAAGATTTGGCATATTTTATAGCCATTGTTAAAGCATTCCAAAGTTAGACAGCCTGCACAGTAAGCGACTTATTAGTCCATTGAAATGTTACATTTTTTAGGCCTAACCTTGCGTTTTTTAGAGGACGCAATTTTATTTTTTTGATGTGTAGGGGGGGTCAGTGTAAAGCTAAAACCAAGTTTGTGGGGTCGCCACTCTTGTCCCACGGCCGCCATCTTGAAAATAGGGGTTGAAACGGTTTTTATGATATATCTCTTAAACTATTTATTTGATAAAAAAAATTTGTTAACATTTTTTGTTGCAAATTAAATTCTCTATAACTTTGGTCCAGTAATTTTTTATCGTAGAACTATAAATAAAAAAGTTATAAGCGAAAATCTTCAGAAATTCGAGAAAAAAAATTATATTTTTCGATATAACTTTTTTTTTATCATTTTACGGAAAAATAATATCAGACCATTTTTGTAGATCGTTTTTTGAGGAACAACTTTTATTTGCATCATTTTTTCATTAAGTTAATAGCTAAGGTTTTACAGCGCTCCGAAGTGAGTACTATTGTTTAGTACTCTTAACTATACCTATATTATATGTGTGTACTAATAATGTCATCGGTTATTGTTTTTTTTTTTTTTATTTTGTTATTATAACTTTTTTAATTACAAATTTAGCAATATTATTAATAATTAATTATTGACTCTTTCTCACTCCATAACAGGATTTAACAATTATTGATTTTAAAAATAATTTTAAATCTGATGGCCGTTACCGTTAATGAGAAGAACAAATCAAACTTTATTATACTTCTTAAAACTGTATTCTCGGATATGGGTTTCACTGTTGACCAAGCAGAATCAGACGCAGACGCTCTTATTGTTAGCACTGCTCTTGCTGCATTTCCATTATTTGATACTGTTACTATTGTAGCTGAAGATATTGACATATTAATATTGCTCACAGCACTTGGCAGAAAACAAGCAAATGTATTTTTTTTTAAACCATCAAAAGGACGAATAGCAGAACAATTATATTGTGCTTCAGGTTTTATGTACGGAGATGTCATTGCGAATAACTTGCTGTTTCTTCATGCTTTTTCCGGATGTGACACAACTTCAGCTCCTTACAATATCGGTAAAATGAAATTTGTTAAAACCCTGGAAAAACATTTAGAGTTTGCAAGTGGAACGGCTTTATTTCTCAACAAGAGAGTTGATTCTGCTTTGCTCACTGTAATTGGTGAACGTTTTTTTATCTCTTTATACGGTGGTAATAAAGATGATAATTCTCTTGACAGCCTAAGATACAAACAATTCGCCAAGGCAGTGACAAAAAGTACATTTAACTTATCTTCACTTCCTCCAACACAAGACACAGCTCGCTTTCATACTTTCCGAGTCTACCATCAGGTCCAGTCGTAGCTTGGTAATTATAATGATCCTGAAGACTGGGGCTGGAAAAAATGTGGAAAATTATTGATGCCAGTGCAGAACTCTAAACCTCCAGCACCCCCGGAGCTTCTAAAATTGATCTTTTGCAAATGATTGCTCTGACATACCCCCTAAAATAAAATTGCGTCCTCTAAAAAACGCAACCCCAAATGTAACTTTTCAATGGACTATATCGTAGAACTTGGTAGAGAGAGTTGGTACTACCAGTTTCAGTCATCTGAGCAATTAAATTACATGTAGGTATATACATACATATGTATTAGGCAAATTCTTTAGAGACTTTGCGAACATACATGAAGGAGACACGTAGAACACCCACACCCAGAAAAATAATTTAGGGATACACAACACTCAACACAGTAGAAAGCGGCGACCGTGACTGTGACGTCTTCAACCACCTTTTTTCTTTTTTTTTTAAGTTGTGGAAACCCCCTCGGGCGTTTACGGCGGGGTGGTGTGTCGGAATCGGACCGACTGAAACCACTCGGTGTGCCACTCTGCACCTGACATAGAAGGGATCCGGGAACAGCTGCTATAACGACATCCAGACCCCCTTAAACCACTACGCATACCGTGCAGACAATGCTGCTTTTGGCGTACTGTATTAATTCTACCGCTTGTGTCTAGTAATTGTATTGTGATACAGTTACTAGGACGGCTCAGAACAACAGGACTAAGTAACACACAAAACAAAATATAATTCATTACGATTAACCATATTAACTGCCTCGGTGGCGCAGCGGTAGTGAATGCGACTGCTTCGACTCCCGGGTCGGATCAAATGTTTGTACAATCTGCAAATATTTGTTTCGAAGTTTGGGTGTTTTCTATGTATAATATGTATGTATTTATAAAAAAGAAGTATATAAGTATTCTATCAGTTTCTCTAGTTGTCATAACATAAGCTCTGCTTTGTTTGAAATTAGCTGACGTGGTGTGTCAAATGTCCGAAACATTGCAAGTGCATAAAATTGGGTGGTTTATTTTCAAAGGGAATCATGGTAAAGAAGTAGTAACTTCATTTTATTATTTATTCTAATTATTTTTTATTTACGACCTTTGCCGAGCATTTTATATAACCTTCAATTAATCTTAAATTTAGTAGAACAATTAACTCAGTAGGCATGTGTGTGTCAGCCGGGACTTAGCAAAACTGTAAAAAGAAAACGAAATTTTTTCTTAAATATTGATTTTATGGACACGTGGGTAGTTTTTTTATAATACAAAGGATAAGTGAGTGTACAGGCCATCTGAAGGTAAGTGACTACCAACATCCATGCACACTCGCAACTCAAGCGTCACAAGTGCGATACCGGCCTTTGAGTTGGGAGTAAGTTTAAAGTTCTTATTGGTCCGGCAATACTACAGGGAACAATTTGTTGCCCAGGTTTATCGTACAGAGCAAATAGTTTGTTGAAAGGCGCACAGTGGTGGAAAGTTACTCGCCTAAGTAATTGGGTTGGAAATTATGTCACGAAGAACGTTACCTGCCGTTAAAACTGCAACTAGTTTTTTTTTTTTTATTTTATAGAGTATTAACTAACAGACATATCACCTGATAGACAGTGACAGCTAATCAAAGTCCAGACAGGACAGTTAAAAGTCCTCCGGTTGCCTTACTCAGTCGGTGAATATCAATAAAATAATTTCTTTACATCGGTTTTCTGTAAGGCCGTAAAATGACAGAGGTCGAGGCGGTCCATTTGTGCCCAAGAACGGCTATTCTAAGCCCCCAGTTAAAATTAAAACAGCCTTCACGGTTCTATATTATGCATTGACTCAACCCAGAGGTTCCCAGACTTTTTTTCTCATAGACCATTTTCAAAATTCTGTTGGTTCCGGTGGACCCCTTGCAGCTACATTTCTACAATGTTCCCAAAACTGGATAAAAATGTGAAATAATCTTTAAAGTGTGAAGTAATTCCCATTTCGATTTCAATCTAACTATTGTGATAATTTGGCAATTTTTCGTTACGGCTAATAAAAATTTAACATTAATTATGTAAAGAGACTTCTACCTGTCGAAATCCCCCGCCGACTAACATTTTGCTTTGTAAATTTTAATTGCCCAAGAAAAACTGAAATTACACCCTTTGTTTTATAAAGTTAAGGAAGCCCCCTTGTAGTTTTAAGTTAATGACATTACAGTGTTTGAACAAATATGCGAGGTCTACTTTCAAATTTATCAATTTTTTTTTAAATCTGGATCTTTACTTTCCAGAAATTCTAAAACGTTTTAAAAAACTGAGTAAAATTTTATTAAACATGCATCTTTCGACAACCAGGGTACTTCAGTATGTCAGAGCAATCATTGGAAGTCTTTATCATTTTTATCACATAATTGATAGCTTTTTTTTGTTTTATTAACTGCATTAATCACAAATTAAATCTAGCAGTCAAATTTTTCGCAACTAAGTGTTGTCGGTGGATGACACAGTGAATTGCAGCTACCTTTCGGATGATCAGTAACATATGATATTAATAGTGCTCATTATCAGACAAAGCTGACACGTTCAGCTGAATAAAAAAACGAGTTCTTTGCAGATAATTAATTAAAAACTTTCAATATCAGAACTTACTACACGTCTTTTTACAGTATTGTTACTCAAAGGAATCCTTTTGAATGCGTGCAATGGAGATGAATGCAGAACAGTTTTTTAAACCGATTCAGTGATTAATATTAACTTTTCTCGAATGGTGTATGGTTTTCCAAATTTTATAAAAAATGATGGTTTATTATAAGATGCCCACAAACTATCATCGTCACTTTCAGACCTTAAAGTAAACACACTGCGCACGGTGGGTCTCTTTTCGTATTTTTTCTTAAATGCTGCTTTGCTACAATTTTAGCAGAATACCTTCTTAGATGATCTTTGAGCTTTGATGATTTTATAAAAACATTGCTCAAAATTGTACTGTATATATAATATGCAAGTTTTTACAAGTATCAGTCGTTGTGCTTCTCAAAATATTATCTGCCAATATTGATTAGTGAAAGCCAACATTTTAGTTCTTCACTGTCGAAAGCAGATATATTTTTGTGGACCCCGCTTACGAATTTTAAACATCCATTTTTTCACGCCAACGTAGACCCCGTCGAGTCTCTCGTGGATCCGTGGGGGTCCACCCAGACCACTTTGGGCATCAATGATATAAACAAAAATAGTTTTACTTGTCAG
Source organism: Hypercompe scribonia (assembly GCA_949316085.1). Lineage (NCBI taxonomy): Eukaryota > Metazoa > Arthropoda > Insecta > Lepidoptera > Erebidae > Hypercompe > Hypercompe scribonia. The sequence goes on along the minus strand of OX438968.1, from coordinate 21,179,998 downwards.
TTGGTCTAGTGACCATGACTGCTAAGTTGGAGGTCGTGGATTTGATTCGCACCTAGGACATATAATTGAGTAGTGAGCACTTTGTGCGATCTGTGTCTGGGTGTAAGCTACCTACATATATGTACCTAATATGTATGTATTTAAGAAAATTTAATTATGTTTATCAGCTATCTAGTTACCATATATATTACGAGTAGAAGCCCTCTCGATTTTAGACTATTTTAATGATAAGTTTGTATGATGCTGTTCACTCCTACATTTACATTAATTGTGTTTGAAAATGATAGGCATTTCATTAATTGTTATATTTCATGTTTTAATTTTTTTTATATTACGTTGTTTATTTTTACTTACATAGAAGTCGAGTATAATCTATGCTTGTAATATTAATATATATATAAAGAATATCTTTCTGATGGTTTAGGGTGTTTTCACGGTCAACCGGTTTAATCTTGACTGATACTGGTTAGGTAAAACGATGACTGAGGCTCGTATACCTTTTGTATGGACAGGCCGATTCAAAATAATGGTCTTTTTTTCAAAAGACCAACCCAGACCCTATACTGTATCATGTGGCTTGTTTCGGCATTTCTTTTCAGAGTGAGATGCCGGCGCCTTCTTCTCGTAGATGTTAAGTCCAGCCAGTAGAAATATCTGTAAAAGATTTAATTGCAGAAATGAATATCATTTATCTTTACCGAGCTGAGCCGACACTGCAATCGCAGTATTGATAGTCGTGGCTCAATTCCCTACTAACGAACCTGCGCTTTCCAAAGCAGCCGTGTCCGAAAAGCACCTGCTTCAATCGCTTGAAAAAGCACAAGCTCAGCTTGCTGAGCTATTTGGGTTCAAACTGCCGTGTGTGAGATATCTGTAGTTATTAGTTATGTATTTCCAGTTTAATTTTATCTTTTTATTTATTCAGAGAAAGTTGTAATAATTCAATATCTGGAATTCAAATTTGGGTCACATATCAGTCCAATTGGCCTTTTTCTTTTTTTTTTAATTTAAGAGCCTACTAAAGTGTGTCTGTTTGACCTGAGGGAAAGCATAAACAAAGTCCAAGAGTTCTGGGCACTATAATGCAGACAATGCAGTATGGTGACTATGGCAGCCTAGTGAGATATTTTTTCACGCCGTACTTGGGATGTAAAAGGCAAATCAGTTATCGCGACAATACAAAGTTTAGATACTTACCACGATAACTGACACCCCTGCATCAATGGGCCTCCTTCTGATATCTGTAAATTAAAAACGAACCTAATTGAAAAAAAAATATTAAAAGACGTTTAAAAGAAAAAAAAATAACAAAATATTACAAGACGTGACAGGGGAACCTCCTGAATCATATTGAATCAAACGATACACGATGAAGTAAAGAGCTTTGACGCGAAAGGGGAATTTTAAATTGCATAGCTGTCTGAGGTGAACGGTTAGTGCTTTAGTGGCGGATTTTCAAAGGAAATGGTCTGTATTGGTGAAATCGAAATTTATAACTTCTCTCATACGAAAATAAACACTGTGACTGTGTTGATAGATCTTTAAATGGAACTACGACTCTGGACTATGACGGATATGGTAAACTGGTTTTTATAAGCGTATTATTTATTAATTGTAACTAATTACAATATGATAACAAAATAGATTTTTATGCCTGATTGAAAACTCCTGTTAGAGATATTTAGTCAACACTATGATTAGTTACTAATCATCTTCGAATTATAAAACTCAATTGTATTTTTATATAAAACTCTATTCGGGATGATCAGTAGACAATACTTGAAAATGTTATAAACAAACATAGAAGCTCACATGCACATTAGCAAATTTAAACACTATAATCATTGGTCATAGTATATCATTTAGAAAATTTTGATTTATCGTTTGTTTCATTCATATTGTATGACTGGTTCTTGATATACTCGTATACTTCGTCTATATATCTAAATTGACGACTAGGAACAGTTCCACTTTCATATTTAATAAAGTGCAAATTTATTGCCGTGAACTGACCACTGTATAAATTAGACGGAAAAGTTAGAAATAAATGAAATAAAAGGAAGAAAAACGTAGAAAAGAAGTAGCAAAAGCAATGTTACTGGATTTGAGAGTAGAAGCCATCACTGAAACAGGTTGGATTCCTTCATCCATATCTATATCCATGTGTAGCTGTAACTCGAACTGGCTGTTCCCGGTAAATCTGAGTCCAGTTATGTATTACAGCACTATGTCCTTGATTTTCAAACATAGTACCTGCTTAAGTGATTTTATTCTGCCTAATGGAAATGAAAAGAACCCAAGAGTAGTTATCACAATACTCACGTACACATACACATACCTCACATACATACAGCATGGCGCCCCACATTATGACGCTCTCAAAGTACTCGTGGTGGTTGAGATCCCTGCAAATATTCATATCCGAAATACCAAGTTTATCCTGTTTTTTGGCAGTTGAGTGTTCTTAAAAATAAGTAGGAAAGAGACGGAGACTTTTTCGTAGAGAGCGCGCACATCTGTGCTTTCTTGGCGCTGAACTCTGCCAGGTTATCATAACCTCATTGAGAATTGTGACTTAGAGCCAGATCAATCTCAACGACAAGTACTTGTCGTTTTTCCTTACCGTCAGCTAGCTTCGCTGTAAGAGGTTCATAATATCGTCCATGAACTATGCTATCGTCTGTATAACAATGCATATTACCAAGATTTTTGTGAAGAATAAACAGAGTAGGTGAAATGATAGAGCCCTGAGGAACATCAGCGTTTAAATGCTAACATTCAAAGGTTGCACCATCACAGATGACTCTAATGTGCCGCTTGTGGAAGAAAGCGACAACCCAGTTGCTGAGCTTGGAGGATTAACCGAATGCCGGCAATTTGAAGAATAGCGAACAGTACCAGATCCTGTCGAAGGCCTTGGTTATGTCGAGGCTGATAGCCAATGAATACGTGTGACGTATGCTAGAAGATCACCCGTGAATTGATTACGTCCAAAATCATGTTGCCGATAATTTAACAAGGAGCAATCCTCTAGCTAGCAGACTAGTTTTTAAATAGTGAATTAATTGTAAATGATGATAATATGTTCGAGCACCTTGCTGAAAACAGAAAGGATAGCTATTGGTCGGTAATTGACGTGATTGCAGCTGGCGCCTTTTTTGGAGATTTGTTGAACATTTATCTCTTTTTGGCCTACGCAACGACTCCTGAAAAATAAAACAGGTGATATAAGCTCGTCAACATAGAAGATAACTCCATATTTATAAGAAATATACGTACTAGATAATGTAGCAACTTACAATTATCGTCCGAGCTTTATACTCCTTTCCAAGTAATCTGTCTTCAATTAAATTATTTGTTACTGACTTTAGATTTAATCAAAGTAACTTAAGCATTTTCGAAGCACAATAACTAATAAATAAGCTAGTCACGATCTACTGTTGGATGTAAGCTTCTGGTCCAAGATGAGGCATAACACTTGATCTTCTATGCTTCATATTCGATATTTCTCAGCTTCTTTCCCTGTAATTAACCTTAAAAAACTAAACATATTAAGGATATCCTTATTTGTAGTTCAAGTCTAGCACAACTTTTTTTACTCATTTGATTTCTATAAAATTTACGAGTATACCAAAAAAAGCTATGAATTGGAAGGGAATGTACGACTCATGAACAGATTTACAATTTTATTTTTGTTTATTTAAAAAGACAAAGCTCGCATTAGGACTAAATCCTGTGTCGTAAAGGACTTCATAAACATAAAAGGAACGGACACAAAGAACACCCAGACTCAGAAAAACAATTTGTAGATCACACAGTGTTGTCCCATGTGGGGTTTGAACCCACAACACACAGCTCAGTATAGAACGGTGTGGTGACCACTTAAACTACTAGACAAATCGTGCAGTTATCATACAATTATTCAAATTTAAACATGATACCATATTACCACTACAATGTTTCAAGTATAACAATATTGTATTGACTACCTCGGTGACTCAGCGGTAGTGAATGTCTCGGGTTCGATTCTCGGATCAGACCAAATGTTTCTATGATTTACAAATATTTGTTTCGGCGTTTGGGTGTTTTCTATGTATGGTATGTGTGTATTTACAAAACAAAAATTAAGTATTCTATCAGTCAGTCTAGTTATCACAGTACAAGCTCTGCTTAGTTTGAAACTAGATGCCGTTGTGCGTCAAATGTCCTAAATATTTATTTCTTTCTTTTATTTTATTGTTATGCGAACAAGAGGATCAAACTTCACTGACATAAAATGATTTTTCGTAGTAAAATAGTAAAATATTACCAAGACTAGCAGCTTATCGCTTAAACTCTCGGTTACAACACGATATAATCATATTACAATATACACTGCTTATTTAATACTTTACTACGAAAATACCCTTTATGACAGTTTGAGATCGATATTGATCGGCAATGAAGTCTGATCGAGCTATGATTACGAGAAATTGCCTTAAAGTGTTGTCTAATAAATTGTTATTGTTTATTATTGTATTAAGAGCCTGCCAAAGTGTCTCTACTCTGCCTGATGAAAAGTATGAATAGAATCCAAGAGTTGTGGTCACCATACTCTTTGCAAATGCAAATAATGCAGTATGGTGACCCACACTATGGCGGCCTTGTGAGATGCTTTTTTCACACCCCGCTTGGGAACGTAAAAGGCACGACAGTCATCGTGACAGTGTAAGGCTTACACAGTTACCACGATAACTGTCATCCCTGCATCAATGGGCCTCAATATCTTCCTTAGAAGCTTCATCACAAGGTTTAAAAAATAAATAAATATACGAAGTCATATACTAATTGTTAAAAGAATAAAATTTGTAAATATTTAGTCTGATTTTAATCGAAACAATAATATAATTGGAATTTTCTGACGAAATCAATGACACCTATCACGCTTGAAGGAAACCATTTTAGATTTAACGCTATCTCATTGCCTGAATGTCGTCATGTACAGCAGACGTACACTAACTTAACTTCACATGCAAAAATACGAACCTTCAATGTTAAAAACCTTCAAATGGAATACTCGTCAGCTATAGAATCTTTTTTATGCAAATACTCAAAAATTTAAGTATCACTATTATAAAAAAATTTCGGACATAATTAATACCTTTAGACCGCTCATGATGAAGTATCACCAAATCATTTACTTACAAGATTTAGTTTCAGTAAAGTAAAAATTTTAGTAGTGAGATTGACTGCTGATTTCTTTAAAGAACTAAAATCGACCTTTTTATTAATGGAGGGGCAACTGCTTGTCCGAACGGGGCTGTGACGCTTCTTTCCTGCATTCATTATCTCGGATTCCCTAGCAATATTTCGCGCGCAGTGTGGCAGACCATGTGGTTTTGATCGAACCGGCTCTGATTCACCACTTCGCCGCAAACACCGGTGAGGTGACGGCCCGAGAGGGTAAAACGTAAAAAACGAAAATAAAAGATAACCTTAAAGAATAAATGAAAACTATCAACTCAATCAATATAACAACCTATTGATAACAGAGACTTACCATAGCTAAGTTTCAAGTTCCTAGTTTTTAGCCTACCTATCTAGTAGTACTTGAAGTAATACTTAAGAAAGGAAGTCTACATAAAATAAAAAAGCTTCTAAATTGGGCATTCTGTAATGGCATAATTTCTATTACAGACCTTAATGAAAACTATTTATCTAGCTAGATAATTCGAAAAATTATGAAAAAATTGAGGGATGGGCAGGCATTTAGCCACACATAAAGACATCACATCAATGGCGGTCAAAATTATTAAGGCCTAACTTGACTCATGTAGTATTAACCCACAGTGCTCTTGTTTACGACATCGACGGCACATGATCACAAATACACTCACAATCACAAATAATAATACTATTAATTCTGGTTCATTAGCAATAGTTAAACATTCCTATTGACATCGAATATTTAACGTAAACCACACACGAAATTGATACATTTTTTTCAAAAAATAATGGCCATCGTTACATATTATTTTTTTTTTATTTTATTTATTACTTTTAATTATTACTATATTTAATACTAAACTATAATTCTGTAAGTGTTACAATATTATATTCTAATTCTGTTTTAGTAGTAGTTTAAATAAAAAAATCTTTACTTCTATTTGACTTTACTGTTTTTGACTCTTTCTACAAAATTATATTTTTATTTATTATCCACATTATTTTACATTATTTGACATTTTATCGTTCAATAAATTTCGCGGCATCTATGTTTTTATTGCGGAGTTTATGGATAAGAACCCTATCAAAGATGGGTTAACGGTTAAACAATATCATTTGATAATGTAAATGTTACTTTATTGCGTTTGTTAATAAAGTTCAAAATTGACTACGGCCAAGTTCTTAATTTCGAATGAGGCTTGGTCCCGCAATTATTAGGTATTAGTTTTACACCTGCTTTTAATTGTAAGATGTAACACATGAGAAGTGCGATCGAAAATTGGAGAAACTTTATAAGGCATTGTGGTGTGGCCATTTTTTACTCAATAAAAACAAAACGAGAAGGCGGGTCGCATCTCAAACTCAAGAGGTACACATGTGTTGCCACATTTCGAACACCTAAAATTAAGGGTGATTTTACCTCCGTAAATTTAACCTCACTGATTCAATAAAAAGCAACTAAAAAAAATTGCAGAATACCGGTTTTCTGTGACGCCATGGTAGCACTCCGCTGGAGCCGGCTTCCATGGCTATCTATCTAAAATAAAAGACTTGAAACCTTTTTAAGTAACCCCTTAAAAGTCTGGCTGCTGGAATTTACTGTTAAAGACATCAAAAGTTATATTGATCTTTAGTGAAAGTACTGGTTGATAGTAAAATTGACTGACTGATTTATAAAGGACTATTCTTAGTCGTGTTATCTTTTTAAAGTACCTTTGTTCAACTTTTTTACACGTATATCTATAATGACAATTGTTTATTGACGCTTATTTTAGAAACAATAAGACACTTTAAAAGAAATTTACGCCTTAATGCCTCTTGAGACACACACAGTTTATTGTATTTACTTGAATGTCAGCATTACTGGACTTTAGTAGATGCTATTAAAAATCTCATTTTGCCAACTAAGGTTAATCTAGTGACAGGTGACAATAACAATCATCAAAATAAGTCATCATCACTTTAACTAGCAACCATAAGTTGCTTGCGTTCATAAGTTGTTATGACTTATTTACAAAATTACTGTAACAAAGCTTCTCTAAATCTAATTACCTATTAATTTAAATAAAATATTATTTTAATATGTGCTAGATACCTGAAATTTATTTAAAATCGGTGCCGTGGAAAAATTAAATTAATCTCACTAACGAACAATTTATCGATTATTTTTTAAGATATTAGAGGTTTTGACGGTTAATCATTTAAGTAGTGTCATTCATCAACAACAGAGGAGATCGTGTTCATACTCCATTTACTCACTCAGTCTTGTTCTTTGTAATTTTGGTTTTTTTGGTTTTTGGTATTACTACCTATCTACTAATACATAATACTCGTGGATACATTTACTATGTATCCACGAATATTTTACGCTCAAAATCGGTTGAACTACTAGTTGAACACACTAGGTGAACTATGTCATATAAGTCACGAGAGAGCAACCTACGAAAAACGACAATCTTCAAATGTTGCTCCTTCCGATACGAATAACAGTGGTAGTTAGATTTGAAGCACGTATACACTGGATATAGGTTCCACAAAAGTGAGACAGAATATTTCTATAACTAGCCTGGTCGACGACTGATGAGGAGCGTGTACGCGATCAAATAGAATTGGGCAAGCATTACGATTTAGTCCCTGAAAAATTTGTTGATAAAAACAAAAGACATTGAGTAGTTCGTTGTCAGAAGTCTACAGAGATGTTGAATGGAAAATGCTGCCACTACTCTTTAATTGTATGGTTTCGGTGCATAAACTCTTAATGGTGTAGTGTGACTTTACTTCACGTCTAATCGATCGTCATGAAAACTGCCTTAGGACTTTCGATTGGTCCACATTGAAATCTTTATCAATCTCAAAGTCAAACACGCTCGCCGTGATCATCGAGTTCATGTAAAACAAACTCATAATAGCCCCTCTGAACACATCACGTATCACAACAGCAACTACGATCACTATGACGTTCTGACGTATATAACTCATATAAGACCCTCAGGGTATTCCCCCAAATAAAGCCGTGATTAATTAAATTATAAAAAAAATCGAAACGCCAAATTTACGCTGCGCTGTCAGAGCCCAACAACGTGCCTTGAAACCACGTGACTAAAAAGCGTTTCACGAAGAACAACAATTAAGAATAATTGTGAATATTTAAATTAGAGCAATAAAACAAGCTAGGTGTATAGTTATGGTGTTGGTTTCATAATCCAAACCTCAGCTTTCCATGTCTTTTCTTTCCTACAGAATACTGTTTACTTTATCGGCAACTTACAGTGGTATGTAATTTTTTTTGCGTGTACGGACCTTGCAGTAAGGTTGTGTGTCAAAATCAGACCGACTAAATTCACGTAGTGTGATACTTAGCGCAAGAGATAGAGACCACCAGGGATTCAGACCATCATCTCCTAATTCAATTTATAAGATCACTTGAACAACTTTGCATGAATATAATTAAAGACCTACACGTGCATTTTTAATCACGTTAAAAAGTTTTACCTTCCTGTATTCAGTATATTTGACTGCCTCGGTGGTACAGCGGTAGCGAATGCGACTGCTGTGCTTGTAGTCTTGGGTTTGATATCCGGGTTAGATCAAATGTTTGATCAAATATCCAAATATTTGTTTCGGAGTTTGGATGTTTTCTAAGTAAAATATACTTGTATTGTATGAGTCAGTCTAGATATAATAGTACAAGCTTTGCTTAGTTTGAAACTAGATGACGTTATGTGTCAAATCCACGAAATATTTATTATTTATTTATATAGTATCAGGCAATGGGAATAACTTGAAGAAACACATATTAAGATCTACACGTACTTATGAAATTGAAATAATTATCATCTAACCCCCTGACTGGCTGAAATTGAACCTTCCATCATCAGCTCACCTGAATAACTTGAAAAAATACAACTACAGGTAACATACAGATATATCTTATTTAAAGAACTAAACTCTTACTTCTAACCGTAAAGGAGTTTTATCTTTCATCATCAGCTCATCACCATGAGATGATGACTAACAGGCACAAACAAGTAATTGTCAAAATCTGTTAATAATTGACGGACGAAAACACATATAAAAGAAAAAGAAACACGCAATAGAACATTGAATCTTCTTCTTTTTTGAAGTCGGTTAAATATAGTCTAGCAAAATAATGAAACATGCTAAGAACTAACACTGGATTATTAAATTAATTATAGTCGTGATATTTTGTGAACGTATGAATTAATACGTATGCGAAATTGCAACCCCCACACGATAACACTTTACATTTTATATACCTGCTTATTATTAGTATCATAGAAGTAAATTATTCACACAACCTTGCAAAAAAAAGTATAAAAACATTGAACGGTTGATTTTATTTTTTATATAAGCATTAATAAGCATATACGGATATACACTATTTTATTAGGTATTGTTCTTGTGACGCGGGCAAGTGAGACATACTCGTATGTATGTTTGTTTTCAATTGTCTAATGGTTTCAAAGCTACGTCGTTATAGTTCAAAGTGGCTACACTTTTTGTAACGTGTGGTAATGAAGTTTGTTCCTCTATAGATTTAATCTACTCTTGACTACGATAGCACTGAAAATTTACTCACCGTTTTGGCATAACAATAAAATAGTATAAATATAAGTTAGTAATGACATAATAGCAATTAAGTGATTGATTGATATATATTCCTACGCTCTCGCTAACTTGCACATACACACACACGCGCACACACTCAAATATACACACGAACACTCACCCTCACACACACACACACACACACACATACACACACACACACACACACCAACGATTGTAATGTTCAAGTTAGTGTTTAATTTAAAATTTTCTCCTTCACCTGCATGTATATCGCTGTCTAAGAAGTTAACTAACTTGTAAACTAACGTGGTGTGGGGTCCTGGTGACCTGTAACACAGATATTCTATACCTATCATGGGCACCAGTCTCTCACAAAATGTGATTTCTAACTCAATTGTAATATTATAGTGAGAACCGTTTTTTGTGAAGAGAAAATAAACTATTATTATTATTCTCTTTATTTCGTGATATACACATATTTGTTACATTTTTAAATATATATAAAAAACAAAAAATACACATTTAAAAATATAAAAAATAGTAGTAGACCACCGACATCGGGTACAGGGACCAAGACACCGGTGGTTAGGGCTCCAAAGACAGGAACCTCCTCACAATACGGGCCGTGTCAAGGAGGACTGCCTTCTGCATCAGACCCTTGATCCAACCTTCTAACGTGAGCCTCTTAAGGTGTTGGTCGAGGCTCTTCGCTATCAATCCATGAGCAGATATGATTATCGGAACAATAATCACCGAATCCACATTCCACATGTCGGCAATCACGTGAGACAGATCCAAATACTTCAATTGTTTTTCTTTTTCAACTTTCACGAGATTCTCGTCATGAGGAACGGCGATATCGACAATCATTGCGGGGCGCTCTAATCGATCTACTACCACAATATCAGGCTTATTGGCAACAATAGTCCTATCTGTGATAATAAATCGATCCCAATATAACGTAGCACGACCGTTCTCGAGAACTGGGTCGGGCACATACCTGTAGTAAGGTACTTCGAAATTGATAAGTTGGTATTTAAGGGCAAGTTGTTGGTGTACGATCCTGGCTACTTGGTTGTGCCTGTGCAAATACTCACCGTTAGCAAGACGAGAACAACCGGAAATAATATGCCTAATAGATTCTCCAGGACGGTGGCACGCCCGACAGATGTCAGCCGTACTATCTTTCAGGATATATTTCCGGTAGTTATTCGTCATGATATATATTTCCGGTAGTTATTCGTCATGATATTAATTTATTATTATTATTATTACAATTCAATAGCGAAAGCTTACAATCGCTACTGAAATAAAATGTAATAAATGGACTCGATATTGATACTCGATCCATAAATTGCATTGAGTGATAAGTGAATGTGATACTATGAATGGTCAACGAAATACAATAAATTCTCGTGATATTTATTATATTTATAGTTATGTAAAAGTTTATTTGTATACAAATTCTGTTTTCATCAACTGGTAAGTGTATTAAATTTAAATTTTATCATTAACACGAATTTGCCTTTGATAGTGCGCTGCTGGGCATGGACCTCTCCTTAGACTGTAAGTTTTGTCTTATTACACCATGAAGGCCTTCTGACCAACCATATACCCACTCTTCTGTGTGGATATGAGGTTTATGACAAGTTTTTCTTTTCGTTGCAGTGTGATTGTCCTGTTTTTTTTCCCGCACATCTTCGTATATATTCCTCATTATATGTATATTATTTAGATTTACAGTCACGTTTCGCACCTACCAGGCGCTGCTCGGGACGAGTGAATGACCATTATGCCCCCACATTTTTACTCCTGAATACTGGAAGATATGCTGTAAAATATGTGTTTTAATAGATAAGGAAAAAAACTGTATTGTGCTGTGTAAATTTTGTCGCAAAAGGCGACTAAGGAAACGAAGTATGCAAGACAACATCACTACAAAAACAAGGAAAATTTGAACAAACCCTCGTTCAACCCGTCTGGCAAACGTGGTATAGTAGGTCAAAACCTCCTAGCTAAGGAGAGGCCTATGTCCAGCAATGGACTGTAGAAGATTGTTGATGATGATGATGACTGTGTAAATTACTTCGAAGATAATCTTTTATTTATGTTTTTTATAATATAAAAGAGAATAACTGTGACTGTGGGTTGTGTAGAAGATTGGCTCATATCATCACTGACTTGATTGTAGATCTTTTTAAGATATACAATTCTGTAATAAATTATTTTGTAAGGCTTAATTAGCTTTGCAATGTAATCGCTCAAAAACATTACTTACAGCATCACTTTAGAAATCTTTGAAATTGTCAGATATTCTGTGCTATAATGTATGTGTGTTACACATATAAACCTTACTCTAAAAACCACTCTTTCTCAATAGAAAAAGTCTTTTTTAGAGTAATTAATGTAGAATAGTAAAAACTCCATTAAAATTCGCTGCGTAATTTAAAAGATCTAAACATGCAGTAACCAATATCGTACGAAGAATCAGGACGTAGGAGTCGTGGTCATGTCTGCATACGAACCGATAGTCGTTCGAGCCGAAATATGCTAGAGTGGTTACCGTGATTATGCAAACGTAGGCAGGGTTCCCACTACGCCGGACCGGCAGATCTGCCGGAAACCGGACACCGGACAGAGTGTTCACATTACATCGGATCCCGGCAGAAATTCAGACAGTCAAGTACTTGAATTTGGACCTGCGCGCACAATGGACGACGAAATTGTTGTGTTGTGGTGGTATCTTAATAGAAGGCAAAATAAAAGAAAACATTGGGTACACCCTATTTTACGGGAAAGATTTTCACTTGGAACATTTGAAACATTAATGGGTGAACTTAGAAGAGATGAATCAAAGTTCTTCAATTATTTTCTCTCTTGGACAAGCGTAATTAAAGTTTCTGCTTGAATATCCATGCTAAACGTCTACTTTTACCAGAAAATGCGCGCCGAATGACGTGAGTGGAACACGGGCGGGGCGAGGGGAGCACGAGCGGAGCGAGCGGGGGACAGACACCGGCACAAACTCGTTCACATTACTCCGGGTCCGGTCGTTCTACCGGCAATTCGTGGTGACAAAACGCTCGGTAAAAATACCGGGCTCGGCAAAAATGCCGGACCCGGGATAATGTGAATAGCTTCATATAAATTGTACAGCCACTAGCCCTTCCGGCAGATTTACCGGCGCGGCAGATCTGCCGTTCCGGCATAGTGGGAACCCTGTCGTAGTGTAAAGCACGACGAAGAAGGTGTTTGGCAGCGCATGGATGCGGTTTGCTCAAGGCGCGTATAATTGGCGCCGTTTGAGGAAAGTTTTCATTCAGCAACGGACGGCGATAGGTTGACTTAATTTCTTTTTAAACTATGTAAAGATATTATGTGCAAATTGCCACCAAAAGACAACCTATGCCTGTTGATTCGTTTATTAGAAATTAAGAGTAGAAAATTACGAATGTATGAATATTTAATTAAGAGCGAGAAAACGTATTGACGCTTAACTGATTGGAAAAGTAAATAAACAATTCGAAATTACTTTGATATTTGTGTGGAAATTGATGAAGGATCCACGTCCACAAATCCATGGTCTTAAAGAAAATTGTATCAGTGATGTTGTTTATGAAAAAAATATAGATTTTTACTTTCATCGGCAAGATAAGATACCGACCCAAAACTACAGAACCTGTTAGATGTTTTGGTGTATACATTTTTTAAATAAAGGTCTAAAATATTTTACACACGAGAAATCGATTTCTATAAAAAAGTCGTGTATAGAAATTGTATTTAAATGTATCCATTAATATCAAGAAATTGTGTCACTTCCCGTTTATAAATTGTTTCTTACTTTAAATTTTCTATGAAATTTTAAAAATGCACCAACAATAATACAGATCAATTCGCAATGAGTACTACGTTATTGAAGAATCTACGTTATTGAAGAATCTAATAAAAGGAAGATCAGTTGAACGCTTTTATTTATAGCTAAACAGTACCTACATTGCTTCTGAGAAGAGATTGTTGGGTAACAATATAATTGATCTTGAAATAACTCAGACCGGTTCAGACAATACCAAATCAATTATATTTTGAACTTAAGTTATTGTAAGATTTGTGTCTATGAGGTCGGACCCTGGACAATAAATCGTACCTACATGCATATATTGACAAGTCTTTTAAAATAGACAATTTATATAGGCAGTTATACTCCTGCTAAATCGCTCTAAGTAGATATACGAGTATAGAGTATAGTGCCATTTAGCGTAATTACGACTAATTTGAACCAACTTCAAGTAAATATCAATTTTGTATAATTTTATGACTAACTGCGCCCCGTGGTGTTATGCACGTTTTAATAGACACACTAGGTATTATTAGACCTATTAGTACTTTTATAAACATTTTTTAATTTCTTGCTCGTCCCACAGAAACAGTACATATAAAAGCACCCTTTTTTTAGCCAGCCAGCCAATAGCCAGGGGACCAGGTGCACCCTAGTAAGGAAATCCCTGGAACCCCAACGTACCTCGGGCCAACTACGGCTGCAGTGGCCCCCTCCTGTGTGGAAACCTCATGGTTTCTTTACTGCCCTCCCTCCCCCAGAAAGGGTGCGCACAGTCCGTAGTGCTCGCATTGCCCCCCCAACCTGCTTCTGCTAGGGTGAGAGGCGCTTATGGAGCACGGAGATCGTCTAGTGATCTCCGGCGCCTGAGTCTTGTATATAAAAGCACCCTGTGTGTTAATCCAGGATGTTAATTATTTCCATACCAAATGTCAAATAACCTCAGCACCACACACACAAAATTTCGCCTTTATATTATTAGTGTTAAGTGTGATAAGTGTCTTCTCTTTAATTCATCTTTCTCCGTTTTTTACTTATGTGCTTTTTGCTGCTGCTGCTATGAAGATTTGTATTGTGATTAGGGAACAAGAAACGACTGAAGGGTTAAGGATAAGTGGGTAAAAATGGCCAATTGAGGAATAAAAAGAGAAAGCTCAAAGTTCGCTGATTCGCTGACTGTGATGAAGGAGAATAGGTAACTTTTGTTATTGAGAATGTTAAGCTATGACACATGGTCTTACTTGTGACGATTGTATCGCATTTAGTTATTAAAAAGGCGATCTTGATTATTAAGGAGAATCATATTCTTATATATTCAGGTCAAAGTAACACGTATAACTAACTATCTTCAATGATTAAGGACTGTAGGAGAGTGATTTTTTGTCTAGGTTGCAGGAAATTTTTAAGAGGCTATGTGTAGTGTTCGCAGGTTTTTAATTAGGTACCCAATATCTCCCTTTTTTTGAATAGGTAACTTCAGCTCGCCATAAAGGTATATATCTCGACGTGACTGTTTGGTTGGTCTAGCGGTTAATGTATGCAACTATCGATACAAAGGTCTCGGGTTCGATTCCCGTTTCGAGCCAGAAACCTGTAATTGAGTTTTTCTGTTTATAGAAATGCTTAATAATAGCCCGGAGTTTGAAAGTGGGAGTCTAACCTCCATGCGTGTGGGGAGCTCGTAAACGCCTCGGTCTTGTGTCTGATCTGTCTCCGGTCGTGTCAGATAAGTGTCCAACCAGATTCTGAGAGTGAGGGAACAGAGAGTCCACCTGTGTTTGTGCACACACATGTCCACTATAATATCTCCTATGTAGTTGGATGGTGTCTGTTGAGACTGGCCGTCGTGGCCGAAATCGGCTAGTTAGTTAGTTAATACTTTCTATATATAATTGAAATTGTCAAATTCTAATATAATGACGGCCGAGATTGTGATATTGAAGTAAAAATCAAAGAAGGCGTAGTATTAGTTCATATTTTAAAGAAATTTCTATTTGAGTAATGTTATTTTTTAAACTATAAATAGTGTAAGAAAAACTTAATTTACACAAAGTACATTTTTTTTTTTTTTTTTTTTTTTTTTTTTGGAATTGATATTTAGCTGTTGGCCTCAGACGGCCTCTACAACTTTACCCGGTTTGGTTACGGTGAGCGCTGAGGGCTCTCAACCGGCCTTTATTAAACAACATTGCCCAAGGGCACCCCCTGCGGGGTACGAACCTCGGCTTGGGGTGTTGCTGAAACACTGGGGCGGCCTACTCCCATGTTTTGTTGACGGTTTACGCGGCCCGTGTTCCGCCCCCGCCGGCGGGGACGAAAACGCGGACGGTTCGCACCTAGTGTGTTCGCTCTGCGTTGAGCGCGTGTAATGTCGTCGTCTAGCTCCCCTAACGCGTGTTTGGGTCGACGTATTTTAGATATTTTACTCGGTGTGTAATTTACCGCCGCAACCACTAGAGGGTTGGGGTGAGTCGGAGCAGAGTCAAAGTAGCTAAGGGAGCACTGTTTAATGAATTGCTTGATGGTCGGCAATCTGAGGTCGATGTGAAGATCGACGTTGCGTACATACCACGGTGCTCCCGTAGCTGAGCGCATGAACCTATTCTGTAGTGTTTGAAGCCTATGGATCCTGTGTGGCCTTACATGTGCGAATACCACGCTGCCGTACGTCATTATAGGACGTATGCATGCAGTGTATAATCGGACTTTGTTTTTTAAGTTTAATTTCGAACGCGCGTTAATTAAACTGTGTAAACGTCCTAGCACGAAGGCTGCCCGGTTGCGGACTGCCTTGATGTGGGGGCCGAAGGATAGACGGTCGTCAAGGGTTATGCCTAGGTATTTGGCCTGCCTAGTCCAAGGGATAAACTTGCCGAGTCAAGGGATAGACTTGCCGAAACACAAAGTACAAGGTACGCCATCTAGTTATACAAAACCCACTTGAAGATTTCTACTATTGCCAGTTCAAATGATATTTAGTAACTTGGTGGTAATAAAAATGTTTTTGTAATGTAAAACTTTATTATATTTCTTTCTTCATTAACTATTTATTTTAATATATTAGTATTTTGTTATTGTATATATTGATATAAGTATCTTATCTTTTTGTTGAATTTTCTTCATCTTCATTTAAAAAAGTACACTAAAAACTTGGTAAATATTTTTCGAGGTTGGTAACATTAGAAATACGCACAACAACTATGATAATACGAATTGTGTGCGAGCATTAAATCTCTAACTTTCTATTAAAACAAAACTCTCGCGCTCATTTTAACATACAATCATCATCAAAAATATTTTTTTTAAACACGCTGCATAACTAAATATTTAATATGAGTATCTTCTTTTGAAAATATAATTTAAGCTGTGTACGTCTATGTCAGTGCGGGGAATGGCGATAGATCAATCGTTTTGGCCTTGGCATTAGAAAGTGTGAAACAGCGGTTGATTTAATTGAGTGCCGGACTACCATCTGTCGGTTGGTTTTGGTATCCTTCTAGCAATTGCGAGGTATTGATTTTTAAATAAATTAAGACAAAGACCAATGATTATTTTGCAAAGCTTTTTAAATATAAGCGAAAAGTATCTGTGCAGTGATTATAATTGACAAAATTAGAGTAATATTCAGCTGCGATATTCTTAAATCAGAAGATCGTATCTGATAAATAAGGTGACTGGGTTTCTACTCTTAATTGTTTGTATTACTTTGATTTATTAACAGGTGCGCAATATATTTAATTGAGCTATTGTTTACTTATTGAATTTAATTAATAAACTATGTAAGATTTATTTATTTTCATGTTCAGTTACTAATCTAAAAACACATTTTAGAGTTAAAATGTTTAAACTGCGATACACACAAATAATCTTATTATTAAAGTGTTAAAAGAATTGAATCTTATTTAACATATTTTTCTGTAAGTATTCTGTTATTTAAAGATTAATTATATCGTGAATTATTTTTTATATAATTTATTAAAAAAAATTAATAAGTTCTATTTATTTTTTTATTTGAAAATAGTTTTAATTTTATATTAAATAAAAAGACAAAGAATATTACTCTCGGAGAAACCAGAACCATCTCTGCTCATATAGACTGAGCTTGACTAGAGTAATACTACAACTTCATAGAGCGCTCGCATTCAACAAAATAGATTTTGACATTTCACTTCATTGAATGTTGTACAAAGTGAGTCTGAGGCACTCAGTGGTATGCAAGACTTTCCTTTCTAACTCTTACTGTAGCCTGTAAGTGTCCTTGAACAGCAAAAGTTACTTATTATCAGGCTAGCTTTTGTCTGCGGCTCAGCCTGTGTGTATGTCTGTGGTTCTTTAAACTGATATAACTTTATTGATTATCAAATAAATAAATAACAAAACAAACACTAAATATTAAGTTAAGTGTAGCAGTTACGAGAAAGCAGCATCCAAATTAGTAGAGAAACTCTTGAGAAGAGCGGACATAAAGATACAGACAAAGGAATAAATATTCTAATTGCAATTATTTTAAGGAAGACCCCATTCCTTCGTTTTTCATTATGGCTTATCTTTACTTCATTTCATTATATGTATAGATGACTGGTCTGCTTGTATTTTTACCTTACATTACAACAGTAAAGAGCATAAAAGGTTCCCTGAAAACGTAAAGAATTTTGACAATAATTAAATAAGTATAGTAGTATATAGTAATAAACCACCACATTTGCACCACATTCGGACCAGTCGACACTAAAGGCTACATTATCACCTTACGCCATGTCCTTGACAAGACGGTCTGAAATGGCAGCATAAAACTTGAGTTCTAGGTGTCCATTGCAACACACAGTCCTCGAAACATTGTAACAAGCTTTATAGTGCATCGATAAAGTGTATAACATTCATTTCCACAAAAAAAACGGCATATACAATTCTGACCTCTGACAACACTATTGTAAAGTTTCTTAATTTAAACAATTATTTAAATTTCTATGATAAATGAATTAAACATACTTTAGTCCTTTGGAAAGGTTGCCTTTCAAGTTTTATTTTATATGGTATTCAGCGGAGGTGTTATAAAATCAGTACCTAATGATGCCCCAGGACATATACAACTAATGAGACACTAGTTTTTCTACCATTTGTGCATTTTTAGTGGTTTATTTTTTTAAATGACACTGTTTTTCAAGTACTCATGGTGTAGTTTTATATGGTGGGCGAGAACACTGATACCTTAAAAACATGTTAAATTTTATTCTGGGTCGAGCAAATTATAAATACTATTGATTTGTGGCACATGCTTTTGACATTGCTTTTTTAAAAAAAAACTAGTGCATTGCTGTTCTTTGAGTGCTCACGTCACTCCTAATGTTGGCACTTGGATAGTTTCCATCCACCCTGGTCATTCGACACTGTTGACAGGACAGTTGTAGAGCAAGAGCCCGTGAGTGCCAGACCTTCGTCATTTTATAAAAGCTGAAAGTTCTTCTATGTGTGTCCCTAGTACAGGTAAGAATGATCCCCAAACATGAAGCTGAGGCAGCGGTGGCTTTGGCAGATAACAGGCAACAAAGGTGTGTAAAATTCCATCTCAAATTCGTCATGATATAAAACTTGATTTTTATATATTTGATTCATAATAATATCAAAACTCGCGTTGCTCATTGCCCGACAGTTAGTAAGGTTCCAACCCTCTGCCGGACACCCCTAAACTATTATAATTTATAATTATACTTACGTTATATTATAAAACCTAAGTTTTATATATAATTTTTTGGGAGCCTATTAAACTATGTTTACATAGTAGCCGGACAGTTTCGAAGGTTCTATCATCTTGCCAGACGCATTCAAAGTGAGCAATAATCGGGAGAGCAAGGAGCGTATACAGTAACTAAAGGTTATATTATAAAACCTAAGTTTCATATATAATTTTTTGGGAGCCTATTAAACTATGTTTACATAGTAGCTGGACAGTTTCGAAGGTTCTATTATCTTGCCAGACGCATTCAAAGTGAGTATTCACATTCGCATTCATTCAATAATAAACTTCTTAAAAATGAAAAATAATATCAATTAAATTATTAGATTTTCGTCATGATTGACATTGTATGAGAAAAATTTTACTCAGTATTATTTTAAATATTTGTTATTGAAATTGTAAAAATTAATTAATGAAATTTCTGGATTAAGAAAAAAATAAACTGCACAATTTGAAATTTATAACAATGGATGCGCAGTGAAATCCCGGAATAGACCAAGCGCTCTGTTTCATTCGCACTAGTTACTGTATACGCTCCTTGCTCTCCTGATTACTGCTGACTTTGAGGGTTGGAACCATACTAACTGTCTGGCAATGAGCAACGCGAGTTTTGATATTATTATGAATCAAATATAAAAAAATCAAGTTTTATATCATGACGAATTTGAGATGGAATTTTACACACCTTTGTTGCCTGTTATCTGCCAAAGCCACCGCTGCCTCAGTTTCATGTTTGGGGATCATTCTTACCTGTACTAGGGACACACATAGAAGAACTTTCAGCTTTTATAAAATGACGAAGGTCTGGCACTCACGGGCTCTTGGACTATTGGCAAAAATTATGTCACTAAACCCAACAGCGCCGACCCTATCTTTAAACGAGGTGGAGGCACAGATCAAATATAATCCACCATGGTATGTTTAACATGGATTGGGGCATTCTGCATGATTCTTTACTTCATTTTATTTTTTAGGTCTGCAAAAGCTAAATCAAAATGGAAATAACACTGGAGAAGGTTGCAAATGCTCTAAGTACATTAACTATATTGTCATGTGTCTTCTTGAAAGTACCACAGATTCTGCAAATAAAACGCCGAAAGTCAGCTGAAGGAATCTACATGCAGTCAATGCTTATGGAAATTACTGGGTATGGTGTTTTTGTACATGTTTTTTTGTATTCTCTTGGTAGTCGGTTTTCAACCGACTTCAAAAAGAGGAGTTTCTGTTCGACTTTATTATGTTAACTAAACAATAGCCCTTGATTTTGTAAAGAAATTTTATAAGTCACAGTGAGTCTTGCCAAGTTGGCTTTGGAACTTTCATTACCTGGGGTAGAATCTGTACAAGAGCGTTGGGGCACTACATCCTCTTAAAAATTGATGTTGTAGCTACCCATATCCACTAGGTTTCAAAGCTAGTGCATTATTTTGACCAGCATATAAGTGTATCCTTATTTGATATTAATGGTGTAATTAATAATCTCTTCCGTAATGATATTATTTTAAAAGTAATAGAGGTACAAATTTTATTGTACTCCAACTTATTGACGGAAGAAACTTCGCGTCATTGTCGAATTGGTCAGTATTTTCTCTAGGATGAAAATTAACCTATGTACTATTCCAGATTTTAACCTATCTATGTGCAGAATTACAAACGATCTCCATTTAATTTTTCATTTGTAATTAAATAACAAACACTTAAATTTATTTTTAAAATGTAGTAGTATATGATTTATAAAATTTATTAGCGAAATGCAATGTTGAAAGTGTTCATAGAGTTTTATCATGTCAGGATGAAACTGATAAGCAGCTGACACACATACTTATATCAACATAATAAAACAACAAATGACTAAAAATATGTATGTATAAGATGTATGTATAAGAGGGTTGTAAAATGTTGACATTGTTAGATGCTATCAGGAACGTAATATAACAGTAAAAATAACGCTTATCACCAGCTCAGTGCATCTAGGTAAATAGGTATTTATATAGATAATTTACCCCTACATACAAGCAGTGTTACCTGCAATTATGATTCCCTTATCGCAATTCATGATTTCTGCCAGCTAACTGTTACTAAGAGTAGCTTACAAAGGTATACGTATATAGATATAGCTGCACTACAATTTAAACATAGCTAAATATTAATAAGTACATATACTATTGTATTGTATATATATTGCTACAAGACAGTTTAATCGTGATTGATGTGTCCTTAAATGTGGTGTGTCGCATTTTTTGCGATCTTAGCTCAAACAATGATAAATTATTTTTGAGCTAACATACATCTAAGCTGATTAACGCGCTAAATATCAACTATTTCTACATTGGTACTTTTAAAAGAAAATTCTTGCTAAACTGCTCGGACTTGTTAGTTGCTAGTGATCCTGCCTACACAAATACTCGTAATTGTTTTCAGAGCATGATTTTTCTTCTGTGAGCTACACTCGAAAGATCGAGTGTAATTCACATATTAGAAATATAAGTATGTTTATCAGCAGTCTGGCTATTTTAGTACGTTTCTGACTAGTTTGAAATCAGAAGGTGGTGTGTGAGATATTTAAAGATAATATTATCAATAAAAATTATAATTTGTTTATAGTGTGCTTAGTTGGAAAAATAAACCTTATGAATAATGTAACAACATTTAGTTATGTCAAGGTCCAGTACTTTTGTACTTCCTTGTTTTGATAAATTACCATATTTTTTTTTTATTAGTGCTATAAAGCAACTACGCAAGGTAATAAAGTATAAAGTTTTTGTTTGCTTGTAATATAAATTTTAAATGATTATTAGTCCATTGCAGGACAGGCTTAGGCCTAAGGTGAACATTAGACTAGAGATGTTGCCTTACCACACTGGCGAGACAGGTTGTGTTAGGGTTTTTTTAAAGTTTACCGTCTCTTTACAGTGATGTTATTCTGCTTAATTTACTCGCTTAATCGGCTCTCACAACCAAAAGATGAATATTGGTAGTAACACTCCCTGTCTTATAATCTTTAAATAGGACTATTTTCCCTCTTATATTGTTACATAACTTCAAATTAAATCAACTTAAAACCTTATATAACTTAAAATACATGAATTAAATTAAGTTGTAACTTAACTCATTCATAATTTTTACAATTAAAATGGTTTGTTATTAGCTCCTACGCCGAAGGTGTAGTGGTATGTGTGTGATGTTTATCACTCAACAAAAAAATATTACTTATGGACTCATGGCATCCTCTTCTAATTATGTTTTTTTTTTCCAGGTTCACCATAATGTCTCTCTACAACTACACGAACGATTACAGTGTGATGACATACTTGGAGTACCCGATAATTCTGGTACAAATCTATGTTCTACTGTACTATGTCTTGAGGTACCAGAGGCTTTTGGATACGACCATTGTACCCATGGCTGTTGGATCTTACGTCATTATAGTCTTGACATTCCTGCTTGGGTTCTTACCGAAGCATATTCTTCATGTCTTAGTGGTAAGTGATACCGATTTAGTAACCACACTTAGACAAAATGTATATAAATAGCATGAATCCCTTCCACAGCGTAGAGCGTGTAACTCCTGAATATCAGGATTAACAGCAGTGACGCGATCCACAAACACACCGAGTAATGACACTCGAGAAATTCCAAAGGTTAATGCTCTTAAAAGGCTCGATGAAATTAATCACGAGCAAATTGGAAGGATAGAAATATAATAAATCAAAGTAACACTGAAAGAGTCTGGTGTACTTGGGTGTACTCAAATTACAAACAGCAGACAAGGTGCCGTTTTTGAACACTAAAGTAACCACTTCTCAGAGCTGTTGCCCACCTCTGAGGCTTCTCAACACCCACGGCGCACAAAAATTGTTATTTAGTTTAAATTAACTGGTAGTTAAAATAAAAACATTGACCTAAGATCTACTGAGAAACCCGCAATTAACAAAATAATTCTATTAACATTGGATGCACTCCAAAATGTCTAGAAATCTTATTATTATTGAATAGCATATGGATAGTACGTATAGTATATTTATTGTTGTATTATCACTATTTATCATTACAATGTTTAAGGTTGCTATCACGATCTTTCCCCGTATCATTTTACCTATTTTATTTTCATCATTCTACGCATACATTTGTACGTACAGACGCATGTAAGCAATGTATATGACACGCGTTGGCCGAATAATTGCGGCCAGATATTACGAACGATGTTTTTTACATTTCAAAAACGTTTGTAGTAACTATTATGGGATGAGTGCCAAGATATCAACTTTTATTTAGTATATTTTTGATATTGCAAAAAATTAAGCCGTCGCGGCACGTCTAGCAGATGTAAAAACGAAATTATTTTGTATCTCATAAAAAAGAAAAAGAGTTATATAAAAAAGGGAAGCTTATGAAAAGAAATAAGAAATGTAGCACAATTTAATATGCCTTCATATTAATTCATTGAGAATCACAGCGTTACTTGGGGATGCACGCTATCAACCGTACTGACCCTTTGACATTGGGCCTGTCATGTCCTTACATTGCGAATGCTATTGTAAATCAAATTGTATTAATATGGTTTTAAACCCAAAATGTACAGTAACATTAACAACTAAAGACCACTACAATATTTTGCCACAATAATGTATACTAGTGGTCGCCTACTGGTCGAAATTCGACCATAGTAAAACACAACTAACATTACATAAATCTGTATAAGCGAGGTATTTCACGTGGTATTTTTATATTAAATGGGGCAAATAAAACTTTTCTGTTCGACATTCAGTAAGACCACAGTAAACATATAAATGTCTGTAATCTATGTCTATGTCAGTACTCAATGTCTGTGGACAAAATGATAAACAAAAGAAACAATTTGACCACAGATTATGTATGCGTGTAACAAATACTTGTTTGTGTGTGTCAACTACATGGTAGTGTGTGTAATGTTTCATTTATTGATTTAATGTACTTTATAAGCATTATTATTGAAAAATATTAGCGTTCTGCACTTCTCCTAGATATAAACTATAAGTGTGCTAAATTTCATACTCCTCCGTCCGCGCAATTTTCGTATAAAGGTGTCCAAAGTTTTTGCGTCACATATTAATATATCGAGAAAAGTAGACGTAGGCGGTGTCATAAATCGTTGACGAGACCACGAGGCACCAGAGAGTGGGGACCTCTGGTTGCAGATTAATTGCTGCGATAGGGGATAGGACGGCAGCCTGACCGAGATAAACCTAAGGTCGGGCAGCCACGTCATAACTGAAGAGGAGAAATATTTTTCCCCCGAGGTAGGGACTAACGGAGCATCGCGTCGATTTGAGGGGGAGGGTCTGAAATCATATGATCCGGGTACGGTCCCACCTGGTAAATAAAAAAAGGTACCACTTCACTGATAAGTATTATTCGCAAGAAAGAACACTTCATATAAGGTTAGCAAAATACTGATCAAAGAGGCCTGTCGTCACCTACTGATGTACCATTACTGGCATAATATCATGTCAAATGTGAAATGTAAAAAATGTAAATTTGACTCTATTGTCGACATTTTCATGTATGGAAGTATTTTCCATTTATATTTTAGCCATTCTGCACACCCTTGAGTGGATTCGCAAAAGTGTCGTACATATACGGAATAGTAATCGCTGGTAAAGCAGAC
Source organism: Hypercompe scribonia (assembly GCA_949316085.1). Taxonomy (NCBI): domain Eukaryota; kingdom Metazoa; phylum Arthropoda; class Insecta; order Lepidoptera; family Erebidae; genus Hypercompe; species Hypercompe scribonia. The sequence continues at coordinate 21,154,987 of OX438968.1, read as the reverse complement.
GCTGTATCGCTGACAACCTGGATGATCTCTATTGCAACCAATTTGGGTAAGTTTCAGGTTAACATTCAAACTAATATTATAAAGCTGAATAATTTATTTGTTTGGCTGAACACGCTGGCCTGAGGAACAGGTTCGAAAGGAAAAATTATTTTAGTGATCGATAGTGTTTTAATCGAGAAATATAAATATAATAAATCGAACTTCTCACACACAACGCCATCCAGCTTGAAACTAAGCTGACCTTGTACTATGACAGCTAGATTCACTTATTGAATACATATATACTTTTTATTTTTATAAATACGTGCATATTATATAGATAACACCTAAACTACAGAACAAATATTTGTAGATCATATAAACATTTAGTCCGACTCGCGAATTGAAACCGAGACCACATGCACAGCAGTCGCATACGCTACCACTGCGGTACCGTGGCAGTCGAATATAACATGTTTCGACCAATAACAGAAGAGTAACAACTAAGAAATTATGTAAAAAGGGGTAGAATTATTTCTTTTGAAAGACGCGTACTATTATAAGTAGCGCCGATCAGCTAGTAGAGATTATTTATATCAGAGATATAGTGTGCACAACCAATTTCAAAGTCACGTTAAGGTTTAAAATACGTATAATCACCAGAAACAATTCATGTAATTCAAACTTCGCAAATATTTAGGAAGTTTTTACAGTAGGCTAATTATATATTCATTGTCGTTTCAGCTCGCATCTTCACCGTTTGGGTCGACTCAGCGGATACCAACCTGATAATTAACTTCATGGTATCGACTTTACTCAGCTCGGGAGTTCTATTGACGGCGCTATATTACCAGAATATTAGTTGCGTCTGCAACGGCAGATCCCGACGTATTGCTAAGGCTCATAGATCACAAATTCATACTCATTTCGATTAGATAGCTGTCTTAACACTGAATAATACATAAATAAGTTTAACTCTGGTAATTATTGTCTATCTGACACTATACACTGGTTTCTTCACGTGTGAAGTTTCTGTAGTTCTTGGTTAATATGTACTGCTTTGGCATTTCATCTAAATAATGATAAGTGAACTTGAGATCAATTTTAACTGTTTATCAAATGTATAAACGTTGTAACTGATAACAATTATTATAATACCATTAGTAGTACGTAAAAATTACAATTAGATCTATGCATATTTCACAAAAACTAAAAAAAGCTTCCATTTAAAAAAAGTAAGGGCCATACACATTCACACGGTACAAAATTAAGGGACATCGACCACTTTCTATGGGCTTCTGGACTATGCATTGATAATTTGTATTTAAAATAACAATAGAAAACATAATTTTATGAAGTTTAGCATGAAGTCAGTTATAAAATAGGTCGGAAATTAAAAACCAAACAAAGTTTAATCCACAGTTTGAGCGAGCGCGCACTTATCGAATGACAGATGACACAGGCGGGAAACATTGACATTAGTCAAGACTTGCTAGAATAGGAGAATAAATATCTTACACGCGTTGTCATTTAACTTTACAATCAGTATATGTTTTTTAAGTTTCTATCATTTGTTATTAATTATTTTTTTGTACTTTTTGAAAATATTTACATAAGTTATTTCGTTTTTTGGCCTTAAATATTTGATTATTTATTTACGTGGCAACACGAAAGATCACTTTTACCGTCAGTCACGTAAAGATTTTATGCAAATCATTTTCAACATATATCATTTTAATATTTGATTGAGGCCATAAAATGTTAAGTATTTAAAAACAACTATCTATAATTTATATTATTAACAAATTGGCTGTCCTCGTTCCTATATTGGTCGGTGTTCTTTGTAATTTCTTTTCAACGACATTCTGAGTTTAAAAACAATATAATATAGAACTACAAATGTTTTAAATGAATAGAACACATTGAACGATATTATATAAAAATGAAATCGAATCTCTATATATAATGTTAAGTTTAAGGATGATTTGGCATATTATTTAAAGAAAACGCAACAAAATCTTTATTAAGGCTATCCACATTAAAACACTCTTAAACAGTTGATTTAACGAATATTTGTAAGGTAGGTACCTCATATTGTGTTGCCGAGATTTTATGTAAATTTTTTACGTTATTTCGACATGCACTTTTATTACATTTTGAACTCCTTCATTTAAAGTTAATATCAAGAGTTCCTAAAGTCTATGCGTCGATTGACACGACCTCTAACGTGATTCATAGCAAACTAAAGGCAAAAATGTAGTACAAAGGCACACTCATTTTTAACCATACGCATCGGAAGTATAGTATACTTATATTTTGTTCTCAAATGATCAAAGTATCCCAGTGATGTAATATGAAAGTTTATATTCTTCAAGATTTTCTGTAGATCTAGAATTGGTTAATATTCATTTTTATTATTGGTAGATATAAGAAAATTATGGTATGATTCGCAGGCGGATTATTTAATAACCATTCCAGTTGAAATAGCTCGAGTTCTGCAAAATAGCTAAGTATAATAATAATAAAAGTTGCATTTTAGCTTGTTGTTGTAGCTTAATGTTAGTTCTTACTTTCGAGCAACTGCTATTTTATATTTTCATACATTCGTTTTCATTAATTGAACCTTTAGGTATTTATTTATTTATAAAAATAAAAGAAATTAACAATTACAAAAGCAAAAGTAACTTATTATTTATTACTGTTTTATCAATTAATTTTCTAGTCAGTACAAAGAGTCTTTAAGTTTTGAAGGCTTATTTAGTCAATTTGAATCAGAAAAATAATAATTATCTTAATTTAATGAGTATATAAGTCAGCTATATTAGCAGGCTTTAAGCTTATTCGTTTGTAATTTGAAACTAATAAGTACAGAAACTCGAAAATTTACATAAATATATAACGCAAGTTATTTTGACAGCTCATCACTATCCATGTTAACTTACATTATGTTACATTTTTCTTTAATTTATTGCCGAATATAGTTTTTTACATTATATTATATATTTCCATTATATATTTATATTTTATATTTGTTATACATAAAGACATCTATTATTCCGATTTTTATATAATGACAGCTGATAACCGGCTTGGAGGTCTGTCATTTCTTCCATTCCTTCCATCAGACTTGCTTTGGCTTCTGCAAATAACACAAAAAATTTCAAAGCCCATTGCAAAACTTGTATTTACTATTTTTCTAGTTTCCAACTAAGGACACTATCCGAAAGTACTCCGACTTTAATTTCAACAATTTTCAGTTATTTTACATTGTAAGAAAGTTTTGGCTGTTTCATTTTAACGCTGGGTGACGCCATCCTGAGAATGTAGTGTTATAAGCAGAAAAAAGGAAGAAAATAGATCTGTATAAGTAGGAATCTTTTTGAATAGGAAACGAGACTGAAAGCAATAGAAGTGACACAGGTATATCTTGTGATTAAAGTGGCTATTCCTGCAAGGACACCAACTGGCCATACATACAATTACACATGTATGACTATACAGAGTGACTGGTGAGATACCTTCAATATTTGAGGGCGTGATAGTATGCGAACATATATCATGAAATAAAATAACATAAAAACGAAATATTAAATAACTTCTTAGTAAACTTCGTACACAGTACACCGAGAGCCCAGTATTTAACTGCGGAATACTTGGACACCGCGCGGCCGCACGTGTCTATCAACACAGAATACATAGGTACCTACACTGTACAGCTGTTGCCTATGTAGCGGGATGGAGGGCGGGGGTGGGTGCCGCCGCGCCGCTCGTGACTAGATCAACGTAAACAGTGCGGCGAGCTTAGGGAGTATAATATCCAAATTTCACTTATTTTTAGAGACATTTCGATAAAAAATAAGCACCTATATTTTTTATATCAAGTTAACGAGAATCGAGTACCGAGTACTCTCCATAAGTATTGAAGGTATCTCACCAGTCACTCTGTATATTGTTTTTAAGAGCCTGCCAAAGTGACCACTCTGCATGATGGAAAGCATAAATAGCATTAAAAAGTTGTAGTCACCGTAGTCATTGCAAATGCTGACAATGTAGTATGGTGACCCACACTACGGCGGCCTATTAGGATGGTTTTTACGCGTCACTTGGGGAGGTAAAAGGCATGACAGTCATCGTAGCATTGTATTGCACATACCACGACAACTGTCATCCTTGCATCAAGCGGCATATTAGATACATGTTGTATTTGTATGTGGAGGATTATATCCTATATATGTTGACAGCCTCGTTTATTTTAGTTAATTACCAATCATATTTAAACTATTCCTATACATAATGGTAATGAAAAATTTAATTTCTTATTACCATGATAAGTACACATATGTTAAGATAAAATATTATATTAAATAGATTAATCGTAAGTTTCGTGTACGAATATCAAAAAGACATTAGTTCTATAATTCAATTATTTAGGTCATAATGTCTTTGACATTGTCCATGTGATCACATCCTCCTACTGTCATATGTACCAGTGTGGTATTGCCACTAAGTTTATTTTTGTTTAGTTTAATTTTTATTCTTATTATTTTACAAGTGTTATAAACGCAGCTTACGCTTTGTTAATCAAATTATGAAAAGTTTTATAATAAAAAAATGTTTTAATTTTAGTTTAATGACATTTATTTCATATGTAGGTATCCAATTTATTTAACGTAGTTTACCGTGCCAAATGTGGTTTATGTTTATATTCAATCAATCAATAATCGTAATATCAATAATAATATAATCAATGTAATTTATTCTTGGAAATAATAAAACTCAGAGGTTAAGAAGTGTTTTTATTTTAAAGTAACTCACGGAACGAAGTTAAATCTGTCTTGTTACAGCTATACGTAAACTAATATAATATGACAAGAAGCAACAACTGCATCAAAATAAAATACACGGATCATAAAACAAAACTAATATTTTTATGTATAGAAATGGTTTTAATTATAGCATTGACACAAAGAGATAACATGTTTGGTCCTTCGAAACACATTCGTGAAAATATTCCTTTTGCTAACAGTCATCTTTAGTAATCATCGCTTTTTAAATTCTGGAACTTTTGTAAAATCATTTGTGCTGCGGTGGGATTCACGAAGCCAGTATTTTTTTGCTGTGAGATGTTGGTCTGCGACGTTTTACACTCAGGAGTGCGGTTTTTTTCCTTCTTAAACGAACGTAAACTTATTCTAGACGTCGAAGAACGAAAGCCTTTCGTCACTAGTAATTTCGAGCATAGCACTCTTGGCGAAACCAATTCAAAAGACGACGACGACGTCACTCTTGTGCGTGGTGGCGTGAGTAATCCATGACGTGGTGAACTGGTATAATATGGCTCGAGTCTAAACACATTGTGTGATGGTTCAACGCTAGAACTCTTAACTTCCGGTACAGTCGCTAATCCTTTTGAGTTGCATGGTTCATTTTGTAGGGAATACTTTAACTGCAAGTTTTCCTCCATCAGACCTTGTGGTTCTTGGGCGGCGAAATTAGATCGGCTTGCTGCTAGCCTACCGTTTCGTCTCGCTTTAGCTTTGGCAATATGAGCTGCACTCTTTGAATGTATTAAATTAATATTTTGGTCAATATATTTGCATACTGCTTCGGCTTCCTCTTCAGGGGAAAAGTGTGCGTCTCGAAAAAAACCGTACCCATTGCGAAGGTCATGTATACCTTCGATAAAGAGCCAGAATAGAGTTCCTAAGACAAGAGTTAAAGTTGTAAAGACAGCTATAGCTGTGGTTTTATCCGGACCCCGCAATTTATATTGAGTCTTTCCTAGAACACCATATGTAACTATATTGACAGTATGTCTATTGCTATGCGCCCGACACGTGTAAAATCCTCTTAAATCGTTATCAGCTGATGCAATAAGTCTAAGGATTCTGCCGTCATCGATTGATCTCAAGGGTCGGTCATCCAAAACACCTGTAATTGTTGTGTCCAAGAATAACCAACCAGCCGTGTGTGGTAATCGTGTGGTTCTGGCATGTAAACAGGTCAAATTTAAACGATTGGACTTACCCCAACCTGTTTCATGGTAGGAACCAGACACGCTGGCTGTTCTCGAAGATACCTGAAGTTTATTGTCCTTATACCTCTCTATGCTGTAAGCATGAAGATCGAAATATATATGATTAAGTTTTACTGAGGCTAAGACCGCTGATAATGCTGTAAAGTCTTCTAAAAGAACTTGTTGTTTTACTTCGTTAGGAACGCCGCCAATGAAGAATTCATCAGTACAGAGTGCTAAAATGTCAGGTGCGACTGTGGTGTGATTATCTTTTGGAATTTCACGTCCCTTGCGAACTACTTCTTCAAAAATTACATGTAAACGTTCACCTGCATTAATAGACGCTTCGATAGCCTTTGTCGCCTGTTTTTTTGATAGTGCCACATCGAACCATCTGTCAGGTGGGTATTCAATAGTGCTGCTGCTTTCAGATTTAAAGTCACCAAACGCTACTTTTAGTTTAAGTCGCATATTTTGTAGGTATAGGTGTAACCAATTACGGGTGTCGTCGTTTTTTAGAAATAAGATGGTGCCGGCTTCCTTCTTGGGTTTCAAAGTCAACTCAAGTTGCCACTCAGCTTGCCGTTCAAAACATGGTAGACGTAGGTAGTGTTCATTATTAATACGTAAATAAGATTCTAAAATACTAGATTTCTGAAAAACAACATTCGACGCAGAAATTGGATGAAAATCTGATTGCTGTGATCTTTGCCCCCTATAATTGAACAATTTTAAGGGAATAAAATTTAAAATTAATTCTTGTATTTGTCCTTGGATTTTATCCCCAATGTATATATTTAAATTATCATCAGGTAAATCAGGATCACATGGCCAGGTGTTTTTTAAGGATATAAGAGCATCATCTAGTCTTAGTGTAGCACCTTCAATCGTAACAGTAACTAGGGCCGAGTGCCAAGCTCCTGGTTCTATGCTTGAATGTGAACAACTTCGTAGGAGACAACACGAACGACTTGCTCCACAAGCGTCCAAGCACACATGCCACTTTTGCAAGCTGAGTCGAACGTATGAACCATCACCTGTTTCTCTACGTACTAAAGTTCCATGTGGAGATAAAGGCAGGAATCTAATGTAAAAGTGATATAGTGTTGCACGTCTGTTGCGGAAATTATAATGAAGGGACGATTCACCGTGTAGTTGAGCTACAGTATGTGAAAACCCTTCACAAGGCATTAAGTGACAAGAACCAACTTCTGTTCTAAGTCCTATGCATGGTTTTCCTTTTTCTGCCGGAATAGGTCTTGTGCACGATCGGGTTCTTGATTGCTTTCCCGCACCACAAGTCTGAGAACAAGGCCCCCATGCACCCCATCCTGACCATCCACCGTCAAGATTACATGTGCGATTTTCACATATTTCAAGTTGATCATGCTGACCTCTACAATGGGTTCCCCAAGTGCCAGAAACATGCTGGGTTTTCGTTTCACAACAGATTCTTTTTCGACGCTTAATGCCTATTCCACATTTTTCCGAGCATGGGGACCAATAACTCCATTCACCCCAACTGCCTCCGGAATCATGACTACTAATAGCGCACTGATCACCTACACAATCATCAGCTTGTAATGGACTTCCGCTACAAGCGAGACTGACATCTGAAGGAGGTGGAGTGTCACATCTTCTGAGTCGCCAAGTTAAACCATGTCCGCAGCGGGCACCGCAGGCGGACCAAGCTCCCCAAGCGCCCCATTCACCAGTTATAGGACACCCCAGGTTACGTTTTACACACTGTAGAGCATTCCATAACGATTCAGAATTAAGTTGCCACGTGTTATCGATTGTCAGAACAGCTTCAATTGCTTCGAAAGGACATTCCATTTGTAGGCATCGTTCCATTAAGGCTGGTACAGTTTGTAAATGAAGAAAAGCTTTCATTCTAGCAGTATCTCCAGCAACAAGTTTGCGAAAATCATCAACAGTGCAGTTTGTTAGGTAGCAAACTTCAGTTTGTTCATCGGCACCACTACAAGGAGTACCGTCTTGAGATGGTGGTGGGTTGGTGCATTCTCTGGTTCTATGGCGATGACCTATATCGTCACATGGTCCTTGACATTCAGTCCAAGGGCTCCAAGGTGACCAGGCCCCATCTATAGGACATTCGGGGTCTGCAATCATACCCAATTCGCATTCAAGTTGCCAAACTGATAAGTGCCGTTTATTGCTAGGCTTTTTTGTTTGTACTGTTAGAAAGTAAAAAGTACAGACAGCCAGGCATTTGTAAATAACTAAATACATTGCGACTATTAACTGAGTTCGGTTAACCGTATGTACTTAACTTTAAATTATACTTAGTTATTTATAAAATTATTAATATTTTTTGCCAAAGATTACTCATGAAAACTACTACATCATTGTCAGATTGACAATGCGATAAATTTAAGAGGTTTTAGGTTTCACAAAGAGGTATACTTACATTCACTACTTGTACATTCTCTCGGAAGTTACACACAGATAAACCTCTCCTTTTGGTAATTTTGGTTAAAATTGCCCTTTGTATTTGCCAATATTCGAAAATTTTGATAAACACTTCTTTAAGCAAAGAAAAATAAAGTCTGTGAATTGAGACATGTAGTTCAGAGTCTTTACTGAGCAGTATAGCTGTAGGAATTTTGTCACTGAACTTAATTGAGATGAGATGATGATAGATGAGATACAGTATGGGGTGCGATAATACAATGTACGACGCGTATCAGAAGAGAATCTGCTGATGTCCTTTGTAGTTTCCTCTATACTATATAAAATTTCCACGATGCTATTTTTCATCATAATTTTATTGCGTATTCTCGACTTAAAAACAGAAAGAGAAAAAAATATACGAAGAAGATATTATTTTTAGTGTATGTGTATTTATTTAATTGCCTGGTCTTTATAAAGGAACTCTAGATCAATGATAGGTCTCTGATTTCATTAACTGAATATTCAGTTTGGAAATTGAAGATTAAAGAAAAGCTTACCGTAACTACTACCTTTACTATTATAGTTAAGCAAATAGGGAACTAATAGTGTAGGTACTACGAAAATATAGTGAATTGTAAAATACCCCACTAAGTATACTTAATGTGTGTTGATAAAAAACTATGATGTCTTCTTATAACTTTCTTAAAAGCTGAATTCACCATATCTTTTGACTGATGACAAAGTAAAATTACAGTCAAACGTTTGGTTGTTGTTTTATTCTACCACCACTTTTTGTGGAGTTAATTGAGTTCAATCACTTACATATACATACTTATGTAGTAATAAAGTTGGATAAAATAAAAGAAATGCGCACAAACATAAATTGTATAAAATTATAGATTATTCGTCACCTATAGTGTAAAACGCGTTTTCCAACATATGAATTTGGAACAATGCTAATTTAACTGCCCTTAATTAACCCTTAAATTCACTACCTCGCATCAAAATAGAAATCGGTAGAGCTTTAAACGTTAGCTAAACTTCGCTTGGCTTTCGATTTCGCTAAGCTATACTCCAAATGATATACGACAAATTATAATATAATACTATATTAAGTGTTCCCGTAGTTCAACCAGCCTATATGTTGGTTGTCGCGCTTAAAAGTAATGTCCTTTCTCAACAAATAAAATGTTTTAATTCATTAAAATCAGTTTAGCGGCTAAGCCGTAATAGCGCAACACGAACACAGTAAAAGGTATTCTGTGGGCGCATGCCTTAAGTAAGCGGTTTTGAAATATCACGTGTATGTCACATTGCGTTTAAAAACTTTCAAAGTTGATTTCGAACCAATTAGGTACCGATCATTAAAACTGTTGTTAATTCGACTATTTCAACCAATAGATTTTTTTCGAGTTTCATTCAATTGGCAAAAGTAACTGAGGTGTGTCTGACATATCACTACTCTTAATAGTTTATGTGATATTTCTTAGATAATGTTACTTATGTATTTTTTAAATATTAAAATATAAATTTAAAAATGAGTTAAAAATTAACTATAAGACAGGTTGACGATCAGCAATAGCATTGATTTCAATAGCTTTTGAACTATGTTACGTTTTATTCAAAATTTCCATCAAAACTTGTTTAAAAGGGACACGCTAATTAATATGCAAGAAACGGCCGAATAACAACTTGGCAGGCATTTATCGAACAAACGGCGTAGATCCACTTAAAGAAGTCCACGATAGATTATTCTACGGATAACCCACAGTAAACATTTTTTTTATTTTTAAATTTCTTTTCTTTGTTTTCGTTATAGTTTTAAAGTAATTTTGCCTAATGTAACCCTTCTAATTAAATAAGTTAGACATGTGCATTTAATATACATCAAAATTACCTTTTACAGCATTTCATTCCAATGAATATGTTGAAGATATAATAATATTAAAATGCATGAATTGCACCCGTGCGAAATCGGCCAGCTAAGATTAGGATAGTACTTTGTGAATTTCCAAACTTTAATACCAATATGTTAAGAACTCGTTTAATTAAATTTTTTTAAGGGTTTTTAGTATATATATTTACAGACGGAAGCGAGATATTAAACCTTAAAAGTTTTGTCCAATGATAAGATTCTCTCCATTTCTTTCAACTGGTGGTAGAATATTCTGCTTTCGACACAAAACTGTATGAGTATTATGTTATATTTGCAGTGCCATCTTCTTTAATCCGCAATAAATCATCAATCATCATAATTTTGTGAAACCACAATAGGAAATATCTTTACAGAAATTTTACCAATGTTTTGTTAACTAAGTTGTTAGTTTTAAATCTAATCTTCTAACGCTTACGCAAAACTTACTTCTGATTAATTCACATTAAAGATGTTCATAAATATATCATACTTACGATCGTTACAACAATATAAATACCATAATAAAGATACATAATTCCTTCTAATAAAGTTAACCTTTGTTGTCCTATTTTCGTATCGATTGCAATACGAAAATACACTTTATCTAATGTCTAGTAGTGTTTTAAACTTCGGTACCATACAATATTTGTAAGAAGGTTTTTTAAACTAATGATATGTATGACGTAACTGAAACGTTTAGAGCAAACTAACGCGGGACGGGGCATATGACGTCATCGGAAGCAAGCGCTAAGTAGTGACGTTTGAACAGCTCAAATTCATTCAACGTTTCAAATTTCACTTTGAGAACTTATTTAAATGTTTTCAAGCCTATTTATATTTTTTTGCACAATATAAGTCATTAAAAATCATGCATATTGTTTGTTGGCAAAGAAATAGCACCTTAAATCAACTATAGATCTTATTAAATGAAATAAATAGTGATAATTTTACGCGTAGTGTCTTTATTTCTTTAAAATCAATTGTATAAATACACAAAAACAAGAACAAACGGAATAAATCAATGTTAAAAGAAAATTATGTTTAGTTTGTGGGTACAGAGTTACAATCACTGGAAACGAACTCTAAAATTCAGAGAATCACTGAATGAGTATCTGTACAAAGTCATTACAATGGGGCCAACCCCTACTTACAAAAAAAAATATTTAAAAATCACCTAATATTTTTTACGCGTATCAGGGTTTAAAATTACCCTTAATCATAACAACTTTAAAACAATAAGAAACAAAAATAACTAAGTATTACGAAGTAAAGACAAGTCATGTTAAAATGAATATAAATATTTATTTAACCACTTACATAAACATAAATAATACTGTTAGTGCATAAACAATCCAGAACAAATAACATTCAAATATACTGCAAGTTGGGCTTCTTCCACCTGAATCATATGTATGGAGGCTATTAAAGGCCAGCTGCCCAGGTGTTCACAATTTAAATTCTATAAAAAAATAAATCTAGAGTCTAGTGTCATGAACTATCTAGGATACTTTTACAAACGTTACTAATAAATTATAGTACTTTGATAAGTTCTTATTTTTAAAAACATACATTGATCAGTACAATACAGTTACACAACACAGTTTTTGGTGAATCCATTAAACTAAGAAAGTATTTTCTTTGCATATGAGTACAGTACAATTACTAAAGGGTACAATATTTTTTTGTTAAAAGAATCCTAAATTTAACTTTAATAACAAAACAACAATTATTAGGAACAAAAATCTATCAAAGAAACAAACAGAAAAAGAACAAATCTCGCTAAGAGTTAATTTTGGCAGATTGTCGCAAGAAGTAACGGGTTGTTTCGTCTACATCCCATTGATATATCATCCCAAGTGCTTATTCCACTGTTGTCCTAACTTTAAAATTATTTTTTTATACCCAACTCATCTCATTTTATACTCAAGTCATACCATCGTAAAAAGAACAAAAAGAATGGATTGCACAATTATGTATATTTATTTATTTATTTATTTATTATTTACGGTTATAAAATATAACACGTCACTGACGCGTTTTAGGTATGTGTTTCACCTTAAAACTGTAACAATATCTGTGTAGAACATGTGTTTAAGGTGTTCACTCATCGATTATTAATATTTTGGTATTAAAATTATTTTTATTTCTATGTCGTTGGATATACATTTTCGTGTTTAAGAGTTGATTTTAATATTTTATTTACTCATTCTATGCAACAAGACGTAAATAAAACTTTTTTTTTAACGTGTGCTTAAATGTTAATTTGCAAACTGTACTCAAATATGTTCTTATGAGAAAATTGTCATAAGTGATGAGTTAAGAATAGTAGATTAAACAAAGCGCGATTTGTTACGAATAGAAAGTAATAAAAAATGTCCTGGGTTGAGTGTGGAATATAAACTGGAACGAAAATAGGCTAGTGGGTTGAAGACGGAACAACAAGTAACCATATCTATCCTAAATAATTAACAAATAAGCCTTACTTGCTGTAAAAATACAATAAAATTTGAAAGCACCATATATTTTGCCGATATAATAATAAATTGCTTGAACTTATGAATCACAATTAAAAGTGTTTTAACTTACTGTCATACAGAAGGAGTTAAAATAAATATAGTTAAAAATAGTAACAAATTATCACATTAATAAAGTATCAGCTTGGAACATAAATCTTGTGGACTTTGTCAACATTCTATATTTGTACATTTGTCAACAGCCTTTAGTTCCACTGTTGAACACAGCCCTCTCGGTCATAACAAAATAAAGAAAAGCATATGGGTGCGCGCATATTTTCACACAGTTGTAAGTGCATGTAACGTCTGTGTATAACCTGTACCAACTCAAAGTTCTCATAACAAATTCGAATTATTCACAAAATAACAAGCGTTAAACGCAACTAAATAACTTCACAAAACATCTCTCTTACATAGTCATTGTATTACTATATAGTCATTTAGTAAATTAATACCCAATTTTGAGGATGATTGTATCCCAAAAACACAGGGCTATGGAGTAATAGTGAATATGAACTTTTATCTACATTCTCTGAAATATTGAGCCACTTCTTCAACCAATTTTTCATTTCCTGATTCGTTAGGTGACTACCGTTCAAACCTCGTATGTGACAGGCATACCTCAATGTTTCAATATTAAGACTGTCGACACCTCCTTCCCTGACGATAGCCTTATCCATTTCCATAAGTATGAATGCTCTGTATTTTAATTTGTTTGTTCTAAATATTGTTCTTCTCATGCCGTGCATTTTTAGCAGGTAACCCTGTAAGTCAGAAGTTAAATAATACTGTCATATTACTAAGTATATTACTATTATTATTAGTAAAGAAAGAACGAAATCTTATGTTATTTTTAATAGTAATATTATAAGGCTTTGTTTTTATTGGTAAAATGGTAAAACCATTACATTTGGAAATACACAAACTAATTTGTACACATTTTGGATTTTTGTACACATGTGGGTATTGTACTACGAAAACTTGTGCCGTTTTATAGTTCCTAAGTTACCAGCATGTTAGTGAATGTAGAACTGTGAAAAAAAAAACTTACCTTATGTGAATAGCTTAAATTGCTTAACTGATAAGGTTCACCAGAAAACAGATCTTTACACTCCAAAATATCATCTGTTTTTGGATGTACCCCGGAACCTAATAATGCAATTACTTTTTTCCATCTATATTTTATTTCTGAATTTGGTATAGTATGCACTTTGGCTTGCAATGCTCGAAAAACTGGTTTATTATTTCTTAATCTGTCTGTTAGGTCTTGAGCAGTGAATTCAACTTTCTGTTGTATTGACCAAAAATGAGAACAAAGAAGCCTCCTTGGATTTAAAAACCTAGAAAAAGAAAATAAATCATGAAATTCATTCAGTATAGGACTGCCTTGCCAATGTTTATATTCTAACAGATGTGATGAATACTAACAAACGAAGAAGTATATAGCTAATATTTCATCACAGCTAGTCATTTACTTTTACTGTTACAAGTATGTCAGATCACTATTGGATTCTATTCATGCTTTCCATCAGGCGGAGCAGTCATTTTTTTCACACACAAATAATCAGTCACGGTGAATACTTACGCTAAGGGAAATATAACATAGTTTCCAAAAGGGATGGCAGACAATATCAAGACGGGTGCTATCCTGTACATATCTGATGGCATTTTTAGATATAATTCAATATCTTGTCTACTTATATTTGTGAATCCTTGGTCTTTCGATATTTGTATACGTAGAGATATATATTTTTTCAGATCGCTTAGGAAATCTTTGATTCCTACACTGAACACTCGGTACATTTTCACAGCTGTTGGAAACCTTTTTTCAAGAACATTTGTGTAATTTTTTACATATTGAATGTATCTTTGTATGACAAATGTTTGAATTTTTTCTTTTTCTGTTTTTAATACTTTTGAGTGTTTTAATCTGTTAACCGTCTCATATCTGAAAAAAGATTATTCGAACATTTTAATAGATTACTTTACAACATAAGTATTTTTTTTACCAATCTTGTATTTAAATAATAATAAACTCTTGTTAGTCATTAATTTTTAATTTTAACTACACGACATAGAATGAGATGTGATATGTTCATCATAGACTTATTCCAGGCAACAGACCTGCAAAAAAATATATAGTTGACAGGTTCGAACTTGTATTTGAATATTAAACAGGATTGAACATATTATTGTGGTCAACAGTATTATAGTTGTTCTCCCTAGTAGTATATTTAATGTTATGCTGCAGTTTATTTTGAATGCTTTAACATCTAACATGTTTCCAAAATATGATACAATTACATTTCTTCAATACCTTTTTAATGCATACCTAAATTTAATATCAAGTAGATTTACTTTAGTAGACTAAATACCTACAGTTTAGTGAAAAGCTCACTGTATTTTTTTCACATATAACAAGTAGGTTTACTTTGGTATTGAAATGGAAATTCTAATAAAATACTAATTAATTTAAACACATACTTAAACAGATACTTTGGTTTCTGATAAAAATACTTATTCATCATACAAATTTAACAGGTAAGGCCACAGTTAATGTTTGCGCCTTATGCATTGAGTTAGTGCTTTATGATTTGAATTATTCATAGAGTGGTGATGGTTTAAGAGTATGGAGTGTCATCTCTACTCATCCCATGGGTGTTGTAAGAGGCAACTAAGAAAGCAAATTATGCATTATGAACATCACAACAATGGGTGGGGAAGTTTTTATACAAATCTGATATAGTAGGCCAAAACTTCCTTACTAAGGAGAGGCTGGACATAGGCCCAGCAGTGGACTGTTAAAGTAGATGTTGATGATGATGATAATGATTTATATTCTTGAACGACATGAGATGATGAAATATTCCTTTATCATATCTATGACTAATTGAACCAATTGTCATCTATTTCTTTATAGAGTGTTTAAATAGAATTACAAACAATACATACAGTCTTACTGTCAAATTAATATTATGTAAATATGTCTATTTTCGCAGTATATCCGACAAAATATGTACCTATGGGTCATCCTTGAAATCTCTTGTTAAAATTGTGCAATTATCATAAGCACCCTCGTAAACGAGAAGTTACATTTAACCTACGTTTTTTAGGAATAAAATTTTTCAATTTATTGTATTTGTTGATTTTCATAATTTTAAGCATTAGACGAAAGATAATTAGCAAATAAAGTTAGCAAGATAATTAGCAAAAAAAACGTGTTGTGTTTGATTAACGTAATATCTCCGAAAACTAATTTCTATAGAATGGAATAATATCGATACATGAGTTAAAAATAAAGTACCTTGGCTTGAAAACTAGTTGTTTACAAGTTAATTGCGTATTTATTTAAAGAAAATCACTCACTTGTTAGAGGTGAACAGTAGATATTTTGTTTTGGCAGTAACTACTGTATTTGAACGGTTAGCTTGTATTATTAACTTAGGCACAGCCATAACCCTCTGTAGAGGCATATTGTTTTATAATATAAAAAATATTTTTCCTAAAATTTTACACAAAGTCGGTATGTTTTTTAGGTCAAATATTCACTTGTCAAAATTTGATTTAATTGATAGAGTTGCCATCTTGCTCTAATTTTTCACCTGCACAACTTCAGAAAAACAGGGAGAATGTCTTTCTAAAATAAAAAACTATTTCATGTGTCGAAATTTAAATGATAGGTTTTGATTTATTTTATGTTACCAATATGTTTTGTTCAAAATCAACCTATCACTATCCAGTACTGTACGAAGGTCTCCCCCTGCGTCACACTTTCGAGTCACCGATACCACAATCATTAAAGACTAAAGTATTTGACCAGTGCGTCCTACCATAATGACATACGGAACCAAGACGTGGACACTCACCATTGGACTGGTCCACAAGTTACTGTTTCTTGCTCAAGCTGAATGTTTCTCCGCCTGATAAAATTTGTAACGAGGTTATTCGACAGAGAACTAGAGCAACTGACGTCGCCCGGAGAATCGGTACGCTGAAGTGGAAGTAGGCCGGTCATGTCTCCAGACGAACTTATGGTCCATGGAACTAAAGTATACTAGAGTGGAGACCACAATTGGGCAAACGTAGTGTGGGGCGCCTTGCGGCACAATGGGCCGACGATTTGAAGAAGGTTGCTGGCAGCAATTGGATGTGGCTTACCCAAGACAGGGATAGTTGGCGTTCCTTAGGAGAGACTTTCATTTATGTAACCACTTTCAACGAAATTTATAGTTGAGATAAAGAAAAATACGTAAAAAGTTTTGATTACCCTTGTTAATATTCATTAGATTTCGAGATTTTGAAGTCAATACTCCATTGTATTTTGACACGAACACCATCTTTAAGATGTTACTTGCTACTTGTTTTCAAACTACAAGTTAAAGTTTTCATGTAGCAGATGACGTATTAACATATTATGTTGTAACCTATATAGTTAAACGGGCTACCAAAAAGGTTTCTAGATGTGTCTAGAAATACAACTGACTGACTTTGGCGTGGACATATGTATGAAGGAACGTCATTGTATTCCTGTCGTATAATAATCACTATTGTAGAGAATAAATGGTCGGAGTAATATGAAAAAATGGAACCTAAACATCGGTAAGATTTTAAAAATATTTTACCTGAAACTTTTAAACGTAAAATTAATAACCGGTTTTGACTTTTTCTAGTTGTTGTGTGAATTGTCCGTGCATGCGTAAGTTTCTGTAAGTTTTTCAAACGACATTTGTAATTATTTTAGTAGTAGTAGAAATACTTTACAGTAATATTTTAGACTAAACAGTTCTATAGATGTGTAAAAATGAATCTATATATTTCTTCGATTATTATTAGGTACAACAAAATATTTAAACTATATTACGTTCAAAATTATTACGTTGAATGAAATTAACATTGTTAATATTGGCATAGGCGCGATTTCTTAGAAGATATTCACCGGGTCCATCTAAGACGATAAATCATCCTAAATCTTTGTATACTAATGGCAATAATTTTAATTGATGTTATACTTACATTATATCTTGCATATTATTGCAATAAAATTTAAAACTTGTAGCCAAAAATAGGTAAAATGTTATGAAATAGTTTACTTTAAATTTAATTTGACAAAAAACCGTAGCTTAGCAACATAATAAAGTACATCACTAATAAGTAAAGTTTTTTACCCATTTATAAGTGTTTTCTTTTTTACATCTCATCAACTATTTAAATGTCCTTATTTTGTAGTCTCTTACACACGTTTTGTATTACGTCATTTTGTGAATTAATTTATCTAGTCTTATTAGGTAATTTACGGAAGTTAAGTGATGTAATACGGCACGCTGTGACGACTTAGATTTGAAATCATCAGACATTTGAAAGTAAACATACGTATGTCTCACTTTAACGCGGCACAAGAATAATACCGTCACTATGATTAGACAAATACAAAGCATAAATAATACAAAGCATAAAAATTACAAAGGTAGACCTGTGTTGACTATCATTTGCAAATAAATCCATAAAAATCGAAAAAAAGAATGTATAAATTCAGCAAAATATATAAAAAAAAACACATAGTGTATTTATAATTGAAGGGAAATAAGCATGACTAATAAAATAGCTAGTAATTTTTTGTTGATATAGTTTATGATATGATATGATATAGTTTCATAAACAATTTGTTTTGATGATATAATTTTACTTCGACGTATGTATTAGTTACGTATGTACATGTATTATGTTTGTTTGTATGTTTGTACTGTACATTACGTATGTAATGACAATGACATAAAAGCAAAACGTACACGTTTACAATTATTTGCTAATTATTAAGTATGAGTGTGAAGATTAAATAATGTAATTTGAATTCTACTGGTATTCTATTAGGTTTTATTATTATTGCCAAACTATTTTAAAACAGAGGACCAAACAATTAATTTTATTAATTACGAATTTTCCCATTACTTTTTTTCAGAGAAAAAGATATGTTAATGGTAGCACTGTTTATAAATTGTTATTAACAATTTTTTTGTTTCGATTACAGCGTTATTTGCCATAGTATCAATACACAAACAAAATATTTACTTATGAAAAGTATTTTTGTTTGTTTTTTGATAGTTTTTTGACCTAAAATCGTATACTTTTACTACACTAGTACTTGTTTTAATGATTGTTGTTGTTACCTGCCACTATGTTAACCTCGGTTGGTGTTACATTGAACACTAAACTGACATTTGCTTTGATCAAGATTAAGTTCTTGATTGCAGTGACAATATTCATTTTCCGTCATTACTAGTGTATAATATATCAGATTAATGGTTTCTATAGCTTTTGAAACTCACGTTGTGAGTTAGAAATACGTTAAAGGAGATACTGATTTAGATCTGATGATTTTAAAATCTAAATATTTCGTCTACAATATAAAACGCTCTTAAAATACAAAAGTATTAATCGCATCCTCAGTAAGATTTAGGTATAGAAATTTGTTTTAGATAATAAGAATACGTTCATTGTTTTTATACTGTTAGTAGTTGTAGTGTTGTAGTAGTTAGTAGTTAGTAGGTAGTAGTTTAAGTTAGTTAAGGTAAAGTTACAGTACTAAACACTACATGTTTAGTACTGTAACTTTATATTATATTTGTAATGTGTAAAATATTTATTTTGTGTAGCGAAACATGTAGCTAAGTGATTAGGTATGTATGTATTGTTACGATAGCACAGTATAATTTAAAATATGTTTTTCCATTAATAAGCTTGTAAGATTCACATCTAGTAGATGCCAATCAGACTATTATATTGTATTCAAGATTGTTGTGTATTTGTGACGGTACATCAGTTTTGTAAGTTGTAATAGAAAATATATATATATAAATGGGTACAGAGTTCATGAAAATTTATCTACTCCTGACAGCGAACTTTTTTACAACTCATAATGGAAGTTTTTTAAATAAAATAAGTGAGAATAGATCGATTCCTTGTGCTGTGGGTAGATGAGTAGATCAGTTAAAAGAGTAAAGTTGTACGAATTCATTTTTTGATTGGTCAACTTATTTGACATCCACTCGCAACACAATTAAATTATTAATAATCCAATAAATTCTCATATTTTTTTCGAAAACTTTAAAAAACGACAAAAGCTGGGATCAATCCTAGGGTCATGAGAATCTGGTCGATTTCAATGCCAAGAAAACACAGGCGTGCGCGCTCTCTGCCCAAAAGTTTCGATTCTTTCCCCCTCCCCACTTTTCAGAACACTCAACTGCCACTGCAGGACAACCTCAGCGTCCTGGGTATGAATATTTGCTGGGACCTCAATCCGCGAGAATATATTGAAAGCGTTACTAAGGCGGCCTCGCGGAAGTTGGGTATTCTGAACAGAGTGAGACGGTTCTTTGCGCCTGAGCGTCTGTGTCTTCTTTCTAAGATCCAGGTACGCTCCTGCGTGGAGTAGTGTTCTCATCTTTACGATGAATCCGCGCAGTATTTGCTGGACGCTTAGTATCGGTTACAGCGGCGAGCAGTCCGGATTATCGATAACCCGAAAGTCACTGAATCTCTTGAGTCTCTGCAGTTGCGAAGAGATGTCGCCTCTATGGCAGTCCCTTTATCGCCTATATCATGGAGAGTGTTCTGACGAACTCTTCCAACTGATCCCATCCTCTCCGTTCCTCTACATGACAACTCATGTTGGCCTTGGAAGTCACCGTTTCAGAATGGTAGACATGCGCTCCCGAATTAAGCGATTCGGCTCTTCCTTTCTGTGCAGATCAATTAAAGCCTGGAATTCATTACCAGCGCACGTGTTTCCTTCCCACTATGATTCCGGGTCCTTTAAGCGGGGCGTGAAAAAGCATCTCACTAGGCCGGCAAGCGTGGGTCGCCATAATGCACTGTCTTCATTCACAGTGAGTACGGCGACTACCACTCTTGGATTCTATTCATGCTTTCCATCAGGCAGAGTAGAGTCACTTTGGTAGGTTACTATAAAATAAATAAAAAAAAGAACTCGTGGTTGGAACTCAGCCGCAACACGAATTTTTGCCGAATTTTGAGAATATAGTAGAAATATAGCAAAATCGTTAATGAGTTATGATGCGGTGGAAAGTGGCCTATGAGAAAAAAACCCAGTTAGTGAACCTTTGCTATAAAGGTGTTATAATGACTATTTAAGAATTCATAAAAAAAAAATTAAATTCCACGAATTATTCACTAGTCAAAACGTCGAAAATTTAAAAAAATGTAGGACCTAATTTATTTCTATTAAGATTAACTAATTAAGATCAATTAATCGTGTTAGTTCCCGAAGTAAATCCACTGGAAACGGTCATACTATACTGTGTAAAGACATATAGTGTAAGTAACGAACGATGCATGCATGACCTAATACGTTATGTAGATAAACATGAAATCAAATTAAAAAACATTTGATTCAGAAAGTGGTAACCGTTAGGTAGATACAAGAAATAAAAATGTTTTTTTTTTACGTAAATGCAAGTATTGCAGGTTATTATAATAAAAAAGAGAATACAATAAGGTCGAATTTCCATTGTTTGATGATTGATTGTCGGACTCCTTTATAATTATCTAGCTATCATTGAATCTTGCCTACGAATAGTTATTTTACTAGTCATTATGTAGCCCGTACGAGTCTCTGTATTAGTTAAATAGCCCGAGATATTTATCAATGAAATTGCGTCCTCTGGCAATACCGAGAACTTTATTTTTATCAGTTTTATGGTATCTGCTTGCAACATAATACACGTCTGGTTGCTGCAGTGGCGACCGTTAGCATTCAAACAGATCTCTAGGATTAGAACCATTGGAAAAAGAAAAAAGAAGGTTCTCAATATGCTTTATTGCTATTTGTTACCTTGAAAACTCTGTCATTTATGAACTGATTTAAAAATTATAAATTACTTTTAAAAATAAATTTAAGAAACAAAAAATACAATGTTATAAAGTTTATCATGGTGTGGACGCATTGAAATTG
Organism: Hypercompe scribonia; assembly: GCA_949316085.1. NCBI lineage: Eukaryota > Metazoa > Arthropoda > Insecta > Lepidoptera > Erebidae > Hypercompe > Hypercompe scribonia. Next base: position 21,133,178 of record OX438968.1, on the reverse strand, counting down.
GTTATATATGTTTAAGAGAGATCTATGTCTAGCGGTGTTCAACATCGTTTTTCACGCAGTCGCAGTATTGCCTCGCAAAATGATATTGAATTTGTTTCACGTGTCGATTGATTGATTCAAACTAGACAGCAAATATTTTTGTAACGGGGCACATTTTTTTGTTGTTCATGTTTTCTAATCGGAATACGACTTTGGTGTTTGTTTGTCGTACTGTTCGCTTTTACTAGAGGGTTATTTTAAGCTGTGTTGAGTTGATGATTTATTATTATTTATCAACATCAATAAAATAATAATGCTAAAAATTATACTCTGAGACCATGTCTATTCATCCTTTGTGTCAATGTGTCTTATAGTCTATAATTATATACTTATAAAAGTAACATGTAATTATGTCAATCAAATTATGATACAATGTAACGTATACGTGTAGGTATGCGACTGTTTTGAGGTCTCAGGTTTGACTAAATGTTTGTAAGATCTGTAAATATTCTTTTGGGAGTTTAAGTATTTTATATGTATGTATAATATGTACGTATTTACAAAAAAGTTTTCTATCAGTCAATCTAGTTTTTACAGTATAAGCTTTGTCGTGTGTCAGATGCCCGAAATATTTAAATTTTCAAGTATTTGTCCGATAAAATATATGCAAAATATTTCATTTGTTACCTTTTATCAACACTTGCATATATAAGGAACTTTTAACAGGAAATAAACAAAACCTCTGTAAAGATAGTACTGTAATATTGATGACATGACATGATACAGACTTGCTTACTCGCGGTTGCACTAATCGTCACATACAACATACGACGTCTCCTTAGAAATAAGGGTTTGACCCACTATATCACGCTGCATCTAGCCAGACGGATGGTATTTAAATAAGTAACAATATAATAATAACTTCATGGTGCAGTTTGATTTTGTGACTATTTCTTCAGTTGCCGTCTGCCTTTGTGGACCCACAAAAGCTGATGATAACGCTTGTTTTAATACGTTTATCTGTGAAATCAATGAGTCAATGCGATTTGACTACCCAACTATTTACTTCACGTTTTTCTGAATTCTGAATTCAATATTGCATATTACATTTACATATACTTTTATTTTTTATTGTAATGTTTTATCTTTTCTTGTAGAAATAGCGAATATATAAAATGTAACTCATCTTCAATATCTGATGGTGGTCAGGAGTCACACGTGCGTCAGAAGCCTGGAGTCGAAACCTGTGAGTACATTTAGATGTATTTGTTGTGGAAATTCATTTGTTCTCAGTTAACTTACTGCATTATGGCATTATAATTAGTTTTTCTCATAAAATCTTATAGTACTAGAATTTAAGGCATTCAGCGACTTCGCAATTCAAGGACTAAAATTAACAAATTAATTAGGGATGGATTGCAAGTGGATCTTATTCCGTACCTTAATGTTGAATTTATATAATGTTTTTGGCAGGAATCATTGGTGACGGTTAGCAGCGTCACCAGACAAATCTCTCTCTCTCTCTCTCTCTCTCTCTCTCTGTGTGTGTGTGTGTCTCTCTCTCTGTCTCTATCTATCTATCTATCTCTCTCTCTCTCTTTCGCCCTCTTTTAATATTATTATATTATTACCATTAAATAAATGTGTGTAACGTATGATGTTAAAAATCTTAACGTTGGGTTTGTGTGACTACATCATATGGTATTCCATAGGTCAACACAAAACGAAATGTAACCAATGTAAGAAAACAATTCAAGACATTCGTAATTTACTAAATGAATTCTTAGCTACTAAGGAAATCAATGCTGTTACGACATGTAAATGTTGTAAGAATGTAATGAAATCTAAGTATTGTCCAAAATGTGATACTTCAGTTCATAAGTTTTTTATCTGTCAAGACGAGCGAACTAAGGTGAAAACCTTCACGGAATGGTTATTGAAATTGAAGTATTTATTGACCACTCTTCTGCAATCACACAGCATTTGTCAACATATGAATAGTACAGACACAGATCTAGAAAGGATTTTGAATGAAATTAGAACACCGATTTGCGTTCGGAAACCTGTAATAGAATATTTTCCAGATATAGGAGAACATCAATTGTTCACTCAAAGTATTTCAGAAAGCAAAGACTTGCTTGATATATTATTGAGTCGGATCGAACCTGAAAGTGAGAAGACACTTGAAATTTTAAGTGATAGCAATAGCACTTCATCGTGTCTGGAGTCATGTATCTGTAAACTTTTGAAAAAGGAAATACCCAAGGTCCTAGCACCAGAGTCAACTGTAGAATTAAATATCGACATAAATTTAAAGATACCGACTCAAGTACCATCCGCAGAATTAAATATCAAAGATAAACCCAAAAAGTCAACTCAATTACCATCCGCAGAATTAAATATCAAAGATAAACCCAAAAAGTCAACTCAATTACCATCCGCAGAATTAAATATCAAAGATAAACTCAAAAAGTCAACTCAATTACCATCCGTAGAATTAAATATCAAAGATAAACCCAGTAAGTCAACTCAATTACCAGTTGGTAAAAAAAGTTATAAAAACAAAGTAACAGTGACAGCTCAAAACTCTGATAAATTACATTCGTCATTACAAGAAAAATCTGATTTACTGTTGAAACAGATGTTAGCCAAGAGGGGACGTAACTCAGAGAGACGAAAGGAAAATATAAAAAATAATATACCATCTGTTATCAAATCATACGATAGGGATAAAGACGATATGCAGAAATTAGTTGATAAACAATTAGCAGATGCTTTGGCTCTGCGAACAGAGGCACAAGAAACAAAAAGTTCGACCTTTGTCGAGTGTGATGTGGAAAGTACATCCCCTAAATACGTTGTAAGAAGTACTTGCTTGTTACAATATGATTTGCTAGGTAAAGTTAGCGAGTCGTCTCAGTTATGTACTCGAAGAGAATTTGTTTTCGAGCCGTTAGATGATGGAGGATTAGAAACACCTGTGGCAACCTCTGTAGAAAAAACGAGCGTGAGTACTCATTTCAATAGCAAATTCAATTGGTTTTAAATATAAAATTGGTTTATCTTAAATACAATACGTATGTGAGTACACAATATATTCATGTGTGTACTTCTATTTAACATCATTGTGTATTTGCCTACTTGTTCAAGTTTTTTTGTTTAAGTAAGACTGTTCAGCATACTATCGTTTTTATGTATTTTTTGCCTAAATAGTTACGGTCAAGTGTATTTATTTAATAAGAATTTATTATTCATTAATAAAGTTTCAGAAACGGGATAAAAAGACCTCGGGAATAATCACTTACCAGCTGTCTGATAGGACGTTTATCAATAACGGCTGGACTGAGTTGCCTCATGATAAAATTATGCGGAGGGTAAGGTTTTGCTTTCGTATTATACTTTTTTGTAATAACTGAACTTTTTTTGTAAAATAATTGAACAGGTAACTTTCTCCTTCTAAATATGACACTGACACTGGTTTAAGCATGTTTTGCTGTTTCAAAGATCATAACGATATTTTAAAATGAACCTAAACAGACAGAAACAGTAATTTTTTTTTCATAGAAAAACTGGTCTCATTGCACATCAAGCACACAGAATTGTAGTAGTCATCATTTATATACAATTTATATTAAAAATATATGAGTTATAATTAAAATAAGTCCACGGTGCTGATCTCTTTTAGCATACAGAAACAACTTTGTTCTCTTTTATGTTAACTGAATTAGATAGTCGGTAATTCGTAGTATTATATAAGTACGCCAACAGCCTGGCTCCCATAATACAGACTCTGACTAACTTGGATTTAGATGTGTGAAGTGTTTCAAGATAATATTATTGTCACTATCTTAGATGAATTTGTACAAAATGCAACCAGTTGATCAGGAAAAGAATTGGTTTGAAAGGTTTAAAAATAAGAAAGAGATGTATTATGATACTGGCGAAATACTCGCAAACATTAATGATGACGGATGTGGTATGTGGTTTTATAAAAACGGATCTGTGGCACTGGAATATTATAACTCGAGAGGTTAGTGCGCGCTAGTTTTTATACATGCATTATGTAGTAATATTCATATTGGTGTTCTTTCATTTGGCTCAATGTCGACCGTTTAAAATGTTTTATTGCATAATATCATCAAAGAAAAGAAGACTTATTTACAAAATTACTATACGACAATTTTGTCGATACTGAGTTACCTATTAATTCAAATAAATTTTATTATAATATGTGCTAGGTAAATAAAATCTGTTTGAAATCATTGCCAAACCAATGTCCACATTTATTAAGGATTAGGGGTTTCTGGTAGGAGGTTGCAACTGCACTAAGTGTCAGGCAATGGATGACTTGATCTTTAATGATATAAGAAAATATAAAACTATTGAGCTTTATTCTTAACCAATTTGAGGTTACTTTTTTGTTCACCTTTACTACCTATTATCTACCAAAGTAAGCATAAACGAAACTTTATGCTCTCTGATCGTTTTTTACATGTATGGGCACACCAACAGAGAAACTTTCAGATTTTAGGAAATAACGTACGTCTGGCTGGGCATACGAAGAGGTCTACGTGTATTTACGCGTAAACTTGTAATGCTCGAAATGAAAATATGTCGTAGTATTCATCGAATCCTTTAACTTTATTTATGAAAATAAAGTTTTCGTTAAATATCAAAAAATAATCTATTTATATTTTTGGAATTTTGTTTCTATGCATTACAGAACAAAGAATATCCTTTGTGTGATATATTAAAAAAATGTTAATTACTATGACTCGATACTCCTGCTTCGGATGTAGAAATTATGGTACAGTTAGACTAGGATTTCAGTACAAGTAGTTGGGCAAAAGTTATAGAACCAGATTGTCTGCTTTCCTTTCTATCTATTGGTGGTTTTAGTTACAAGGTACCACTAACAGAAGTCATAATGTATGCATAGGGTATTGACAAAATACCGGCAATAAAAGCTTATGGCTTTTAGCTTGAAGCTAAAAATTAAAACATATTTTTTGAAACTATAAACGGTTTCCAAATATATTTCTTAATTTTAGTATTGTATCGTATAGTAGTAATAGAAGTCAAGGCATTACATAGTTTTTGAAATACCTGGTGTGACATAAGTTTTTGCTACACTATTAGCCATTAAATTTCATTCTTAAAATATGTAACAGTTAAACCATGGCAAGCTAAATTGGGCTAGTCACAAGATTGGTGAAAGTGGTACAATATATTTACGGGTAGAAGAGTCAAATTCACCGGTAGCTATACATATATAGTAGTCAACTATACCATACGTTTACAGTTTTTACCTTGTCCATTTCCTACCATTTCATATCTTACATATACCAAGGTTTATGTGTTACCAACTTTCACGCTGAATCCCCAGTTTTTTTCATGTAATTCCTAAAGTGCCCAAATTGCTGTAATAGTATCAAAAACTAAATGAATGTCTTTGGAAATTGGATGTCATAGCTATTCTTCTTTATTCTGTTAGTGGAGTCTCTAGTATGCCTTCAGGTATTTATATATTATACGCATTTAATAGTGATGTAAGTGATTCTAGAAGTTAAACTTTTTAGGAATAAAAAATGGGTGTCGCTGTATGGTGTATGGATATAAAACAGATGCATATGACGACAATAAACAAAGTTTGCCGATTGCCCTTGCCATGTTTGATTTTTACGGCAACGGTGTTTTATACGATATCAGTGGAAATATTCGGTAACTCTAGATGTATTTGCATATTGCATAATAGTATAAATACACGTATCTATGTAAACAAACGAGTATAGCTCGACGTTTTATGTAAGAGTTAAGAACCTTACTGAAATAATTTTGTATTATTTGCACAGACAAAACAGTTGCAAGTAGTTACTGTTTATTTAAGGTAAGAGATTCGTCTCTGTTAAACCTATTTATCTTGTTGATTAAAGATAAAATTATAATTTTTTTCCGGTCCTGTCCATAGATTGAAATACAATCAGTCTGAAGGTGCCGTAGTAGACCCTGCCATTGGATTTCCATCTCGTTGGAAATGGCACGGGTTGAATGATCCTCCTGTACTCAAAATGCTTAGAGTTAATTCTCATTTAGATCCTAAAGATCCTGTGATTCAAAAAATTGATTCTGAATTATATTTAAGATCAAGTAAATCATCACCACCATCGTCACCTTCAGCGGAAGATATGATGCAGGTATTAGAGGCAGAGCATTTGGTGAAAAACAAAGTTAAATCGAGTTTTAAGCAGTGCATAATCATGACGAAAGTTGCAAAACTGAATGAATGCTTCTCTATAAGAATCTGCGCACAAACAAAAATATTGCTTACATACAGATGTAAGTCAACTGTTCTTAAATTGAATTTGGGAATGGCTTTAAACAGCAAGAAGATTGTAGGTTTCAATTATGCCGAAGCAAATGATGTGGAGTTACTTTATCCAATAGACCGCCACGATTCGTTTTAATGAATTATTTTTTCTTTTTAAACGACTAACATACCTAGTTAGAGTTAGTTTTAATTTGACATTGAAGAATAATAGTATTTATAGATTTTACCGTGTAGGTAAGACTTCTACGTGAAGAGTCGGGCGTGTTCGTTGCTGGTAGTCGTTCCTGTAGGTAGTTTTCAGGTACTGCTACTAGCGCTGCTGCTGCTGTGTATTAAAGAAGACCTAATTCCGTTGATTTGTCTTGTCTTTAATACATATTTTATAATTATCGAAGGTAGTCAGGTGGTTTACGGTAATAGAACCGCCCTAATGTTAACTATTATATAGTAACAGTATTGTTGTAATTTATTGCATTAAATGCTAATTGCCTATAACTTGGGTGTTTTATTTACTTTAAGCCCATTTTTATTGTACATAACTAGCATTTCAGGAATTGCTCCTTGCACATACCCTTTCCTCGTAGATAAGTCTGTTAAGTCCGTTAGATGCACTTTTATCTAATATAGTAAGGTAATACGGGTACAAACGCATATATTTTATCATTTAGCACTATAATACTCTCACAAAGCAAAATTACTGTGATCTTACCGTGTACCTAACGTGTCTGTTGCATTGTTGTCACTATCCCTTAAGACTATCTACTACCACTGAGTAAGATTCCAGAGTTTTAAAACAAGATTAAGATTAAGCTTTTAAGACTAATATATATTTAATATGGCATGTACTTTTAATACTTGTGTGTTCGTGGAGTTCGCTTTACGACAGCTTAGTAGGTACCAGATGAGAAAATAACTAAAATTGAGAGAAACTTAAATATTTATATTTAATTTTGTAGAATATTGTCGACACTTTTAGCTGGCGTTTTACAGCTTCACAACGATAAATGAACTTAACTAATTTTAAATGTCTGATTTTGAAATATGCAGCTAAGAAAACTATTCAAATCAACCTATCACCGTCCACTGCTGAACGAAGGTGGAGATCTTATATTAAAATCCCCCAAGGAGTGCTAATTATCGGTCCAGTCTGGTCTTAGGCAATTCGCATCCATCCACTGCCAGCCACCTTCTTCAAGTCGTCGGTCCATCGCGCCGCAGTGCAGCCTATACTACGTTTGCCCAATCGTGGTCACTCTAGCACACTTCGGCTCCAGCGACCATCGGTTCGTCTAGAGACATGTCCAGCCCACTTCCACTTCAGCGAATTGATTCTCCATGCGATGTTAGTTACTCCTGATCTATGTCCAATAACCTCGTTACGAATTTTATCAGCCAGAGAAACACCCAGTATCGTACGCTCCATCGCACGCTGAACTATTTTAAACTTGTGGACCAGCCCAATGGTGAGTATCCACGTCTCGGCTCCGTATGTCACGGGTAGGACGCACTGGTCAAATACTTTAGTCTTTAGTGATTGTGGAATCAACGACTTGAAGATGTGATGCAAATGTCGAACTATTACAAACTTATATTTAATCAATTGTACAGGTTTTAACGAACAGACATTTCTAAACACCAAAAAATTTAACCATACATTTTGCTTGAACACTATGCATGCTTTTACACTAGCATGCGCTTTACGTACTCTAGAACTCGGTATCTAAGACTGTTTCTTACTGTTCTGGGATCCTGGATTACTAGTCAAATTGCCTGACATTTTATTATTTCTTTCTGAAGTGAGATAACTTTGGCACCATTATAAAGTTTTATTGATTATTCACTCTCATTTAGTTTAAATAAAAAAAAATACTACTGAATCGCTTGCTAATCAATGACAACATTATTAACAACGTACCTGTTAAATACATAGATGCCCCCTTTTTTTATACATAATATATGTCCGTTACTTTATTTACTTCAGTTGTTACCTCGTGGGCAACGTTGTGGGTTATACGTTTTGGATATATTTTTTTTTTGTAAAGTCTATAATTTGAAACTTTAGTCCCAAATAAATGAAATAAAAATAAAACAAAATCATTTGTTTTAATTAGGTTTGAAGTCGCTGTTTGGCTCATAAGTATTGGGCTTTAATATTAAAAAGTTGTGATATTAAATATTGCTTAATTTTGTCATAATGTTGGGTACTACTACTTATTCACTAACCTATTTTTTTTTGTTACTGTAATCTATAAGAAGTTTTTGCATATGACAACAATATATTATCTTTTATGCAACTGGTGCAGTTGTCCGGGCTTTCAATTTTCTGCCATTCATAATATTCTTGACAACTTTTTTTTTCATATTTATTTAATAACCAGACTCCTGTTCCACACTCTCCGGAATAGAGATAATTCCCTGAATCAGAGTTGCGAATTAAGACTTGTTTAAAAATGATGATAACATAATTAAAATGTTGTACTTTTTATGAACATGAAAAAGCGTTTTTATAGTTAAGCATATTTGTAAGTTTTGGTAAGATTGTATATGCTAGAGTAGTAGAAGTAAATAATAGCTTAAAATATCTAAAAAGATTCTTTCATGGAGAATCAAATTAAAAGGTAAAAAATTTTTCAATAAATTTAAATTAGTTACGATAGATTAGTTGTGTTAGACTGCGTCGTTGGTCTAGCGGTTAGCGTTGCAATTGCTGGTCAAGAGGTCTCGGATTCGATTCCTGGATCGGGCCAGAAAAATGTTGAGTTTTTCTATTTATAAAAATGCTTAATGACATCCAAGAGTTTGGAACATGGGGTCTTAACCCTCATGCCTCGGAGAGCACGTAAAGCCGTCGGCCCTACGCCTGATCTCTCCCCGATCGTGTCAGATAGCAGTCCCATCGGATTGTAAGAGTGAGGGAACAGAGAGTGCACCTATGAATGCACACAGACTTGTGCACTATAATATCTTTTGCAGGGTTGGTTGGTCTCCGTTGAGACCATCCGTTCTGGCTGAAATTGTCTAGGAAAACTTCCTAATCATCAGTGTGATTGACAAAAAAATGATGTGCTTGGGTTGCTTGATGTCAATTATTATGAATATTTTGAACAGGGGTCAATCAAGACCCTACATTATTTATTGTTTTAGAGTAAAATGTGACATTAAGTCCAAGTAGAACAACATTCAAAACATTTTCGTTCCAAATTATCATTATCTATTGCGCTAATCGCGTGAAATCTGTCTTATACACTAATCTATTGTATCTATCCATCATTCTATTTAACTGCCGAAAGAACCACAGATTGTATCAGTTTCCGATGTTGTTTTTCTTATTGTAAGTTTGTATGGTCTAAATGTATCGACCCGTGTAGTGACAGATTAAGATTACAGAATCACCAACTATACTATACTACTGTATCGTAAGAGGTGAATAAAAGAGTACTCGTAAACTACGTAGGAAAACGTTACTGCAAAGAAGGGAGACTTGAACCATACCCTTCCCTGCGAAAAGGAAGGGTAGTGATTTTGGCAATCATTTTTTTTTTGGTTGAATAAGAAAAGTGAACTTTCTATTTAGCGGTAGCTTTCTAGTAGCGGATGGAGGTGAAAACCCGTCCCATCCAATCGCGGTTACACTTAGGATAGCGTAAGGCACTGGTACGCGTGGCACCATCGCCTGGTTCACCAAATGATGTCTTGCCTGGTTGCGACCGCGGTGAAACAGCTGTCGTTATTGGCCATGGAGCGTATGACGGCCGGTAGCGAGCGATCTCCTTCGATACATCAGTGAAGGCCCGACGCTGCGTTGTCCAGGCGTGGCAAACTGCCAGCATGTGCTCGGAATCTGCGTCTCGGAAGTACTGCTGCATAAAGCGTTCCTTTTTTTTTAATGTGGCAGCCCCCTCGGTCATCACACCACAGGGGTTTGTGGCGAGCTTATATGTCGCAATTGGACCGACTAAAACCACGCGGTATGTCACTCCGCACCTAGAATAGGAGGGATACGGGAACTGCTATTATTAAGACATTCAGATCTTTCCAAGCGTCTGCCTGTAATGACGCGGGCACCATCTCAGGTGAACTTTCTATTTAGCGCTAGCTTTCTAGTAGCGGATGGAGGTGAAAACCCGTCCCATCCAATCGCGGTTACACTTAGGATAGCGTAAGGCACTGGTACGCGCGGCACCATCGCCTGGTTTACGAAATGATGTCTTGCCTGGTTGCGACCGCGGTGAAACAGTTGTCGTTATTGGCCCAATCGAATGTTTTCCCCTATTTTGTAAAAAATAAATGACCACAAGTAAATATTACTGTATCTCTATTGGCAGGTATAATCAATTCATATTGACGTGGAGGTCACATATATTGGAAGTAGTCTATAAATATACTTCATTTAAGATATTTATAAGCTACCAACTGTTAAAGTTCTCACACTCGTGTAAAATTAAAAGTCGTAGAACTTAGAAGTAGTTTCTAAAATTGTTTACATTATACATTATTCTTACTTGTTATTGTTTTATGATTTTTATATTTATTTTGCCTATCGTAATAGAAAATTAAATAAATTTGTGACTGCATGTAGAGCTTTCAAAATTATTTAATTCTGTCATTCATAATGGCTCTACACCGGAGGCATAGTACAGGAAAATGGTGGTGTTTTTCTTCTAGAAAGGAGACGAAAGCCTACTAAAGAACTTTCACCCAATTTGATTTCTGAGCCACGTGCACAAGTTATTTTTGAAGGTCATTACCACTCGTCTTGCCCAAAAAATGATTTTCAGTCCGTAGAGCAGGCTAAATTTTGAAGAGGCTTTAGTTTTATGGATATCTGGTCCACAGAACTAAAGCCAACACTCTGAAGCAAATAATCGAGGAGACAGAAGAATATACCCAGCCTTTTTGCCTAGCGTGTGCGGACTACGAGAAAGTTTTCGATACTGTTGAGACCTGGGCAGTCCTGCAATCTATGTAGAGATGCCTGGTGAACTGCTGATATTTTCTAGTGATGAGATGCCTGTATGAAGTTGCAACTATGACAGTCTAGGTATAAGAAAAGAGCACAAGAACAATCCAATTGCATCGAGGGGTAAGACAGGGAGACGTTCTATCTCAACAAAGGTTTTGTTAATATGTTGGAAGATGTCTTCCAGACCGTCGATCGGAACGGACGGGGAACCAATGTTAATGGTCAATATCTCTCACATTCGGGATTTGATGATATAGTCATTTTGGCAGAAACTCTGTCTGATCTGGCAGAATTGCTCATTGGTCTAGATGATGAGTTTGACTGGAGATGAAAACCGAAAACATGAATCATGCTTCATATCCCCGAGTCCGGTGTCCATAAATGAAGTAACTATTAGGATTGTACAAGAGTATATCTACCTTGGCCAAACCATTTAACTTGGCCGGCACAACTTCCATCGCGAGGCCGGTAGAAGAATTTGTCTGGGGTGGGCAGCCTATGGAAGGTTTCGTTATGTATATTAGTCTCAATGTATATTAGCCTCGGCGTGTTAAATGGTTAAATAGCCAGTGCGTCCTACCTATAATAACATATGAAGCCGAGACCTGGACACTGACCGTTGGACTGGTCCATAAGGTTAAAGTAGCTCATCGTGCGATGAAGTATTTCTCTGTCCTATAAAATGTATAACAAAATTATTCTATAGAAGTGAGTTACCGCAAGAAGTACGCATCAGTAGGCTGAAGTGGAGCTTTACTGATAATGACTCCAGATGAACTGATGGTCGCTGGAGATAAAATGTCTTAGAATGGATACTGCAATTAGGCAAATGTAGTGTAGGGTGCCCTTCGGTGCAATGTACAATGTATGGTACATCGATAAATTAAAAGTGGCTGGTGCTCCTTGGAGGAGACCTTAATTCAGCAGTGGATGGCGGTAGGTTGATTTGATGAATACAAAAACATTTCCTTTATATTTTTTTATCATTGAAAAATTCGTTAGTGGAATAATAACATTTCTTTTTTTTTTTTTAACGTGTGGAAACACCCTCGAGCCGTCACCCCACCGGGGCTTACGGCGGGGTGGTGTGTCGGAATCGGAGCGACTAAAACCACACGGTGTGCCACTCTGCGCCTGACATAGGAGGGATCCGGGAACAGCTGTTATTACGATATCCAGATCCCTCCTAGCGCCTGCCCGCTAACACGGGCACCATCTGCTTACAAACTCTCTATTTAGGTGACGTACGGCACACGCGCACGTCACCTCCTCGCGGCTGGCCATTATAGCGGATGGAGGGGAAAACCCATCCCGTCCACCAGCAGCCACACTCAAGGCGGCATGAGGCGCTGGTATGCGCGCCTCATGCCGCCTTGAGTGCGCCCGGTTCGCCGGCGGCGAATTGGGTCCGAGTGGAGGTCGTCCTCCCGGACCTTCTCTGCCACCTCCTTCCGCGAAATTACATCTTCGCAAAAGGTTGCGACCGCGGTAAAACAACTGTCGCTACCGACTATGGAGCGTATGATGGCCGGTAGCGAGAGATCTAGTCCAATAACTGCAGTGAGGACCCCACGCTGCGCCGCCCAGGCGGTACAAACCACTAGCGTGTGCTGAGCTGAGTCCTCACTGCAGTCGCAGTGGTGACAGACGGGACTCAATTCCCTCCTGGCGACCAAGTGCAGATACTTCCCGAAGCAACCGTGCCCGGAAAGAATCTGCGTCAGTCGGAAGGAAAGGGTCCCGTGCTATCGCCCTGCCCATTCGACGATGACCGGCCCAGATACTTCATCTGGGCCTGAACCGGTACGAGGACCAAATTGACTATGATGGAGGTGCCGGAGGGTGGACCACGACGGGGCCCATGGAACAAAAGGGCCTCCGTCTTGTCCAGGGCCACCCGCAAACCCAGCGGCTCAATACGCCCGACCACCAGAGAGACACCCGTGGTGGCCAGGTGCGCCCCCTCTTGAAAGTTCATCCCCCGGGCTGTGACCAATGTGTCATCTGCGTAACAAATTACGCCCAGTCCGGGGGGAAGACGACCTCGAAGGGCCCAGTCGTATCCCATATTCCACAGGAGTGGTCCGAGGACAGACCCCTGTGGAACACCGCACGACATGGACCGCCGCCTCAGAATACCTTCTCGGTCCTCGTACATGACGGTACGCTCCTCAAGATAGTCTGCCACAAGCTGCCTCAGGTACTCTGGCACCCCGTGGTAGTGGAGTGCTTCCCTGATGCAGCTAAATGACAGACTATTGAATGCGTTGGCGATGTCCAACGATACCGCCAACAGCACGCCGCCACAGCTCACCGCCTCTTCGGTCACGGCCCTCAGGCGCAACACGGCATCGACCGTCGAACGCCCCGCTCGAAATCCGTATTGGGCGTCCGACAGATCGGGGCCCACCTCAATAATAACATTCCTGGATTAAAGTTGAATCATTTGAGACAATGTGACCACTTATTGTAAATTCGTTAATACAGAATAAATTTTTGCTGTTTAGCGAAGTGCATTGTTTAGATATCAAAAATTTATTAAGAAATATACTATCTCTTTGATTTTTATGTTTTTCTGGAAAAGAAATACATTACTTTCTTATTTAGTTTCGAATTTTGGGAGTATTTTTAATTTTTAATGTTATGATGCTAACCATTGGCTTATTGCGACAATTAACCTCTACGTTGCTTCATACTGGAATAAAAGAGACAATGTATTTCTATTTACTTAGTAATCTAAATAGTTACCTATAAATATGGCCTAGTACATGCACATTACTCCTAACGGTCATTTGCTTTTAAAGACTTGTGTAAATAAAATCAATCACGGCCAAATTATCACATGTCTGAACATTAGGTAGTAAAGTGTGGTGGCCTTGTGTGGTATAATGCCAGAAGGGTCATCCAACCTTTGTACTATATTTTCACAAAGATTTTGTTTGGTCTTTACTGCAAACATACTCGGGTACTTACATATATATTTGTGAGAAAGGGTAGTATTTATGATCTGTGAAACTACAATATAGTATTATAGTTTCATAGATTTCTATTTTCAGGATGACCAGTTTTAAAAATGTCGAAATTTTATGAGAGGGAAGACAAAAATGTGATACATGTATAATATAATATATATCAGTGAAAATACATATCTCTATTGTTACTGTAATTGCATACCGTGTCATGTGACTGTTTGTTAGTTTATTTGTAAATACTGAAAAAAAAACTTAGTTCAGACCGGTTAGTTATTTGTTTGAATATAAACATAGGAATAATTTAAAACTATTTCTAAAAGTCGTTTAATAGCCAAACATCAGTACGTTAGTAGAGTTGAGTAAAAAATAAATAAGATATAATTAACCTTCAAAGTTAAACTTTAGTCTAAGTAAATGTTTGTTTCTTGATTGGTAAAACTGCATCACGACTATTTGATCATTTAGTGTACGCGAAGTTTGTGATTGCTGTCCTAAAACTCTCACAATAATATCTAATTATTATAAATAAACGGCACGACTATAATCTCTGTGAGTTCAATAGTTTGTATAAACTTTTTTCTTAACAGTTTTTTTACGTTATGCCTTACAATAGTCTTCATAAATATAAAACACGAATGACAAAGGTACCTTGAAAAGCCAAGACCCAACATCCAAACTCCAGATTGTTATTGAGTACTTCTGTAGCCAGAAAAACTCAACAACACTTTTTGATTCAATCCGATCCGTGTATCTAATTCGAGACCTCTTGATCAGCGGTCGCAAACGGTCACCGCTAGACCAATAAGGTAATTATATTTACAATAAAGACAAATTCTTTCTAAGATAAAAAAAATCACGTGCTCATCATTATGATAACCATCTCAGCTGAAAGGATAAAACTTTTTTTTTTAACGTGTGGAAGCCCCCTCGGACCGTCACCTCACCGGGGTTTACGGTGGGGTGGTGTGTCGGAATCGGACCGACTAAAACCACACGGTGTGCCACTCTGCGCCTGACATAGGAGGGATCCGAGAACAGCTGTTATTACAACATCCAGATCCCTCCTAGCGCTTTCCGGCGCCCACGGGCACCATCTGCGGATAAACTCTATTTAGGCGACGTACGGCATACGCGGAAGTCGCCTCCTCGCGGCTGGCCAATATAGCGGACGGAGGGGAAAACCCGTCCCGTCCACCCGCGGCCACACTCAAGGCGGCATGAGGCGCTGGTACGCGCGCCTTCGCCGCCCAGTTGGCCGGCGGCGAATTGGGTCCGAGTGGAAGTCGTCCTCCCAGGCCTTCTCCGCCGTCTCCTTCCGCGAAATTACGTTTTCGCAGAAGGTTGCGATCGCGGTAAAATAAAATTGTCGCTACCGACCATGGAGTGTATGACGGCCGGTAGCGAGAGATCTCCTCCAATAACTGCAGTGAGGACCCCACGCTATGCCGCCCAGGCGGAACAAACCGCTAGCGTGTGCTGAGCCGAGTCCTCACTGCAGTCGCAGTGGTGACAGGCGGAACTCAATTTCCTCCTGGTGACCGAGTGCAGATACTTCCCAAAGCAACCGTGCCCGGAAAGAATCTGCGTCAGTCGGAAGGAGGGTCCCGTGCTGTCACCCTGGCCACTAGGCGATAACCGACTGGAGAGCCTTCGCGGCGGCAAAGCCAGCACGCGGAGCCTCCAGTCGGGGCGACTAACGAACCATCGTGGCTCGACGAGCGGCCTCACGCCACTCATGTATTTCTTCGGGCGGGAGCCTTATGCCGCATCCCATCCGAAAGTCAGCCGTTCACCGATAAACTTCAGCGAGCACTTCCACCTCCAAATCCCACGGGAGAGTTCCGGCCAAGGCACACTCCGCCTCCGTCGATACGGTGCGGTAACCGCGTATGACTCTAACCACTAATATCCTCAGAGGGCACCGGAGACGAGCCCTATTCTGGGCGGTCAGAGCCGCCGCACACACCGGTGCACCATACAGCACCATTGACCAGACAACCCCCGTGTACAGCTGTCTCGTGGCGACGCTGGCTCCACCTAAATTGGGCAAGAGTCACCCAATGGCAGAAGCCGCGCCGACCAGCTTTAGAGTAAGCTGTCGAAAGCGCTCGTCGAAGAGCCACCTGCCGTCGAGGATCAGGTCCAAGCACTTCATCTGGACCTGAACCGATGCGAGGACCGAATTGGCTACGATGAAGGCGCCGGAGGATGGACCACGATGGGACCCATGGAACAAAAGGGCCTCCGTTTTATCCAGGGCCACTCGCAAACCCAGCGTCTCAATGCGTCCAACCACCAGAGAGACTCCTGGGGTGACCAGGCGCACCGCCTCTTGAAAATTCATGCCCCGAGCTGTGACCAATGTGTCAGCTGCGTAACAAATTACGCCCAGCCCGGGAGGATGACGACCTGGGCCCAGTCGTATCCCATGTTCCACAGGAGTGGTCCGAGAACAGACCCCTGCGGAACACCGCACGACATGAATCGACGCCTCATAACACCGTTTCGGTCGTCGTACATGACGGTACACTCCTGTAGGTAGTCCGCCACAAGCTGCCTCAGGTATTCTGGCACCCCGTGGTAGTAAAGTGGTTCCCTGATGCAGCTAAATGGCAGACTTTAAATGCGCTGGCGATGTCCAACGACACCGTCAACAGCCGCCACAGCTCACAGCCTCTTCGGTAACGGCCCTCAGGCGCAACACAGCATCGACTGTCAAACGCCCCGCTCGAAAACCGAATTGGGCGTCCGACAGATCGGGACCCACCTCACAGAGGTGCCGGACGATGCGGGCAGAAAGTATCCTCTCAAACAGTCTACTCGCCTCGTCCAGCAACACGATGAGCCTAGACAGGATGAAACCTCCCCTAAGGATGTGTTACCCTCATCCAATGGCTCCCCGTGCTTTTGCCAAACTGTTACACCACTGTGGGTGGGTCTTAGGGGTTATATAATTTAATGAAAATATTTTTTTCCGTCCCAATTACTTTGGATTGAAACGTACATTATTACATACATATACATACATGTATATGTATGTAATAATGTACGTTTTTTCCCCATGTTACGTTTTGACCCCAGTACCTTGAAAAGCCGTCGGTCTTGTGCCTGATCTTTTCCTGGTCGTGTGTTGTGAAAGTGAGAGAATAGAGAGTGCACTTGTGTTTGTGCATACACTTATGCACTTTAATATCTCCTGCTTAGATGGCTGGTCTCCGTTGAAACTCGCCGCCGTCGCCGAAATCGGTAAGGTGTACATCATCTTAACGTAATATTTATTAATATATACGTATGTTTATCAGTAATCTGAATTCTATAAGAAAAATTCTGCCCAATAAGGTAGCACTCAACAAAAATCTAAAACCAAATATGGTTTCAGATTATTATTTATTCTTATAACGTAAATCAGGTAGTCAATTTTTATAATACATGTCTTGAGTAAATGGACTTTATCCCACATTGAAGTATTAAAGAAGTATCTCAAATAAGTTTGCATTCTCAAGTGGTCCAAGCTTGAGTGTTAATATTTCCGGAGTTTGTGTACGTTCCAATATTTGGATTGTTGGTATTTGTGTTTGTCAACGCCACGTGTGAAGTGTGTCACAATGTAGGTATCAATTGAACTGGCGAGCTTCGGGACGGGCAGACACTATTTGTCAACGTCGATCAATAAACTCATGTAACCAATGTTTGTTAACTAAACATTTAGGTTTATAGTAACTCTTTTTTTTCGTTATAATAGTTGCATCATTATAGTAGGTTACATCATAGTTGTAGACTCCAAGACTATAATAATAATTTCACATGTGTGTGAAATATGACAATCTGATCTTATACTACGTAGAGCTTGTGCTACGGTAACATGATTGTTGATAATTGTTAAGAATGAATTACACTCAGACTCTGAAAAAATAATTGACCTAGTTAAACACATGAACACCAGCTCAGCTGTCAGGGTCAAAATGGAGCTTGTAAATTAACCATTTACTAATTACATTTCCGTCTCTCTAGTACATCTCAAGTCGATATATAATCTATACACCATTGTTCGTTACAACAAACCGGTTGATGTACTAACGGCTTGTCCAATCACGAGATAGACATTCGAGGTATTGCAATTTCAGTCACTTTTCTCCATTTGAGGCTTGCCTTTCCTTCCCCAATTTTTTTCTCATTATTCATTTTTATTATTCCAATATACCATCTTCCTTTGATCTGTTTAAAAAGCATTACATTCCTGAGTTTAGAAGGTGAAAAATTAGAATCACAAGGCCTGAAGATAAGAAACTCTCTGCAATGTTCCACATTTTTATCGACTTCAAGTAAATCTAGGGAAATAGCATAAAATACTGTGTCTATTTTCCACTTATGTATCTGATATCGATGTTAACATTTTGATCTAAGTTTTTTTAATTTAGTAAATAAATAATATATTTATTTATCTAATTATTAATAAGTTTCAAGATTTTTTTTTTTTTACCGTGAGCCATGCATCGGTACATTTTGACCAGATCGAACGGGTATCACACATCAACCATCTGGCGATTCCTCAACTGCTTATCAACTACTCATATCATAAACTAGAAGACAGAAAAATGAGAGATTGAGAGTTTCAGGTGTTCACGGATAGGAAATTTTAATTGTGATTTGATGTTGTATGGCAGTTAGTATTAATTAGTTATTAGTGTTACATATTTACTGTCTGTTAGCATTGCATAGTTCCGCATCTTGTGTTATGTAATTATGAACACGGGGATTGACGTAAACACATAAGTGATGTTATATGCTGACCAGATGTAATAACTGTAACGTAATAATAATAATATACATTCATGTTTACAGAGATGTATTTCTAATGATGTTTTGTTTTGTTATTATCAGTTTTCTTATTACGAATGCACGATGAACTATTTAATCCTATCTTTAAATTATTCTCATCATGGTCTATATGTTTTGACGATACCTTGTTTAACTAAAATCAAGTTGCAGGTTGCAGTTTAACTAAATACAATTGCACGAGTGCAAGATTTAATAAAGATTGAATTTATGTATTATTCATGAAAATTTTAACACAAAAATAAAGTTTTGTTACAAAAAACCTCAACTTATACCAATAAAGATTTTTTAAACTACTTCGCTAGAAAAGCACTTTAAAATGTTTAAAAATTCAAAGCCAATTTTGTTGCAATTTGTTGAATTTCCCCTTCATGCGGTAGAAATAGAGCACAATGTTACTTATTATCCAATTTGAAATAAAGCCAAGGACAAAAGCTCACAATAATTATACACCACTACTGGAATCAATCCTTCCAATTATTTCGATTTTCCGTGTATTTATGAAACTGATCATCATTTGTGTTACAACGGGACAAATTGTTGCACACAATCTACATTATGGATAAAAAGTCAGGAGTTATGAACAATAGATTTAGTTACAATAAGGATATATTCATATTTAATTTAAGTGTTACATGAAATATTCAGTAGAATAATTTATATGTAAAATGAAAAATATTTCAGGGATGGTATTTCGTTTAAAGTAGTTTTGAAAATAAGATTTTATTTAAGGGAAAAAAATTAACGCGTGAATAAGTTATTTTGATTGTTTCGACTATGTACATTATTATCCCATGAGACACTTTGCTGTGTCTGATGCATTGATTTTACTTCATTTTTGTGTATTTTGAAAGGCCCTATAGGCAATTACATAAGGTGGCGCTGCAACCGGGGTAAAAGTAATTTTATTGATAGTTCTCTGGGTTGGTCTCGGATGATTTGAATTTACGATTGAATATTTTGATGATGTTATAATTCAGTAATGGAAATTATATTTTTGTGTGTCGTAATTTGATTTGAGTGATTTAATAACGTACTTTACAGGTGTATGTTTATATACTTGACGGCAAAGTGTAAGAATAGATTATGTAGAAACTACTTATTGCTAAAAAATATTTGTCGAAAATATACAAATTAATATAACACTGACAAGAGCTGGAGAATTTTTAACAACTCTTATAATTTAATGCATATATAATAATACTTAAGAAGGTATTTGGTGTGTTGCCTATCAGATTACTGACCACACAATCAGGTTATTTGTCGTCGTCGTCTAAATTGAAGTAATCACAGCAATAAGCCAATGTAGACCCCATACGATAATGGCTAATAGTTCTAACTTAGGCAGTGGTGGAACAATCACGTAGCAAGAGTAGCAAATGCTACGGGTCCTGCGCATTTGGGAGACCCACACAACAATGCTTATTAATAAAAATATCTACTTAATTAGAAAGAAGTTTGAAACTATTTTTTAAATCAAAAGAGGTGCAATACATTTCTAAAAGTAAACGCTAGTCAACCCTTAAATTATGTTTTGCATTGTAAGTGACAAGTTGTGTGATTGCGCACGGCACAGTGTCTCTGAATATTTATGCGTGATTTCAAAATAAGTAAAGTGTTTTTCCTGTGAATACACATACCAAGCTGTGGACTGGGATGTAACTATGCATGTAGATCATTACAGAGTGTTAGTAATTCACATAAAAAGAACTAAATAAAATAAAAAAAAAATCCTACTTAAACTACCTTAAACTAGAGTGATTTAAAGCAAAATAAAAAAATGCTTATTGACTGTTAGTAATTAGTTTTTGTGGGAACTGGGGTGTTCCGTACCTTTGAGTAACATTTTCTGCGCTGTCTACTTATATGTACAGTTACTATACTAATATGGTTAAATCACAGAACAGAGAATAAAGTAGAAATGCAAAGTAGGTGTGTCAGGAGCGCCAGAATTTTTGATGCACTTTGAGTGCTATCGCTCATAGTTCCGGTACTACTGTAAATCTCTCAAAACGATCGTAATTGAACCGTTATGACCTAATCTATAAATTGCAGCTGTATATATAAATAATATATACAGCTGCTACTACACACAACTACTACATTTATACACCGAGAGCACACAATGAACTGCATTTTTGCTAAAATATTTCACAATGATTTACAAGAAAATATTTGATAAGTTGCCGTACTACCCCTTTTTTACTATGTGGAAATCCCTACGAATACCACCGGTAGGTGATTCGTCGCACTCAAATCCACTAAAAACCACAGACCGTTACGAGTACCAGTAGCCGGGGAATCAGGTGCACCCTAGTATGGAAATAACTAAGATCCCGACGTACCTTAGGCCACCAAAGCCTTGTAGATGGCCCCCTCCCGTGTGGGAATCCCGATGTTCCTTTTACTGACCCTAAAACCAAAAGGGCCTGTGCAGCCCGTAGCACTCGCATCGCGACCCGAGCCTGCTTCTGTTAGGGTAGCAGATGACCTCACTTGCCACCCCTAGGCCTGCGTTTACGGAGGACAGAGATCTTTTAGCGATCTCCAGTTCCTGAGTCTTCTGCGGTATCTAGCCTGTTAACGGGCCTAGTCGACCGAGAGACTTCTAAACCTCTCTCACTCTCGCTCCGTGTCATAGCCACAATCATGATACTGAGTGATACAATTCTAGCTGCGATGGCCGCCACGAGGTCATGCCTCTGCTCAATCCATGCCGGGCATTCTGCCAACGTGTGGAGCGCTGTGTCGACGGTCCTTGCGGATCAGACACAGGTTATCTCCGAAATATTCTTTTCCAGCGATCACCTGCGTCAGCCGGTATGAGAGGGTTCCGTGATGCCTCTCAAGCCAATCCTCCATAATGGTTCTTACAGCCAAAACAACGGCGTGCCCAGCGCTTGGCTGCCCAAGTCGTTCCTCCATGAGGAGCTGCCGGAGTTGGGATTTCTGATTTTCATGCAAGTGAAATGCTATTTTATTTAAAAGATTAAAATATATATTCAATTAATCCTTTAGACTATTATTAATTGTTTATGTACGTGTCTAGGTGACAAAAAATTTCTTAGGATTTACCATTGATACGCAGTTCTAATGTAATTTTTTCTGTTCTGTGGGTAAACTGATCGAGTTCTGGTTAGTTTTTACATACACATAAAAGCATAAAAGCATAAAAGCATAGGTAGGTGTAAACACTGCATGAAAAAATATTTCACGACAGCACCAATCCTGATGTCAGATGTGTCACATAAATATGCGGTGGAGAAAATGAAGTTGTTTAGAACGAAGGTTGTCGCTTGTTGAAAATTTGGAAGTTGCAAGTTGACCCCGGTCGGGAGGATCAATGTGAGGCCCGGGGTGGAAAGATCATTAAGAGGGAGTCGTTTCTAGTTTTTAATTCCTCTTCAGTATTAACTTGAGATAAATCTGTGCAAGAGACGGATATCTGTACTAGGTAGACCTGTATTAGAGAATACCATGGAATGACCCTTGTCTTTTAGCATTTTGAATTTGACTGCACGGATGGTGTAGTTTTCTGGTTTAAAAAGACAACGCCCGCACTAGGAATAAATCCTGTGTCGCGGGGGACTTTACAAACATATAAGAAACGGACACAAAGAACACCCAGACTCAGAACAACAATTTATGGATCACACAAAGTGTTGCTCCATGTGGGATTTGAACCCACAACACTCAGCGCAGTAGTGAGCGGCGTGGCGACCGCTTAAACCACTAGGCCAACCGTGCAGTCAAAGTAGTGCTTTAAGCATGCGAGTCGCCGCTGTCTACTGTGCTGAGTGTTATGAGTTTAACCGTCCACAGCTGGACACTCGGCTGGGCCTCACGTCAGAAAGAAGGTTTTGGCCTACTACTACTACCCTACTGTACCACGCTGTCCAGACGGGTTTGTTTCAAATATTCCTTCTCTTTGCAGTGATATTGTCCTATGTAGTTTTCTTCTTTAGTCGACCCTTACAGGGATACATAGTGGTGGTGAAAGTCTACATTCTTAATCCGTCACCATACGTTTTAATAATGATAATTGAAACAAAATATAACGTTACTTCAAAAGTAGCATGCCTTAACCCATCAAAATATAAATGGTAAATACAGTGGCTTACAAACACGTGTTAAGTAAACAAAAAGGTCACTTGTGCACTCATTAAATTTAATTGTGTTGCAGCCTGCTGTACAGAAGCAATTATTTTCTTTTTCTATCACTGATTTTATTAAAAATTTATGCATATCCACTTCATTTAAAGTAAATTCTGAATTATCGGGTGATTAGCTTAAGCATATGATAGATAGCGCTTTAAGTTTCGAAGCTGAAATCTTCATCAATTATAACGCTGAATACGCTTGCCATCGAGAGCGAGTTAATTTGAAATAAACTCATACTAGGCCCTCTGAATATTATTGTTAAGAAGTTTAACAGTTTTTAAGAGACCCAAGTCCTGTATCCTCTTATGGTAAGAAAACTCCTCTCAACCATATTTGTATCAAATATTTAGTTTTCATAGACTCCGCTGTTATACTCCTATTGCATTGAGCGGTTTATAAATTGCCTGAAGATGTGTTACTCTATCCAAAACAAATTTATTCAAATTAGAAGCAGAGATCAGTATGAGATGTACCCGTTTATATAGTTCTTAATTCTCGCTCTATCTCTTGCTTTCTCTCCTCTCTTTAATTGGACTTTAAACTTAACGCACAGAAATACAATAAATTACACCATAAAGTATAATTTATACTTAATTACTTACTACTCCTTGTATAGTTACGTCAGCTCTCTTTTCATGCGTAGGTGGTATCATGGCTACAAGTAAGGGTCAACGTATGTTTTTTCTCTATGTGGATAGGTTAGAAATAAAACAAATATAGTGCTAAGTAATATATATTGTATGTGTTAGATGTCCCTCCAATTATAACTAGCTAATTTAATAATGATTAAAAAGTACATATATTTGATGCTAATATTTATATAATAATTTAAGTTGTGTAAAAATACATGTACTTTGAGAATGAGTATTGTAGAGGATGTGCCGGTTGCTTAAAAACCAGATCAACTTAAATATATAACAGAAAATAATGTATTGTTATGTGCGTGTAGGTTATATATGTACCAAATAATAATATTTGATTGATAGTAACTCGTCCTCTAATATGCAAGAGCTTTTTATTGCCAAATCACATAGAATATGTGTTTGTATTGCGTCCTTATTGACATTCTTGAAAGTTGCTGTTTTTGATAGATGAGAAATATATGGCTCAAATATATTTAAATATGAACTCAAAGCGTTGTGGATTAGAGAAAAAATATCACAAACGACATAATTTTAAACAACTTTGAATATGATTGATAATTGTTTATTTTTGAGTATAGAATTGATATCGGTTCACGGCATTTGCATATCTGCAGTTGGATGCCCTTCTTACTTAGACTTATATTGACAATATGCGATATATTGGCAAGATAAAATATATATGTATAAGAAGGGTATCCAACTGCAGATGTGCAAACTCGTAAAGCAAACTGAAAGGATACTGCAATAAGCATAGCAACTTTCTAAAAATAACAAATACCCAATTGTTATCAATTAAGTAAGAATAAAATATATAACCTAAATTACATTATTAACACTTAAACCTCATCATAGAGTTATTAAATGGTGTCCAATCAATAAAATGAGTTTTCGTGAACTGATAGCAATTCTATGCTCAAATATAAACAATTATCAATCCTATTCAAAGTTGTTTAAAATTATGTCATTTGTGATATTTTTCTTTAATCCACATTGCTTTGAGTTCATATTTAAATATATTTGAGCCATATATTTGTCATCTATCAAAAATAGCAACTTTGAAGAGTGTCAGAAGTGACGCAAACAAACACATGACCCATATACATATACATTGGCAACATGCGGTGTATTGGCCATATGTGGTACGTTAGCAATAATATAAAGGCTCTTGATACTGATGATGGTGGATATTTGTTGGCTTTAATGTGATGCATTATAAGAAATATTTGCTCACTTAAAACTTGCATAACTTTATAAACAGTTTGAGTATTATTTGATGCAAATTATTGTTATTACTACAGTAATATGTTCGGTGTTTAAACGTTTTCTGTTGTTCCACATTTCTTTAATGTCATGTCCGTTGTAATTTAACAATATATGCTATTTAACATTCATTGCAAATAAATACATGTATATAACTATTTTTTAACAATTTTTTTTAACAGTACAATAAATTGTATTCGGCAAGACTGGTATGTTCGGTAATTCTAAAAAGTTGAATCTTTTTACGCCCTTCACAGTATTACTTCATCTTGACTTACAGCACTTCTATTTTGACTTACGACTTAGTAAGTCAGCCAATCCAGTTTACATATCTACTTTTTGTTGTCCTTCCTGTTGACACGTATATTTGTAATGTGCGATGTTATTTACGGCGTTTCAATTTTTTTCAACATTACATTTTCTTTGGTAAGTTGTAAATTTTACATTGTTTAAAACTTTTTAACGTCTCTATTACATGTAATCTTTGCTAACATTTTAAACAGGATTAGGTATTTAATAATACTTTCTATAAATATCATTTGCCTACTGTGTATTAAAAATTGGAATATAACCTATTTGCTTATTCTAGTTGTGATGAATATTGTTTATTATATTACCCACATCAGTAACCTTCTTTCACGATTTTCAATTAACTATATCGAATACAATCTCGAGTTATATCTGTATTAATTAATTAGAATCTTGTGAAACAGGCCACCAGTATAATAATCAATATTATTACATGAATCTATTACAACTCTATGTTTTGTTATCAATCTAATACCGCACAGCCCTCGATGAGTTTAATTTTCTTATAATTTCAAAAGTATCTATTATTACCTATGAATATTTATGGTATCCTTATTTAAAAAACTTTAACATTAAGTTAATTATAGTGTATGTGTGCAAATATGTAAGTATAAATTAAAAAAAATATCATATTATTTATCGAAAGGGATTTTAAAAAAAGTGAAGATAACAGCGAGATAAATTAGAACCGTATATATTCCGTGTACGGCATCAGATCTGATATCAAAGCAAAGAAATTCGAATAGTTCGATAAAGCGTATGATTTTGAAAAGCTTTTAATAATTTATTAATCTTATAATTTTTATAATATAAAAAAAATAAACTTTATAGTCTTATTTAGAGGGCAGACATGTTCACATTATCTGGTGATAGCATGGTATTACAAAACAGTTTAGGGGTCTACAACTGTAGAGGAAATCAGTAATGACGGTGATCTGGTCTAAATTCATGACTGCTTTGTGTTTCTTTGATTTCATACTGTGATACTTTGTAATATTTGTTATGAAAAAAGAAAGCACTAGTGCCATCATGATCGGGCAATACCAGCTTAGAGCACCAGTGATGTGGCTCAGAATCAACAAACATGAACATGGCGGCCCGTTTTTTTAATTGAATATAAGAGATAATATAAGAGATTAAATGCCATTAAATATGTTGGATAAATATTGAACTATTTAACTAATTACATACTGTTGTCCGCTCTTGCTCTCATAAAATATGTTATCATGTCGATAGGTAGAGGAAATACAATTGTCGAATTCTTCTCAGCTGATATGGTGTTTAACGTCTGCAATAATGCATTCCGAAAGGTTTACAATCCATCAATTACAAAAACGAACCTACAATTAAAAAGTTTTTCTATTCTAGAAAACAAAATATTAAAGAAACGTAAGTCACCATTTTCATTGTCAAGTAACATTTCCAGGATGACGTAAATTAGTTTTTTTTCATTTATATTTACTATAACAAGAGGACCCAATGTTAAAAAACCTATTAAATAATGTAACACTTGCATAGCAGACTTCGAAACTTAGTTAATTCATTTAAAAGTACTCGTAAGAGTATCAAGCCAATATAGGTATATCGGCACATGCACTACCAAAATGCCTTGCTATCTTTCAAGACCTTAGATAGTGCCATGTTTTATTAAGAAGAATATAAACCGAAAATACAAATTAAAGTGAAAAACCGATCGCTTGCCTTTTACGTTACTCAAACAATAAAAATTGAATATGTAACTATACAAAAATATTTATTATAAAAGAAATCAGTTGTCCATCATGTTTTTAAACTATATTTAAAGTAATGTAAGTCTTTTACCTGAAGATAACGCAGTTGAAGCGCAGCTGGACTATCGCCAATCACTTCAGAGGCTTCTCGCAAAGCTCGCGAGGCTTTTTGTTCTCCTTCAGCTGCAATTACTTTGGCTCTGGCCTCCCTCGCTGCTTCTGCTTCGGCAGCCATTGCTCGCTGGAGTTGTACGGGCAGTCGCACGTCCTTACTGTGATTTAAAGTCAATACGTAGTTCATGGCTAGACACATCGTTAAAGAAAGTATTGTATTTTTTTTAGAGATTGTAAACTATTGAAAATATAAAAAACCTAACATGTAGTAAAATAAAAATAGCACTTATTATGAGAACGATTCAGGAGAATTTATTTCCTTATCATTGCTGTGTTAGATATCTGTAACTATTATATATTAAATATATTGAACCCAGGAACTAAATCAAGAGGAAAAAACAATTCTTTGTACCTTAATATTCATTTATTACGTCTTCATTCGTCCCACAATGAACAATTAGTGTGATGCTTATTTAAGTTCCATGTTATAACATGATGATTGTCCAACATTTCCAGACTGTTCACTGTGACTATAGTTTTATTATGTTATATTGAATTAATCGATACAACTGTTAAATTTCTCATGGTAAATTTACCACATGTCTCAAAGTTCCCATGACGTGTTAGAATACACATAAATTACGAGTAATGCGAGTTAACTTTCATGCATAATATATGGCGAATATAGACCATAGGTCATTTTACACTGTGTAGTTTAACAATGCCAGTGGATGGATGATTAATAGGTAGAAAATGACTGCCTACGCCGACTGCCGGCGCGTCAAGGTAAGGATTGCCATTGATGTGTTTCACTGTATAGAGACTCAAGTGATGATTAAAATTGAATTCAGAAACAAACCGCACTTAAGTGTTGATCTTTAAATAAAGTTCGTACGTAACTGGTCTCTTAAAATATATTTTTATGAGTTTATTTAGTTATTGACGTCATTTGAGTGATAATATATTTAAAATTGTATACATGTCTATCTAAGAAGACAGATAGATTGACTAAATTCTTAAAATGTACCATTTGAATCATTAAATTTCTTAAATAGTCTTGAATCGACGTGATCTTGATGCGATATTACAAGGTGATTTATTTACAAGCATCACATAATTCATAAATCGAAATATGAAGTCTTAAACCTTTTATCATTTGCCTTAAGTTTAGATTATAATAACTATTTATTAAAAGACCACATTACATGAACTTACTTTGATTTTCAGCTATTAAGAATTATTGTTCAACCTTTGATTTTATTTAGAGAAAGTAAATAGATGCTTAATTTTTGTAATTTAATATTAGAATTGCTTGCTACGCTATATTGAATTATGATTAATAAGTTGATTTAATTAAAATAAATCAATGGGACTGAATCTTCTTAACGAACGAAAGAGTACCAAAATAGTTACGTGATACTATTTCTATTTCGTTTCAATGGACTGGAATAGTTTAATGGACTTAAATACAACGAGTGAAATTCGGGTGACATTATTCTAAGAATTCATCCATATCGCGTGCAGAAGTGACTCACATACTCGTACAGTGATTGATAGCTTATTTGTAAAGTTATTTTGCAATGAACATTCAGTTATGCGATTCCACAAAACTGATTGCATTCTCTGTTGCAAATGATCCGTATTGTACCCGCATGTTTGCGTCGAGCAAATTTTTCAACTTCATGGAATTGTTTGACATTATTTATGTGAGCTTTGAAATTATGTTAGTTCAAAAAATATGTTCGAGATAACCAAAACATTACAAAAAATATTATCTTTAGCTTCTATACAAGAAGTACTGAAATAGACTATTGAAGGCTGTTGATGAAGACAAAGTTGTCAAGTGCAAGACTTTGGTGCTGGTTGGTCATTTTAAGACAACACAAATGTTTAATAAGATTTAAATTATTTTCATGCAAATTCTTTGTATAATTTCAAATTGTACTTACTTATACAGGCAACAGTTTTGTACCAACATTGATGTTCTACCGTGACCAGTGAAATAAAAATTCTATAAAGTGTCAGATTGCATCTCGTTAAGGTCTTGAGTGAGCAACAAGTTTTTATGTGATGGTAAATCTAAAGGTTATTGTAGACTATATTCTATGTAAAAAACAACTATGACTTAGTGAATTATGTCATCATATGTGTTGCTGCATGGCATATTTGTTTTCATACTGAGTGTTTCATTTGTTTCCTAAATAGTTCCCATGTAGAACAATAAATAGCAATTGCAGTTATTTAACTACAACCAAAATATAATTTAAACCAATGTGTTTCTCCTATTGATGATCGTGCTATATACTATTTCTAAATCAAAAAATAGCCTGATAAAATAATTACTAGTAGTACATTACTAGTAGTTAATTCAATGCAATTTTAAGTTTAAGACAACATGTCAGCAGTCAAAAAGTTTAGTGAGCTTGCAGTTAGCAAATAGATAGTTATAGAGTAAGCAACCCGGTGAAGGTCGCGGGAAGCTGCTGGACACGGGCGGCACGGGACCGACTGTTGTGGGGAATCTTGGGGGAGGCCTATGTCGAGCAGTGGACATATTTTGGCTGCGATGATGTTGATGATGATGAAGCAAATAGATAGATAGTTTTAAAATAACGACCTTTAAATACTTTTCTTCGGCCAATTACCGTCTACTGCTGAACGAGCCTTCCCCAAAAACCGCCAAACATCCTGGTCTTGAGTATTCCGCAATTACTATTTAATAAAGAAATAGAAAGGTGCATACTTACATTTCCACTCGCTCAACTTTTATGCCCCAAGCTTCAGTTGCCTCATCTAGGGAAAGTTGCATGTTGCCAGAAATGGTTTCCCGCTCACTTAAGATCTCATGTAGTGGACGTGTACCCATGGTATTTCTGAGAGTAGTCTGAGCGAGAAGTCTCGTTGAGTGATGGGCGTTTTCGACGTTTGCAATTGAGATAGTAGCATTATGCACGCGATAATAGACAACTGCATCAACTGACACAGTTACGGAGTCTTTCGTGAGTACCTGAAAGTAAGGGTAGCTTCGTGATTAAGCTCATTGTCTCTCGTGAATATGTTGACTATAAATAGAATCTTCTGCTGCCCTTTTAATTCATACAAAGTAGGAAACAGTCTTTTGTTTCTAATATTGAGAAATTAAAAGAAGCTTGGTATTTTGCATGGCTACTTTTTTAAAAACTGACAAGGTACACCAGCTGCAATTGCAACAGCTTAAGTAAAATATCGCTCATAATAACACTTAGCTTTCATTATTTAAAGGATTTGCCGAAAGTTGAAAATTTAATTCGTCGTCCATCAGAAGAGAATTTAAGTAGCTTCTTTAAAACAGCCGACAAGAAATTCGAATCAAAAAAACATATAAAAAACTACTGCCAATGATATACTTTTGCTGGAGTGTACAGTTATCTTATGTACCTCGAGTGACAACACTCAACAAGTCTTAGTTATTGATTTCCATCAGGTTCATACTATACGTTATTACTACACAGGTAAGTTTATAGAGCAGTTACCAAGAACGCGTCTAATTACTAGTACTTACCTCCTGTGGAGGTACATCGTATGTACGAGTACGAAGGTCTACGCGCGCATAAGTATCGATGCAGGGAAGAATGAAGAAAATGCCTACGAAAGAAACATTGTACTGAAGTTTCAAGTAAAAAGTATCTTCGAAAAAATACTGGAAAGATTTTTCCTTTTTGTATTTCAAGTAAATCCTTATATTATTAGAGATATAACTGCCAATTGCTTCTTTTAATGGTTTCTGGAACTATGTGATAAATAGCAGAATTCGTAATTTGAATTTACTAATGTTTTCCTCGAACTTCACGGTTCTATAATTTCAGCGTTTGCTCAACATATTTGTTGGACCATTTTCCTGTATTATTATGTACTGAGTACAAAAACGTTATATCATAGTGGTATTGATATAATTTGTGTATAACTATATACGAATATGCCAATTATTTTTTTCTGGCAATTGGTATTGATATTCATAATAATCTATAAATAATATTTTTGAAGCTGGCAATATCGATTGGATCTAATTTGTTATATTTTATAGAATACATCCATGACCGTTGGAATAAATTGAGTGGAAAGTTACCTACATTAAATCTCATATGTTGTTTTTATATTATTATTCTAATTTATTCGAAAATAAATCTCCATCACAATATTATTTCTACCTATTTTTTCCTTTTCGAGAGTTAACAGTACGTTTTCTAAAGAAATGATGTCAGACAGTCGTAGTGATTGGTGAATTAAAAATGAAATAAACGCTGTCGGAGAAAATGGAAGCTTAATAAGAAAAACGAGCCTGTAAGTGAATTTATTCTTTCATAAAGGACTTTTTCGCAAATTGATAAAGAGAATTCTTTTTTAAAAACACGACTCCGGTTCTAGCAACATGACCCTGTGATACGGAGGTCTTTACAGATAGTTTCATAAACCGGTCACAGAGAACACACAGACTCAGATCAAAAATTTGTGGATCACACAAATTGTTGTCCCACGTGAGAATCGAACCCATGACCTTTAGCGCAGTAGGAAGGGTGGCCGCTTAAACTACTATGCTATCCGTGCAGTCTGCTAGAATTGGAAAAAAAAAAGAAATTGATAAATATTTAATGATGTAGAAAATATTTAATACGTACCAGGGCCTTTAGCCCCTCCCGAGAGAAGACGACCAAGACGAAAGATTACAGCACGCTCATATTCCTGGACAACCTGTGAAGAAATCGTTCAAGTTAATAATTAGAAAGCGACATCATTAACAACTTACGTAAATATTTATTTAAATTACAATTAATTAGTGTCGCATAGGTCTCTCTAGAATCTCGTTAAGACGCAATGGTGAAACTCGCAAAGACTCACTCGCAAAGCTGTTTGACTTGCGTGAATTGTAATTACATGTGTGTTTTAGAGTCGCCGGAAAAGGTAAAAGAATTTTTAGGGGATGCAAACTTATCACATTTTTAGTTTATATGTTGATTATGTGTTACAATATAAATACAAGAAAAATGTTATAATTTAGGATTATTTAACTTTAGTATGTTCTGAAGATTTTTTGTACTTGCGTAATAGAATATTTTATATACTGTTAGCGAATTGTGTCAAATCCGAAAGAATAAAATTTCAACTTTAATAAAAAGATATTTTACTTTTAGAAACTGTAGGAAATTTTATGGACTATTAGATAAACCAAAAAATATTTGTTTACGAAATATTCGACGATTTAAAATGACTTGCTGTAGATGCCGGCTCCAATCAGTTCCAGTTACGGTTGCTGGAGCTTTCGCTTAAACACCCTAATTCAGCCATTCCTATCCAATTCGCAATATTTTTTTTCTACTATTGCTCTCAATGCTAACCCAATATTTACTCAAAGTTACTTTGAGTTATGCATTAGCTTGTTCATTATATCACACGATGGCTTAAAATTATAGTCAGAAATATTTATGTGTTTAATTCGCCTCTGCCTATGCCTTCTGGCGTAAAGGCGTGAGTGTATTAAAATGTAAGGTAAATTATAATAAGAGAAAGAAAGTCAAGGGTGTAACATAATTAGTCTGAATAAGTAAGCTCACATACTAATGTATAGCTTTACCGTTGATGTTGAACGTTGACTCTTTGAGTTAAGCTTTCTATAGCTTTTCCGAGAATCGTATTTTACAAGAAAACAACTGTGATTCTCGTTAAAAAGTTACTAATTAGAAAGATGTAACATTCTACTAAATATCTAAAAAATTCTCACATTTTTATGTATTCGCAATACTTTTTCCCTAACAACAAATAAATTGGTTAAGGATTTTTTGCTTTCTTTTTAATCTCCTTTTATAGAAGAATAATACATGAAACGGATATAAAGAACACTTAGACTCAGAACAACAATGTATTACTAACATTAAGTGTTGTCCCATGTGGAGATCGAACCCACAACACTCAGCAAAGCAAGAAGCAGCGAGATAACTGCCTACACCACTACGCCACTGTTCATTATTTTGAACACGAATCTTCATGTTATATAGTTATGTGTTCATTTTTCTTAATCAAATGTACGGCATTTGATTAAGAAAAATGAATAAACCATAATGACGTAATATTACAGATTTAATATTGTTTAATTCTTTGTTACCTACTATCTATGTAACTATCTATTTATTTAAACGTATATTTATTAACCATGTCTTTTTACGTATATATTTCTTAGAAAATAGAAAAAATAAATAAATTACATTTTAGACTGGCTAAAATAATTAACCTTCAATAAGTATTACTAAGTTCAACGTGCTTAATTTTCCAACCTTAGGGGTGGTATTAAGACTAAAGGTATCAGTATATCTTACCAAATTTAAAAGAGTAATATTTTCAAGTTTATTCATAAATGACGGAGTTCTGATCGTGCTCATCATAAAAACATTTATTTCTGGGAATCAAACATACAACCTCTGAGTTAACAGTCAGGATCACTACAACTAAATCAAAAGGCCGGTCATAGCATGTCGGAAATGAATTCAAAGTGCGTCTGTATGGACATATCGCTTTATCTGTTAACTACAGCCGTAACCGAACACCCACAGAGTTTATAAAACTGATTATTCCAATTAATTAATATAATTGATACCCAATTGGAATTAAGTTAAGATATGACGCTAGCGCAATAGCTACGATGACGGCCTATTCATTGAAAGGTCATAGGTTCTTACGCTAACAGTACAATAAATATGTGTAACCATTTCTGTTTGTTACATAGCCTGGTAAAAAAATTATAGTAATGTAAATTATAATTGTAAATATAATTTAAAAATTAAGACAGGATTGCTAAAAATACGTTTTGCCAGCTATTTTGAGGAATTTTACTTGCTATTTGCGCTTCGCTCAGCGTAACACTAATATACTCGTAAGAGACAATTTCAGATGTATGAGAAGCAAACCAAGTCTACTGCCGAACTACACTTTACTATTTGTAAGATTTTATCTTTTCCATTATGTTAATGAAAAATCTTCATTAATATTTCAGCCACACGAATACACAAAGGGCATTATTTTCTTCCTATATTGAGAGTTCTAGGGACTCTCTAGACACAACGATGTTCAGAAATAAAAATGTGTTTAGTTATAAATATTAAAGTACAGCCAAGGATACTTTAACACAACCGTAACTTATAGAAATGATTCAATTACTTTGAGTTGAAGATAAGATAAGATTAAGATATTGACCATATCACGCCAGGAAAATTGGAAAGTCGCGTATCAATATTCTCTAAACTTTACTCAGATGAGAAAGAAAAAATTGATCATCCTTGTTTATCTAACATTACATTTTTACAATACAATTATGATGAGTTGTTTCTGATTTTTTTTTACATAATATTTTATAGGAATACCATAGAAATGTCTGTGAATTTTTCGATATTGAGCTTCAGTTTTTCTAAGTGGCATTTTAAACCGTTCTTAAGCGCTGTTGCAGTCTCATTGGCTCAATTTTGTCGACAAAGATGCAAATAGCATTTATATAAAAATACGCTTTCTGTCGAAAAAGAGACACCGCAAGCGTTATAAACAAAATAATTGTAACACAGTTGTCAGCAACAAAGTAATCAAATAAGAATGTCCGAGAAACATTGTTGGAGTAATAAAAATGTAGCAATCCTTACTGCAGAAGTTAGTGAACAAGGGAAAAAAAAACAAGAACCAAGTCAGGAATTACAAATGAAAAATGTAAATGAAAATCAAGGGAAATAGAAAAAAAAAAATAAACAAGCGATATTTTATACTTACAGTATGTAGTTTCTTTCGCAGCGGTGGAGATCTTCGCGAATCGCCAGCAACCGAGTGGGTACCGGCGCGGGCGACTGCGATTATCTCGAACGACGCGAAATTAAAAGAGACTCATGCGTTTTATCGTTGCCTCGGGAATACCCGAGACGGACCCCATAATTAAAAGTAAATAAAATTATTTGGCTGCGACCGAAGCCGTTGCCAATTAATTTTATTTACTTTTGAAAACTAAACGTATTTTAGACTTAGACTACATATTTTATGGGTTCCCTTTAAACTAAAAAAAATATAACTAAGATTTGAATCAACACACTTAGAAAAATGTGTATCAAACTACTAGTATCAGGACTTATTGAAGTGAACTAGACTGGGAGCGTCCGCTGCCAGCGGAGGCGCAAGCTGTTGTGATCTACTCGGAATCAGAATATCAGAGCTCGGACGCCTTGCGGTTTCCCTCCACCCCTGGGATACGCCCATTACGCCCGGTGGACCGTCGCGTAGGTTCGCGAGACGTCTACCCACACCAAGATGCAGGCTATGCAATTTCCCTCCTTTCAATGTTAGTGTCTGTACCGGCAAACCCATTTCCAGCTATTGAGGGAAACATTCGTTAAATATTTAGTTACCATAGCACTTTAATATTATAAATGCATGTTTTTTCAATGTGAACTTATGGAGATTAAAATTGTACGCAAAAATATTCACAATGATTTAGGATACACGTGAGTCATAGCACATTCAATTTCAATGTAAAAACAAACATTGACTTTAAGATATTTTTGCTTCGGATGTTCAATTAGCTTGACTTGAAAAACTTAGTTCAGATAGTTTTATTTTCTGAAATTTTTAATTTTTATCTTTAATATATCTAATTTTAAAATATTATATTAATTCTTCTAACTTTATTGCTTATTTTTAAGAGACGATCAATTGTAATTAGATCTGGTAGCAAAATTTAATTCTATGTAGAAGTCCAATAAAAGTGTATGTGTAGACAGAAAAATCCTTGTTGTTTTAGTAGTTCTAGTGAAACCAAAAATCAGTTTCGTACCGACCCTTTGATTTTTCCAAATAAAGAACAAAAAAAAATCTTTAATTTTATATGGTTAACATAACTACGATGTTTTTAGACAAGTATGTTTGCTTGACAACCTAAACATACTTATAAAGTAAAAACATGCTAACCATTATACAGATGTTTTAGGTTACTTAAATATGAATTCTGGGTTACCAATCTAATTTCAGAACCACCCAAAAGGTGTTACAACCATTCTTGATTAGAATCTTACTGCTTATCTGCCAGATAAATATAGATTAGCTACGTTACAACTACTTTTACAACTCCTTCCTATGTTATGAACTAAAGGATATCTGCCTACTTAACTTATTTCTTCACTCGTTGTTTGCCTGCTTCGACATTTAGCTTGCAAGTTATTCCTTTTTCTGCTTAACTTCAGATAAAAAGCTTTGTTCGAGTTTATCAAAAGAACTATATAGGTGTTAAAAAAATATTCCTAACGTTTTTTAAAGCGTGGCTGTACAACCTACTAAACCGAGCATAACTATCTAGGATAATTCTGTACTAAAAGTCATAAAAGTAATTTAAAATTAGTATAGGCTGAGATTGTCACAAGTAGCAACCAAAATGAATAAGCTTGAACTGATTGAAAGTGGTGATCGATACTCATTTGGATTATTCAAGGAATTTTTATAATGTATGTCTCCTCTATATTCTTCCGCTCTGATAAGGTGAAAATTTATCTACTTTATTACTTAAAATTATTATAATAAATTCAATTCTTAAGAAATACAAGTATTTTAACGTCTCTAGGTCAGTTATATGAAAAATACATGCCCATTTCACAACTTAAAGACAAAGATATCCTCTTATTATATACAATGAAGCACAATATTTAATACAAATTAAGTATTTTTACACTTGAGCTGGAATATCGTAACGAATAACTTAACATCTCTATGGGTTCATGTGTCAATTTACTTTCCATTATATTATTATCATCATGTCAAAGGTGTTATATGGAATAAAAGACGTTTCTGTAACCATGAGTAACCATTACCTTTTAATCGATTTGTTTGTTGTAGCTGTACACTTTTAGCAGTCTAGACACGTCTGTCTAAACTGTAATGACAACATGTTGACCTCCGTGTGGTCTTTTTTAAAGCTCAGTTTGCGTGAAGACTTAATTGTATTAGAGTTTTAGAACATACGAATCACAATATAAAGATTATTAATTGTAAGACTGGAATATCAAATTTGAATGTAAACATGACTTTAAATGTTTAAATTAAAATGTAACAGGAAGTATAAGTCCTATATTTATTAGTATATCACAAATAAAAATATTTTTTGACTGTATAAATTTTTATTTCGCGGTTGGAGGATAAATTTTTCATGTTAATTTAATTGTAAAAGTATTTTTTTATTCCGATGTGCTTTCATCTACAAACTTAAGTAATATTATTTATTTTTGAAGAGAATTCAAGCAAGTTTTTTTCCTATTATCTCTATATCTAGTTTTATATCTAGTGTTCCTATTAGCGTCATAAATATACCACTCACAAACTCAAATACTCGTAAATTAAGAGTTAAAATTAATCTGAAAAGCATTTATTTCTTAGAAAATAGTGTAGCTTTCGAGCTTATCCACAAATACTTAAAGTGTATTAAGTGTACTTTATCTAAAATATTGTCCGTGTGGTGAAGGATTAAAAATACATAGTGTTACCACCCCTATTCATCCCGTAAGTGTCGTAAAAGGCGACTAAAAGAATAAAGTATGCAAGAAAACATCATTACAAATAGAAGCAAAACTTGAAACAAACCCTATCCCAACGCGTCTAGCCAGCGTGGTATAGCAGGCCAAGACCTCCTTGCTAAGGAGAGACCTATGTCCAGCAGTGGACTGTAAAAGGCTGTTGATGAAGATGATGATGATCTATAATATGTATTTATTTTGAAATATTTCGGTATGTTTGTCAGCAGCCTGGTTACCATGGCACAGGCTCTGCCTTATTTAAAATCAGACGGCCGTATGTGAGATGTGTAAGGTTATTTATTTATTTCAGTCGAAATGACTTAAGATACAAACACGCGCATTATAACAATACTAATAACAAGTCCAAATATGAAACAAAAATATAAAATGAACAAAATACGTTGTAAATGAATTAGTCGAATGTGTCAGGTTTCATAATATAAGTATGTTGTCATTTGAACCATAAAGCAGCACCAAACACCGAAGGGTGGTAAATTGCATGGCCTACGAAGGTGATATCTATCGGCATGTCTTTTCAAACAAAACATAGGCATTAAATATTTTTTTCATATTAATGTATACACCAGCAGTGGTTTCATTGTTACCATTTTCAAATCTGATGATGATATCTGAGGGAAACCTTCTGCTTTAAAAAGACATAGGATAAGAGGTATCATTGTTACGATAACATTCCTCAGAACGGAACAAAATGCGTCTGCTTGTTTCTTTATCAAGGCCTTTTTTTCTACTAAGTAACGTGTGAAGGTATCAAGTTGAAATCAATATGAAATGCATATACATGGTTTCTTAAATAAATAAACAATCCGACATCTTAGAAAAAGATATTAATACCATTTAGATCTTATCAAGAACAACAGTCAATAATTATCGTCTTCTTGGTCGACTTACAATAGGAATGGAGAATGTATTGTATGCGGTGCTTTAGCACTCATTCCATTATCGTGCACTTTTTATTTACTAACTTTGCACTTACGACAGCAAAATAAAACATGACGTGCAAAGTTCGTAAGTAACAAAATATATGTATATTTTGTATAACCGTGCTATTCTTTTGGACGAAGGTACGTTATAGTTAGCACGAAATAATCCTCTACAAGTTTGATTAATTGGATTAAGTATTGGAGCTAACAAAGTTACTAATTAATGCGTATGCACTTAAACTGAGACTAAGCTTATGCATTTCTTGACTTTAGAATTCAAAATTCGTTAGGTTTGATTCATTATTGAGAATAATTATTGCAAATTTGTATAAGTTTCTTACCGAAGGCGTAGCAAATTTTACTTATATAAAATTACTAACGGCACTAGATCTTATTGTGTTATGTTACGTTATTAGACGGTAGTGTTACGTTATCTGTTTATTTATTGTTCATTCTGTGAAACATTTTGTCAATCTAATTAAAACCTGCCTAGTAATAGCAGATTAAAACTGATAAGCACCAGTGCAAAAGACTTTTTAGCCAGATATGGGTGTACTAGACCGCAATATTGCTTTAGAACTCCTCCTCTTACGCTACCTCAAAACCTAACCGCAATATCTTTTAAAGTGACTTGAGCTTTATACTCTATTTCTACTTTAGTACAAACTCATTCGTGCGTAATTTAACTGACGTTATTTTTAAGTATTCTTACATTTTCTTCAATAATGTTTTAAAATTCATATATTTTTTATAGTATCTTTCTTGATATTTATTCAGCAAAAATTACATCAAACAACCAATTAGGGCGTAATATTAAACTTTGATATAACATCCTTATTAGAGCTTTCTAGAGCTTTGTTTTTAATTCAAAGTGACTTTGAATTCGTTGATATAAATTATATTTTTAAATGTGTGTGTTTTATTTTTATATATTCTGTGGTCATAAGCAATTCCTATGTTCACTACTTCGTTACAGAATTATAAGCTGGACCGTATTTGACTACATTACAATTGGGTGGGAATTGGCTTTTAAAACTCAAAGCCACATCTGTTCTCTCTATGTTCCTTTTGATTCCCTATTCATATTCGTATCAAGTAGACTAGTATCGTAACTAACAACAGTACTACCCTCCCACAGAAGATCAACCTAACACGCCAGCATCCCTGCTGTCGTGTTTCGTTGGTGAGTACGAGACCAGAGGCTTATTGATGCAGGGTCACAGTTATCGTGATAACTATGTGAACCTTACACTACCACGATGACTGTCATGCCTTTTACGTCCACTAGGCTGCCATAGTATGGGTCACTAGACAGCATTGTCTGCATTTACAATGAGTATGGTGACCACAACTCTTTGGATTCTATTCTTGCTTTCCATCCGGCAAAGTAGAGTCGCTTTAGCAGGCTCTTCGTATAGAAAAAAAAATTCGGCGACGTTATGATTACAGTTTTCTTAGATATTGTATGAATGATAGTAAATTAACGGCGGCTTAAGTAGTATTGAACCAATTACAGCTACAAGGGTACATCAATTCCAAGTCAAAAAAAAAATTTTTATTTATCGATGGAATATTCCCAACTTTGTTTGATTACAGTATTTTTTTGACGTTAATTAACCTAGATACAAGTTAAATTGCTGTATATGTTGTCTCGTAGTTACATAATGATATTATCGAATGCCTAGTATGCTGCTACATAATTGCAGCATTTAAATTTGATGATGTTTTGTTTTTTCGACTGATGATGGGTGAGATTAATGCTAGGTATGGTATTGGTTTAGGTCGTTGGTCTAGCGGTTAGTATATGCGACTGCTGGTCAAAAAGTCTTGAGATCGATTCCTGGGTCGGGTCAAAAATAGAAACACTTAATAACAGCCCGGAATTTGGAAATTGGGATCTTGACCCTCGTGCTTCGGAGAGCACGTAAAGCTGTGGGTCCTGCGTCTGATCCTTTCCCGGTCATGTTGGATAGCCGTGCCATCGGATAGCGAGTGTGAGAGAACAGAAAGTGCACTTGTGTTTGCGCACACAATTGTGCACTATTATAACTCCTGCTTAGTTCGCTGGTCTCCTATGAGACTGGCTGCCGTTTCTGAAATCGGCTAGGAGTACACTCATACGCACACACATGGGCATGGGTATGAGTATAGTAGGTCTTCAATACTTACTTGCACTTAACAAATTTGAATGTAATAATTTCTTATTATTCTTAAATAGCTTTTTAGTTGTAGCACGCAAACAACAGACTATACCTGTGATATATACACATAGTCATAGGCGCACAATATATTTTTTTATGATACATTTCACTGACTCCCAAGGAGACTTGACACAAGGCTCTTGAATTACAGGTTACCTATGGGTGCCGGTAGTCAATTCCATAGAGGTAGCCATCTGATGGGCTGTCCCATATCATAGTATATAAAAAATCACTTGTATAGTATAAGATATCAATAGACTATCCAATGAATTCACAGAGTATTTATTAAAAGTCCTCTTTCAAATAACATTTTTTTTAAATTTGAACCAATATTAGCCAAAGCATTGGACTTTTAATATAATTAAGTAGTAATTAATTAATACTACATACTCTGTACGCGTATGTAACTGTGTACAAAGTTTTAGTAATTACTTCTGCATAACATCACTACATAACGGCAAAAGATATATATAATAATATAATTTTCTTCAATCTAACATCACATAAACAGTCATTTAACAGTTCACTGCTGTAACTACATTCAGCGATGACGAGACCTATCCTCTCCTTAGAAAGGAGATTTTGGGCAGTCAAGCTTTCCGTTCTCTTTGCAATGATGTCGTCCTTCATTGTTCGTTCCCTTAATCGCTTCCTACGACACTCACCGAATAATTATTTTACACTCCATATTCTCAATGCGTCACCAAATAGTTCTCAAGTTTATTCGTTCCTATTTTATCTTTTTAAACCAACTCGTCAATTTATTTATTGTCCATACATATACAATTAATATTCTGATTAAAGAGTTCGCATCGACAGATAGATATGTAACATAGGAAAATATGTAAGTAAAAACAACGACAGTGAACAACAGGGTGGTGAATGCTCGTAGTTTCTCTGCGTGATCGAAACAGGAATTAAGAGATCCACAGACCAACCGACGTGACTGAATTTGAACAGAATTGTCA
Source organism: Hypercompe scribonia (assembly GCA_949316085.1). Lineage (NCBI taxonomy): Eukaryota > Metazoa > Arthropoda > Insecta > Lepidoptera > Erebidae > Hypercompe > Hypercompe scribonia. The sequence continues at coordinate 21,091,213 of OX438968.1, read as the reverse complement.
TACTTAAATCGGCAGTCTGTTGGGCTTATTGCTCGCAGACAAGACGGCCGATGGGGTCAAAAGTTCTGGAGTAGCGATCACGCACTAGAAGACGGATCTTGGGTAGGGCCCGTACAAGATGTTCCGACGACTTGGTGAAGGTTGTGGGTAACCGTTAGATGCGAGCAGTACAGGACCTGTTGTTCTGGAGAGCAATGGCGAGATCTATGTCCAGCAGTGGACGTCTTTCGGCTTAGATGATGATGATGATTATGATGATGAAAAACAACGACTAGATTACCTTTTTTACTTGTGTAATTAATTTTATGGATGAATTATGTGCTGTGCTGTTTAAAAAACTAGGATTTAGACATAAATCTTCCTCTAAATCTGTTTTTTCCAACTAGGTTGGGAGTTGACTTTAATTCTAATACGATTTACAAATTTTGAATTTCGATTTTTCATGAGAAACGACTGCCATCAGATCCTCAGCGATATTGAAGTTCTATAGAAAGGCTATTTTGTTGGCATTTTTTGGGCTCTTGCTACCCTTAGCGATCTCCAAAGATATGCGAATGGAAACCGGGCTCTATAGATTAACGTGTTTACCGAGGCACGAAGGGTTCCAATGTCTTAATAATGCTCACCTGTTCATAGACTGACTTGGCTAGGATTGCTTAACTTTACAACTTTGTGCTCTCGGTTACCATTTAGCCACGAGTTCAAATTAAACATAATTATTGAATTCATTCCCATTACGCTTTTGAACTCGATCATAATAATCTTATAGTACTTACGAGTACATAATACAATTATTGTGATTGAAGAGTAGGTACTTATCCATAGTCAAATAGATAATCATTATCATCGTCATCGTCAACAGCTTTTAATTGTCCATTGCTGGATAAGAGCTCCTTAGAACGGAGATTTTGGTTTACTATACCACACTGGCCAGACATGTCGATTTAGGGTTTGATTCAAGTGTTCCTTCTCTTTGCAATGACGTTGTTCTGCATTATTTGCTTCCTTAGTCATCTCGTTGGACACCCATTGGTTGTGTAAGTATGATGATATGTATTTGTAGTTCATCACCTCACCGAACGGAATGGAAGTTAGACAGATAATCAAGAAAATACATACATTTTTAACGAAATATAAATAGTTCTTAGAAGTAACAACCTAGATGATTTGCTCACTGAGACATCACACGGCTATGGCGAAAAAACCCACACTTCGAATACACTTAATAAGTTTTATTCAAACCACCAAAGCATGTTTTGTACGCACATTTAACATTAGAAGTTGCTCTCAATAGTTACTATCTGAATAGTTAGGAAAAAATTCTGGCAAATTTTATGCTAGGGATAATAATAAAATAGGGAGAGAGATAGTTTATTACTATTTCACGTCTATTTAAAAAAATCTACCAAGAGTACACCTTATTAAATAAATGACCTTGTTTACCTGAATAAAAAAGTAATAATTTAATTTATTACTCAAATATTTTAATAAAATTGATAGGTTTCGTTCACGCACGATAACGGGTTTACAGCTCCAAAGACGTCATTCCTGTCTGTTAACCTATACTTTACTTTTGCACTTTTAATTTCGACTTTCAAAATATTTTTTATATAAACACGAATATAAGGCTTTATACTACGTAAATTAGGCCATCCTCATCATACATTAATATCATATAGATATTATAATATCACGAAATTACTATAAAGCTCTGCTTTTATGTCAATGTGTTTGCTCAATCAATCACTTCTATGTTTTAATCTAGCAGTTAAATATACAAATACATTATATATTTGCGAATACACAGAGACACATTACTATAATTTTAATCCACCTTACGTAATAGGGAGTAAGTCTATTGACGTCAGACCCGTACTTTGAAATACATGGGAGTGGGCAAATCAGTTTGTATTTCTAATGAATTAATAATAAGGTCACCCCTTGTACGTTACCTGTTGTCATAATACCTTCGCTGTTTGATATTCTTACTATAATAATAATTTAAAAATAAAGAGTTTTATTTATCTATCTATTGCCTGGACGATGAGCAATAAAATCTAGTTTTTAATCTGTGATTTATTCATACAATAGTAATTTAGTAGCTCTTGCGCTTTACTCTTACAAAGTTCTGTACTTTTGATCACAAACATAACGAAAGTTTACTTCCATGAACTAACATTTCATTTTTATTGAAAAAGGTTTTAATGTTTATCTTGAGAATGATTTCCACTAAACGGTTCACGTCGCATCGGATCCGAAAGGATATAATCGGATACGATGCACGTGAACGGAGCCGATCGAACACTTTTGACAATTCGAAGACTGAATTCATGCAATTGTAATGCGCGGCGGTGGCGTCGTCATCGTAATATTTAATTGAGAATACTTTCCAATACCGTTGATAAGTTTGTATGATTAATCCCCTTTTTCGTAAATACATCAGTTGGTTTTAAATTATTTATAAATTATGTAGATATTTAGGTACTAAGACTTATTTTCAGTTTTAATTTCTTAGAGATTAAAGTAGATACTTAGATGTTAAACATAACATAATAGGTCGTAGCCTATTACGGCGATGTTGATGATGTACTCTTAGATGATTGCCACGGCGGTCAGTCTTAACGTAAACCAGCCAACAACGCCAGAGATAATATAGTGCCCTAGTACATGCGCAAACACAGATAAATTCTAATTTCTTACTCTCATTATTCGATGGGACGGTTGTCCGACGCGACCGGGAGAGATCAGGTGGAAGACTGATGACGTTATCCAAGGCACAGAGATTAAGACCCTAACTATCAAACTCTTGGGTTGTTATAAAGTATTTCTGTAACCAGAAGACCTTAAAAACACTTCATCAGTCGTGATCGTCAGTCACATACGCTCACCGTAACGCCACTTAGTCGATAACAATGACGCCTATTATCGTAATGACTAATAGGTTAAGATCTATTAGCCACTAATTATGTTTCGGACTTGACCTACTTAGTATAATATCCTGATTTTTTTTAGTTTTTTATGCTCTTGGCCAGGTTTTTGTAACTAATTTTCTTTTTTTGGATTTAGAACCAGCCGAAGTGACTCTACTTTGCTTGATGGAAAGCAACAATGGCATCTAAGAGTGATGGTCACGATACTCATTGCGAATGTAGATAATAGTGTAAATCAATATACTGTGACATATTTTTTCAGCACCTGTTTAAGTAACCCGGAATCATAGTAGGAGGGAAGTAAGTGAGCTGGTAGTGAGTACCCGGTTTTGACTGATTTGCACAGAAAGGAAGAGCTGAACGGTTTAATTTAAAAGCGTATATCTAGCATGCTAAAAGGTGACTGCCAAAGCTAACCAGACAGAAGAGTTCGTCAGAATACTCTCGGAATACTTTCCGTGATAAAGGTGATAGAGATTCTACCACAGAGGTGACATCCCTCTGCAAGTACAGAGGTTCTAGAGAGCCAGTGGCTTTCAGCTAATAATGGCGCTAAGATTTATATGAAGTCCACTGATATTTATGCTCGTCTGTGAAAAGTGTGAGAATGTTATTATTGTTGTATCTATGTTTCATTACGTAATATATACATGTACAATTACATGTAATAGGAATCAGCCGTCACAAGGAAGTAGTTAGGATACAGGAGGTGTCGACCTAGTGGCGTATTTGTGTCTCAATTTAAAAAAATATGGCCGGCTGTACCATCTCAAAGTGCTCAACTTGCTTTTTTATTGTTATTATTTGTGGGTTCCACCTCTAAAAGTGTGATGGGAGAGGAGAGTACCACTGTTGAAGTTAGTAACAACTGATTAAAAGAAGAGAAGGCAAATGAGAACGTAAACAGAATGACAGTCGTTGTGGCAGTGTAAACCGAAATTCAGAGTGCTGTGTTGTCATGTAATAGTGACAGGATGTTGACCGAATCATTCGAATGTAATTCTAATTAAATTGTACACAAGTGTTACCAAGTATTATTATTAATTTAAAAATGTATCTTTTAAGTTTATCATATTTGTGTACAATTTAATTCTTAGTGTATAATCAGTCAATCTAACTCGGCTTTTTTTGAAACTAGATGGCGTTGTGTTGTTGCCGAAAAATACATCATTATTAGTAGAGAAATAATTTTATTAATTTATTAGATTTTGTCTACGCTTTTGCTACACACGTACGTAATTACCGTTGTTAAGTATTATTTACCCCTGGGAAATCTCTTTTATGGTTACATATTATGTTTATGTCCTTTTGCTGTATCTGTGATAGAGTATACGAAAACTTTGATGGCGATCGAATGAACGGGATGGCAGTACATGAGTTAGGCATAACTGTTAAATTAATTTCAATGGCAATTATTTATCAACTTTAATTAAAAGTAGATAAAGTGGTAAAACACATTTTTTACGTATTAACAGAAGCGCATACTTAATAAAAGACTGAAAAGAAAATAATAACTAGAAAATAATAATCAAACGAACTGAAACAAAACTACTTATGTGTTTTTAAATATTTTTACGAGTCCTGCTTTTATTAGTCATACTACTATTAAAGTAATCGTCATAACATATTCTCATTTGAAATAGTATCCTTAAAATATATGTTAAATAAAAATATACAATAAAATCTATGTACTTTGAAAAGTAAATTCTGTATTGCTTTAAATATTCGCGAAGACAGCACTTAGGAAAAGTAGACGCAAGCCAAATAAAGTTAAAAAGGAATTTAAAAATATATTAAAACACTTTCAACGTTTTGTAAATATCTTTATTCTGAACTTACCTTAAAGCAGATGAAAAGTGAAAATGGCATAGTCATGATCACAAGGATCCACGACAGTACAACGAGGATCTTGCCACAGGTTTTTGACTCCCCCTCACCATCGTCGTTAGCTAGAAAACAATCGAAAACTCAACTAATGTTTCAGAAATATTTATTAAAAAATTAAAATTATACTAATACAATAGCATCGTTGTCAATTTTTTCATAAAATACGAGAAAGCAACGATTTAATTTTAACTCTTATTTTTTATTTCATTTAAAACAAATATCTTACGGGATGTTATAATAGTCGGATACAGATTTTGTCTACTAGACATTTCGATCGTAGTCATATTATAACATTAATTTATAGAATGTATAATACGGCATGCGTTGCGAACGACCGACAGCTATTTACTAACGCTAGTCGACAGTATAAGGTCATCAAATATGCACGGGGGAACAGAAACGTAGTAAGTATAACGTGTCCATGGCATGGCAAAAAAGAGTAAATAATATAATTCTATAATTACCCAACGACTCGGTCACTACCATGGTTGTCGAATCTGAATATCGCGCCATTTATAAAGTGTTTTATCGCGTCTGTTCAAAACGAATGCCGTTCCTATACTGATTAATGAAATTGCTTCAAGTAATATGTTCGTAGACCGCTGGTCAATTGTCTATGTTGTGTTAAGCCTTTGCGCTGTAGTTCAGAAATTAAATTAGACCATTTTAATATACTCATGATATTGGTTTTTCAAATTTGATACTTAATATAGACATCACAATGTTGATCTTAAAAACACCTGGAAAGACTTTTTGTCTACACTACCACTCAATTAATGTCTGACGTCTATACATTAAGCAAAGTGGGCTCAGTCAAAGTGGGTCAGGATGTCAGTAAGACTCCAAGTTTTACACAGACATTTCTATAGAGAAGGTCATTTTTTTAGATTTTTTCTTTCTTCGAAGTTAATACTATCAGCTCTCAAGGAAGGGTTAGCTTGAATTGATATCTATTAAACTATTGTAAGTAGTTCATGTCATAATAGAATCTTGGAACCGCCCTGTATAGAAGTCTTTGAAGAAGTCTAAGTTTGACAATCAATTTAATTCTTATTCTTACAACAATACTAAGTGTAAGTTCTTTATGAGAATTATATTATGTTTATTCTAGAATTATGATTGATACTTTTAGTAGAATAAACATAAATACACTTTGCACTTAAGGTATCATTTGTAAGTAATCATTTGAAAAATAATCTTGACTTAATAATGACACCTCCATGGTCATCGAAGTCCTTTTATAATTGATCAATAAACAAATAAAGTATAAAGTCATCTAAGCCTAAATGAGTTTAGAGTTGAAATTGGTTTGTTCATTGAATTTTAACATCATTAAGTTAGTTCATTATGTTTCTAATTTTCGATTTAAATTTTAATTATTCCATCTGTAGTTGGTGTGTGATAGCTAGTGATGTGTCGAATAATATGAATGTATGAGAATACGGATGCGTATCTAATCTCATAGTTTTTTTTGTTAGAGCTAATACGATTAATATCATATGACATGACATTGTTTAACTGGTATCGTGTTTAATTTTTAAATAACAATGTGTATACCTCGCTACATAAGATATATATATATGTATATACCACACATATATATATATATATATACCACATATATATATATACCAGGATTATTAATATCAGAAATGTCATAGAACATATCACTTTCACCTTAAAAGGCTCCATAATGATATCTATTGTTCTACATATCATTTTGGAACCCTTTTTTTCGTTAAACTTGGTTTTGATTGAAATGTTTATTGGTATTTAGTTTGGTTGCAGAAGTATCAACTTTTTTAGTATTTGTTTTCAATTGAAAAGTAAAATATAGCGACATAAAAAAAATAAGATAAGAAAAGAAGGTATGGTGTGGCCTCGTTTCGCTTATAGGGTGTAATAACTTAGGGCTCACTCACGTCAAACCACACCTCTGTCATACGTTCTATTAACAAGGTCAAAATAAGTGTTCAAAGGCCATTTTGAACCGTTGAAAGAGTAAACAATTATCGATTTGTAGCTTTTATTGAGAATTAGGTACACTTCATGTGAATTCATTTTCTTATTCATTTATTTTCTAACTACATTGATTAATGCACTTTATCTTGGATTAAAATTACACGAGTACATCATCGTACATCATATTTCACCACTAATTGAAGGGTTACATATCGGTAATAAGACATTTGAAGCGCACTAATTTCTCTTTGCGTAATCTGAGCGTAGCCGAGTACTACGCTGCTACGAATAATAACGTAGACCTGTAAGCATAGTACTGTTATTAAACTTGATGGATTTATATTTGGTGCGTGTTTAAACTGTATCAGTTATTTATATGTAGATTATTAAAAATCTATCTTTTCAAGGAGGAGTACATGCCCAGTAGTGGAGTATTAAACAGTTTGGATGATGATGACATCCACCAGACGTCCATCATCGTCAACAACAACCCGCAACAGTCCATCGCTGGACATAGGCCTCACGTTAACAAGAAGGTTTTCGCCTACTATATCACGTTGGCCAAACGGGTTGGTATATGGTTTGTGTCAAGTTTTCCTTTTCTTTGCAATGATATCGTAATATGTGGATAGTTTGATCGCTGAGTCGTCTCTTACGACAACCATGGGACGAATGGGCGGGTACATTCCGTGTTATGGTATTAACTCATCACTAAACGGACGTCAAACTTCCGACATCTTGTAACGGCTTAATACTCCTATATTTTTGCTTTACAAAGGAGTTCGCCGAAATTTTTAAAACAATATTATAATATTTAGAAGAAAAATTCAACAACGATTGGAAACTAACTATACCTAACTTGGGATAATAGGTTATACATGTTAATATACGGTGTATGTGTATGAAAATTTCTTCTCTCATTTGACATGGAATAAATAGCATCATTAAATGTTCTTGAAGATTACATTTTGTTGTAAGGCTCTTTTTGTATTTACTTAAATTAGGTAAACAAAGCTTACAAAAGCGGACCAAGTTTCATGTAGGCACAAAAACAAAGTTAAAAATGTAACCTAAATATTATGTAAAAAAAGGGCACTAAATGCCATATAGTCTCGTACATACTTTTTGACTTGTCATGGTTAGTGGAAGTCTAAAAAGGCAGTTCAAGTTACATTGGTCAATAAAAGATTACAGACGTTAATAATGATACAAAAATCTACCGTTCGGTGATTTCTAGCAAATATGAATAACGAAATACAACTTGTAAGGGTGGAAAGTGTTCCACCCTCTGTTCTGTAGTGACAGATTGTAGTTAATGATTAATTATAACATTAGCACAGCTTGCTTAATATAACTAATATAACTTGTAAGCACTTTAGTTACTTTCTAAACATGTCAATTTGCTTTACGCTTTTTATAGAGAATACTGGCTGGAGCGAGTTCACATAGGTAAGGTTCTCGTGTGGTACTCGAACCCGTAATTATTTGATGGCACGTCAGTTTTCTTGGCCTTATAGCTGCTCTCACGCTAAAAACCTAAGCGAGGAGACACTTTATTTATTCCAGATATTGACTTGTTTATTTCGCTCGTAGTTTAACCGTCCAGATTTTCTTGTATGCTGCATTTGCTCCTGTTGTCGAGAATGTCACATATAATATCATCATCAATTTTTCACAATCCACAAATAAGGGGTGTACAACGTGCATGTAACAAATACTTTAATTACTTACATTAGTTCATCTTAAATCATAATAATCCAAATAAGGATGAGCTAGTTACATCAGTGTGGTAACGGATTAAGAATACATAGTGTTACCATCCCTATTCATCTCGCGGGTGTCGTAAAAGGTGACTAAGGGAACAAAGTATGCAAGACAACATCATTACAAAGAGAAGGAAAACTTAAAACAAACCGTATTCCAACCCGTCTGGCCAGCGCGGTATAGTAGGCCAAAACCTCCTTGCTAAGGAGAGGCCTATGTATAGCAGTGGACAGTGAAAGTGTTTGTTGATGATGACGATGAGTTAGATTAGTGATAGCGGCAGACAGGTCAACCATGACAAAGATGTTACGATACGAAAGTTGACTGGTTTTGGGAGGGGAGCATTCAATAAAAATGGGTGACTTGAATGGTTGGATTCTAGGGGCGTAATCAGTCACGACCAGATTTCCTGTTTACTTGTTTGATTCCTTTACGAATTAAAAAATTGGTATTTTTTAACTATGTGAATTTATTAGAAATTACGATTGGATGTACATATGTACTCGTATTAATAACGTACAGCTGTATCTGCATATGCAAGTTATAACGCGTTTGTTTGTATATAGTTGGCAAACTAACCTGTGAACGAGATCAGTTAATTAGGTTGCCTTTGCATTGCTTTAATGCAAGTTTGTGTTAAATTTATACACATATCCTTTGAATATTTATGAAGATGTTGGAGATGATATTTGGTGACAGTTCAGATGTCACAATTAACTATGCTAATTAGTTAACTTTGGTTGCATGTTTTGTAGAAGTTCGTTCGATTGTTTAGGAGACCTCAGCACTCGTCCTACTTGTGATAGGTGTTCTAGCCTTGCTTATGAGATACTATCGTGTTTAAGTAAGTTTCGCAGTTGTTAACAGACTCGCCTAACGTTTTTAAAAGCTTCTACATTTGAATGTTACTGAAGCAAATGTATGTCATCTTCATTAAGAGTCTAGAATAATCCATAGCTTCGCATAGATCTATTTTTAATAAGGAGGTTGCACCAACACTAAAGAAAAATTAACACTAGTAAAAGAAAAAAGTTAATTGTTTTCAATATATTTATTTCCTAAAAATAACAAATGTTAAAAAAAAAGACACAGTACAATTATAAAAAATACTAAAGACAATATTAAAGCCAGTGATTTGGTGGTGTTGTCTGATTTGTTATTTATATGGCAAACGATTGTTTAATCGGGGTATTTGCACTATAGTCGAAGATTTCTCAGACGATACAATAAGCTTGCAAAGAAAATTTTATAACATAATAAAAATATTTTTCATTAATTGATAAAAACCTAAAAACCTGTATATCATAATAACAAAAGTTATCAGATAGAGAAATAATCTCGTCACAGATGAAACTAAAAGTTTTTGCTATATTTTCCTTTCTGGTGAAAATGTTATGAAAAATTTCTTCTTTCTTTTTTAAAAAATAACTACTACATTACTACTACTACTACACTAGGAATAAATCCTGTGTGGCGGAGGACTTTACAAACATACAAAAAACAGACACAAAGAACACCCAAACTCAGAACAACAATTTGTGGATCACGCGAAGTGTTGTCCCATGTGTTGTTTGAACCCATATGGGACAACACTTTGAAATAAACTCTCAAAATAACAACTGGTATAAATCAACCTTTAAATTATTTTAAAATATTACAAAAAAGTGTAAGTTACATTTGTGTTTAAATTGCATTATTAGTGCAAGGCTGTTGCACGTAGTTTAGACAGAAGCCTCTGTTACCCACATCTACGGGAGCCTCTACGTTGTCTGTGTGGAACCATAGACGGAAAGGTTTTATTGTACCTGTAAAACGAAACTAAGCTTAATTTAACATTAAATTAAATTTCTTCATTAAATCCTGAAATAATTATTGAACGTATTCATAAATAGGTAGTCGAGCCACGTTGATTTTAGCACGAACGAGCCGGCTCAATTGGGGCTACCTTCGCACAGAAGATCAACCGGAAGCGACAGCATCCGTGCATCCATATTTAGTTGGTGAGTGCGAGCCGGAGGTCCATTGATGCAGGGGTGATAGCTACCGTGATAAGTGTATGCAATACAATGCCATAGTGTATCGCCATAGTGAGGGTCACCATACAGAATTGCCTGTATTCGCAATGAGTATGGTGACCACAACTCTTAGATTCTATTTATGCTTTTCATCAGGCAGAGTATAGTCACTTTGGTAGGTTCTTAAAAAAAATATAAAGAAATCACGCCTTTTACCACGGAGGCCTAGGCAGATACCTATTGAGAATCCACTTTTCAGCAGTGTTTTCATCCCACGTGGTGGCGAGACTGTTGCCATTAATTGGAATATTTTGTATGCCAGATCCTCGTCCGTCGTTCAGCAGATACACCATTTGTAGGTGAGGTAGACTTGGGGCCCTAAGTTCTTGATGGAAACCCTATGTATCTATTATTGTGTAGAACTAATAAGTAAAAATATTCAAGTCTTTGAGAGCACGGTAAGCTGTCGGTTTCGGTTGGCATAGCGACATCTGTGGTAATAGTTACGGGTAGGTGCAATCTTAAAAAATCAGACAATACTCTTTCTAACGAACTTCTGTTTCAGCTGGTGCTTAGCTTGTAAAGGACTCATGGTAATTATTCCTCGTAAAAAGTCGAAGTTCAATCTTATCGTAGTAGTTTTAAAACTGGTCTAACTTAGTTTAAGATAAAAACTGTTTGTATAGATAGCAATATTACATTATTTTCAAAAATTTAACAAAGTCTAATTGCTAATTTTATTTATTAATTTCCCGTATCAGGCATTTCTAATTAAGCTTTATGGTGAAAGAATAAAGCAAAGTATCACCATCATCAACAGTTTTTATCGATCCATTGTTTTACATAACCCCCTGCTCCGAATGGTGATTTTGATCTACTATACTATACTCTACTATTCTATATATATATATATTACATCAAGTATACTCAACATAATGTATAAATCATCTCATTATAAAACATTAAAGAGGTTTAAATTACACTAAGAGTATCCAGAGACAAAGATTTTTACATACATTGAAAAATTCGTTGTTAATCCCGCAGCTTTTACAAGGCACTAAAAGCTACTATCACTAAGTAAACTATTATTATTCTCTTTATGACTATTTTGTATATATATTATTTACATTTTGAAATATAAGAAAGCGGAAAACAAAATACATATTTAAAAATAAACCGGCAGTAAAGTTATTATTACGTTTGTAAATCAGTATGAATAATTAATATTAATAAACATACGGTCGAAATTCGTGTACAAACGACGTATATTAAATATTTAATAGTAATGATCGACCACAAATTATCATAAGATCGTTGACCTTAGTACAAAGACAGGAAAACTAGTAATGAATTAAAGATATTTTTTTTATTTTAAAAGCTACGTCCACACTAAGAATAGATTCTCTGTCGCGGGGGACTTTACAAACATCCAAAATCGGACACAAGGAATACCCAGGTTCAGAACAACAATTTGTGGATCACACAAAGTTTTATCCCATGTGGGGTTTAGGGTTTAGTGAGCGGCGTCGCAAGCGCTTAAACCACTAGGCCAACCGTGTGGTCAAAATTCGACATGTGAATAATAAATGATAATAAGTTCATGAAAAAGAATAGTGAAAACCAAAAGAGTAAGTCTGAAAGTGGTTCTTATAACTTTAGTTTATTAATGTTAGTTGGGTGCACATTGGGTACCTCTTGCATAAAATATTATAATGTATGTGTATGTATATATATATATTGGTCTTGTTAATTAATAGTGTACGACCCTCAAACTTTCGCGGGATTTATAACCTAACGTGGGGGTTTTGTATACTAAAGGAATACATCAGAATTGTCATCGCCTGATATAAGACTTTTAAGTATTTTTCTCAGGTGGCCAAAGAAGTGTTCTTGTAACATTTGTTTCATGCCAGATTTTTGTGTTTTCAAGTACTGTAAAATACTTATATACTTGTAGGTTTTGATGGCAGATAGAGATCTGAGTTTGTTGAATCTTCATATTCTAAAATCGAACCCTTCTTTACATACATGACTGCACACTTTTCTATATCATCAATCTTTATAGAATTACTATAGTTGTTAGTGACCATTAATAACGCTGTCAATTATTATTTAGTAAGAGCTAGTATTTTAAAATCATTTGTTTAGAAAAGTGAGATACGACTAGATCATCTTTTTGCAATTTACAGTCTAACACCGAACCTTCTAAAGTCTAACGCTGAGAGACTTCAGACCTAGACAAAATTACATGGACTCAGACTCTCACTAGACTAGAGTTACATCGATGTTATACTACTCAAGTATTTTTAAAAGCTATGTATTTTTTAAACCAGTCATAAGCCTTGTTATAATCTATCCAAAATGTCACCAGACGCTTACGACGTATCTGTTGGCTAATGGCCATGTTTACGTTAAGGAGCTCTTTAGTGCAACGGGTCTCACTTTTACATTCATTTTGACGTTTAGACATCATGTTTTGTAGCTAATACTCTCTATTAAAAAACAATTTGAGACTTCTTTTTAACATAATTTTATAACAATTATCCACATAAATTTTTCTACATTAGTTATAGTTGTTTTATTTTGTTTTGTTTTAAAGTATGGTGAAAATAATTTAATTAAAGAAAAAAAAAGTATGCGAAGTTATTACATATCTTGCCAATTTCAACAATTTTATATTTACCTTGATCTTAACCACGTAAATCACATTCAAATTAGCTCTGTATATTTGTAAATTTTACTCTAACAAATATATATTTATACAGATGGCTTACAATATGATGCTGCCAAGTCTATGAAATTTAAAAAAATAATGAATGCCATTTTGTACTGAACGACAGTACAAAGTGACACTCATTATAGTGTCAATCTTATTAACGGAGCTTTGTCGAGACCTTGTCAGGATCGGGGAATGAGTGAAACCAGTATTATTATACAGAAAGGCACAACAATGTAAACTTTAACTATACCTGGCTAAGGACGGTTTGGATACAACATGAGGCACGTACTACACTATTTTCTCGGCCATAAAAGCACTTGCAGGACAAGCTTTACTTTTTAATTAATTTTGAATGAATAAGAAATCTGATGGATGCACGACTGTGACGAGTCTATTGAAGCCACTTCGGCTTTTATTTCACAAAAGCTGAGATCGTTATGTAAGTTCATATTTTAAAACTGATCTTTTTGCTACTCTAAATGCGAAACAGGATAGAACATTTTCAGAATTTTTAATCTGTGCCTCATATTTGAATCATACCATGTATAGAAGAGAAAGAGATTTCACACCTATTACACTTTAGAAGAGATAAAAATAACTTTGATACAAAGGTGGGAACCTGCGTATTATGTTAGTAGCCTGTTTATGAGAGATACACTGTTGAACATAAGTTTCCCTCAGTAACTTTCAAAACTTCTGAGCCATATCAGAAGCGGCTGATAAAACTCAGTTAGGGTAAAGCATATAAAAAAAGTTGTCAATGCTTTTTAAAACGGTTGCAATTGAACAATATAATCGAATCGAATAATTCAGAATGATTGTCAGTTTACAATTTTAAATACTTACTCAAAACTGTGGAAGATTGCATAGACAAGTCAGCCGAGAAAGTCCCACCGCATAATCTGTCGGTGCATAAAGCTTGAGCTGGCTGAATGCGCCCAACGTTGGTCGCACATGGCACTAATAGCCAATCATTAGCGCAGTTGTTGGGCCCAGCGCCGGAGCCAACCATTGCATTAACTGGATTGTTACTGTTCCCGCTTAAGGTAAACGCTCTTGATCGATTATTTACTAAAAATAAGAAAACACATTTAATTGCTCAAGAGAATATAATGGTGTCCTCTGTGTAATTCAAACTAACTAATATTATTTGCATTGGTATTTATCAGAAACACACATACATAAATGTACATACAAAGTATAAGCATATAGGCATTATGAAGAGAATCAGCTCTTAATATTCATGCATTAATTTTTACACCAAGTGGTAATCTAATTTTGACAACAACTATTGTAACGCAATGTAAAATAAGCCAATATTTGAAAACCTCAAGTCAGAACCTTGCCTATAAACTGAAGATTTATAAAATTTAAAGTACAGCTTACAATTTTGACGTTTGTACAGTTTAATTTTGTATAAACGTCGGCTTTCTTTAAATTACAAACACCGGTATAATAAAGCAATAATTACATAGTGAATCGGGTCATTTTCTATCCTTCTCATATTGATTTTGTGTCACAGTAGTTCTTACAAGCAATGGAAATTTGAATTATTTATGAAGAAACATGGTGTACAATAGTTAAACCTTTGCTAATTCATAGGTTTAGTAGTAGCCTACAGTGATACTGATACTAAATAATTTTCGGAATATAAAGGCATATGTCCACTGGTCCGATTCTTCGCACAATAGATAATCGAACTTATACATGTAAATTCTATTACCTATTTAATATCTTATTTTAGTTACTTTTAAAAATCAATGCAATTTATAGTTTATTGTATATCATATTTGGAATTATTTCTTCTACTTATTGACATCGATAGGGAAGTATTGATGGTGTACTATGGTGTCTACGTTTAGGCTGAAGAGTGATTCTTTATGCATCAAAGTAAAGAGGGGTAGACGAGCCAATTAGCTGCATTTAGAACTGCATTTAGCGGCCTCCTGGGAGGTTCACAGGCTACTTTATGAGCTTCTATTCAATAGCCATTTTTTCACAGTTGTTTGTTTGATTGCACGATGTAACTGTGGACTGTGTAGCCTAGAATATTTGTTTATTAACATTATTAAAAGCTTGAAAACGAGAGAAACTTAATACTTGTACTTTCTGTTGAATACGTCGGATAAATTAAGACACACTAGAAGTACATATCTGTTTCCTTATCTGTAGTGTACATATGTATATCGTGAGTTAATAAAATTGTTTCGTCTGAGCTGGCAACGGTAAGTTGCGTTTTAATATGGATGAATTATTTATATATTTGATTTACAAATGTGTGATTGTCCCGTACGGTAAAATTTATCAAAACACTTCAGGAAATACGTTTTGAGTAGTTTTATAAAACATATACTTTATTTAATTCTTACTTGTATCAGCACAGGCAGTGTACTGTATACCGCAAAAGTTTCTCTCCATCCGAATACAAATGCCGTAGTCCTGATTGCTTAGTTGAAGTCCTGACGTAGGGTCGTAGTTAAATGAACGAAGTTGCCCAGATACTCCTGTGTAATACTGGAGACAACCCTCGTCAGCTGAAAGAGATAATTTTTAATATTATCACCTCAAGAAAGGCAAGTGGTATAAACCACACTCGTTATGTTAAGAATTTGTCAGTAAAGAAGTCGATTACGCCAGTTTGGCCGAAGTGTTAAAAACTATCAGAATTTAAGACTAGGAAAAATCTGAAGTATCAAAAGTCGTTTAGAATTAATACTATCATCACTAACACTGTTTGCGTGGTAACTAAGTAAGAATAAGAGTCTCGAAAGAATCAACCTATAGAGCAAATTACATACGACAAAAGCACTGCAAAGAAAACTTGAAGTAAACTTTATATTAACTCGTCTGGCCAGAGTGGTATAGTAGTCCAACATCTCCTTTCTAGCAGTGTCTAGACATAAGTCTCTCGTTAGATAGGAGGTTAAATAGTTGACTGTCTATTAGAGACTATTAATAATGATGGCGATCTTATACACCGTGTGTTATCTCAGCATATATTATTATGTATATGTATTTGCTCAGAATATACCTGTAGTATTTCTTAGGTGAAAGTAGAATAGACAAATCCCCTATCATTATCCTTGAAAAAATTGTTGCATTTTCAAGTAATATTGTGCAGATGCGCTTAGCTGTTTATACGGTAGACAGATGGAGGTTATTTAGCAAACATTTGAAAGCAAGCTAACAAAATAAACATAAAAGACGTATTTATCTATTAAATTACTATGTAAAAAGTTTCACCTCTGTAAATGGTACTGCAAGGGATTTGCGTTACTTTGACTTTCCAAAATCTTTCAAAGGAAGTTCCGCTTGTCACAAATGTTAGTTTTACTGGGTTTGTCATACCTATGCCAGCATCGATGTACACTGTTTTGGACAAAAATAAACATCTTTTTAATACGTGTGACAAACTTTTACAAGTCATATTATTGTTAAGGTTCTAATTTTAGAGGTTGTTACTTAGACAGCATGCGATAGTTTATTTTCAAATTCATTGGGTGCTCGTTTTTAGCTATTTTGCTCATTTCACTATTTTACCGGACACTCACAATAAAGTGAAAACACACAATGATTCACCCCAAGTAAGTTTATGGCAAGGGACTAGGCCGGACCACCGTGGGAGTCTCTTTGGTGGTCGGGCGCATTGAGGCGCTGGGTTTACGGGTGGCCCTAGATAAGACGGAAGCCCTTTTGTTTCATGGGCCCCGTCGTGGTCCACCCCCCGGTGCCTCCATCGTTGTCAATTCGGTCCTCGTACAGATTAAGGCCCAGATGAAGTATCTGGGCCTAATCCTCGACGGCAGGTGGCTCTTCGACGAGCACTTCCGACAGCTTACTCCAAAGCTGGTCGGCGCTGCTTCTGCTCTTGGGCGACTTTTGCCCAATTTGGGTGGAGCCAGCGTCGCGACGAGACGGTTATACACGGGGGTTGTTCGGTCAATGGCGCTGTATGGTGCACCGGTGTGGGCGGCGGCTCTGACCGCCCAGAATAGGGCTCGCCTCTGGCGCCCTCAGAGGATATTGGCGGTTAGAGCCATACGCGGTTACCGCACCGTATCGACGGAGGCGGCGTGCGCCCTGGCCGGAACTCCCCCGTGGGATTTGGAGGCGGAAGTGCTCGCCGAAGTTTATCGGCGGACGGCTGACTTCCGGGCGGGTAGCGGCATACGGCCCCCGCCCGAGGAGATGCGCGAGTGGCGTGAGGCCGCTCGTCGAGCCACGATGGCTCGTTGGTCGTTCCGGTTGGAGACTCCACGTGCTGGCTTTGCCCTCGTGGAGGCTCTCCAGCCGGTCATCACCGAGTGGGCAGGGCGGCAGCACGGGACCCTTTCCTTCCGACTGACGCAGGTCCTTTCCGGGCATGGTTGCTTCGGGAAGTATCTGCACTCGGTCGCCAGGAGGGAATTGAGTCCCGCCTGTTACCACTGCGACTGCAGTGAGGACTCGGCTCAGCACACGCTAGCGGTTTGTTCCGCCTGGGCGGCGCAGCGTGGGGTCCTCACTGCTGTTATTGGAGGAGATCTCTCGCTACCGGCCGTCATACGCTCCATGGCCGGTAGCGACAGTTGTTTTACCGCGGTCGCAACCTTCTGCGAAGACGTAATTTCGCGGAAGGAGGCGGCGGAGAAGGCCCGGGAGGACGATATCCACTCGGACCCAATTCGCCGCCGGCGAGCCGGGCGGCGGAGGCGTGCATACCAGCGCCTCATGCCGCCTTGAGTGTGGCCGCGGGTGGACGGGACGGGTTTTCCCCTCCACCCGCTATAATGGTCAGCCGCGAGGAGGCGACGTCCGCGTGTGCCGTACGTCGCCTATATAGAGAGTTTATCCGCAGATGGTGCCCGCTTTGGCGGGCAGGCGCTAGGAGGGATCTGGATGTCGTAATAGCAGCGGTTCCCGGATCCCTCCTGTCTCAGGCGCAGAGTGGCACACCGTGTGGTTTTAGTCGGTCCGATTCCGACACACCACCCCGCCGTAAACCCCGGTGGGGTGACGGCCCGAGGGGGTTTCCACACGTTAAAAAAAAAAAAAAAAAAAAAAAAAAAAAAAAAAAAAAAAAATAAAAGTAAAACCCAGTAAAAAAAAAAAAAAAAAAAAAAAAAAGGGACTAGGCCGGACTAGATATACTTGAGCTATCTAAACTGAAGTTTTTACATTTTATGAAAATACAATTGTACAAATATATCAGTATTAAAATACCTATTTATTAAAGTCTAACATAAAATATAATTTGTTTAGAGAAAAATGAAAGAGATATCACTTACTGTGGCTACCCTGGTTGAGTCCACAAATAGTAGGTATCGGGTTACCTCCAGAGACTATGAACTGATCCTGATTGCAGACGTTATTACTTTGTTCAGGGCCAGCAATCGTGAAACGATCGAAATCCAATCTGTGAAAGAAACAATTTCAAATTTTCACCCAGTACTACTGTCAAATTATTTTATACTGCTAAAATTGTTTTACCGATAATGTAGTACAGGTACACTCAGTATACAAATATACTCTGTGGGGTTGAAACAGACGCAACTATGTAAGTCATTTTAGTTAAGTACTAAAACCCCTGTGTTATATTCTAATTGAAATCAAACAAACGATTTTCGTTCATTTGTAGTGAGTGTAATAGTCGCTTATTTATATTATACAAACTATCGACTGTTACACTGATTAGAATATTCTTTTCGATTTTAATGTTGCAAATCTCACCTAATTTGGCAGACTTCTGGATGAGATTTCATGACAGTGAGTTCACAAGATCCCGTTCCATCATATGACGAAGGATATCCAGTATTCACAAAATAGGTTCCATTCTCTGACGTCGTGCTCCCACAGGCGGTCATGACTAGAAAACATTTTTTTTTTTATTATTACTTCAGTTTTCTTATACTAGTTTACGAGAAAACGAAGCAGCAAAGCAAGCAAGCGAGTTGAATTTAAAACGATGGACATACTTTGCAATCTTATTTTAATAACGTTTTTATCGTAAATACATGGATGAATAAATTTATCAACTGACCGTTAGGTTAATGTTTTTGACGTTAGAGTACTTGACACTTTTAGTGATAAAAGAACTAAGTATACGAGAAATATTTATTAGAAATGTTTAAGAAAAAATTGTTTATATTAAAATGCATGGGCAGAGCGGTCAACGCTGCTAATTGCACATTTATGTGACAATGTTTACAAACAGTATGACTCTGTTTACTGTTTAGGCTTATAATTTTGTCTTAATTTGATTTCTTTAAAATTGAGGAAAATAATATAAGGAATGAAACTTACATATGCAGCATAGTCCAAATCCATTAGCGCAATATCCGTTTGCTGAACCACCTCTTCCGGAGCATTCACGTGCCGTCATACAAGTTCCGTTGTCTCCAGATGCACCAGCGCATCCACCATTTGGGAATGTTACAACCGTGAATAAGGACAAAACTGTGAAAAACATTTGCTTCAGTGATCTTATTAGCTAAACGACTTGCGGCGACTTCCACATACAACGCAACCAAAGAAAAACTACAGCGCCATCTATCGAAGTCACACCGATTTACGAAGTGAGTAAGTCACCTGGTCGGAGGATCCTCACTTTGTGTTGGAAGGGCATGACACCCGTTCTTCCACAGATTTCATAATATTTTTTTATATTAAATAAATATATTGTTTACTGTATTTAATTATACCGTCTGTCATAACACCTCAGTCTGAGAGCACCTTCCTAACTTCATCGCCCAGTACCGGGATCCTTGATTTTCAGGAAAGTTTAGGTATTTAGTAATGGCTGTTTAAAGAAACAAATTAGTTTCGAAAAAAATTGGCATTCTGAGTATATCGACGCAATATTCACTCCAACCCATCACCTTCACAAGTCTGGCTGCATATGGAATACTGGTCTCATTTTTATGCAGGAACACTTCAGTAGGTATCAGCCTCTCCTTCTGGATTGCATCCATGGGAAAGTGAGTTGAATCGTCGATAGTAAGGAGATCTCCAATCGTTTCCTTAGCGTTACGTAGAGATGTAGTTTCACTCAGTATTTTCTGTATTGTTTATATCATGGAGAGTACTCCGAAAAGTTGTTCGGATTAATAGCAGCAGCAATCTTTTGACATCGTTTTGAGAATCCGAAATCTTTATTGTACTGTGCACTCTCCAATGCCTTTTATTGCCACACAATCAAGCTGTGAAACAAATTATTGTCCACAGTATTTCTAGACCGATACAAACTTGTAACCACAATACAACCTCACAGCCTACTCCCATCTCAGAGATCGGCAACGCATTTGTGGCTCCTGAGTCACAGACGATCGCGGGCGTTGGTTGTTAATTTCCAACAGGTGACCCGTCTACTCTTTTGCCTCCTGTACTATAAAAAATCTTAGAGCTTTAAATTATCTATAGCACTGGCAGAAAGGAAAAATGAAATTACAAAACAGTGCAAGTACAAAGCAAACAAGGTTTGGATCGAACTTTTTTCATCTCCACGGTAATTGAAAACATCCAACACAGAAAAGCTTCTAGAGAAATATGATCTGAAAAATAAAGGAAACTGAGAATAGGATGTTAGAAGATATTATTCTCATTTTTTTCTCTTTTTGATGAAATATTAAGCAAACATATTGCCTGATCATCTGATGACTATCGCCACTCTTGGAGACTTGCAACTCAAAAGACTCAAATGGCATTCTTTAAGTGCTTTATAAACTCACTCACTAGTAGTAAAAAATATAAAAAGAGTTGTCCAACATGGGTTTCCTGTGAGATCGTCAATCAGGTCGAGCCGGTTTATTTCAATTGTTTATTTTTTATCGAAACAATACAATTGTTATGTAAAGCTACATATTATAAAAGATATTATAATTAGTTTTATTATAGGTATGTAATAAATTATTCAGACGAGTCACCATAAATGTATGTACACTTTAATAGATATACCATTAGTTTGAAGTCTGTACAACCTTTTGATGCTGAGAGCGCACAAAGTCCTTTAAAAGATTAACTCCATTATAAAATGCAGGATAATATTACTAGAAAGTTCTTTCTTAGAAACTAGAAAATATTGAAATCTATTTCCAGAGCAACTACTTCTATGTGCATTTGCCGCAAGCTGTACGTGTCTCATATTTTTTCAAGATTGGAAGCAAATTCCTTTGTGATTTTGCATTTTTTTCGTTGTGTATAATAATACCTTTTAATGATCAAAAGATATTGTAGATGCATGCTTGTTTCTAATCTTTTTTGTAATGTACAATTTCATAAAACGTGTTTTAATAGTACAAGAGCCTTTGTAGATTGTTACACCCATTTGATAACATGATTGATGATTTTAATATTTATTGAACTTACCAATGGCTTGCCTATCGTAAAACTGTTGTGATTATGTTTTATTAAATTAATTTTAATCATTGTTTTCATCAATAACCAGTAAAATTAAGAATGAAAGAATATGCTAATGCTATCAGTATTTAGTATTCAGTGCTCGGATACACAAAATCCTAAATTAATTGAGTAAGCGTGCAACCAGATACCAGCGCCAAACTAATTGATTATTTAAAACAGTATACAATACATACATACCTACGAATGCGCATACAAATTATTAATAGAATGCGGTATCTTGTACTTCAAAAGATATTACATATGCCTATAAATTGAATACTATCTGTTACACGTTTAATTTTTCTGAAGGATCAAAAAATTTGCAAATGCCCAGGACATATTATGTTGAATTACTTAACGTGTGAAAGAGAAAGAAACAAAATGATTTTGATTAGAATGGACAACTAATAGATTCACAATAGCATTCCTTAATAGCAATTGCACGTTTTGATCATTTGTTTTATTTAATATACAAACATACAAGTAGAATAAGTTGAAACTACTTCTAAAATTTTAGAGATATATGCACAGCTGTTACGACATAGTGTTGATACTTACATCTCCTCTCCTTTTGTATCGGAGGCCAAAAACGCTGTTCATTGACGTCCTGCAATCTCCCACTCCAATTAGGCAGGCCTCTATAATTCGCACGACTCTCACCTGCCTCACACAATCCGAAATACAACACAACAAACACCAAATTAACTTTCATGTTTACGGTGTAATATCAGACGGAAATATGAACTGTTTATAATATTGCCATTTCAATATATATCAAAGTGTCGGCATAACAATAGCTGTTTTCACCTATTACAGAGATTGTGACAATGGTTGGTGATAATTTTCCTACATTTAACAATCCAGAACATCCTTTGTGTTCTCGTAATGACATCGCAATTATAAAGTAATCGGTTGGTACTTTTGGTGACAATAGTCACTTTAGTGGTACCAGTTATGATTTGTACACATTTACATTTATTGAAATGAAACTTGTTATCGAATTATCGAATAGGGTCGAGGATATAGGGCTCTTTTGGTAGTAGTTATCCTACTTCACCGCATAACTAAATATCAAAATGAATTCGATTGATTTCGATTTGTGGCTTCAGTGGAGAGATACCTAAATATCTACTAGCTTTATTATAAACACTACTCTATACACTTGAAGGGGTGGCAGAAATGTATTAGACACAAACAGTTTACCTATGATATCCCTAGTCCCCTTTACGCTAAAGAAAGCCATCCTATTACTGTAAACTAGGCATTTTAGTAGTCAGTTGGGAGAATTGTGTATACACCGAAAGGACAGAAGAAAGAAATTGATTAAAGGATATTGCTTACGTCTTGCTTAAATCGTGTAGGTCAAGGTACCATATGTAAAACTCAAATTGCCTATTGCTGGCAAGTCCGGGCTCTTTTTTTTTCTGTATAGAAATCGCCTCTGATTCCACTCACCGGAAGGGTTGTTCCGTCGGACTCAAATTAACTAATAACATTACATTGTTTTGGTTACTAATAACCAAAGAACTAGGTGTACCCTAGAAAGAAAATCTCCCACCCTCTCACCCAATGAACCACTCCCAAACTTACATTCGCATTTTTAACGTTGGTTAAGTTCTCTTAACGCCCTATGGCTGAATATTTTAGTTTCCTATGGCAATCTTTGTTAGAACGTCTCGGGAAATTTATTAAGTTAATGCAAACAGACATGGCAGGAAAATATTCAATAAATTATATAAAACAAAATTTTATCTTTATCATAAAAGCTTTGGCTACCTGGCAACGCGTAAATTAAATCTATGATTTCGAAATGTACAGTAAATAAAATTGGTAGACTCACAAAAAATATCTTACTTGAGAGGATAAGTGTAATTGGAGTCATTATATATAATTTCCACAAGATTGACGAAATTATAATATTAGAAGATATTCATGTCAAGATAAGATATTAGAATTACAACAAGACAAGATAATGATAATCTATAGCAACAATCAGTGATTGGAAGAACTAAAAAAATCGTCTGGACTACTTCTAATGAAGTATTCAATTTATATAATTGATGTTGTGATATTTCATATACGAGTACATCGTCGATTGCCTCTTGTATACTTTTACAAGGTCACCATGTAAACTTAACACTACGGGACACCATATTATTCATTTCTCGTACCGTTGATTATTGAATGACAATCTATTCTCTTATATCTACATAATTTCTGTTATGTCTAATTGGCTGCCTCGGTAGCGTATGCGACTGTTGTGCTTGGGGTCTCGGGTTCTATTCTTTGGTCAGACTAAATGTTTGTATGATCTGCAAATATTTATTGAGGAATTTCATTTAAAGATTTTAAATTAAAAAAGTTTGTAACGAAATAATATTATAAGTGACGTCAGATTGATTGGACAGAGCTAAGTAGAGATGTTAACGAAACTACTGATACTTAATAGAAGAGCGAAAGATGGTACTGGTTCGTAAAACTTTTAAGACTGAGTTTCACTTTCAGCTTTTCAGAGTGGCTTTGTGTGTTTTAGTTCGAGTATATAGCATAGGAGACAACTACTGAAAAGAGTAATAATTTTTCAGGTTCCTCAAAGTTTCTAAAACTGATACTAGCAAAATTACTTTAGAAAGAACAAGCAAAAAGAACGTCGGCAACTTATAATAAACCCTAGATTGAATAAAACTCTGTGCTGGTTTCAAAGTAGGACTCATTAAAAATTATTGAAAAACTTTGAAAATTGTCGAATGCTCACCTCAAAGCTAGAAAATGTTTTTTTGAAAAAAATAAAATAATCTGTTAATTATTAAAAATATACTCGTATTTGTTCAATATTTTATAAGATATCATATCATTAATTACTTTCACGTTTCAATAGATTACATTAAAGATACATTGGTAAGTAAGTAGACTAATAAATCATACATGTGCTAGAGTTTCCAAGGTAAGATTATTTTGTGTCTGTCCGTCACTGCTTCCAACCATTAGACTGCACGGATGGTATAGTGGTTTAAACGGTCGCTAGGCTTCTTCCCACTACGGTGTCGTGAGTTCGAACCCCGCATGGAACAACACTTTGTGTGATCTACAAATCATTGTTCTGAGCCTTGGTGTTCTTTATGTCCGTTTGTTGTATTGTTGTTTAGTCCTCCGCGATCCAGGTTATAACATTTTTGATGCATATGGTATCTTTTTTAAGAAAAAAACCTGACTGATGAGAATAAACACAGTGTGCCTCATTGTGCCACGATGTTCAGCAGTCTACTCCGTAGTGTTTTTACTGAAAAATAACTAGTGTGCTAAAAATCCCTATATAACTTAAATGTTACAGTAACGCAACGTAAAGCGATGAAATTGATAAAATACATAAGCATAAATAATAAGTTATAGAAGTAAAAATTTAACTGTACGGTTGGCCTAGTGGTGTAAGTGGTCCGGGGTGCCAAAGTACCTGAGGCGGCTTGTGGCAGACTATCTTGAGGAGCGTACCGTCATGTACGAGGACCGAGACGGTGTTCTGAGGCGGCGGCTCATGTCGTGCGGTGTTCTACAGGGGTCTGTCCTCGGACCTCTCCTGTGGAACATGGGATACGACTGGGCCCTTCGAGGTCGTCTTCCCCCCGGGCTGGGCGTAATTTGTTACGCAGATGACACATTGGTCACGGCCCGGGGGATGAACTTTCAAGAGGCGGCGCGCCTGGCCACCACGGGTGTCTCTCTGGTGGTCGGGCGAATTGAGGCGCTGGGTTGGCGGGTGGCCCTGGACAAGACGGAGGCCCTTTTGTTCCATGGGCCCCGTCGTGGTCCATCCTCCAGCGCCTCCATCGTGGTCAATTCGGTCCCCGTACCGGTTCAGGCCCAGATGAAGTATCTGGGCTTGATTCTCGACGGCAGGTAGCTCTTCGACGAGCACTTCCGACAGCTTTCTCCAAAGCTGGTCGGCGCTGCTTCTGCCCTTGGGCGACTTTTGCCCAATCTGGGTGGAGCTAGCGTCGCGACGAGACGGCTATGAGCCATACGCGGTTACCGCACCGTATCGACGGAGGCGGCGTGCGCCTTGGCCGGAACTCCCCCGTGGAATTTGGAGGCGGAAGTGCTCGCCGAAGTTTATCGGCGGACGACTGACTTCCGGGCGGGTAGCGGCATACGGCCCCCGCCCGAAGAGATACGCGAGTGGCGAGAGGCCGCTCATCGAGCCACGATGGCTCGTTGGTCGTCCCGGCTGGAGGCTCCACGTGCTGGTTTTGCTGCCGTGGAGGCCCTCCAGCCGGTCATCGCCGAGTGGGCAGGGCGGCAGCACGGGACCCTTTCCTTTTGACTGACGCAGGTCCTTTCCGGGCACGGTTGCTTCGGGAAGTATCTGCACTCGGTCGCCAGGAGGGAATTGAGTCCCACCTGTCACCACTGCGACTGCAGTGAGGACTCGGCTGAGCACACGCTGGCGGTTTGTTTCGCCTGGGCGGCGCAGCGTGGGGTCCTCACTGCAGTTATTGGAGGAGATCTCTCGCTACCGGCCGTCATACACTCCATGGCCGGTAGCGACAGTTGTTTTACCGCGGTCGCAACCTTCTGCGAAGACGTAATTTCGCGGAAGGAGGCAGCGGAGAAGGCCCGGGAGGACGATATCCACTCGGACCCAATTCACCGCCGGCGAGCCGGGCGGCGGAGGCGCGCATACCAGCGGGACGGGACGGGTTTTCCCCTCCATCCGCTACAATGGCCAGCCGCGAGGAGGCGACGTCCGCGTGTGCCGTACGTCGCCTAAAAGAGAGAGTTAACCATAGATGGTGCCCGCATTAGCGGGCAGGCGCTAGGAGGGATCTGGATGTCGTTATAGCAGCGGTTCCCGGATCCCTCCTATCTCAGGCGCAGAGTGGCACACCGTGTGGTTTTAGTCGGTCCGATTCTGACACACCGCCCCACCGTAAACCCCGGTGGGGTGACGGCCCGTGGGGGCTTCCACACGTAAAAAAAAAGAAAAAAAGTGGTTTAAGTGGTCGCCACGCCACTCTCCACTTCGCTGAATATTGTGAGTTCAAACCCCACATGGGACAGCACTTTGTGTAATCCACAAACTGTTGCTCTGAGTCTGGATGTTCTTTGTGTCCGTTTCTTGTATGTTTGTAAAGTCTGCCGCGACACAGGATTTATTCCTAGCTTTCCTACTTTACGATGACCATGACTTTAATTGTTGTTATCGGGAAAAGAGAATACGAAAATATGAATAAAGCAAAATTTTTCTTTGATAATATTTCTTTTTTAAACATTAAAACAAAATTTGCCTATTTTTATTGTAAAGGCTTGTTTCAGACGAAAAATACGAGGGGGCGTTTTTAAGTTCGCGGAATGGAGGGTATTGAGTAATAATAAAAACACAAAATTATTTTTCTTTTTCTATATATTCCCCTGCAACACGAATACATTTTTCAGATCTTTCAATTAGTTTTTTTATTCCCTCGTAAAAAAAAGTTTTATCTTTGTCTGAAAAATACGCCGAAACCGCCTCCTTAACCTCCTCATCAGTTGAATATTTCTTACCACGTAATTCTTTTTTCATTTTTGGAAAGAGATAATAATCACTCGGAGCCAAATCTGGACTGTAGGGTGGGTGATTCAAAATATCGAAGCCCACCTTATGCAGGGCAGCCAGTGCGACTCGGCTCTTGTGAACGGGAGCATTGTCATGCAATAGCAGGACACCTTTCGTTAATTTTCCCCGTCTTTTTTCTTTGATGGCTTCTTTTAACTGTTCTAAGATTGAAGCGTAGTATTCCCCCGTTATAGAAATGCCTTTATCTTTATAATCTATCAATAATATTCCTTCTGAGTCCCAAAAAATCGTTGCCATGAGTTTCCCAGCCGACTGTGAAACCTTAAATTTCTTGGGTGGTGCTGTGCCCTTTTTGTGCCACTGCATGGAGTCTTGTTTGGACTCGGGTTCATAATGATGAACCCAAGTTTCATCCACAGTAACAATTTGATTCAATACGCCATCCTTGTCTTCATTGCAGAGGTCCAAAAACGCACGTGAACATTCCACGCGCTGTTGTTTTTGCAATGGCGTG
Source organism: Hypercompe scribonia (assembly GCA_949316085.1). Classification (NCBI taxonomy): domain Eukaryota; kingdom Metazoa; phylum Arthropoda; class Insecta; order Lepidoptera; family Erebidae; genus Hypercompe; species Hypercompe scribonia. Next base: position 21,063,495 of record OX438968.1, on the reverse strand, counting down.
AGCATTCTCGGCACCCACCGTGCGCCAACCTTAGTCATGCCAAGATGATCGTGTAAAATTTTAAAAATTGTTGTATCCGATACTCCAACCATTTCTGCGAGTTGTTTCTTTTTTAGTCGAGCATCTTCCAATACAATTTTTTCTACTTTTGCAATAACTTCTGGCGTAGTCACCTCAACGGAGCGCCCCGGCCTCGGGTCGTCTTCAAGTGATTCCCTGCCTTGTTTAAATAAACTATGCCACTTGTAGACCATTGTTTTTCCTGGGCAAGAATCCCCGTAAACCGATGACATCTCATTGAGTATGGTTTGAACAGACTTTCCTTGCTTAGTAAGGAACTTTATTACCGCACGGAATTCAATTTTCTCCATTTTTTTCACTTCGTTCCCGATTAAAATACTTGGTCAACGATAGTTTAATAACTAATGATCCAATCACAACAAATTTTACTATGCAGACTAATTATGAGTCACTGAATACGGTAGGCATCAAAAGAGCGCGTTTACCCGCCTTTTTCACTGTCATTCCGCGAACTTAAAAACTTACCCTCGTAATCTTAGATTAAATCTTTATAATATTAAATTACAAACAATCATGTTACAATGTATAACAATAAATTTAAATTTATTGACACTAATGCTGTAATTAACAGTAATTATTTTTTGTCCAACAGTGGACTACGATAGGCGGATGCCGATAATTTTTTAGTAAAAGATATTTTTTATCTTTCTAAATATTTTAGACGACAGATAGCTTTATCGCTATACCTACAATTATGTTTTTAAATCAGCTAAGTCACAGGCTGTGACTTTTATTCCTATTGAGCAGAACATTCCTATTAGCCGTAGTAACATGGTTTTGTCTGTAGCATCTGCTTTTATTGAGCAGAATGATAGCAATTATGCTGTACGTAACTCTCAAACTATTCCTTGGTATTTAAAACAAAGATTAAGTTACTTGGGTGTACTTCTAGCAACATTTCAAATACTCAAAACTTACATGAAAACACTATACCTACTAAGTAACAAAAAATCTATGAACCTAGTGAATCTGAGTATTCAAGTATTGAGACGTTATTCAAATGCAATAAAATTAATATTAAATATTGACTTAATAGTTATCAATTCTCGTTTAATTTTATAATCACTAGATTATTGGCTTCTTGAATAGAATTTACGCCAAAATATAAAAGAATACAAAAGTAAGAGAGAGGTCAAATATTGTCAGTTTACTTTGAATGAACTATAGAAATGAGTTGTGCAGAATTGGAGTATTTAGAATATGTTATCCAAAATCTCTGTATAAGATTCATATTTGAATAACGTAAACAACTTAAGTGATTACCCATCCGCCTTCGTTGGAATACATATATTCTTTCTCTACTACATTCAATTCATTTGAATCTTTTTACTCCAAGTTATTTGAAATCTCGGCTAACATTCCTTCATGACACGCATCCCAAATCGTTGACATCGTCAGAGAACTTAGTATGTAAAAATGTCAGAGCATACTACCAAATTCCTCGATATTCCTGCTTTATCTAAACAGTTCGGCTATGGAACGCCCTATCAGTCGTAACAAGAAATATGCTGCAATTGACTAGTTTTGAAAGACAGGTAAAGGAATGTTACCTGGGTGATGCCAATTTCCTTTAGCTTTACTATACTCAATTAGCAAACGTAATGTGAGTCCTACGGCGCGATGGACCGATGACTTGAAGAAAGTGGCTGGCAGCGGATAGAGACGGATTGCCCAAGACCACGATGATTGGTGCTCCTTGGGGAGACCTTCGTTCAGCAGTGGACGGAGACAGGTTGATTTGATACTCAATTAGGCCAAGGTATTCTCTTTGAGTATGTGTGTAATAACTCTGAAATTATCTGTGTGGTGTCTCTAAAACTATTAAGAATACGGAACGTCACCAACCCTACCCATTCCGTGCGTGTCGTAAGAGGCGACTAAAGGAGCAAACTACGCTGTTTAGCTTTTGCGTATTGTCACTGTAAAGAGAAGTGAAACTTTAAAAATATCCTGTATCAGCCCGTAAGGCTAGCGTGGTATAGTAGGTCAAAAACTCCTTACTAAGGAGAGGCCTATGTCCAGCAAGGGACTGTTAGTGGCTTTTGATGATGATTGATGACCTCTAAATTTCACTTATTTATTTGTATGAGTTATTTAATCATCTACACTATGTGTTATTTACATGTATATTAATTCAATTTCCTCTTCTTATACATTCTAATGCAGCAGACTCTGCTCTATACTTTCCATTCCATACTTTTCTTTCCGTCCCTAGGTTACCCGTAAGAGATTACCTTCGAACAGTAATGCAACCACTTTCACTTTCTTACTATGAAGTTAACGTTGTAAGTTGTTGGTGTACAATAAAGCAATACATTATCATTATTATTCTTCGTAATGCCCTGTGGTTTTCACATATTTAAACATGAAAAGACAATTAGATACAAAACTGTTTTTCCAGCTATTACAATTATTACTCTTTATCCCTTGCCTGTAGAAACTTAATGGTGGATGTTTCATGTGTCCGTAATTTGGAGAGTGTGGATTGCATTTAAAAACGTCTCATCGACGAAAATTATCCTGTTCCAGAACGTGATCTCTTTAATCTTCCATAAAAATCAATACGGTCAAGAGTGATGTCGTTTCTATGCAATACAATATTTCTTTTATTACGTTTTTACATTCAAATTCTATTTTTTTCTATACTTTAGTTACACATGGCAACCTTCCTTTGAACATATTTGCGCTTTAGAGGTGCACACAGGCGCACACGTCACAGATCATGAATGGCAGCGGCATCGGAATTGTCGATACCTGTGACTGAGAAAGCTTTTGTCCTTTATTATCTAAAGTCGATAATTTGTATATTCAAATGCAGTTAGTCCCCAGGGTTGCGTAGGTTTGATGCCAGTTGCTCTATGCAAAAATTGATAATACATGTAAATATGCCGATATAAAATAAAATTGTAGACATGACGCTTGTTCAAAGTTACTTTGTCGATTTCGTAACCATCTGTCACGGAGATCAAGCTGTATTTTAAGGAGGGTTGCACTTATTTTCATTGTACAACTACACTTGTAATCATTTTTTAATTTCTAATTCTCTTTGTTAGTATTTGGAAATCGCTTAAACTTTTTTTCACAAAGGATTTTATGTTTAAAAATATAAAATAATATTTGATACTCATACGTTTTTACCTATGTACTTGTAGCATATAATCGCCTTAGATTTTTTTATTAATGACGCGTTTTCGCTATCATATGATTTCTCTGTGTGATTAGGCCGCCAATATTTCTGCATTATTATTGTTATTATCATGAAACATACAAAAACAATATATTGAAACCGATAGATTAATATCGCGAAATAACTGACAAGATTACAGTGTTAATCAATTACTTTAATTACAATTATCTTATCAACGGCATGCCACATGACTTATCAACACTTAAATAGACGGTATGAATGTAATTTCGGTTTCATAAGTAATATTTATTTTATTGTGATCTACGTACAAGCATGTCGAAACTTATTCTTACTTCGTGTTTACTCGCGCTTCTTGTAGCGGTTAATGGTGATACCGTAATGAGACAAGCAATAGCTATTTTGACTCCACGAGGCTCTAACCCCAGTGCAAGCGTATCTGCTCGCATTATTTTTACCGAGACTCCTGATGGCCTTTACGTTTCTGGCAATTTAACGGGAATGCCCCCAGGCAAATACGGTTTTCACGTGCATGAATTGGGAGATATAACTACTTGTAGCTCTTCAGGAGACCATTTTAACCCTGAAAACCTTAATCACGGAGGGAGAAATGTCACTGTGCGTCACGTCGGCGATCTAGGAAATGTTCAATTTGAAGCTAGTGAAGTTCCGGGTTACGATGGAATAGCTACTGTGAGCTTTACTGATCATTTGATGGCTTTAAGAGGTGCAAACAGTATTTTAGGACGCACTCTAGTTTTGCACGAGGAAGAAGATGACTTAGGTCTAGGGGGAGACGCTGCGTCGCTTATTACTGGTAATGCAGGTCCTCGAATCGCGTGTGGTGTAATCGGAATAAACTATCCAACAGATCCTTGGTACACTGGTTCAGCTGTTACTTCTTCACCATCTTTATTGCTTTTCACTGTAACAACGCTTGCTACTTTTTTCTATTTGATTAAATTATAATTTTCGTTTAATTTAAACTTTATGAAATGTGATTAATGTGATTATGATTAGTATTATTAAATTATGGAAGAAAATGTGTTTTGAAATTATGCAATCCCAGAACAGATAATTTATTTTATAGGTTACCTGAAACTATTTCCAATCTACGCTTTCGCTACATCTTCAAATCTTTTAATTGTTTTGACTGACACTCGTCTTATATACTTGACACAACGCGACTATATATTTGAAGATATTGCAAACTAGCGCAAAATACAGTTCAACTTATTTCTGTACCATCATTTAGACCTTAACAATTATTGCTATGGCAGTTTTGTTTGTTTTTTGTATGCTTTTATTTAAAATTAAAAAATAATTAAATCCTAAAAAGGGCTTAAAAACTTTTAAGATTTAAAATTTATTAACTGTTTGTAATCTCGCCATTATTTCGCTACTTTTCAATGTCGATTTTATTTCCCTTCTCGAATACAAGAGTAATAAACACAGATTTCCAGATTCAATTGGAACTGTGCCTTTTGATAAAAATATCAGCAACAAGACACAGACGGGTATGATAAGACTACACGCTCATATTTCGGAGGTATCAAATCAGGACTATCAGACTTAAAGAGAACAGAGGCTTTGAGCAATTGAAGTACTCGCGAAGAGCATACTTTAGTAGCCTCGGCAGGTGTTACATCGCTGATATGGTGAGGACTACAGGAGATGTTGTGGCCATTGGGAGCCAAGGTAGGTTCCTGATAGGTTGAGGATATAAAGAGGAAATTGCAAGCAAGTTGGTAATTTTCTCAACTGTACTTGCACTTGACCAGATTCCTTTGAGATTTCATTGCACTCGCATTCCTCACGCTCTTTTCGTAGGTCCAGAATGAATTCGGATTTGTTATGTTAGAGGTTTAAATTTTTTTCCTAATGTTTTCTACCTTTTCATAGATATTGTGTTAGCGTGAAATATCGAAAACGAATGGGCTTAATGTATTAGTACTTCCGAGACACGACTTTTATTAACAAACCTGCTATTATTTACAGCTCCAAATCAAAATCATTCTTAAAGTTGATGATTTTTCATATTTAACTAAGAAATATACTGCTAAAATCGTTAACTTTCCTTTTGGCTTAGTAGTCGGAAAAAAAAAAGTAAAACAATAGTAACACCTTTCACAATATAAAAATTTATATGGTGAATTAAACTTGAACGTGTTTTTTTAATCTTTTTTTTAACTGCATCACAGCAGAAACTGTCATGGTTAACAGTGTTTAATCTTCTTTCTTTATTAAATGTATTGAAGCGATGATAGAGTGACGGCTAGGGTATTAGAATTACGGTTAAGTGGGTTGTGGCTCCAAACCCAGGGTACTGATTCATACCGGAAGAAACTTAGAACTTGCTCTGTTCGCTAGCCACGGTGATAGACAAGATCGTAGAACGATGACCGTCTTACATTAGCGACAGAGGTGAGGATTGCGGGTGACCTGTCTCCCACCTAGAAGTAGGCCTGGGTGGTGGCGCGAAGTGACACGTAGTACGCGCGTCTTGGATGAGTAGCTGGACTGTATATGGTCCGTCCAGGACCAGGGATTTTCTTTCTAGGTATACCTTGTACTCGGCTATTGTAATCGAGATGCCGTGTGGTTTTTTCGGTCCAAGTCCGTCAAAAACCACTCCAGTTGGCAGGTAGGTCTATTAGACCCTATTTACATGAACCTTATATTAACACAAGCATTTAGATGAAAAAGTTGACAAAAAAACTAAGCTATGTGATATGATAAAAAAATATGTTTTTATTATTTCAGGGCGAATTATATATTAATGTTAGTTCGTCAGTAATTGACTATTAAAAAACTATAAAAAATGTTTTCCACTTAAATATAGATTTAAAAAAATAAAGTTAACAATTGTGTACAATGACATCTATAAGATTTTGACATTAACATCGCCGTACTCTCTAGAAAATATTTTCAACTTTCTAAATAGTTACTCATGCATATAATAGAGGGCAGTATTAATATTTTTTCACACAGAAAAGTAGGATTAAATGAGTTATTGAAGTGTATGTTAATTTAATCGGTTAAATAGGCGTCGAATAGTTGAAATAAACGGCTCACTTTGTATGATTAATTGTAAACACATGCTTCTGGGAATCAGTTTATGGTAGGTATATGAAGTTTCTATGTCTTTCAGTATATTATAGATATCAGTATTAATGTGTTGTTTCATTTTGTAACATTTATTAATATATTCAGTTACCTAGGATTCAGATCTAAATTTTGACTCACATGAGTGTCTCGGGACTTTTAATTAGCTTATTTTCATAAAAAGATTTTTTTTATAATCAAGTGCAATGATATATTTACTATAAGTTAGTTGAAAATAAATGTACACCTAAAGAAAGGATAGTCTCTGTACTTTTTTAATTACTTAATTATGATTAGAAGAGGTTACATCGCATATTTGATCACATTACATGAAGGATCCTTTGCAAAGTTTTATCCATGGGGCGTCGCAACACGCATGCCCTCTGCTGTAGATGTGGTGGCGCTCATTCGCAACTTACACATTCACCGCGATGACCATAGCAACCGCGGCCGCGCTCTGTCACTAATCCGAACACACGCAAGTTGTCAGAAAACTTTATTTTGAAAAAGGAACCTTCGAATCAGGAAACGACAAGCGAATTGTGATTTACCGGTAAGTCTTAACACAAGCACTTTATTTTTTTTAATTGTTATTTTTTATTTAATGATTCTGCATGAAGGATATCATCTTTTTCAAAGTTGTTTTTTTTTTTATAAAATTCAATTAGCATCAAAGCAGACTTTTTTATTGTGTATTTTTTAATATTGTTTTAGTGTTCAAGTGTGCATAATATTGTAGTTAAACAATTTTTGTTTTCAAGATTTTTTGGCATCTTAAAAATACTAGTACTTTGTGTAATTAATACGGGGTACATTTCATATACTGTAATTTACTGCCTTGTTAAGGATCGACGTTTTGAAGTATTATTAAGGCAATCGCTTATTTATGGATGTAGCTTTTTTTTTACATTGTTCAAATGATAAACTAGTCATTATGATAACGTTCTCATTTATGATTCTAGAATGTTTTGCATGGATTAAATAACAGCAATTAGTGTTTATTTAGTTTTCATCACACTTTAAACGTGATGTGAAAATTTCGTAAAACGCAATTTATTTTTCAATATATATGTATAACTGTAGCAACTTAAAAAAAGAGTTAAGGAGCTTGTTTATTTGCAACAAAACTGTAATAAAATCACAGTTATTCTATTTTTACTTTGTAATAAGGTTTTATTATAACATAAATAAGTATTTTGAGTATTTCCGCTTGTTCTTATGAGCTCATAAGAACTTGTGTAACTGGATTTTATCATTGCAATAATTCTACGTCATGATCTCAGCACTAGAGAAAACTGTGAATTTGCTTTTTACACGTACATGTATACATACTCGAGGAGGAGGGGGAAAGGGGGTGGACAACTAGACTATGCGAATAGACCTATACCGTTTACCTAAGCACCTACTATTAAATTAGATCTTACTCACGTATTAGGGGGCAAAACGCAATATTTATGTTGTTAATTTAGGAAATTTAAAAGAGGAAAACTGTGAATTTGCTTTTTACACGTACATGTATACATACTCGAGGAGGAGGGGGAAAGGGGGTGGACAACTAGACTATGCGAATAGACCTATACCGTTTACCTAAGCACCTACTATTAAATTAGATCTTACTCACGTATTAGGGGGCAAAACGCAATATTTATGTTGTTAATTTAGGAAATTTAAAAGAGGAAAATGTTGTAAATATTTTCATTGGCAAGATACAACATAAATAAAAGCGGAAAAAAGATTGAAGAATCGTCTAATCCTTTCAGCATAGAAAGCTATACAAATATGTAGCATTTACATGCGTATCATTTTAAAAATCATACGTTTTTACATGTTAAAACAACTACAGTAGATAAAATATCGTCTTCGTGACAGATGGCTAAGAATCGACGAAGTAATTTTGAACAAGCGTCATGTTTACAATTTTATTTTGTATCACCTATTATATTTTCATTGTTTACGTTCCAGTTTAATTAGAAATAAGTGCAACAAAACCTGAATAAGTGCGTGTAAGTAAAAAGCGAAAATAATAAAATACTTAGTTTTCATTTTATAAAAATATGATTCTTACGCACATACAATGTAATACTGGAGTGAAAATAAGATAGACATGTGACAATCGATAAACGGCAATTGATAAACAAACCTTATTTAATTATTTATAATAGAAGTGAAACCAATACAGTATCTTAATTGAACTTTCAATATTTTTTACAATTACTACTACGATTTAAAACATATAACATTCCTCCCCTTAATAAAATGTAATACTTTCTTCTTTGAGACTATCATCAATATCAATTCTCCTCTTATTTTTCAAAGCACTTAAACGTATTATTTACATACAGTTAAGCTCCTTTCTGTCAAGAGATTGACTCCGAATCTAATATGAAAATTACCGGGTCAGTACTACCCTCCCACAGAAGATCAACCTAAAGCGACAGCATCCATGCTGTCGTGTTTCTTTGGTGAGTACGAAACCGGAGGTCCATTGATGTAGGTGTGGCAGTTGTCGTGGTAAGTGCGTGCAATAGAATGCCACGATGACTGTCATGCCTTTTCCGTCCCCAAGCGATTCGTGAAAAAGCATCTTACTAAGCCGCCTAGTGTGGGCCACCATACCGCTTCGTCTGCATTCGTAATGAGTATGGTGACCACAACTCTTGGACTCTATTCATGTATTACATCAGGCAGAGTAGAGTCATTTTGGCAGACTCTTAAAATAAAAAAATTAAAAAATAAAACATTTAGGAAGGATAATGCCTACAATACTATTGACTTTGACATTTAGCTCAGAATATTACGCTCTATTAACATATCTCTATCTATAATTGGTTTCATATCAACCTGTATGGCCGCGAGCAGCGCTCTTGTATTGAAAATAATTATTCCTGCTAGTGCATCATACCTGCGGGCGTACCTCAAGGCGGCGTGCTATCTCTATTACTTATCGCAGTCTTTATCCATCATTTTATTACCATTTTTATGCAGAAGATATCTAAATCTACACTTAAACTTCTTTGTATGGGTTAAGAGTTAATCCAACAAAACCTACTTCAGTTTTTGTTGGATTCACTCTATAGCAGGTAACCTTACGATGAAATCTTTGATAAATTGGAAACAACTACCTGCTGTCTTTTGAATTGAACTAAAAACTTTGTAATCTATATAGACAAGCGTATTTCACCCAAATGGGTGAAGTTAGTCGAAAATTTGTTAGTTGCAGCGGGATCACTTCAAAGACTTTGTAACTTTTTGCACACAAACATGAAAGTCGCCCTAGCACAATTCTTTTTTCTTTCTACTCTTGATTATGGTGATGTAAACTATCTAAGCCTTCATTATAAGACTTCAATTCGGTTTACGTAAATATACATTCCTGATTTCTCCATGGTGTTCGTGTTCCCTCCAGTTTATGCGGTATTCCGTTTCTTTCACATTCGCCGTCTTATTTCAAACAAAGTTCTGAGTTTCTATATATTTAATAATGGAGGCTCTTGAGATATTAGAAAAATCTGAAATTGAAAATGTCCAGAAACACACATATAATAAGTCGTTCTCGGTGCAAGCAGACTGTAGAATAACCAACCTGAGTATTTATATTAGCCAAAGCCATTTATTATTTACATATAAGTATGTATACTGTAAATATATGTAGTTAGCTTATATACTATTTATTACTTAGATTATTTTAAAATTATGTTTCCCTCGAACTACCTAAACTCTGCTCTTATAATATTCGTACAAAATTTATTTGAAAAGAATTGTCGTGAGTGGTAAGACCGCTTGTTACAATACCAAATCTTCATAGATCTCCAACTATGTCTGTACAAAAGTCATACTGTAGTGGAGTGCAATGAAGTTGTGTAAATAAATAAATTGAGTTATTTTAGTATTTAAAAACACCCATAATAATTATTGTCTTAGAATAAATAATAATTCAATGTACTCATTATTGGCAATTAATTATTTTTTTTGCAATCGATCCAATGATCTAACGTTTGTCGCTGTTATAGAAACATTACCTAGTGACATCGGGCTGTCACATTGGTTACTGAACGTCATGTAGCACTAGCGTCGACGCCTTGTTACGTTTATTTATTTTTTGGTGCTTGTCAGTTGAGTTTAGTTCTTACGATTTACTGTTAATTTTTGTTGTATTTTCATTAAGCTTCTTTTTGGTACCGTGATGCCAAAAAGGGCAATAAAGAATGTTCTGCACAGTAAATGCCGTCTTCAGAATACAGGACTGCTTAAGTGAATATTTAAAGGTGGACCGCTATTACCGTTGCCACAAGTATTTGATCGAGTTGCTGACGTTTTTGGCATTAGTGGAGCTACAGTCGTTGCATCAGCAAAGAAAAGTATTGAGAAAGATCAAGGAAAGTCATAGAGAAAATTGTTGAAAGGAACTCGTTAACGCCAAATAAAAAAAGAAAAAAGTTTCTCCAGTCACGAATATCGATGATTTCGATGTGTCTACGATTCTTAATCATATTTATACAGATACTATTTGTGGCAAGTTTCCTACGCTTAAGAAACACAGATTTGTTCAGAGAAAGCTTGCCAAGTCTGCCTAAAGTACTAAAAAACATACGATTTGGAGGTAAAAAAAAGGACTACAACGAAAATTAAAATGAAGAAAATGGACTTTGCTCTTGCCCGTATTGATTTTTTTGTGGAAGCTCAAAGAGATCACTGACTAGATAGTTTTTTCGATGAATCTTGGCTGAATATTAGGTACACTGTCATTGTTGTTGAATTATTTGCTATAATAGATGAATATTTATAAATCTCACACTCTTGTGTATATTTTGGACGAGATTGCAAAGGAAATGGGACACAAAGTTACCTGATTGTGTTATACATACTGTTGCCAATATATTGTGATCGTATGAAATCCATTCAATTCACATTATATTAAAGAGAGAGATCAAGTTAAAGGTTAGTGCCTGAATATTATTTTAAAGTTTATATTTTATTTATTTTAAATAGATGTCATGTCGAAGTAGATGTATCAATTCATAAACTCTAGTCTGAAAATTGCTAAAGCAAGGTCTGTATACACAGAGTCACAATTATTTTTGTGAAGTTAGTAAGTTTTTATTATCATTTTCAGGTCGCGCAGCTAGACACAACAAAACACCTATTTTCACTGCAAATAAGTTGCTCATATTATTAAAAAATATATGTGAACAAATGGTATCGGACGACTAAAATAATGCTATTACCAAAACAAAAAACCTATACAAGAGAATTGGGAGTGTGATTATAATTTCTGCATAATCTGTGACCAAAAATTTATCATCAACCTACAAGAATGCTCCAGTGACTTAGAATCATATAGTGGCAACTCGACACCTTGAAAATTTTTATTGGAACGAAGTTCCTTACGGCAGGCTTGGAGGGGATAGGGATTTCGCTGCGGGACCGAACTGAAAAAAATGTGATAGTAAAACCGTAAGAAAAAATCCGTGGAAAAAGTGCGTGGAATAAATCTGTGGAATAAATCTGTGGAAAAAAGTGCGTGGAATAAAACCGTTAAATGAGACGTACGCAGGCGCTAAAGCGCGTCATGTTTGCTACGTGTCATACTATCTATCACGTACTTAACATTCGTACAATTTTTTTTTCTATTTTTCTATTTCTATGTAATTTTTAGTTAATAATAATGTTGACGAAAAAAAATAAAGATACATATTTTTTTGTTATTTCAGTTGAAATTTGAATTACGATGTTTTTTTTTATTTTAAGGAATTTATTATTTTATTATTTTAAGGAATTTATTATTTTATTTCCTAAAATACTGAATTTCCTAAATACTTTCTTGTACTTAAATAAAAACTAATCAGCAAAATTTAAGAGAAAAATCAAGAAAACCAACATAAAATTGAGCACGATTTTTTTTGCAAATTGTTTCGATTCCACATTATCCGAAGGAACTTCGTTCCTACCTGGTGTCCCACGACACCATTCATTTTTTTTAATAATAAAAACAGGAAATTAACAGTTCCAGAGATTTATTTTCAATATCTGTCTAAAATTCATCATCATCATCATCAGTCTATCGCAATCCACTACTGGCAAAGGCCTCTCCAATTCCACGCCACTTGATTCAATCCTTGGCTTCTCGCATTCAGCTCCAGCCAGCTATCTTACGCGAATTATCATTCCACCTGACTTGTGGACGTATTATTTTACGTTTGCCGAGAAGCGGTCTCCAGTTACGCACAGGCTTACTCCAACGGTTATCGGTTCTGCAGCTATATGGCCAGCCTACTGCTACTTCAGCTTGATAATATAATGAAGGATTTCGTATTTTCAAAGCACGCTGAGCAACTTTGAACTTATAGGCCAGTCGTCCATGTCGTCACATGTCATGATTAATAAGATGTACTGATTAAAAACTTTCATCTTTAGGCAATGTGTGACCGACGATGAGAAAACTCGATGAAGCTTCCCAAATGCTGCTCAAGCTTACTGGATTCTTAGAAGTTGTTTCGTGTTTGTGTAGCGCAACCGGTTCTGTTAGTACATGTTCATTCAACATGATCTTAGTTTTATCTAAGTTCATCAGTAAGCTAATACGTATGGAAGAGAAAGCCAGGTCATTTAGCTAATGTTGTAGATCTTACAGCATCTCTACCATAATGCCAATGTCATCTGCAAATCTCAAGTGAGAACTGTATTCGCCATTAACATATCTCGCATCCTTTCTATTGCACCGTCTTGAATAAGTCCTCCATTGCATTTGTGAACAATTTCGGGGAAATAACATCATATTGCCTCACTCCTCCATGCAACGGTATGGGCCTTGTTTACTGATTTTTTACTTGGACGAACATAGTGACGGTTTCATAAAGACATCTAACTACTTGAATGTATCGTCAGTGTACTTGGTAACACACTACAGGGGCTCCATAACAGACCACATATCAATCGAATCAAAGCCTACTAAAGCTAAACATAGAGCATGATTATACTCTTCTGTTTTCTATCCTAGCACTACTATCATCTGCTCCGTTGCTTTAAATTCGTCAAATCTTTGCGCAAGACAATTTTTTTTAGCTTAGAAGGAGTGCATGTCGATAGTCGTTCAACATTGTTTTATAACCGTTTTTAAAGAACGAAATCACCACCATTTTGCTCTACACTTCTCATTGAATAGGATTACGTTAATAAACTTTTGAAGTTCACGTAGCATAGACTTATCTGGAGATAAGCCGCTGTTAACAGTCAGTTGTGGTCTTCAGCTTTGAGATGAGAGCAGAGATGTCTCTGAATATGTGCTTTCTGTCCGTTATAATGAAATTGATCTCATTTTTGAACGTCAGAGCTTCACTACGTCCACTTCTTTTGTCTCCTTCTGTCTTTCTTCATCAAGAACAAACCTTACTGGCCGGGGGCGTTAACAAGTTTTTGTTGCCTATGATTCTTACCCCCAAATCATTGGGATCCTACGAGTATTACCGATTCACTGCAATTCTGTACTCCCATTTAAACACGTTGTGGTCGGCTCCCGTTGACCGGATATTCTTTACACCTTCTGCCCCACCATTATCGTCATTACCACCATGTCTGGGAATAGCGGGTCTGATGGGAACTAGGGGCCATGACTTTTGTTGCTTCTAGGCGTGGCAGGCGGGTTGGTTATCGCAGGGCGTAGTTTTTTGCATTGGTGACGCAGCTGCTTGTCTCCGGCCAATTACATTAAGCTACACCTGTTGAGGTGAATATACCGCCACTGGTTGCTCGCCAGAGCCTCGTTTGTCATTCAGTAGGATGCACTGCGTGCAGAGGAGATTGGTTTTGAGCAAAATATTGTGGTTTATTTCTTACACCCCTTAATCTTAATCTAAAATTACTATTTTAAAATAAATAGTTTTATCAACTAAAAATACGAACAATATCATAACATTACAGCACTAGTAACAACTGTCACGGAGATCAAGCTATATAAAGTAATCATTTATATGAAGCTCATACTTGATAATCTTTATTTATGTTTCGATAATCTCGTAACAATCGATTTGCCGATATCTGATTACAGTTCTGGTTATAGCTCACAGAAAATTAGAGTACCTCATCCTGACTTACTTTTCTACCTAAATGTTATACGTTGTCTATAAAAGATACTCTTGACGTGTTCTTTACATATCAGCCATGTGTGGAGATAGAATATTAGTCAAAAACTGTAGAATAAATCCCCTGGTATTAAGTATGCACTTGCATCGATGCCTTAAGTGCCGCTCACTCGATAAAAGGCCATTAAAGAATTGGTAAGTAGCGATTGGCTTAGAAGTAGCAACTTATGAGTAATTTATTTATAACAGAAAGCAAAAAAAATATATGATCAATATTTTAAAAGTATTAATTGATTACCCAATTCGTAAATATGATGTCATGGCAATCACTAAATGGTTTAGTAGTTACTTACTACGATGTCGAATCTAAGAGATCCTTGAAACCTCTTTTTTATTATGGTAAACGTGCTATAATCTAATCAATTAAATAGTAAAATAATCTACAGAAAAAGGACAAACATATGTTTAAACGCTAACAATGCCGTACTTCTAGGTTTTACTTCTTACCAGCTTCCTCATTCCTCCAGAAACTCTGCTATGTCTTGAATTCTGTTCCTTTCCTGTCTTACCAAAAAAAAAACTATCAATCACCATTTCAAAATTTATGACATCATCATCATTATCATCTCAGCTGAAAGTTCTCGATTGCTGGTATATTTGGCTCCTGTATTACTAGACTTCTACGTGCGACTATTGGTTTGTTAATTACGATATGTCAAAAGATTTTTTATAGATAAAAGTAGCTTATATAAATTATAAAACCAAAATCGATCTTCGGTCCTAATTGCCAGATCAGTTCCGGTGGAGTACGTCCAAACTTTGTTAACTACTAGCTGACCCTTGAAACGGTGTCTGTCTCTCCTATAGGTCGTAACATGATATTGTAGAGCGTGAATAAATTTGTTTACTATACGAGTATATAAGGTTATAGTGAACCAGTCCAAAAAGATAGATACGTACTTCGCAATCTTTTCGTTAGAACTTTTGGAAGGAAATAATCTTGTCGTATATTATTTTTACGAAATTTAAACCGTTTTCACAATATTTTTTCTAGTTTTTGCAACATTTTCCATTGATAACAGTAGTTCTTGAGATTAGCGTTAAACCGCATAAACAAATTCTTCCGATTTATAATAATATAGGTATATAAGTGCAGATTTAAGTACAATCAGTCAATTTTGGTATTTATTAATGCTCTTATAATACACGCTATAGAAACATGAACGATACACTTGACGGTAGTGAACATTTTGAACAAATAATAATATAATTTTCTATTTAAATTAAATAAAAATAACACGTAAAGTGTATTCATAAAGGAAGAGGTTACTTTTTAACATAAAGATAGTGGAGAATGATTCGTTTCGAATGGGAATAGTTTCGACTATTATTTTGTGGTCTCGTTCATACATAGTCTGTGGATAATTACACGCAAATCAACCCTTTAAATCCAGACATAATTCAAGTAAAATGATATGAAGACGACTATAGTGTCCCTTGCTTGACTTGTGTTTCCATTAGACAGATATAATAGAAGAACATGACAAGAATATGCTAAATTCATCTTATACTCTGTACCTATTACATTACTGCCACGTTTTGGTACACACAAATTACGTCTCACGAATACCAAAGTATCAAAGTAGAAAATATACAAAGAATTTGTTTCAAAAAGTAGCTGCTGTTTCAATAGTGATAATTTCAGTTTTGGCTTAGCTTTGAGTGAAATCTGTAAGTTTGTACATATTCCGAGTGTAGGTTCTGGATACCAAGCATGTTCGTTACCTGTATTCCTTTATTGTTAAAAAATAGTACGTATAAAACACATCTACAGTTTTTGTCACAAGTGTTAATACCTACATATCGACAGCACTCACCTGATTGTGTCAAATGAAAAATATACTTGTAAGGTGACCATACATTTGTACTGCGAAGATGTTTTAATAATTAGTTGATAAAGTAAAAAGTTATATTGACAAAATTTTGCAACTGGTAAATCAAGATAATATAAACTAACAAAAAACAACATAACATTTAAACACTATACGCATGTTGGTCACAACAGTTTGAAATCATTAGGCAAATACTGTATAGATGAACGAAAATCTATGAAAATACAACGAAACCCCAGAATTATCCCGACCCCTATTCATTTTCTAAGCATATGAATAGATGTAAGTCATAGGAAATGAGCAAATGGTATTAAATAATGGAATACTGAGTATTTATTGGGATTGAGAAAGAATTGTCAATTTATGACTCGCAATTTCGATAGATCGACTTAAATTGGAGACAATGTTAATAATGAGACATTTGTATTGTCTACCTGCCTTTTGGGTTGGTCACATGCAAAACTTTCGTGATATTTAAAAATTGACCGGCCGAAATGCCACTGAATGTCACTAAGCGAAGTTTTTTGATTTTAAACTGTAGAATTTTTAAAATAAAAGAATTTTAATGCTTACAAAACTGCGCTAAGAATGGCAAAATTTCGTTGATAGTATCGATCAATAGGTCATCCTCAATAGTATTTGGCAGTCCACTGCTGTGTCCACTTTCGTGATATTGAAAAATTGACCGGCCGAAATGCCACTTAATGTCACTAAGCGAAGTTTTTTGATTTTAAACTGTAAAATTTTTAAAATAAAAGAATTTTAATGCTTACAAAACTGCGCTAAGAATGTCAAAATTTCGTTGATAGTAGCGATCAATAGGTCATCCTGTTCTACGGGAAGGCCTATAGGTATTTCATTATTATTGATTTACATAATCGAAAAATGTTCTCAAAATGTACCAGAAACCCATGGACACTTTTTATGTTACCTAATTATTTGTACTGCTAAGAGAATTAACATCCTGCTTAATCTTAAGGGCATAATGTGTTTTTCGTTTAACTACTTAATTAATTACATATGTCGTTAGTTTTTATGTTTTTATGTTTATTTTGCACTGAAATCCAACATTTATATCCGATGGTACGTCAATTGGTGCATATATAGGATCAATATTTACGTGAAAAATGCACCTTGAATATGTCTGGCCAATTACGTAAAATAATTTAGGAGGTGACTTGTTAAGTGCTCAAAGTTCTTTCATGTATCAATACCTATAATTATAATGTTTGACATTCTAATATCTGATGTTATTTTGATTGCTACCTATAACATTTTAATAATTTGAAGTGATAAAACCCTATATTTTTAAGAGAACGCCTTAGTTTATGAGTGTAGCTTTATTGTTGATGGATTGATAAGAACATTAATTAAAAAGGTCTGGTTAGTTGATTTTACTCGTATGTCAAAAATCTCTTTGGGCATTACCATGATATTCTGTTGAGAAATCATCTACCTTATGTACACGTTAGGTTAAAGTCAGTTGTTCATAGTTATTTAACGTTTCTAATGTCATTTGTTTATTGAATTTCTATTTAAATCGATTTTATGAACTTCAACGTAAAGATTTGGTTAGAGGAAATTCCCCTTAAGATCCCGTAATGTACTTTACAAAGGTATTGATGAATGTTCTGTTAGACAAAATAAACGAAAGATTTTCTCAAATCTTTCTCAAATCAAATTTGACCTTAAACTAGTAAAGCGTGACGCTAATTATTTTGTTTTAATTAATGATATTATTTTTAATTAATGATATTATAAACGAATTTATTTAAAAATCCAATGATAATAGTAACTGTTTTAGTGGTTGTTTTTCGTTTACACACTAAAAGTTTGAATGTACGAACTTTTTCTCGACAACATTTATAAAATAAAAATGAATTTCAAAGATAATATCTGCACTATCTGTGTTATAAGATTACAAGAGCTTAGGTTCAGCAAATGGAGTTATATCCCCACGTATAGAGGAGATACCGCAGAGTAAAATGTTACACTAAGTGTCTGGTCCCTGAGAGCCAAGTTGTTTAGATGTCTCGGGAAAATTGAATCAAGTGCGACACATTTGAGAAAAGTCTTCCAATTGAATAATGTCGTCATGTGGCTTGTGTGTCTGTGGTCGGAATGGAAAATAATAGATAAGAATTCAGAATGGAAAATAAATTTATTACTAATTAATTAGTTAGTTTATTGTAGAAAAAGTTGAATAAAGATACAGTGGAATCTAAAGTTATATTTTCAATCATAGAAGTACTTTTAAGTGAAAATTAGTTTAATTTTAAGTCATTTTATGTTAGTTAGTGTACATGTATATGTATGTATTACAATAAAATACCTTGTATAGTTATAGCTCTGTTAGTTTTCATTTTACGACTATATCTTTTCATAATTCTTTAAAAAATCAAAACGCAATAGTAATGGCAATATTCACAATTAATATTATTACATTATTGTTGCTTTATTTGTTAAGTAAGTGAGCAGTAAGCAATGAAAAATTCACAAAATATTTGAATTCCTACCTTCGTCAAATTTCGCCGTCTAGTAAACAAATTCAACGAAAGACACACATATCGTTTAAGTCTTTTTTATATTCTTGCACAAAACGAAAATTGTGGTCATGTGTTCCCTTTTTTCTTTTAAAGTCATTTCTTTAAAAGAAAAAAGGGAACACATGACCACAATTTCATCAGCATCCATCTCGATAGTATTTAAGCTATGAATTTACTGAGATGTATGTTGAGTATTGTATACTACGCTAAATCTACCTGTAGAGTATAATGACAGAAGTGTACCGACAAATCTCTTTAACTAAACATATTTAGATACCATTTATCGTTACTAGTATTTTTGTAAATCCCTAAAACTTATTGGCTTACATCGGGCTCAGTACTTACACGTAAATAAATGACAGTAAGAAAAGGCATCAGTTGATCACATGAGTGAGTTTTTAACATTCTAATTAAATTTTTCCAGCACTTACAATTTGCCCGTGTGGTGACGGATCAAGAATACATAGTGTTACTACTCCTATTCATCCCGTGGGTGTCGTAAAAGGCGACTAAGGGAACAAAGTATACAAGACAACATCATTACAAAGAGAAGGAAAACTTGGAACAAACCCTATTCCAACCCGTCTGGCCAGTGTGGTATAGTAGGCCAAAACCTTCTTGCTAAGGACAGGCCTATGTCTAGCAGTGGATTGAAAAACGCTGTTGATGACTTACGATTTGTTTACATGTTAAAGATTGTTACAAAGCTGTCCAAATTCAAAAATGATATGCCCGCGATTGCTATTTTCAACGTACGGATGTTTAATTATATAAATAAATGCGATGATGCATAGTTTATCAATAAGAAGAACGAACTAACAACAGTATAGTATATATATATGTAATAATTTTAATACTAAGAGTGAAATATTGAAGGTAGCATTTTATAATATACACTTCACTATTGCTGTAAGTCCACTACTAGCACGAAGATTTGCTTAGTTTTAAACACTCGTAATGTGTGACTCACACTTTGTCTATTATAATTTGTGCCAACTCATATATATAGTAATGATAAGCCTATAGTCACCTATCGGGCATTTAGAGAAATTATGGTATTCAGTTAAAGTAATCTGCTCTGATGGACGTATGTCATCGTAGTCAATGTCATTTTGTCATAACCACGATACAAATAGCGTACTAATTATTTGAATCTCAAGAAGAAAAGACGTATTCCAAGAATTTGTGATTGAAAGTAGTTAACAGTATGTAGTGTACGTACGTATCATTGGCTTCAATGTGCCTACGTCGTATTTCGTTGTAATAGACATAAACTGTGTATTTCCTTTCTTAATTTTCCACTCTAAGAGATATTTATTTTCCTTTAATTTATAACAGCACCAAACAAAAAATATACCGTCCCATATAAAGATGTAATTTTTCAAATCTGTTCATAAATTATTCAGTTTAAAAAACACAATTGAGTTGAGAACCATTTCCTTTATTAAAAAAGAAATGAAATATTTCGGATTTTCACTTTTACTTATACTGGCCGTCTCGCTGAAATTGATCAAGAATCTGTATTTTTCTTTGTGAGTAACCTACAAAACCTTTTGTGTTATGAAACCTTAAAACAATATACATGTATGTACTAGTATCTCACAGAACAATGGAAAACAAGGCTTTATGGTTTCATTTCTAAGAGCAAATAGCACAATAAAATTTTATTATTCTGATCTATTGCGTAACAATAAGTAAAGCATCCCTCTAATTTATAACTGAGACTATAGGTAAAATAGTCTATACTTTCGTCTCTGTACTTTATTGGTATTAGAGAGGTAGAGATAAGGAACTGTTAGTGAAGTTTAATCGGTCACAGTTAAGCCTTATCTGGAGCCAGATAGGACAATAAAAATATGCCGTAAAATGAAATAACGTTTACAGTTGGATAGTAGTTGTTTTTGTAAGATTACGCTATTGTTTACTGGTAGGTAGAAGTTACATTAGTGGATACAATTTTGGATGTCACTAATGCTAAAAGCTCCCAAGACAAATAATTGCTAGAATTTCTGCTTTTAGCTTTACAATCAGTTGGCTTGTGCGTAATCTACTGACACTAAATATTGCAAAAAACAAGTACCTGAAATTCGTGAACAATCCATCTCCATCAAAATAAAAGCTCACATATATTTAAATAATAGCCTCACATGTTCATGCCTCTCTTTAGTCAGAATCTTATCCATAAAATATTTAGGTGTAATTCTTCATCACTGCTCAAACTGCTCTGAACATATATAAATATTGATAGCAAGGATTAAAAATTCATTTAAGTTTTAAAAAGGTCCATAATTCTGAAGACCTTCTAAGTTTTGAAACTTTTTATATGTGTTTATATATCTTTTTACGAATCTGTTATACTACACCCCAATTTGGGGAGGATCTCTCAAGACCAAATTCATTGACTTTGGGTTTCTTCAAAGAACTCTCTTTAAGGTCATGCTTCGGCAATCTTACAGATATCCTACCGATCAACTGTATAAGGAAGCGGCATATCCCATGGTTATACAAATTCATATATTACGAACTTTTCCCCATCGATACAAAACCGTGCAAAGAACGGATATAACTTTCACAAACATCTTAAGAAGACCTAAACGTCAATGTCTAATGATATACTTCAGGACAGCCTTTGGTGTATAAAGTAGTAGTAGTATAAATATCTACAAAAAACTATGTAACAACCTGCTCTTAAATACTGACTTGTCAATTTAAAGGTGCCAAACTACAGGTATGTGCTCGGTTCAGTTCTCGATAATGGTCGTGCTACGTTGTATTGCGATCGATCTATTTTCATAGATATTAACAGATATCGAGGTGATAGTTCAATAAGAGCGCTGTGCAATACTTGTCGATGGCGCCGTCCCCTTAACGAGAATTTCGTGAAAATTGAAAGAGAAAAACAAATGAAATATTTGGATCTTTCGTACGAGATTATCGATATGTCGAATGTGCGTGTACAGTCGTGAATTCGGTGATCGTTGTTTAGGTTATCGTATCTGCTCACAGATTGATAACCAAGAACCTCGACAACACTTTAAGAGGCTAACGTTAGGAGGCTGGATCAAGAGTCTGATGCAGAAGGCAGTCCTATTTGACATGGCTCGTACAGTAAGCAGACTCCGATCTTTGGAATTCTTACCACCGTTTTCTTAATCCCTATACTCGAAGTCGGTGGTCTACTATTTTTTTATCTTTTATATTTATGTGAATATATTTAAAAGCAAAACAGTATATTTTTTTAATATAATAATGAGAATATTTTCTACAGACTAATGTGGGAGTGCATCGTAATGTAGTTGCAGTGGATACTGGTTTTACCCCGCTCGCTCTGGCAAAAGAGAATTGGCGCAAACCTGTAGTACTTAGTACTACTGATCGCAAGGAAGTATGGAAAGGTAAAGAATTCATGGTCGATTTTATCGGGCCCTACACGGGTCTGATATAGACTTTAAAGCGTCGACGTCTTGGCTACGGTATAGTGATCTCTTCGGAGAAACCGAAGGTTTTGTTTGTGCAATTATGGACGAAGTTATCATGACCAATAACTACCAGAAATATATCCTGAAAGATAGTACGGTTGACATTAGTCGGGCGTGCCATCGTCCTGGAGAATCTATTAGGCATATTATTTCTGGTTGTTCTCGTCTTGCTAATGGTGAGTATTTGCACAGGCACAATCAAGTTGCCAGGATTGTACACCAACAACTTGCCCTTAAATACCAACTTGTCAATTTTGAAGTGCCTTACTACAGGTATGTGCCCGACCCAGTTTTCGAGAACGGTCGTGCTACGTTATATTGGGATCGATCTATTATCACAGATAGGACTATTGTTGCCAATAAGCCTGATATTGTGGTGATAGATCGATTAGAGCGCCGCGCAATGATTGTCGATATCGCCGTTCCTCATGACGAGAATCTCGTGAAAGTTGAAAAAGAAAAACAATTGAAGTATTTGGATCTGTCTCACGAGATTGCCGATATGTGGAATGTGGATTCGGTGATCATTGTTTCGATTATAATATCTGTTCACGGATTGATAGCCAAGAGCCTCGACCAACACCTTAAGTGGTTCACGTTGGAAGGTTGGATCAAGGAGGCAGTGCTCCTCGACACGGACCGTATAATGAGGAGGTTCCTGTCTTTGGAGCCGTAACCACCGATGTCTTGGTCCCTGTACCCGATGTCGGAGGTCTACTATTTTTTATATTTTTAAATATGTATTTTTTATTTTTTATATATATAAAAATGTAATCAATATGTATATTTAAATGTAATAAAGAGAATAATAATAATACATGGGTCTGATATAGACTTTAAAGCGTCGACGTCTTGGCTACGGTATGGTGATCTCTTCGGAGAAACCGAAGGTTTTGTTTGTGCAATTATGGACGAAGTTATCATGACGAATAACTTCTGACATCTGTCGGGGGTGCCACCGTCCTGGAGAATCTATTAGGCATATTATTTCTGGTTGTTCTCGTCTTGCTAACAGTGAGTATTTGCACAGGCACAACCAAGTAGCCAGGATCGTACACCAACAACTTGCCCGTAAATACCAACTTGTCAATTTTGAAGTGCCTTACTACAGGTATGTGCCCGACCCAGTTCTCGAGAACGGTCATGCTACGTTATATAGGGATCGATCTATTATCACAGATAGGACTATTGTTGCCAATAAGCTTGATATTGTGGTGATAGACCGATTAGAGCGCCGCGCAATGATTATCGATATCGCCGTTCTTCATGACGAGAATCTCGTGAAAGTTGAAAAAGAAAAACAATTGAAGTATTTGGATCTGTCTCACGAGATTGCCGATATGTAGAATGTAGATTCGGTGATCATTGTTCCGATAATTATATCTGTTCACGGATTGATAACCAAGAGCCTCGACCAACACCTTAAGTGGTTTACGTTGGAAGGTTGGATCAAGGAGGCAGTCCTCCTCGACACGGACCGTATAATGAGGAGGTTCCTGTCTTTAGAGCCGTAACCACCGATGTCTTGATCCCTGTACCCGATGTCGGAGGTCTACTATTTTTTATATTTTTAAATAGGTATTTTTGTATTCCCTTTCAGTATATGTATTTAAACATTTAAACAATATGTATATATAAATGAATAAAGAGAATAATAGTAATATTTCATACATCTAACACATTGCGTCCTCTAGACTCAAACTCAGCGCAGCTTGAATTATGGGTTCTAGACAACTGATAAACACACACATGTTGTACATAAAAAACACCCAAACTCTGAAATACACTTAACAGATATTTTGTTAAATAGAGTAACTGTAAATTTCTACTTATCTTATGGTTAAATTTATGCAATGAAGTGATTATTGTTATATTTGTATTGGTACGTCAAAAATGAGTTGGCTCAATCAGAACGTCACAACAGTCTCTCAACTTTTTGGGTGCTTCTTACCGAGTAAATGATCCTCAACCTTCTTTTACTCCTAATTTTGGGAGGAGAGCTCATAAGGCGGTAACACAATTTAGACTCTTAATTTCAGACCTTAGGGTGGCAGTAGTGTTTACTCATCATCAAGTAGTGATACTTTTGCTCCTAAACTAAACTTAGACTCATAAATGTATTTAGACTCATCGACGGTCCAATTCAACTCACTTAGAATTCGCTTGTAATGGAATACTCATGTTCTTTCGATACTTGTAAAATATTCTGTGTATAACGATAATCTTCTGTGTTATATATATTTTATACCATTATATTGTATGGCATACAACTGCATTGCAATAGTTATTAATGATGCATTTGTAAATTATATCTTAGTAATGAAGTCATTCATTAAGTAGTACTCATTTCTATTAGTTCTAATATAAGTTTTTTGTCACAGTTACAAATAAACCATTTATATAAGTTCTATAAATAGGAATTACTACTTGGATAATAAATCTGAGCATAAAATTACCAGGCAAAGTAAAAACTTCTAAGTTTTATTACAAAGGATCGAGTGTTACTTTAAACTTTTCAAACATCTTACTGCACTTAGGGCTTTGGAACTTAATAATAAATTAATTTAAAACTGCGGTCCGTAGTATAAACTTATGGTACATTTACGTTTTGTTTTTTTTTAACGCTATGCGCGCTATGAACTACCAGTCTGATTTAATAGTGATTTGTAAGTTGAATAGAATAGTTATTGCGAAATATCCTGGACTATAAATAAGTACCCGTTTTTGGCAACAGATGGCAATATTGTAAATTGTTGTCTATTAAATGTCAAATTGCTTAATTTCTGTTTTAGTGGCTGGTGTTTCTTGATAAAGTGAAAAGAAAAATACCGATATGTGCTTTTTTTTTGTTGGCCATAAGAACACGTGTGGCAATAAAAATGTTGGTTGCTGTTTATGAGGACCTTGGCATCCACGACAACCGTTAGATATTGGTTCAACGAGTTTAAACGTAGTCCTACAACTGTTTTTGACAAGGAGCGACGAGTTCACCCATCAGACGTGATTACCAAGGCAATCGTCGAAAAGTTCTATGATATCATTCTCCTCACTGATTGCCGAACCAAAGTTGGTGAAGCAGATGAGGCTGTAGGTGTCTCATTTGGAAAGGCAATCAAAATTTTAAATGATAAAGTAGGTGTAAAAAAGACGTACACGCGATGGGTGCTGCGATTACTGACACTGGACAACTAGAAAACAAGCGACGACGAAGTAGTGTTTAGACCGTTTTCAACAAAATCTGCATGTACGTATTACAATGTGTTAAAAACACCAGGGAACAAAGGACAATCTATGCAAAGGATTTGCCCGTGTGAATCTGCTACGAAGAATAGTACCCTCAGACGGAAAGTTATGGTTAAAATATTTTGGGATTCTAAAGGAATAATCTTGATCAAATATTTACAGAAAAGAAGAACGATTATAGGATAGTACTACAGTGATTTATTAGATAGATTCCATTAGAGATTGAAAGAGACTTGGCTTGTTTCAGACGTGACCAATAGTGTCATAAATACATTCAAAACGTCTTAATGTATACATAAATAAGCAAAGGATTTACAAACAATTTAACTATTTAAAATTTGTTTTAATAGCAATAAAGTTAAGAACTTAAAATTAGTTTTAAGCAATTAAATTATTTGTATTAATATAATTACGTTCACATAATAGAGATTACATTACCTTTGAATTGAATTAAAGAAATTGCCATCACGTAACCTAAAAGTTTTAAAAAATGTAATTATTTTTTTAATAATAGAATAATCTGCAAATTTTATGCTCCTGAACGTTATTTTCTTTGTTTTGTTAGCATTGTTTAGTGCAGAAAAGGAGTAGTAACCTACCTCACTACCACTACCGGGTCTTCATGTTAAGAATAATAATTTGTAATTGCTTGCGTCACACAAGTACACCCACCCTTTAATACATTCAAGTTAGCCACTAGTGGGTAACTAAACACATTGTATTACATTGTTCATTTATATTTTGTAAAGGATTCTAAAACAAACTTTATGTAAATGAAATTATGTCTCACTTTAAAAAAACCCGAACCAGCAAAATAATCAATGCACTTAGTTCTCTTAGTGCTTAGACTATTTTGCTGGTTGACTAGAGTTGAAAGGAAAATATTTCTGACTTGCATGTCAACAGGACTTAACACCAGAAAATAAAATTGCTTTACACACAGTAGTTATTCAGTAATCTTCAGTTAGCATATATTATAACTAGATTTTGTCCGCGGCTCCACCCGCCTTAATGTCGGTAATCGTGGTAAATCGTAGCTTACGCATTGTTCTGATATAAAAGCCGTATTATTGTAAGTTTCGTCTAAATATGGACAGTAGCTTTTGCGTGAAAGAGTGACAAACATCCATACATCAGTCTAAGCATTTACATTTATAATATTTAAAGTTAAAAATATTAAAAAGATTATCGATAAAGAATTCAAGTATCTTATTCAATATAGCACCAACTACTAGAAAACCTTGTTGTTTTTGATTTAGATTTTGTACCGTATGTAATTGGGTGGAAAATCTAATAACTCCATCTGTCGCATGTTGTAAAATTTGTAGTAATTTAGATACGCACCATAATCGATATTCCTATGGAAACAAGATATTTTACTACTATAAAAAGTAGTCTATATCACTTTCGAGCCTTTTGACATCTCCAGACATAAAAGTCGTACTATAATATCGATCTGTTGCGACGTGAAAGAAAGACAAACAAACAAACACACTTTCGCATTTATAATATTAGAAAGGATGACGTCTATTGAAGGCGTCACTCGAATTAAAGTTCACCTTCCAACTAATTATAGCGATAACGAAATTATTTATTTCTGTTTCATGCCATAGCTTCATGTACTCAGGTATCACATTCTTAGTTTTTCGTAGTTTAATGAAAAGCTTATTAGATATTAATAACTTAATTCGAGTGCTTAAAATTCTTTGTAGACAGAATCTGGAAAAAATAGCCGGCAGAGTTATTTAATTAGTGTGACATATGTAAATGTAAGTGCACCGTAAAGGTGTAGAAGATATAGCAAATTATTGTTTTCTTACTATCGCCTTCCTAAGTTAATACCGTACACAGAATAATTTCTTCATAGTAATAACATACTAGTCCAAGAAAAACGAGCGTGGCAATATTATTCTTAAATTTATTGATGTCGATGATACTAAACATTTCCTTCCACACTTACTTCTCAATTCCTGAAATAGTTGTTTCTTTAAGAAAGTAGGTGCCAAAGCAAATAGTCTCAATTAAAACGTTTTCTTTGGCATTGTTCTGCCGTGACCTTGACGCTCGCATACAGTCCAGCAAATTATTTTTTTATCTTTGACTATTTATCTCCTAGACGCGTTTAATGGATACTCTACTACTTTTACTTTATTATAGTTGTAGATTGTGGTATAATTGAAGGCAATGCGAATAAAAACTTTGTAGTTGTCCACCACTCAATATATTAACGACGTGAAACCGGTCCTTGGTATGATAAATTGAAGGAAAGACTGGTAATGTACACATGTGTCTAATTTATCACTGTAGTTACATATGAATAAACGAGAATATGAGCCTGTATATTTTTTGTGTGGCAAATTCACAGTTGCGTAACGTTTATTAATTTATTACGTAATAAATAAAATAATACGGCGAAAATGACTGCGAACAATAAAAAAAGCCGTGTTAATCGGAGACAAAAACTAAATCTGTTACGTCGAAAAATAGGGAAATACAGAAAAAAAGATGGTAGGAAAAGAAAGAAGCTTTAAAATAGTAGTAAATGAGACGCTCAGACATAGTTACTAATAAAAACTATAAGGACCTCTAACACGGACTAGTAACTGTGTCCGGACGTTTGCCTGATTTGACTTCCACAATTTCCACTAGAAATCAAACTCTCGACTACTGGGTTAGCCGTCGGTTATTAGATACTCGAATAACATGCAAGAAGCTGAAGTGAAAAAATATCAAAAAAGCCTATGTACTTCTTATGTTTTAAATATTGCTCACTATAATAAGATGCAGTATAGCTTATTATTTCTTGCATCTATCAAACGGGTAAATTTCTTTATATCTTTTGGGTTTAGTAATACATACAAAGACTTAGTGTGTAATTTGTAAGCAATAGATAAGTTCATTATGTGTTACAAATATGTGACCTGGCTGTGAAATATACTTACGAGATACTCATTAAATATTTTGAACAAAAAATGATGATAAAATGAAATAGTAAGTCTCTAAAGAAATTTCAAATGACAGTTGTAATGAGCGATGATGACGTTGTGAGGTGTTATTTTCTTATTCAAATGAGTTCACATTTTGACTACATAGGTGGTTTGAGCGGTTACTATGCCGTTGTGGGTTTAAACACCACATGTAAGAAGACTTTGTGTTATCCACAAATTGGGTATGTATGTATATGTTCTTTGTATCCATTTCATGTGTATTTACAAATTATGCAGGAGTTCCCTTTGTAAAAAAAAACAAAAAATAAAAAAAATGAATGAGTTTCAAGGATGACTGTTTTTTAAAATAGCAGTGCAAATACACCATAGATGGGTTTTTATTTAGAAATAGTAGTAGTAAGCAGTTACGAATATCTATGCGCGACGTTACCATCAGCTAATCATAATACTGTTAAAAATAAAATGTGAAATCGATCGACTTTAATATACCATCCAAAAATGTATACATTCCTCTACAAAAATCTTGATTTATAAATTACTTTGGAGGATATATTATGCGTTCTCACTTTAGTTTATAATTTGATTTCTGGAACTAAAAGTGCACCACGTTTAATTTTGTGAAGTCACGTTAACCTAATTAAACAGAAAAAATCATCTACATCAAAAGAGGAAAAGTTACTGTTTCAATCGTAAATAAGTTTTCCATATTTTTAAAAAAAATCAAAAATATAAAGCTGAATCTGAACTAACATATGCTGTAACCCACTAATACATCCATAAAGTCGCTCAACACACATATAAGTTCTTAACGCCGTGCCAGACTGTCATAGTATCTCCCATCGCTCTCACCAAGTGCGTTAGTAAATATTAACAACATTACATTTATACTTTAACATAAAAATTTGAAAAACATTTTTCATATTACAAAATCCGGGGAAGATACATACCGGTAAATAGAAATTAATTAAATCATTGCCTAAACAATTTGGACGACCGTAATACTGTATTTTACGTTCATATTTACACTTTCAGAATACAAATCTCTGCAATATTTTTTGTGTGCTCACTGACCTTTGTTTCAGAATTTGTTGTATTTATTAAGGCACAAAGATAATGCCTTTAATAAATATGAGTAATCCGTGTTACATAACCGGTAAAAAGTTTTGTGTCTCTTGCACTCAAATTATGAGAGAATAGCCTAACCATATTTGCACTATCAAATCTCATAAACCCTAAATTTTCAAATTTCATTTTTGAGTTTCAAAGTGAGGGGATAAATTGGTATAAGTGGCAAACAAAATTCCATAGAAATTGGTAAGATAACTTCTTAATACCCAATCGAACGTGTTTTATACCGTTTGCAAGCTCAAGACCACCTTAATTAATCTCAAGGTTTATTGCAATACATGACATAGATATAAAGATAACGATAAAATAAAATCAGGTGAAAATAGCAGAATGATGTAGTGTAAGTTATTGATACGTTGTATAATAAAAATATATTATAATAATTTACAATGAAATACGTAAGTCAATATTTTATTATCAGTTCTTTAAGGGCTTTAAAGAAAGTGGCTTTAAGAACAGTTTTAAACTCCCCTATATTACCTGGCCCATATTTACATAGGTCATATTGGAAGATAGGTACTTACTCCTAAATACACATGAAAAAAATTAAAACTTGGATGTTGAATATTGTTTGTGTTGAGTTAGCTGATGGTAGTTAGTTTTGTCATCTTATTGTATATTCGACTCTTTACATAGTATAAAACGAAGTTGTTTTTTCTTTGTGCACTTAGATCTTCTAAAGTACCCGGATTTAAATTCGGTTTTCGGTTAATGTGTAGTTATATTTATTTCGTGTTTCATTGGTGAGTGTGAGACCGGAGGCCCATTGATGCAGGGGTGACAGTTATCGTGGAAACTGTGTAAGCCTTACACTGTCACAATGACTGTCATGCCTTTTTCACCATATTGTATTGTCTGCATTTGCAATGAGTATGGTGATCACAACTCTTGGATTTTATTCATGCTTGCCATCAGGCAGAGCGGAGTCACTTTGGCAGGCTCTTAATATAGAAAAAAAAAGTGAAACTGGAAGGTTTGTATTTATAATACACCGGTGTAATATAAATAGAACACATAAAAAAGCCAATGTTTCGTAAAAACACATAACTTTTTAATGTCTTATTGCTAGCACTGGTGAAACTTTACTAGATATATCAAAATGATGTACTACAGAATAATATATTATAAAAATATCTACATAAAAGCACATGATAGTACATGTCTATGTCCTGTGGATAACCTAACTATCTTAACTATAACTATAACTATCTTTATGTTTTAGGATTTACTTATAATAAACTCGTATACAGTTAAAAATACATATTCAGTATGGTTTTCTATGCCCTTCGGATATATAATGTAATATACAGCGTAATATTTAGAAAACATAATAAAGTCGAAGCGATGTACCTACATGAGTTACTGTAAAACGTGTTGTGCATAAAACGAGCTTTTTCACAACATACTGGTACAATATTCTACTTTTACTCACGCTTTTGAGTATTTTAGGAAGGAATACTGACTTGAGTCACTGAGTACTGAGTTCTCCGCGTGGTTATGGATTAAGAATACATAATGTTACCACCCCTATTCATCCCGTGGGTGATGTAAAAGGCGACTAAGGGAACAAAGTATGCAAGACAACATCATTATAAAGAGAAGGAAAACTTGAAACAAACTCTATTCCAACCCGTCTGGCCAGCGTGGTATGGTAGGCCAAAATCTCCTTGCTATGGAGAGGCCTATGTACTATGGACTGCAAAAGGCTGTTGATGATGATGACGACTGACTTGAGTAAACTGGTTAAAAATCTGCACTGATGATGTCTGTACAAAGTGAATAGGAAATGTACGGTTACGTGCCTAAAATCCCCGGAAAATTCACACCCTCAATATTTTCTTTTGTAACATTTTCTCAAAATCAATTAATTTTTTTGAGGTGCTCATAAACATTTTATACATATTTTAGATTTCTCATTAATTTTGAAGCAAAAAAGGAGAGATAGACAAAACATGCAAAGTTACGATTGTGGTAACATCTAGATTAGAGTACTTTAATATTGCTAAAGTGAAATTCAATTGAATTTATGAAAACGCCAAAATTAAATCACAATACGAATATTATCTGCGTTCGCAATGAGTGACCACAACTCTTGGTTTCAAGGCAGAGTGGAGTCGCTTTGGCAGACTCATAAAATGAAAAAAAATATAAAAAACACTCGAAAAAATACGAAGGATGGACAGGTTTAGCATTGTTAGCTCTACGTTACAAAATATAAGGCCGATTTTATAACTATAGGCCACTATCTGGAAAAACTATATGCTTTAACTGTGACTGGGTTTTAGTTAAATATAAATATTTAAAAAAGTAAATAAGAATTATAGGTAAAAATTATGTAATCTTAATAAAAAATAAGGATTGGAACGTGTTCAGTAAATACAACAGCTACGATTGTAGATAAATAATTGTATAAAATATTAAATATGTATCAAATTACCGTGTGGTGACGGGTTAAAAGTACAGAGTGGCACCATCACTATTCTTGTCGTAAGAGGTGACTAAGGGTACAAGATATGCAAGACAACATCACTGCAAAGAGAAGAAAAATTTGAAACAAACCCTCTACCAACCCGTTTGGCAGTGTGGTATAGTAGGCCAAAGCTTCCTTTCCAAGTAAAGGTCTATGTATAGCAGTGGACTATTAAAGGCTACTGATGTGATTACGAGTAGATAATTTTAAGACTGAATCATACTGTAATTGTTAATTAAACAGTGATTTTATTTTCATGTTAAACGATTCAGATTCCTGACAATACACACTGTATGTCTGAAGTAGTTAACATAACTGTGATTGTTGCATACAACTGTTACTCAAATTTTGCACAATTTGCTTTCATTTTTTGTTTTATATCTACTTTTAATACGGAGTGTGACGACTTCCACATGCAGCATAAACAAAAACATACAACAGCGTTATCTAGCGAATATACATCGAACTACGAATAGCGAAGATACATCGAACTACGAAGTATAATAATGAAGTACGACGCAACTACTAATCCTGTATCGCGAAATAGAGATTCGCGTGGTAATTGGCTTATATATAACATCCCAACATCAACCATTGGGACTTGACCCACCAGGCATGATCACCTCGCCTGGTCGGAGGATCCTTCTTTTGTATTGGAGGGACATATGACATACGTTTCTCTATACGGGGTATATGTTATACGGAGCGCATGGGTACTATCTCTAAACGCGGTCTGAATTTTGCGGTGTATATGGGCTCATGGCTTCAACAACTATTAATTTGTTCGTATTATTATAATTATAATTTTGATTCCATGATATAATTTTTATTGACGTTTTCACAGGAAACTTTTATTATGGGTTCGTAGTTTCAATATATACAAAGGCAAAATAATATTTCAATAGATAAACTTTCGTTGAAAGTTATTTATTTTTGTAACAGTATACAATTAATGCCTATAGGGACCCTGCTTACTAATACTACCAAAACTATCGTAGTAGTTTCTACTGAAAGTCATGAATAATCAACGTAATTGGCAATGACAAATTTGAAATAATGACGTCAGAAAAAATGGTAATAAAGAACGTATATCTATGCCAAACTAGGAGCGCCAACTTTTCCATTCTATTTTAGCTTGACTTCTATTGTAGGACAATGGCTTCTTTTGTCGTCTAGAATGACAACGACTGGCGTTTTCAGCCAGACAGGCTTCTATTTATTTTCGTATTTGAACTTGAAATTTGTTTTATATAACTTTTTTGAATAAATGTAAATTGAAGAATATATAGAACAGTAAACATAGTAAGTATGATGTCTGAAGCGGCGTAATCGTATACCGCACTTATTCTTGTGTCTCCTGGGGAAAATATTTACTTTCACCCATTTTTGTTTATTTTCGACTCACTTGTTCATTTCATGTTTTTGTGGAGATTTATACTTGAATAATTAACATTTAATACTTACCCATTTAATATGAATCATAAGAGAAGACGTCTTTCTGTGATGATACATATAAGTAATTGATATCAAGCCACGTGAATATTAAAATTTCGATGTTAAAACGTGTACAAATATATCTTTTGTAGATATCTTTTATACATCTTTTTATTTATCTTTTATAGCTTTTGTTAGTATTTACGTTTTACAAATCATTTAAAAGACTACTTTACAGAACTAAACAGTCAAACATTTAGAAATATTCCAAGAAAATTAAGGCAGTATTTGCTTGTGCTACTTTGTGCTCAAGTGCTCAGAGCACAAAAGTGAATCGTAACGGCTCTCTTATTGACTAACTTTGAACATTTCAGACCGTCAAACACTTTTCAACAAGTTGCTAGTGGATCAGCTAGTTTACAAAATAAAAGGTAGTTACAATAATGTAAGAAAGACTATTGTTGCCAAACTTTTAACAATTTTATGGAAACAAGTATTTGGAAAAAGTCATAAGAATACTATGTATTTAGTTCTACATTGGAAACAAGTATTGCCTAAAAAAATATTCGAAACCTATTGATTCTGTTTGTCTATATTTTTTTAATTATATATTTTTTGTTTTTAGTTTAGTAAAAGAAATAAATTCGTTTAAGCACAGTATAACAAATAAATAATTTATTAATGTAATTATAATTTGGACCCACGGGAGAAAAGCAGTAATATCTATTAATTATAAAAATTACCGTATGCGTGTTTAATGTAATTTTACGAATACAATTTTAATTAGTTCTAAAAAGATAACCTTTTCCTCTTATCTTTCGCTGAATTTGAATACTACATATATTCCACGTGGATACGAACAAAAATATATACTTTGAATTTTAACTGCTTATAATTCTTTAACACCATACCACACAAGAGACATTAAATGCTCTGAAATATCCCTCCACAGTTTTGAGCTATAGCACAACAACATGCGATTCGAAGGAAATAACCAAATTCAACCTATTTCAAAATTTTAAAGGGATTGTTTCCTCGAACTAGTTATATTAAAACATTAGGTTGTAACACCGGCGATTAATCAACGAAATAATATGTGCTTTTAATTAATGTGAAGTCCCTGAAGAGCTGCGTGGCCGGACAAGACACGTTTTGCTACTGACGCACGAAAATTTATACACATATCTATGGATGTGACACTTCTGCAACAGACAGGCACATTGATGCACGGGTGACAGTTCTCGTGGTAACTGTGTAAGCCTTATACTGTCAAACTGCACTGCGGGGTGTGAAATAGCGTCTCACAAGGCCGCCTTAGTGTGGGTCACCATATTGCATTGTCTGCATTTGCGATGAGTATGGTGATCACAACTCTTGGATTCTTTTCATTGTCTTCACTTTGGCAGGCTCTTAATATAAAAAAAAGACTACTAGTACTCTTTTAAATAGATAATTTAAGTAAAACAAAAATGAGTGTGTATATAAATACAAAAAATATTATTTCATTAACATGTTTTACATTTTGCCGTAGTGAACCTCTTTTTAAGCTCTCACTTGACTATTGTAATATATGAAAATAGATATAATTAACTGATCTTAGTACGATTAGATAGGTGAGATTATTAAATCTTTCCACTTGATAGTATGTAGTAGTATTTGGTACAGATTGATCCAAAGAAAGAAATTTCAATAAAACTATTGTTTTTTAAGCATCGTAGAACAGATATTTACCAATTACGATGTAAAGATTATTACACATAGACAATTAAATTCTGTTTATCTATTGGATATTAATATAAGCTAAGGTACAACTATGCCACATCCAAAATATTATATCTGCGTTATATTTGTTGATTGAATGTCTTAATCAAGAACAGAAGCCTTGTCACGCCTCAGACACGGCCAAACACCCCTAATTTTATCTCGCTCACGATTTTATTAGTAGACATCCAATAACATCGACAGCTTCTGATTACTGCATATCTGGGTAACAGCTTCATCACTGGTTTAGCTTCTCCTATTGCATAATAGGCTTACAATGATATTTTAGTTTCAAAATTGATTCACAAATCAAAAAAGCTTTAATGCCTGTATGGTTAAGTGACAAAACTGAAAAGTTTTCTGTTTTTTAGTGTTTTCAATAAGTGTTTTAACACACTATATAAATTAAAGAACTATTATTTGTAACTTTTTAAGAAATATACGGTGATTTTAATAACTTCATGTGAAAAGCATCATTTTCACGTGGGTAGTACGGAAGTACACAAGTACATGCGACACAAACGAACCTATGTCGTATTGAGTTCAACAATTTTTTTATAAAATGCTATATTAAAAACAACAAACATTTTTTTGGTTTGCCATTTCATAAATTTAGTAGTTACGATTCTGTCTAACTGTTTTCTTGTTTGCGTCAAACTGAACTATAACAACACTATTAATGTTAGACTTATTAAAATGCGACACAGTAACGGCTTTGGAATCTTTTTCTAAATTGTATTATATCGTCTCGTATAAGTTTTATAAGTTCGGTTACTGAATTAATACTTGATTCTAAAATAGCTCGTTAAGTTTTTTATAATGTTAAAATTATGAATGCATGTCACCGAATTCCGCTTGTTGGAACCACAGACGTTCGTGATTGGTGAATTTTACGCCATTGATTTAGTCATTAGCTAGACACAATTTTTTTTTCTGGTATGGTTGTGAAGTAATTTTAAAGTAGGAATTCTAACTTCTTTACTAAACAGTACTGAAAAAAAGTTAAGAAAAATATGTGCAAAGGTAAACTATATGCGATAGAAGTATATACCTTGATTTCTTTAATGAAATATACATAAATAACTACCGTACTACCGTCCCACAGAGGATCAACCTAAAGCGACAGCACACGTGCCGTCGTGTTTCGTTGGTGAGTGTGAGACCGGAGGCCTATTGATGCAGGGGTGATAGTTGTCGTGATAAGTGTGTGCAATACAATGCCGTAGTGTATCGTCATAGTGTGGGTCACCATACAGAATTGTGTGTATTCGCAATGAGTTTAGTGACCACAACTCTTGAATTTATGCATAGTAGAGTCACTTTGGCAGGCTTTTAAAGTAAAAAAATAAATGACGTTAATCAGAAGTCACGTATTTACAGTAAACCGATTCATTTTAAATTAGTAGGTCTTCTTGCAGTAAGAAGTACATAATATATGTAGGAAATAGTCGTTTTAAACTGACATAATAACAATCGTAAATGACCTCTGTGAAAACAACTAATTCATTTTCGCTACTCTCAACACTGCGTCAGTTATATTTTTAGAAACGAGTAGAAACAAATTTAGTCTTTCTTTTTCTCCGTTATCATTAACAGTTTACTTCCAATTTTTGAAAAATTGGGGAAGATGTATCTTTAAAAAATTAGGACCCTTTTCATACCCTTTTTGATTTTTACTTATGGGTACTATAACCATTCAGCAGTTTGGAATAAAGTAAAAACCTCCAGATAAGCCATGGCTTACATATAAAGACTCAGGATGAAAGTTCATGATTAATTCATTACATAGATACTTTTGCGGTGCTATTGATTTTCTCGTTATTTCACCAAAAGATTTTATATTTCTTATTGTATATAATAAAAATCTGGAACAACAGCCGATGGATAATTATTTTTGTAACAAAGAATGAGACTTAGGCGTCCGTTGGCAGCGATAGTCACTTGAAACGGTGGCATGACATGATCCGCACACTTTTCTAAACCGGAAGGTGGGCAAGGTGTACGCCTAATGGTGTGGCAGACTATGATGGTCAGACACCGGGGTCCATTAAGACTTTCTTCAAGAGTATACCCGAGTGCCTTGTAGTAGACTTAAAAGTGATGGAGCACCATGTGGTTTTAATCGATTTAATTGCGACATACTATTTCACTGTGGGCTTTCTCACGGTGAGATAATGACCAGCAGAAAACGAAAAGAAAGAGATATTCACTAATGGATGACGCTGGGTGACGAATAAACTCGTTCGCCTCATATCATATGAAAAAGTTCATGTACCTACATGATAAGGTAAAACTAAATGGCACAGTTTATTACTGGTTGCTCCCATGCGGGAAATATTGAAGTGATAGACAATAATTGTTCTGAGTGTATTTTTTAGTAAAAGTACAATTAACATTTGCCGGTAACAAATTAAATCGTAAGCGCATCTTACACCAAGGTGTGTACAAAGAATAAGGTTTATTAATAAATTTATAAAATTTGAGGATTACGTATGTACATTCAAGCAAAGCTTATTGGAATGTAAAACAGGATCCGATAAAGAAATACTGAACATATAGGTAGTGTTCTGAAGAATTGTGTGTTTTACAGTGTTTTAATACTTGAAACAAACATATTTAAATATATTATTTATCGTATAAGCGGGGCGTAAAAAAGCATCTCACTAGGCCGCCATAGCGTGGGTCGCCATATTGCACTATCGTCATTCGCAGTGAGTATGGTGACCACCGCTCTTCGATTCTATTCATGCTTTCCATGAGGCAGAATAGAGTCACCTTGGTAGGTTAAAAATAGAAAAAAAAATACCGAAATAGCTATTATAGATAACTGTTGTCATACTCATTAGTTTATCTATGGTAATGTTACCTAATATTGTAAATATTTATAATCGATATTGCAGTAATCTGTGATCACCTCATTTAAACGTCTGTCAAACTCACACACAAGCATTAAATTAAATTCAAAATTGTGTTATTCTCATAAGAAAAGTATGGATTTAATATTTCTTTTACCTCAAAATAAGATTAAAAATCAATCAGAGTACGAAAGGGTCCAAATATGCTTATTATGATATTCTAAAAACTTTTCATGCAAACAACGTGTAAAGCTCATTATTCACTGTCACGCGGGATGAGTTATGAATCTCGATGGTATCTAATAAAAACGTGTTAAGGGATATTTAGCCCGGTTTATCTCGTGGATGTATTCAGGTTTAAAAGTGACTTTAATTTTTAACTCATTAATAGATACTAGTAACGGGAGATGTATAGTACTGTTTTAATTAATGATATATGGCATGACATAATGTCACGTCAATTTGCCCTAGGGGCAGGCAGAGACAATTGATTTCCACTTAGCAAGATATTGACACACCTCTTTTCTCATCGGTTCTTAGTGCTTCTCACCCGACCCTATGTGTAATCTTAAATGTTCCGCCGCGGGTGGTCTTTTGAAACACTTCCACACACATTCACTTTATAAATTTCTTTCGTGAGTCTTTTATCATATTTTTATATTATATTAATATTTGTTCAGTTTGATATAAAACCTGTGGTCCAAATACTAGGCGGAGTCACAGAGTTTAATTTTAGAAAGGCCAGCTGATCTAGTGATTATGTTCCTGATTGATGAACTAAGTCGTAGATTCGAAATCTATGACAAATAATTATTTGGCCAACACGATCATTTTTCGAAGGTAGTAATTTACCCATAATATAGGCATGTAATTAGAAATATACTAACGGACTCAAAAACTGCATTAAAGTTCAGGATTACTCTTGAATTAATATTTTTGATAAGTATGCAAACTTTTTATATTAAACTAAACGTTGTTAAAAAGTGTTAATACTACCTATAAATCATATAAAAAATAAAATTTAAAATTAGAACTGCGGTAACAAATAAAATTATAACCAGAAAAATAAGTTTATGTATAGTTTCAAATTCGTGTGTAAAGTTTGAAATTAATAATGTTGGTTTCCTTTTACATTTACGGTTTTAATTATTGTTGCCAATAGTATTGACTATTAATCTTTAAAACTTAACAAAAGGTTTGTTATCATAAATATGGATACTTCTTTCGAACAAGCTGCGGTGCCGGAAGCCTTGGATCAACGAACGATTGCTAGATATTAAAATTTAAACTAGTCTATGATTTTTAAAGTATACTGAAGGTTTGTAGAGACAGGTTATTAAAAAAGAGACCCAGTACTGGCAAAAGTCGAGTGACTAATCGTCGTGATGACCGATTTTTTATTTCAACTTGCCTATGAAATCCTTGTCTTACGTCAGTAAATTTTGTTTTAAAATAAAAATCTTTTTTTCTTAAAAAAGGTTCTTAAGATTTGCGCTTGAAAATCTTAATAAGACTGAAGAGCAATGGTCCTCTATGTTGTTCACCGATAAGTGTAGGATATGTTTAAACTATACCTATCGTTAACGCGGGGAGAGATATGCTCAAAATTGCATTAAAGAGCATGTTCCTTTTGGAGGCGGTTCGTGTAAGGTGCAGGGTGGCATTTCGATGATCGAGTGAACAGAACTGATATTCATCGACATGGTCCGTTAAAACGGTAGAAGAGATGATATGATTGCGCAACGCTATATAACAGAGACTTTTTTTTCTATATTGCCAAAGTGACTCTACTCTGCCTGATGGAAAGCATGAATAGAATCCAAGAGTTGTGGTCACCATACTCATTGCGAATGCAGACAATACAATATGGTGACCCACACTATGGCTGCCTTGAGAGATGTTTTTCACACCCCGTTTAGGGACGTAAAAGGCATGACAGTCATCGTGACAATGTAAGGCTTACACAGTTACCACGGTAACTGTCACCCCTGCATCAATGGGCCTCCGGTCTCACACTCACCAATGAAAAACGACAACACGGATGCTGGCGTTTTAGGTTGGTCTTCTGTGGGAGGATAGTAATACTAAAATCAGCGTGGCTCTCTACCTAGCAAAGGTCAGGTATAACAGAAGCTCACGTATCACCTTACATGGGATTAATAGACGAAAATTCTACAATAATGCAAGATAATGTGCGCCCTTACGCTGCTGTACAAGTTCGATAATACTACGATGATGCTGGGTTACAAATTGGCTAGCATATATGGTCTTCATCCCATTGAGCATGTTTGAGACAGCTTAAAAAAAGTTATACATGTGAGAAATCCTGTGCCTATAGAAGTGGCTGCACTACGAAGAGCAATTTCACAAGAATGGAACAATATTCTGCAAGACCGTTTAATGACCCTAGTCAGATTTTTGTAGAACTGATTAGAATCTGTAATAAGGACATGTGGAGGCAATACATCTCATTAAAAGAAAAAACAACCAGTGCTTCAACTTTTTTTTCTACTATAAAAACCATTTTTCAATAAACTAACCAAAATCAATTTTTATTTTCAAAAAATTGAATGGTCTTCAGTATATAAATATACGATTAAGGATATGATACTACGCTGTTATGAAGTTAACGAATAAAACTATAGGCTTGAATTTCAATTTTTATAAAATATTTCAAAATTTGATTAAAATGTTTATTTCCAAAGTTTTCATGACCATTATTCGTCAGTGTATAAGCATGTTTATCAGCATTCTGGTTCATGGTATAGTACAGGCTCTGTCGAGCTTGTGATGAGAAGATCGCATGCAAGGTTATAACTGCATTTTACTGGCACCCGTGTCAGGGGGTCAGGGTTATATTATTGTATTAAGAATTCTTAATCAAACATTTCCGTACATCCTGGTGATTTATCGTTAAAAAGGAGGTTACATTAGTGTCAGCGCGGATTTTAAAACCATAATATTTTAAAACCGTACCGATAAAAAACACCGAAAACTTTTCTACCCGTCTACTTGTTTACATTCCCAGTCAGGACTTTGGTGGTGAAAGGTACTTTTATTAAAAATAATGTTCTCATTTTTAATGTTTAAGTCATGTTCAAGGACTAGTTTGGTTACATTTTATAAATTTTTAACCACAATTGTTGAGATAATTTTGAAGACAATTTTTTGACTTATTGTTTGATCTTTATTTTTAAAGATACTGTGTGAAATTCCCTTCATAAATAACGTAACAAACAACCTTGTCTAACAAATACTCAAATTAGCTTTTTTCATGTAGAGCTCATCCACTGTTCATATACACCGTATGAATTTATTATAAGACTCTAAGTTAATGCGTACAGAAAAGTCGGGTTTGTCTAGAAGCTTTAAGTAATGATTCACTTGGTTTTTTTTCTTTGAAACATTATAAATGTCGTATAAAAAAACTAATCTCTATGTATAATCTTGAAGGCTAGGATTCTAAAGATACAAAAAGAAATTATTTGATCATTATCACGATCACAAATCCAAATCAAATAACATCATCATCACCACCATCATCATCGTGATCATCAACAGCCTTTAACAGCCCACTGTTGGGCATAGGCCTATGCCCTCGGGCTGCTATACTACGCTGGCCAGACGTAGGTTGGTAAAGGGTTTGTATTAAATTTTTCTTCTCTTTGCAGTGATGTCGTGTAGTTTATTCCTTTTCTCGCCTCTTATGACACTCTTGAGATTCCGTATTCCGACTTCGTATTCTTAATTCGCCACTACACGGACGGAATTAAATAATAGAATTATATTTGTTATTAGCACGTCTCTGGAGAACGGCTGTAACATGCAGGCTACAATATATTTTTAAAATAGGAAAAACTTATATAACCTCTAAAAAAAATCATGGAAAATCAATCAAGTGGAAAACTGTGAAAACGTCGAAGAATTGCTTTTTATTAGCGTTTACCGTTGAACGGATTTAGATTAGATTTAGCACACAGAATTGCACAGCTAAATCCATAGACGAAAGCAAATTTCCGTTAATCTTCCAGAAAAAGTACATGTCAAGGTTGTTTATCGATTTCTTTTTTGTAAAGATTGTTATGGAAAATATTATATAACATTCTTCCTTCTATATTCAAAAAAATAAGCAAATCGTTATATAATGAAACATGATTGAGCCATGGATGAGTTTTGAACAGGCTCAAAAGAGTTTGCTGCTCTTATCAACAAATTAGCAAAATAGGCAAAACTTTGTTGTAGACCTACAACATTATGTTAATGAATTTGGTAAGAAATATTTAATAACCATTTTCTAAAAATCTATTCTAAAAATCTAAACTTAAATTACAAAGTTGAAGAGTTTGTTTGTATGATTGAACGCGCTAATTTCAGGAACTACTGGAACGAGTTGATGTGTTTTTGTTGAATAAGCTGTTTATTGAGAAAGGCTATAATAATATAAGTAGGTGAAATAATAGAAATGTGTGTCAATCACCAAATTATTATTATTATCATTAATAATTTATATTATTTATAGTTTCTTAACTAACAAAACATTGGGTAAATTATCAGGTCTATCATAGTCGAGAGTTCTTAACCAACTGTATTCTTTGTGTTTACACTCTAGTTTTGTCAGAGAATATATCGATAGAGAAATTATTATTAATATAAAAACGGAAAATTCAACTGTTTAAAAGTAATGAACTGAAAGGAGAAAAATAACTATCATAATGTTTATATAAAATTCGACTGACTGATGCATTGTTTTGTAAGCTAAATGTAGATTTTATACAAATAATGAACTATCAAATTAACAAAACAAAATGCATTTCGGTGCCTCATACGGTAATAAACATAGTTTCGGTAGGTCTTTCTGTCTTTCTTTCCCCCTAAACAACAAACATAGGCAAAGGCAACAAAATATTTTTTGTCTCCACCTGCAGCACCATAAAGTATTCAGGTTAACCAATTTGAATATAGGTATGTAGTTATTTTCTTGTTCTCTGAGCTCTTTCTATTACCAGAAATTGGGCTTGACGCACTTCTACCCATAAAATAATGCAATAGTTAATAATTGAATGGCATAGAGGATAAGAACTCATTTTTGTTGTTTTTGTATCAGCTGCATGCCATAGTATTTTAAATATGTAAATAAACTTGTGTATTCTGGAAACAAGAGTAGTGGTTGAATATACATAAATAGGATTATGTGTATGAATTGTACATAAATAATAAAGACTTGCAACTCCCAGCTCTCTCTCTCTATCTTCTATACTGTACCCGACATGCTCCTTAATTGTTGCTTAGCGTTAATTTTCACCAATTGTATGACGGAATAAAATATTGAATTTGGTATATCTCCTAGATATTTTATGGATTCTAGCCTTTAAATGGGTTAGCAGAAGTAAAATATACTCTTCATTCGAGGGCATGTGTGGGCAGTAATAGAGAATGAATGAGATGATAGGAGATTATTTCTATTTGTAAAAGTCTAGTCTAGTTTTGTCGACATTAAGTGATAAATCAATGATCTAACGTCACTAGTTCAGCTGGCTCGAGGTGTTAAGTGTAGTTTTAAATTGTCATTTGTATTCTACTCCAGAATACGATATAACAGATGGAATAATTTCGTTACGCACTGATATAATGCCGTGTTAAAAGTATATTTTTAGTTAATTAGTATGAAAAAACGAGTCTCTAAATTTTATTATCATGAGCTTATGAAATTTAGTATTCGATTCGCGTGGTAGACGATTTCTGAATTAGTTATTACCTGTATTTAAAACAATTCAATTCAAAAATACAATTTGTGTCGAGGTTAAACCTATCAAAAATTAAAGATTTATTCAAGAATTATCCGCCACATTCGTTTTAAATCAGCTACGAAGTAAATTAAGAGGTAAGGTGCTAGTTAATGTTAGAAAGTTGACAAGTCAAATTCATTTATTTGACTTTTATATTGATGTATATATTGTATATTTATAGCATTATTATAAAAGCCTATCAATTTAAACTTCACTCAAAATGCAATGTTTTTTAAAAACTGCACGTATTAAATTATTAATACAGATTTAAAAACATAAATAGTAGTAGACCACCAACTTTGGGTACAGGGACCGAAACACCGGTGGTTAGGGCTTCAAAGACAGAAATATCCTCACATACAACATCACTTGTATATAAATACCGGTTTTCACATTTTTCAAAGTTTAATGCCGTATTTGTAATCAATGTTTGTTTACTTCTATACCTTCAGTATCCGCAAAACTATCTTTTCCTAATATATTTAAAAAGTAGATTATTAAAAGTTATAGAATATGAAAAAGTCGTGATAAAACATAACTAAGGGAATGTTATCTTAGTTCTTATCTCAAGGTGAGTTTCTTGATGAA
Organism: Hypercompe scribonia; assembly: GCA_949316085.1. Lineage (NCBI taxonomy): Eukaryota > Metazoa > Arthropoda > Insecta > Lepidoptera > Erebidae > Hypercompe > Hypercompe scribonia. The sequence goes on along the minus strand of OX438968.1, from coordinate 21,018,956 downwards.
GTTCTTTATTAACGTAAGCGAATTAGACAGAACTGTCAGCAATTATTGACATTCATATGTAGAACTACACTGACATTGATGGGGAATGTCCTTTCAACATTTATTAAGATAGCACGTGTCTAAAACCGCTCTTACATCTTCGAAATTTACATATGTGTAAGATACTTCGGTTGCTTTAAAGGAATATCATAAACAAAGTTTTTTTTCGTATTTATTAACTGTTAATGATTTTTCGAGCACATTTTTTTTACTTTTTAAACTATTGCATTATTATAATTTTATCTACATGCGCCACAAGGAGAGTTATGCTTTACAAGTTTATGTATGTGTGTATGTATTTTTAAAATACTTTGTTTATTTTATAATAATAACTAAAGCAAAGTAAATAATGCTTTTTTTAGATTTGTAAGTTCCAAGCTATTAAATTTATGAGAAAGCTAAAAGTAACAACAACTAATGATATATTTATCACTGGGTTGTTGATTTAGAGGCTAGTGAGCCAGCAGTCGTTGGGTCAATTTCTACTCAGGGCAAATGATTATGAGACAAGCAAGATTATTCATTCTATGTCTAGGTGTAAATAAGTTATCTATAGTATTTGTGTCTCTATTCAGAAACGTATGTATGTACTGACATACTGACATACTGACGTATATACCTTACGTACTGACGTAAGGTATGTACGTCAGTATGTTTATCAGCAATCTGATTAACGTAGTACAAGTTGTACTTAGTCACTTTCCCTATTATTATTATATCATACTTACAGACTTGCATTTCAGAGGTTACCCATATATAAGTTTATTGTTTATTTACGAGTCTATCAAAGTTACTCTACTCTGCCTGATGGAAAGCATGAATAGAATCCAAGAGTTGTGGTCACCATACTCATTGCGAATGCAAACAAAGCAGTATGGTAACCCACACTATGGCGGCCTAGCCACGCTTCGTTTGGGAACATAAAAGGTATGACAGTCATCGTGGTATTGTTTTGTACACATTTGCCACGACAACTGTCACCCCTGCATCAATGGGGCTCCGGTCCCGCACTCACCGACGAAACACGACAGCACGGATGCTGTCGCTTTAGGTTGATCTTCTGTGGGAGGGTAGACCTCCACCGTCGAGCCGACCCATTCGTGATGAAATCAGCCTGGCTCTACTACGTACATACAATAAGTTGTATTATGTATTTTTTTCAAGATTTTAAGCAAAGTACCTTCTTACAGGCATAAACAAAATATTGTGTCTAAGAGACGAATAGAGTACGTGTGATCTTATGACTGTTGTGTCATTTTAATTGTGCTGCTATTACGGCACTCCTATACCACTATTGAACCTCAAAAACATTAATAAATTTAAAATTTTGTTAATCCAAATAAAATTAAAGTTAGAAAAACATTTGTTTCTTTCAAATAAACCTTAATTTCGATTAATTTCACATAAATAGTACGTGACTGATATTCATGCACAGTTTAAACGTAAAGTAGGTAAGTCAGCGTCGTCTAGCGAAGGAAAGACGAAGTATGTTGTGTTTGTTGATCTTGTATTGCGCAATAAAACTCTCATAATGTTTTTGTTTACTATACATACAAGTGTACAAGGTCGACCGTAGAGCCGTAGGCGTCACACCCGTCCTTGCATAATAAACATTTGTAATTCGGTGGACTAATTATCTGCACGAACTTTTAAATCTTTAGTCTCAGTAAAAGCAAATTCTCAATTCAAGGACATTATTGTCCATAGAAGATTGAGGCAAAATCATAAATTTGTCTAACTTTTAACGAAAGTAAACGTACTAGCGTATGAATGCGTAACAGAAATAAACATATTAACAAATTCTCGTATATTTTCATATTTCTTTCTGTTATCTTTCTATTTCCTGAAAAGCTCTAGACATTTATGTCCATTTTCACCAACTATACTTAAGCCATATCCTAATTAGGAGCCTAACGTAGATAGCCTCGAAATACAAACCTTTTCTGAGTAACACCTGAATAAGTGTCTTTTATTTTATAGAGACTTTCAAAACCATAAATTCGATTATCGATATTTGTCGATTTTTTTTACAACGTCAAATTATATTTTATGATTTTTATTATTTTACTTAACTTACTATTAAAGATTTGAAAGTAGATTTTTTTGTAATTTCTGGGTGAAAATCCAAAGTTTTGAAACGTCGAACTGAAAACTGACAAAAATATATATCACGTGGCACACCGACCGTGAGTTTATGAGATCGTAAAGTAAATATTAGACCTATATTTAAGTAGTAAAGCATATTAATATATAATGAGTGTTAAAAAATTACGAAAAAAGCGAAAATAGTATTAGTTTTACCTTTTTTTTTTTTTTTTTTTTTTTTTCATTGTATTTCAATATTTGTTCAATTTTATTTAATAAAAAGGCAACACTCACCTTGGTTGACGTAAATCTTGTTACAAAATCTTAATGGTCATATTTTCTAAATGAGTCCAGTTTATCATATTGAATTTTTGGTCTATTCAATAAAGTGGGATTATTTATCATCTCTTAAGTCTCAAGTGTTTTAAAAAACATCCATAACTCCTTCATTTAAATAATTTTAAACAAAACGTGCGTCAAGTTACTTTGTCTGTTTGTCACTGGTTGCTTGGACGGCCAACATTCGTTCTTCTAAATTTGAAGAGACACCTAAGCGTCCAGGTGTCCCCTAAAGGTTGGTTAAAACAAACGTATGACAAAAGGTGATCAAACTTTCTCTAAATGACCGCTGAAATTTAGGGGAAGTTGGTGAAAATAGGCATAATTGTTCGATCTTGGGTGTGCCAAAGGATAGATTGTGACGTATCTAACTTTCTAGTAATTGATTGACTATAATTATGTGTCAGTAGCCTTCTCAAAATAGAAGGCGTGGTGCCATTAACCCGATGAACGATGCCTGATAAGATCTTCAAACTACTATTAATTGAATAATATGGTAAAAATGGATTGCGTGAACGTAAACGACCCTCAGGATTCGTGAAATGGACATAATTTTGTATTATTTTAATTTTGGTTTGAAAAGAACTTCGTAAATGTTAAATAACCTTATGTAGTTTGTCATTTTTCGAGATTGTAAATATAGAGTAAAAAGTAAACGTAATTGGGCAAAGATTTTCAGATCACTGAGTCATGAAAAGATATTGAGTATACTTAATAAATAATAAATATCAGACTTCTTGAACAGCTCTTGTTGGAATTTAGCACAGAAATAAATTATAACCCGGACTGCTACTAAGACAATTTTTATTCCAGAAAAATTATTTAACAAAATTGATACTAACACAAGCGAAACCCTTAATACAGGGTAGTAAATTAAATAAAATTTTTATAATTTGGATCTAGAATTAAATAACTTAAGAAAAATTGCTTAAAAGTGTTAGAATCCTGACGTTTTCTAGAAAGTTTGTCGAGACAATGTCGTTATAAATCTTGTCTTCTAGCTTCCTTTAATTCAGTACTTACGGTTGAATAGCACGAGTGCATCGACTGGAACTGATCACCCTCGGGTTACCACAACTCAAATAATAGCATACGTTAATAATATACGCTATAATAATATATAAAAAATCTGACTTCCAACAAAAAATACATTAAAAAGTATTAAAAATAATAACATATTCTTGTGTCTAAAATTGTTGTTATTTTTGGAGTCGGTGCCAGCCAAAAAAATACTCGTACGATCTTGTTTCTTTTTGTTGACGTGGTGGAAAATCCCCTCTATCTTCTGCTCCTTGGGGTACAGGAGTCTGAAGTATGTAGTGTTTCCACTGAGAACCACCCTGGCGGGCGGCCTCTAACATCCTACTTTTGGGAGGTTCCGGACCATATGATTTCAGGTCTTCGCAATAATAATACGATGATACCTAATTTTTGAAATCAATGACACAAATACACGACTATGAATCCTTCCCATGTGCCCGTTGCGCCTCTGTGCTGCATCTGTGTGCGAAAACAGTACCAGCAATCGCACATAAAAAGAATCATCAAAATCGATTTACTCAGTAACAAATTATGAGTTAAAAAACACAAAAAAATACAGTTAAATTGAGAACTTTTACTTTTTTTGAAGCTGATCACCACATAAACTACATACTAGTCGCACATTTCATTTAATTTGCACTTGTAAACGCTTTAACAAACAATTTGTTTTATTTAAAAAGAATAAAGTATTCCTGCAATTTCGAAATTACCTCTTTATTTAATATTTTCTACGTGAAACATACAATTAACTTCACAATTGACTTAGTCTGACTGACTGACAGTCATGTTTGATGTCAGTTAGACTGTCAGTTGTAAAGCTAATTACATGTTACACGCAGAATTCGATTTTGCTTATGAAAATTCGAAAATGTCTATAATTTCTTTGATAAAAATAGACGGTTAGAATTAGATTTAATTTAATTATGTAACATTATTAATAAGTAAAAGTAACAAACTTGTATTCTATTTATTAGTACAGTGAAATATTTCTTATGATTTGCATAACAGTCAAATTAACTCTCGTTTGCAGAATCGAATGTAATGCCGAGCATGTGGCTGTTTGGTCGAAAGACGGTAAGACCGCCGCAGCAGCACCTTCCCAGAGGTCCCGCAATTTTAAGCACTCCAGACGGCGCTGTGCCATCTGTACAAGTTATCTCACACAACTGCTCAAGCACACCAAGAAAGAGAGGATTAGCGGTACGTGGAACAGAAACAAGTTCTTATAATATCATAGTATTTGGACCTTGGGTTTGGATCTGCTGGTTTTTTAGGATATGGTCTATGTTTGTGTCGGGTTCAATTATATTAGATTAAGTCGATCTCAGTAAAAAGTTTGCGCTCAAAAAGTTTTGAGTTAAAACTTTAACGACGTTTTATCGAGCAATAAAGGTGTGGCCGGTATAAAATGTTGTTACATATCATAGCTAATAATTTTCCAGTAAACAAAAGAAATACGTCATGTAGTAGATTAAACAATTAATTGTTACCTGTAAAAATAATAGCTAAAAGAGGTTATGACTAACATATTTTGTCCACGAATTTCTTGCTAAATTTATTGATGGATTTAAGTTACTTAAACATTCTTTCTTTCTAGGGTAGCACGTAACGTTTCTTATACAATTACAACTAAAACAGAATTCATACAAAACAGTATAGCGAAAATAATGATCTTCTTCAATCCAATAGTATGACCTAAAGTTTTAAAGGAAAACGTAATAATTGATGTATAATCGTGTGAGATAAGCCCGCTTAAGAAAATACGTATTTTTTAGTATGGAGGATTTAAGCAGTAAAAACTGTTAATTAAATACTGATTTACATTTTCTTCTTTGTCTTGTGACGAATTAAGAATCTACTGTTACCATTCTTATTATATGCAGGAGAATATCTCTGCAAAATGAAGAAAACTTAAATACCGTGGGGATTCAAACTTTGAACTAGCAGACAAAAATTATGGCTGTAAGACGATAGTATCGCATTTTTGTCTCGTCTTCCCAATATTTTTTTTGGTCACGTTTAAACCGAAAGTAATCCAATTATGACCTAAAGAAGCTGATACTTGTAAGAAATATTTGTTTACAAAGTTTAAGTGTGATATTTTCATTGATCTCAAAGTCCAAAATTATTTGATGATAAACAATAATTTCACAATAAAACTACTATGAAACTAGTTTTGATCAAGTTTAAAATAATCTGAAAACTAAATCTCATAGGAACTATTGAATATTAGATTTGTATCTAATGCCTGATTGACATAGAAACTACTAGACCTGACGTAACACCCAAACATGTGAATGTTTGGATTGTTTAGTCAGCCCTATTACAGCAGAATTATATTGGTTGTTGGATATCCATTGGCTGGAGGGTGATCAACGAGACGTTCGATGTGTTAATCCTTGTTGGCGAACTATTACTTTCTTTCAGAATTAGAGAATGACAATGATTTTTTGGACTGTACTCAGGTTTGCCACTTCTACAACTAGAAAATTGTTTAAAAGGTTAATAAAGTAATGAAATATCATTTACAGTTTCCATTTTCAAATGAAGATTAAGATTTTGTTTTTTGTAAAACCTAACATAACCTCAAAAAATAGAATGTAAAATTAACATATTGTTTTTTTTTTAAATAAAGCTCATAGTTTAGATAATCATAACCATTAGTAAAGAGACTGAATAATCTTTACTTTTCATTACATTTGCCGTTAAAACCAAAATGATGGTGTTCATCATAAAATTTATACTTGTGTGTGTATGAATGCGTAGATATATTATATTTGTTTTTTCCCATTTATTTCTTAATTTTTTAGATATTTATTTTTTATTTTAAAATTTCTAGCTAAAGTATATTGTAAGTTCTCCTTTTTTTTCGCAATACTTAACTGTGGACTGGTAGGCCACACGATTTAACATTTTTGATTATATGAATTTAATTTTTTATAGTGTATCTCGCAATTCCGTGTGCCTCTTGGTACAGGCCTCCTCCAGCTCTCTACATTGAGCGCGGTCTTCTGCAACTTTGGTCCAGAATAGCCCAGGATTAAGAGGATATCGTCACTCCATCTTGTTTTCGGACGCTCCTGTCTTCGAATGTCCCTTTTTGGATATTTATTTATTTTACAACGCAGTTCTGTTCAAGACCACTTTATATGGTCTATAGTAGTTGTTATTTCCGTTACTTTTGTCAATTTTTTTGCTTATTAATAATCAATCATCATTATTAACAGTCTTTAACAGCCCACCATTGGATTTATGCCCCTCTTAAGGCTTCACATGCCTGGATTTAGTTCTTCCTCTTAACAAGTAATTATTGAAATCTAGAACGAGAGGGGATCTAAATGTTATTTCTGCTTACTTCTATTGCCATTTAAGTATATCATCTAAATTAAATGATGGTAATATTCACAAATGAAGTAGAACAAACCGCATCAAAGCATTCCTCCCTTGTCGTATGCGTTGTTAGTGCTCGTCTGAAATACTTTCCACAAGGAAAGTAAACTCTGCCTTATTTTTGAATTTTGAAAGTAAGTTATTTAGTTTCTGATTAATTAGCAAGTTTTGAATCTTAATCAAATCGAAGTAAAGTACGATGTAAAAAAATATAAAATCATTATTAAGTAAGTAAAATAAAATAAAATTAGATAATATAGTGCGTGCAATAACTAAACCATGTAAAAGACTAAAGGCTTTCTTTATTTAACAGCGACTTTACTTTAAAAATTACATTTATCTGGTTCGCTTTGCTGAGTTTGTTACTTCTTTCTTAAATTGATCCATATATGGTATCTGTGGACTTATACCTAACTGTTAAAAAATATAGCACAAACATACTCTACGGCTATGGCAATATTGAACAGTGATAATATTAAAACAATTTCATATCTCATTACTTTTAAAAGAAAATTCCACGTCAAAATCAGCATTCTGATAGTAGGTGTGTTGTGTCTGATATTGTTTTTATATCTGTGTACGAGAACAATCTGTATCACTAATGAGTACAGGTTCCTTTATTCAAGTAAAACAAAAGTGTTTCCATAAAACGAAAAAGTATTTAATAAAGTGTACGCAGGTAAAGTTTATGTAAACAGCCGCGCGCTGTTAGAGGAAAAACTTAATAAATAGTAGAGTATCAATTTTCAAAGCACTTCCCTACGCATTTATTTGGTTCTCGAAGATATAGGTGTGGTAATTATATATTCATTCACCTACCTGTAAACTATATCTTCGAGGACCAAATATGTAGGGAAGTGCTATGAAAATTGATACACCCTTATATATAGGACTGACTTCGTGAGAGGTCAACTCGACTTATAAAAATCTTTTTGCGTTTATTATCTCTAGTTACATAAATTCTTTGAGTCACGGGTTTCTAAATTATTTTATCCTTTTTCAATTGTGTTTTAACCGTCGTGGGACTGTTTCAAATTTTTAATTTCACCATTATTTCAAATTTTTTGGAGAGCATAGGTATTATATACATTGTACTACATATCGTTATTATTTATTTGATGATAATAAAACAAAAGTATTTTCACTATGCACGGGGCTATATTTTATTATATTGTTAATTGTACATACATTTCAATTTATTAAGTAACTAGGAGATTACATATATATAGACATATATATAATAATACATATACAATATAATATACAATATTTATAGAATATTTTTAAGACATACCTACAGTAATAAATACAAACAACGAAATATACATGAATACAAACATATATACGAACATAGGTACATTTGTACAATATACATACAAACTGAGGCCCTATAGCCGGGAGAGATAATAGTCCTTCGTTCAGACTAATTTCCGGTAAATAGTGAGTGTATACTGTTTACCTGATGCTTTAAGTCATAAAATATATTACTGCAGTGGTCCCTAGTTTGTTGCTATCGTAACACTTATCAAAGAATATTCACAAATCAACCACAAACCTAATACTATGTGGTTTTTAACCACATCAAAATCCAATTAATATTATTGTTCTGGTTTTACACTAACAGTGCAAACAAATTCTTACTGTTACGGTGACAACTCACTAGAGGGGTCTGGCGTGTTGTCACCATAACACCTACCACTTAAAACCGCATCAAAATGGGAGTAGTGGTTTTGGAGATAAACGGCAACTTTGGTTTGTACAGACAGCCTCTCACCCGAGACTCATACCCCATCTCCGTACCGTCGTGGATAAAAAGGTTAAAGTACAAAATATAAGCGACATTAAAAGGCTGGTGATCCCCACAAACGCCTTTAAAGGGCCATTAATTAAATTGCATCAAATTGAAAATGAATTGATTACACTTGGCTTAGTGGTTTAAGCGGTCACCACGCCGCTTGCCGCCGCTGAGTGTTGTGGGTTTAAACCCCACATGGGACAACACTTTGTGTGATCCACAAATTATTGTTCTGAGTCAGAGTGTTCTTTGTGTCCGTTTATTGTATATTTGCAAAGTCCCCTGCGACATAGGATTTGTTTCTAATATGGGCGTTGTTAGCGCAGAAAAAAATCCTTTGTATTAGTGACTGTCCAGGTAAACCATGACTTGGACTAAATTAACGCAAAGTTTTAATCACAAATCGCGTAAAATCTTTTATAAAAGTTATAGTACCCAAAGAAATTCATCAGAAAGAAACATGATAGAAATTTAAGGCGATCTCAAGTAATCAAATTAAATGTGAACTATGTATAGATAATTATAAAACTTTTTAGACAGAGTAGAACAAAAATGTAGGAATTATTTTTGCAGGGATTTACGCATCTTCATGAACAGACTGAATTGGTGGAGCTGATACGAAAGTTGACTGATAGTCAACTTACATTAGATCATCAAGCAAAGCTTTAACTTTCTTGTTACAGTTATTAAATATAATCAAATTGTTTAATTGGTTCCGGCTCAAAAGTTTTGTGAGTAATCTCCTTTCGGATAAACGTCTTATCAAACTCTAAACGTAAATATTTGTTATTTTGTTATTATTGTTCCACTCGAGTATTCTAAAATCACTCAATATATTTATGATCAACTTTGCTCATTATGTTTGACGAGAAAAAAAATTGAATGATTCACCGGTCATAGCTATTAAGACTGATAGTTTTTTCCAGCACGTAGTAGAAAATGAATTGAGATGTTTATTTTTTCACGTTGTTACATTATTTCTACTTCTTTTCTTCGACTTACTTCAAATATCGATATGATTAATGTTCCTGTCTTAAACTATCTCTAATTACAGGAAGGACATATTAGTTATTTACCCTGGTATGTTACCCTGGTATTTTCGGTTTCCTTCCCTACCGTTCCGATAAAAACGATTTCTAGTCTTAACCTTTCTTAGTAGGGTTTAGTAAGACATACGAGCAAGATTTTTTTGCTATTATCAAAATTTTATACCATTTTCATCCAAAATTTTTATCACCAATGGTGGTGAAATTTACTTATTGTAAATTGATTATCATAAGTAAGCGATATTGCCAGATTTAAAATCTGTTAAATAAATAAAAATTTTCATATAAAATTTACATATAATATATGTAATCACATAAATTTTAAAATGCGGTACGTGGTGCCCTGAATGCATGCATATTTTAAATACCATTCAGGCAGTTTTATGCACGTGTTCTCATTTCCAGCCATATATTGGTAGTTGTATAAAAGAGACAGAGAGCTGGTATCTTAACAGCTGTAAGACTAAATAATATATATTGAATTTGCGTGCAGCGTACTTACTATAACAGTATTTGGAAATATTGGTACATGCACAATCCATGAAACGATCGAAATGAATTGATTTCATTTATATTAATATTTTTAATATACAAAGAAAATGAACCCTTTTTTATTGAACTGAAATTAGCCTCAAGAAGGATTGAATATTTGAATAATTTTTTTCTTTGCAACTTTAAAATTTTCAATCTACAACTAGGAGTTTGTGGTGGAAAGTTGTTTACTGGGCTGGAATCTTAGGAAGTCGGAGGTATCCTAGTAATAATCACAAGAGTGCTATTACCAGCGAGAATATGAGTTTATAGACTTTAAATCATATCTTAAATTCAAATGAAATGTGCATTGGTTTGGCGGTTTTCTATTACTAACTCAAAAATAATTAGCTATCCATCAATAAATATCTAAAATAGTTTGGCATTGGAGTACTACAAATTTTGGGTGCGAAATGTAAACATTGGATACATATATTTATATGTTTATCTGGATAATATACTCCATTTCCTTTAAATCAAACAAGCTTATAAATTAATATTAGAGTGCTTTAACAGGTTAGGGTGAATTACTTATGTCGGTACGTGTTTGATTTCTTCCGCGTGTGCGAGACACGTGGCTTATGTCAAATATTTCACTCTTAAACACTTATTGTAGAAAACTAATGACGTAGAAAACAGATTTGAGATTCATGAAGTTTAGCACCGCTGTAATCGAATAATGTTCGTAAAACTGAATATAAAAGATAAATTGTTGATTTTATTTTGTTTATGGCATCAACAAATTGAAGTATAAGTAGAATTGGCCTTTGCATATCGGTTTTCATAAACCTAAGTTTTAAGTTAATCATTAATCATTACTTAAAATGTTTTACTTTACCATTTTTTCTAATTTTTCATGCATTCCAAGCTTTACCTTTTTCATTTTTCTTTTCCTTAAAGTTGGTTAAAAACGATGTACATTATGAAAGATATAAGAATAGTTATTAAAGCATGTCTTTCTAATTCACATTTAAAGTAAATGTATGTATGAGTGACAAGCTTAAAGCATTGCAATCATAAAAGTGACGTTTTTTATCCAGGGACATCAAATTCGCACCTCGCTTGTTAATTGTATTACACTTTACAACCCTGTTTGCTTAATGAATTGAACAAAAACAATGTGGCTACTGAATATGCATTAATGACAATAAAACGCGTGTAGTTAATAAGTAGATATTACGTATTGTAGCACTCCTTGTCATGAACGAACTGTTTAACTTTTGAGTTAGAATTAATCTCCAGGGTATTGAAGATTTTAATATAACAGTATTACTTAAATGTGTTGCAAAGATAATTTTTCGTAATCTCGACTGGTCTATCAATCAAATGTTTAGTTAACCTATTATTAAGCTCAATGATACGAAAAATAGGTTTAATTAATACACAGTTTAATTATTTCGTCATGAACACAACGGTTCGTTCTGCGTACGATTGCTATTCATATGTAATATTTATTTACTTACTTAGAATTCCTTGATATGAATTCAAATCAATTTAGATTTCGTATTGAAACTAACTCACATAAAATAACCATTATACCAAGTATCTTTAAATCCACTGCATAAGATTCCTCTGTAATAATGTTACTGCGTCAGTTTTTAACTAGGAATATTTTTGAGCAAGAAGTTATGTGGTCAGGAAACTAAGTTCACATCTTAATTATCAAGAGCAATGAACATATTGTTATGAAAATCATTATATAGACACGGGATGTCTAAATGTACTCACCGTGACATGCAGAAGGAGTTTATTTTTTAATTTATAATAGTTATCAAACAAAAAGGAAGTACAAAATACGTTTAGATATCAAAAATATATGCATGAATTTGTAAAGAATAGTAACACTGTAAAAATTGCATCATACTTTTGACTCTTGAGTTAAATGACTACGACTACCATGTACACTTGGATGCATGGCAGTAACTATCAGGGAATCCGTCTCCTTAGTTGACTCCTATTCTATAAGCATGGTACAAGAAACATTAAGATTGATCGCAACAAATAATGTAATATTAAAAGATATGGTATTTACGTTTTGTAAACTAACTGTCCTATATGAATATGGTGGCAAGTACAGAATTTATATACGTTTGGCAGAATTTTAAGCTCCGGTAGTGCATCCCAGTATTTTCTCAGCCATAAAATCCAATATCACTCCTTATTATACTTCACTGCTTCACTGCTTTCTCGGTTCAGGAGTAAACTCCTGAACCGAGAAAGCAATGAATCCAGGAATAGGATTTGAATATTTAATTAATAATATCTGTAATACATATGGGAGCAATGCATCTCAGTTGAAATGTAAATTCCTTGGCTAGATGTTAGGTACAGATAGAAATATAAAGGGTCTATTTTTATTTGTTTTTTTTATAAATGTAATACAAATCGGTATAAGAAAAGTTCTAAATTTTGTATTACAAACTTAAAAAAATGTTTTTTTTCTTCAGTGAAACAACTTTTACAAATTTGCATACACATGGTAGATCAATAAATAAACATTTTATATGGGTGTCACAGTGAAATGAAAAAAGTATCACCACATTAGAAGAATCAGGTTGATGTAGCGTAAGTTCTGTTAACCCTATAAAAGAATAAAAATAATCTGTTTGCGTTACATTCGCGGCCTATAATTAAAAACGAGATCTTTCGAGTCAATTATTTTTAAAAGAGTCCTGAAACAGAAAACCGTCCCCTAGTGAGTGCTTCCGATGCATTTGCTTCTTGGAATCCATTTTAAAAAACTGGAGGTTTGATTTGAATTTTGTAAAAAATCTAGAATAGTAAGAGTAGTAAGTAAGATTGAAGCGAATTTATGTTCTCGGTTGAATCGATGTATTTAAGAGATATAATCGATTTATTGTTCTGTATAACAAGGGTACTGCATTCACTTAGAATGTTACGCATTCATTGAGTTTTTATGCACGTTAATTAGCAATTCAACTTGTGTATACAATTTAACATGATTATAGGCGGGGGTTATTGCGCAACCTATTAATTTCATAAAGGTATAGTTTATACACAGGTATGACATGACAATTTGAACTATTTTTGACTGTATTGAGTTAAATAGGGGTCACTCTTTATTTGTCTATTATCGTAGCTACCTATCATTACTATCTAATCTATCTAATACCTTTCAATGAGCAATCCTTTAGTATATACTCATATATATGTATATGAATCTCGGAAATGGCTTTAACGATTTTCATGAAATTTAGTGTGCAGACGGTTTCGGGGACGATAAATCGATCTAGCTTGGTTTCATTTTTGGAAAACGTTGTTTTATCCGTATTTTTCAAGCAATGAAATATTTATTTAATTGGTCCTTTTTGACACTTATCTGTATAACAAAGTTAGGGATGGGAACAAAAGAAGTTGGTAAATTGCAATCGACTATCACACAATACCGAGCAAAACTCGATTTTCAGGTACTGTTTATTAATACCAATAGAATTTTCTTACTAACGTTATTATGTCTTCAAAACCTTAACAATGATTTCTGTATAAAAACTGATGAAGCTATTAAAGATGATTTACGTATAAAAAAATGCGCTACTTTGAACAATATATCACAAATTTGGTCTATAAAAATTTGTTACAGGCCTACAGTCAGTATGAAATATAGCATCTTCCTTTAAAGAAATAATTCTCTTTTATGCTTTTGTTTTATAAAATTGTTTTCTACGAAATATTAGTAATTGAGTAAAACTAAAACGCTTAAACAAAGTGATGTACGTACAAGAATTACGGTAATTGAGAGCATTTCTAATGTATATTTAACTTTTATGAAGAAACAAATGAAATTATATTAACAGATCAAGCGTTTACTTTTCAGTATGAGCTCTTTTTCCATGCATTATAATGGTAAGTAAAGGAAATTTCTTGAAAAAATAATTAGTGTCATGTATATGCTTCTCATAGTCATTGGTATATGAAAAACTTTGTGACATACACTTCTACACTGAGCAGTGCCGAAGTACATAAGAAGTCATTTGTAAGGTGTATTAGGTTAGACTATTATTGTACTCGTATATTATATACCTTTCGAGTACGCTAATCTAGTTTTGATCAAAAAATATGTGAATAACAATGATGCACTTTATGCAACAAACGTTCTTGGGGACTGATATTAGTCTACAATAATACATAACTGCATCTTTGTATATTTAAATAGGATTTGACGTTATAGAGAGTGAACATCAGGAACGCTCGATTTACTGAAAATAGGAACAACGAATCCATTTGACATACTGTTATATTTTAGCGTAATATCTGGTCCGTGTCAATCATATATGAACTATAGTACCATGTTACTTGTTGCTGTTGTTGCTTGTAGGCATGGCACTTTGACAGGCTCTTAAAAAAAATTAAATAATTATCTGAACGCTCTGCTAAATCAATTGTACTAACACACCACACTACCTATTTTCTTAATTTAAACGTTTTTTTTCTCATATCGTATAACTTTAAAAACATATAAGCGATTAATTCTTCGCTAAAATCTTTTACTATTTTTTGTAAATAAAATTATAAAAAAAAAATTTAAACAAACTCAAGGCACTGGGATTATACAAAACATTAAACTTTTTTCAATATCCTCTGACAAGATAATGCAATTAGTTCATCACACGATTGGTAATGACTGAACAAGATTGCACACATTTTAAGCTTAAATGGTTCCGAAGCTCTTACTCTCTTCAGTCTATAAACTTTGCTTAAGCAGATTTGTGTTGCGGATCATTGCTCTGGGTTTTGATCACTCTTGTATGATGTGTATATGCTGCTAAAGTGGAGGAGTCCCTGTACTCTTAAAAGTATTATAATAATCGTAAGAATATTTTTATGTACTTTATTTGGGTGGTGATAACGATAACGTTAAGAGCGGCGGTAGTAATTTTTTTTGTAAATACATTCTCCATGAATATGAAGACCAAAGAAATGAATGCAAATATGTGAACTACGCGAAAATGGAACACTTGACCTAGCAACCACAGCCTCATAACAGGAGACTTCTTAAGAAGTACGTATTTCACATAATCGCTCTCTAAAAATCTTGTAAAATACACACAATAGAAAAAGCAAGTGTCATATATCGAAATATCTTCTACAAGTCTAATTTAAGACAAGGAAGATTCTCTGAGTTTTTATCATTATACATGTTTATCATGTCTTCTACTATTATTATTAAAACTTTGTGTATATTTGTAGTACATACACTTAAATTGATATTATTGGATCATCAGAAAAAGTAGGTACCTAAATAAATTAATATTACTAAGTATAATATAATAAGGTGAGTAATCGTTTTAGGTCATAACAATTTATAAATCGACTAAAAATGGTAAAATGGTAAAATGTATGGCACTTTTGAATTAAAACTATTTGATTAAATTTTATAACTATTGTCATTTAACTCATGCTAAGTTAAAAAAAAATAGGAGATTCCATAAAGTAGCCTCACTTTTGATTTTAGACGAATGTAGCTGTCTCTAAATCCAATAACGAGTATTAATTTTATCCATATATTTCTGACATCGGGTCTAGTAAAACTTATTGACTGACCGTATCTGTTTAAAATCTTTTTTTAATAAGACTACTTAGCGATAACAAACTAAATGAGATGAAGACATTGACAACGAACCGATAATCATTAATTCTTGCATACAAGCAGTCAGGGATACAATTAAGGCACTTAGTACCTTCATCTACATAAATTAGTCATGGGGATTAAAAAGCAGCATGTAGTGATGGCAGTCATAGCTACATTAAACTCGTTAAAGCTGGTAATGTGTGCTTATATAAGTATTACCGGACATTCAAGTTGCTATACAATGTTGTCATCCATTGTAAACTAGACAGTACTAAGCGTGGTGCGTAAATGGGTATGGATAGGAAATTGTAATTACGTGACGCGACCCGATTTTGCAGGTTTGTGTAAATGAGTTTTACGAGCGCTCAATGTAATGATTACCACCATAGTGTGACTTCGCTTCATGCTTGTACCTAACATTTTGTAATTGTTACCTTTTCCAAACTCTGCTACAGCCGAATAGGAACTATGTAGTGTACATTTTCATATCCCTATTATTGTAACACATATTAATTTTAAAGGAAATCTTCAGGTCGAACATAATAGTTAAAACCATTTCTACTCACATATGTTATAGATTGCTATTCGAATCGTTCAGATCATGGACTAGAATACAATACCATTTAATTTTATACTTTTTGTAAATTGATTACATAAGGTGGATTAAATTACGCACACATTTGCTAGCAGTCAAACTTTAAGTGACTTAGAGGCGTGCATGAATGTGTCTCTACGGAATGATTACTGTTAAAATATTTTAGTTGATATGTGGATTTTTCTAGAAGCGTATACCAGACTAGATTTGTCTTTTTAATTCAGATTATTATTCAAAGTTTAAAAATAAGTTTGACTGATCACGCTTAGGCAAATTTATTCTAAATGCTACTGTGTATTGGGCATATCGCGAAATTAACGCCCAAAACACGTGGAATAATATTAAACGGTACTGATCATTGCTTTGCCTTGATTGTATGATACTTTTTTATTGATGCCAATTGGCGAAATTAGAGAACAAAACGTCGATTTTGTAGTGTAGTTTTTATCATTTTAATTCTGGTATCCACGTGTACTTAGGTATATAGGTACTGTTATCATTTTAACGTGAACTAACTTTTAAAAGATATTATAATATTATACGTCTTCTTTAAGTAAAGAAAGTATCGGGACAATATTAAATATTCTAACAATGTTAAATATCCCTTGACAAAGAGCTGGTAATTTAAGACAAAAAATTGTGTAATGTTATCGCACAGTGATTCGTTTTAGACGTTTTTCGTTAAAAGCTTCGTTAGATTTGTTTAACTTTTGAATAGATACACACTTTAATATAAAGTGTATTGGATTTTGTTGACAACGTGCTTCTAAAGAATGTGTTGTATCTAAGTTAATAAAAAACATGAAATATGCAACATTAAAGTGAAAAACAATTGGAGGTTAATTACGTTAGATATTTTATTGAATATAAAAGTAGCACTCTCCTGCTGTGCTAGCTGTGCTGTCATCACATAACAGTCTTTGTTAGTCTGGTGGACATAGACGTCTCCTCAGAAAAGAGATTTGGCTTTATAAAATATTCTGGCCAGACAGGTTCGTATAGAGTTTGTGTCCAGTTTTCCTTCTTTTTCCAGGGATGTTACTCTCCATAGTTGGCTCTCTTAATCAGAGTATAAAACGGACGAATAGGGGTGGTGACTCTCCGTATTCTTAATCCGTAACCACACGACACGATATGCTAAGCTAGTGACAAATTATTTGATTTATCAATGATATATTCAAATCTATCAAATATATCAAACTCTAGCTTGTAGTTAATAATAACCACCAGGGTCAAGACTAATGGTCAGAATTAGAATTATATACTTGATGATATGTCCAACCATTTCGTAATATGACCGTATTTCATGACTTTGCCAGCTAAAGCAGACCATATCGTATAAAGGTCTCTTTTGATGATACTTCAATCCACATCTAGCCCTAACATTAATGTAGGGTCTGAATGACATAAAAGTTTAATAAAAATTCTGAATGAAGCAGCAACTCTTATACTGCTCTTGTGAGTTGTCGTAACGATATTTTATTTCACTTTTATTTTCTATGAGCGCATTATCTTTCAGTCCTAAAACAGGATAATTGCCCACAGACATGACGTGTTACCAAAACAAAACGATATCAGAGCATCTAACTATTGTATTTGTAGTAACTAGACGTATTTTATGTTATTGTTATATTTTATTATCATAAGTTTTTAGTAGTCCACGGCTGGACATAGGCCTCTCCTTGAAAAAGAGGTCATGTATACGATGTGGGCTCTGCGAGTTGATTTACGATTTGATGCAAGTAATTCTTCTTTTTACCGTACTTACTTACTTACTTACTTTTGTTGTCTACGTTTCTACTGATGAATAGAGGTGGTCACAATCTACATTTTTATTCATCACCACAACACATTATGAACATACTCGTACATTTAACTGTTCATATCGACAAATACCGACTTTTATTAATCTCGTCTGGCTTTATTTATGATAATCGACCATTTTATTACATGAAATACAAATATTTCATTTAATAATCGCACATATTTCTACACTTCATCAAACTTTATCTAAAAATGGTCACTTTAGAAATAATCGATTTTAATTAACACAACATGGTCACTAATGGACTAATGGACGATTGTGTAGATTGTTAAACATTTTAGAATGTAGGTGCTTTCACAGAAAGCATTTTCAACTTTACTACTTTTTGTCCATGACTTTGCCCGTATTAATAACAACTGTAATTTTGTTTGTGTGTCATATTTAATCAAAATCTGCTTATTCTTTTTGTTGATATTTAGTATTAAGCATTTCAACTGTTCATATTTTTAATAGTAGTAAATAATCCTAGCCGATTTCGGCCACAACGGCTATTCTCAAGGTAGGCCAGCCAACTACGTAGTGTACAGCTGTGTGCGCAAACACTGGTGCACTCTCTGTTCTTCATTCACGGTGGGAGGATTATTCAACATAGGCGTGGCAAACACTCAAAGACTTTTCGTGATCTCCTAGGTACGGGGGTAAGACTCAACTTCCAGACTCTGGGCTGTTATGAAACATTTGTATAATCACAAGAACTCAATAAAGCTAGTCACCTACGAATCGCTAGACCAAAGAGGTGGTTGTCGCTAATAAATTAAATGAAGTTTTGAAATAAAAATATGTAAAAAATAAAAGAGAAACGTATAAAATAACAAAAATAAAAAAAAATAATCCCTTAAAAATGAAGTACACAAAGCAACGAAAAATTTAAATATAATGTATATTATTAAGAAAAAATAGAGAACAAAAGACCTCAATACCGAAAAATATATATAGCATGGTAAACAATACAAAAAAGTATATTTATCTATTTCGATTTTAGGTCTTCGTTTTTAATTTTGAACAATTGAGCAAGCAATGAAAGTTATCATTAGTGTGTTTTGTAAGTATTTAGTTTTATGAATCCTAAAATGTTTAAAGATACGTATTTAAGCCTCAAGCTTATACTTATAATATGAGGAGAAGTAAAGAAAAAATGAGCATCTCTTAAAAATAAAATACTTAAGTACATAAAAGTTAAAAGGTTAAATAAAATCCAAAAATAAAAACTAAGGGAATAAAAATAGGTTTATGAAAAAGAATATAAAGTGTTACAACTCTTTATATTTTTTTTAAATTTCTTTCCTCAATTTTTTAAAAAATGTTGTAAGTAAAATATAGACAGTTATTTGAAAACAGAAACTATAAAAGAAAAATACATAATAATAGTCTATGTTTACTTGAAAATATTTAAAAACCCGTGCATATAACAGTGTATTCACTTGCATGCATCATCATCACCAGTCTTAAACAGTCTACAGCTAGACATAGGCCTCTTCTTAGAAAGGAGGATTTGGTCTACTATCATAATCCTGACTGTTATAATCTTAAATGAAGCATGAACATCAGACAACTTTTACCGCTTTAACCTCAACGCTCTCAAGGACAAATAGATAAGGAAATACTTGTGCAAGTGGTGAATTCCTTACCTTAATTTATATCCTCTTATCTCCATTTAATGGCCCTTTATATACTGATCTCACGTAATCTTCAAAAAGTTTGCTTTATAAATTTTATGTGGCGACAATAGAGGATTCGGGACCGTTTTATGAGATTAACAATGTCATTGATTATATTTTGTTCGTATTCTAATAAGGTTAAATTAGTAATTTCTTTTCGAAACTATGTTAGGCTGAAATTGTATGCAAGAGCTTATAGCATAACAAATTACATTTTATTTATAATCATTCATTATCTAGTTTTCATTTGCAGTTTTGATCTCGTTGCTCCTGACTTTGTCAATTAATGTCCCATGTTATTCCAGACAAACAATTATCTTTGTGCCAAATATCAAAGAAATTCTGTCAGCTGGCCTGGCATGATTGCATCACATCTTAACACTGCTATTTCATTGAATAAAATATCAAACGCAGTATGCTTATGATGCGTTTCATGTGTTTGCTTGGAATAAAGAAAATTGTAAATATGGTAGGTACATTGCTCAGAAAAACGATCTTCAATATAACAGATAGGATCATGAAAGTACTAGATACTTCCTATTCAATTTGAAATTGCTGCCGAACCCATGAGTAACACTTAATAACTAATATTGGGAGTTATCAATTTAGTCTTCTTTCCAAACGAAGTTACGGTGGCCTTTAAGTCTGATGCACTATCACTAAATTTCGAATGTTTACGTGAACCAATTGCCCTCAGACCTCAACAACTCTAATATGAAGTGATGTCGAAGTTCTTTAAAAAGATATTTTAAGATTTAAATTATCAAGATTATATTGTATTATTATCAGATTGACCTAGCTTAAATTGTTTAACGTTGCATTGTGATAATCTACTCGGTTACTACTTATGGCTATAGACTTTGCTCAATATATCCTTCCAAATACAAAAGAATTTCCCAAATCCCTTTGGAAATGAAACAGTTATAAGGTAACAACATTGTTTGTATCAACACGAATTTTGTAGCAAACATTGTTCGCCAAAATATTTTGTAATTTCATTTATTATTTTGCCGTCCATATGTCTTTGTACCCCAGACCAAAATCAAACACCTAACAAATACCTTGAATAAATAAAACAGGTTAACTAAACGATTATTTTGTTGAAAAAGTTATTTTCTAGTTTCTAAAGGTTAAGAATCCTTTTATTATCATCTCAGCACCATAAGGTACCGACGACTAAATGCAAATATCTTTATAGCTAGAGAAATAAACTACAACAGATCATCCGGCCCGTTTAATTTGGGGATTTCCTTCGATTTCTCTGAGATTCCATGGTCAGATCCCGACATAATCTTAGTGACCTCGTTGAGAGTATACCTTTTCGAACTCAAAATAATTTTTGAAATTGATTCACAAAAAGGTATTCTGTAACTCCTAAAGGTCAAGAACCTTATAACTAGCTAGAAGAACAAGCTAAAACATACTGTTAGATCTTTAAAGTTTGAGGGATTCCGTCAATTTCTCTAGGATCCCATCATCAGATCCTGAAACCTTGAAAATTGGACTAATTCGGCAGTGTACCCTTTTCAATAAAAAAGTAATTTCGAAAATCAGTGCACACGTGACGGATCCACTTTTTTTTGAAGTCGGTTAACAAATAGTGAGGCTTGATGAATTTTTTAAAAGTACTCACTGATCGTGCCTGCCTTATGATTTTCGATAACGAGTTCCACACGCGTGCGGCCTGCACTGCAGATGTATCTGTATAAATTGTAGAATGTGTTGGTATTTCCAAAGTCAAGTTTTGCCGAAGACCTCAAGTATCGTGTATGTGTATCATAAATAAATGTAAATAATTGCTAGAAGTAGATAGGTACTGTAAAAGCACTTTAGCAAATCACTAAACAGTAATGGTGTTCTATGTTCTTTCGCTCAACATATTAAATCAAATTACAAAATAAAAAAAATATGAGTTCTTGTTTTCCTTCACATCATTGAGTTTAGAAAGTTATGAGTTATTTTCTGTTGAAACAGAGTTGCTGAGAGCGTCATAAATACTTTTTTTTATGATCATTTTATAGAAAGGAGGTTCCTCCTTGATCTCGTATAGCCGCTTTGCAGGTGTTTTATTGAGACAGACTCATAAATCTCAATTTTGTAAGTCAGCACTTTATAGTCTTTTGATATTTGGTAGTATATTTATTTGCAAGCAATTTGTTTAAATAAGACTGGTTTGTAAGATGATTTTATTTGAGAATCATATTATCTTTCAAGATATAAAACCATATTATAGATACATACAAGACAAGACACATACAAGATATAAAAGTACAATATGATTCCAAAATATTAAGAAGAGAAATACACACTTTTCTTGTATATAAAGGGGATGAAAAAAAAAGGATGATGTAGATAATGGACCAAAAGTTAAAAACAATTATATTTTATGAATTGTTACACAACGTTTCCGTTATATTATATTTTAATTTTATTGTTGTTCTATATTTTTTCGTTGTTTGTTGGGTATGGTTTGGAACAATTGAAGAGAAATAACGAATAAGCCGACTCCAAAAATAAATAAAACCTAACTTTCGCGCGGTTTTTTACATCATATCAAAATCTATTTTATGTAAAGTTCAACGAGATTAATGAGTTTTAAGCCTACACAAATCAATACAACATATTTGTATATATATCATTTAAATAAAACATTTAATCCGTACACCTATTTTCGCAAAGAGAAAAAGGATAGAAGGTAGAAATGAGTCAACTAATTAGATAAAAGTGTATTTGTTATAATATAACAAATTTACATATAGTTAAGAACTTTATCAAGGTCGAAAATTTATGCAATCAAATCAAGGAAATAGAGCTATTAAAGCTAATATGATATTCAACATGAATCATCAAAATTAGAATGACATCAGACTCAGTCATACTGTCATTACTTAATGAATCATTTTCACCCACGCCAGTATACTCGTACAATTTTTTTTTATGATCCCTGTTTCAACGATAGATTCTCCCTTTCAGTAATTTTCCATGCTGTTTCATTCTTCTGTCAAAATTTCCCCTATTCACCCCATAGGTATTGCAACAGCAGACTGAGGTAGCAAATTATGCAGAATAACGTCACTGCAAAGAAAAAGAAAATTTGAAACATACGCTGTACTATCTTATCTGGCCAGCGTGGTATAGTCGACCGAAATTTCTTTTCTAAGGAGAAACCTATTTCCGATGAAGGATTATTAAATACTGTTGATGATGATGAAAACAATATTATTTCATCAACAGCTTTTGAACAGTCCACTGCTGGACATAAACCTCTCGAGAATATTGATAGTTAATCGTAATATTTTTACAAGAAAATACGTAATATTCACTACGAAATGGTCTAATACAAACTTTAAGAAAACAATGTTATCGAGGTCAAGATTTTTAAGATAAGATTTTCTTTTTACTATACCCTTAAGCAATTTAATTTGTTTTAGGTTACAATAATATTGAGACCAATAGCCAATTTTTTGTGTTTATCAAAGTAACATGATGTAACGACTGGTCACGTTGTCAACTGAATCGGTATCGTACTCGTATGTTAAAGAAATGTTGTCTTAGTGCTCGAAATTTTATTGTGTCAAATGCTGAATACAATGTTTAGGTACTACTTTTCCCACCATGGATATTTTTGACATTTCCGTGTATAAACTTTTCAATCAATCTTTATGAAGCGCGTAGTGGTTTAAGCAGTTACCACGTATGAGTTTGACACATGCGACATCACTTTGTGTGATCCATAAATTGTTGTTCGGAGTCTGGGTATTCTTTGTGTATATGGATAGTCCTAATCCCTCGTGCGGTAGCTGCCTTTAAAAATATCGATTCATTTTTTTGTTATTAACAGTATATAAATTTAATTTTAATGCATGTGTTATGTGTTAAAATAAATATTCCAGCTCAGAATTTTCAAAGTAAGCATTCAGTAGTCTTAAATTGAAAAAAGGAAAACACGAGTAAATAAATATTGTTTTCTTCAGTACTACGCCAACAGAGCTTTCTTATGTTAAGTTATATGCTTACTAAGTTGTAAAACCAGTGACATAAATTTAAATATTATCATAACTTTCAACCATTTAAGGAATTTCTCAATGAAACAATCTTTTACGGTTATATTATAATTCCGTTAAGTTGTAAGTGGAAAAGTTTGTTCCGGTGAGTGTTTAAAGACATAGACATATATAAAGGCGATTTAGCTGAAGAAAGCTACGAAAATATGAGATATGCACAAGAGGTAATTACTTTTTATTTATAACCAATATTTCAATTCTTCAGATTTCATAGATTTTTATTCATTGTCCATGATTATTTGAGGGGTTTGTTATTTAAGTGGTTAGAGACCATGACTGCTAAGCTAGATATCTTGATCAACACGATTATATAATGTAGTGTACTATATTATATGTATGTATATAGAAATATTTAAGAAAGTTTATCAGCAGTTGGGTACCATTTCCAAACCATAACCCATCTAGCCAGGCCGGTAAAGCAGGCCAAAACCTATACAGCAATGGAGGGTTAAAGGCTATTGAATTCTATAATAGCGTAGGCGACCATCTATATGTGT
Source organism: Hypercompe scribonia (assembly GCA_949316085.1). Taxonomy (NCBI): domain Eukaryota; kingdom Metazoa; phylum Arthropoda; class Insecta; order Lepidoptera; family Erebidae; genus Hypercompe; species Hypercompe scribonia. The sequence continues at coordinate 20,994,461 of OX438968.1, read as the reverse complement.
GATTTAACATTATACATCACCAATAATATTATATTATATCTAGATATGAAAACACGTTTCTACGACAAAATAGAGATCGAAAAATAATTTAATAAATCAAAAATCCACGACAAATCTTTTTTGTCAATACATAAAACGAAAAAGTATGAATTATAATAGAAAACACACAAAATCCTAAAGACATACATAATGACGTCGAATCAAATCGGATTCAAAGTTTCAACTTGATAACCTTTACTATTCGCTGTTCAAACAAGGCATTTTCTTTTTCTTTGAAGAATAAATACTTCGTTGAACTTCGATCAGGAATGATCGAAGTCACAGCGTAAGGTTTCAAACGACAACTGCTTGAAAGTACGAGAAATATCGAGTCTTTGCTATCGTATATTTAATTACAAGTGCAGTGACGCGATCACGACAGAGGTCACGTGGGTGTAAATAAAAAAAATACTAGTTTAATGTTAACTTCTTTTGATTTTTTCTTAGCCTTTACCCTTTAACTGAACTTGTTGTAGGTACTAATAATTAAACTAGTTGTGACTCGTGATTACATTCACAGGTAACTCGGCTTTAGGTTACTAAATAAATAAATAAGTAACGCTTAATACACACACGTACAAAATTTACTTTCGGTTGAGGTCAAGTGTATACACTAAAATCAAGTGGATCTCCGTCTATCCGTTAAAGTTGATTTTATTTTTACGTAGAAGGATTTAGGTTTACAAAATTCAAAAATAAATAACACAAAACTAGTCTTTTATATTTTGTATTTGCATTTTTTAACTGTTGAACTTTGTTTTATGAAACAATTTTTATTGATTTTTATTATTTTTACTAGCTTGCTAGTTGAAGACGTTAAGCTGAAGATCTGAAACTGTAAAAATTGTATAGACTATATTATAATGAAAGAGTCTATAGAACAAACATTGTTAGGAGTTTGGCAACTCAGTGTCGAGAATCAATAACAGTATTAATGATGTATGACAAATTAATGAATTTAAATAAACTGTATTTCTTTAGTTTTCACTATTTAGGGTAGTTTATTTTCAGTTTTAAGAAACTCTTCTAAGCTATCATTTACAATGCAATGAAAAATAAATCAAAATAAATAAAAGTAATAAATAAATAAAAAAAGATTATTAATATTCTATAACATGCAAAGACAAGAGTCAGTCTTATAACAAAGTACCTATTGAACTGACTTCAATAATACTAATAATAAACTGAACTGGTATGGTAATAGAGTTTTAGAAGTGTCAGAAATGAAACTCAAAAGTGTTATTTCAAGATAATAGTAACCAAATAGTCTACACTCAATTTTCCATCAATGTACGAACGCTGAATAGTGCATGAGACAACAAATAGCCTCAAATTTATTCTTTGATTCCTGTGAGTTGAGCGACACCACTTGTGTTACAAGTGTTGTCGTGCTGTGTTTATTTTCGATTAAACTAATAAAAAGTGACATACGATTCCTTCCATCTAGAAACACTGAACACGCTGTTTTAAAAATGTACCTATCTTTTTTTTAAATAACAACGCCGTCATTAGGGATAAATCCTGTGTCGCGGGGGACTTTACAAGCATACAAGAAACGGACACAAAGAACACGCAGACTCAGAACAACAATTTGTGAATTATACAAAGTGCTGTCCCATGTTGGATTTGAATCCACATCACTCAGCGAAGGGGAGAGCGGCGTGGCGACCCCTTAAACCACTAGGCCAATCATGTAGTCATATTGCAAATAATATAGCTTAAATATCAAGATTTGCTTTAATGAGATGGTAAATACTGATTCGACTAGTGTTAGGCGATCCTAATATCTGGTAGATGGTATTATGTGTATAGTTTCAGAATATTTTCCTAAGTTTTACTTACATTTATGATCACTGCTTTTCTCCTAATGTTATAGTTAACTGTTAAATACTTTATAATATTCAATATATGCTGTACCTAATTCTAATACTTAAGCTCTTATGGTTATGTAGATTATTAATTTCAACAAAATGCGTCTAATTGGGCGATACAGAGAAATGCACTTTGCATTATAAATGTATATTTAGAAAAATAGATAACCAAAATTTAACAGTACAAAAGACACATATACACACGCAGTAATACACACATTTACTTATTTATATATAAATTCCTGTAAAACTTTATAATACACCATGAAATCACCTGTTGAAAAGTTTGATTCTACTAATTAGATTGCGTTCAATTTAAAACATCCTTTCTTTATTATGATAAAATACCTAAATGTACATTTGTTAGTACTATACACCTATATTTTCTAACAGAGCTAGCAGATACACAAGTAATCCGTCAGTCTTGGTTAGGCAATAGCGGCGGAGCTAATTCAGCTGGAATGTGTTTCCAGACGAATCTTAGTGTTGTTATTAAGAATTGTCAAGGAAAGAGATCCAATAACAATTTATGTCACGTTCCCAGGCACAATATAAAAGGGCAGTGTTTTATCTAATCAAAACACAAGACGTTCTGTTTTATATATTTTATATACTAGAGTTAGCCTAAAATTTCTTATTAAAACTGTGTATATTTCTATCACAACTTGCATTATCATTGGCCTCTAATAAGCTTCTCCTTGAAAAGAGACTTTTGGCTTCTTGCATAAACTTTTCCAATTAGATGCATCTTTTTAATTTTTATAAAAGTAACCAGAGGTCATCGGTACGATACCTTTTCAGGACAAAATTATCGTGTATTGAGCGCAATTATTTTGTTCTGTGTGTGAGTGTATTATTTTAGTATGTTTATCAGCAGTTTCGTTACCAATTAGTACTAGGCTCTGCCTAGTTAGGGATCAGACTCCTTTATTTAAGATATAAGAGGTTATTTATTATTAAATGTCAATGTTATTTCCTTTATGTAAGATAATTTATTTAGTAACATACTAGTTTATTACACATTAAAAGTATGTAATAAACTATTATCTTACTAAATAAATTAACTGAGAAAGAGTACAGTGGTTTAATGACAGTATTTGTAAAAATCGCATAAAAAATCCATTTCCTATATTATAAAAATTGTTTATTTACACGAAATCTAATTAGTTAAAATTTATTTTTAAAAGTTACATCATCAAAAGGAGCACTGTATCGAAATTTTGAACACTCGTTGGCAAAGAGACTGCGAGATAGCCGACATCTTTTCGCTCATTTTTCTTTTACGAGTAGTTGACGTAGTGTATTTGGTTTATTGATGTTGACACGATTCTTAAATAAACCCATAAAAAAAGTCAGCTGAGGATAGATATGGACTTCTATATATATTTTAAGAGCCTGCCAAAGTGGCTCTACTCTGTCTGATGGAAAGCATGAATAGAATTCATGAGCTGTGGTCACCATACTCATTGTGAATGCAGACAATGCAGTATGGTGACCCACACTGAGGCGGCCTAGTAAGATGCTTTTTCACACCTCGTTTGGCTACGTAAAAAGTATGACAGTCATCGTGGCATTGCATTGCACATGCTTACCACGACTTCTATCACCCCTGTACCAACGAAATACGACAGCACAGATGCTGTCGCTTTAGGTTGATTTTCTGTGGTTGGGTAGTACCGTCCCGGTCGAGTCGGTCCATTTATGCTGTGATCAGCGTAGCTCTAATACATATAAAAAAGTTGCTGTATGAGCTATATTATTTACTACCTGTAAGATTCAAATGTTAACGAATTCTTGGCCCACCCTATATTACTTAAGTGGAGTTGAAACTTGCATCAACTTCGCAGCAGCTTTACCGTGATTATTATATGGTTGTACTTATATCTTTTTGCTTCTTCTTTCCAGGAATGGGTGTGGACCATAACTGGTCACAGAAATAGAGAAAAAGCGCAGGACCCCGGTGGTGAATTGCAGATTATGTTACCAAACCAGCCTGAACGAGCGAACTCTGGAGACGTTTGTCTGCTAGCCGAGAGCCCGTTCAGGATATTGCGGGTATGTAAATTTAATAAATTATTTATCTCTTTAGTGTAGTACCAGCCTCTACTAACAGACGGAAGTTAGCTGCTCGAGTATTTCTTGACCAGCATTCAGTAGTGACGCAAAAACTAAAATTTGAGGAATAAAAGTATTTATGCTGCAAGTCATTTTACATAAAATTATATTCTACATCATTATCTTTTCTCTAGCAATAGTCAGCTTGTTAAATAAGCAGCCGTGTGTGCAGGTTATACACCACCCCGCCGTAAACCCCGGTGGGGTGACGGCCCGAGGCGGTTTCCACACGTTAAAAAAAAAAAAAACAAAAAAAGATTATCTACTATATTCAGAAATCAGAAATTGTTGTTTATTCAATTTTGCACTTAATAGCAGTTTGTTTTATAGAACCGGATTTAATATTCGTTCAAGTTTGTACTTTACTTTCAAGTCATCTAAATATTTATTGTTATTCATATTATTCTAAAAGAAAACAAGAAAGTTTATTAACCAAACCTTTAATTATTTCAAGTAGTTTGAACAACGTAATATGCGTTAATACTCGTAAGTCTCTAGCACGACAATTCATAAGGGTGTTTACTGACGACGCGGTAGAACCAAAACTTCAGATATCTTCAGTAAACGACAATACGATTTAGCAAGTTTACTACTAATTTCAACAGTTAATAGAGAATTTTGTACATATTAGGCCCATTTTCTAGTGTAGAAGTCTCTTTGGATACCACCCACCGCTAAACTCGGGGGGTGGTTATGTCGGACTCGAATTTACTAAAAACTGCACCTTGGTCCTGGTACCCTAACAGATCCCGAAGCGTATACAGCATGAGAATCATGATGTTCCCTTTGTACTTCCCCTGAGGGAATCGCGTGCTGCGCTGACTTCCAGGTCTACTTCTGCAGGGTGGACTCCAGAAGCCGCTAATGCGTTTCTGGAGCTCCTCCTGACTGCCGAGGTAGACCACCGTACGGTCTAGTGGGTAGACCGGTTCTATGGGAGTCCCATGCCCTTTGTACCTCCGAAGGGTATGGTGCGAAATGCATTCCCCACGAGAAAAAAAGTCTACTTCTTCTGAACTACCAAATGGCCTCACGTGTCACTCCAAGCCTGCACTTATACAGTACGGAGGTCGTTCTACGTCCTCCAGCTCCAACCCGTCTGCGGTGCTTGACCCGTACTCGAGTCTTTGTAAATTGGGCCCCCATAATTTAAAATGTGCACAAATTTAACAACACGCGTCGGTTAACTTTGATCGTAATTAGTCTAGTTACTAGTTCTACACAATACCAATACCAAGCTAAGTGACAGAAGGGTTACAATCCTAGTAATAGTGTAAAGGAGAAACATTATTTAACTACACGATTGGCCTAGTGGTCGCCATGCCGCTCTCCACTAAGTTGAGTGTTGTGGGTTCAAAGCCTATATGGGACAATACTTTGTGTGATCCACAAATTGTTGTTCTGAGTCTGGGTGTTTTTTGTGTCCCTTTCTTATATATTTATAAAGTCCCCCGCGATACAGGATTTATTCCTAATGCGGGCGTTGCCATTTCTTTAAACAAAGAAAAAAAAACAAAGAAAAAGAAAAAATATCTGTTGAGTTATTACTTTGTTAACCATCACTACTACTGTATCGTATCGAGTGGCAGTAATTCTCATCATGAAATAATATTTACTTGATTCGCTTTAATCTTTCTCTTTTATATAAAAGTTGAAATAAAATAAGAAATTAAGGTTTTTTGGCTTTTTAAATTGTTGACCAATAATATAATAATGTTACATGCATTTTTTTATGTAATTATTTCCTTCCTTTAAACTCCTCCCATAGTATTCTTGTTTTGTGTTTTGATTTAATTCGATGTGGTTAATGGGCTTTGAACCCGCAACTTGAAGATCCCACTTCCGACTTCTTAGCGATAAACTACTTTCGATAACGAAAATTTAACTTTCGAGGCTGTTTCTTTGGCAACACATCTTGGTGTTTATGTATTGGTAATTGTGAAATTCTGGTTTCGATTCCCGGGTCGTGTAACTTGTTATTACTCGAATATGCTTTGATATTATGATTAGCAGACTAATAATGTAATAATGATTTTACGCATCTCATAGATACCAGTCTGATTCCAACCCAGACAGCCTGTTGTGTTGTATCCAGACTGCTGATAAACTTAATTAAACATTTCTAAATAATTATCTTATGGCAACACAAAAGAATATTATATTTTTCAAGTTAAAAATAATGAACAATATTTTTTTTTTCATATAAAAGAAATTTTAAAATAAATAAATATTTGATAATATACAAAGTATTAAAAATAATGAACACATGTTAAACGTAAATGTGTAAATATTTATTAGTTATACTTAGATACGGAACAAATGATCATATTCATCAGAAAATAATTTGTCTTGGGTCAGAATCGAATCCACAATTAAAATATACGGACGGATGATACTAAATAGAGGTAATCATATCAAATAAGTACATCTGTTTCGGTTTCAGGGAATTTAAAATTTACGAGTCATTGTTACCTTTTTGATAACAAAAAATGTTCTCGTATCTACAAGACATGTGATATGTTAAGTAATTGGCTTAATATGAAAGGCAATGTTGAATTGTGATGAGTGGTTGTTGTGAAATAGTCTGAAAACGTGAACGACGCATTCATCATTTGATAATTACAATATGAGTAATGTTGTTATTAAACCTAACCCACGAACTCTGGTACTTTTGCAACTAATGGAGTATTAACCACTTTAGATAACATTATCAATGTCAATCGACTAAAATACTCTCAGCAGAGATTATATGATCGATAAGCAGTATTGTGTGGTGTTATTTTAGCATAATTTCGAATGGAGCCGTATCATCTCGATTCAGCTACTGTTTTGTTGACAAAGCGTTTAAAGCCGTAGATATTTTTCACCTATTAATTATTATGGTTTATCTAAGTCTTATTTTCTGCTTAAATTTGTATATTACCTTGATATACGAGTAAATATTGTTGGATATTTTCTAAATAGTTGGCTTATCCAGTAAGAGGATAGATACTCTAGGCTGCCATACTGCAATACCTGTATTCACAATGAGTATAGCAACCACCAATCGTGAATTCTATTCCTGCTTTCCCTCAGGCGGCATAGAGTTGCTTTGGTAGGCTTCTACAAAAAAGAATTAAACTTTACGGACATTTCATGATAAAAGGATTTTTTGCCATAATCTTTAGTTTCAATAAATAAACACAAGATCATTTTATTAACGTTTATTAACTAAATCTGCACTGATTTTCTGATATGTTCAAATTGATTAGTGGGGTTTAGGGGTGGGTATTAGGTTGATGTAAGCTACTCTGTAGTTAGTTTGGTCTATTAAGTCAAATAAGTCAATAGGTTATTAAATATTATCACAAGTGAACACACTAAAACAAATTTTTCCTTTTATAATTTTCGTTTCCGTTGGTACTTAAAACATTATCCTTCTATTAATCAAAGCAAATTAGCAAGTACTTTAAATAAAAGGTACTCTTGTTGAGTTTGATTGCTCAAAGCACCCATATTTAACCGTGAGGTGTCTTCTGTATTGGTATAAGCCTTATGCGAGCGTTTTAACTCGTTTTGCAAGTTTTTATTTATCTTGTATATATCTGAAGGTTTAATTTTTTCAGTAGGCCTAATAAGGAATTCATAAAACTTTGCCAGCCTACAATCTGGCTATGACTGTCAATCTGTCATCATATAGCTATTTTTTTCATGAATATGATTATTAATCACTATGTCAAAATGGTACAATACAGTACGTGACTATGCATATAGAAGGTGAGGTACATAAAGTGTTGAGTGTTCTATAGTGTATTTTTGGATACATTTTTGAAAAATACAAAATTCGTGTGAAGTCTACTAGAGCCATGTGTTACTTAGTTGAATACGATATTTCTTTTATTAATGATTATTTAGAAATGTTTAAGAAGATTGACTCGGAAAAATACTACCTATTAAGATAAAGATGATGAATCAAAAAAAGATCTAGAAACGTTTCTTCACTTTCTTTGTTTTATAAGCAATATTTTAAATGTTAAACTGTTACAGATTTTAAAGTATCATATTTATGAAATAACTTTCTAATTAGTGCAAATAAAATGTGAAACGTGTCAAGTTCTCATAAAAACTAATAAGCCGGAGTGAACCTTTGACAGTTTGTTATTTAGTCAAGTTGTATATTCGGGTCTGGGTACGTTGGGGGCTTAAAAGCGAGTTCTGGGAAAATGAAGATTTCAGGAAATCGTGTATTATAAAAGTATATAAAATTCTTAGAAAAAGAAAAAGAAAAGAAAGTCAAAGTTCACAGATTTTCAAAAACAAAAGAAAGACGACACCTTGTTTAAGAAAGACGTTTTCGAGCCATTTAATACATAATGTCATTATATTCTCATAAATTATTTTTGTAGTGTTCTGTTAGATGTTATATATACACAGAATAGTTTGCGCCTATTTGAAGTGAGTAGTTCTTAGAACAAAATATCCTTATTGGCATTTAACTCACAAACCATAAGCTCCGATGAATAAAATGTCCACACGTAAGAAACACCAGGGAGTAAAACTGATGACTGCCTTTAAAATCCTTACAGTTAAAATTTATCATGAAAGCAAAACGTCCTTAACACGGTATTTCTAGCCGTAATTCTACATGGGTTTAGAAATGATTCTGAAGATGATCAGTTTCCATTACAAAGTCCAATGATTATTTTTGGAATCTAGAGTATTTTTTGAATTCTGGACTTTTTTCCATGACTGTTAAAGTAACAACCATTTTAAACATACACTCCTCTTTCCCCGGAAGGGTACAGAGAAGCATATTAAGCTCCCACTTTTCGAGAGTGTTTTGGTTGCATATTTCGTCCTCCGTTTTATAACAAGGATATTTTGCTTTTTACGCGCAATACCATTTCAATTTAGGACATTATGCTTCTGTGTAATTTTGCGCTATAAATCGATTTACTCTGGGTACAACCCTCGTCTAATTAGTGTGCTTCACAAATATTTGTTCTGCATTTGGATGTTCTATGTTTCCATTTTGTGTGTATTTGTAAAGTTCTCCGTAGCACATGATTTATCCCTAGTACGTTAGAAGGTAGTAAATCGATATTCCATCGTGCCAAGAGCAAAAAAGGAACGGAAAGATTTTTCAAAAACAGAAGCGTGGTTGCTCTCTGTTTAAAACAGACGTTTTCGAAAGCACACTAACGTGCCTACATTAAACGAAAATCGCATTAAATAAACACAAATGAATGTAAAAAGAAAATAAAAGTATAAAAATAAGAAAAATTATGTAGTTTTTAGTATTATGTTTATTTGTCGTCCCACCTAGATATACGAGTAACGAGCTGGCCAAGAATTCGTCAACATTTGAATCTCACATCCTACGCAAACATGTTACGGAGTTTTTGGTATCGATGCTACTGGAATTTGCTGGCTATAATTGAAACACATGATTTCAACAAGATGGAGCCACTTGTCACACATCCAAAGAATCCTTGCCGGTTGTCATAGATATGTTTTCGGAAAAGCTGATTTCCAGACTTTCTGACTTTCTACAGATCTATCCTCAGCAGACTTTTCTTTATGGGTGTATTTGAAGAATCGTCGTTAACTAATTCGTGGCCCGCCCTATATTTGTGTGTTACATAATCGGTAGGTACCTATATCATTTATCTGCTTGGTTAAACAATCTTGATTTCTTTCGCCAATGTGATTATACAGTGATACTTAATATTTATTACAATGTCTTTTACGTGATTTACCAACTCTTAGCTAAGTTAATCAATTCTCCAATGAAACAAAAATAATGTCACTCGATAGGAGTAATAAAAAAGTACTATCATAATAAAACTTGCAACAATACCGATTTGGCCAACCAAATAACCAATGTTTTCTGTATAGGGAAAAAAGTAGCTTAAGTTTTACTCCAGGCTATAACGTATCTCTAATCCAAATTTAATCCAGCTCAGTATTAGCTATTTAGAAACATTTACGAATTGGTTGAAAACAAACACACTTTCACATTTTACTCCCCATGTCTATAACCTGTAACTGTCCATTGTAGGACATAGGTCTCTCTTTAAGTTTAGGTCTATTATACCACCCAGGCAAATCGAGTTGGTATAGGGTTTGTTTCAAGTTTTCCTTCTCTTCATATTGATGTTATTGTATGTAATTTGCTCTTTTATTAACCTTTTATGACATCCAGTGCATGAATAAGGACGGTGACAATAACTTAATCCGTCATCATATAGTAAAAAACATTCACAAAAAGAGCATTCACATTAAGTAAAACTATTTAAATCGCTCTCGCTATCAAAATCTCTTATTCATATAACAAAAACATAGCCTCGATTATCGCGTCCATAGCGATTATTATCGAACTTGTTAACCTGTTAATAGCAGATCCCTGTATTTCGATTACGAAAGATTAACATAGCCAGTGTAACACCTCCGATAGTCATTTAGACTGTGTAAATGAGGGAGGAAGGATGTCAAATGAGAGTTAAACAATCATGTGGCTTTTCCGTCGCGCTAACACCGTGCCCTGTATACCAGTGACACCCACAAAGTTGAATGCGGTAAGTGAAGGGTTAAACATTATTTTGATTTAAACATTTTAGGACACTAACACGTTTCTTTACATCTGTAAAAATTAATAATCTGATCAAATTATTGTAAGCGTTCTAAAACTTTTCGCCTTCGAAAATCTGGATTGTTTATAACCCAAAAGCGGCAAATTCTAAGGAATATTAGTAATAATAATAAATTTATCAGAAAACATTTTGTTTGAAATAACAACATACATCGTTATTTGGAAGAGTTTAATTACTAGCAGTGGACTGTTAAAAGACGTTCATGTGATAATAATTACTTTTTGTGACAAACACATCTCTAATAGATGAAAGTTTCATTCGTTCAATTTAAATTTCAACCAATTAAATAGAAATCATTCATTTGGGATTGCCTACAATATTCCACAATTGTTTACTACAGTTTCCGTCTCTTAAATGGGTCTCTACAAGAATACGTAGATACAATACTTTATGTCGGCAATTACGAGACTTTTTTATCGCGTGGACGTGCTATTCAGAATAAAATTCCAATTTGAAAAGTTATCAAGTTATACTATACTTTTATGAAAAATAATATATACGGTACGGTACAAGTTTATATGTATAGAAATCATTTACGGCGCCGATAAATTGCATCCTTGACCTTCTTCCTAGATGACAAATTATACTGACCTTGACCCAGTGTCCATAGGCATCAGAGTGTTCCAGTAATGAATAATAGCATAATATACAAAATGCGCAATATGTATGGATATTTATTTAATAAATACACAAATGACCACTATCGCAGCACGGCGAAGATTTTGTAATCATTTATTCGCATTATGATTTAATATTTTTTAAATTATGCTAAAATTGATATTATTGTCTATATAATATGCTATGCGCTGTAACAACGATAGCTTTAAAAATTATATTTTCTATACTTCGACACAACTTTCACAACATGTATATGTATTTCATCAACTTAGAAAATTGGTAATTCTTAATTCTAACATATCCTTTTTATACACTACACACACTATAGAACTTTTTAATTGGAGAGTTGATTTTAAACATTCATTTTTTGGAAAAATACATATATTGCTTCGTCTCAATAAAATTCGAAGATAAGAAACGTTCTTTGAGCGTGGCAAATATAGGAAGGAAGACCATAAGTTTGTTTGTCATCATGTACGCGCAATGAAGTTGGTGCACAGTTTTGATAAACTAATTGTTCAAATGTAGAAAGTCAAACGTAGTCCATATCCATGCGTGCAGAGTTTAGTTTAAATACATAGCGAATAGTAAGTCCCAATTCCCAAGAACCTTCTGACTCTTCTGCGTCTCTTAAAAAGAGTAAAATTTCACCGTTTTTACAATATTTTTCGTTAATAGTATTCTATCGTAAACATTACTTTTGCTCTTAGGGCTCTAAATTACGTTTGTCAATGGGTGGGTGGCGGTAATAAGTGACTATCAAACCAAGCGATGCTTGCCCCCTCATGCCAAAGAAAAAAAATCTCTAATATGGACATGATGACGATGATATACTCTTTGCCAATTTTAGCGGTCAGCCTCAATGGAGACTAGCCGAATACTTAAGAGATATTACAGTGCTTACGTGTGTGCGCAAACACAGGTGTACTCCACTCACTCACTATTATAATTCGATTGGACGGCTATCCGCATCGACTGGGGAGAAATCAGACGCGATCTGATCAGGATCAGGTTTACGTGTTCTCTGAGACCTACTAATATAGACATATTGTTTGTTCAATTGCATTTATTGTGGCACTTTGGACACTTACGGCCACAATAAATACTACTTATCAAAATTTTTTTAAGGAGGGTATACGAGCAGATGAAATTTGCGTTTCACAAGTGGGTATTAACAACGCAAGAACCTCAAGTATTTTAGCTACTTAAGGTTTTAAATCTCTTTAAGTCCCTCTCAGATAACGGAGCGGATTCTGTGTTTCAATAATTTTACTTAACTTAGGGAAAAACAAAAAAAGTATAGTGTAACACCGGTTTTCAGGGAGGCCATGGTATTACTCCAGTTGAGCTGGCCCATATGTATCCAACTGGCATCACCTTTTTTTTTTTTAACCTGTGGAAACCTCCTCGGGCCGTCACCCCACCGTGGTTTACGGCGGGGTGGTGTGTCGGAATCGGACCGACTAAAACCACACGGTGTGCCACTCTGCGCCTGAGATAGGAGGGATCCGGGAACCGCTTCTATTACGACATCCAGATCCCTCCTAGCGTCTGCCCGCTACTACGGGCACCATCCATGGGTAAACACTCTATTTTAGGCGACGTACGGCACACGCGACGTCGCCTCCTCGCGGCTGGCCACTACAGCGGATGGAGGGGAAAACTCGTCCCGTCCACCCGCGGCCACACTCAAGGCGGCATGAGGCGCTGGTTGGAGATCTTCCTCCCGGGTCTTCTCCGCCGCCTTCTTCGGCGAAATTACGTCTTCACAGAAGGTTGTGACCGTGGTAAAACAACTGTCGCTACCAGCCATGGAGTGTATGACGGCCGGTAGCGAGAGATCTCCTCCAATAACTGCAGTGAGGGCCCCACGCTGCACTGCCCAGGCGAAACAAACCGCTAGCGTGTGCTGAGCCGAGTCCTCACTGCAGTCGCAGTGGTGACAGGCGGGACTCAATTCCCTCCTGGCGACCGAGTGCAGATACTTCCCGAAGCAACCGTGCCCGGAAAGGACCTGCGTCAGTCGGAAGGAAAGGGTCCCGTGCTGCCGCCCCGCCCACTCGGCGATGACAGGCTGGAGAGCCTCCACGAGGGCAAAGCCAGCACGAGGAGTCTCCAACCGGTACGACCAACGAGCCATCGTGGCTCGACGAACGGCCTCACGCCACTCGCGTGTCTCTTCGGGCGGGGGCCGTATGCCGCTACCCGCCCGGAAGTCAGCCGTCCATCGATAAACTTCGGCGAGCATTTCCGCCTCCAAATCCCACGCGGAGTTCCGGCCAAGGCGCACGATCGCCGCCGCCGCCTCCGTCGATACGGTGCGGTAACCGTGTATGGCTCTAACCGCCAATATCCTCTGAGACTGGCATCTTCTTCCACTAACCATTAACCAATTGACATGGAATCTTCGCAACCCTGAGGACGAATTGGATTCGAATATTGAAGTAGTTGTCAGTATTTTTGAGGGTATTGACTTCGAAACAACAATTACAATAGATTTACATGACAACCGTGATTAACAGCTTAACATGCTTTAACAGGCACAGTCGTAAAACACCACCAACTGCCATATTTTAGCTGATATTAAGAATTACTTGTATCAAAATTCATCAACACTTCTGGCTCGACCCTGTGTCGAATCTGAGACCTGTTGATCGGTAGTCACATATATTAATCACTCGCAGACTTTCGATGGACAATGAAAAAATTATTTGTACGCAGGCGTCATCGTGGGTAAAAAAACTTAGTTATAATTGCCATCAATCCAGCGGTTGTCTGAGCTGTGTATTTCTAGTCTACTCCTAGACATAAGTTTCTTCCATTCATAACTATTCATGTAATAATGAGCTTTAAACACAGGGTGTTTATTATGTTCAAATGACAGTGAGATAATATACTGTTTACAAGGGCTATTAGACCGAGTATAATAATAGTCACTACTCATGTGCATAAAGTAACGAGGTATCTAAATGGGGACATTGATAACAAATTTATCTCTATATTGGTACATTCATTTATGAAATGAATACATTTTTTTTGCAAATATGGAAACGGGATGTATTATCATAAATATATTATCACAAATGTATGTGCTTACTATACTTTAGGGTCGGTAATAAAACGAGAATTAGCTTGCAAATTAACTGAGAAAGTGTTTCGTGTGAAACGCAGCTGACGTGAATGACACTATAATTCCAGATTTTTCTAAAAATTTGGGCTTAAATTTTCTATCAAAATTTGATTGAAATTGATTGAATAACCAGGAGGTCAATTCGTTCCCATCTACTCTTGATCTCAGAAATATCATGAAAGATATTCTCGTAGTAAATTATTAAACACACTCTGTGTTTAATAATTTACTACGAGAATATCTTTCCAAAACGTGAGACTAAAAAATTATTTTTAGATTCCTGACATCTAGATGTACCCGAAAATACCCCATGTATGTTATGCGATTTTTGGTAGTTTTTGAGTTATGATTTTTTTAATTTTGAGAATTTTTGGTCTCACCTTTTGGACCACCCTGTATAACAACGTTGACCGTAATGTGTTTATAGCATACTGTAACCAACAATTAAATCATTATGCTGTTAGTAATATTTTACTACATTACTACAAGAATTTATTTTATGGCTCTTATGAGATCAAGATTAAATATGAACTGACCATTGCCTGAATTCTTATTACCAAAATCGATCATATGATCTTCCTGAAAATGTATTCATAAAGAAATTGGAAAATCATCTCGAAAGAGCAAACACATTCTTTTCTACGCATATTAATCTCTGGTCGGTCCCACATAATGTTAAAATAATATTAATTATAAAATAAAGTTTGCATAATGTATGTCTAATAATATATCTCTAATAAGACATAAGCCAAAAATCCGGTCGTTATCCAGGCACAGTCAACTGTTACCCTCCATATCTGCCCTAGATTTGCCCAATCAGATACGAAATAATAACCAAGTAGCTATCCATAAACATAAGGTATCGGTCTATACATCGACTTATTCGTAGAATAGAGTCCGATGTGAACATAGGATAAAAACGTGTTCAATAAGTAGACGACATAAGAAAATCAGATTCTACTGACGTATGTACGTTTTCAGAATTAACGTATCTTATTTATTTTTAAAATATAAAATCGAATAAAGTACGATCTGACATTAGTCCGTAAAAATGTACGATGCGATCAAGTGAAGGCGGGCGGCGTGTGAAGAAGGTACTGATATCCTTTCGTCATATTAGCACTGTTCGTGGAAGAGTAAGTATTTTTGTGTCTTATGCGTAGCTTGTTTGCAAAGAACATCCAGACTCAGAAGAACATTTTGTAGATCACACAAAGTATTATCCCATGTGGGATTTGAACCCACAACTCTCAGCGCAGTTGAGAGCGACGTGGCGACTGCTTAAACCACTAAGCCAACCGTGCAGTCAAATATAATTAACAAGTATTCTGCACGAGAAAGTATGAATTTGTATAAAATTGCCTACCATTGGCAATTCTTAATCAAATCTTATCAAATTTTATCTCATGTAAATACGGGACTCTTGTTAGTTCGATAATAAGATGGGACGTTATTTTTGTGGGATAATCAAATCAGTTAGTTCATTTAAAAAATACTTTAAATATAAAAAAAATTATTAAGATTTTCGTAAATGAATTGCTAAGTATATTTTCTTGCAATATTCATAATTAGAATTATTTAAATATTTATGTTAATTTATATTTTATAATTTGAGTTGTGAATGTTTATAATAATGGCATCATATGTACATAAACAGTCATCTTTGTTTCTTGGTGCACACAAAATAACTTAGACTCTGCTGATTTATGGTAAGAAGAACTATTCGAAGACGGTGGTACTAACGAAACTATTTATGACAATCAATAAGGAATATTGTCCATTTGTTTGTTGTCCGTTGCGGGGGATTTTTACAGTCATCTAACCAATACATTTTAATTGGACATAAATCCACCTTAAAGAGTCAGAAACTTCTCACTACCTATTTTCTAACTGTTAACTAATATACCACTCTCTTTATAATGTCCATTCAATCTGCAATAACATATTCTATGATTCCTCTTTTATCATTAAGCATTCTCAATAAACTGAAATTCCGTCTACTTTAAAAAATATTACAGACCACGCTATTTTCAAAACAATATCTAACTGTGATGTGATGTCATTGCTCTTCAAAGTGATGCCATCTAATAGTTTTGATAACTGTTTTAAGTTTTTTTAATTCAATACGAATTTAAATCACAATTTTCATTGATATTTAATTATTTAGAAAACTATTAATAAAATATAATATATATAATATATACACTATTTTTAAAACTTTTAAAGTGGCTTTGGATATAGGACTCAAGATAAAATTCAAGGATAAATTCGACTAAAAACGTCGCATTGCAGATATATGACTCATTATATCATAAAACAAAAGTATAAAAAGAAGATACTACAGAACATTTAACTATGCTGTGGTGTTGGAATGACAAACCAAAAAATCTGAGTTTCAAGTCTCACCGTTTAAAAGCTACACTGATATAAGTAATTCAACAACTTCTCTGGCCTTAACTGAAAACCATTGACCTTACAGATCGAACTTTATTCTACGGATGAGTCGATATATGTATACCTGTGTACTCACATATAACTTTATGATAAGCATGAACAGATACTTGAAAAATGTAAAAGATTAAGTCAATAGTATTCATAGGAGCTATTTGGTTTTCCCATAAAGAATCTCTTGGAAGATAACTCTCTGTAATACTCGTACAACTTTTATAACTATCACTTGACACATTCGTTGTTATGGCTTCCAAAATAATAATAATTTTATTTGCGTAAAATTTGGTACAAAAGTGTGCTATAAAAATATAGGCACCAAACGTACGTATCGTAATATTAGATTTAGGAAACTTTAGTACTTTAAACAATCAATCCGTAAAATCAATTATGGTCTGCGTTATTTCTGAATTGATCCCACCTGCAAAATTTCAACAACAGTTCGTACTCTCACCTCAAACTATCGTGAGTTATATGTGTTCGTGAGCTTCGGTAGCCTTATACATTCAGGTGGCTTATATCATACAAAAAGAAACGATAATCACTTACACAATAAAGTTAAAAACTTTCTTGAATAAATCTATCCTATTATTTATATACTTTATATAACAAAGTCAAGTACATAAATTACGTAATAGTTCATTTTTCGTCTAGTAAGGCAATGAATCTCCTTTTGACAACTAAGTGGCTTGAAGCCAGTATCCATCAATTTCTATTGACCTAATATGACAACGACATATGGGTACTACATGTTCAAGGATTATAGAAAGCCTTTCGTTTGATAAATTTCCTAAAAATACATTACGAATAAAAATATTTATCCCTATAATAAGACTAAGACTTACTCTCGAAATATTTTCATAACATTTTAGTGGAAAAATGATTTATTCCATTTGAATATCACATTCTAATGGCTTTAGTATTTCTTTGTATTTTATTATGTAAAGATTATAATCACCATTTTATAAAAGTACTGCTAATAAAATTATTTAACTTAACTAAAATGATTAACTTTAGCGCTTTTTTATAATATTATATATTCCCAAAATTTTGGTCGGTTCGAAGGCTAGAAAACATTAATCAAGAACCAACCCCTCACTTTAACTCATGGGGTGCTGAAAGTTCAGCAAAGTATTTGTGACGTTTGATATGCAGATGTTATGAGCGGGCGGCATATGTCAATTTCTCCCTATACCATGTAAAGTTGTTCTTCTTGAGTATCTTCGCAACTTTAAAAAGGTTTTTATTAAACAAGAAAGATTGCTGGCATGTTATTTTCTACTAACTCTTTAAATTTAGTACACCGTGATATGAAATTAAAGCATCTAGACACACGCTATTATGTAAGTGTGGAAGACTGCTTCCACACTTACAGAATAGCGCGAAAACGTTGAATGTCCTATCCTATTTGCACACAATGTTACATTAATGTGTGTACCGAGTGACAGACTGTCTCCGCGAAGTGACAGATTAAGAATACAGAGTGTCACCACTCGTATTAATCCCGTGGATGTCGTTGAAAACGACCAAGAGAGCAAACCGCGCTAGATAACAGCACTGCAAAAAGCAAGTAAATCTAAGACAAACCGTATTCCAACCCGTCTGGCCTGCGTATTATTGTGGGTTAAAACCTCCTTGCTAAAAAGAGGCCTATATCCAGCAGTGGGCTGTTAAAGACTGTTGATGTGCTGATCATAATGTATATACCGACAGCTTACATAACCGAACGGTATAAGAATACATGTCTCAGTAAAGTTGTTGACTATTTAAATACTACATTACCGTCGTGAACATCATGTGCACATGTTGCAATAATAACGTGTCTCAGAACAATCGTACACTGTAAATGTACACTAAATATCATGCAATATGGTCTTAGGTGGAGATGTTTTATAATGACATTAACTTTCACATATATATTTAGTATTAAATATGAAAAATAACACAATAAAAATGTAAGTGTACGTATATGTCCAAGTAAAAAAAATTATTTAAAATACATAGTCAACTTAACATTTTCACAATGTAAATCTTTGGAATAATCTAATATGAGCTGATGAGTTTTTTCTTACATATCAATTTATTTTCATAGGAGACCTACTTACTTGCCATCAATTTCTTAATATAGTCGTCTTATGTAAATTTCAATGGATATGAAGAACAAAAACTACAGTAAATCCGGTTGTTTTAGCTAGAACAATAACACACAAATAAGTTGTCTCAAGCAGCACTCTAGAATTTAATCTATTTGATCTACCTCCAATAAAACTGAAACCATGTTTATATGAAAATATATCCAAAGGTTTTCATATTATCTTTCGTTCAATAAACACGATACTTTTATTTACTTACTATTGGAGTTTGGTGAACCTTGGGAATCATTGACGTCGAATTTCGTTTTAAATCAGAGATAAGAAATTAATTTAAAGATTTAATTATGATAAGTGAATTAGTGTCAGTAGTGCCAAAATTTACACTCTGAGATTTCAACGGCCTTGGAAACCTGATAGCTATATCAATAATAGCTTAATTTCAAAGTATTATGTGTGTATATTTTTTTTGTGTTTGTATATTATGAAAACTGTTATCGCTACGGTAACTTGGAAATTCTTCTTCGGTAATTTTTCACTTGATAAATTTGATCAAATGATTTCAATTGCGTTAGAAACAGTGCCAGTTCGTAGAAGGGACAGGTATTTATGAAGTGTGTGAAAATTTTTTCGTTACTCATAAGATTAATAAATCTAGTTTAAAATTTTGTAATAAATAAAATGTCATGAGATGTTAGTATATTAGAAAACCAAGGTCCAAGTCGAAACATAGTAGTCTGGTAAACGTACGGCCAAATTAATTGGCTGGAAAATAAACGAAAATATGAAATTGCTCTTTAATTTACGTACCCGATATGTGTCATACCCGAAAATTTATAGGTAAGTGGCGCGTCGGAATATTAGCTAAGAAGTCAGATTTCATAGTAACTAGAGAGAAGCGTGGTATAAAATTATAAAGTTATTGTTAAAATGACCGTGAATAAAACTTAACTTAGCTCCATTTCTTACATCAATTTGTCTGCTTCATTCTATTTATAAATGATTACATTCCCAGAGAAGGTTATATCAGGCAGGCGATGGATGATCTGAATATTTTAATAACAGCTGCCAGGATTCCTCCTATTTGAAGGTCAAAGTTGCACCGTGTACTTTTAGTCGGTTCGAAGCTTCCACATATAAAAATAACAAACGGCTTTTTATACAACAACCTACAACCTTTTGTTATTACACATTGCGGCAACTTTAAATAAAATTCGATAAAAGCGAAGAAAAAGGATGATAACAGAATTAATCCTTAATTTCTCAAATAGAAACAAGTCCAGTGGCTAACATCAAAATGCTCATAATATGATAAAAATTGTTTAATACAATCATTATATGGAAAAGATGATAGGAGTAGCCTTAAAAAGTTACAAGAGTATACATTCGCAAACAAATTCGAATAGTATTTAGTCTTTATCTCATTACTAATCGAGTCTTTAAACCACTATTTTATTTTGTGTTCTACAATGCATTGCCATTTGCTTGATAACCAATGTTGAATAATAAAAGGGTTTGTTTGCAAGGTCTTAAAACAGAAGTTTAGAATAGAGTTAGTCCACTTTTCTACCGATGAAAATTCTAGGCACGTAACTATTATTTAAATGATGTATATAATATTTAGTGCTTAGTATTTACAAAATCAAACGCTATCGGTTGTATAGTCACGAAATATTTGTGTACATATGATAATTGAATTAATCTCCCGTTGCGCATTAAATTGGACGCAAACGACGACATTTATTTGAAAATATAAACATAATAATGTAAACAAAGCCCCGTTGAATTCCACTTTACATATTATGGTAACCCTGTATAATTACCCTATAGTACTATTAGTTTTAGTGTCCTCCAGAGTCCATTATTTGAATGTTATGAACCAAACTTTTTGGAGCGATTCTTCTGGTCAAGTAATTTGAATTTATGTTCTAAGTAATTTCATCTTTAATTCCACATTTAAAAATAGAAGCAGTAAATATTAACGTCGAAACTTATAAAAATCTCATTAAGTTATAAATTACTTTCATTAAGTCATAACGTTGAGAGCCTCTTGTACCGCTATATTACAATTTGTTTTAAATATAATTATAATAACCTTAATAATGCCTCATTCAAAAATTTACCTTTCTTATAGTAGTATTAGCATTCAAATTCATAATTTTCTATTTTAGTGTTAAGTTCTACTTTATTTTTTCATGTGGTTATACTCGTATTGTAAAGAACGCTATAACTGTGACCGTATCCTTTATTCTTATTCTTTCTACAGGAGGATACAGTAATAGTTAGAAAAATTACTGAGTTAGTACTCTATGCTCAGTAGAATTACAAATTTTTCAAATCAAACACTGTATAGAATAATCAAAATACAGCTTTCAGAGTGTAGTTCATTGAAGCATTTTGTGCGTGCGGTACCACAGTAGGTCGTCAGGTAGTAGATACGCTGATATCAGACATCATACACGATTCTTTCTGTCGGTTGTGTGTATTTGTAATATTTCATGTTATAACGGATTAACAATACAGAATGTGGGAACTCTTATTTGTTATGTTGTTTGTGTGATAAATAACTCTGTAAAGAGATGAAAAACTTGAAACAAACTCTATGCATACTTATCTGGCCAGTGTGGCATAGTAAAATTGCCTTACTGTGTAGACTATAAAAAGATGATCATGTATGTCAATGTCATGGGAGGAAGTTTGAATTTGGAACAACATAATTGCACGTTGGAACTCTGAACTTTCCGTATTCCATATATACTCGTAAGTACTGAAACATACCTACTAATAGCATACTTACTAATACATACGGGACTGGCTGTTGTGGAGAACCTTGGGGGAGGCCTATGTCCAACTGTGGACGTATTTTGGCTCAGATGATGATGATGAATAGCATGCTTGGACTTTTTTAATTATCACTACAGGTAGAGATATACATGGAGTTTTCTCCCATGTATTCTTAATGAACGCATTGGTAGGGACAGTTGGGTTTTTTACTGCTTATCACCATGAGTATAAAAGTTTTCAGGGGTTTTTTTTATGATTACAACTAGATATTCTTAAAATTCTTGTGATAGTTGAACTCTAAGTGAAATGTAAGATAATTTTGATGTTTCATTAAGGAAAAAAAATACAATGAATATTGGCAGTTAATAGTAAATAATTTAGTACGGGTTTGTTTCTATAAAAAATGTTTTATGACATTTTCTTTTTTTTTTTAACATTTGTAATTATGAAATATAATTCACCTAATACATAATTTCAGTGCAAATGATATCGTAAAAAATATCATCATAGCATCATCATACATATAGAATTATAACAATCCGACCGACCGGAGACTGGTGGCGATAATTGGCAAAAGTTCCAAGCGCTATAGGAATATGTCGGTAGGGATTTATGGAAAAGGGGAAATTTCTCCTATTATGAAACATAAATAATATAATGTCTGGTCTTTTCTATTCAAAAGGTGTTCAAGTTCTTGTTATTGAAACAAAATTCGTCTACTGAAGCGAAGGTATTCTGTGCTTTGCTATATTAGATAGGTTGTATTATGCTACAAAAACCACTTTTCTCTGTACAGTGTACCTCATAATGCTCATAAAAGACAAGTTAACGACTACGCATATATACTTGTCGTCAGACGCACTTACTTTATTAAGAAACAACGCGACCTTGTTCCTTGGAACCCCTACATTGGGAGGATTAGTGAGCAATTGTTTGTGTCTTCTAAACTTCGATATTGCTGCCAAAAAAACAATTTCACCTTTTTAGTATTCCCTGGAAGCACGTTCCATAAATAAATATACTGCGCTATGATTTATTTTGATCTGACTAATTATATATAATAGAGCAAGTAAAGTATTTCTAAATCTAGTTTACTTTGTACAAGTTCTCCTGACAACTAAGTCTTCAAGGACCAAGAAATCCAATGGGATTTGCCGCCCAAATAGAAAAAAAAGCCTTGGCTTCACTGTGGGTTCAACTGTGAGCGGTAATCAAAAGTCTGTTTTACAATAAAACACCGTGTGTGGGGTTATATGATTTACGACTTTCATCTCTGTCTCCATCATTGTAAAATTTTGTAAAACTGTAAGGGTTATAGCAATAGGGTATCCATTCCAAGACTACTTTACTCACTCATTTTTTTACAGGAAACATTATTTTATGCCTAGTTTCTATTTTTTTTATTTATTTGTAAACTTTCTTAGTCTAATCGTAAACATTAACCTTTGTTATCAAACCCACGACCTACCTCTTAACAATTACAATCAGTAGACGAACAGGACCGTCAAGTTAGTCAAACATAGTTAATAGTGTGCATATAAACAAACAATGGTATTGCCTATTATCAAATAACATGATTCTACCTCCAATCACGTGTCAAAATAATTGTTACTACCATGTGATCTTTAGTAAAAAGATCGTATCTTAATGCCAGTCCAAAATCAAGTCGCATGTGATTAATTTTAACTTGAAGCACTTAACATGTATTTCAAAAAGGACTATTCACTGTTTTTATCTCCTTCTAACAAAAACATGATGCTACATATTTACGTTTCACATGACTTAAAGTGCAAACTGCAGTTAAAGTAAAAAACGTATTAATTATAACAAACGCACTGTTCCACTTTTAATTTATGGTACTGAGGAAAGCTACAAAATGGACTCTAAGTTTCTCTAAATAGGGTTTTATTTACATCACTCTTATTGTGCTGTCGACTTTACCCTGCGACTATAAAACTGTTAAAACAAATGAAAAATATCCAACCAAAACTTAACGCGTTTACCAAATAAACATCTTGAACTTTTGAACGTTTTCATCATAAAACCTTAGCTCCTGAGAATGGCATACCTTAATGTTGATGTATTCAATAAATAATAAACCTTTCTGTTTCCCTGAGAGCTATAAAAAACATAATAACAAGAAATGTGATAAAGAAAAATGTCTCTTTTTATTTTACTTTGTTATCATAAAGCTATGAAAGTGATGTAGATATCTAGTAGCGGGCTAGTACTGCTCGAATCTTGTGTATTAAGCCCAAGCTCTTTGTGTACGGCTGACGGAAAGTGATTATCAGCGCCCATGGACAGACGTGACGTCTTACAGACGCAAGGCTCTCCCATGATTAAATTTGTTTTGTCATCACTAATCTACGGAGGGTGGCTAGCTATTATTTAACTACCTGGGTAGCCAAGGCATTCATTTTTTAAATGGTCATATTTTATGACCATGGAAAGAGTTATGAATGTATTTTAGTTTATAGATTTACATACCAAAACATTCTAGATGCACATTCAAATAAAACTCACTTATATAGGGCGGACCACGAATTAGTTAACATTTGAAAAAAATGTGTATAAAAACCATTTGATTACTAAAATTACTTAATTGTTTACAAAGCTAATTAGTTGAAATTTATTTTTTAAAAATTACATCGTCTAAATGATCACCGTTTTGATGTTTACGAGTAAGCTCTTCTAAGCGAGCATCGAAATTTTCGAAAACTCGTCGGTGAACAGACTGTGGGATCTCTGACATCTCTTTGCTCTTTTTTTCTTTTAGTTGAAGTAGTGTGTTTGGTTTACTGAAGTAGACAATATTCTTCAAGTAAACTCGTCTGAAAATCAGTTTTTCCGAAACGTGTCTTTGACTAACGGTAGGAACTCATTGAATGTGTGACAAATAGCACCATCTTGTTGAAACCATGTATTACGATTGTAGCCAGTAGATTCCAGTAGCATCTGTCCCAAAAACTTCCGTAAGATGTTTGCGTGAGATGTTAGGTTCAAATATTAACGAATTCTTGGCCCAACCTATACTCTTATTTCACAATTTAATTGATCAGTATCAAGGGTTGCAAAGAGGGCAAGGTAGAAACAAGCGAGGTTAATTTAAATTAAATAAAGTAGGTTGCTTCAGCAGAGACGGGGCGGTTTGTCTGGGGCAGTATTACCTTCTCACAAGAGACTAAACTAAAGCGACAGCATTCGTGCTATCGTATTACATTGGTGAGTGCAAGATCAGTGGCTCATTGATGTAGAAGTGATAGTTAACATTGTAATTGTGTGAACCTTATACTGCCACAATGATTGTCATACCTTTACGTCCCCCAGGAGGGCGTGAAATAGCGTCTCCCTAGGCCGCCCTAACGTGGGTCATGCTGCATTGTCCACGTTTGTAATGAGGATGTTGACTATCACTCTTGGATTCTACTGATGATTTCCATCAGACAGAGTAGTCATTTTGACAGCTATGATGAAGAAGAAAAAGGAAACCTCCTTGTATAGCCTCCTATCTTTACACACCTACACTAGAACTATGAAAGGAACTAAAATTGAATTGGATGAAAGCTAGAAGAATACGTTTTTTTAAATAAAATCGTTATTTTACCAAAGTAGGTCATAGCTACGTTTATTTGCTATGTTTGCCTTAGAAAGATGATGTTTCATAACACGTAGGTAAGTAGCAAGATATCACGCTCTTCTAGAACGTAAGAGTAAGATAGTGAACTAAAACATACGATTTAGTACCTTGTACAAGTGGTACAGTTAACCCCCTATATAAATATATATTTCTTAAATCACTTTATCGACAGCCTTTAATCTTGGAATATTTTTGTTTTCACTGAAGTAATTTGATCTTTTGTTTTATTACAAAACCTTTCATATCTGTTCAATTATTCAGGAAATTTTAGCCATATACGGTATTTATTTAATATGTTAGACATTTATTATACAATATCGTTCGAGAACAGTCTTACTTAGGACATAAGATATTTAGAAAGAAAATTGTTATCAAAATTTTCCCAACAAGGATAATTGTTATATAAAACCGGCAACCCTAGTCGGTAACTTTAGTAGGAGTCATGTAGCCGGCACGATCGCTCGCTTATTCCGTCGCGATCATGACATTCGTTCGTCGGTCGCTTATTCTTATTTTAAATTTAGAACTATATATTTAAAATTGGAGTTTAATCGTTGTGTGAATATTTAATTAATAGTTTACTTTCGATTGAGGTAAACCTATGATGAGCTCGTTTAATCAATCGAAACGTTTGAAACACCTTCAGAGTTTGAAAAGTGGCGCTATCAAACTGCCGCGCCATTGGTCAAAAATGCTTGGACTTGTAAATGTGAACAAAGCTTCTGCTGAAGAAATATTGCAAGTAAGTTAGGTTTGTGCTCTAATTTCGGGATAATAATTAGACATCAATAATAAGTTATTATACATATTATTTAAATATGATATGTACTATTTGTATAATTAAAATTAATTGAAACAACTTTAATTTCTTTTAAAATAAACATTATAAAAGATATTAATTAATATTTTTTGGCTTTTAATTTACAAAACTCTTTTACTTTCAGTTTCGTTTAATTTAATACTGAATGCTTTTGAAAAGGTTTAAGTTTTAATCGTTACATGAAATGTAAACTTATTAATGAATGCTGCTACTTAACAAGATCAATATAATTATTAAACAGTTTCATGAATTGAAGAGTGATAGAAAAATATATCATAAATAAACTTGTATCACCAACCACCACCAGTTACAATTAGTCCCACGTTGGGCGCCAAGATCTAAAATAAATGTTTATTTGTTTATAAATTCTACCGCTAATAGATTCACTTAAAACTTTTCTTTTTAATTACTTACTTGTTGTTTAATAGCTTTGACTTTCGTGGTTTTCATTTCTGTAATAATTTTATTAATCAAGGCAAACTTAATTTATAACATTTTAACTTCATTGCTAAAAATAAGTTACTGGTAAGATAAATTTTTGAGAACTTAATTTAAAAACCGTGCCTAATCCGTTTTATTTTTATAATAAAGTTATTTTTTTTGTTAACTTTGTTGACGATGATTTCAATACGACAAAGAAATTCCTAACAACAAATTCAGAAATAAAATAAAATGCTGAGATGAAATATAATTGTAGCAGACTTCTTTACCAACATTACTTGAACACAAAATGACCACCTGTTGTCTAAGTGACTGTTGTCACAATATTGTTAAAATTGTATCTTATTTTCGAGTTATTCAAGTTACTATTTTTTCAAGTAGTTAAATTCTCTTAATAGTAAACTGTTACTCGTATTATAAATATATTAATATATTATAACATTTAAAAAACGTACATACCGATTAAAATATTTTGTAGTAACATCAATCTTTTTTGATAAAAACACGTTATGATATTTATTAAAATTTTTAAACAACTTTCTTACAAAATTTGAAGATGACGATGATGGTGATAATGTTGTAACAGCTGATTTAGGTCACAGCGGCTAGTCTCAATGGAGTCCAGCCAACTAAGAAGGGAACATTATATTGTATAAGTACGTAAACACAAGTGTATTCTCTGTTCTCTCACTCTTACAATCGACACGACCGGAAAGAGATTAGGCGCAGTTCCGATGGCTTTATGTGCTCTTCGAGGCAAACAATCTGGAGCTCTTGATCGGTAGTAACATACCATTAGACCAACGAGGCAGTTAGATCAAATAAATATACTAGTTGATGATTTTGACGGTATGCAAAGAAAATAAAAATGATGTAGTTAGTTCTTATAATTTTATAGACATTAGTTGCCATAACTAATGCATTGCATACACATCACAGTTGTTCAGGATCCTGGGTTATCTGAATCAAAGACAGAAATATATACACCTACTGATTATATGTCACAGGACTTGGTTTCCATCATCATCCACAATTACCGCTTACCTGGTGTTCGTGCTAGTATTTATTCCCAAGCGAAGCATATTTATTATGACACTGTAGGAACAAAGATTATTTTTTTATTTTATTTGACACACAATATGTGTTTTTTTTTCTATAAAACTATATCCAGTGTGAAGAAAAGCATTTTACTATTCTCAAGATGAGCTCAACTTAAATGAGCAGAGTGCGATCACAAACGACAAAGAGACACTGAGGCACGACGAGAGTTGTGGCTTCGACTCTCTCATGGTACGTAAACATGTATGGTCCATAAACAGTGGTCCGCAATCAGTCTTCTGTCTGTGATAGATACAGAAAACAGATCCATTGAAGTCACTTTTAAAATTTATGATTTGTCAATTATGCTAATTTTTCGCTAAGTAAGGCACGACAATAACATCTGTAGATCAATCTTGATCAGTAAAAAAGCTGAATGCTTTAAAAACTTGATTTATTCGTAAACAATACTTTATCTGAAGTAACAATCGATAGTAAATCTATACAATTACTCATTACTTTGATCCACAATGGTATGACTTCATGAGGCATATTTTCATTTTGACTTCATATAAAAGAGTATGTAATTTATCCGTATATTTCTTGTGAGTTTCTTTTAACAGTTACAATTCAGTAGTGACCTATCGGGTTAAAGATCATTTGGACCCCTGCAATATAATACAGTCCTTTTAAATGCCTATAATTATCGTTTCGTATTCGTTTGGTGTATGTCATCCATTGGGGGACGTTCAAAGAACGAGAGATAAAAAATTATTTACTAAGGTAAAGTTAGGTAAGTAACATAAATCCATGATAAAATTGTGACCATTATTTGCTTAACGTCAATCTTTTAATAATTGTACAATAATATATATTATAAAATTAAGACAAATATAAATTATAAATTTAACAACAGAATAAGCATATTGGTATCCCAGCACTTCCTTATCACAAATCAGCTTTTTCCACTATCGATGAGGATTCCAGGAGGGGTCAATTACATTCTCTGGGATAATTAACGCCAAGTGAGCAAATCAAAATAATCTAGGTGAAAGATTTCCGTACAAAAATTGAAAATAAGGTAAGGCAATTAAGCTTATCTGATTAAATAGTTTGATGGCTTGAAAATGCATATCAATTGGTGTTAGCGCATTCAAGATCCAGGTCATTGTTGTTGGAAGCTCGCGAATGATCTACGAAATTGATTGGACAAAATTCTCTCAAGTGACTTGCACATCTATTCCGTACAACGAAAAGGTGAAGAACTTTAGGATCTTCAGTGATAGTATCTTATCCTGGAATCCTCAGCTACAAGAGCTGAGTCGCAGTGTTTACCGCTGCAGTCTTTGCGCTGACTACACAATTTTCTACCCACATTTACCAAGGTTACTTTTACACAATCCCTTGTTTTCCCCATCCTTGATTATGCTGATGCCAGTTATTTTGATCCCACTGAACATCAGTTTAATAAGCTTTAAAGATGCCAAAATCTCTGTATAACAATTGTACGTCATACTCATGTTCAACTTCAGTAACTCTATGTTAGGTACTTTGTTCAGCATGGAACATGGAATTTCGTGTTGAACATGGTTGTTGATGGCTTTGATTAGAAAATATTTTATTTTTATAAATCGTTCTGACACCACAGGCTTCCCTATTTAACGGATAAAAGAAATACCGTATGTGGAGTTAAATCAATTTTTTGTACTGTGTCTATGCAGGCTTCCATCGTCATGTACATATATCAGTTTTGAAAAATTTTAAGCGAACTCTATCAGATAGTATCTAGTTCAAACAAAAGAGTAACTGTTTGATAATTTTCATGTTAATGTATTGGATCATATATCTTTAAGTTTAACGTTCATAAGATCTTTTCTCAACCCTACTAGGATCACTGCTACCACTGCATGTATTTGATAATATAGCTTCACACACAAAAGAAATAATAAACAAAGTATACTCTGATAATTGTGGACAGACGTGTGCTTTTAGTATGAATTATTTAACTTATCCCATAAATAATAACGTGCATATTACAAAAGCATTTCACCTAAAGAAAAATGTAACATACATATGTACTTATCTTCCATGTGTTGAAAGTATGCGCCCCGAGAGCATATGTTACGTGATACCCTTATTCCAAATGCACAGCTTGTTACGAAAAGAAGAAATTCCTTAGTGCATTACTTGGGTATGGTAAAATAATAAATTCTGCTTTGAAATAAATTGTATGTAAAACTAGAAAAAAAAAACAATAAAAAACACGAAATTCATCAAATAAACAGGACACTGAACAGTTTTCTCCTTGTCTGCTTTATTCAAGCATATGAATACATACATCAAAACTGTACTTGTATATTTCTTTTTTTACTGACATGCACGGCTTGATCGCCGCGATTTTTGTATTCCTTTTTTTCCAATTTTGACCGTTCCTTATAACAATAAAAAGTGCCGTGGCCGACCAGAAACAAAAGCCGCTAACAGTGACTTGGAGACCATAATTAAAGCGAGCTTAGGACTTAGCCACAGCCTTTAAGAAACGTGATAAAATGACATTGATCCATTTATACTGAATCGGTTAACTTGAAAAATATGTATCGACAGATACGACTGATAAAATAATAGTTTCTTTTTGTTTTTGAACTTTATTTGTGCCTTTATTTAAGATTCTAAAACGAATAGTCATTTAGAAAATGAAGACAGATACATCAAAATATTTGAAAATATTCTTTTCATTAGTGGCACGCTAGGAGATAAATTGACTACATACATACATTGCAAATGTAAATTGGCTCAAAGAGCTTTAAAGCGCAAAGGTGTCAATTTTCTTCTGGACATTATTTTTCATATTATGACAGACTTTTGATATTTTTCTTAAAGTGTATTCCAATTATAAAAAATTCTAGAACAGCTTATCATCATTTCATTTTCTCTTTATCTTCATTAACTCATTTCCTGATTTTTCAGAACTTTTATAGCTGAAAAAACTTAATCTGTCGAGGCGGTGAAAACGACTTTAAATCGTTTTATCGGTTTCCTTCCCGACATTTCTACAGCAAAATGAAATTGTTGAAGTTTATTGGAACTTTCATTATAACTCTCATTGAGTAGTCATCACTTGGATGATTATATTCCTTCCGAGAAGTTTATTTTTCAATATACGATTTTGTTTTGGTATTACTAAATTTATTAAGTACTCGTAGTACAATTTTGTATATTGCTTTCATTTAATATAAAGACTGAAAATGTTACGTATACATTAGAATAAATAAATACATAATTAATATGCATAACCTTATCACTACTCTTAATAATATAGTTGAAATACTTTAAGTACACTGTCACGAGAGTTTAGGTTAGCCTTAATGGTTTGACAAATTTAGAACTACTGTACTAAAATTTAGAATACTGATAAATAACAAAAAAATGATCTTGTAAAACGGAAGATTTTGTATTGTATATTTCATGAAAAGTGGATTCTTAGCTAAACCAAGTGTAATAATATAATAATAGTTTATTGCTAATAAAGTAAGATAAAAATTTACACAGAGAAAGTTTTACATACTGAAATAAATGTTTATAAAAAGAGTGGGTCGCCTGGTTCACAAACTAGGTTTACTCCTGTCACTTGGGAATCAGTGTTCCGCTTACAAAGTAGCATGCGTATGCTACGACCCTGTGTCGAAAATAAAAATAGTATGATGAAATTAACTTTTATATTGAGTTTTGTATGCAAATGCATGAATGTACATTTGTGAACATCAATGGCGTGTCAAATCGTAGCACAAAAAAAATATATATTAATTTTTTGAAAAGTGTCCCAGAAATAAATACAATTAATAATTAAGGTTCTTATAATTGAAAATAACAGCCTCAAAGAGATATTTTGAATTTCGCCGTCTTCAAAAACTTTGTTCAAAGCAAGGAAATGTGTAAAAAGCTCCAGTTAATTTTATCAAGCTAATTGTAATGTAAAAGTGTTTGAAAATTTCCATTTATGAAATAAATTCACACCAATTTATTTTATAAATTTGAGTAATAAATTAAGGTAAACGTGTTCAAATAACCATACTTAATTAGCTTATTCATTGCTACCACTAACTGTTGTCGATAATATTTATAAACAACAAATAAACACCATTTTGTTGCTCTTAATTCTCAAATTTCTCTCTTAATAATGTTTGTTCGAAAATGTTTCCATTGGTGATATATAAATTCATGTCTACTTCTTTATCTCGTTTTTCTACATATTTTCCCTATTAAAATAAACGCTATTGAAATAATGGTCTGTTTTCTTGTTTATGGTCATGTTATTGATACTTATATCAATAAACAGTAATGATATTGTTACTTAGATATAATTGAGTTCACGACTGTGCAGCGGCAATAAAACTAAGCTGGAAAGAGTTAATGTTGCAACTCTTTAATGTAATAAAAGCATATTAAACACTCCAATAATACCTTTATGATAAAAACCTAACAATTGATGGCCATATAAACTTATGTAAAAAAGTAAAAATCCTATTAAAGTAAAATAATCCTAAAATTAAATATGTATGATTACATCTATGTAGCACGCATGTATTTTTATATATACGAGGGTAAGTTTTTAAGTTCGCGGAATGACAGTGAAAAAGGCGGGTAAACGCGCTCTTTTGATGCCTACCGTATTCAGTGACTCATAATTAGTCTGCATAGTAAAATTTGTTGTGATTGGATCATTAGTTATTAAACTATCGTTGACCAAGTATTTTAATCGGGAACGAAGTGAAAAAAATGGAGAAAATTGAATTCCGTGCGGTGATAAAGTTCCTTACTAAGCAAGGAAAGTCTGTTCAAATCATACTCAATGAGATTTCATCGGTTTACGGGGATTCTTGCCCAGGAAAAACAATGGTCTACAAGTGGCATAGTTTATTTAAACAAGGCAGGGAATCACTTGAAGACGACCCGAGGCCGGGGCGCTCCGTTGAGGTGACTACGCCAGAAGTTATTGCAAAAGTAGAAAAAATTGTATTGGAAGATGCTCGACTAAAAAAGAAACAACTCGCAGAAATGGTTGGAGTATCGGATACAACAATTTTTAAAATTTTACACGATCATCTTGGCATGACTAAGGTTAGCGCACGGTGGGTGCCGAGAATGCTCACGCCATTGCAAAAACAACAGCGCGTGGAATGTTCACGTGCGTTTTTGGACCTCTGCAATGAAGACAAGGATGGTGTATTGAATCAAATTGTTACTGGGGATGAAACTTGGGTTCATCATTATGAACGGTTTCACAGTCGGCTGGGAAACTCATGGCAACGATTTTTTGGGACTCAGAAGGAATATTATTGATAGATTATAAAGATAAAGGCATTTCTATAACGGGGGAATACTACGCTTCAATCTTAGAACAGTTAAAAGAAGCCATCAAAGAAAAAAGACGGGGAAAATTAACGAAAGGTGTCCTGCTATTGAATGACAATGCTCCCGTTCACAAGAGCCGAGTCGCACTGGCTGCCCTGCATAAGGTGGGCTTCGATATTTTGAATCACCCACCCTACAGTCCAGATTTGGCTCCGAGTGATTATTATCTCTTTCCAAAAATGAAAAAAGAATTACGTGGTAAGAAATTTTCAACTGATGAGGAGGTTAAGGAGGCGGTTTCGGCGTATTTTTCAGACAAAGATAAAACTTTTTTTTACGAGGGAATAAAAAAACTAATTGAAAGATCTGAAAAATGTATTCGTGTTGCAGGGGAATGTATAGAAAAAGAAAAATAATTTTGTGTTTTTATTATTACTCAATACCCTCCATTCCGCGAACTTAAAAACGACCCCTCGTACATGGCTATAGTATTAATGTATATATAATTATAAAAACTTATTGATCAGCTAGGTTGTCGCAATCACTTCATTTTCTCTTCTACTCTGCAGGCCCCGACGGAGTTCATACGTACTGGCAAAACATAATGTGACACCTCTGTAACGATATGGTGTGCAACAAAGAATTGAGTATTGAGTTCTGAGTATTACGTAATTCCCTGTATTGATATGTTATACAAGATTGAAATAAAGTTTTACAGTGTGAAAACCATAACATATTCTAACCGTTACTCCTGACATATATTTATAATTTCTATAGAAAATATTTCAAATTACGTACTATATCCTGTTCAAACTAATTTGTACCGAAAATGTAGCTTACTAAGGTTCAACTTTATTGATTTCTTTGAAAGTTTTTACTTGTTTCTCTAGAAGAAAGAAAGAGAGGACACAATTTATGTCACTTCTTTTAAACTTATTTGTCCTTTTGAGCAACTATTACCGGCTACCCTATTCTTTCTTATTTGCTGCAACTAGTTTGGATAAATTTATTAAAAATAATTGATCAAGTTCTTAATGATTCTGATTTCTAAGCAAATGATCATAGAGTCAAATTTCACTCAGAATAAACAGTCGTATGATGAAAATGTTTATTATTTTGTTCTGTATACTGTACATTTGTATTTAACGATATATAAGTATTTAGTATATTAGTATTTTCCAGCGGACAATGTTCAACAATGGAATACTAACGATTGTTGATGATGAGGATGATGACTGATTACCTGAAAATCCACACGAATACACATGCCTAAATCATAAACAATGCATATAATTTATCTTGTATCGTACAAAATCGTGTTGCGGTTTAGGTATGTGTAATAAAAGTAAATAAAAACAAAGTTAAAACATCGACTAGGCTCCACATTTCCTGTGCAAATAATATACCTAAAGTGTACGCGCTCCAAATTGATATTTGCTACATATTTGAAAGACCTTGAACGATTGTTATCTCACCCATGTTATCCGCTTTTGTTTGGGTCATTGAGTCTCGATAATTGTCAATTCCGTAGTATGTTGACAATACAAAAACAAAGGTTCAGGAAAAGCTATCATACATCACATCACACCAACATTCCCTTTTATCATCAATAATAAAATAAGACCAATACAATTACAGTAGTGGTACATTACTTGAAATCAGAAGAGGGAGAAAAAATAAGGCCATACAAAGTTTTTAACTCTGCGAAACGACGAAAGTTGTCTCACGAAGTCTTGCACATCCCACCTAAGGGATATACTGTAACCCTCCGTCAGTAAGAGAGGTTTCATTCAATGTTCCATATGTCTTTCTGTATCCTAATATTGTAAATTTAAAGTTTTGGATAAATAGAGTTTGTGACTCGATCATCCAAGATTTAAGATTGGCATTTTAATGACTTAATATAATTAAAAAAAGAGAAAATCGAAATTAACGAAAACTAAAAGGTAATTGTGCAAAAGTTACATTTTTCTAAAATTCAAGAAAAGTAGTGAATTGCTTTGACTTAAAATGCTCATTTTAACTTACATCAGAAATGTCAAAATATAGGTTTATTTATTTTAGTTAACAAAATGCTTTGAAGGCATTTCTAATTAAATTCCTACCGTATATAATCTAATAAATATATGTTTATCCTACAAGATCGATAGAGATCTTGTATCCGATGAGCTTTCAGCTTGTGTTTGAGATCTTTGCCTTAAAAGTACTTTAAATATGTACAGAATGTTCATCATCTAGGGTGTATGTATATCATTTTACTATAATTCAGTGTGAATTTTAAAATTAAAATAAGTTCTACCTCAAGTGGAGACGAGACGATAGGTAAATAATCTTAAGGCTATCATTTATTTGTTAATTAAATATCTTTGATTAACTCTGTTCATCGTATTCCACTATCAGGTTACATCATTTCATTTTTATTTGTGGAATCCGACGTGGTATGTTGTTATAATTTAAGTACAATTATCATTATTTTTGAAAAACGAGTTTTCTTGTCAAATTATATACTATAAAGCAAGAATCTTTGGTCAACTTCGAATCACAATTTCTAAAGTCAGTAAGGTTTTTGTCTATTTATATTATGACAAACTGTCTATTTTTTGAAAGTAATTTATTTTGTAGGTTTTTCATACATTATCGTCATTATCAACAGCTTATTGCTGTACAACGGTAGACATAATACGATGATGCGATTATCTTCAAATACAGTTTTTCATGATTTGTAAATACAATATTGCATAAATAATTCATTCTCTATTTAATATATCATACATACATAAATGTTTTATTATACATACTAGCTTTTGCCCGAGTCTTGGTTCGTGTGGAATTTGGTCTGCACTAATCTACATTAAATTTCGTAACAGATCATTTTAAATAAATATATTTCTTTAACATAAAACAATCCTACGGTACATCATCTTTTTGTTACTTCAATGGTTTAGGCAGCGCACACCAAGATAATCCTCTGAGGTCAGATTTTTTGTCGGCTTAATTGACATGTATCGTTATATTAAAACCAAAATTACATACAATCATTACAAATTTTAAGCTAAAATATTATAATGATGTATAACCTATATTACTGTAAAGTTTCATCCAAATTCGTCCAGTAGTTTTTTCGTGAAAGAGTAACAAACATCATTACTCACAAACTTTCAAATTTATAATATTAATAGGATTGCCTTATAGAGGTGCTAGTAGTAATACTACCTACATACCTATAAATTGGCTAGTAGGCTGTGGTTATGGTATCGATGTTAGGGTATTATGGTAATCGGTGTAAATAGGAAGTATCGTTTCTTAGTATACTTACGTCGTTCTTAGATTTTTCACCATCATGATCATCATAAAGTAGCCCATAACTGGTAATGAGCCTCTTAAATTGTACGCCACTTCTACTGCTATATCAATGATAAATGATAATCTTCTGTTCTTAGAAAAACAAAGTCACTAGGATATCCATAACGTGAATATGCTTTGAATATTAATACGTGCGATATTTCCGTAGATCAGCAATAAAATATTCAAAGTTAATATGATTCTGAAGAGCATATTATTACCAAAGCAGAATCGTACAGCTAAATGGCTCTGTATGTAGTTTTACTATAAAATGAGTTTTATTCCACACTCTCTTTTACTTCGTTGGTTTTTAATAAATCGGTTATTGCAATAAATATTAGCATATGTTCTTCCTTTAATTCAAGATATCTCCATGCCAAATTTCATTAAAATGGGAGCAGTGTTTTAGTCGTGAAGTGTAACAAACAGATAGAATTATTTAACATCCAGAACGGTGATCTCACGACTTGAAATTTAGTGTTTGTTCGTTCGAAGTTCAAAAATTGTAATTGAAAAATGAATATATACGCTAAATAACTAAACTAGTTTAAGAATACAACAATAAATACACAACAAAATTACAAAATAACAATGCCACTAGATATTGCGGACGAGAATATTTAGTAAATGTGTAGATATCGTGCGAATCTGGAAAAAAATAGATAAAAAACGCTATCTTATAATTAGTACTGTAAAAATGTATTTACATTGTATAAAACTAGTTTTATTAAGTCCTCTGTGACGAAGTGGGCCTAATTTTTTTATTTGTATCATGTCGTCAACAGGCCACGTGCTTAATCGAACAGAATGCAGATGGTGATTGTCTACAGTTTTCAACAATCCACTGTTGGACTATCACCCTCTTTTTATAAAGGAGGTCGCCACTTCTAAACAATGTCAGATCATCACTGTTAAGGTGATGGCTAAGTTAGTAATATCATTGAACCGTAACTGTCAATTAAAGCGTCTGGCTGTAGGGTTGACATTGAATAAAATACTTTTTTGTCGTTATAGTGTTATGTCAAATTAAACCATTTTCTGTCTTATCTATCTATCTAATAACTTTAACTGAGCAATTTTTGTACATATATATATATATATATATGTGTGTTTTCTATGTATAATATGTATGTATTTACAAAAAAATATATATGTATTTATATCAGCTCTCTAGTACCCATAGTACAAACTCTTTCATTTACAGAAAACGTTATTTTATCTGTGTTTTCAAGCAATGTTTATCTAATAGGTCCGTTTTCAGACTTATCTATGTGAAAAAAATAGTGATGGCAACAAAAGAAGTTGTTAAATTGTGAATCGACTATCACACAATAATACCGAACAAAGCTTGGTTTCCAGGTACTATATAT
Source organism: Hypercompe scribonia (assembly GCA_949316085.1). Taxonomy (NCBI): domain Eukaryota; kingdom Metazoa; phylum Arthropoda; class Insecta; order Lepidoptera; family Erebidae; genus Hypercompe; species Hypercompe scribonia. The sequence goes on along the minus strand of OX438968.1, from coordinate 20,956,731 downwards.
TAACTGTACGAGTACATATGTATGTGCTATGTGTTAGTAGGCATCAATAATTCACAAAAACATCTAGTCGACTATGTGTTTGACCCAAAATAGCTTCATATTCTCGTCTGAATGTTTACATTACCCTTTAGTAGTTTAAAGGATATCTAATATACGATAACGGAAAATTGGTGAATAAAGTTAATTCATCAACAATTTGCTTGATTGTTTATTTCAATTTGCGTTCAATTGTTCTTCACAGCCAATTACGGTATGTCTGATCTGTGTCTTGATAATGTCACGTACAGTCATAGCTTAATTATTTTTTATTTAATGACAGGTGATGCGTTTTGCTATTGTTGGGCATTCAACTCTAAAAGTAGTATTAGTATAATTGCTATGCCATATTCATTGCCTTAAAATGTTTTAAGAAATAAACATTGACAGGCAACTGTTTTTCATAAATTTCAAATTTTAACCTTTTTCCTGGCCAATTAGCCATTACTTAGGTATGCTATCAGCCAATAGATATATAATTATATAAGCTATTACTAAATATTTTTAAAATAACGCAGATAGGATAACATAAGGTCCATAGACAAAACTTAATTAACTAAAAAAATTGCTGTAAAGGCAATTAAACACATTTTCTTATTTATAAACTTAATAATTGTTGTACACATTGTATACTATTTCTATAATTACTTGAACTTATTTTAAGTGTACATGTCTCTGTCAACGTCTTGCGATCGGTCAGAATCTCTTATGTTTGTTTTTCTAATTGGCTACTAAGCTTCGGAAGAGAACTCCGTTTATTTAGGCACCCAAATTACCTATGATTTAACTCAATCAAATCAACCTATCGCCGTCCACTGCTGAACGTAGGTCTACAGCAAGGAGTGGCAACTATCCCAATCTTGAGCAATTCGCATCCATCCTCTGCCAGCCACCTGCTGCAAGTCGTCAGTTCATCGGATCGTAGGGCATCTTACCCTACGTTTGCCCAATCGTGGTCTCTCCTCTATCACAATTCGGCTGCAGCGCCCATCGGTTCGTTTAGAGACATGTCCGGCCCACTTCCACTTCAGCGTTTCACTTCCACTTTCACAAAATATTAGTTTTAGGAGCTCTGTGAAGATAGGATCTGATCAGATCTTAAACTGTAACGTTTTTAAAATATATAACTTGTGATCATGAGAATTTATTTATTTTAACGATAGCACTTTAGATTCTACCGCATAAAATCAACAAATCTGACCTTATTATATTCCAAATAAAAAATAATTTGAACCCTAACAAGTGTACGGCGTGTATAAGAATACGTTAAAATGAAACTACCCTGTATCTACTTTTTATTATGTACCTGCCTTTATACTATGGGAAACCTTTCACGACAGAATATTTTGTGGTTATTCAATTTCAATAAATAAGAAATAGGCCGTATAACTTCCAAAATACAGATGCTTAAAAAAATAACTTGTTTTTAATATCTTTTACCCTGATATTAAAAAAAAAGTTATTTTTTTACCTAATGATCGTATGGAAATAAAGAGTACGACGAGCCAAAAATATCGAATTGCTAATGGACGTCACATAAAATAGTTATTACAGATTTTTTGAAGTTAATTAACTGCTATTTCAGAGACAGATATTTTTATGTTCAGCGCGAAGACATCTTGATTGATCTGAATAATATTAAAGTAATGGTCCAAACTAACTGTTACAATATGTTCAAAGTTTAAATAAATTCATTAAATTTTAATTTGGTGTATAGATTATACCAAGTAATATGAGAAACCCAAGCACAAAGACTATGGGTGATTCTCTAAATTATGACTTACGAGTACTTCAATGAAAACTGTCATAGAAATTGTGAAGCGTGAAAATCCCAACAGGAGAACAGTCAGCTGATTAAACTTTAGAATAGTGTATGAACACCTATCTATTTTAAATAGTTATGTGTGTTATATAATGTTAGCACTACTTCGATTGTTATTGTTATTGGCCTGTTTCACTTAAAAAATTAATGACAAAAGCCACAGTTTAAATATAGATAAGAATTAGCATTACAGGTATTGCCGAATCAAATTCCACATGGGACAATACTTTGAGTGATCCACAAATTGTCATTTTCGGTCTGGGTGTTCTTTGTGTTCGTTTCTTGTGCGTTCCACTGTGATATGGGATATATTTAAAAAATATAAATTGTTAGAGCTCCACAAATTGCTCATGCTTAATATATTTGTTTTTTTTTAAGTTCGTCAAAACTTTTCTGGAGAACAGAATGTATCCATCAGAAGACGATAATAACTTTTAACGACTTACCTAAAAAACCACAGTTTGAGTCTGTTTCCAAATATCGATTAACAAATAAGGTTGATAAAATCAGATCAAAACGAAAAACTTTTTATTTATCTTAAAAATAATTTGTATTGAAATTGAAAAATAGTATGCGTAAAAGAAATAAGTCAAAAATCTACTACAAGTTTGTGAATCTATTGTAAAGTTTTGTTGTTCTAGTTAGTTTGAGTATAAAAATTAAAAAAATATTTTTGAGGCATTGAAACAATTTTCAGAACCATATATTTTACGAAATATTGTTTAAACGATCTGGTGATTAAATGGAGCATCTTGAATTTGTTTGTCTAATTTTTCCTACAAAGCTCAACGATTTGGAAACGATCGATACAGTGGCAAATAGTGAAGTTTATTATTATAACAATTTTCCTATTAACAAAGCAATCTCTTGTATTGATCTACGACTTCAGATACCTAAAAATATTTGACTTTCAAAGGTTACATATTCCCAGAAAACTCTCGTAGAATATTAGTTTAAATACCACCTACATATAATTTTTAAGTTAAGATAAATTCCTAGAGTAGGATCCACTCCATTCTTTTTTGTATAAAACTTGTTGTATAGAAAATTGGGTAGATGACTGTATCGTAAATAAATACCAACGTCCACTTCATTAAAACTAATATCGCGAAACATCTCGGCAAATACAATTAACGTAGCTTTTCATTATTATTACGAATTTTAATGAAATATACAGTGAAATATATTGTTCAATTGAGTAGTCTAAAACAGTGACGTCACAATTTTGTATTTAGTACATTTTTCATACAAAATTATCGTTTTGACAGATGATAAAAAGTAACTAATTTGACTAAGGTGTCATCTAGCCTATTCAGAAAATAAAGAAATACAACAAGATGTAACCCTACAAAATTTTATTCCAGCTGTACACTCTTAATGTATCGTGCCTCTATCTTACACGTTCTCTGTCTTCATCTCGGATATATTTTTGAAAATGTAAGGTATCACCTAAAATGTTTTCTGCTTTAATGTCAGAGTAGTCTCACGATCGCATCACAAGTTCTGAAGCAAGTAAACCTTTAATAATTTCGTCTATTGTCATCATTACAAGTGAATAAAACGGTACATCATTACAAAACAAAGTTATTACATCATTGGAGAAACAGTTGTAAAGATGCACGTGGTCGCTGTAAAGTAACTACTGACTACGAGAGCGATTGTACTTTTATGTTTACAACGGAGGGGTTAAAGTACACGTTTCATGTGAAAGATGATGAGATGTATACGTAAATATCTTGGACTGACATTATTGAAACTACTCAGTTGGAAGTCGAAGCAAAATGAAGAAAATAAAATAGATTTAATGTGCCTTGAAGAAGATTAAGAATATAGAATGTCACCGCCCCTATTAATCCCATGCGTGTCGTAAGAAGTGGCTGGGAAAACAAACCACGCTGGAAAGCATCACTGCAAAAAGGAGGAAAAATTGACCATAAATACTGCACCAATCCATCTGGCCAGCGTGATATAGTAGGCCAAAACCTCCTTTCGAAAAAGAGGCTTATATTCAGTAGTGGACTAAGAACAGCTGTTGATGTGATGTCATGATGAAGAAGATCACGTTAGAAGAGAAAATCTTTGAAATCGTTCTTCTTAAAGTATATTTAAACAGAGTTGGAAAAGTAGCGCTAACTTTAAGAGGATTCCTTCGATTAGCTCTAAATACTCGTTTTTTATTCAGATAAAAGGATATCTAGTTAAATTAGTTCTCCAAACAGTTACACGTAGTTTTCCTTTAATACAACCAAGCTGGTAATCAATGGCCTGCCTGATGGTATCCAGTTACGAGTGGCTATAAAAAGTCCCGACTCTGTGACGTCAATCGCGCATTACCAATCCTTTTCCCACGCCCCTTTGTTGTTTTCTAAGACATCTATATACTTATATATGACTATTGCCTATGCAGTGTCTTTATCAACTGAAATTTAGTAACCGTAATCATGTCCAAATAAGTTTTGATTGTCTTATAGTACCTATACACATATTTTTTTAATATAGCGATGTACATATTGTAACTGCCTTCCTAAGGAGAGGCCTATGTCCAGCAGTGGACTGTTTAAGCAAGTTTTTAAATCATAGTCATTTTTACATTAGGTAGTTGAAATCTCTAGTACTGGTATAAAAAACAATTTAAAAAGCAAATCAAATACAATTATAATAATTGTCTATGGAAGTTATTATACTAGTGAGAGCTCTATCGCAAAAAGTTGAATAGACTCTGAGGAACAATAGTTCCTCCTACGCCATAAAAAATCAAGTGATTTCTTAACCTTATAACGACTAGCGACGATAACTGTTAAAAATCTCGATAAATCGCCATTTTCACGCCCCGCTTGGGACGTAAAAAAGTGTGAAGGTCATTGTGGCAGTGTAGAGCCCACACAGTCACCACGACAATTGTCACTCCTGCGTCAATGGACCTCCGGTCTCGCACTCACCAACGAAACACGACAACACGGATGCCGTCGCTTTAGGTTAATCTTCTGTGAGAGGGTAGTACTGCCCCGGTCGAGCTGATATCAGCGTGGCTCTACTATCTATCTTCTAGGGCACACAAATAATCTATAAAATATAATAAAGATTTTAAAAACAAATCAGATATTGAAAAGCATGATATTTCTCACTCATCACTAAAGATTGTATTTATAAGATAGACAGGCGATTAACCGCATTTCTGCCGAGTACGATTTTAATTTAGTCATCATCCTCATCACCAGCCTCTAATAGTCTACTGCTGGGCATAGACCTCTCCTTAGCAAGGAGATTTCAGCCTGTTACACCACTTTGGCCAGACGGATTGGTATTGGATTTGTATCAAGTGTTTTTTTGAGTTTAGTACGTAGTGATATTTGTAGGAAACGACTAAGGCATCGTATTTACACTCTATGTTTACTAGTTCGAAGCCCACCCGACTGGAATACTCGTTACATACGACACGAGGGCACGAACTCGAATACATATTTATTTATACCTAGATATAAACAACGCAAACGTCACGTGCATAACACATAATCCTCACGCACATCCACACGTTCTCCCAGCTTGAGTTAAGGCCCCAAATTCAAATTTAGTCGAACTTTCTCGAATATTCTTTACAGAAAGTATTCTAACAAACTAAACTAAATAAAAAATGAGGGTAGTCCAAGGTTTATTGTCCTGCAAGTAACGAGATAATACTTGATTATGCTGGTCGTTTACTTTCACAAAGGTCTAACGTTGTAAACTGTAATTTGATCATCAAATCATCTTTGGATTTGAATAAGAGGTTGCAAAAAGCTGTATTTATTTTGTTTCGTTATACATAAAACTAGCGGTACTCGGCATATGTTGTAATAACACTAAAACATACAGAAAAAGTACTATAAAGTGGTAATATTTAAGTATGTTTATCAGGAGCCAGGTTACCATGGGCTCTGCCTAATTAAGAGTCAGACAGCATTGTGTGAGGTTATTTCTTATTTCTTATTGTTATTAATAAAACTTTCAATATGAAAGCAAACACACATTTTTTTATCGATTTATGAGCCAGACATGTTTTATTTTAATAGTACTTGATTAATACTTTAAAAATGCTTAGGTAAAAGAATACAAAAATATTTTTTTGTAACGGTATTTTCTTTTAACGTCTAGTCTACAAAATAACGTTGATAATGTTATATTATGATTTAAAATGAATAAATTATTTTATATTATAGCTTCTTGTTCAATGTGATTAAAAAAAATATGAAGTTGATAACTAAGAATCTTTGTTTCCTCAGGCAGCTGAGAGCGGCAATGTGGAAGATTTTATGCGCTTGTACCTCAGCGAGCCATCACGACTCGCTGTGAGGGACGGCAGAGGTCGCACCGCTGCTCACCAAGCCGCTGCCAGGAACAACACTAATATCCTACACTTCATCAATAATTATGGTGGAGGTAAGTTCTAATTGAGATAATATGATGACATTGAACGAAGTAGATGCCTATCTATCATTATTGACTCCATTAACACCCTGTCGTGTAACTTCAAATTGTTAATAAATAATAATACTTCACGTTTAAAACAAGATGTGATAATGACTTCTTAGAACTACACATGTCTAGTATATCTTGACGTATAAAGTTTCGTGTAGTCTATAAGCTGAGATAACAACTTAGATTGAAGAAGAAAAGAAAAATTGCCTCTAAATTTAATATTGTTGTGTGTGTATGTATATTTCTGTGTCATGAAATAGAACATAATTATTAAAATACTTTATGATTATTATGTTAAAATTAAATTTTCGTTAGAAAAATATCATATACAAATTAAAGCGGGATTTCGGTGGCCACAATTTGACGCATATATCTCGAATGTTAAATACAAAGTCAAATATATCTAAAAGAAAATATGTTTCCATTAATATCAAATCTACAAGAAAGTTATAAAAATTTGAATATTTTATATTAATAACGTTGATATTTATCTTAGGATCTCCGCGCTTCGGTAAGCACCTTACATGGTCATTCCCGTTTGGCAAACGAATATCTTTGGTAATCGTTAAGCGTAGTTGGTGTCCTAAAAAAGTCCGACAATAGTCATTCTACAGACCTACAATATCGCCTAGTACTTGAGTCCGTGGAGGTCTAATGGTAGTCGCACTAAAACCGACCCAAGCCAAGGTTGAGAAAAAGACTCTTAAAGACATAAGTTTTTTATTTCCTAAAGATACTCTACGTTTTATACAATTGTCTGTGGTACACAAAAACATGTGATTTAAGGTCAGTCGTTTCACTATCTTATTTCAGTGACAATTTTATATGGTTACATTAATTTCCATTTTATTGCTCTTTCATTTGATTATAAGTAGTAGATAATATTTATAGGGTATAGGGGAACAAGGTACAGACCTGTTCACTTGATGATAAATTCATACCATCACTAATGGACAGCTGCAACTAATAGTCACAAGTGTATTGTAATGCTTTGAATCAAGCGTTCCTTCTCTTCCCCCTCACTTTATACTTGGGAAGAGAGTTACGTGTTGCGTGAGTTTTAACCTCATGCTATTGTATCAACCCGAAGCATAACTCTTTCATAACATAAAAATAGTATATTATATTGCAAAGTCCTTGGCTTAACCTATCTTTTCTTGACCTATTCTTAATTAAATAGACTTCATCACATTTACGTAATAGTTTTCTAAATAAATGGGACAGTGAATGCGTGAGTTACTAACATTATTATAATGGAAGACATAGACTACGTCAACGATAAATCATATTAATAGGCCAACTAATACCGTTTGTAACATATACAGATTTGTTAGAGGTCTAATAGTTTTAAAACTGCTTTGTACCATTAACAGAAACATAAAATTGGAATCTGTGGTAACTTTATATAATCTAATAAAAAAAAAGGTTTTATCCATCTTAAGCATTCTGATAACATATGTGTTTCTTTCCTAATAAAGTAACAATAAAAAAATACTTTTCCTTGAGGATAATGTTGTGTAACCGTAACAAATGTTTTCTAAAATCAATAATTATGATAATTCCTGCTCTGATTGTTAAACTGAGAAATCTCACATGAAACAATTACGAGTGTATATATTATTTACTTAGTAAATACATTTATAGCAAATTTTTTATTTCGATGATAATTTGAATGGCAAATGACTAGCATGGACCGCGGTTCAGTACTGTCTCAACTTAAAAGTGATTTAAGAACATTTATAAAATAACCAAATATAATTTACAGTCTTCACTTTGTAATAAATACATTGGTTTTTTGGGAACCATAACATAAATTCAAAAACAAGTCAATGTGTAGGTAATCAAATTAAGCTTATAGCTAGTTAGGTAATCAAAAGAAACTGAATAAATCATCACCTGCCTCTACATACTGAAATGACTGCGCTCATCATACAATTATTTATCTGGATGTGAATCGAACCCACGACACGCTACCAGTTAAAAACAAAAAATAAGAAACAGATGTAAAAAGCAAACAGAATGAAAATGGATACATATTTATTTAAACTCATGCTTATTTTAAGTAGTCAGCATATCGCCTTCCACCGCTAATTACTAAACGAAGATTAAAATTAAATAAATTAAAGATCTCTTCTAAACAGCGCCATCCATTTTGGTCTCGGGTAGTCGGTACCCATCCACTACATCCTGCTAGCTATTTTCGTTAAATCATCTTCATTTATATAAATAGGCATTAAGAATCCAGATTTAGATAAAAACCCAAAAAAAATGGGAAGAAAATATATAATTATTATAGAATAATTTGCGTCCTCATATGCAAAGTTTAATTAAGGACGATAAGCACTAAAATCCTGTACGCATGTTATATGAAGATTTACAATAAGCAGTAAGAACTAGTAAGAGATGGTAATGGATAAGCTTGTACGATCATCGTCAAGCAAGGTGCTGGAGCACTCATATCATTATATTGTGTATAATTTAAGAACCACATCACCGTCATAACGCAATCACAGCAGCCAACAATTATCTTACCAACAAGGTAAGTAGCTGTAACAATAACCTACTATAGCTTGTAGTGTTTGTCACGACATGTAACTTTTCGCATCATATCACATTGATGTAATAACCTTTAAGAACCCACTGTTAGACATAGGCCTCTTCTTAAACTGTTCACATGCACGATTTAATTCTACCTCTTAACAAGTTATTATTGAGACCTAAAATCAGAGGTTTGGGTTCTCAAGGGTAATTTCTATTTGCCTGAATTTACTATTATCGTAATTAAATAATAACATTTACCAATTGGAGTGGAACAAATTGCATTAAAACATTCCTCTCTTTTTGAATAGGGTAAGTTCTTTATGCTCGTGTAAAAGACTTTCCACGGTGAAAGTAAACTTCTATGTCCAAAAGATGGCAAAAGTACAGCACTCCATCGATTCGATATTTCATTATCTCAAAGCGCTCATAACAAATTATTTTTTCTGCAGATAACTATAACAAAAATAAATGGAATGCTATTAAGTCGTATAAAATAAATGTTAAAACAATAACACTCCTTAAAATAGGCAACATAACAAAAAAAATTGTAATGTGGGAAGCGAACCTGCAAAATAATGCTTCTAAACATACAACACTGTGGTACCTAGACTCCCTTAGGGTTACTAGTCGCAGTAAAGTATATATTTAGACTGCACACTATTAAAAATATTCAATTGTCTGAGAAATGAAGAACCAAGCCAGTCTCTTATGCATTAGAAAGTTATAAAACATAATTATAGATATTACAATTATCCATGACTGCAATATACTGGTAATAGTACTTCGATTACCAGTATATTGCGTCGTCAGTCGTAGTCGTCAGTCTAAAAGAACATCCAGGATGGTTTCTTGCGATAGTCAAAAACAGTTGATACACAGGCTTCATCGATCGAATGTTCTTGTAGGTTCCTCACGTGAAGTGGATCAACCATTTCACGTGAGAAACCAACAAGCTAATTATTTGTACAACACAGTACAAATCACACAGAACTACACTGTGTTAAACGGTTCCCTAAATAAATACAATATTAAAGTACAATGAAGTCAAATCATCAAAATAGTATGTGTAATTATTAATTAATATTACGACGTATATGTAAAAGCAAAGGAAAGCTAAGCAGCTACTTAACATAAAAAAGTAAAACGTTACTGGGTTACTTTATAAAAACTAGCTCATATCTTATTAGTTCTAAAAGAAAACCCCAATTCAAAAAAAATTGTGTGTGGCAGCTCCGACGCACGACTGGAGTTTACTCCTTAAGTACGATTGTCAAAACAGACGCAAAAAAAGTTTATTTAACTGAAATTAACTGAAAAAAGATTGATACTGTATGAAAGGGTAAATTTACAAATTAATGAAATTTTTTTTTTTATTATATTAAACCTACCAAAGTGACTCTATTCTGCTTGATGGAAAGCATGAATAGAATCCAAGAGCGGTGGTCGCCATACTCACTGCGAATGCCGACAGTGCAATATGGCGACCCACGCTATGGTGGCCTAATGAGAAGCTTTTTCACGCCCCGCTTAAGGGACCCGAGATCGTAGTGGGAGGGAAACACGTGCGCCGGTAATGAATTCCAGGCTTTAACCGTTCTGCACAGGAAGGTAGAGCCGAACCGTTTAGTTCGGTAGCGTATGTCTACCATTCTGAAACGGTGATTTCCAAGGCCAGCACCAGTTGTCCTATAGAGGAACGGAGAGGATGGGATCAGTTGGAAGAGCTCATCAGGACACTCTCCATGATAAAGACGATAGAGGGCTGCCATAGAGGCGACATCTCTTCGCAACTGCAGAGACTCAAGGGATTCAGTGACTTTCGGGTTATTGATAATCCGGACAGCTCACCGCTGTAACCGATCCAAAGCGTCCAGCAAATACTGCGCGGATCCATCGTAAAGATGAGAACAGTATTCCACGCAGGAGCGTACCTGGGTCTTATAAAGAAGACACAAATGCTCAGGCGTAAAGAACCGTCTCACTCTGTTAAGTATACCCAGCTTCCGTGAGGTCGCCTTAGTAACGCTTTCAATATATTCTCGCGGATTGAGGTCCCGGCCAATATTCATACCCAGGATACTGAGATTATCCTGCAGTAGCAGTTGAGTGTTCTGAAAAGTGGGGAGGGGAAGGAATGGAGACTTTTTGGCAGAGAGTGCGCACGCCTGTGTTTTCTTGGCGTTGAACTCGACCAGATTCTCATGACTCCATTGAGAAATACGGCTTAGGACCCGGTCCAGCTCAGTGACAAGCCTTTGTCGCTTTTCCTCAACGTCCGCTAGTTTGGCTGTAGGGTGACCGTAGTACCGTCCATGAACTGTGCTGTCGTCTGCATAGCAATGTATATCGCCAAGGGTCAACATGTCATTGATATGCAGAAGAAACAGTGTGGGTGACAGGACGGCTCCTTGAGATACACCAGCATTAACCTGCTAAAAGTTGGAGGTGGCGCCGTCGCAGAGGACTCTAATGCGGCGTTTATGTAGAAATGCGGCCACCCAGCTGCAGAGTTTGGGGGGCAGGCCGAATGATGGAAGTTTGGAGAGGAGCGAACGATGCCAGACCCTATCGAGACTGATAGCCAAGGACTCCCCATGCCAATCTACACCCTCACCCCAAAGGTATGTGAAGAACGCAAGGAGATCACCCGTGGATAGGTTCGGTCTGAAGCCGTATTACTGATCATTTAATAACGAGTGATCCTCCAGGTGACGGACTAGTTGTTTATTAATGACACGTTCGAGCACTTTGCAGATGAGGATGGTGGATATAGTCGCTTTGCAGCATTCTCTATATGAGTCTTAATACACTCACAAACAGTGCAGCGCACCAAAACCAGTGTAGCCGCACCAAAAACGTAACGAGGTCATTCGTTCAGTAGATTTTACTCCTCACATTTTTCTCACACCGGACGTCTTATATCAAAAAACCGATTCTTAAGGAGTAAATTCCAAAAACAACATATTGATGACAAAGAGACTTACACACATATACACATTATATTACATACAACATAGAAAATAATTGTCATTTTGTACAGTGTAGTTATACTCATATACTACTAATAATATTACTAAAAAATCATTATATTACTAAGTGTCAAACCTTTTTTTTTGTCGTTGGGTGGAAAAGCTCTTCAAATTTCTGGCTCCTTAGAGATGCAGGAGCCAGGAGTGTGTGGTGTTTCCACTAAAAACCACTCGGCAGCTGGTCTCAGGCGTCCTACTCTGAAGAGGGCCGGACCATATTATTTTAGGTCTCCTCCAAAATCAACACTGCGACTAGTCAGGCCCAAATCCTAGGAAGGCCACAAGGCTTCCCCGCCCATCAATCGGGTTGTTAAAATTGGGCTATCCTATCACCGACCGCAGCAACTAATTTACCATCAGAGGTCTCCACTCTCTCGCGGCTCGTGATCCCGTTGACGGTTCATAACACCGCCGACGTCTTCTTCGTTCGGGATTGGCTCTCTCGCGATCGCGTTCAGCGGTCTCTTTCTGGAGTATAATAGATTCGTAGAAAAAGATCACTGCACCCCAATCCTCCTCACCCGCCAGAATGGCAGCAACCTATATCTACTATGACACATACACTACATATTAAAATGGCTTACTTCTATTATCATTTTAGCTCAGGGATGTTAGGCGTAGTGCGAACTCTCACATTTTTTTTTTCTTTCATTCTGTTCTATATGTAAATATCCTTACAATACATAGTAAATACAATAGTATGTCTAAGTTAGACATACATACAGGGTACGGCGTCATATTTCATTATTTAAATTTAATTGCATTACTGCTAACGAAAAGCACTGTTTTATTCAAGTACAATTTATTGCTAAACTCTAACGTTTCGTAGGTACACACATTACAAATCATTTTATGTCTCTACATTTTATAATCTTCTTCTTCGTGTTAGTAGGTGAACACCTTTATATTTTATCTGCCTCATTTCCATCTCGGCCAAGGTACCATTGCCCTCCACTGTATATATTTATTCCGTGTTTATATTTCTACTGCTCAGGTTTGAAATTACTAACACGACACTTACAAACGTGAGGGACGGTTCGTCACGACAGTAATTTCTTATAAAAAATTGTATCTACGGACGTGTGATGAAGAACATGAACTATGTATACTACAACTTTATATTCAGAAAACGATATTTTTGTAGAATGTTGTAACTAAATTTTCCTAAGTGTGAACATATACACATATACACACACATATGTACATCTTAATCGTCAGACCCTAAACTTTTTAAATGGATTAAACGTCCACTAACAAAAAGTATTGGTAACTTGCGTCGTATTCATGATAATAATAAAAAAAATTAATTATTTTTACCAATTGACTAAAACTTTTAAATCGATAAAATTTATATATGTTGTAATATACAGCAGGCACATTTTTTTTTGTAGTTATGTTACACTACATTTAACTTATAAATAACATTTGACGTAAAAAAGAACTAGGGAGAATATGTTCACAAAAATAATAGAGACTTGTTCTTTTCTTTATTTTGACCGATTTATACCATTAGAGAGGAAATTATAAACTCCCAAAAGCATGCAAGGGTTACTTTTTGAATGTTTGTTACTCAATAGTGTTAAAATGATTTAACGAATCTGTATAAAATTTGGTACAAAGATAGACCATAGGCAGGAATGTCACATAGCTATGTATATAAAATGATGAATAAAATTGACGAAAAGCCTTCGATAAAAGTTAGAATACATATATATATATTTATTTATTTTTTTAAAGACAACGCTCGTGTTAATGTTAAATCCTGTGTCGCGGGGTACTTTACAAACATACAAGAAAAAGGCACAAAGAACACCCAGACTTGGAACAACAATTTGTGATTCACTCAAACTATTGTCCCATGTGGGGTTGAACCCACAACACTCAGCGCGGTAGAGAGCGGCGTGGTGACTGCTTAAACCATTACGCCATCAGTGCAGTCAGATACATATACACATGTATATATACACCTATATACTTTTGTAAAACGACTTGCCCCTATTTTGTTGAATAGCTGTTTATAAAGAAAACATAAATTTTAATTATAATATTTAGCTTTCGCATTTAATTTAAAAAGTTTAATCACGTTATAATATAGCCATCATATGAAGGTTTCAAAGCAACTTGACACAACTGAAATTTTAATGTGAAACTTAAATTCAAATATGGATAAATTCCACTGTGTATTACCCAGTTTTTGAATTCTGGTAGTACGAGTAAATAAACATAGCGTAGTTATTAGCGGGTCAATAGGTACTACCGGCTACAATTACTCATTACATTAATGGTGTTTTACACCTGTTGAAACCCATGTCTTTTATTTAGCTCTCAAGGTGCTTAGGAATTTAAATTAGTGACGTTATAGATATCCTAAAATAATTGTATAAAACTACACTCGCAACACAAGTTACCTTATTTACGTTTACCTCAATTTCAATTGCCGTTTTAAAGTAAAGTAGCAATTAAGATAGGAAGAAATTTAAGGTCCGTAATCTGGATTTTTACAGTAATAATTATTTGTGTTCGTATGCACCGATCTAAGTGCCTACCTACATTTTGATACGCGACTTAAGCTGTGTTAACGCAAAACTACAGTCCACTGTTCAGCCATAATACTGCCGCAAACAAGGGTCTATATTCTAACACAAATATGTTGCCGTTTCTATGTTCTCTTTAAGTAACACACCGTCTTATCTTAGGGAACGCTTTCAGTTCTTGCACAATACACATTGCACGGACCTGAGGTCATTGGTGAATTTAAATTTAAACTTGCCTGAGATTATCCGAAAAGCTAAAACTTATTTGTCAGGTTTTAAGCATATTATGTAAATATCCTTTTATAGTGGGATATCCGTATGTGAGTATATGTATCTACTTATGTATTGTATACGTGTACGTAACAGTATATAAAAATAATCGATGTGTGTTAGCGTAAAAATGTTATTTTCCTTTCTCATTTTAATAATTTGAATATTCAGGTGCTGGTATGTTATTGGTAAATAAAAAAAACTTAAACACCCAATATTAATGTTAAAGTTGCCTAAAAGAAATGGTTGTGAACAATAAGACCGCCGATTGTTACGTGTACAATTTATTTTTATATAGAAACCAAAGTGTCTCTATTCTGCCTGATGGAAAGCATGAATAGAACCCACGAGTTGTGGTCACCATACTCGCTGTGAATGAAGACAATGTAGCATGACGGCCCACGCTATGGCAGCCTAGTGAGATGCTTCTTCACGCTCCGCTTAAAGGACCCGGGATCGTAGTGGGAGTAACACGTGCGCTGGTAATGAATACCAGACTTTAACTGATTTGCACAGGAACGAAGAGCCAAACCGTTTAGTTCGGGAGGGTATGTCTACCATCCTGAAACGGTGACTTACAAGGTATGGGAACGGAGAGGATAGTATCAATTGGAAAAACACTTTCCATGATAAAGGCGGTAGAGGACTGCCATAGAGGCCACATCTCTTCGCAAATGCAAAGACTCAAGGGATTCAGTGATTTTGGGGTTGTTGATAATTCGGACTGCTCGCCGCTCATCTTTAATATATAAAGTAATATTTGATTGTAAACTAGGTCGTTTATTTCTATTGAACTCAAAGGAAAAAAGATTGTAACCAAGTAGTTACAGAGATTTAAATACGCTTGTACTATAAATCACATGTAAAAGTGTAGTCACTATTCCGCGGCCGCATACCTACCGCACTCAATGCTCTCTCTTGGAATTAAATGTCTGGTGTATTGTGAGAAAGCGATAAGTCCGTATTTTAGGGCCATATTGTTAACACAATATGTTAAGCTATGTGCTTAACATTTGGAAACTTATTTGTTATAACTTAAAGTAGTTTAGGATAGTTGACAACTAATGCGGGTGTAGAAACAGTATAAAAGTCTACAATACAAAGACATAACACTGAGATAAAATTTGCAACCATGAGAGGGTAATATTTTGCACATAATGAAGGCCTACCGTGACCTAAGTGATACACGTTCTGATAGAAAAACAGTGCTAAACAATTTCTTTCGTTACGTTCTCACCGAATTAGTGATGTTCCCGGTGCCCAAATCAGGGGTTATTTCTCCTGATTTCAGGGGATGTACTTATACGTGCTATGGACTGCTCTCGCCCTTTGCCCTGCCTCGGCCGCAGACTAATAGTTGACGTCGAGAAGTTGTATAAATACTAATCGGTGCCAGGTTTTTTATATCACAACACAGGATTAGTGGTTACTCCATAGTTTTTTTTACTCCGTGGTTCGGTGTATCTTCGATAGATAACATTGTAGTTTATCTTTGATTGTGCATATAAGTTAAAATCGCCACAGACTTGACTTGAACATGTCAATGAACGGTAGCAGTTACCATCTACTCTCTAGAGTCCAGAACGAGTATATGGGACTTTATAAATCCATATACTGTTTTGCTCTAATTCCCTTATCGTTATGTAAATATGTAATTTAATACATAAGCATATTTTGTAATATCTGAGGCGATCCTCAGTGATCATGACTCGATAGTCAACGCAGTTCAAACTAACCAACATTTCTCGAAGCCGAGTCTCTCTCTCCAATTTCTTATTATTGTTGTTAACATTGTGTTATAGTATGTAGAATTCACTACATCACTCCTCTCCAGGACCGGAAGTCAATTTATCACGAGTCAGCTCTTGCCAGTGTCAGTAGTGAGTTAGAACTGAGTGTAGTAAGTTTCGGCGGGTCGTAGTATATCAGGCATAACCACCTTGCTTAGTCAACGGATCCCCCCTTTGTGTTGGAGAGAAATGACACTTTTTCATCCGCACGACTGTATCCTCCGTCTGTTTATTAATGTGTAGACAATTTATTTTGGCCGTTCTCTCCTCTTGTTCTGATATTACACAAAATACTCTGTCACTTTGAACACATTACATAATATATAAAAATGAGACAATTTGATTGAATTTTTAATTAATTAATCAACTGTGATTTAAGTTATTCTAACCATCACCTTTGATTTAGAGAACATCACCTCAAAGAAGGATAATAATGACATTCAGTAGCAAAAGCAGCACCGTCGATAGTATAATATTCCACTTCAATAAATTCTTTATATCTGTTTAAAAATCAAATTGCTGTGAATATAATACGAGAAACTCAAACCTTAGATCCAGTATCAAATAAATATATTTCTTATAAGTAGGGTTCAAAATGGTTATACATTATAATCAAAAACTCACCGTTCAAAGCAATCTTTTGATACTTCGAATTCTCCAAAATATTGGCTTAAAATTGAAAGGTAGGCAGAGGTGTATTAAACGTGGGGCAAACCTTTTACCGTCTATTGGTAACATATGTTTAAAAAAAAAACAGTTGGACATAATGTTGAGTGCTGGATGGATGAGGTGGTTTAGAGTTTGTTTCCTTTGCGTGCTGTTATAGTTGTCCTGCATAGTTTGCCCTCCTTAGTCAACTATATACGACATCCATGGCAATTAACTAATTACGGGACATCTGTCATTATGTACATACGTTACAAATATAAAAAACATAAAATTCTTTCATTTGGTTGCTTGGGATAATACAATAAGTCTTGAGCCGAATAAAACTGCGAGCAGAAGCTCGTTATATTCTGAATGTAAATTTAGTTTTTGCCCGTGTTTCTTTATTTTTTCATTTTATTTTTTTCTTAGCCAGACACTCCTGACAGAGTGGTCGTGGTTTTTGATTGGCAGGGTTCCGTCTGCCGTTGCCACTAACTTTCAAAGCTGCTGCACGTCTTACGATGTCCCTTAATTTTTGCCGGTTTGCCGGATTGTGAGTACATTATACTGTAGACGGTTCGATTAGTTTTAACAAGATCGATCCACCACGTTAGGACCGACCCCGTGATCTTGTGACTTCACACATCACACCACTAACCTTTAATAGTCCACTGCAGGCAAATTTCCTTCTCTTCGCCATGATGTTGTGCTGCATAGTTTGCTCCTTTATTCGCTTCTTACGACACTCACAGGATGAAAAAGGGTGGTGATATTCCGTATTCTTAATCCAACACCACACAGAAAAACCTTTACCCTCTATCGATAATAAAAAAACACAAACACGTTTTATTGATAGAAAATAAAAGAGTAAATAGCAATACTAGCAATACTTAATATTATAGATTCTTGAGCCACTTGATATAACTTGAACAAGGTTCTTAGAAAAACATATGTAATTTATTTTTCTCATATTATAATATAAAATGTATCGCAATGATCAGTTATCGTCAGGTTATCAAAGGGAACAGTTGTGTCACATTATTAACAACGTGAAATTTCTATATAACCCGTGGACTCGAGTTCCAACAGATGTGGACATATAAATTTAATGCTTGAACCTTGTGTTTGTATTCAAAGAGTATTTGTCCGCTGAATGGAGAAAATAGTGTGGGAGTACATCCTCATATGGAAATTTCGGTAACAGTAAGCTTATTTGAATGTTTACAATATACAATCACACATACAATATTAATGTTGAATGCGTAAATGTTGAAACAAAAGCAAGCTTTAATATCCATTCCAATAGAGCTTAATTTGTTTCATCAGATACTACAGTCAGGCGTAATGGTTTGATACACACATATGTATTTATATTAAGTATACTATAGATATTAAGTGTTAAATTAATATAATATCATTTATTATAAACTTTTCTTTCAGAATTTCTTTCATATAATCGTGAGTAAGTTACAATATCCTGGTTTAAATATTACCTACTACTGGTTTTACCAGACAAATTAACAAATTAAAACAAATTATAAAATGTATATAATCAAAAGATTAGAGAATCATGTCTCCTGGACTACGTGCTATCGTATCCATCGCCCTAGTATTAGAGAGTCATACCTGTCGACTAGTAAAGTATTATATTATATTGGAACTGCTGCCAATACAGCGTAATAAAGAAGCGTAATTCTTATTCATATACATTTTAAAGTCCACATTGGCATCATCAAGCATATAAGACAGACAAAAAACCTTGGTAATTCCATCAAAACCGGAACGTGTTGTTATACTGAATGTGCCAATCGCTTACCGCCCTATTCGAAAAGCTCACCCGCACTGTGTATATAAAACTTTTACATACCACATCGGGTGACTTGTACTCCAGTTTTAAATCAGTTTTCGTTTTAAGGATTGAAATTTAATAGCCATATTTAAGTTTTACAATTCTTTTTAGCGGTGATAATTGATAAAATTGTTTGAAAATATTCGTTTCTAGCTTTAAAAAGCAAGAGCTCATTCTTGATTGTATTTTAATTGGATACGATAACGTGCTTCAATCAATCTTCCAAGAGTACCATTCTCAACAGCACCATTTCATCAGTAGAGTAATTATAACTTGACATCCGATCCGATGTGGGATGGCAATGTTATACAACAACTGCTGATAAACAATGTAGTCTTGAAGGAAATTGTTGTAAAGACTTGTTGGATAATTCACTTGAGAGTTCACTCTCTATATTGCTGCTACGTAATACTTCAGAATAAACGTTTAACTAGTTCAGCAATCAGCGTCTTTTAAACAGATTTTGTCGACCGCTTTTTTATTTGCTAAACGTTGACTTGTTGACTAATTTCAGATATCCCTCGGGAACAGTGCTTTATTTAATAAGTTATTATAAACGAAAACTTTCCATGATTACTTTCAGGAATTTTGAATGATACTGTTTGAACTGGTGATGTATATGTGAGATGTATACAGTATATGAGATGGTGAATTGCAGAAACTAATTCCCTATAATAAACATCGTAAATATTCCATTTGTAGTGGCTAATTATGTGACAATAACCTTTTTAGTTTCAGTCAATACAAGGTACTTTATTTTTGATAAAATGATGCGTGATTTAAGCTAAGCATTCTTTATTTAGCTTATGAAATGATCACAATATGCTTTAGTTATTATATCAGATTATTCAGTAATTAATTAGAGACAATATACATTTTTTTATTCATATAAATGTTATGTACGTACTCACGTACTCGATGTTGTTTCAGATCTTAACGCCAAAGACAATTTTGGCAACACGCCCCTGCATGTGGCGGTCGAGAACGAAGCTTTAGACGCTATCGAATTCATGCTTCAGCAGTAAGTATTACACTTGGTACCGTTAGACTTTTATTGCACACTATTTGTAAAGTATCTCGAAATATTCGACCTCCATTTTTGTGATTGTTTACAATTTACACTGTTGTTTAACAAACACTTGTAGCGTTCATATCAAAAATATAGTGTACCTGAACACCAAACAAACGTATTATAATGTAATAATAAAATCTTGAGTATAGGAAACTGGACTTATTATCTTTACACTTAAATACCCACATTTATTTGATTAATTTTTAAAAATTAAACTAGTCAAAACAATTTTTAGTTTTAAAAAGATGAAAAGGTATTGAACCCCACAGAGTTCGGTCGTCTACTCTCCTTATTTTTCAATTATTTTTTTTGTTCGTTGTTAATTAAGTATGAACTTTGTTCCAGTCGAGTTGATACCAGTATTCTAAACGACAAGAGTCAAGGCTGCCTGCATTTGGCAACAGAACTAAATAAGGTACGGTGTGATTCAAATTAGTAAATTATTTAAATGTGAAAATTGTGTTCCCGAATACAATGTATTGGTAAACGTCTCTTGCTTTTAATATTAGCAGAATAACATAAGAAGAAAAATTTAAATGATGTCATTTCTTTAGAAAAAGAAAACAGTTTTTGAACATAATACAAGTCTTATCAGACGTTACTTGACTTTCAAAATATAATAAATAACATACATGTTATTTCAATAGGTAGGTACAGTTATCATGAACAGCCCTTACAGTCGACTGCTGGACATCGACCTTTCCTTAGGAAGGAGGTTAAACTTTTAATATTTATTAAATATTATTGCTTGAATTATTAAAATGTTTTATAAACTACTAAGTTTGACATTCTTAATCTAAATATTGTCATCTGACATAAGAAAACACCTCATAACGACACGTGAAGGTAGCGTCTGGTGTCACACACGTGACAAAAAACTAAACGGCCTCCTTTGCTGTTATCATCATTATTCCTGTATAGAGTTATTGTCAGTTATTCATCATAATATATCTTTTCAACAATATAACTCCATGTTATTAGCATTAATAGGACTTCGAATACATATAAATAGTAACATATGTATGTAACTATTTTATATAATACAAATACAATATAAGTTTGGTACAAAACAGTGATTAGCTGCTTATTTTTTATTTCGTAATAAATATACCGATATATAATATGAGTATATATTAATAACGGCATACATCTGAGATGTACTTCATCTCAGTTTATCATATTTCAAACTTACTAAAGTCAATGATATTTAGCTTTAACTGATAAAGGACTGATTAATCCATAATTAAATTTTAAAGGCATCGTGTTCGTGTTAAAAACTAGTAACTATATATTATAATCTAACTAGAAACTACAAAAATCATTCTTCGCATTAACATTCCGAAAGTTCTCGCTCTGATTTATATTCAGCTCAAATTCAAATTCAAATGATTCACGTTAAGATATTTAGAAATTAGCTTCGGTGATTTGATATTGAATTGACATGAAATGGAAGCGACATAAAACTTTTGGTCTATCCTTTAAAATTTTGTAATCTAATCAGATTATCCTTTAATACAAAACTTTGTATCGGGAAACGTATGATTGAATCTGGTTGTTCTGCACGTGTAATAATATTAATTATTTATTTTACGATTTTCTTCTCCTTATATAATATAGGAAAAATATCTATTTTCATCGAAAAGTTTGCTTTTGTGATATGTAGTTAGGATAATAAATCTATTCGCATAGTTTTTTTTTATAGAGTGGAAGAGATTTTTTCGTGATAAAAAATATTTAGAAAGTTACATTGCCTTCTGATCAGGAAGTTTTGAATCACTCGTGGTTACGGGTAGACTAACCATTTATATCTATACTGTCGAGGTTAGAAAAGGAATATAAAATTCGTAGTATCAAAAGTTTGGCGAAAGCCAACTAAACCATGTCGATGACAATTATTTTTGATTAGTTAATCGTGCTAAAAGACGTAAAGTCAAAAACGCAAAGCCGATCAGTATTCTGACCTTCATCTTCTGTTGTTCCAATCTCATATAACGCGCAACCTGAATCACCTGTAAAATAGTTTCAGTCAAGCTTATTTTAGAGTACAAGTGCAAAAACCGAAGCTAAAGAATTTGTATTGTCACAAGAACCACTAACAACCTATTTTATTACCTCAGAAGATTCTATTGACTTAGTAAGAAATTTAAGTTTGCCGAAGAGCAGGAGTTGTTGGGATCCCGTTTAAAGCAATGGAATTTGCTTATCAATGTTTAAATAACAGATCAATTGAGTAGGCATGTGAAGGTTTGTTTCAAGCAATTGAGAGGCCTCGAGGAGAGATTATTCTTAGTGTGTGGTGTTCATTTATTGACAATTTATGAAAAATTTGAAAGCATTTTCACAGCAGATACTGCAGATACTTTGTGACCATAAACAACAGCCTGACTAAACTCTCCTTGCTAATGAGAAGCACATGCCCAGCAGTGGACTATAATATTTAAAGTTGATAAAAACATATTTTTGTCTCATTTTTATTTGTATATAAAAATATTCTTTAACATTTTCTCACATATTGATATTGTCCTTGACACAAAATCAGACTTTTGTCGAAGTTATCGATAAATCTGTCAAAATTTTATATTCTCTTATAAAACTCTAAATTCGTGTTGATTTATGCAACCTTTTTAGTTTGTTTTTGTTCGTGCTAAAAGTTAATTCAAAATCTATTGCAATAAATATTTCTGCCATTAACTCGTCTTCGCGAGCAGCGACTTGTAACGCATACAATCTCACAAACGAAAGTAAAAAGTCATCATCAGCTTCCTGACTTTTATTATTCCCAACATTTGGTATTATTTGGGGTTGACTTCTAGTTCTGCCGATTTTGCCTAAATATCTATTTTTTAATGGAACGACTGGCATCGGACGTCTACAACCTTGCGGGTGAACTAAGTTCGAAGGTGGAATTAGTTGTCAATATATTTGACGGCCTTCACTTCCTAACAATAAGGACCGACAGCTTAACGAACTCTTCGAGGAACGTGCGTGTGTTACAATTTTTTGTAATAAAAACCCAACAACACTTTTACCAGGAATTGAACCCGAGATTTCTTGATTAGTAGCTGCATACGCTAGCCGCTAGTTCAACAAGGAAGTTATACGAAAGAAAAATTATTAGCTAAAAAATGCAATAAGAAGATTAAGCGTAGCGTAGACTTAGTATATAGTCTGCTAATAATATTTTGCCACATCCCATCATTCATTCAAACATAAATATTATTTATTATACATAGTTGAGAGTAGTAAATAGAAATGTTCTTATGTGGTGAAGGTTAGTTCTTCCCACCCTCTTAGGTTTATAATTTATGACAAACGTTATAATAACTTGACTAAATTAACTAATTCATAGAGGATTCGTTACGGCAAGATATAGTAGGAGGGCTAAGCGAGACTGAAGTTTATTGAAAGATCTAGAGGAGCAAAGTAAAAAAATAGAACTTTATAAAAAGTAACCTACTACGTTAGAAGTTAGTGTATTTAACCACAGGTAGTACAATATTAAACATAATTAATAATATTTAAATATTTTGTACAAAATTCTTTCTACCTTTTAAATCTTATGTTTAAAACTATTGAAATGGAAATACAATTAAATAATCTACGTTACTGAGTTAGGCACATTTAAATTAAACAAAAATTGTAGATCACACACATCTACGAATTGTTTTTATTAGCTTATTTAATTCACTTCTGCATTACATAAACCAAATGTATGTGTATATAATATTACATTAAATGTGTGATTAATCTTAACAGAAGTTATTTCCGGGACGATTTAAGGTTTCCAGAATTTATGATAACTTGTAACGCTGCTATCGTCATTGTATAGTATGTATGTTATGGATGTAGATCAACGTTAATTGATTACTTTCTTTTCTTTCCTAGATTTCTGTGCTTCAAGTCTTCGCAAAATATAAAAATCAATTCAATGCTGAGTTGGGTGGTGAACATGGTCGCACCGCGCTTCACTTTGCTGCTATACACGATCATGATATTTGCGCCAGAATATTGGTAAATAATATTTTTCTATATTTCTTAACACAATATACAAAAAGTGTATTAAATTTCATATCTTAAGAATTTAAAAGAACTTGACATTGTACCGCTATTCCAAATGTTACAGATCACAGACTTGGGTGCTGAATGTAAAAGATCCTGCAACAACGGTTATTATCCGATACACGAGGCTGCTAAGAACGCTTCATCAAGGACAATGGAGGTGTTTCTCCAATGGGGGGAATCTAAAGGATGCACTAGAGAGTCTATGATATCACTGTATGATAATGAAGGAAATGTACCATTACATTCAGCTGTCCATGGAGGTGATATTAAGGCTGTTGAATTGTGTTTGCGTTCCGGGGCTAAGATATCGACACAGCAGCATGACTTGTCAACTCCTGTGCATCTTGCTTGTGCTCAGGTAACTAATATACTTATGGCCAAGCACTGGCTTGTGAAAATCCTCAAACTCAAAATTTCTACTAAATTGTTTTTATAGAACTTTTGATCAAGCATCTATAATTGCAGGGCGCCCTGGAAATCGTAAAGCTGATGTTCACAATGCAGCCGACGGAAAAGCTTGCCTGTCTTAACTCGTGCGACGTTCAGAAAATGACCCCTATTCATTGCGCTGCGATGTTCGACCATCCAGATATTGTGAACTACTTAATATCCGAAGGTTCAGATATAAACCCTTTGGATAAAGAACGCAGATCACCTATGTTATTGGCCGCTTCAAGAGCTGGTTGGAGAACTGTAGATACTTTGGTAAGCCTCTTTTTTGATGTTTAAACTGAAAATAAAATCAAAATAATACTCAATTCTTCAATTATTTACGGACTTAGTAATGTACGCAATGTATTTTTGACTGAATTATCACAAAAAAAAATTACATTTCGTTGGTTCACGAACATTGTTAACTTATAAAACGAGCCGGTGTCAAAGTTAATTAACTTTTAACGTTTAGTAAATTAAGGCGTCAACTTTTATAAAAAACAGGCAAAGAATTCTTTGACAAGCAGTTCAACGTACAAATAAGTAAGAGACCCATTTAGTTCCGATTCGATGCAGTCGACTCAATTGCTAATTGTTTACTTTGAGTCCCAATTACTCAAACTTTTGTAATAAATTTGATAAACTCGAAATTTCTAACGTAATCAAGCCTAAATTTAGGATATTTCTATGTTTATCAGAAATTATTCAATAAATTTTGTTTTACTTCCATTAATGGAAATTATGGGTAGCATAGGAGTATATTATTTTATGTATAACAATTAGAAATATCTTTTCAGATTCGTCTTGGAGCTGATATAGAACTAAAAGATATAAATTCCAGAAATGTTCTCCATCTAGTAGTGATGAATGGAGGTCGGCTTGAGGATTTTGCAGCTACTTGCAAGGTAAATAAAATACTTTATTACAAGGCAGTCAATGCGTCACGATCTATATTCATTTGAAAGATGATTTTTTATGAATATAATACATCCATTAGCGCACAGGCAACGGTCGTCCGGCTTTTACTGCAGAAAGCAACGTGACTATACATAAATAAAAAAACATTTTTTTTTTTTGAGGAGGAAAATTAATTAAAATACTATGATTCTATAGATAGTTATTACAGCTAATTTAAATAGTTAAAAATATAGAAAGATTTTTTGATCGTATGCTTTTTAGAAATACCGAAAAACTTCTTTACCCGTGATTCTATTAACTTAACATTTACGCTTATGTGTACATATGCAAACGTAATACAAATAAAAAAAAAAAACCGTGAAAATTGTCTACCTTCTCTTAAGAAGTCTTCATTTCAAAATTATTCGGTGAGAACTTGATACTGTGATTATTTATTAACGTAATAGGTCCTAGCACTCAATTTTCTGAACTAAAATTTGTTAGTGTTTTCACGTTTCAACTTTATGGGTAAAAGAATGGTAAAAAATAATCAATACTAAAGGAATACTTGGTAAAATTTAACAATGTATATACTACTATAATCACTGGTAAATCGTAAATTGTTAGGTTACAATTCAGTCGCCAACTCTCAAAACCACTGACTATAAACAGCTACCTATTCACTTCTAAAGTAATATCAAAGAGAAACCAAATTAAATCTGTCAAATCAATGCATCGCGACATACTATTTTCATCACTTCATCAACAGCCTTTTACAGTCCACTGCTGGACATAGGCCTCTCTTTAGCAAGGAGATTTTGGCCTACTATACCACGCTGGCCAGACAGGTTGATATAGGGTTTGTTTCAAATTTTCTTTCTCTTTGTTTTGATATTTTCCTAAACATTTTGTTCCCTTAGTGACCTTTTACGACACTTACGGGATGAATAGGGGTGGTAACACTATGCATTCTTAATCCGTTACTACGCGGATAGATTTTTATCACTTGATTTATTATAATTTATAAACTTAAATTATACTTTCTACATTCTCTTTGATGACGTCTGATTACAAAAAATATTAGTGTTAATTCTAAAATTAAAAGTTACTAGCATATAATTGTGTTTTCTAAGATAACAGCTGACTGGTCCCAAAGTTGTTTGCTTTAACGATAATCTCATAGATTAAATGAAAAGCCACAGCCAAAGAACAATCCTTTGTTAGAAAATCAATTTATAACAAGTCTGTATTCTTTAGTGAAAAAACACATGTGTCCACCTTTTGCAATTTTGAACATTGGATAGTTTACATTCCAGGATCGGTGTGAAAAAAGTTTAGCCCAGCTGTTGAATGAAAAGGATAACACCGGGTGTTCCCCTCTACACTACGCAAGTCGTGAAGGCCACATTAGATCATTGGAAAATCTGATTAAGCTTGGAGCTTGCATCAACTTGAAGAATAACAATAATGAAAGCCCGTTACATTTTGCTGCCAGGTAATTAAAAATTTATCGGATAAATAATAAATTCACCTTTAAATACATACTACAAGCAACTATACTGTACAAAATTAAGTGATGTATGTTTTGCAATAATTGTATATATGTATATGCTTGCGTGTATACCTACATACATGTGTAGGTACATTTATTAGTACATATTTGGTAGGAATATTTATTAGTACTTAATATTTGTTGTTCATGTTTTGTGGTTATAAGTTAATATTTTGAAAGATTTAATTTTTTTCAAAATACTTTTATTAGTATCACATATATGACCAAATTTTGTCCACGGTATAATTATATGAGTAAGTGCGAATTATACCGAATTCTAATATGAGTGCGAGTGTGTGCCACTATTATCACTTAGTTTATTTTTTTCAAGTTACTCTTAATAATTGATATTTCGAGCATATGTATGACTTCTTTACAAAGAAATGTTAGAAAGTAAAACAATATTAAAGGCAAAATAATCAGCTCTTAAACTAAAAATAAGAATTGTTTAATCTTACAGGTACGGCCGTTATCATACCGCTTGTCAGCTACTTGACTCAGATAAAGGCACTTTCATTATTAACGAAAGCGATGGCGAGGGTCTTACTCCGCTCCACATTGCATCCCGAGAAGGTCACACTAGGGTAGTACAGCTGCTTCTTAATCGTGGAGCTCTACTTCATAGAGATCACAACGGCAGAAATCCTTTGCACTTGGCTGCCATGAGCGGTTATACCCAGACCATTGAGTTGCTGCAATCTGTACATTCCCATTTATTGGACCAGTCAGATAAAGATGGGGTAAGTACTTTTATAATATTTTTAAGGTTGAGTTATTTTCTGGTAAAATTAAACTATTAACATTCACTACGACATAATTAACATACACATCCAAAATCACATCCTTCACATCAAAACATGTACATACATGAATTTACTTGCCGTTTTTTTCTGTTTATTTTTTAGTAAACATTTTTATTATAATCAATAGATAAACATTAAAGAAGAAATATTCTGTGGAGTTCAGAATCCAATAAAGTCCCGTAAAATGCGAATCTAATAAAATGTGTCCTGTTTGAGTAAGGAATCACGACTTGAGGGTCTAATTAATTACAGAATGCTCAAATTTAAATCAAACGATATGATGCTTGAGTAGATATTAACAAGGTTACACCTAAATGGAAACTGAAATGGGTGTTGCGAGTAAATTAATTAATAAACATTTTATTTACATTATAGACAATATTGGAATTACGATTACTTTTCCATGGATAGCATTCGGCATTTAGCCGCAACAAAAGAAGCAATTTAAATTATTTTGCGATGAAGTTATTCGTGTGTTTACATTAAATTAACGTTGATTTATTTCAATTACAGAATACACCGCTGCATCTTGCTACCATGGAAAATAGGCCCAACTCTATAGCGCTTCTCTTGTCCATGGGATGTCGTCTCAGCTATAATAACTTAGATATGAGTGCCATAGACTACGCCATTTACTACAAGTTCCCAGAAGCGGCTTTAGTTATGGTTACTCATGAACAGCGGTAAGTTCTTTAAACAATTTGAAGAATTACTGGCAACTGATTAAGTTTCCTTGTAAATTTTAGCTATATTATTGTTTCGTACAGCAAAATGTAATTTCGTACATTAAAATAACAAGAATATTGTGAAATATAAAATTATAGAACAAATTACGTTCGACGACGAGCGACAATAAACTTACTTTTTTCGTATTCAGTGCCAAAGAAGTGATGGCGTTGCGTTCCGATCGTCATCCGTGTGTTACTCTGGCCCTCATCGCTTATATGCCGCGTGTGTTTGAAGCTGTTCAAGATAAATGTATCACTAAAGCTAACTGCAAAAAGGACTCCAAAAGCTTTTACGTGAGTTATAACTACAAGAAAATAATGTGTGCTGTATTGTGCAGAAACAGCACATTTCATCACACTATTGCAGCAAATCATACATACAAGACTGTCCCTAATAGAAGTAACAGCAACTGTCAATCAATTTAGTTGAATTAACATTACAATTGACTGCTGCGTTTTTAGCATGCAACTTTTTAGCGAGCTGACTTAAGATGTCCTAGGTGACCCACAACCACTTGTTATCAACTCAACAGTGGCCTACAGAAAAATAGTTACATTCTTTGTTTATAAGAATGCAGGTAAGTAGGGTTGCCTGGGAATTTCCTGGCAACTGCAAAAGGTAATTACCCAGGATAACAAACGAAGCATGAGTGAGGACCATGATCTTGCAAGCACACACTAATAGCTAATAATATGCCTGTAGTAGGCACTGTAGGATGTGTCAAAGACTTCTGTTGAGCCCTACCATCTTTAAACTAATAAGAAAAAGTATTTTTGTTTTGATGATTAGTTCAAATTGGCACCAGTCAATTTTAATGATAAATAATAAATTAAAATTTAAATGTAGCAAAAGCTATTAATTAATTTGTATTCACTTTATGTTTTATAGTGATTTCATGTTTAAAAACCATAGGCAAATTTGTCACATCGAGCTGAATACTTTTAAATATTACCAAAATTTTTGGTAAATCTCTGTAACTCCATGATTCTTTAAGGTTGAAATAAAGAGTTAAAAAGTATTTGACTTCCCAAGACACGAGTAGACTCACCATGATTGTACTTTTGTTTACATAAACTAATAACAACACAAAAGTTTTAATAAATTTAGGCGATCTGTATTCAAACATTAGAATATTGCATGATCATTTAATCTAACTTTATTTCAACCTGTGAAGGATATACTGATAAAAACAGCTTTAACTAGTTCTAGAGGTTAAGATGATAAATAAATAAATAATAATCTCTAGCATCTAGTCTAATAGCCTCAATAATCTATTTAGATCAAATACAGCTTCGATGCTCTTTGCCCACAATTAAGTATTGAAGAAGGGAATAACAGTAAACGGAAATCTGAGACTGCTACTAAATCTCAGAATATACCGTTACCAGCTCTGAATGTAAGTGTTCCTTGTGTTATTATATACATAATTCTTTCTTTTTCATTTGCATTATCGCAGATTAAGTACTCTTTCAAAAACTACCAACGGTCGAAGCTTGAAGTTGACGCATTGAGACTGGCGCTCAATGATCCAAAATATCGTCCTGAACCGTTGTGTGTTATCAACGTGAGTTGCATACACTTAGCGGCGTGGTGGCTAGCGCTAACATCTACGTATACTGAGAAATTGATGCTCTGGAATAATATAAATTTTAACTTGGGTTCCCGTTTCTTGAAAACAAAGCAGTAAAATTATCAATTCATTTTAGAGACCATAAACTATTAAATTTTGAAACACGTTTTCTAAAAACAATTTTTATAGTTTGTTCATATGTATTTGTAGTATTTACCGATTACTATTTATTTTTACTATAAGTTAGTCTCAGTCGTTCCCTGCACAATTTTATTATCGTTTTTTATAATTAGTAAGGCATTTCGTACCATAACTTTTGCAAAAAGTATGTACAGGACAAGAATTTACACCACGTATACAATGTGACGGAGCATCTTTTTCTCCACTGTGAATACACATGCACACAAATGCTTTCCTACTTAACACTATAACACTAACTACGTAATGCAAGGTTTTGTTTGAGTTCGCTTGTTTTGTGTTTTATATTTTTGTATATTATTTCAAAGTACACGGCAATCATTCAAATGTTAAACGCTGTCACAGTTTTTTGTGAAGAATCGTCTGTTGTAAATTTTTTTAACTAAAATTTCACCTGATTAATATCATTTTTTGTATATAATGGTAGACGTACTTAACACTAACATTCATCGAAAACAGGTAAGTATCCATTGTAATCGTTTTTAAAAGAAATGCAGATGTATAGAAATATTTCTCTAATGTTAAAATCTTCCAGGCAATGGTGGCTCATGGCAGAGTCGAACTTTTGGCACATCCATTGAGCCAAAAATACCTGCAAATGAAATGGCACTCTTATGGAAAATATTTTCATCTGACCAATTTATTGTTTTACTGCATATTTTTGATATTTGTGACTGTGTATACCTACCTGTTGATGTCGAGTGCCAACTCACCCGTATTGGTTAAAAAAGATTGCCGCAATTTAACTGATCCCTTCGAAGACAATGATAATAAAACGGACCGCAGGGAAATTGTTTCTCATCCAGGTAAATTAATTGTTTTTATTTGTTTTTGTTTTCTAATCTTCTAAATTTTTCTATTTTTAGAATTTTTTAGCTTTTTACTTTTAATTTGTAACTATCATAATTTAACTATACAATTATTTACAGATTTTGAAGCAAGAGTAGCAATGTATTCAAGTACAGTGGCAATTTTAGTCTACAATGCAGTATGCTTGATCCGCGAAGCTTACAATGTAAAACAGCAGAAATGGCACTACATGGTCGACCCCTCCAATTTAGTTTCTTGGATACTGTACGTCAGTTCTACATTAATGGTATTTCCTACGATGTTTGGATATTTCAACGAGATTCAGGTAAATTTTCAATTTTATATTACGTTTTTTGCAATAGTTATATGAGTACTACACTATTTAAATAAGATTAAAAATCAAAGTAACTTATAAACAACCATTCCAAGGAAAACATTCAATCAGGTGAATTTCTGGTGATCATTCGATGCGACAAGACCGAAAACGATCAGAGTGACGTGCAATAAGAAAAGCCCATGTCCAGTAGTGGTCTGCAATAGGCTGATTATGATGATGATATATTTACCTTCTTATTAACGATTCCTAAATTTTTCAGTTTTCAGCTGCTTCTATAACAGTGTTCCTATCGTGGTTCGAACTGCTCTTGTTGCTTCAGCGCTTTGATCAAATTGGAATCTACGTGGTCATGTTTCTTGAGATCCTGCAAACTCTTATCAAAGTTCTGATGGTGTTCTCGATTCTGATCATCGCTTTCGGCCTGGCCTTTTTTATACTCCTGTCTAAAGTGGGTCCTGAAAACACGGTATTTATGTATTAGTATACTGCTATTTTATGCATTTTGGCATTTTATAAAGGTTCTTACTATTTGGTAAAGTATACAGATAATATAAGAAATTTTTTGTCTGTGCTTTGCGGTTCTGGCCGTTACTTTAAAATTTATAAGCGATTGGCGAATTTTAGCTATGCAAATAATTGTTACAGTTGCCTAAAGCGAATAATTTTATGTTCTTCTCGAAACAAATTCCTTAATTACGTCCTTCTTTCAGGGTCACCACTTGTCTTTCAATAGTATTCCCATGTCTCTAATGAGAACCTTCGCTATGATGCTCGGTGAACTGGACTTTGTTGGAACTTATGTGCAGCCATATTATAAGCCCGATACAGATACAGTGCTACCCTTCCCGATGCCAACATTCTTTATACTTGGGTTATTTATGGTTCTGATGCCGATTCTCCTTATGAACTTGCTGATCGGTTTGGCTGTTGGAGATATTGAAAGCGTCAGACGCAACGCTCAGCTAAAAAGATTGGCTATGCAGGTATTTAGATGTAATACGTGCTAGTTTTAAAAGTAAAATTTGATAAAGATATAAATTTTGTGTGTACTTTCTTTGAGGTTGTATGTATGTACTTCCAAGTAAGTATTTATAAAATTCTACAAATAATGTCAATTTTAAGGTGGTGTTGCATACGGAACTAGAACGCAAACTGCCAGCCATACTATTGGAGAAAGTCGACAAAGATGAACTTATTGAATATCCAAACAACAAAAAATGTAAATTAGGATTTCTAGATTTGATTCTACGGAAGTGGTTCTGCAATCCCTTTACTGATGACAGTATGTTTACTATTAGAATAATTTTTAACTATAGTTGAAATATTGTTATATTTATTTTAAAACTGATTTCAGTTTAAAATTACGAAAATATCTCATGACTGACAGTAATTTTAACCTATCAGCATTACAATCGGATGCTTATTATAATGCGTAGGTAACTTGTCACTGGGTACTTGTTGTTATGAGAATATCCACAGAATATTTTCCTCAAACTACGGTGGGGTTCTAAGTTAGTAAGTTTTACGCAAAGTAACTACGATACTATTAGACCCCCACAACCTGGGTACCAAGTGGTATATATGAATGAGAATGTGGGACTATAAATCTTATATTAATTAATGTAGAATAATTACTGAATCTTTAAAAATTCATCTTAAAGATTTAGTATGTGCACGAGATATTTTCAGTTTAAGGTAGTAAGTTCAAAGTACAGATGACGTTATAGTTTACTTTAACTTTTTTCAGGTGGCCTTGATCTTATGCTGGAGAGCAACGAAGACTATATTACAGGTGAATTAGAAAAACAGAAGCGTAAGCTGCGTGAAATGTCACAGATGCTGGAACAACAACACACACTTGTCAGGCTGATTGTGCAGGTAACGAATAAGTCTTGACTTTATATAGAACAACAACAGTTTATAATTAGATAATATACAACTGATAATATGAGTGTGACTTTATTGTTTAGAAAATGGAAATCAAAACCGAAGCTGATGATGTCGATGAAGGAGTATCTCCTGGAGACACTCGCGTGGTGCCACGATGGAGCTCGCCTAGGATCCGTAAGAAGTTACGCACCGCATCGTCTTTTAACAAGGGTGGTTAAAATTGGTCCCGGCTTTCTTCATCAAAACTTGATGCTAACATAGTGAAATAAGTTGAAGTTCATGTTAAGAATATTTTCATGAAATTCGTCACTTATCATACTAAGTTAGTTCTGACTATTTATTTTAATTTTGTTACATCTTCACGAACCGTATAAGGGTCTTCTCATCATCGTAAAACTAAACTGACATTGAATTAGTGCGCAAATTTATTTTTGTAGTAATTTTATAAAATATATTTAATTTTGACATAACCTTAAAATATCGTGTTAGTGAGGCAATTTAATACATTAGAGTTTAACTTCTGAAAATGTTATTTTATAAGAATATTATTATTATTAAACATTATTTTACAGTCTCAGTTATTCTACAGTTTAAATATTTCGAATCACTTTGTTCAGTTAATAGTTCATCTACAAATAAAAATTGATGTTTCCTATCGATCAATAACGCTAGTCAAAAGTTACTAGGCTAACAAACAATCTGAATCGGTTGACAAACATATTAAAAATTGTTTTAAACTGTTTATTCTACCGTATTTTAAAAACAATAATTTTATTAATTAAAAATAAAGTATTATACCTATATGTGGTTATCAATTATAACAAAGTACGTGTTAATTATAGATAAAATAATTACTATAGTTTAAGAACTTGATTTCTTTATAAGGTACAGGATTATGTTGTTGTATTTAGAGCTTCTATTTAATTAAATCATATAAATGTATTTGTTAAATGTTAGAATTATAATAAATAATATAATTATTACACATGTATCGTTAAATGTTATTTTGCTGGCCAAGATAAATATATAAACATAGTAGAAAACGCAGTAAGATGCCTGGAAGGTGAATATTTTATAATTTACAAAAAGAAAGTAGGGTATATAACCTGGAAAATGTGCACATGTCTAGTCAACTTAGTGTTATCCTGCTGTAGAATCTAGTCGCCACTTATACCAAAGAAAGAAATATCTTCTGCATATTATATATGTGAATTTTTTTTTAAATTATTAAATTATACAGTAGGAGTTAAGATAGTTACATCATGATTTCAGTTTTGTTATGTTTTAAGTATTTTTATACATTTGACGAAGTATTCCCGTTTGTCATTAGATAGAATCAAATTGTAAGAATTTAAATGATATTTCACCTTTTATTTTTAAAACAGTATTTACACTTTGAGAATGTTTGAATTTTACAAAACCAGATTCCATTTTTTAAAATATTTAAACAAACATTGTTGTTTCAATCTTGTTTTTCAATATATTTTGTTTGGATAATAAAAATTAAATAATTATTTTAAGAGACAAACCGAATTTCAAAGTTTCTCAAAGTAACTTTAAATATTAAGATATTTAACTATATATATACACACATATATATTTATATATAAACAAGTCATAATTGGAAGTAAATGACTTTAAATTGACCATGTTCTACGACATTTTTACCATTTGTTTAATACGAATATACAATTAAAGTTAGTAGGTATTTGTACGTAATTTTTATAAGAGCTTGAATGCGGAGTTACCATCCTAGTCTGTTGTCATGCAACAATAAGAAGAAATATTTCTTAATAATAATTGTAAAATATAGCCTTTAGGAACAAAACCTTAGTGAAAGCTGTAAAGTGCTATACATAGCTTGAGTCTTACAAGTTGTTCCTTTAGACCACAAATACTCTTAAAATTTTTATCAGCAACATAACTATTGCTCTTAAAGTAAATGAACTATCCTAATCTGAAAACTGAATACCCTCAGTTAGAAAAATGATAAAATCCGGGGTCTGCAAAACCCTTACAGTTCTAACTAGATTTCTCAGAAACTTCTAACCGATTTAAATAAATATCTTGCAAACTTTTCTTGAATTTTAAAGTTTTAAACTTTTTACATATTGCTACAAATTTTAAACAAAAAAATTGAAGTCGCTTCATGTGATATCGTGAAAAAATTGGATCGAACACAGTTCGTTACCTTTTAGCTTACCATTAATGTAACAAATTAAACTAGGCTGGTAGTGCCTCAAAAGATATGGTGTGATATATTTTTGGACAGGCGTGTTTTAAGAACCTGTTAAATATCTAGATAGTTTTGGATAATGTTAAAAAATTGAATAATCACATTATAATTGAGGTTAAGAGACCTTAAATCGATTTTACGTCAATCGTTTTTCAACGAAACCGGTTTTTTTTTTAAAGAAATAATTATCATAACACTCTCTCTCTCTCGCGCTAGTTTAATTTAATAACCATTACTAAAATAGTTATATTGGTTTTTGTATTCCTACGGTAAGTTAATTACCTTTTTACACATATCACTTTATAAAGTAAACTTGTAACTGAAATTAAAAGAACTTCAAAAAATGAATTGATATAAGGCCTCTTAAGGGTTTGATATGTCAACATATGAAGCTCTTAAATTTGGCTGCTGAGCTGTAACCATCCAGTTACTCAGTGAGTAACTAGCCAAAGAGACGTCTATATTTTTCTTCCTTCCAATAAACGTAAAAAGAAAACTAGCCAACACTTTGGAAAGTCGATATTTTGAATGATGTGACTTTAAAATATTGATTATAGTGAGTTATATCCGTGATATTTGTAATTATGTAGCAAAATACTTAAACGTACCTACTACGTTTACTTGCTAGTAAAAAAAAAACATTTTATTTAACGAAAGTGCTTTTTCATTTAAAAAAAGAAGATACTGAACATAAAAATACTATAGAATGAAAATCTTTTCATGTTATTGCCAGTTTGTATGTTTTTCGTTGACCGCTTGAATGTTGCAATCGAATCACCTTTTAAGTTACCTTTGAGCATGTCATTTTGCGGTCTCGATGCCGCTAAATAATACGTTACAATAATTTCTGATATATGAGGACTTAAGTTAGTTACCTGTCATCTTACCTCACAACAATTTGAATTAATGCCAATTGTTTCGAGTAGAATAAAATAACCGTTTAAGTAACACGGTAAATAATACGTGGGAAGAGTTCTTTAAACGTAGAAAAGGATCACATTAATATTTTTTGTATTCAAGTAAAGAAATTATCTAATACAACTGTCTGTTAGCATTATTTTATATAAAATGAATGTTATGATAGATTGTAACGAATGTTATCATATGTCAAATTCAGTATGAGTTAGTAACTTACCGATTGAAGTATAAGTTGTCGTCTAAGTAAGTATTACTTTATCACTCTTATTAAAAATAAGTACATAAATGTATTTTATTTCATTACAACCCTATTAAATAGCCATTAGTCAGTTGTATTTTGGGTTTTTGTATCTAGACATAAACATCTTATTATATTGTATGTGGACCTGAATATAGATTAATGTTGACTTTTTTAATAAATTCTTTTTAGTGCGTATTAGAGTTGTTTTTACTTCTTCTGCATGAAATTAACAGACTAAATAATATGACAGTTTATTGACTGGCCTTGATCCTTACACTGTAAGTAACAATGAAATCGATAAACATCAAGAAAATAAAACGAACTGTACAAACAATAAATACAAGTTTACTAAATAACAATAATTAATTAAACTTTTAAAATAAAAAAAAAAAAGCTTTTTTAATAAATACATAGTAATAATCAAATTAATATAGAATATTAGCTATATATTAAAACTTAATTTCATTCAACTTAGAAAACAATAGAAAATAATCTAAATAACTATTTTAAGTTGCCGAAATCTTTTCGTGCTAGTTACTCTTTCTGAAAAAGAAATGAAATGTATAAATTATTTTTTACAGGATTTTTAATATTATATTATTCGATTTTCTATCTCTCTCGATCTTCTTTTAAATATTTAATCCTTTAAATTTGAAATAAAACTTGGTCTATCTTATGATATTTTTAAGATTAGATAAGATAGAGATAACCCTATCTTATCTTAAATTATCCAAATAAGAAATTTGGAAATAATAGTTGGATTTCAGGTTTGAAGATTTAATAACAAACGTTATGCTATTAAATTAAAATGAAGACTGTATTGCATTATTTTTTTTGGTCAAAAAGATATTTCATTTCATACCGACTCTGCTTCATACAAACTTACGCTATGAACTCACTCCACAATATGTTAGGGATCTCGAAGTAGAAAGCCAGAAATATTATCAGCAGCACAAATATGACGACTAATATTATCATGTTTCTACGTTTTCGTACTAAATGAATGCTCTGGGCTATGTAGAATGGACGGGCGGGCGCGGCACGCCTGGATGTAAATAAAACAAAGTTAAAATCTAAATTAAGCCACAACATTGAAATCTCAAAACTGACCAGTCATATCTCAACTATCTTACGCCCCTACCCTACCTTCTACTACGTGTAACACACGATCACATAAAAGAACATAAAATGAGTCTGATTTCTGTTTACATTTATTTTATACAGAATTGAACTTCTAGGTATATATTCTGAAAAATTAAAATATTATCTGCCCCAAGACAAACTTCTCTACAAAGAATAACCATATTTATTAACAAGCACCGACTGTACATTACATTGAAAAGAAATTGTCAAGTACAATAGCTCACTCACACACTCCTGGTTTGTATAAAACAACCTTCTCAGTTCATAAACATATGCCACTATAAAAGTGAAATGAATGTTCTGAGAAAGAGTAGTAGTCTGTAGAAGAGTATTTCTAAAAGACCATCCGTGGCAATAAAATGATTAACTCTTAAGACCATAATGAGATATAAATAGTTAACTATAGACATTGTAATTATTCAGTATACTTACTTTGGTGTCGGTAAAGGGGATGGTGGTTCCCTTCCCAAACCTACAGGCATCATGATCGCTTTTTCTTTAGGTAGCAGTGATAGCTCCAAATCAATTTTGCCCTATAATTATACAAGTACGTGATCAGAAAAAAACTCACAATGCGGCAATCGCAGAAAATCACGTCGTAAAACTTCTGTTATTATTCTTATAAAAACCATTACAATTTGACATGGTTATGTGGAGGGACGGCTTTCATATGTCCCTCCGACACAAAGGGATGATCCTCCGATCGGGCGAGGTGATCTTGCCTGGCAGGCCACGGCCCGACAATTGATGTTGGGATATTGTATGTGTGCTAATCGCCACGAGAATCTCTATTTCGCGGTACAGGATAAGTAGTTGCTCCGTAATTCTTTATATTACGTAGTTCGATATATCTTCGCAAAGTCACCACAGTAATTAAAGGACGATCACTTAGTAAAATTCTTTCGTGGTCACTGATATTCTACGATAACAACGCGTTGTTGCAATAAAAAAATTTGTAAAAGTAAAATAACAATTGCTGTGTAACGCAACGTATAATATTACCTCTGTTATGATGGATTAAAAATACAGACAGAGATTTAGAAAATACATCTCCATTTAATCTATGGGTGTTGTAAAAGGTGACTAAGAGAACAAACTAAACTGGACAACATCACTGTAAAAGAAAGAAAACTTGAAACAAACTTTATACCAACCCTACTGGCCAGCGTAGTATAGTAGGCCAAAACCTCCTTTCGAAGAAAAGGCTTACGTCCGGTATTGGACTATGAAAAATTGTCTTAACTTTTATCTAAATAAAGCTATAAAAATTATCACTAACTGCAGCTGTACTAAAGCCAGTGTTCCGACTGGTGTGGACTAGCGGCCACCACGCCCTGACCCATGCGACTGAGAACAGATTTATTTTATTCGCTTTGTTGATATTCTCCGCTTTACATTGATGCGCAAATTTAACTCCTTTTGGCATTGTGTTTAAGTTGAAAGACAATGATCCTGCAACATTTACAATTATTTAACATTTGTCATACTTATAATATAAAAAGACAAGTATTACTGCACTTTACTTCATTAATAATAACTTGATTTCTTATACAGGCCTTTAGATTCTTCTTAAGAACCTTTGCTACCATTTCGAAACAGTTGACAGAAACACTTACATATTTCAAAATAATCACATACATTTAAATTATACAAATGACACTCATTGACAGAGCACATGATAATGTTTGTCACATATATATTGGAGATCATAAACTCGTGGTCGATGAAATTTGGATTGACGGTTAACTTGGGTATTACGTCCGTCGATGTACAAAGTGCATAAAGTGTAAATAACTAAATAAATAAATATTTTTCACTACACTCACGTTATTTCGTTGCATCCGGATTGTAATATTTTTCATAAATTTTCGGCACTTATGTGACTTTACACTTGTGACCTTACACAGTGTGATATAGGTAGCCTAAAGCCTGCCCTAATAAGTAGGCTATCCAATACTTAAAAAAAATTTCAATTGGATCCAGTTGTGCCTGAGTTTAGCGTGTTCAACCAACCAAACAAGCTAAGTTTGCTGATTTGTAATATAATTGTAGATGAGTGAGCAAGCCAACAATCCTTGGTTTAACAAGTTGGACAACTAAACACTAGACTAACAGGCCAAAAAAACATTCACGTAATAGCTATTGCCTATTACTTTGCTAGAGGAGATGCAAGAACATCATCAAAATAGTCACAGGTCCCAATAGTTCCTTACCGAGAAAGTCATCCGGTGTTTCTGCGTCACTATCTAACACTTGTACTACAAATATTGGAGGGAAGTGCTCTTCGACTTCAGTGAAAGGTCCCTTCTCTTTTCTTACCAACTGTAAAACACAACAGGCTTACAGAAATTATTTAGGACTTACCAAAAATCGTTCATTCTCTGTTTTTCTTGCTTGTTAACTAACCTATAAACTGACGTGTATATAAACTTTATTTATTATATAAACATTATTTTTTTAATAACATTTAACAATCATCACCATTCTAAGCTGAGTTTATTGAAAATTTAACAAAGACTTTATTATATACAATATAATTAAAAATATTCAAAGCTAAACAAGATTAAGCGTAAATTTTGAATCTTATAAAAATATTGCCATCACTTTTAAAATGCTGCAATTTTCCCCGACTGTACATTTTTTAATGTGAATAAATAAAAGACCGTATATATAAAGAGAAACTGAAGAATTCAGTTCTAACCTTTGACTGTCCCGAATATTATAGAATCAAAATTTACTCGACCAAATAGAAGAACAATAAAATATTTTGCATCTTTTTCTCCTTGCTATAATACCTTTATTCTATATTACTTTCGTGTAATATAACTAAGACGCAATACTATTAGCAATTATTTACAAAAAGTAAATGGCAGCTCCATTTGAGAGAAAACGCTACACTAAGATCATTAACTCATTTGTAAATAATAACCTCTGTCGATAACAAGCTGTAGAGCTAAAAATATGAGACATGTACAATACAATTTTACCTTTTTCTCAGCATTATGATAAAGAAATCTAAAAATCATGCGCCAGTTAAAACTGCACTCACTTCCCGTAGTACCGTAGTGCACATCGGTATATTGTGCTTGTTCAATTGTATCTATCCACCTGAAGAATTTTTGTGTTATTTATTGATAAATACGAAATAAAACTTAAAATATTGAAATTCTAAGATATCATACAGCGTAGTCTAGATACAAATTCTACAAAGTTCAAAATGAAAGAGTGTAAATGAAAACAAAGAGACGTGTTCATGAATACAAATATACGCGAGCGAGAGGCCGAAAATCGAACACGACCGACTGATTGATTTCAAATGCACGGAAAACCGTGGCATAAGACACACGCTCAGCATAAAGGGTGTCAATAAGAATATTTCTTATTTCACTCGTCATTTAGTTAGAATCGTAAATTGCTTTTATAGATATTCGTACGGTACTAAGTGATCAAGCATAACCCCTTATACACTGTAGCAGAACTCGACAGCTTTTTTTTTGCTTTCACCGATTGATCTCCCTGCTTCCACTGAAGTTGTCAAAGGCAAGCGACTTACGAATGAATACCACAAATAGTATTTCATTACTCAAAATAAAAACATAAAAATTGTTCAACATAAAAAGAAACAAAATGGCGTGAAACAATAAGAAAAATATAGTTTTGCAACGAAGTTCCTTATTGGGGTTCCTTATTCCTTATATATCGGGGGTTGCGAAGGAGGCTAGACAGAAAATATTCAGACGAAAAGCTGTCACGACACTTTTTGCTATAGTGTAGTAAGCCGTGCAGTGTGCGCATGTTTCTCTGTCTGTCTCTCTCTCTCTCTCTCATAGAAAGCAAACCAATTATTTTCCTTTCGTCTTTCTATTTTGCTTTGAACAGTGTAGTGTCGCGACGATTATTTTTGTTTTGTTAAGTTTTTAACAGGTTTCTTGTACATAATTAATAATAAAATAATAGAAAATAATTACAATAATGAATTGTGACAGTGTTTCTGCACAAGTTCCAGATATTGCTGATGGAGTTAGGTAAGTAGAGATTTTATACAGACAATAATAAATGCTTATGTTTTTTTAACAAGTGCGCATTATACTACCATACTCTGTTTACTATTGTGCTAACCAAGTCGTACGCGTTATAATCTACCCATTATTATGTATTTAGCAAGTTTAAAATTATGACGCGTACCGTCATAATTTTAATAAATTTAAAAGCAAATTATATTTTAATAGTACAATATTAATGCATGTATGTATTTACGAAGTCGAGAGAGTATACATACATATATACACATTCTGTTGTGTTTACAAAGTCCCACGCATCTATGACGTGTACGAAAGAATAGACAGACAGAGTGCATATATATATATATATATACGCACTCTGTCTGTCTATTCTTTCATACATGTATGTATATCTATTATATATATATATATATATATATATATATATATATATATATTATATAGGTATATGTACAATTTTTTTGCTTTTTCTACCAATCAACTAAAGCATCGACTACTGAGGTACAAACTATAACATAAGGATAAATGCACAAAGATATAGAGAATATCGTGAGAGAAAGAAATTACAAAATACAATGTTACAATACATAACTGCACAGAGATTAGATGAATGTAGTGAGACTGATCAATTACAAGCTAAAAAAACCTAAAACTGATGCAGAAAGAAGAAAAAAGGAATTTCATTCCATGCGGGTATCTCTTGACACTTCTCAACTTTGTTACTATGTTTTAAAAGAAAGATAAATATCGGAAACGATCCTGTTCTATCTGTGAGCATCATTACTAGTATGTTAATAAATACTTACGCTCTACAGTATATATTCGACACTTTCTT
This sequence comes from Hypercompe scribonia, assembly GCA_949316085.1. Taxonomy (NCBI): domain Eukaryota; kingdom Metazoa; phylum Arthropoda; class Insecta; order Lepidoptera; family Erebidae; genus Hypercompe; species Hypercompe scribonia. The sequence goes on along the minus strand of OX438968.1, from coordinate 20,914,010 downwards.
CGATCGATCAGTACTTCTTATGCCTTGTAAATCCCACACAACTACTCGAAGCTCGTAGTTCTCCAATTTTCGTGGAGTTATGTCCATAGCTGGAGGTATGTAAATACCGGTATCTAACGGGAATATATCTATCCACATCTGCAGTTTACCCTGCAAAAAAATATATACTTGTAATGTCTCTGGTAACGCTAATCTCTTTATATCATTACACTCTGGACATAGGCTAGTTTGCCAACGGCTTAATGTCAAACAATGTATGGTGAATAGGATCAGCTTGTGAGTTCTATGGTAGTCTGCAGTAATTTGTGGTGATGTTTTGTTAGCTACCCAATTCAATACCTTGACTGGTGCAGAAGCAAAGATAGTCACAGTTTGAAAAGATCAGTAAGAGTATAAGTATCTTCATCAGTTTGTTTTTTCACTTCATATGGTTTTTGAATAATACTATTATTATTGAAATTCAGGCTTAATAACAGCAATACGTCATACACCTTTAGGCTGAGGCTACAGATGGGCCTGGGGATTCCTTGACCATCAACCCTATGCATGGCCATGGCTCTCGATAAGGCCTGGTACCGTTAACTACTCTCCGAACTACGAGCATTCCACATTATTCTTTCATTCATTTCATTTTTGTTTCAATTTCAATCTTCCTAACATATTATTGATATAATTAGCCCTTGGCAACCTGAAATATACCAAATATATTTCAGGTTACAGTTTCAAGTATATTCGTTTAAGTATGAGCAGAATCCAAGAGTGTTGGTCACCATACTCATTGCGAATGAAGACAATGTATTATGGTGACCTACACTATGGCGGCCTAGTGAGATGTTTTTCCGTGTCTACATGCTACCATCGCTTCGCATCGTGTCATGTTATGTCGCGTCGTGTCATGTCGTATTCGTCGCACAGGCAAAAGCACATCACGTTGGAATAAATGTATCTATCTTGAAACGTTCGACAAACAAAATCTACCCGGTACCTGCCCATAAGACATCTCTCGCACAGTGCCAGCATTACGTCCTTGGTAATCTTCTTACCACCGTTGCCAACGCAGACAATAAAATATACCCGTTACCGTCACGCAAACTCAAAGAAAAATATTACACGCTGGCTCAAAGGTCTGAACTACACCTGCTTAGAGAATATAGTCAATTGCCAAACATTTAATTTGCTGACCTACAAGTTACATCTCACACACATGTACAAATACACTCACACGCCCACTCACATATGTACACGCACAATTTCTCACTTGTGGTAAATAAGTAAACAAATATAATCTATTGCACTTATATTGAACTTGAAAATCCATTGCATTTTAATCAATTTTAATCCTTTTTATACAATTTATGGTGTTACATATTTGTTAAAATTTGTTTTGTTTGTCTTGTTTGTCAACAACAAAATAATTGTCTAGGGTGGAGAAGGTTGACGACTGTTATACAATATATATTAGTATGGTCGTCACCGACAACCTCTTATTACAAAAATTGTATGGTTGTATTAAAATGTTAGTTTTAATTGAAAATAAGAGAAAATGTATAATAAAATGGCAAATTAATAAATAACTTGAATAATTTGAATAAATTGGAATGAAAACTCTGAAAATATGGAAGTTATCAGATAATATTTTTTTAAAATTAGTTTCAAATAAATAAATCACCCGATAATGATATAGATTTCATAAGTAATTATAATTAAAGTCTATGAATAACCTCTTAAACTAGCAAAAACAACCTCAACTAGCAATTGAAGGACTTTTTTAATCGAGTTTTAGAGGAAGTTTTAATCAAGAAAATCAAAAGACTTGATACAATTTTTGTAATGTTAACGTTATGATCAATATTTCAGACTAGTTATCATGTGATCGCAGTATCGAGCTGCCGTCCAGAGTACTGACATCAACCGTGGTGGTCAATGCTTTCAGTGCTGGAGGTAACGTTTAGACGGACTATCAGCAATGGTATTAATGTATGATCCAACTCTCTACATAGCTATTCTTCATTAAAACATGACACATGGATGACAACTCACATTGAGGTAGTTACGTCTACCATAATGTGTTATTAACAGCCCAGAGATAAAATAAGTATTTTTACCATATCATAGCCAGGTTTGTCATTATTGTACAAAGTCCTGGTCTCAACATGCTCTGGTACTAAATGATATCCGCATAGAGGCAAAGTGTGCCACTTGTGTAACAAGCTCAAACATATGCTTTCTTTCCTGTCCGCTGGTGACTTGGAGTGTTCATTATCTGGTATATAAAAATATGTTATTAACATAGGTTATATATATGTATATTAATACCTGCAAATTATATTCATATTGACAAGCCTTTTAATTTAATGAATACTTATACATTCCAAAATAAATGAGTATATTTATCAGGGGTCTAGGAGTTTGGGAGCAGACGTGAGAAGCTATTATCCAACAAAAACACATGTGTAATTTTAGTCTACATTATGCGCAATTATTAACTGATTAATAGGTTGTAAGCAATTTTTTAAATGTTAAATATTTTCACTGAATTTATATGTAATATTTGAATGTAGAAAAAGGCAACATATGATAGTTCCATTATTTAATTCAACATCTTGCACGCTCTGTATATGTTTAGTCAGGTTTCGAAAAAATAAGCAATCTTTTATTTTGTGACATAATGAGTAAATATCTAATTAGAGTAACGGTAGCATAGATGCTGCCGTAAGTTCCCGAGAGGAAACGCCTATTTGGAAAGTAGTATTTGTGTCATGCTTTGAAGTACGAGTATATCACTACATTAGCAGCTTTTAATAGTAATAGGAAAATAGGGCCCCTCCGTAAAAAGAAACAAAGCTGGCCAGGCGGTTTCGTACAGGGTCAACATCCAGTTTTCCATCTCTCTGTAGTGATTAACACGATTTTTCGAATAGAATGTAGAGGACTAAAGGATTTTTGGTAATTGAAAATTCAAGTCACAAGTTAATGCGTGTGAGGCTAGAATCAGTCAGAACACACTACTTACTAGGGCTATCCTTGTCCCTGTATTCGATACCGTTGACTACAACGGTATTAGAATTCGGAAACAATGGAGGAGGTAGATGATTCTTCGCACACAGTTCTTCTAAGATAACTGATGGTTTATAACAATCACGCCATTTATTTGGTCCCGTTCTGTAAAAAATAAGTAGGTATTTTAGCACCTTCTAGAAAAGTTATCCCGTTTTTGGATAGCTGATAGGTGTGACACCGTTTCCAAGGTAGCAGAGCCGTGTTGATTTCAGTACGAACGGGTCGGCTCGATTGGCTAGTACATCGTTGGTCAGTGCGAAACTGGCAGGTTATTGATGCAAGGATATCGGTTATAGTGGTAAGTATGTGATCCTTATACTGCCACGAGGACTACCATGCCTATTATGTCGTCATAATATGTATAGTATAGTTATATGAGTTACCATACTGTATTGTCTGCATTCGTTATGAATATGGTGAGTGAAGTTAGAGTAGAGTCACTTAGGCAGGCTCTTAAAAAAGAAAAATATTGACACCAAATATGACAGTTCGACTCGCAGCATTAGATGATTCACTATAAATATTAGAAACCCCTCCTACACTACAAACTTTACAAACATAAATGAAATAGACACAAAGAACACCTTGACTCGAAAAATCTATTTGTAGATGACATAAAGTGTCATGTAAGATTTGAACCCACAACACTTAGTGCATTAGGAAGTGGCGTAGCGACCGCTTAAATCACTAAATCTTACGTGCAGTTGAAATCTTTTAAGGACTTTCTGTCTTGAGTTAACCCGAGCCACATTACTACAAACTACTTGAGACTACTACTACTTCCGTAAGGGTCTCTTCACAATAAATCGACGGGTGATGATACAGCTACCCCAAGCTGATTTCGATCACAACAGTCAATCCCACGGAGACCAACCAGCTAAGCAGAAGATATACTTACGAGTTATAATCCGTTGCCAGTCCAATCCTGGCTCTATGTTTTGTGTATATTCTATCTTCTAAGTCAATAGTGGTGGATCCAATTAGCTCATCAGGTGGCAAAGTGTCGTAATCGTACAACCCTACTGTGAGAAGATAATCATCTGGGAGGTTGCAACGGAATTCATACATTCTGTACAAAGAAATAAGAGTAAATTTTATTTGAAAGTTCCATTTACATTAAAATTTAATAGGAAGCTGTTGATGATTGTATTAATAGTAGTGGTACTATATAGATGGCTTTTATTATAAGTCTATCTTAAGTATAATTGGAGGATAAAGTTTATTGTCCTAAATATATGTAAATCAACTTGATCATCAGTCTACATCCACCCACTGCCAGCTGCTTATCTTAAGTACTTGGCTCATCTGGCCGCTAAGAGCTCTACATTATAATTATCTGATCACTACCACAGCGACTCATCATCAACAGCCTTTTACAGTCCACTTCTGGACATAGGTCTCTCCTTAGCAAGGAGGTTTTGACCCAACTATACCATGCTAGCCAGACGGGTTGGAATAGGGTTTGTTTCAAGTTTTCCTTCTCTTTGTAATGATGTTATCTTGTATACTTGGTCTCTTAGTTGCCTTTTACGACACCCACGGGATGAATACGGGTGATAACACTATGTATTCTTAATCCATCACCACACGGACAGCGACTCTGTCGGTAGTTATTAACCTAAGTGTAGACATAACTGGCCCATTAAATTTAAAAAGAAATACGTAAACTTACTTTCCAAACGTAGGGTTCAATGTGTTCTTGACATAACTTTTCCTATCGCCAAGATGTTTATTTCCACAACTAATTGCCACGTAAGGATCCAACATTCCGCTAAAGGCTTTAGCTACCAAATTTATTCCTTTTACTAGATACACCCGCACCAGGAATTTGCTAGGTTCGTTGGTAGGATGATCATTGAAATAACTAGAAAAAACTTAAAAGTAACTAAAGGCTACTTAAGAGTTAATAAGTTACTTTTTTATTAATGCTTGGCATTTATTATCTGTGGAAAAAACAGCCTTGGTATTCTTCATATTAAGCTACAGGACCTAGATAAGGAGGCTAAAAAAGTTCACTGCGACTGCATCGATGCTTCTAAGATGTGGTCCTGAAGGAGAAAGATTCTTATCTCATAAATGGCCTTCCGTGAAAATGTGTCTAATTCACACAAACTAGATGTAAAGACCCAAGTTTCTTCTATTTACTTGTAAAGAGTGCTTGAGTTCTTTGGTCATATCATCAGAAAAGTAGGAAACAACCTACAGTAACTCATGGTCACCCGCAAGGTTGAAGGTAAAATACCAAGAAGATGTAGTCCAATTAGTTGCACTGAGCAGATCCAGACAAACTTGGACACTAAGCCACACTTGAATGCGGACGGTAAAGAATAATAGGGGAGCAATTATCCGGAAGATAATCATCCCACGATTAGGGAATCAACCCCCACTAATGGGAACAACGATACGAGAATGAGAACGCAAGCTCTCTGCAAGGACCCAAACAGGGTCTTTACTAGGTTTTCATATGCGAATGTCAGGACTGCGAAAGTGGAGCGCTAAAAAAGGTAGACACGTAAAAAAAAGTTAAGAAATTCGTAATACTTTTACCTGTTTTTAAGATTTACACCATTATAGCTAACAGCAATGGTGTTCTCTGGAGGAGGCCACCTGTAAATAGCGATACCTGCTTTCAGGAACCCACAGTGCAATTGTTCATCTTTCTCTGGTATACCAGTTTTTTTGCCGTTGTACAGCTTAAGAGTGGTACACCAATCCTTGAACTTTGAAAAGTTTGGTTGTGATTCAAGCTCTGAAGAATATATCTGGAAATTAACAGTTGTAAATATAACTTAGCTAGTGAACTTCTAGAGGAGTATCTAGATTTCCACTTTTCGTTACCCACATCTTTGAAGGAGTAGAAAAAGAATACAGGATAGGTATTTTCGATCTAATTATCTCTAAGCAACTACAGAAATAACTGCGACCTCAGTGGCACAGTGGTAGTGAATGCGACTGCTGTGCTTGAGGTCTCGGGTTGATTCCCGGGTCGGACTAAATGTTTGTATGATCTGCAAATATTTGTTTCGAGTTTGGGTATTTTCTATGTACAATGTGTATTTATTTACAAAAAAAAATATATAAGTATTCTATTAGTCAGTCTAGTTATTATAGCACAAGCTCTGTTTAGTTTAAAACTAGATGACGTTGTGTGTCAAATGTCAGAAATGTTTATTTATTATTATTTATTTTATAACTTGTACCTCCTTTGAAGCAATCTCTAACTGACACTATGTTTCGGTATTGTTTTTTGTATAATGCTAAAACATGCACACACTTACAGTAATTTTATCCATAGCCGCGGGACCATCATCGAACTCGTTCTGTTAGTAAAAAAATAGTATGTAGTGTATTTTCTTTTATCATTAATATAGGATACATAGGGTTCCTACCAAGAATAAAGTGCACCAAATCAACCTCACCTGCAAGTGGTGTACCTGCTAATTAGCAGACAGGGTTCTTTCAAACATCTCAAATGTTTATTTACCAGTATCCTAGCGGCAATAGGCTCGCTATCTATTAGGTAAGACCAAAACACTGACGGAAAACGGGTGATTAATGTGCCTACCCCTCTGAGGAAACAGGTGTGATTTTATAGGTGTTTTATATGTTATTTATATACATTTATGGTGGGTATAATAGTATTCGTACATCGCCACGCTATTTTGTAGTATATATGACACGTGATGTAGTGTTCTTTTAGATGTATATTTCTTTAAAATATTATTGCCGCTTTACATACGTCATACGTCCCGTAACGGTTCTATTTCTTTCTGTATTAGTGATAATTACAAAACTATAATTGAAAATTCTATTTTAATTACTTTACTGTTGCTACTGAGTATAAAATAAGATATTTGTCACATACAATTATGACGTTTCGGTAATGAAATACATAAATTACATTCATCTAAATATAAAAATTAAGACAGTTCAATTAGATTTAGATAAGAAAGCAAAGTACCTCCAAAGAAGAAAAGTATCCCATCCACCAATCTTTACATTCGGGTATTTCAGGAAAATTTACCACTCTAGATTTATTATCTTCCTTAGAAGATATTGGAAGAAGTATGTATTCTTCTTCATTTTCTTCTTTTCTACTAAATAGTCTTTTCCATCTTGATTGTTTAGTTTTCTGGATATTTTTTGTTTTCACTGACGATTTTGAGTCAAATTCCATAACACTGGTTCCACTTTTTTTTACGTATAATATTTGATTTACTGTTACCATAATAAATGACATTTACTTTCATTGATGACATAACAAAATTGAGCTACTGTCTAGCTACGGTATGATCAGATTTTTTTTTCGGCATTTAAGTCACTTTTTAAACTCTGGCGTCCCCGAGGAGCCAGAGATGCGAAGGGATTTTCCACCCCGACAAAAAAAAAGTTACTTTTTAAACAGCAGTCCAACCCGAAGCCATCGATATTATGGCCGTATGACATATAATACCTATACTGTAATAATAAATCTGGCGATAAATATACTACAATCCTTAAAATATATGTAGCTTGACCTCTATGAAGATGTGTTTTAAATGACATTTTAAAAATTTCCGTGTAATTTTTACGAGATTCATTTTAGGTGTGATTTTTTATTTTTACAATGTATTGTACTTCATTCATATTAACACTAGCTAAAAATTGCTTATTCAAAGTTAATTCTTTATTTTTGTAGTCATCTGTCACAGAGATATCCGACTGCATGGATGGCGTAATAACTTAACCGATTGCCTCACTGCTTGCTCCTGCACCGAGGTGTCGCGAGTCTGATCTTCACATGGCACAGCACTTTGTGTGATTACAAATTGTAGTTCTGTGTCTATGTGCTCTTTAACTCCATTCAATGTATGTTTGTAAAGTATCCCGCGACACAGGGTTTATTATTTGCAAAAACAATACTTATTATAATATTTTTTTAGTTACATTGATCACTTAGGAATTTTGTAAATTACCTTGAAAAAAATCCGAAGCAGTAATTGAAGCTGTTCTCAGAGATGCCTCTCTTTCGCCCTCAGGTAACCAACTCACGAGGTACTTGGAAGGGTTTTTTACAACATTAGTACCCAAGAAAAGGGTTCTTCCGAATGTGCTGCTATCGTAGAGCCTTATGCTTAAAGGAGGAGAATACACTTCACATAACGGCGCTTGAAGAATCTGCGAAGATCTTCCATTTATAAAGTTGCAGTTTGATTTTTTATCAGATACGGCTTCTGATTTTATAATTAAATCGTCGATTTCCATGACCACGCAGGGTTTTCTTGATGCTGTGACGTCTCGCAAGCCCCACCAATATATATCCACTCTATAAAATTCAACATCATTCAAATTCGTAGCCCATTGTACAATTACTGATATAAAGTCAATAGGTACATTAATTCAGTTTGTTCTATCTGAAGTATTTATTTCTACTTGACCTGCCTTACACTACTGCCACGTTTCTTTCTTTATTATCTAAAGACTGATTGGTAGATATAGCTTCTTTTAGTTAACAAACCAATATATGTATTTAAAGAGAAATTCTGAACGAGGCAAATAATGTGCACAAATACTGGCACTCAACAGGAGTCGAACAAGACTTTCAAATCAACGTTTTACCCACCCGCCTGGTCATTTCATTCACTATATTTCATTGATAACTATAATTTCGATACTTTAATTGCCCTCCCCTAACCCTCCGAAACTAGAATTACCAAAATTACCGCGAAGTGGTTTTATCCAGTGAAAAGGAATGAAATTCTGACCGTACACTTAGTTCCACGAATAGAAGTTGTCTAATTTACAAGGATCGTTCAAAGTGATTACTTGTACGTTGTAGACTTGGGCACAAGATTTGAAGGTAAAGGTTCTATCTCCTCTGCTTCACAGTTCGCTTCGCTACATTGCATAGGAACACAAGTTTCTTCTTCAGAGGTGTATGTCGTATTTTTCAATACAGTTTCTGGTATCTATGAAAGCGAAAATTCATTTTTTAATAAATTTGTAATATAGCTACGTCATTAGATTAAACAATTTAAGATTGACAGGAATGGGCATACCTATTTATGTACTGTTTAATGGAAAGAAATATCTTATAGAACATTTTAATAGCATTATTGTTGTAAATAAATTAATCTTTCATTTATTTATTTTTTAATTTAGAAACTCGTACGTAATTATCACGTTAATATCGACATTACATAGTTTTGTTAATGACCCGGACGTAGTAATGGAACTCCTAATTTTTGTTAGTTAATTATAGTTAGTTCAAAGTGGTAGTGTATAAGTTAAATGTTGTCATAATTTTGCATAATTAATAATACTTAAATTGGAGGTTCAAAGAACAAATATGTACGAGTATACATAGACACAAATATGTGTACATGTACCTTCTGCTTTCTGCCTAACACAAATAAACGCTAAAATAATAAGAAATTACTACTAAGTTACATCTTAATACAATAAACAATAAACATTTTAGGCTTTGGCAAATTATAAATTAAACCTATCTAGAGAAGACAAAAATAGAATCTGACTGTCCATTGCGTCTTCGCACATTTGTCTGTGTATTAGTTTGTTAAAACCAGACTTTTAAAGGCTTCCAATATGGCATTCGAAGTGCAAATGTGACCAGTAATATCTCTCTAATAGTTTAGGTTCTAACGAAACTGCCAAGGAAAGGTATGTATTTTTGAAATATAGTTCTTCAGCATACTCTGTAACCTAAATGGCTTGATGAGTTTGGCGTTAGATGTGACGTTAAATTCATCTTAGTTTTAATGTGAAAGAAGCAAACATTATCGCTTTCCAATATTTTACATAAACATTTACCTACAGTATTTTTTTTTCAATAACATATTACTGACCTGCAACAACTGAGCAGACAATAGCATCTGACCAGTATGCTCAAGTCCTCTACGCAAGTCATACCATTGTAATTTCGGAGCGTATTCGTATTCCGATCTATCCTCCAGAACAGGTTCAACTTCAAAACGACCGATTAACTGTAGTTTACCCTGTTTCAAAGCAAATTTATCAAAGTTCGACAGAAGCTTAAGCTTTTTTGTTCTACTAATTGCTCTTAATTCTCAATGAAGCGATTGCAGTAATTGAACCTGACACTTGTGTCTGTGAGGAGGTTTTATCAAACGGGCGAGTCCCCCTCACTCTTAACGTACCAAAGTAGGGTGTATGTACGTTAAAAATGTATCTACGAGAATGTGTATCCGCTCCTTGCATATTTCGTATTGTAACCATTTACTGTACGACATTACTAATTCACTACTAAAACATGTTTTAAAAATTTTATTTCTCACAGATAACCTGCTGATCAATGTGTCCGACAAACTTTAAAAAATAAATATATCAACTAAAACAAGAGGTTTAATATCAATTAAAATTCATACCACAAAATCTTCGTACACTTCAATGAGTACATTGTGTGGACTCTTGCTAACCCGATCTGGGGTCGCTGGCACCATTTTGCGAATTTTTAATACTTGATTCCATATTGGCGACATCATGTTAGGTTTAGGCTTTAACAGAGGCCAGCAGTGATAAACTAATTATATTATTTCAAAGTTTAAATTAAACAAGAAATATGGATTAAACTTGTCTTTGTGCGCACCAGACTTTTACGTATTTTTAGTAAATGTTTATTTTTTATTTAAAAATAATAAGAACATACTATAGTAGCATAATATAATAGTTTACAAAAGCAATATAATCTCTAGAACTGTTACATTTAATGCCTTATTGCCTCTATATTTGTAAGGAAAGGTGTCTTAGTAATCAAGGTAAGCACAATGCAAAGTTAGGCAATCCTATCCCTGGTCACGTAAGCAGGGCGTGAAGAAGTATCTCACTAGGCCACTATAACGTGGGTCGCAACACTGCATTGTCTTCATTCGCAGTGAGTATTACGACCACCGCTCTTGGATTCAATTCATGCTTTCCATCAGACAGAATAGAGTTACTTTTACGGACTTCTATAAAAAAAAGTCTCATGTCTATGATTTTTCATAGCACATACAGATTTGCCGACACTCGAAGACTATACTATGGCATCTCTGGTAATCGATAGGTGGAGCCCCTAAATGGTCAGATAATAATCTATTTACGAAATTCGATATCACTTCAAAATACGCTTCACATAAAAATCGTAGTTAAGTCTGCTCATTGTAGTCTGTAAGTTTACTGTAACTTACTATAGTTTAGAAAAAGACTCGAGAGGATGCTGTTTCCGAGATATTTATTTTTAATAAATTAATCAATATCTGTACCTTTGTATCTGTCACAGAGTTCAAAGTATGTACTCTGACAAAAGTTTGCGTTTCGTTCGATTTATCTAGATACGTGTTTAATTTTGCTCTGAATATAAACACTCGACACTCTAACACCTTAAAGAAAGTCGTAATTTATTTTAATGAAAACATAAAACAATATTTTAAGTTTTATAGTTTGATCTGATCTCAAGATTCGAAAAAAAATATTAACAGATAAGAGCGCACTATGAGACAACGAAAAGAGCGATTTTTTATGAATTTAAACCGATGGAAGTGATTGCCGCCGTGGATGAGCACCTGCCACGCAAAAGCCGCAAGTACCTTATCGCCATAAAGGCTGCCTTTTCATGGCGGCTTAAACGTCATATATGAAATTCCTGAGAAGCCAATTAGCTTTATAGCATTTATAATTATTAAATTTCGTAATTTGACATTCAATAATAGTAGCTTCGTTACTCCTAGTCTTTGTAAATAAAGATTTGCGCCATATATGAAAATAAAAATAGATTCTGACTAACCATTGGAGAACTCTTGATACACATATCGTAGTCTTTCGATTTAAGCTTGTAACCATTTGGTAGACAGTTCTCAAATGCATGTACCTGTCTATATAGACCCATCCACATTATTAACTCAATTTTACCCGCAATGCAGTAACAATTAGTAGTTAAGGTATTGATGTGTTTTGTACATTTTATAGGCTATAAAAAAAGACTTTCATTGTATTTATTATGTCACCTGGCTACGAATATACATGTACCTATTATTATAAGTTTATAATTAAAAGTAATTTTTTAAACGACTATAGTAGATTTCTTTACAATCGTGAATGCTACATCACCAAGGTACCGCCTCGTATCGCCTCTAGAACACAAATATGCAAGTGAAACACTACTTTATTCCAAAGAGATAAGATTGTATTTACTAACATTATATAAGTGATATTAAGGATTTATTTAATGTAAACCCTTTGGATGAATTAGCATAGACTTTGTTATATGTGTATGATATTATTAATCATATATATGTACGTATAGGCGACATAAGATTTTTTCGGATTTACCGTTGATCGCACTTCTACTGCATATTTCTTTGTTTTGTGTTCACTTCAACTTAAATTGCAAGTGTCTATTTATTGCATGTAATCGTTTTAAGATGGGACTAAAACAGTAAATAAAATAGAAGAATATAAACACGGGACGAGGGAGTTGGATATGGGAGCCTCATTTCTGGTGTGGGAAATAAAACTGAGACAGTGGTAGTTCGAAGTTCTGTATGTCCTTTAAAATTAACTATTTTCAATGACCCACACGCGGTTCTAACTAAGAACCAACAAACCTTTAAGTAAATAGTCTGTATACGTCCACAGTTATGTCCATTCTGTTCAGGAATCACAGAATGAATGACGTCAGCGATAGGAATCTTTGAATACGCAACTCTTGATCTACCGTTCAGTAACCACACAACTATATCGGGCCATCCATCTGATGTCTACAATAAAATATGTTTATCACATCAACAGTAATCAATTATTATATAAATAAACATTTTTAAAGATTGATATAATACAATAACCTCACACATTACACACACTTGCCAAAACATGATCTTAAACATAGAAATATTTCTAAGTACATACATTTAATAGTTTAATTATACCTAGACACTGGACCGGTGATTGTGCTTATTACATATTATTTTTATGTTTGGGAATCGATCGTGACCTCTAATTGTACTCAGTCAGGATCGCTAATCTCTAGACAAATAGGATAGTCCAATTGCAGAATATAATTGTGAGATCTTTGTAAGCCAATGAAAAAAGAAGCGTCGTGTAGATCTAAGTACAGTGGATTATGTCTCACAGTTTTAAATGTTACACATAGGTGTTAATACCAATTAAATAGATACTATTATACAATTATTTACACTGATGTACAAAGTACTAAGGAGTGTAAATATTGCGACGCGATGCTCATACGACTCTCAGAAGTCATCTGATAACATTGAACACTTAACTTGTAAAAAATGCTCTTCAAATTCCCCGCAAGACCTTTTAAATGAGCCAGTAACATTTTCACTTCCTTCTTTGAACTTTTGGTAGCAGAGTCTATGTTCGTTACCGAACGAATTAGACTCGGCGTCACATCACATTTTGTTCTCTTAATCAATTCGTGGTAAATTTTTTCCTGTGTCAAAATTAAAGTAATATTTAATTGGATAAGTGTAAATCAGATGTGTATTTATCGAGCGTCAAATGTAAGTTGATAACTACAAAAAAATTTTTTTGTGACGTGAACACAAATGACTGGCATATTTACGACAATTATTATTTATACGACAAATTTATTTGTTCCGTAGAAAAAGTATTTTGACACATGGACATAGCAACGCTACAAAAATTAGTTTTATTTATTTTTCAACTACACAACACTAAATTAACTGCTTGAAATAACAAATTAACGATAAATTTACTTGCAAAACATTTAAATACTACATAACTTTTAAATTACCATAAATACCTCCTAATCTCTATAGAACTTTAAGGATTTTAATTTGTGTTCATAGACCGAAACTAGCCTTAAAAACAGAATTACTAAGGTTCACATTAGAGAATTTGAACTGAAAACAGAGTTTAGACAACAAAGAGCAGGACAACCTGGTAAAGGTATCATATACCATCTCTTTCAAAAAGTAATATCCTTGGTTTGGTTAAAAATATCGCCTGGTTGAGACTAGAAATGATTACAAAGTAAATATATATGGAACTTACGGCTTCCTCCTTCTGTAACGCCAACTGTTTATGATCTAACTCGGTACTATAATGGTTGACGTCCTTTCCTGAGTTGCCCATATTACTGGAGTATTGGAGAATATCCAGGAATTTTGATATATTGCCTGCAGTGTCATCGGCTGCTCGATTTAAATCTTCTATCACTTCTTTTGGATTAGTGTATTCCGCGTTTTTGAAGCGACGTTCAATTATTGTTAAGGCTTGATCCTGTAACAGACATGTTAGCCAAATTGGTGTATATGAAATTATATCTAATATCTGCCTGTCCAGTGGTTGCTGACACTAAAGGGCGATCTCCCGCAGTTGGCTGTTTGCGAGCCGTCATCACGCACAAAAAAAAATGTTCTCAAGCAACTCAAGATATTCAGGTTCTATACGCGCAAATCTTGGCAATTATTCAGAAATTGCACAAAGCGAGGAACATTGGCGAGAATGCGTAGTACAAGTAACAGATGGGTCACCTTGTGGACAAGGCTCTTCCAACTGCCACTCGAAAGCGTCTGTCTTGCAAAGAGGTGTCCACAATCTTCACTACTCGACGAGTAGTGATCAGAGATGTGATCAGCATGTACAGTGAGCCTACATACCAGTTGCGCCTTCTCCAAATCGAACAAAACTACAACAACCCGTTCGCACTTTTTGCATGCAACTGCCATCCAATGGCCTCGTGAACTGGTGTGTCGAGGAGTGTTTGGTACAAAATTAAAATATTGGGACATGTGCAGCAACAGCAGTTTCTCGAACATCGTCACTTGGAAATCGTTGAGAGGAACGTAAAAGAGCGGTGATAACTTTGGACATCCGGCGACTAACGGCAGGAGGATGTTCTTTCCCGGTTTTGCAGCATGATGACTATGCCAAGCTGTCATGTATTACAAAATTGTCCGTTGTAGACGGTAAAACTCGCGAAAAACTTACATTCAGGTAAAACCAGTTGAACTAGCAGTGGACCACTCAATCCAAACACTCGTAGGAATAATAAAGAAAAAGAAGTAGGTTTACCTTTATAATTTTTTTTTTGTGCCAAAAAAACAAGGTTCAAATAATAATCTAGTAAGTATTATCTGGTTTACTATTCGAATTTCTGATTAAATTTCTGCACAAATGTGTTATTTTGGGAGTATCTTTTGTGAAAAGGAAGTAAATAAGGACATTAACATAGATACAAAATTCTACAAAATGCTCATTCAAAATTATTAAAATAACGTTCTGGTGGATGTTCAAGTTACTTATTGCCAGTTTACTCTTCTACGTTAACATTCAAGTAATAAGATATGGTGTAAAGCATAGCTGCTAATAGATGATGAAGTAATACTAACTCAGGTCTTACCCAGGTATACAAATGTACATATATATATGCATTATGCACATAGAGAACGGTATGGAGGCACCCAGCAGTAGACGATGCATTCCTGATTCTACTCCCGACTGCCGAGGTTGGCCACCGTGGGGTTCAGCGAACAGAGTGGTTCTCTGGGAGTACCACACACACCTTCTTTCTCCCCGTCCGAGGGTATGGAGTAAAAAGCATTGCTCGTGATAGGAAAAATAAGAACTATCGATCCAATTTGAAGTTAGTTATCAAATCTAAAGAGGTAATCTGATAATTCACCTGGTATAAGGATTTATTTTTTTCAATATTTTTGTACAATAGTTTTTTTAATACAATAATTGATTTTAAAATGCAATTACAGCTCTTTTCTTAGGTGATTTTGTTGTTTTACTAATAAAAAAAACCTAACAAAATTTTAAGAGGCATTTAATTCGTCCTCAGAGCCTTGTACCTCTTAAAAATAAATACTTAGCAACTTACTAAGTCCGTCACAATGCCGCGCACCATATTGTTTCTGTACATCCTAAATCTGAAGTCTGGTAATCTAATGGCCATTTGCAGCACTGGAAAGGTGTTGTCAAAGTCCAAATAACCGTGCGATTGGTTTATAACGTTAATAGACCCTGTGTAGTAGAGCTTGCGATTCTCTAGACAAATAAAGAATTACAATAAGTTAACACATCTTATACACAGTTGTTTGGTCCCAAACTAAACAGAACCTGTATCGTGAGTAACTAGACCACTGACTAGCTATAGATAAGTTACACTCGCAATCATACAAAATCATCAAGCCCATCGAAGAAATATTTGCATTTATCCTTACTGGAAATCAAACTCACTGTGGCTTCCTAATTCATCACAATCACTAACTACTATACTAACAGTCCCCCTAACTAAGGTGACATTCCACAAACGTCAACATTATTAAAAACCCAGCAAATGTTTGGGAACGAAGTCCCTCGAGGCTAAACCACGTGGTGGAAACAAAATATTAGCCCATAATATAAAAGAACAGACACATCGACGTGAAATAGTTACATCTACGCTAAATGGACAGGTATACACTTAAAGATTTTGAGGCAGGATGATCCATTTTATAACACCTGTCATTAGCCGTCTTATCACAATCAACAAACATTAATAATAGAGATGTTCTATCACTTTTTTGTGGATTTCAACAATATTTTCATATTGAATTTGTATTTTTAAAATAAACTATTCGACATTAATATAAATGGGTACTATTCTGGGAGAGGCAACCACATATGTATATAAATCTGATATGCAAAGTTGGTCATTAAAGAACGTCATCGAATAAATTTAGTTATTTCTTAAACCTTTCACAAGTCATCGTGGAGCGTCATCCATATTTTAAGAGACTTCTTTTATTGATGGAAATATAAAAACAACGCACTTTTAAATTTACTTACTTATCTCTGACATCATGTTTCTAAATTCTGAAACAAATATATTTATTTATTTCATTACAAAACATTTTTTTTGAAAAGGCTATTGTTAAAATTAACACACACATACATAAAGTCACATTTATTTCCCAAAAGGGTAGGCAGAGAAAATTGATTTCCACTTGTTACGACCTTAACCTACCTTTCTACTTCGTCCACATTTATCAAAATTTAAATACTCTTCATAAAAATAAACTTTTCATATTTTTAATAATAACCTTACTACCTATTAATACTCTACTTTTAGACTTAGACTTGTATTTAGAAAGAAAATTCTGGACTACTACACCACGCTGGCCAGACGGGTTGGCATAGGGTTTGTTAAAAAATTTCTTTTTTTTTGCTGATGTTGTCCTGCGTATATCGTTCACTTAGTCACCTCTTACGACATCCATAGGATGAATAAGGATGGTGATACTCCATATTCTTACGGATATTTGATGAGGGATCAAGAATACTGAGTATAAACATATCCATGTAAATGTTAATTATTCTCTTTTACCTTCATCACTGTGATCATCAGAGGGCACTTCACCGACAGTCATGGCGACACCACACACCTTGCCACAAATCTTTTTGTCTAACATTGATACTTCAAGGACGGGACAGAATAAACAAAAATCTTCCATCAACCAAAGGTTTTCCTGCAAATGTGTATATACTTCAATTTATAACTTGCGTGTTCAGGAATTATTTAAATAGTTAAAAAATTTACTGTATTATCTTCTCTTCTTGTGAGATTGAAGACGACCGCCAACTGGTGTCACTTATAGATATGTACCTATTAGTGACACCTGTTGGTTTACTGAGTGGGTTTGTTAGTGGTTATCAATTTAATCATTTTGAAAGTCTATACATATATAATAATGTGATTGCATATTTGATTTCATAAAAAAAAAAACAAATTCAGCAAAAAATTATTAATGACCTGCTCAAAACACAAAATGTTTCTAAACATTTTCCCAGTCCATTTTGCGACTAATGTCTACTTATCTTCATAAATTCTCTTTGTTTGTTATCATCTCTCTAAATATTATAATAATTTTATACAGAATATGTTAACATATCAGCGAGACTGATGTAATGGTCAGGTTACCTTTGTTCAAATATAAATCAATAGAGGGGTGCGTTAAGCCCTTGAGCACCTGAGGGTGGACGGGGGGAGGCCTCCTCAATTGCCATATTTCGAACATGTACCACCAGATTCGCTACAATCGCATGCAGCCGATTGGTAGCCCGGGCAGAGCTATTAATCAATAAACTGCACTTTCTAGTAACTGAACATATACATTTGTATGAAATAGTGTTGCCAGCTTTGAGATTTACTTAAAAGTGGTGTAAATTTAATAAACAGAATAATTTCAATTTTTCTTATCTTACAATTTCTTATAAGTTGTTGAGGACCTAAATTTTGACAAAATACCGAGTCCTTCTGTGTTCTACTTTAAAATGTAGAATATGGTATTAGAACACACTGATACAATTTTGCGCATATCATACAAAAAGCGATAATATCATGACTATTTACGTACCTAACGTTTTTTGTACTTTCTATGTATTCAAAGACCTACTACCATTAATTCAACTTGTACCTTTCGCAATGGTGCTACAGGTTCCACATTGGTGCTCCTCAACTCTTGTTGGTAATACGGTACTACAGCCCTGAGTGACAAAAGCATTGCACCACGGTGGTAAGGACCTTCATCACTATTTCCTAATGTACCTGATGATGTTGTACCATACATATGCAGTAACGAGGGTCCAAAAGTTGGGAGGAAACCTAAAATGAAGGATAATGATTTTTTTTAATGCAAAACCATTTATGACCCTAGATCTGGCCTCTGCAGTTGCGAAGAGATATCGCCGCTATGCTAGTTATCAATCACCTTTATCTATTCAATTAGTCTAGTATTCTGTCCAACTAGTCCCACCTTCTTCCTTCTTCTACAGGATAACACACGCTGGCCTTAGAAGACACTGTTCTAAAATGGTAAACAAATGCTCCCGAGCTAAATGATTTAGCTCTTCCTTCTTATTTAAATCAATTTAAACCTGGAACTCACTACCAGGGCACGTGTTTCCCCCTCACTATGTTTCCTGGGATCTTTAAGCGGGGTGTAAAAGTCATCTCACTGAGCCGCTATAGTGTGTGTCACCATATTGCATTGTCTGCATTCGCAATGAATATGGTAACCACCTCTGTTAGATTCTGTTCATGCTTTCCATCTGGCACAGTAGAGCCAATTTGGTAGGTCTTGAATAATAAAAAAAAGAAAGCCTAGCCTAACTCATTAAACACCCAAAACAATTTTGTATGTATACACATTAGACTCATTTACGCTTAGTATTAAAAATAATTAAAGTTTCAGCAGTAAATGCTGTTATATTTAAGTTTACCATTTTCTCCATCATGTGAAATTTGGCTAAGCTTCAAGTTTGCAGTGGCCAAAATTCTATTGCAACCATCACCACAACAGACATCAAGCCTTATCACTTCACTCATGTTCGGAAACATTTCAACAATGTTAATTTGTTCGTAGAACATTGGATGGTTGCTACGAAACTGAACAGCAGTTTTGACCTGAAATAACATCCTCTTGTATGGTTTTAATTCAATTCCCTTTAGAAATTTGACATTCATTAGTGATCTAGATAGTGGGCTTTGTAATTATAGGATGGACATTACACATACGTTACTTATGTAGATTATTGGATAATAACTGTATTACCTTAAGAATACTTTTACAACAAACTAGTACGGTTATTAGATAACCTGCTATTGTCTAAGAGCTTTTATTATAGGCGACTAATAATTATTGTTTAGAAACCGAAGTATTCCAGTTAGTACATACTGAGAGCCCACAAAACGAAACCTTGACGAAAGAGTCAGGTGCTTTGTTGTAGCATTTGTTGTCACCTCCACAGTGATTGGCATTTGATAGACCGTAAGCCCCATACACAGTGACAATATAATTAGCCGGTTGCTGCTCTGACCCGGTTGGTAAAAGAAGGTTACTGAAAAATGTTTTAAGATATTCACTAACAACAGAGTGATAATTTGTATAAATTTCAACATAGAGACGAAGCTAGTTAATCAAACGTACCAGACATATTGGTAAATAATTAGAACTAGCCGACCCACAACTTCGTATACATCTCTCAGAAGGAATAAATTTAACCATTTTCGCAACACTTTCTTTATCACTCAGTCTTATAAGTCAGTGTGACTTGATATAACATGTAGCCTTCCTATATGTATGGGCTATACAACTCAAAGATGTTTTTAAATTTGAACCAGTAGTTCCTAAGATTGATGTGTTGAACTAAACAACTAAACTCTTCAGATTTACGATATTAATATAGATTAGGACACGAAATAATGCACTTATTCACTTACTCCGTCACTTTTTCGTCATTAACAATTATAGGCATGACTTGAATATCACCTCTGAAAATCATTGATATATCAACTTTCAAAAAACCAACGGCTCCAGCTGTAGGGTTTCGTGGTAAACTCAATTGCGCCCATTTGTGAAACACTTGGTGATCTGTTAAAATGAAACTATAAGTTGAGATTGAGGTCATATTATTTATTTAAACATGTGCTCAATACCATGGGGTATTCTTTGCCAGTCAACTTATAGGTGATATAGAAATATACATAAGTAAAGTATAGAAGTTAGCATGGCAGATAAAAACAAACCTTTTAGATAATTGATAATATTATATATAACTAATATACAAAAACGCATAGCTAAATATTATATTTATTTAGAAGTCAAGTTATGTAGACAATAAGCCAAATATATAAATTGAATATGATATATTAAATACTCAGTCGGGTGCTATCGCGGTGATGATTCAATCTCATTCATTCCAAAGAAGATCACATACTCGTATCCTGATTTCGGCAGGGAGTACTAAGAACTGACTACACAAAGAAGGAGGCATTTATGAAGTTGGAGGTGTGAGAGGGCCTAAGAGAAGCACATTGTTTCTTGACCGAAGGTTTTGATCATGATTGAAGCATAAAAAAAGCAAGAGGAGTATGAGTTACGTATGAGCAGGTAACGATGGGGAGTTGAGGAAAGAAAAAAGATAAGTGATTGTACGCAAAGTTCGGCACTGTCATATTGGGAGCCATTACACCTAGAAATGTAAAGCAAAAAAATGGTCATACTAGTAAAAATTGAAACTATTTGATAGTAGTTATCGAGAAGGTGATCTAGTTTATTGAAAAGATTTGCATTTATTTCAAAATAACACACATCACTATAACCCATCAAGGGAACAATTAAGGACAGTATATGAGTAGCCTTGGTTTTAACGGGAAGGAAGTTCTTTTGACGATAGAAGACGAAGAGATACTAGGTAACTTTCTGGCTGACGTATGTAACTTGTGATAGCCAATCAAGTGTCGAGTCGATATGTGGCTCAGGCGCTAAGTTGTTGTAAACAATAAGTCAAATGACCACCATGTCCAACCTACTTAGCATTTCTTTACTCCCCATGACGGTCACTTGACTTTTAGTTGAATTTTCCCACAAGTCAAATTTTAAGCTAAAGCCATCATATCTAGCGGCATGAAATGGATGAACAGGATAACCTGTTTGACGTCCTAATAAATACGTTTTGACGCAATTTGTTGTTAGGCTCTAGCAATTTTACATTTTATCGTTCTTAATTTTGTGCTAAAATTAACAGTTATTTAAAAAAATACAATTGAACTAAAAGAATTTACTTATTTAAATTTTTAATAGAAGTAGCCGTGACATCAAAAAAGGTTCAAAAATTATAGTAGCAAATAAAAAAAAAACATTTAAGTCCTTAGGACATGCACATTCTCCGGAGAGGGTCGATTCCGAACGAAGAAGACGTCGGCGGCGTTAACAGCCGTAGACGGGACCGCGAGCCATATTGCTGCGGTCGGTGATAGGATAATTTGTTGTGGCTTGGTTGAAAAAACGCGATCAGGTCGCAACAAACTATGACAACCGGATTGATAGGTGGGAAAGGCTTTGTGGCCTCCCCAGGATTCTGGAGGGGACCTGAAATAATATGGTCTGGGTCCCCTTCAGGAAAGGATGCCTGAACCCAGCCGCCGGAGTGGTTTTAGTGGAAACACCACATATTTTAGACTCCGGCGTCCTCAAGAAGCCAGAGATCCAAAGGGATTTTCTAAAAAAAAAAAAAAGGACATACACATCTGATTACTTTTCAATTTAATTGACAAAGTTAAACAAGAAAATGTTTCAAAAGTTACCCCAAGTTTATCATTTAACAATATCTGAATTAATATTACAATACATAAATTTAACATCATTACCCTACACTTGTGTATTTTGTTTTGCCAATATTTAAATTAAGTAATTTTGGTCTGAATTTTAAAACTGAACTTACAACACTGAACTCTTTCATCCCCACCTGTGATTTATTTGTGCAGTGGTGCCGTACGACGCGTGAAGACGCGCGGTCAAACAATAAGCCATATGACGATTGATAGTCATATAAATACAAAATAAAATTAAATATTAGTGTCATAAAAGTTTAAAAATGGAAAATTTTAATTTACCATTATTTGACATGGACGATGCAACATTTCACTATATTTCTCAGTATTTAAGATGGCCCATTCATTTTCAACAGTTTGTTGAATATTTAAGAGAAAATCGATTCAACATCCTAGAAGCACCTGTACCATCAGAAGTTTCATCAACTGCTGGCACATCTCGACCTATTTACGATATCGGTAGTGGCAGTGTTGCTTTAAACTTTCAACAGTGTAATCATCATTCTACAGTTACAGTCAGTGATATCTATGAAATGTTTACGTCTCGTATGCCTACCTCCGATATCGGTAGTGGAAGCGTTGCTCCAAATATTAATCATTGTCATTGCTGGCGCCCACGGCCTACAGCTACAGTTACAAGCAGTGATTTCGCTCAAATATTTCGAAGTCAAAACAATGAATTCCTCAATTCTTTTAATCTCACCCAACCTGAAGAACAAATACTAGAACAAAACCGCACTAATGATATCCGCTCTGGTTTTATAAACAATCAGCGTGGTCCTACTTATCGCAGCGTTCTACACAATCGTGATAATCACGATCTTATTTATAACAGCCGTCCTAGCCGGCGGCCCAATTGGCAACCAAGTACATATTTGGGTAGACGTGCCGAGCCTTATCATAATCTTGTGAAACACTTTCAACCAACATCCAGTGCCAATAATCTTATGAACCTTAGACCGGTTCATCCTAGACAACACTTTAATAATTCAGGTGGTTCAGGACGAGTGAATATAAGTCGTGAAGCCTTGCTCTTTTTGAAGGGTATGGAAGAAGCTTTCATGCATCATATGACTTTAATAGCTCAAAATAATCAAGAACCATCTTACTTTGAAGAGGAAGAGCAATATCCTAATAACTACGGTTCATTTGAAGGTCCAAGTGAACAAAATAGAGAAAGTGTTCAAGATACATACAAAGCTTGGTACGAGCATATGATAAGAGGCTTCACCTCTTACGTAGCTGCCAATTGTCAAAATGATCAAGGACTCCCTTTCATTGAAGAGATTGGTTTCCCACCTGACATAAGTTCTAATAGTCCAGATGTTCAAGTTCTCCCAAATTCTGAAGAGATTGGTTTCACGCCTTACGTGACTTCTAATAGTACAGATGATCAGGTTCTCCTAGATCTTGAAGAGAATGGTTTCACGCGATACATAAGTTCTAATAATCATGATGATCAAGGACTCCCAGACTCCGAAGAGAATGGCTTGACGTCTTATGCAACTTCTAATAGTCAAAATGATGAAGGACACCTGGGCTTGCAAGAACATAACTTTACACCTTACACAACATCTGAAAGTCAACTTGATCAAGGACTTTCTGACTCTGAAGAGGATGGCTTCACACCTTATATAAATTTTAACATTCTTAATGGTCAAGAAGGTCTTGACTCTGAACAGGATAATTTTACGCCTTCCATAAATTCCAATAGTCGAAATGATCAAGAACTCACTGACTCTGAAGAGAGTCAACACGAACAGAACGATAATTCGCAAGGAATTAATCACCAAATTTCATTTGAAGCTCAAAGTGAACAAAATAGACAAAGTCTACAAGAAAGATACAATATTTGGCACTTGCCAGAAAACCACGACCTACAAGAAGTCTTTCATACCCGTAATGATCACCGTCTCGATAACAACGAATCACCATCAGTAAGTGACCACATTTCAATTAGCTCAGAGGAAGAGGCTGACTAGAGCTATCCTTATGAGAAGCGATGAAACTGGTTCTAATAATTTGTGCTAACTACTATGCATATGTGAATTCATGTTATATCAATGGAATTAAAACAGACTTATTAATTGCACCTGATTGGCATATATATCATAATTAAAATATTAATTATAGTGCTCTTTGAGCTTTTGCAATATGTATAAGGTAAAGAAGGTATTTTCGTGATATGAGTAATTTGGCGTTATCAACAAAATGATTAATTTACTAAAAACTAGTACTATGTACGTAGGTACTGAACCATGTAATATCTATTTCCCTTATAGCATGTCTTGTGCTCTTTGAGCTTCTGCAATATGTCTGAAAGGTAAAGAAGATATATTCGTGATATGAGTTATTTGGCGATATCAACAAAATGATTAATTTACTAAAAGCAAGAACTATGTACATAGGTACTGAACCATATAATAGCTATTTCCCTCGTAGTATGTCGCTAGCGTTATATTATGAAGGCCTCGCTACAATGATAGCACCAAATCACATACTTATATCAATAGAACATATACCTTTGCATTTGCAATGTATACATGTATTACGTATGTGATACTAAATTTTGACAAAGTGCAGTCCACTCGTGAGGATAATCAATTTATTTTGATGGACTTTCTAATCGTTTCATGTCCCGATTTATATATGTATAACACGTATCGGTTGTTTTAGAAATCAGTGGAGTAACATGATTGTCACAATTCTGGAGTAAACTTTAAAATTAAACTAAAAATAAAACTTTTAAAAGTAACAAATTAAGTAAAATAAATAAAAAAATATATTTATTTAAAGAAAAATTTTTTATCAATAAGATATTAGTTGGACACTGATAATATATAATACTGTTCAATTTAGGTTAGGTTTAGGGGTACAAAAGGTACTAATCCTGTCCCTTAAACTAGTATTATAGGAGAAAGTGCTCAATCATAAAGTTTTACACTAGACACCTTGATTCTCATGGTATTATTCGTGTCGGTGACAATAATTAAAACAGTAATTACTGTGTATCTGCGTGTGTTTTTTGTGTTCGTGCTTTTGTGTGTGTGTGTGTGTGTGTATGTGTACGATGTGTATTTTTATGAAATTCTTATTATATTTATAAATATATATATTATTGTTATTAGTCTTAAATTATAGCTCTTAAGTTCCCTCGTAATCTATGTGTGTCTCACAATTTTTGTTTTAAGAAGACAAGACTCTTAAATTGTTGTCTTGCAAAGGTCTAATTTCATAGCGAGCGCTCGTAGAACGAGCGGGTCTGGAGGGAATACAAAGATCGCTTTGACCTCTAAGAACTGTCTAATAGTAAGTCGATGTTATGTACGTGTTCAATCACCTAATAGTTTTGGCCTTGATGATGTAAATTTGTGCTCAGTAGACATTTTGATACTCATACTCTTTTTGGTAAATAAGTTTAAGTAGTTTAAGTTTAGGTTAACTTAACAAACAAAACCCCTAGAAGATAGAAACTAGAGCTTTTTTAATGTGTATGTTTGTTACTTTCGTAAATAGTCATGTGGTAAATGTGTTATTTTGATGCGTAAGCTATATTATTGTAAAGTTTTATCTAAATCTGATCGAAATAACAATACAATTGTTATAGTGGTATGTTGTTTATAGTGGTATGTTGTTTATGGTGGTTGTGTTTTTCTGATAGTTATAATTTATCTGTGATTGGTGTTGTTTATGCGTAAAAATCTTTATTTCATTAGTATTATAAATTAGCACAACGTCCCGTAGTGAGACCAGAATGGTAAACTTCAGGTTTTCTGTTTCTCTTGTCGTGTTATCCATGGCTTTTTTTTTATTTGCTCAAAAGAGCAACGTCCGCATTAATCCTATATCGCGAGAATCTTTAAAAACATACATGAAACGGGCACAAAGAACACTCAGGCTCAGAACAACAATTTGTGGTCACACAAAGTGTTTTCGGATGTGAGATTTGAACTCACAACACGCAGCGTAGTAGTAATAGTAGTAGTAGAAGTAGTAGAAGTAGTAGAAGTAGTAGAAGTAGTAGAGAGTGACGTGGCGACCGCTCAAATCACTATACCATCCGTGCAGTCAATTAGTAGGCATTTCTACAGCACACTTTACTACTGATATGCTCAAAATCACGCACTACTTATATTTTTCGGAAAAATAATATATATCAAATTATACCTAATGTAATTACGAATTATTGATGTGATAATGTTGACAGTGTAACATCATCAAAATTACTTAACAATTGTAGGACTTTATTTGAGTCCACAATATTTGGAATAAATGAATTTTAATGTTAATTATTATGTGTAAGTACACTTAAAAATGTACCTAGATCGTAAGTTTATTAAATAAGATAATAACAAAATTTTGATGTCGATTTTGCAATGTGATCCTTTACGCCACTTGGCATTGTGTTTCTACATATCCCAATAATTATTAAACGATATTAAAATGTATATGTATGTAGTTCATTTTTATTTACTTGTAGCTGTCAGCGACTACCCTCTTCCCACTATCCCACTATGACAAGTGATAGGTAGGTTATCGTTCATCATTGATGTTGACACAGCGAGTATTTGAAATAGGTATCACCTGAATTTGCTGAGCGGCAATAATTATGTAATATGAAGTGTAGAGATTACATTTGTCTGTAGCTAACAGCGCCAATAATAAAAAAAAAGCTATAAGGAAATGAGAACAAAAACGGTATCGTTACTGTGTTTCCAAAATAAGTGTGAACTAGATACTGTGTAGAAAAAATAAACCTATTATTTAACAACCTATAACATAACAACTGCAAAAATTCACTAAATACACTTCTATAGGAAAAAGTCTACAAGGAAATGGTAAAGTATCTTTATATAAAGGACACATAAAACACACATACACACACACACACAAACGCATAGGCAAACGCATATGAACATGACACGCACACGCAAACACACACACGCGCACGTGCACATGTACACGCACACTCACGCATGCATGCACAAATCTAAAAAAAGGATTTTAGGACGATTATATTTTAACACAATATTGTAATATCTACCACCGAATGAGATTTGGGACTGCTACTCCTTAATACAGGTTTTCATAAAACCTATCGAGAAGGTTAGTACTCTGACCACAGATTGTATGCACTACCTGTATTGAATTCTGTATTATCTCATGATCATCATCATCGTCATCATCAACAGACTTTAACAACCGACTGCTGGACATAGGCCTCACCTCTAAAAAGAGGTTTTCGCCCACTCTACCACGCTGGCGAGACGTATTGATGTTGCTTTTGTGTAGTTTACTCCCTTAGTTACCTCCAACGATACCCAAGGAACAAATAAGGATAGTGACACTCTGTATTCTTAATCCTCAACCATATGGATAATCTGTAGTATCCATTATCATTTCTTTACGAAAATAAATTACTATTATATTATTATTAAACAAAGCAAATATTAGTTTTACTTCTTAATTTAACCAAACCTTCACATGAAAACTTAACCGAAGGATCAATAGTTTATTCTGAAGAATGATTTTGTCCTTACTTCAACACTCGACTCTATAAATATACTTGCTAAAATTGTGTTCATACTTACTATAAAAATAATATAGTCCTGTACATATAAGTGAAAATTGATAGACACGGAAATTTTGTCGAAGTATCCATCAAAAGTCTATTCGATGGATACATCGCCCGAATCCCCCTTCATCGCATCCCCCCATCATTTACAACGCAACAAAATATTATCGAAATGATGATAAATGATATACTGCTAGATTACTTACGTGGCTGAGACCATATAGAGCCAAGGTCTATTGTAGCCTCCCCCATAAGGCGGGCAGGCGCACAACATCGAGGTTCCATAACGGCAAACCAAATACTCGATCGCTGTATATCTCTGATGCTCACGTACTGTTCGAACATGAAGTACTGGAGGAAAAAGGAAAGTTGTGCATGGTGAGATCTCTAAATTTTTTTGCATATAAGTAGATATTTGTAGGTAAGTTTGAAAAAAAATACTTGACCTTATTTGATAATAAATTTAATGTATATTATAGTAATATGCAAGCTGAATGCCCAATTTTGTAATTTTAAAACATCACATACCAAAGTGTAATTATTTCAAAACTAATTAATGGACTGATTGAAAATAGGCATTCTGTTTCAAAAATATAAAATAGTAATTGTATTATCTAAATAAAATGTCTGTTTAGTCACATTACGAACTGTTATCACTTATACTTAATACTAACAGAATTCCGATTTTAACTTTTTTCAACATTGGATGGCAATACGATATCATAACATTACATTGAAATGACATTTGCGAGATCGAAAGTAGATCTAAACTGAATAGAAGCTGAACTTATTTTACGAGAATAGGCCTTCACAACACGACTACTTACTGTAAATCGATAATGTCGACAACACTTAGGGATTATATATTACTTAACATACATCTACATATTATGTCTTCGTATATTACTGAAATACAAGTTCGAATCAAATATAAATGCATAATAAGTGAATTTCGGATTTAAGTCACTTTTGAAGGAGGAATCCACAAATCGTCCGTCAGGCTTACAAACTATTGTCTTAACAGCTAGTGGTTACAGGAAATGCATGTAGGTTTTTTCATAGATTTAATGTAGCTTTTGAAACAAGCCTGTGTTACAGGTGTTTTTTAAATCTATTTATTAGAAAATTGGATAAACTGTTCGTTTCTTTGTTGTCATGTAATTTCGGTTGAAAAATGTATATACCTTAAAGATCCGAGTAATGAGTTATGCTTATTTCTAACATTAAATGTACATACATCACGCTTTATTAAATAAAGTGAGATCTATGTAAACATACACAATTAATGTATCCGACATACATGCACAGTAGCGCTCAAAACCATTTGTAATAGTTTATTTTTAAATCTTGTCACAAATGTGCCCTACACGTTTTTTTTCAATATAAATTCTTAGAACGTACCTTCAGATAGGCTACTGATAAATACAAATTGAAACTTATTAGTTTACTTTACATACATACTAAGAGATATGTAATATACAGAGCTTAATAGTACGTAGACAGTTTCATTTCTTAATCGCATAATCGCCCAAATTATTTTAGAATTTTTTGTAGTCAACTAGTTTAGTTTTTTTTTAACATGCCTAAGAAAGGCGAACTCAAATTATTATAAAAAAATTGACTCTAGAAAGTGGAAACTCCAGTTGAAGAAAATTACAGTACAATGTAAATACACAAAACACGTACGCACTAAATGGCATTCAAGCATCAGTGTTCATAAAAAAAAAACCGTTAGCTTTATCTGCTCTGAGTAAGAGTCTGAAATAGTTCTACTAGGGATTATGCTTCACAGTACAGTACGTACAGCGATTCAACATTTCAGCTCTACAACGTCAGCTAAATGACTTTAAATCACATGAATGCGAAGAACAAAAGTCCAATGGACACGCAACAAAATACTTATAAATACATGCTGAAAATATTCACAGATAAAAAGGTATTAAGCTGTTCTTTGTTTCTTTTTTTCTCGTGAAATCTTCTGGTTGAGATGATGATAATAATGGTTTCTTATAAAGTACAATTAATTTTGGTCCACATTTATTTTAAAAAAGTTATAATTTATAATCTTTTGTTATTCATAACGTCTCTTTGTTTTAATTTGTAACACATTTCGCTAGTATTGTAAATGATATGGTATTAATAATTTTAATAAAATATGTTAGTTTTATTTTTACTGAAAATTTACAGTTAAAATATTTTTGAGCGCTACAACCATAGACTACATTTATAAACCACAGATTACAAAACTTTACACAGCTAGGTGTTGTTTTTTACTATATCTATTTATCTTAATTTATATCCTAAGACCGATAAATATTTAGAAAACCATTGTATTTATTTTTGTTAACAAATTTAATACAATGGTGTGAGCACGCGTGTGTGGACATACTGAGTGAGGACAGATAGATACAATTTTCTGGAGTCAATAGTTGCCGACCGCCAGTTTAGTTCTATAAGCCGGTACGCCCACCCGCAAGTTTGCAGTCTTATGTACTTAAATTATTTACCACCATTAATTTTAAATTACCTGGTAATCACGTCACCACACATCACCTGTAAATAGTTTCCCGTATAAAATTGCACCCCTTTTTAAGAGTAGTTTTCAAAACTAAGTAATACTTTAATTATTTTAATAGAGTATTTATTGTGAGTTTGAAAAGGTATTACCAAAACTAACGAAGTTTTATATAATTCCCAACCCCAATTTTGCACCCTTAGAATTAAAATAAAATCTTTCTTAATCTTAATAAAAACAATCTAAGAAATATTTGTGCAAAATTTCATGCTTCAAAACCCAACTAACGAAGTTTAATATAATTCCCAACCTCAATTTTGTACCCTTCCAATTAAAATAAAATCTTTCTTAATCTAATTAAAAAAAAATCTAAGAAATATTTGTGCAAAATTTCATTCTTCAAAACCCAGTGGTTTCAGTTGTGTCTTAATCGATCAGTCGGTGAATCAGTCTGTCCGTTCCTTCTTCAGATATACTGAAGATTGAAAAGTGAGTTTTACATGTGAATAACATCATCAGTTTAAAAATAGTAGCTTTTTACTAAATTATTCTTCCTTTTGGCAAATTGTAAATTATGCCTCACTTAGCAAAACGAGGAATAATTGATATTATATTTAATTCATTTCCTCTTGAAATCTCAGATGTAATAAGTTTATTTATTTCTGAATCTCAAAAGATCAAAGTTTGCTGTCTCCAGGTCAGTTACTATAGTCCATTTAATCTAAAAGGTACCTTAACACGTTTCATAGTTTTTAAAGTGAACAAGTTTGTATTAGCGTTACCCACATAATTATGTATATATATATACATAAAGCTTTTTCCAAACGATAACGTTAATATGTTAAATAGTAACTTTAATTTACTTCCTGAAAAATAGGAGTGATGCTTTTCAATGTTTCAAATGCTTTACTGGATAGAAAAATCAAAGTTCTGCGTAATAATAATGATCGAAAAATCCGTATCAATGAGTTCGACTCCTGTTTAAAGAATAATTATTCATTTGACATCTAATCACTTCACTCCTGAGCTTATGAATAAAATGAATGAATACATATAGATGATTCTAAAAGAACTGAAACTATAGAACGTACAATGACTACAAGACAAAAGTGAAAATCGGAAACATGGTTGTTTAAATAGACATGTGTGTCTAACAGCATAGACTGCAATTTCATTGAAAGAAGCATTGCAGGGGCCTAAGAAAGAGCACTGGCTTAAACCATTAACGAAAATTTGGAGTGCTCTAAGGCAACCAAGCTTCGGAGCTTGTTAATGCTCCAAATGCATGTTAAAGACGAAGTGTGAGTGATAATAGAATAAATTATTTGCTAAAACTGGTTGCCAAAGGTTTTAACCAAAAGTATGATTGTCATACCAATAAATATTATTTATATACTAAAAATTTAAAATGAAAAAAATATTGCTTTAAAATATTATATAACTGGAAATGTAGTAATCAAAAGTTATGTTGATGCTGACTGGGCTAATGAACATGATAGAAAATAATATTCAGGTTTCTGTTTCATATTATCTGGGTCTATCATATCATGGGATTATAAAATGAATAAATGTCTAGCTTTATCCAGCACTAAGGCAAAATGTATATACTGAACTCACAGAAACCTGTAAGAGAGTCGTATTTCTTAGTGACTTGCAGTATGAGATTATTCAAATTGGGTATACTATCAGCAAATTTAATGATAATTAGAGTGCACGGAAGCTGTTAGTGAATTCTGTCACCTAAACTTGTCGATTTTAAGTATCATTATTGTCGAGATATTATTTCACGCAATATTCTAAGTTTAATATTTGCCAACAGATGAAATGCCATCTGATATGTTAGCAAAAAGAGTAAGTCCTGTTAGGCATTACAATAAATCTATTACAGATATTGCAAACATATAAGTAAAGTGAAGAGGGTGTTGTTATGTTATAAGGTAGTTTAGTAACTAAATTTATGTTGTTTATAATCTAATCTATAAAACGTTATGTCAAATATATTTTAGTCTTTGTCAGTTCTTTGAAAAAACAGATTTTATTATAATTAGAAAGAAATGATATTCGTATCTCTTAAGAATCGCAAATTGTAGTATTTGATTCCAGTATCTTCCTTCCATTATGCAATCTTTTAGAATTGTCAAACAGTACCGCTTAGATTTGATGGATTATAAATATGGTATTAGTTAAATGTTTATGAGATTGATATATGGCTGTCATCTTCTGTCAGGGGGAGAGTACTGGCAGCGTCATCTTCAACATCTTCGTCTAGCTCACTCTCGCTCCCGGTTTCGTTCAATTTCTCCTTAAGAGGTGAACCTTGCGGGACTGTTTCCTTGTCGGATGATCCTCTATTACTACTTTGGTCATCAGGAGCCACATCGAGCTTAGACTCCAAGCTGGGTGTAATCGGAGGGCGCTCATCGAGAAAACGAACGTAGAGGTTTCCTAGCTTGTAGAACATTCTACGTTCGCTGGCCTTTAATCTAAACGCGTCTAGCTCGGGAATGCCGAGAATCAAGAACATATATTTTTTCTCCTCCTGTGTTTCGGCATGGTACAAGACCCAACTGGCTATACTGTATTGTCTGTTTTGGTATTCGAGTCTTGTTTGTATACGGACCAGAGAGTCTTCCGGACCGATTTGCGGCACCAGAAGTCCAACTTTGATCCTTTTTGGGATTTCAGACTGCTTTCTTACCGCCAGCTTGGAGCCTTCACGTGGTGATGCAATCTTAGCAAGGGATCGCTGAAGCCAACGAAGGGCTAGCTCGTCGTTACACCATATTTTCAGGACACCCTCACTATAAAAGGCCTTGCCCCTGAATTGTGGTGTAATAACGATAGTTCTTGAAGGGTCCGGTGAAAATATCTCTCCATCCAGCACGCTTTGCAACTGGGCCTTGATAGCCTCCGCTTGATTTTTGCTGAGGTCGTGGTAAGGTTCCAGAGTGACTGCAACGCAGAGGTCATTAGATTTAAGTGCATCCGAGTAAGCGATAGAGCCGATATCCAGTTGTGGTTTCCTCCGCTTACTGATACCCTGGGAAACGTGTGACTCGTCCGGTCGAGTTCTTTTGCCTGGGTTTATTCTTCCCGCTCGTTTACCCTGTCCATCGACTGTCGGCATCTTTTCGACAGGTTGTGCCCCCACAAGAGTATCTTTCCTAGCACATAGAATTTTATGTACGCCACGGGACAGTACGTTACTTCCAGAGACATCAGGAGTGGCCCTTTCAGTAGCTTTTAGCTTACCACCTGAGGTCCGACGCCGCATTCGTCTTACTTCCGCTCGGACTTTTGCCTTTCGTTTGGCATTACGGGTCTTTTTGGACGGAATGAAATTAATCGGTAACTTTTTTTTGGTCTCAAAACTCCAACCAGATTCGTTCTGGCTGGGCATAGTAGGTTCTGGCACCACAGGTTCCGACGCTGTTACCAGACTATTCATTATACCCATTATGTCAAATGAGAATAAACCAATTTTGTTATTGTTAGTTGTTTATGTATACCTACTTATTTAGTTTAATATTATAAAGCTAATCGATTCGTTTCTCGTCTTAATCTCAAGAACTATTGATGCAAAATTAAAAAATATTCTAGCAGCTGTAACGAAAAATATTACAAGGGTGGGGTAGACGTATTCCTTTTGAGAGAGACAAACGAAGTTGCTCTACTCAGCTAGTTATTATTATTTATTAAATTTATATGTTGATTAGTATTTTGTCTGTCGATTGTATTAGTTGCCGCCTGTCAGCACCCAGTACGCACACTCTCCGAGTCTGAAGACCTGAAACATTTATTTAATTGCATGAATTTCTTAGATGTGCACTAAAGATAAAATAGACGAAGCTACTAAATTTTACTTTATTAGTAACCGATTTCAAAAAAGAGGAGGTTCTCAACTCGACAGTTTTTTAACATATATGTTTGTCAAAAGACTATACCGTAACATGTAGTCGATTTTTAAACTATTTTTTGTAATAAAATAGTACTCCTGCGATGTTTTTTTTATTATCAAGTCAGGATCTGATAATATAATTTCAGCGAAATAAAAGGAATATCCCAAATTTTACAGATTTCATTTTACTTAATTTGTAATAAAATTTTAAAACATGTGCTGTCAGCAGCCACATATTTAAAATTTTATTTTATAACGTGTCACAGGAACCTTGAGCGAGAGGTACAGCCGATATGCTATAAAAAAAATGGTTCTGGCTCCTCAGGATTATTTGTCTTTCAGTATCTACATATATTACTCTTCCGAAACCTCAGTACCTCAATAACGGTGTTTGCATTCGTTAAAAGAACTGTTACGTTGGTCTACCGATTAGTGTATACGACTGCCAATTCGGGTTAGGTTGGAAATACGCCCGTGTCTTGCAGAGCTTATGAGATAGTTAGTGTCAGTTGTTCGGAATAATATCTGTGGTAACCAATGTTGCGAAGTTTGTGCAAAAAAAATTA
The DNA here is from genome assembly GCA_949316085.1 of Hypercompe scribonia. NCBI lineage: Eukaryota > Metazoa > Arthropoda > Insecta > Lepidoptera > Erebidae > Hypercompe > Hypercompe scribonia. Next base: position 20,879,252 of record OX438968.1, on the reverse strand, counting down.
CTGAAAACAAATACAACCTTGGAATTTAGTTCACCTTCAGAGTTGCTGGAGTCCAATAACAGCCACTCCGTGGAAAAAATTATATTCAGGTATAACCAGTTAAACTACTTAGTAGCCAACCCCAAAATATTATTGGGAATTATAACAGCTACTAGAAACAATCATTTATCAAACAAACAGTCAACTCATTGATCTGCTTTTTTTACTACTTAAATATCTTCCTTTAAGATATAAAAAATTTAAAATGCCTTTTTAATGACAAAAAATCTTTTTAAAAAAATTTCAAGTAAAGATAAACGAGGCCGCTACCCTTTAGCCAGACCTCGACAGGTTTATCATTTTTCTTTAATTTTAAGTAGGCTCCCTTTGCTAACGTTTTCTGAAATCGGTTTAACTGTTCTAAATAGGAATTATCTGATCGATAATATACTCACAAGACGTAGCGGTTTCTACAATCACTCAGCCAACTCCAAGACCGTCAAATGTTTTTTCTTCAAAAAGCGTAACCTAAAAAATAAATATTTATTACACTGCATTATAATATTCAATATGGCAACATATAAGTTATTTGATTATATTATTTTTGTATAATAAATATTATGTATACTGGACCGTGACAATGCCTAATCAACTCTTCATCCTATGGGTGTGTTAAGAATTGAGAAGGCAGAGTTCGAAACAGTCTTGCAAGTGTGATATAATAGGCACAAGCTTTATTTATAAGGAAAAGACTATGTGCAGTTGTGGACTATTTAAGTCTGTTAGTGAACGTAGTACATACTTATGAGTATGTTGCATATAAAAATATTTTAATATCTCACAGTCTAATTGGACAGTAGGAAAAAACCGGTACAAATACAAATACTTGAGCATTTCCTGGGTATAATTATCAAACATTACTAATGCGCTGGGGTTTTGTCACATTAAAAGCCATGTCACGTCAAAGAAAATTAAAAAGTACAGCTTGTAAGCTAAATGCAATTATAATTATGCAATTTAACAGACTTGTAAAGCCTGATGGGGTATAACTTGAGTTTCAGTAGGTTCAGGTTCATGTTAATGGTGTTGAGTGCCAAACCGGAACATTACGAAAATACATATACATTGTTTTGTTGTAAAGTAGGAATAGTTCGCGGTAAAATTATATAAAAGGTTACGATATCTTCTATTTCGCGACGTTTCGAACAAGTTACACCGCTCGCGGTCACGAGAAGACTAGGGTTCGAATTGGCGACGCCTACGTGAAGTGTAAGGTGTGAATACCCTCACTTGATCGCGTCGATTGATTTGACACACTACACTTACAATATCTGCACACTGTTTCATTACTAGTATTCACGCACAAAAATAATTACCAATTTAGACGTCCGTTCAAAATCTCGAATAATAGAAGGTATCGTAACCTTATGAACTATTTTTATGGCGAATAAGTCACGCTGCACAACAAAACTATGTGTAAAAAATTACGAGTCTAAAAACGGTTATTACGAAAACACATCATCAAAATGGCGGCCAGGCACTTTAGCAATTTGCCGGTATAGTACTTGAAGTCACGAGCTACATTTTTGGCTAAGGCTGTGAATCCAGAACATCATCATCGTCGACTGGTGGACAGAGACCTCCCCCAAGGCCTTCACCTACAGGAATGAAATTTGTTAGATATGTAAGGCCGTCAGGCAAGATTATACCGCTTGTTTTTTTTTTATACTGGTAGCATTAGTACTATTACAAGCTATGTGTTCCCTCGTATATATTGCAAAAAATACTTATATTAATAATATGAGGAATTTTAAAGAAAAACTAACCGAAGCTTGATATCGCCAGCAAGCAAGAATTTACCGCTGAATAGAACTCTGAGGTAACACTGCCTCTCAATATGTTATTAATGAACAACAGCACAAACAACAGCACAAATCACTATCTTAATATTCTATGACATAAGAGCCACAAACATCAACACTGCCAATAGTTATATCCGAACGTTATTAATTCATTATTAAAATTTTATAAAACCAATCGGAGCGATAATAACGCAGTAAGAAAACTCATCGATCAATACTAATTCGTACAGTGTTACCAAGTTTCAAAAGTACTTACGCTTAAAGCTGCAGTAAAATCCTCTACAACTGCCATATAACTTTAAAATACTCTTAACATAAAAAAGGGGCAACGTACTAAATACGAAATTAGAATTACATTTTTTTAAAAAATAAAGAAACAAAATATGTGAAATAAAAAGAAAGTAAATAATCCATTATTAATAGTAACAGTGGTGCTACTTGATTTGTCTTCATTAGACGCCGAAATCTTAGAAGATAATGTATTTTATTCCTCAAGATGTCATTGTGTCGCTGGGTCAGGAAATAAATATGATTGGCTAGACTGGGTTACCCTAGTAAATTAAAAGAGATTCTAAAATATTCTTAAAAATTTAAAACTTTTTAAAGAAAGTACTATTTAGCTACTAAATTTAGGAATAATTTCTAAACTGGGAACACTGATACAAACAAAATCGTTAAGTAAACCAGTGTTGCCAACTTTAAGCTATAATAAAACTGTATACCTGCTATAAAAATGCTGTAAAAACAGACAATAATAAAAAAATGAATTTTCAACTTATTTTTTAAATCTTTTCTTTCATTTGGGCAGTATGTAGGCATCTATTTCGTATCTTTGAATAGGAAGGAATATTCATATTCTTTTTAGCAACTTTACAGACATCGAACAGTCGTCGACATTTTTGTCGACATATACATATATGTCGCGCGACGCATAACCGTGTTCGACCCTCTATGAATTTGTACCATTGTATACGAATGGTGATATTCTTATTTTGTTGATGTTATTTACTGGCAGTAACTGATTTCACTATAGTCCATTTTACCTAAGAGGTACCGTATGACAGTTCTGACAAATTGAAGAATGAAAGTGTCAAAGAAATCGATCACTACAAAGGCCGATTCTCGATATCAGTTTCATATAATTAAATCGATTTAATTTTATAATTAGTGTACAAGACGTGTAGAACACACTAGAGTAGTAGACATTGCATATTGTTAAAATAAACAAAGTGAATTCTTCTCTTGATAAAGACTTCTACGGATAATAAAAAAAACTTATTTGAGTATTTATGCGTTTTCATTGATAGTTGGATATCACTTGAAATTTATGTATTATGAAATACTTAAAATGTTTGGATGGAAAACGGTTATAAATAAATAATATAATAATTATTGAAATAAAAGTGACTGAAAAGGCCAACACTATGATAAAGATATAGCTACGTGACTTTGAAACGACGTTTGCTTTGTTTTATATAAGGATTGGATGGATAACAATTTTATTCTCGCGCCATCTATACGCGATACTAGACGGTAGGTAGACTAAATATATATTGTGTGGTGTAAGCATAAATGACCAGATGACGCTGTTCGGTCAAAATAGGAATTTCATTCGTATGCACGTAATAGCACAGATGGCACTACTGAGCTAAGAAAAAGTTTAGGAGACAATCATTGAACTAATATTAAGCTGAATGGAGACAGTAACTATTTGCAAAACTATCCAATTTACATATTAAAACTTCCAAATTATTTGAACAATAGACCTTTACTTGAAAATAGTTTTTCCCCAACGTACTTTTGGAGACTTTAGATAGAATTATTATTATTATATGTTGTTTTTGTTCTGTTTAGGTTGGATTTGGGTGATTGAAAAAGATGTTTTTCTGCAAGGAACTTTTGACGACTTTAACAATTTATAATTTTTGAGTTGTAATTATTTTCTATTTTCTTCAGTGATCATCAAGTGGTATGACTACAATTCAAACAAAAAAGAAGACAAAACACACTTATTTAAATGTCAAATAACTTACTTTAAAAAATTACCAACTTTAAAACGTCTCACCTACACTGAGAGTTCTTCATTTGACAGAAAGTCATTAAAATAAATAAAATGTACGACTAACTCAAGTTAATAGATTTTATTAATTGTATATAACTAATAAATTTAATAAAATAGAAATAAAAAATGAACGATTATTTTATCAGAATATTTAAATTAATTTGACTGTGCAGAGAGAAAATATTTTAGAAACACTAAAGTAGGTCGTTTCCAGCATTTTTGTTGTGATTTACTTTTTTACGAGTATGCATTTAAGAGCATTAGTAGTATTTGTTTTTTCAATTAATCTGTAAATTTTACATTACATTTTTATGTATATTTCTAAGGCGATCGTCAGAAAAACAGATCTACCCTAGTTCAGGCAGATAGCGATTAAAGTATTTAACCTATATATAATAAATACCTTTACCGATGAAAAATCTTTACTTTTATACACTAGTATTCGTTACACTAGTTACTACCGCTAATTAGTGTCTAAGGCATTGAAGAATAAGTTTAAGAAAATTGGTATGATAACAGTCGCATCTCAATACATATATGAAAATTTAGTGTACGTTAACAAATATGAACATTTATTTAAGTATTAAATTTAGCGACATTTATGATTTCAACACTAGAAATAAAGATAAACTCGTGTTGTTGACAACAATATTACAAATTTCTACAATTGTGCCAAGCAAATTTAAGAATTAAATATTAACTATTAGTACAAGAAAAACTATGTGAAAATGCTATCTACACAGGTACGGATTATTTAGTTCACAAATTTGATTGAGAGTGATACTGCTCAGTCCTACACTTGCATTCCTATCACTACTGTTGTGTTTGAGGGTGACATACATTTCATTTATGGAATTATATTTATTTTCATTTTTTTTTCTTTTCAATTAGAATTGTATATTAAATTTCTTGTGTATAGAAATGTAAGTTTATAAGACTGGTTAAGTAAGTTTATGTTCAATAATTTCATTTTAATTTTCAATGTTTCCACGGCCTACACAAATGTCCTGCTGGTGGTAGTGTCGCGCTTCGTAGATCTTGACTAGTATTGGACTGAGATTTTTGGAATGTTGTCTGTATGCCAACTCAAAACTATGGTCCTTTCTTCCAAAAGGTAATCCAGATCCTATTCTGTACTCGTAAAAAATGATCTCGACTTGTAACAATGTCTTTAAAGACGTCCTTACAAAAATAAATAAATTCATGATTTAAGACACATTTTTAATCAAAACATCTTACACCACAATACATATTTGTCAAATGAATCAACAAATATTTTTATTCTTTTTAATATATGACAATTTAGTTTGTAAAGTTTTTTACTGTAAAAAGAGGTGATAAATACAGTAGCAAAAATAAACTTCTTTGTAACACTTACTGATGAGTGGAGTAGGCTTGTTTTACCCTGACAATTTAAACAGTGATCTAAGACAGATAACATTATGTAAATCTTGTTGTGGATCCCCTGTCACCGATGTACTAACTCATAATGATTCGCGTACCTGTCAACTTTGAGAAACCTTGCTTTGTACAGTAATTGATAGTATAATAACTGGTATTGATGGGCATTATGACAACTATCATGTGAAATTTTAAACAGTTCAAGAAAATCCTCAATAGTTCAATAAATTTACTAATACCGTATGTTATATCTATAGTCTAACACCTTAAGGGGGCAGTGTATAATTAAGTTATTAAAGAACAATATACTTCATCCGGTGTTTAACAAACTATAAGTAATACTTGGCTATCATTACCTTATTTATATCTTCACATTAGGTTAGTGTTGTGTGCACTTGTTAGTCGTGTGAGGGCACAAAGCGAGACGACAATCGGTTCATTACCTGTGCTTACCCTCAGAAGAAACACACAATAAAAGTAATAAAAATATATTTATATACAAATGATACGATCCCTAATTAGTTCCAACCCAATACGAAAAGCTACAGCTACTGGCATTTTATGGGCTAAAATGAAATTTGTGTTTTGAAATAATAAGCTCATTTCTTTTAAATTGAGTTATTCAGTGATAATTAAAATTACAAGATTAACAATTTTTTTGATACACTAGACAAACGACCATACGGTTATCTAATGAAACGTGGCCACCACTGTCCACGTACGGCTGTGACTCAGGAGTCACAAGGGACAGGAGACTTGAGATTGACCTTTTCTCTTTTTTCATACACATTTTCTAACTCACTTTCTAGAATAATATATTTCCAAAAGAAAGGTTTATAAAATTCAAATTATAAACATTCACCTCCCTATAGCATGGTTCCTCCATATTTCTTCTGACACCTGTTCTATGTTTCTTTTTGCCAAGCACAACAATGACGTAAGAATTAGCTGAATTGGGATTTGTCCAAGTTAGTTTGCGAGCTTCCAGAACATTCACTGATATCTGAAAGAGTGAGGGATGTTTTTAGCATATCACAAAAATAAAATACTATCGTAATTAGAATATAAAGTCAAATAACTTTAAGTTGAAGTCAGTATCCTTTCATTTAACATCAAAACGTTGATTCCTAACTTATCTAAAACCAAAGTGTAACGTACGACATCATATTTCACGATCGTAAAAATATTTACTTAAAATTTCTGTATTAGTCTACAACAAAAGAATAATTAAAATCTAGTTAGGAAACAGAAAATAATTTTTTGCGTAAAAATATAACACTGTTATATTATGTAGTATTACATATACATTAAGTGTATTTACAACAAGATCTTTATGTATACCTCTTAACGTAAAAGATCCGGTAATGGAAAATCATTCGCGACTCCAAAAAGGCAAAAAATCAGAGATCAATGCCCGTTCTCATTAAAGAAACACCTCTTTAAAATTGACAGGTGGTACCCTTAAGAGAAAAGGCGGCTATAGAAATGAAGCGGTGCAGCAGCTTAAAGCACAATTGCACGCTGGACATGAGAGCGCATTGTCTCCGACAAAAACGTAACAACTGCCGATAAAGGACTGACACTAGGATGACCAGCGGCTTATGTTAAAAAACGTAATAAAAATACAAATTATGTAACATAGTTTTAGCATTTGTATAATTAAAAAGGGATGTTGTTCTGCAATATTCAAACAAATGTCCTCCACCGAAATTAATATCTCAGACTCGTCCAATTCATATACGATCGTTTCCAGTTTCATCGGCTGTCGCATGACTTAGTGTAGCTGCACAAATATATTTTCAATAAACGTATTCAGAAAATAAGGAAGTTAGTCAGTTTAGTTTACTTAGTTAGTTAGTTAGTTTAGTTAGCTTATATTTTTCTTTTTTTTTTTGTGTTTGTTACCTTATAACTTGTTACTGGATGTACCGATTTTAATATTTCTTTTTTTATTTGAAAGCTGGTGCTTTTCGTGTAGTTGCACTTAAATTTGAATGAGATCTGACTAGTAGTTTTTAAGTTATCCGTAATAAAGTATATTTGATTGGCTTCGACTACATTGATGTTGTTTTGCATTATCACTTGTCGATGTATTATAAAATGAACAAAAAAACTATATACAATGATTTAAAAGGGTATCGTAGTATTTCGATGTTGTCCTATTATATTTTGTTGTTGTTCTGATGAAATTTTTCGGTGATATACAATTATAGTCTAAAATAAATGTTAGCAAATCTATCATGGTTGTAACATGCATATGTATTGTTTACAAATTCATGCAATTTTACATCACGTCTGTACCCTCTAAAAAATATGTAAAATTTTTACTTTGGTAAAACTTTGCATCGATGCAAAATTTTGTGGCTCTCATTTGGTCATATTCTAACGGAGTTTTTCATTGAAATATACGGTCTTAGGCAACTGTAAAATTCAATGTTTCTAAACTCTTGAAATCCTACCTCGGACAATTGGAACGTCTTCTTTTATCACATCACATAGTCACCCTCGTTGCACAATAAATAATTCATAAGCATATACCTGAAAATACTGTGGCGTAGTTTCCGGGTTCCTCTCCGCCTCGATCCTGTAAGTTGGCTGCCTCGCTGGTTTTTGTCGGCATCGTTTCTCGGGCGACCTAGCTCGCATGTTGGACTAATGATTTGTTGTCTCTTGTAATGATAATGATAATGACAGCCTTTATGACGGATGTCAATTGTTTTGTCTACTGTTTTTTTGTGAAAGAGGTGGGCTTATTTTATGGGAGTATTGATGACTTCTGCGTACGATGTTGTCATATAATGAATTTATATTCTGATATTGCATTGTGTTGCATTTTTAGTATCTGTCCAGATAATGACAAATATTTTAATGGAGAATTTTTTTAATGAAAATGTTGTTTGAATTAAAATGGTGTGTTCAGTACAAATCTAATCTGAATATTTATATATATAGGTACTTATTCAGAAAGATATTAATTGTTTATACAATATTGTTGGAGTATAAACAACCATTAGCAGCCTGACCTTATCTTATAATCTTTGCCACACAATCTTAATCCTTTTGCCAAAATTTTATTTTCTATAAAATTTTATTAATTTAGCTTAAAAACCTTTTTGCCTTGCCTTGCCTTTTAATTTAATTTAATCACCTTTTAAAGATACTTTAATAAATGTATACTTTTAAAGGATTAGGTGCTGAATCTAGACGGATTTGCAATGTCTTAAATCATGCCAAAAGGATCATTGGGTCTATGGCGTATTTTGGTTGCCGTTTGAGATCTGAAAGACAATATTCCTAATAAACGTTCTTTACTAGTTTCGATCACCTTTTGATCTCGTAACTGCGATAAAGAGGAATTTTCGTAGTGAAAAAGTTGAATTTATACGATTTTTTTAATAAATTAATTTTACGGTTAATTTTATGGTCAAAATTCAATATTTTGTACTTTTCAGATTGCAGTTACGAGGCGGTTATGAAATGTAGAGTTCATTGGTGAATTAAATTAACGCTTTAACAATAATGTACACAGTGTGTATGTTGACATATAGAGTTATGACTGCACATAACTCTTGAATGTTTATCTGTAATGATGATTCGGTCTCAATGGTTTTGATTTTCAAAATCTTTCTCAGAATTATATTTTTGTTAATGATATTTTTATCTTTGAAGTTGTATGCATGATCCAGATGTCGTTAAGCTATTATTCTATCGGGCCTATTCGTCTGGAAGTCAGTGACTCGGACTGCTAAGCTTGATGTCGTAGAATTGATTCTCACCCAGGCAAAATAATTGAGCAGTCTGGTAACCATTGTACGGGTTCCGCTTAGTTTGAGTAAGATTCCTTTGAGATCTGTCCATTTTATTATAACTGTAAATATTTTTGTCCCTGTTTACTCAACAGAGCTGATTTGCCGAAACGTCACTTGCAAGGCGTCAGGTGCGAGTGCCTGACTGGATCTCTGTCTGATTAGTGTGTTAAGTAGTTAAATACGCATGGCTGAGTGCCAGGACTTTCTTAAATATCTTTTACCATCAAGAACCTATAACATATGCCATGTTATAATTTTTATACTTGGTTTAAATTTAATTGGGTTGGGTCATAAAATAAAATGAGATATAATATTATCTAATGTCAATATATTAAACCATTTTCATGTATAAATACGTTGTCTAAAACTATGTACTACTTTCTAACACTTATTTTATTACAATTGTTAAATGCAAGTAAATCTATAATTTATTTAACCTTTACATAAAAAGAGAATTTGATGACATGACTGAACAAGAGAGTTTTAAACTTGTTCAAACATAGCTAATATACAATTAACTGACTATCCCGCAATTAAGAACGTTAGGTTATTAATCGCCTTATACTCATCGTCATAACATATTTCAAAGTCATATTGTTATACTCTTATATATTTCCTGATAAATTCTACATTGTGTACAGAATTATTGTATGAATACTTCATTGTTAGTTTTGAATAGATAATGAAAAATATTTCTAGTAGAATAGTAGAGTTTAAACAGCAGCAGTGATAGAAAAAAAAAGTACAGCTTACGTTATAATTTAATTTAATAAAAAATAATATAATAATTAATTTGACTGGATTATATAAAATTTTGCACATTAAATATGTAGACGTCGCATGGAAAGCTATTGAATGTGTGATGATTCAGTACATCTTTTGTATTTTCAAACTACACAACAAATATTCACGTGTATGTAGTACTTTTTTTATGTTTGTGTACTAAAACCCATGTGGTGATGGATTAACAATACGAAGTGTTCGAACATCACTTCTATTCATCCCATGGGTGTCGTAAGAGCTGACTATGGCAGAAATATATCACAAGACATCAGCGCTGCAAAGAGAAGGACCACTTAATACAAACCCTGTATGACTAGAGGGGTATAGTAGGCCAAAACCTGGACTGCAAAAGCTGCTAGCAGTGGACTGTTAAAGTCTGTTGATGTGATGATGATGAAGATGTATTAATAGTTCAAGTTATACTGGCCAATGATAAATCAATATGCTCATAATGATCGGAATTCGATCGCCAGGCTTCTGATCCACGTTATAAATAATTTCATTGAGCCTAACAGTTTAAATTCAACGAAGTTTCCGTTCAAGTTCCGGCACTAATTAGACACTCAGAATTGCCAAATATTTTGGGTATAAGACGGGGCTTATTTGAGTTTGTGATCGAGTAACATTTGATACAGTTCCTTGTATAGTCATACTATCACTATTAATACTAAGTCAAACTCTAGGACTTGATGTAATTTGGCAGTGGAATATATTAAATAAGCTTACATATGCCAACTATACATTATACATGTCTAAGTACAATCAACTTAGCTTTACTATTTACATTTACTAAATTTTGAATATTCGTATAATATTTGAAATGTGAGTATGACATTATTTTAATTAATTGCACTGCATTTACGAAATTTTATTGAACACTTTAAGAAACACCAGAACTAATTATACTCACACTGTATAATTTTATGTTGAATACACCATCCAAAGCAACGAGGTTATGAGAATTTCGAATTTCAAATTTCATGACAGACATTACACTTAATTGATTAAAGATATTTTCCTGATAAATCTGTAGAAGTAAATGTATTTCATCATTTTCATTCAATATTTTGTTACTGAGATCATCGAGTACCACGTCAAAGTTCATTTAGTAAGGTAATGTCATATTCACCATCAAAATATTTATTGTATGTACTTAATTAATATTTCATCTTATTATACATGGTGATCTTAAAAACGGTCTACTTGTATGAATCTAAGTATGTGTAAATTCGTATTACAAAGTACATCGTGCAAAAACAAACACATAAGATTGACAGACACATAAAGTCATTATTTAATGTTAGGTGAATACACTGGTTCCTGAAATACAGTGTTACACTTGTTCAAATGTCATAGAATTATATTACATGTACCAACATTATGTTGATAAATTATTAAAACTATAGACTGGGGCTCTTACTTAGCTTAGCTTCTTAGCTAATTCTATTTACATATGTTTATGTAACTCTGACCTGCTACTTGTTCTGTATATGCTTCAACGTGTCCGTGTTAACTTAACTGGAAAATGACTGGCGAAATGTATGGTGACGAATTAAGAATACAATATCACCGTCCCTATTCATCCCATAGGTGTCGTAAGAGGTGATTAATGTAGCAAATTATGCAGGACAACAGCACTACAAAGAGAAGGAAAACTTGATACAAATCCTATACCAACCAGTCTTGTCAGCGTGGTGTAGTGGACCAAAACATCCTTGCTAAGAAGAGGCCTATGTCCAGCAGTGGACTGTAAAAGGTTGTTGATGATGGCCATGATGCTCCATAGGTCGAACTCGTACTGTAATCTCGATATCTTAGCACTGAAGTACTTCTGTGAGTGTGAGAAAATTAATCACTATAGAATTACAATGTCGTATACATTGTGTAGGATTCATCTTTAGATATTCAGGTTTCTCAATTTTTATATGTCAATTTCAAACTACTTTGCTTAAGTTCTGTCGCAGATTAAAGAATCAGTTATTCAAGAGATATTAAGAAATATTTTGCCCACATAACTGTAAAAAATCGAAAGAAAAGTCCGTTACAAGTAGAAAAATTGTTATCTGATGTAACTTCAATATGACTTTGTTATAAAGAAAACAAAAGTGAATTAGTTTACATGGTTTTTGTAAACAAGAATAAGATTGATTGTACCCGTACTACAATGAAAATTTCGATAAACCATTTTCTTTTTTTACCGAGACGACCTACGAGTAATTTAAACATGAACATGAACATGAACATTCTATACGAGTGAAGTTGAAATAGTGTAAGCTTACCATTCAATTGCCAGACGATGGTAGGCAAATTCGACAAAAGTCTGTTTTCGGTAACAAACCCGGCGACGCGCAGATATGACTAGTGTGCACCTTGATCTAGTCTGTAAGCCTATTATCAAAATAATATCAACGAGTATCAGACTGATATACAATGTGAGGACTTGGGAGCGTCTCTAATTAAAATATCTAATTAAATGAAACCTAATAATAATATATTGTTGAAAGTTTTAGTAGGAAAGAAGTAAACGAATTATATCTAATTACTGTTTACTCAATACAGCACTGGTTTAAGGGCTTCGTTTTATGATTTTTTAATTGGACTTTTTTTTCTTTTATACCGAGTCTGTAAGCAACGAAGATATAATTTTTCAAGTTAATATTTATCTAACGGCTTTATTGTGTGAAGTTAATGACGTGATATTGTTGAACAAATGAAGGTTTTTTTACAGTTCTGACCCTGACAGTGTTTTTACACTTACAGTCGTAAATGGCCGTTATAATGTTGACTTAGTCATTCAACACCACTAGAGCATGACTACTGTAAACCTATAGCACATACAAATATGATATTATACTTTGTTCAAATTTGCGTACTCTAGTCTTTTATGCAATTACCTACAGACAAAACTAAAATCTATTTTTTTCGGAACTTGTATTATGGATATTATAATTTTATTTCAAATCAACCTATCGCCATCAACTGCTCAACGAAGATCTCCCCCAAGGAGCACCAACCATCCCGGACTTGGGCAATTCGCAGCCATCCGCTGCCAGTCACCTTCTTCAAGTCATCGGTTTTTTGTTTGGGTTTTTCAAATTTTTAGTTTAATTTTATTACAATGTTTTTAAAGTTAACATAAAATCATTGACACGACCATTTGTAAATAATGCAGATACCTTCAGATTGACTAATCTAATGATAAAATGATATATGAATAAAATGTCGCCCATTGTTAGATCTATAATAGTCTAATCCAGTATACGTCTATCTTTTATGCTTAAGTTACAATCATTTGATTTATATTAAAAACGTTTTTTGCTAAAACATTAATGTGAAAATATCTTCAAATGGGCTGATCTAATCTTTATCATGTATAGTTAAGAGCTATTGCTAGAAAGATTACTTTCTAACGCAAGAAACCGCATCCAAATTGGTCTATCTGTTAAAGAGCTCTGAAGCCACAGACAGACACACAGACAGATGTAACGTTAAAATTTATAACATCTCTATTTTTGTTTTGGAAATCAAAAAGTTGAAATACTTTAAATTTCTATGAACCATCTTATATTTTTACCCTCACACACACACATACCTTGAAATCTAGGAAATGTTAGACTAGACTATTATCGATCCTACATATAACCTATAAAAGACAAGTATGTTATACATGTGTACCAAATCTGTAATACATGTCGAATTTTAAGTCTAATAAATATTCAATATACATAATCATTCGTTCAAACCACCATTCCTTCGATATTGTTTTCCGTGTGTCAGTATAACTCATTAAACGACAGTGGGTGAGGATGTTGTGTATGCACCCTCATGTCCTCGAGAGGTTGAATAGAGTCCGATAGCAGCATTGAGCTTGGTCCAATACTGGGCTGTGTTACCGATCCTGGGACAAGAACTCCGTTGCTATGACCAGTGGTAGATTCTTGCCGCATAATATTGCGACGCCATTTTGCTCGAGCATTTTGGAACCAGACCTACGACAAATAATTAGAAAACATTAACGTAATTTTGGATCCTTTTAGCAGTAAGGTTAAGTAACAGACGATTCAAAGACACTGTTTAATTATTTTTTTAGCTAAAAAGTTTACGATTTTTAAACATAAAGCGTAAATTCTAATGATTTTAATGTTGTTTCAGCTTTATTACAGAAAGTGACTGTAGCTAACAGAGTTAAACATTTCATATTAAAGAATTACAAAAAAAATATGTTTGTTTGGTTTATCTAAATTTACCTGTAAAACTCTTTTGGAAAGCCCAGTCTTCTGTGCCAGCTGTTTTAGGTCTTTAGCGTCTGGATTTTGGTTTATCGCAAAATAAGACTTCATGGTCCGCAGTTGGTGATGTTTGAAGCTGGTTCGCATGCGCTTGGTGCGTTGTGTGTGGCTTGAGACGCTCCCTGGGGAAGCCACTGAGGAGTCGTAGGCGAGGGATTCCATGGAAGAAGAGAGATCACCTCGGTGGAGTATGTCTGGAACAAATAAAAGTTGTTATATGTATTTCTCCAACTACAATCTACTTCTGAAAAATTAAACTGCGCACTTGTAGATTAATGTGTCAACCAAGAACATGACCACAAAATTTATTTGAAGAGTTTTTTTTTATTTTGTCAGTAGCTTAGGCAAACGATGCTATCTGCAGTTAAATAGATATGTCACCACCCTGTAAAACTTTGAAAACGTTGTGATATTAGCAAATAAGTATGTATATCTATCCATATATTTGTAGGTGCAAAGGTTATTTACTCTACGTACGTATATACTATATACTCTACGCTTGCTGTTAACAGGTAATATACTCGTAATATAAAATATCAGTTGTTTAATTTAACGTTAATTTATTAAGAAATATAATACCGAAACACGAAAATGCAGTAATCATAGCCTTAGATTTATACAGTCAAATATATAATCTTGTCTAATATTGTTGTTTTATTTTTTTATTATTATGGTATGTAACATATAAAAAACATACCATAGTTATATAATGTGTTTTAATTTTGGATCCTTTTAGCAGTAAGGTTAAGTAACAGACGATTCAAAGACACTGTTTAATTATTTTTTTAGCTAAAAAGTTTACGATTTTTAAACATAAAGCGTAAATTCTAATGATTTTAATGTTATACGTTATTTATTTTGAACCAAATTCTACCTATTTATTATTCGATCCATGCAAATACCAATTACGATCTTTTGAAGGAAAATAGCCTTCGTCACAAATATAACGTTCGTCACTCGATCGTGGTCAGAACTAGTCTATCCCAAAGACGTTTTTACTTCCTAGGAAATGACGTAATATAGACGATAAAAAGTTCTCAACGGTAAAAAGAAAGTTACTCATTGAATACGTGACTTGGACTTTAACGGCACTGAAAATATAATTTACGCATTAAATGAGCGATAAATAAGTATCTCACACACTACTCTTGCACACACACACATAAAGCTCTCACAAGCAAGACTCACGTACACTTACACACATAAAGCTCTCACAAGCAACACTCAAGTACACCTACACATATAAACACACACACATAACGATTTATAAATTAATTCTTTTATTATTTCTTGTGACATTGTTTGATAGTTGTAGCCACTAGGATAGCTTTTATAATGTTCTGTGACGAGGACTGGAGATCTGTCACACAAGTTTCAAACCTAGTTCAGACTCCAGCTCTCAACAAGGTTCTGTTTATGTTGTATTATAAATACAAGAATATCATGGTACCTTTTGAGAAAAACAAAACAATATTCTAAAATTATCATTATTATAAACGACAACAAACACACCGTCGGCAACATTGAGAGTGAAATAGTTATTATTTTATTTACTTTAAATGAAATGCTAGATAACATTTTTGAGAGATGACTACACTAAGCATCGATTCCACGCCTTTTATACCAGTATACAAACCGGTTTTCCATAAATGTTAATAATGCTTACCTAATAAACAAAAGCTAAGTATAATATGTATTGAAACTAGAACAGTTTACGAAGAGATAAAACCGAGCAGATTTCTACTTGATACGAAAATACCCGCGGGATAATCCTTAATATAACAAAACTCACGGTTAGATAGATTATAAACATAATGTTTGCTTATTAGAGTATGGTGGAAAAATTATACGAAGAAGGAGTCTTGTGTATATCTGTTTCTTTCATAATTTAGGTCACATCACAAACACATTATGTCAATAACCTTCAAAAGCAGACAGAAGTTTTTGACCCGTTATAACAGACTGGCCAGACGAGTTGATATAGGATTTTCTTATGATCACCTTCTTTTAGTACTGTCGCTGTCTAATGTCTAAAAAACGTAAAATTATTTACCTACATATTTCAATCTAGAAATGTACCGTCATTTTCAAGTGCTAACAATCAATCATCAAATATTGTCGTCCAATTTCAATAGTCAGAAACGAGAACCCACATCCCATTCTTTTTCCTTATAAACAGGAGGAAACAGAGATTGCAACAACCTGCGGTTAGATCGTCAGAGCAAGACTCGTCGTTAATACAGGAAACTATCTTCCGGGGCCTGAGAAATGAACCATGGCATGTTCGAGCATTACGAATGTCCGACAGTTAGGTAGATAAAACTACTCTAATATCAGATTTATATGTGTCCAATAATGATATTGACAATATAAAACAAAAATTAATATTCACAGACATTTGGCGTTCAAAGTAACTATGTAAGTTAAATAATTAATTAATACACTCGATTGTCGGCACTTGGAGGAGCTTATTAAAACTTATCATGAAAACAAACTTATTTATACTTATACTCGACTAAATAAAATTCTAAAAAATAATGTTTTCACTTCTGTTACTTTGATAAAAACTCCCTTACTTAATTTTTTTTCAGCCTCTTTAATGTACTGATATCGACCTGTTATTATTTTATTATGTGTATAGAGTTCACCTGACCGATTGCACCTAATGGACAGTAGCGGATTAGTCGATTAGCAAGACTAGTAAATGTTCCGCGCATTCGAGGGCACTACACACTAATGCTAAACACTAATTTAAATCGAAGTGTGAAACATGTAATGTATTCCTACTAAAATTATAAATGCGAATGTAAGTTTGTTTGTTACGATTTCACGCGGCAACTTCTCAATCGATCATTATGAAATTTTGTACACATGTGCCTGGGGGTATTAGGAGTAACAACCTTTTATTAAAAATAATAATATATTTTTATTTAAAATGATCTGTTACGAAACTTAATGTGGCAGACCAAATTCTAATAAGAAAATTAAAAAAGGTAGGCATATACATATAATGTCTCCTTGCTTACTGTATTTCATTGTTTTATTACTTTCTACTACTTATATACTTGTGATATTTCAGTGCTAGATTCCGTGTAACAATTTCATTGCGTGAGCCGGGTGGGTATTTCATTACGAGGTTCTCGGCAGCTCTAACATTAAGAGTCCACTACCGTATATCTCCTCTTACAAGCATCTTCAGGACGCTCGATAGGAACGGACGGGATGTAAAATAGCCATGTATCAACAAGCTCCATGGCTGTAAGACTCGGCCGGCACAACTTCGGTCGGAAAGCCGATAGAAGAATTTATCAGAGCAAAGCATCATATGGGAAGCTTCGCAATATCTTCAACTCTCCCATCCCGCAATCACTAAAAATCGCAAGGAGTTTAACCAGTGCATCCTACTCCTAATGACCAGCTGATAGACTTGAGGGAAATGCGAAATAAAAAGTTGTGAGAATTGTTATTTGTTAGTAAGATTTCTGCTACCTACTCGTATATATTCTCTGGTATTTCTTAATTATTTTAAAAAACACAAGTTCCACATATACATCATATACATTCTGTGTAATGGATAACTTCACCAGCATTCATTGAAATGGATACAAAGACCATCGAGATTTAAAACAATAATTTGTGGATCACGTATAGTGTTGTCTCTCGTACGGATCGAGCAGACGAAACTCAGTGCAGTAGCAAACGGCGAGGGGGCCGCTTAAACCACTACTCCCGTCATATTCGTGTAGTCAAGTTAAAGATTATTACCGCCATCTATAAATTTCATTTTAAGCCCCAATTTTTTATGACTCATCATCATCATCATCATCTCAGCCAAAAGACGACCACTGCTGGACATAGGCCTTCTCCAAGGTTCTCCACAACAATCGGTTCCGTGCCACCCGCATCCACCTTTTATATACTATATACTCTACGCTTGCTGTTAACAGGTAATATACTCGTAATATAAAATATCAGTTGTTTAATTTAACGTTAATTTATTAAGAAATGTAATACCGAAACACGAAAATGCAGTAATCATAGCCTTAGATTTATACAGTCAAATATATAATCTTGTCTAATATTGTTGTTTTATTTTTTTATTATTATGGTATGTAACATATAAAAAACATACCATAGTTATATAATGTGTTTTTTTTGTTTCAAAACTTGTTTTACGTTTTAACTGGTTTATATTGTGCATGAATATAAGTAAATCGTACAAATGATTGTCATGTATATAAATAAAACCCACGCCCGATTGCGTTGCGTCAGTTGGCATACCTTCTGTTGTAAATTCGTACCGTCATGTTATTGTTGATCTCGATAGCATTAGTACGACAGCAAACATTGTAAAAGTCCCTGGTTTTGACATTAAATCACTTAAGAATTTTAGTTAGTAATTTAGCTTCTCAGGTAATGGGAAATGAAGAGCGTATAATGTTGTACACAATGGGAAACGCGCTACTGTCAATTTAGTTAGAACAGCTATTGTACATTCAGCTTTATCAAATGATGTTGCTTTAATTAGAACCGTTACTCTGTACTTAGCTTGTGTATATAGTATTGATTGAAACTATAGGAGCAGGTTTCTGGGTTTAAGCTTCAAATTACTCTATTGGTAAATTATAACGTCTGGTTACTTGTTTAGAATCTTTCGTTTTTTTTCTATAGTACACTACAAATTTGGTAGCTTAAATTGCATTTTAATGTTTTTTTTTATATACTTTTATGATATAGATGTGCAAAAGTGTAGATAGGTCAAATGATAGTTAGTGACCTTCACTGCCACCATTTGAGTCCCAGCCCTTAGATCGAGGGAAAGTTTTTTTTAATTTCTGTAAAGAATTTCTTTACCAAATTTTAACGTGATTTAAGCTGATATTAAAAAACACACTATGCATGTGTTTTAAGTAAGCACTATTAATAAACAGTATTCTGGTAACGCGAAACTAGCATTTAGATAAAAAATAAAAAAAAACAAACATATCACTAATGTGGTTATTTTTAATGATGAGTTCATTAAAAGATGTCTGTCAGGGGTCAACAACAGCTGCAAAACATACGAGTGGTTTTAAAATCTATAGTAGATATTTAAAGATTTTAATATTATAAGTCTTAAATAAATAACTTAATATTTATGACTGTGTATGTAATAGAATTTATTTGATTATTTGTTATTTGGATCGCTAGGAATGGCCTAGTGTGTAGTGACCCTGACAGCTACGTCTGGTTCTATTCCTACCCAGCTAAAATAGCTGTGTGATAAGGATGTTCATTTTCTCTGTAGGGTTGTAATTTGACTATAAGTATACCTACAGAAATATTTAATTATGTTAATCAACAGTTTGGATACCGTAGCAAATGCTCATGTAGAGGAACAGATCTCATTGGGATCAAACAGGCATTTTTGAGATGTTTGAAGTTATTACTCATTATTAAATTAATTTGTTTTTAGGTGTAGAGATGCAAATATTTTACTTTAAAAAACATCTGTTATCTGATGAATTCCCGAATTGATTTACAAACATCACATATAAAGGTTACATTTAAAAGTCAAATGTTGCTTTATTACAAAACTATCAAAATGGAGCAACTTTGCCTATAACTCTTGAAAGAAAATCCCTTTTTTCATTGATGTTAGTCATTATTCTTGTTCGTAAAATATTAAAGATAGTAATGGTTACTGATGGTTATCCTTACAAGGTAGATATTATATAACATCTCTGCCCTTTTGTAGCTCTATTAAAATCGAATAATTCTGTAGTAAATTATTTAGATCTATCACGTAAGGTTTAGTAAGTGTGCACAGTGTAACGCTCAAAAGCGTTATTTTACAACATCATTACACAAATCTTTTGAATTCCCGGATATCCTCTAACATTTCGTATTAAATAAATAAACAACGTTACCCTTAACTCTTTTAAATTACGTTCGTTACGTAATTTAAAAGAGTTAAGCGTACGAAAACAAAAAACGACTTGATTTCATAATAGTATGAAATGAAGTCGTTTTTTATTCTTGAACTTATATAAGAGATAATCATAACTTAAGAACTATGTGTTCTCTTGATAACGAAAACGACTTCACGTAACATTCACTCAAAAAAGAACACTGTTGCCGAGGAATAAGACAGTAACTTTAAAAATACATCTAAAAAAGGAATTCATATCCTTAAATATTTTTTATATATTTTACATACAAGCAATGCATATTAATTGATAAGTATACCTTCGTTAACACTCATTAGTACAAGCGGAAATGAACGGTCAGGGGACCCACTGCTTCGCGTCAAAACAAATAACTTCGATGATGTATGGCTCGATAATTGGCCGTGTTTTGATCGCGGTGATAACGCTGATATACGTGGGGTGCGCATCACTGTGAAAGTGGTCTGAGGACCATCGTACTCTTTATAGAATTAGTAGTTACATTTTTTGATGATAAATTGATAAATAATAACTTAAATGTGTTTACTGAGTCTCAATAATAGTTGTAGTTTGTTTTTTGTTATGAGTTGACGAGTATCACGACTTACTCTACCATTCTAAAAGTACGGAGGTATGTAAAATAGAGGTACAGAAAAGTAGTCCATCTTCATGCCAACGGTTGGAAAGCGTGTCATACCTACGTGCTTCGGGTTTGGTTTGCACTCGGTATACAATCATT
Source organism: Hypercompe scribonia (assembly GCA_949316085.1). NCBI lineage: Eukaryota > Metazoa > Arthropoda > Insecta > Lepidoptera > Erebidae > Hypercompe > Hypercompe scribonia. Next base: position 20,858,401 of record OX438968.1, on the reverse strand, counting down.
CAGTCGCGAATGAACCGCAGTGATAAATGGATGGTGTGATTTTTTTTAAGCAGTAAGCGTGTAATTTATAAATATTTGAATGAAATAAGTCCAAGTACTTGTTTAACATGACAAAGAGAAATTATAGTCTATGATGTCGTATATTTGGTTGCTTTAACTGTTCAATAACGCACCCAGGGATAACATGTTTTAAATTACCATAATAAAATAATATATTAAATTTAACAATAAAACTTTCAGTGTGACTCCAGTCGAGACGCAAATATTTTTCAGTGTTAAATTTAAAAAAGATTTTTTAATACGCTTATAAAAAACACAACATGTATTGTCAACACTTCCTATGAATCCTTCTGTCACAATGAATTGAATTTTTTCAAATAAAGATATAATATTTTAAAAAACATAAAACTAAAAAGAACTCAAGAAGTAGGTAGATAAAATTTAAATACTGTAGATAAAGATAACAAAACGCTAGGGCTTCAAGGAGTAGCTCAGTTACCATAAAAGTATCCCTATGCATCTTCAGTCATATGTCTTTTTTATTCATTTTTTTAATTTATCAATGTCTTACAATCCGTCCAATTACTCGGTATTTTGCTGGCGGTTAAATAGTTAAAATTTATCTTTAAAAAATAACCAATTCATTTTTTTATTGTTATGCCGTTATATAATGTCTTGAGGAGGTTTTTCTCTTTAGGCTTTTGAAATAACTTTTATTTATCATCTTTCTCAGTGTTTGGGTGAACTTTACTTTTACTTTTTGTAATTCTTGAGTTTATTAAGAATCTCTTGGTTGACTATTGCTACTTTCAGATCGTGCTAAAGCTGATTTTTGATGATAAACCAAAGTACATTTATCATGACCCATCATTTAAGACTGAAATATAAAATCCCGTCGAAAAAACAGGTTTTAAAATTGGTTTTAATTTTTTGGTAGGGAATATTTCGACAGTAGGTATTGGTTCCAAACCTGAGCAAAAGCTTGCTAGATATCGAAGAAGGCTAACGAGCAGTACTATTTTTAATCACAAGCGGTATTGATCCCATTGACGAGTCGATGTGCCTGTTCAATCATGAACCTCACAAAATCCAAACTATACAAAGAAGCTATAGGCAGTAGCCCACAGCTTCTTTATGAGGCAATATAAAATCACTTTATGCGGTTCTTTGCCACGGTTAATGATAAGAATTATTTCAGCTATTTTGTATTATTTAGGAATGAACGCACGTTTTAAAATAGCATTGTACATTTGTAAAAATACAATGCTTACGTCAGGTAATTCTTTTGAAAATTTTGCTATTATGAGCTAGTAATCTGGAGCCTTTTTTTAATCCAGTTTACGAATGGTTTGATATAGTCCACTTTCGCAAAAACATTTGATAGAAAGAGATAACTGATGGGTCAGGGACATGTTTGCCCTATGTGTTTATGTTTATGTTAAAAGGTTTTATGCTTCTATGGTCTTGGTTTTTTATTCTTCTAACTTGTTCTTTCTAACTTGTCTCTTTTTGTATCAGTACCAGACGGTATGTAACTATTACAGTGCACCTTAGGAAGTATCTCCCCAGGTCGTCGATTGGACACATTTATTAAATACTTCTACACCGTTAGTCATATTACAGTTAGATTTTAGTGAGACTTGAATAGTCATGGTGTCCATTATTCGTTATCTGAATCTAACTCAATCCACGCTTTCACCGTGTAGTTTACTAGCACAGGCTTATTGCGTAGTTAAGTAGCTATAATTGTGGTATGTTCTAAAAAAAGTTCACCCGAACTTTACTTTTACTTTTTGTAATTCTTGAGTTTATTAAGAATCTCTTGGTTGACTATTGCTACTTTCAGATCGTGCTAAAGCTGATTTTTGATGATAAACCAAAGTACATTTATCATGACCCATCATTTAAGACTGAAATATAAAATCCCGTCGAAAAAACAGGTTTTAAAATTGGTTTTAATTTTTTGGTAGGGAATATTTCGACAGTAGGTATTGGTTCCAAACCTGAGCAAAAGCTTGCTAGATATCGAAGAAGGCTAACGAGCAGTACTATTTTTAATCACAAGCGGTATTGATCCCATTGACGAGTCGATGTGCCTGTTCAATCATGAACCTCACAAAATCCAAACTATACAAAGAAGCTATAGGCAGTAGCCCACAGCTTCTTTATGAGGCAATATAAAATCACTTTATGCGGTTCTTTGCCACGGTTAATGATAAGAATTATTTCAGCTATTTTGTATTATTTAGGAATGAACGCACGTTTTAAAATAGCATTGTACATTTGTAAAAATACAATGCTTACGTCAGGTAATTCTTTTGAAAATTTTGCTATTATGAGCTAGTAATCTGGAGCCTTTTTTTAATCCAGTTTACGAATGGTTTGATATAGTCCACTTTCGCAAAAACATTTGATAGAAAGAGATAACTGATGGGTCAGGGACATGTTTGCCCTATGTGTTTATGTTTATGTTAAAAGGTTTTATGCTTCTATGGTCTTGGTTTTTTATTCTTCTAACTTGTTCTTTCTAACTTGTCTCTTTTTGTATCAGTACCAGACGGTATGTAACTATTACAGTGCACCTTAGGAAGTATCTCCCCAGGTCGTCGATTGGACACATTTATTAAATACTTCTACACCGTTAGTCATATTACAGTTAGATTTTAGTGAGACTTGAATAGTCATGGTGTCCATTATTCGTTATCTGAATCTAACTCAATCCACGCTTTCACCGTGTAGTTTACTAGCACAGGCTTATTGCGTAGTTAAGTAGCTATAATTGTGGTATGTTCTAAAAAAAGTTCACCCGAACTTTACTTTTACTTTTTGTAATTCTTGAGTTTATTAAGAATCTCTTGGTTGACTATTGCTACTTTCAGATCGTGCTAAAGCTGATTTTTGATGATAAACCAAAGTACATTTATCATGACCCATCATTTAAGACTGAAATATAAAATCCCGTCGAAAAAACAGGTTTTAAAATTGGTTTTAATTTTTTGGTAGGGAATATTTCGACAGTAGGTATTGGTTCCAAACCTGAGCAAAAGCTTGCTAGATATCGAAGAAGGCTAACGAGCAGTACTATTTTTAATCACAAGCGGTATTGATCCCATTGACGAGTCGATGTGCCTGTTCAATCATGAACCTCACAAAATCCAAACTATACAAAGAAGCTATAGGCAGTAGCCCACAGCTTCTTTATGAGGCAATATAAAATCACTTTATGCGGTTCTTTGCCACGGTTAATGATAAGAATTATTTCAGCTATTTTGTATTATTTAGGAATGAACGCACGTTTTAAAATAGCATTGTACATTTGTAAAAATACAATGCTTACGTCAGGTAATTCTTTTGAAAATTTTGCTATTATGAGCTAGTAATCTGGAGCCTTTTTTTAATCCAGTTTACGAATGGTTTGATATAGTCCACTTTCGCAAAAACATTTGATAGAAAGAGATAACTGATGGGTCAGGGACATGTTTGCCCTATGTGTTTATGTTTATGTTAAAAGGTTTTATGCTTCTATGGTCTTGGTTTTTTATTCTTCTAACTTGTTCTTTCTAACTTGTCTCTTTTTGTATCAGTACCAGACGGTATGTAACTATTACAGTGCACCTTAGGAAGTATCTCCCCAGGTCGTCGATTGGACACATTTATTAAATACTTCTACACCGTTAGTCATATTACAGTTAGATTTTAGTGAGACTTGAATAGTCATGGTGTCCATTATTCGTTATCTGAATCTAACTCAATCCACGCTTTCACCGTGTAGTTTACTAGCACAGGCTTATTGCGTAGTTAAGTAGCTATAATTGTGGTATGTTCTAAAAATAAGTCTTAGCCAGATGTACAGCACAGTGACGAGATCGAAATATCTTTAGAGACAAAGAAGTCAACCAGATCAGGGTTTTTTGTTGACATCACTGGACCAGTAAGTTGGTTCACCGATAGGTTTAACTAAGTTTATTACCCTTAAGAGTTATAATATGTAAATTCCAATCAATGTGTTTCGCATTATAATCACCTCTTGTAATGAATTTGTGACCAAATATTATGTTTAGTTGTCACTTTTAAGGTTGTACCTTGGGGGCATGTAAAGAGCTGAAATTGTCAGCGGTCCTTTTAAGGATTTGAAATGTTTGTAAATTTGAGAAAGTAAACCTTTTGATCAAATATTTAAAAGAGTTGGCTTTAGAAATACAGAACCTGCCAATTAGCAGTTCCTTCATTGTATTTAACGTTCAACTTGAAAGGCTAACATTTATATAAGTTGCCTCAGTCCCAAGTCTGTAAAGTCCTTCAGAATACGGGAATTATTTCCTCCTTGAGAATAACTCCGAAATATGTTTCATTTTAATAGGACAAACACTGACTCTTGACAAACCGCTTAAGTTAAGTTTGTACGAAAAATTATATTCAGAATATACACGTCTAGATCATGTAACAAAACATTGCATTCATTTATGTATTTCATTTATTAGGTTATTTGTTAGGTCACATTCACAAAACCAGATCAGCGGGGGTACCTTGTAGTGTCCCCCAGGAGAGGGTCTGAACGGGCACGGTGTGAAAGCTGGAGGGGACCTGAAACAACATGGCTCAGGTCCCCTTCAGAGTAGGACGCCTGAGACCGGCCGCCCGGGTGATTTTTAGTGGAAACACCAGTATATAGTGTATACTCCTAGCTCCTGCCTTACCGAGGAGGCGGAGATCCGAAGGGATGTTTCACACCATCAACAAAAAAAGTAGGTCTAATTGACAACATTACAATAACTGATAAGTAACTGGTAGGCAAGTTAATTCTTATGCTAATTAGAGAACAGTAGCAGTAATAAAATGATAACTTAAAATCACATGAACATGTAGTAAATGAGACACTTCAAAATGTCATGAAATGGCTAGAGATGAATAACTTAAAAAATAACATAGAAATATGAAAACTCAGTCATTTGAGAACTGCAAAAATAAAACAATTTCATATTGCAGTTAACTTTGATAGTCAAGAAGTAGCACAAATACAAAGCACAAACATTTTTAGGTTTTACAGTAGACGAACATTTAACATAGAGTATCACATAGAAAATGTTTGTAAAAATATTGACAAGTTTAATTACATTTTTAAATATATAAAAAGGAAAACAAAATTTGTGGAAAAAAAAATAGTGGTTAACAAGACGCCAGTGATTAGGACCCCAAAGACAGGAAAGACCTTACTATAGGGACCGTGTCAAACAGGACTGCCTTATTATTATTATGATTATCAACTTCTGCAAAGCGCAGACGTTTACTATTCAACTGGGGATGAAAAGTTCATAAAATGGTCGATAAATTAAGTCGAAGTTTGGCGAAGTGTGTAGTAATTAGCATCTACAGACACACCTGAATGCACACATACTTTACTGAAATGATAATTAATAAAAATACTAAAGTAATCAATTCTTTTTAAGAAATACAATGCCAATTATTACAATATCAACGAAGTGCTAATGTTTTTAAAATTATTTAATAATTAATTAATTTTTAGCTAATAAGGTTTGCATGCAAAAATCAAGCAATAAGTATATGGCTTTAATTTAAAATTATTGACTCACTTTCACCTTTTTTTAGTTTACCTGATAATTCTTTAAATAAACAATTTATTATTTACAACTGTATAATGAAATGAAATGGAATTCTACATAAAAATTGTGTGACATATTGAATGTGTGTGAATTATTATTTTCATACATGCTTTTTTTAACCTTTTAATTTATCCCCGTATTTCACATGAAGTGATTCTGACAGATAGCTACTTAAATTAAATAACAGTACAACCTAAAATTATATCAAAGTGATAACGACGCTTCATCACTTCCTAAGAACTAATTATAAAGTTGCCATACACATTAAACCTAGTAAAATCATACGAATTAATTCTGCATCAGAAGTAATCAAGTAATTATTGACAACGAAATATGAGGAGAAGGAAAGTTAACACGAATTTATATTTCTTTTTTTTTACATAAATAGTATATGGTACTAACTGACACGTGTAACTTCGTCTGCGTCTCTCAAAATCTCCGTCTTACGACATTCTTCGTTGATGCTCCGCTCGAGTTGATCATAGCTTGCCATTATTTAGCCTGCCTGAATAAGTTGGCTATCCGATACTAAAATAATTTTTCACTTCGTATTCAATTCACAGGTAGGTAGGTGCCATTAAAATAATGTTTCGGTTTTGGGTTATTACAACGCTGACCTTTCGTGATTTTTTACATCATCAAGGACCACAAGGTAAAAAGAAACTATAAAAAATCTTTTTATTGTACAGTACAGTCAGTCTTTTCCCTAATGTTATATTATTCCATTGTAATGAGCTATTTATTTAGTAAGTAAAAGATAAAATAATAGACGATCTCATTATTTTTCATATAATATATGGGCATATACTATTTTTAGTGTTATTTATTGCGATATTCGTATGTGCAAATAAGGTTTACACCTGATCAATCATTATCAGAGCTGATAATACGCTATCAGTCTTAATATATGTATGTATGTATGTAGAGAAACAAGCTCATTTTGGATTTGGTTTATCCTAGAATAAAAAACGGTTAAGGTTCCAATTTGTAAACTAAAAGAAAGCGATCATACTTTGTGGGCCACTGCCCTACAGTTTATGTTGGGAAATTATATATATGCTAATCGGTGTGACACAGGATATATATCGCGATACAGGATTAGCAGTAGCTTCGTAGTTCGGTGTGCGTTTGGTAGATTGTGCTATAATATTGTGGATGTCAGCCGTGTGTATAACATGCAAAATTTTTATAAGATAGTAAGTGCTATATTATTTCAATGTTTAAATTATTTTAGCTCAGACAACTTAATCTATTATATATTGAATCGCTCATCTCAAATAAAAATAAAACTTTATGTCTCTGTTTCTGGTGCGGCAAGTCTAGTTACACACCGTTGTTGATGACGAGTTGCTTTATCAAATCTAACAAACTATTATACTAAACCAAAAACACAAAATTAATTGATGTAAATTGATAAAAATTACTATTACTTTCATAAAATGGTCCTGTATGCATGCGCAGTTAATGGGCCCCTGTAGTTGAAAACCGGTGGTTTTTTTAATATGTCGCTACAACACTTGGGTGGTTGACTACATTATAGGGACGCACTCGCCGATGCGCAACCAACTAATTTATTAAATTTATAATTATATATATTAGAGGTTAGTCTGTTAGTTGAATGCAAGGGGTCGGCTTACCGACTCCTCGTTTTTATAACACCATATTCAAGTTTTACGATAATCTGAACAAAAAACAATTAGGTTGTAAAAAAATGTTATCACATTGAGTTTGGTTCTCTTTAATTGCTGCGTTTACCGAGGTGTAATGTTAAGACAATTCGTATCATGAAGTTCATACTTTACGCTTTTCTGAATAGATTATTATAAAAGTACAATGATTACTCTGTTTACGCCGGTGCGGCACAAGTCGTTGTAATTTATTTATATCTATAGTGGTACCTATAAAAAATATTCATAGTTACAAATTTTATTTTTATTTTTTGTACATTCTTGTATCACTTGTGCATATGTTGTCTTAGACCTTTTAAAGACGATAACATGCCTAAAGGGGATAAAACTCGAACAGGCGGCAATAACTGAAATGTGGCAAAAATTTTAAAACTTGAAATAATACATAAAATGACATTGAAAGAAACACATTTATGATTTTGTGGCACCAACAAAATCCCAGGATATTCCCAGGTACATAAGTAGATAAAATTATATTTAAGAAAGTCTAATCCCGATAGAATAAGCAATTAATCTACATGTTCGTCAATAACCCATTAAACAAAGTGCATGTGTGCTTACGACTATTCTAATACAACTTAATAATCATTCTGAGAATATAGAAATAAATGTAGTTTCAATCAACAATAAATAGACCGCATACTAATTAACATGTAACCGATTTTGAGAGGAGTACCTCTACCTACATACATTTATATTTTTTACTGAGTAATAAAGCATCGGTGCTATAAACCCCTCGATATTAACGATTGGCTATAAAAAAAATAAAGAAGCCATGAGTCTGTGTATGGTTTATTACATGTATAGGCGCCGCTTTTTTGATTATGGCTCAAGAAAGATGTGAAAGCGGTTGTCTTGAAATGGGTTGCAAAAGACTGAATTCAAATCTTAAGTAAGAAATATTAATGACCTATATTTTACTTATTTTACTAAAATATTCTAAAAATCTAGGATTATAGAATCTAAGAACTCACTAAGATGTTTAGTTATAGCTTAGTGTTATCTAAATTTCAAAATTTTGTACCGTAACATTTAGAATTTATTTTATTTGTAAGGATTTATTGTTTACTTGCCTATCTAAGAACTCGCTTGACGTCCAACTCTATTTTAAAAAGTAACTAAGAGTATTTTATGTTTTCTGAGCATGAGCCCTAGTCTGGTTTTTATATATGTATATATTATAAATTTGGGATTTTTAATATTCATTTTACTATTACTATTACTTGATAAGACAAATTTTATTAAGAATACTGATTATTTATATCCAATATTAGCGCTTTTTAAAATAACTGCTGTACCTGAATCTGTCAGCCGACGCTAACGGTTTTGACTTGATACACTGACCCAATAAAATTCGGGACCTTGTAAACCGATAGTGATGTGAAACGAAAGCTGCTCTGCTGGTAGATAGTCGTATATTTGTCGTAATCAACTCAACTCTGACACCTACATACGTCCCTTCCTCCGAGCCTCCCAAACTAGGTTGGGGTCGGCTTTAAGCCTACTACGATACGGTTGAGCTTAGATTTTCTACGTGGATCAACTATTACGTTACTGTTTAACTAAATAATCTAAATTTTCTATACAAATATGTTCAACATGTAATCAGTTCAAGTCCACTTTTTAATCTAGATGTGAATTTTGGTTCATAGTACCAGTAAAATTCGACCAGAGGACAAATCAGGCTGTAATATACTCTGGGTCCATGCACGACCTATACCTATAATGATCTGTTAAATAACTATGGCTCGTGTAACAAATAAAAAATAGACACATCGCACCTACACTGTTAGTTAGAATAAGGCACAAAAAAATACTTGCTGTAGACAATATTGTGATTTTTAATTGGAAAATACAATAAAATTTCTATGATTTTTTAATATGTACTTACAATCGAAGTAAAGAGGAATGCCACAGATTCTTCCTAATTTTCAATAAGGACTGAACGATCGGTAAGGCTTGCCATATAAGACGGCAATGAGACTTCATTACAGTTCAGAAAAGTAAGAGTTTTACAAGCCTCTCCTTGCCCCTCCGGGGATACCGATACAAGTATGCAAGGAGAGTGTAGTTATGGGAACATCATTAGATTAACGAAATGAAATCTGAGAAAATGCGTAAGAAAAATCACAACTAATTGGATGGAAAATGTCATCTTTGAACAGATTATACCTAATAGGATTTGATGTTTCGAAGGAGTCTATATAACTTCACAGTGGTGGTTAGTAAGCCTTACTGCTAAGCCGAAGGTCGTGGGTTCGATTTCCACTCAGGACGAATACGATTGTTTGTTCTGTATCTTTCTTTCTTTTTAAAAGACAACGCCTGCACTACGATTATATCCTGTGTCGCGGAATACTTTACAAATATACAAAATCGAACACTAACACCCAGACTCAGAACAACAATTTGTGGATCACACAAAGTTTTGTCCCATGCGGGATTTGAACTCACAACACTCACTGCAGTAGAGAGCGGCGTGGCGACCGCTTAAACCTCTAGGTCAACCGTGCAGTCTGAGTTTAATTTATCTATAGTATATATGTATTTATAAATATTTAAGTTTGTTTATCAGAAGTCTGGTTACCATAGCACAGGCTCTGCCGGATTTCGAATCAGACAGCTGTATGTGAGATGTGGTCGATTTCTATTTACTATATTATTTGTTTCACTTTGATTTGGGCAGCAGCAAAAGTAGTGTCTAAACAAATGCCAAAGCACTATTTCGAAAATGCAAGAAAAAGTGTATTGTTACGAATAACACTTTATTCGCTCTGACTGGAAAGAAAATTTCATTACACATTTTTATTTTAATGAATTAGTAATGCATCTCGACTCCTTCCTTGTACTAATCAGAGTGGAAAACGAACTGAAAGCGTCATCTTTAGATAGACTGTCTCTAATACGTATTAAAAAAGTAAAATGTAATATTTAAACTAAATATATACGTGTTACTGTCTGAAAATAAAACATTTATTTTTTAAGAAGATGTTTTAAAAATAAATACAATTACATTAAACTTCTGTTAATAAAATGTATCGCTGTCTAAAACAAGACATATTAAACTATTAATATTTTTTACACTTCTTCAATATCAAATAATTTCTAAATATAAGTAATAGGACATATAAATTTCATAAATTTTAAAATTTACGCGACCCCTTCTAAGCAACTGGTGCTGTAAATTTGACCAATTCAAAATTCGAAGACAGGTGATGGCGTCACGTTAACGATTTTTTATCTGTGGTCAGAATTGTATTGTTTATGGTTAATTGTTTTAATCCGATGGGGAGTTCGTTTATTATGTTTTTTGTGCTATTAGATTTTAATTAGGAGAAATAAATTGTTCAAAATTGATAAAAGTCTTCCCGTTGTTTTTTTATGTAAGCGACGTTTCGGTGAAAAGATGTAATGGTTAGTATTTATTTATCTGTTATATCTGAGTTAAAGATCGCACATGTTAAGCTGCACATTGCTTTTAATGGGTGAACTTAATGAAGTATAATGAGTCGGTTGGTTGTTTATAACTTTTGTAGATTTGTTTAGCTAGTGTTTCATTTCTTATTGTCTATGTCGTGCAGTGTGATAAGTATCACTATACGCTTGAGTAGATTCAGATATATGACTATTATAGTGAAAACTGACATTGCTCACACAATGTTGCCAGCTGCATTAGTTTTTTGAATTTCTCATTCTTTTTTCACCAATTTATTATTTCAACATTTTCATGGTATCAGCAACATTATATCCTATGAAGTGATTTCAAAATTTTTTTCTATAAATTAAATAAATTGAAGAAAATATATGTTTTTAGTATCAGTTTTTAACCAACTTCTTTAGTAATTACTGCTACTATTAACAAACAAAATCTTTATAACGTCGATAGAACTGCACTAAAACTAGATTCGACTATAATAAGAAGGTATGAATTAAAAAACACAAGTTTAAAATATATTAAATATATATAAATTCGTCATGACTCACGTTACTAAGGTTCTACAATTCAGATGTAAACATCAGCTATGCTTTGATCTTCCAAAACTAATTGAAACAATATACAAAATATTGTAGCGCTCAATGAAAGAAAAATCGAAGCAATTTCGAAATACAGAACTATAGTTTCGAACTACGGTTCGTAAATCAACAATTATACAATAATAAACCAATCGCTTCATAGAATATTTTAAGCTAGCGATGCCGTGGCCATGGCTGCTTCATAAACTCGGTTCTGACGCAACTATAACATTCTTAGTCCTACTGCAGAACTGTGTAAGGAACCCTAAAAAGAGGTTGTAGACTATTAACATAGAGATTAATTGTTAGAAATAATACTTGATAAATTTATGGTTAAATCGATAAATTTTTAGATAGTTACAAGCAGCGAATTAGACATCTTTTTACTAAATTAAACGGAGGCTGTACTGTTGCAATTAGATGCCCCTACGTATCTTATTCAGCGTTAGTTCAAATATATGTAACGTACAAGTAACAAAACGGCCATATTTTAAGTAGGAAGAATGTTGATATTCAATACACACGTGTAATACAATAGGTCTTGTCTTGTCAATTCCATGTGTGTATACGTATCTCTTACGATCTAGATATTATAGCGCAACGGTAAGATAGTACTTAGAAGAAATCATTGGTAAGTGCCGCAAAATCACGATACTAACGATTAAGCCTCGTTTGGTAACGAAGAAATACGTTTCGACATAAATTTACTTACTAAATACGTGTACTTTAACTAAGTATAGAATGACTTAAACTATTCATTTGAATATATGATTAAACTAGAAACTTCCTATTTATGAACTTCACGCCTTAAATCAACCTATTTTATAACACATCCTCCATAATATCAATGGAAAAAACAAAAAGCGGCAGTTTGCCTCTTGACCACAAACAACATTTTTAAGTTTACTATGAAAAGAAGGACTATGATTGACATTGAACTTTATGGTAATAAGAATAGGGAATATTATAAAAAAAAGAAACTTTACCAATGCGAATAACCGTAGTTTTAAGGGTCTTTGATAAAATCAATATGTCATTCCAAAAGTCGGCCATCGCTTTTTTCCATCGAGTTTTGTTAATTAAAATGATTTTATGGTAGCTATTCGTTGGTGGCAAATGTTATGCATCTGCTTTTTTAATGAATTAGGTAAATCGTAGATTTAGTAGGACTATCAGAAATATGAGTAATATTGTTTTTGATATACAATGAATTATTGAATGTCGGTGAGATCAAAAGCAAACTATCTTTGAAAATACTTAGATCGCTTATTGTGTCTAGAAATATACAAATATTTTTTTATGGTTGCTGTAAATACTGTTTTTATGGTATCCTAAAGAGATCAAATGGTCAGATGGATCAATTTTTGGTAAGTGACTACCGCCGCCCTTGAACCTTGCTATTCACAAGTTGTCGCTCTATAAATATCGTGTCTAGAATTAAGGGAAGGTTTGCGCTTCAGTAACTTATCACTCAAGCTTAAGCAGTCAAGCTTAAGTACTACAATTAACAGGCTTCAGGCAGTCCAAGTATTACTATAGACTGTAATCATAATTCGTAATTAATTGGTTTCATTTATTTTTTATTTAGGTCACTAGAAAGTTAAATAATGACTACGGCAAAAATGTTAGAAAATTATTCTAATTTTTTTCTCAATATGGTACAAATGCATTTGATCAATGATCCAGAATTTTAGTAGGAATTTATATCCTTTCTATTTGAATGAAACAAAAAAATATTTCTTCTTCTTTTTGTCTACTTTTTCCTTCAGATTGAACTCAAAATTTGACATGTGAATCTTAAACTCCCCGGCCGACTGCAAAGAGTTGCCAAATGTTAAATATGTGGAACTAAAGACATATTTAAAAGTTAAATATAGGCGAGACAGCGTGTATAAAAGTAATACAGAGACTTGTTTTAAATATGACTATAATTATTTTAATCATATATCTAATCAAATTTATTCAACCATTATAATTGCAAACAAAGACTATGAACACAAAACAACCTAAAAATAAAAATATAAGGCCAATTTTAGATCACTATTTGCATACAAACCGCTCGCACCGCGATATTCCCAATCGATTCTTCGATGATCGATAAAGCACGTCACTAACTGGAGAGTACTTATAGTTCTCATTATCGACGTCACGTGCGCTTCTCAAGTAGCGCTGTTGTACCAACATGGATGCGGTTTTGGCAGGAAAATGCGATAGGAAGAACAAGTGTGACTTGATTAAAATTTTACAGTTCACCGAACAACCTCTTCTTTGATAAACCATTTTTTTGCTGTAAATTCAAAATGTCCATTTTGAACAATTTGATTATTATTTGTTTAATAGTGTGGTGACGTTTTTATAAATGGAGTATTCTTAAAGTATTTCGTGAGTCATAGATATGTCAAAGAGTACTTAATAGCCATTTATAAATAGAAATAGCAATTATACATATGTTAAAAATATCTCTAAAGAGTTTAAAATATTTTTTAGTATTATTGATTAAACTACACTCTATACATGTAACAAAATTGAAATTTTATTTTCTGTCCGTAATTTAGAAATTGAGTTTTCACTAAAGTTAATATTTTTATTTGTATATCCTACTGCCCTATTTTATTTCTTACTAATGTTATAAATGTGAAAGTTTGCGAGTGTGCATGTACGGATTTTTTTTATTCTTTGACGCAAAAATTACTAAACAGATTTAGATGAAACTTTACAGAAATTTAGGTTATACATCAGAATAGAAAATAGACTACAATTTATTAAGATTTAATATGATTTCGACTTTAATATGTCGATAAGTGTCAAGTAAGTCGGAAAAAAATGTATGATGTTTGAAAACTGTCTCGACGTGCGCTGCCTTAAACGTTGGAGTTACACGACAATAATATACCGTGGGATTTTTATCGGAAGTAGTTCTAAATAATTGCGACAATATTTATTCACCTTTTATAGGGAAGTCAGTGTATTCTTAATAGTAGGCCATAAACATAAATGAAATTGGATAGTTTTTTCAATGCACATTTTGGCGTATTTATCATTTTTTATCAAAACTGATACATTTTTCGCTTTTAGTATTTAATGTAGATAATTAATCTTTTGAGTGTGGAAGGGATAGTATTTATAATATTAGCATGGATGCTAAAATAGCTTTGTCTGTCTATTGCTGTTTAACAGCTAATGTGATTTTAATAGACTTTGACATGGAGATACTTTGATTCTTAAGGATAGATATTCCGATAACCGGCATACAGACGGGCAGAGCTTAAGTTATTAATTCCTGCAACATTAAGTTTAATATTTTTTATCTGGTACTCCATTTGGCGAGAATCATCTTCAAAACGGTAGGCAGAGCTCACTGATTGGTGACCGCTTAAACCTACAGTCAGACATTTAAAAATGGAAGTGCCTGCAACATGACAGAGTAAGCCATGATGAGAAATCTTCTAGTAGTTTGTGACCTTGACTGCCAGCCAGAGATCACAGGTTCGATTCTCTGTATAAATTATTGTGTAATAAGCTGGGCAATTTGTTCTGTATCTGAACGTAATTTATCAATGATATACGTGTATGGTCAGATCTGTATTAGTCTGTGTATTTATAGCCTGGTTATCATTAGGCTTTGCCTGGATTGAAATACCAAACTACCATGTGAGAGAAGTGTAAAGTTGTAATGATAGAGTCTTATGTATATATGCATATCTAGAAGTGTAATAGTGCACCATACATAAATATGACAGTGTACAGTCCTTCTGCAACGTTATATGTTAAGTAGGTTCGTATTAAATTATTGAAAAGTAAAATTGGTTTAAATTGTAATGAATAATGATTGAAATTCGACTACCACGCGATAATGATGTTATTATGTCTATTATAGAAATTCCACTCATTGATGTTGATCATTATATTCTGTTACTAACAAATTGTTACCAAAAAAATATTAAAATACATAAAAGGGAAAATGTTTTTGGACTGTGATACTGCATCATTACGGAATTTTCCATAACGGAAACAACCCATTCACAGACTTATAGTCTGTGAATATAGTAGTAAGTAGTTTGTGAATATTATGAGTATAATATATAATCTGTGAATTGTATGATTCGAATTTGATTATATACAGGCATAGAAGATGTAGTATTATAGACATTCAATTACTTTTAAACAATAAAGGTACTGACAAAAGATTAAAGAGAACCTACCTACTTATAACTATATAAGTAAATGAATGAAATGTTGAAGCAGCGCGCAGTTCTCGACTTGCCCTTCCTATTTCGCCAACCCTCCTCTGCTTATTGGAGCATTATGTACCTCATTATGGATATTTTACCAGAATATCAGATGTCAGCACAAAGATGTACATATATATATATATACCATAATAGGACCGACAATATAATAGGACTGACTGCCTTGTTGGTCTAACGAGTAGCACATGTGACTGTCGATCGAGCGGTCTTGAGTTAGATACCAGGGTCGGGATAAAAAGTGTTATTGATTTTTTTCTGATTATAGAAAGTTGAATAACAGCCCGGAATTTGGAAGTTGAGTTCTTAACCCCTGTGCATTTAATACGACGTAAAATCATTAGTTCTGCGCCTAATCCTTACCTGGTTGTATCGAATAGCCATTGAATCGAATTGTGAGAGTGAGGGAATAAGGAGTGCACCTATGTTTGCTCACACACTATAGTATTTTCTGTTTAGCTGACTGGTTTCTGTAGACTGGAGACTGGCCGCCATGATTGAAATCGGCCAAGAATATTATCAATAGGACTGTTGTTGACTATTAAAGAAAGTTACCTATCGTTTTAAAAATGATTCAATTTTTTTACCGAAAACATATTTATTTAATTTAGATGAACTTAAGTATTTTTATAGTGCAGATTTTAATTTCTAGTGTTTAAGTAAAAGAAGGTGTATGAGTAAGAATAAAACCATTTCTAATGTTGACGAAAGTGACGTATTCTCAAATAACTATGTTTATGCCTCGCCCCATTCAGCTTAACGCCATTATTAATCGGGTCGACAAGTCAACAGAACCTGAATTCACCTCAATGAGTGCCTCGCATTTCGACGTTATAGAGAATAATCCAAACCGACCCTGACTGACGACCCAACGCTCGTAAACACATACCTCTCTTTCTAACTTATGGTTAAACAGGCCGACAGAAAAGGACAGATACATTTTTGACAGTGTGTCTTCTATTCATTAGTCGTGATTACGGCACGGGATGAATTGACATCTGGGACATCAGGGTAGGTAGGCGCTCGGATTTCCCTGTTGAGGTTTCTGCTAAAATTTTGAGCGAGCGATTTCTATGAAATATGTATAACGTCTGGGGCCAAAGCGTCTTTATCTCAACGCAGACGTAATAAGTATTTTCATTTTCTTACAAGTTGCGACGAGTTCAAAGGGGAGCAGAGGATTTTTTTTAAAGCTTGTTAAGACTACTTAGGTATAATTAAACTTGAAAATGTGTAATTATATGTAAAATAAAATTGAATTCGCATTAAATACAGTTCGCCTCGCGGTATAAATATACGAAGTAGCTCACCTAAGGCAGTGCTGGCCATCCTCATAGTTTGTGCTTGTATGTCGTCTGGGGAACCTTGAGCAACCTTCCTCTTCCTCGGCCGTCCTTTCTGACCAGCTCCGCCGTTGTAAAACTGCGATGGAGAATCACCTTCACTGTGTAGATCGTGACATCTGGATACAAAACTGCCAATTAATTTTCCGCCGATATATTTATGTGTTGGAGGTGGAATTTTGATTGACCATGCTAAGATACGCTTTTAAGAATTCGTTCGAATTCTTCCTGTGACTATTAGTAAGGCGTTTAGGTTTAATTGACGAATATTCGGTAGCCCTTTTTTGAAAGATTTCATCGATCAATCTGCTGTTATTTATTCGATCAATCGACCATATCGTATCTACTGTTATATTTTCTGTTTCTGAAAAATGTTGTCTAGAATCGTGATGGTGCATTAACCAGTTTTAGTATATAATAACTATTGGTCACTGTAATATCTACAACTTGAAACGAAAAAGTTAAAATGTCTGTCTGTCTAAGTACATTATAGGATTTGTATTTTGTCAAAAAAAACAACAACTGTGATATTATTATTCGATCGTAGTCAGCCTGTCCTAATTTCTTATGCCTACTAATACTGGGAAAAACTTATCATTTTTCGTAGACTAAATTTCGAATGCCAGTTAGTAAGATATAAATGTGTGAAAGAAATTGTACGTGTAAATAATTTATATTATGATCCCTACAGCATGTCCCGAGGGTATACGTTAGGGTATATTGTATTTCTTATTCCCGTAAAATAAATCTCTTACTATTAGACAAGTGATGAAAATTGTTTACAAATACAATCCTACACATTGCTCTACATTGTCTTTCAAATAGTACGCATCGTATATTCCTAGAATTCTGTCTAGAGTATTCATTCAACATCGAGTAGTAGTAACATTAACCTTCAACGTGTAGTTCAGAGACGATTGCATTAATATGTAGAGTTCTAGAGTTACAAATAGAGTAAGTAGTCTGTTTGTTTATTTATATCTTACGACTTCATATTCTTACAATTTATCTTTTTAAAATTTGACATTTTGTTTTTACATCTAAGTTAGCGTCAATAGGCTCATCACCTATTACGTGGGACCAAAACACTGGTGAAAAGCGACCGCTTAATATGCCTCTGCTCACCCTCCGAGGAAACAGGCGTGATTTTATGACGATGATGATGATGATCCCTTTTTTATAAGCCAAGAAAATTTTTCAGGTATTGATGAAAATACGTTTACGAACAAACGGATTATAACGTGCTTTTTTGTTCGTTAAAACAGATCATAAGAAAAACTGTAACTGCAAACAGACGTAAAAGGCATGACAGTCATCGTGACAGTGTAAGGCTTACACAGTTACCACGACAACTGTCACCCGTGCATCAATGGGCCTCCGGTCTCACACTCACCAACGAAACACGACAACACGGTTGCTGGCGCTTTAGGTCGGTCTTCTGTGGGAGGGTAGTCCTGCCCCGCTCGTGGTGTGTCGTCTAGGACTTGTTATTAGAAAAAGGCTTAATTTGTTTATCATTACTAATATAAAGTATTTAATGTGCAACGATAATGATATCTCAAAGTTATTAAACAAATAACTTGTGGTTAGATGAACTGGGTGCATTTAATAAATTCAAAGTTTACCTACAACTAAAAGAAAATTCTGTTCCAAAAATTTTTTAACCCTTTTCTTTAAAAGGTAATAAACAGGAATTAAATCATTCAATTAGTTTAAGTATTTTAATTTCAATAAATCACACAGAATATACCACGCCTATGGTACCGGTACTAAAAGAGAACGGTTGGGTAAGGATCGTGGGCAATTTTTCTGTTACCCTAAGTAAAGATCTTTTAATAGAAAAATATCTTTTATAGTTCACTGCTTTCCTAGGTCGCGAGAGCGTGAGAGTGCAGGTAATAGTGTTGTTAGCACGTTTTTCTCAGCTTCTATTGATTTTGAAGGTAAAAATTGTAGTTCTGTTGCCGAACGGACGGAGTTGTTATATTATTATCCACGACTGTACCCTCACTTTCGATGGCCTCACCTACAATGATGCTATAGATTTACATCATGTTTGAAATTCAATATTTCTACTTGAACAAAAATGAGATTTCACATTTTAGTATTATATTTCATCTTGTATCTCAATAATATTTATTTATGCTTTGAATGTGAATGACACATTTTTTTTATTGATGATAATTTTTCAGGTAAATTATGTGTCCTATTACCGGTTTATACTTTATGGTTAACCTTCAATGCTTAACGACAGTTTTCAGTGTGGTGGTGCAATCAGTCCATTCGAGCCACTTTACAAGTACCGTAACATGGCAACATCATGGCATCCATACTATCTCTTGCTCCGAATATCTCATAAACGGCTCTCTTTTTTCTAAGACGAAATACCTGAACTTATTCGAGGTTAGTAAAAATAAATTAAGCGTGTATATGTATAACTAAGCCTATCGCCATTTTGCATCAGTTTCCTGTTATTATAATAAAAGTCTATATTTGCAACAATGCAAAGTTTTTTTTTAACTGATCTTATGACCTCTTCTATCGCTGGAATATTGTTGTATAGGGAGATGTAGGCAATCAGAATCAGTAGGCAATGGTGGTCACATAAAAATAATATAAACCGAACGCAGGCCACTAATATCAACATAAATACACGCTAGGTTCACGTCGTTCACGTGCGTCATCGGTCGCTCACTTAGTAAGCGCGACGCGCAGGAGAGAAATAGACGTGTGAAGATTTTACGCTGATTCGATGGTATTTTACGAGTTGATAAAACTGAAGGTAAATCTTGTGTGACTAGGTATTTATTTCTGTACTTCTGATATATATATAACACGTTATATTGATCATTTGAACATTGATTCATATTATATTTTCCAGTTTTTCATCAGAATTCGTTTTTACTCAATATCGCTCATGCAAGCAGTTGGTGTCAAGTGGTACAAGATCTTGTCGACTCTATTTTAGAGTCAACTGCTGTCTGAACTGTTGACTATATTTCCCTTCCAAAAGCTCCAATATTATACTATGTCCTACAATTTCTGAACTACCGACTGCATCCATTCAAGTAGACAACGCCATCAAATCTGCGAATCTACCAAGTATTCAACATTTTATCATGATGCCTAAGAAAACCCCTTACTCTAAGACACAATTTTTACAAAAAAAAACCGACTTCAAAGAGAAAATAATATAAAACAAAAAATGCTCTGATAATTAAAAAAAAAAATAATTATATATACTTGTGTCTACAATTAGTTTTTTTTTTGGAGTCGGTGGTGGCCAACATATATTAACAATGCAATAGGTACAAAATAATTATGAACATAGACGTAACACGGCATCGTGAGCGGGTCGAAGTTCGCAGGCGGTTGGGAGGGGTGCACAGTCGTGTACGAGTATTTGTTTAAGTGATTCATTATCATTGCTAGGTATATTGTGATATTTTCCCGGCTGACACCGACTGCAAAAATAACAATAATTGTAGACATAAGACTATGTAATTATTTTTTAACTTTTGTTTTGGAATATTTTCTGTTTAAAGTCAATTTTTGTTGTTAAAATTTTGTTTACTTCTTGATTTTTAGTGAAACTGCAGTTCAATAACTAATTTTATATGCGAGAATGTGGGTAGACCTACGAAAAGAGCTGTTCATATGATACAATGTCGTTCAAATGAGACAAACAAAGAAACGGAGCACTGATTATCTGAAAACAGGAAATCTATCTCTAGGGTCACTTGAAAAAGATTTGCGAAGAGCACAAAAATAGACTTTCGAAAAAGCAAGCTTACTAGAGAATGCAGTTTGGTTGTTATGTTTTATTCTGGAGTTCTGGATACATAATCTCTGCAGATCAAGAGTTATTGTGTACTCTGCTGAATAATACAGTTGCATAAAACCATATACTTCAACAAAAATCTCTGTCAGAACGTCGATAATTGGGAAAAACAATGACAGAGAATAAAATTTTCACATCAGAACTATTTCTGCGAAACAGTTTTCATTATGACATATTTTCGGTACATATTTAATGATCTCTAAATCAGTGTAGTGTATAAGAGTGTGCAATAGAGTGAACTGCAAAATACTGAACACATCAACATATTATTTTAGAGAGAACACGCGTGACATTACATTGTCTAATTGTGTAAACAATCATAAAAATATGACTGCAGCCACTATGAAAGATTTATTGTCATTTATTGAAGAGTTCCATTGTATGTCTCCGAAGAACTTCATCAGAAATACTATGATGCTGTTTTTAACAATTACAAATAACGTCAGCTACTTTGATGATCATCATCATTATTAACAACCTTATAACCACGCTGGCCAGACGAGTTCTTTACAGTGATGTTGTCTTGCATATTTTGTTTCCTTAGCCGCCTTTTACGACGCTATGAAAAAAACAGGAGTTTTACCACTCTGTGTTCTTAATTTGTCATCACACGGTGACAGTGATCACGTTTTCTGTTAAATACAAATTATTACGGATAACTTAAAATTACTTGTCAGATACAGTTAAATTGAAATCGAACAACATGAAAGGTACCAACTTTTAAATATAAAAAGAATCAAGATCTGTGAAAGAATACATTCAACTTGAGAATTCGGTTGAAAATTGAAAATATCTACTTTCTATTTGAAAATGCATTATTAAGGATAACTTAAAAATTATTAGTCATACAATAAAAAAAAGTAAACCGACTTCAAAGAACATGAAACGAAAACTCCGTGCCAAGAACCACTGAAAAGCGTAAAATAAACTGGGTTTATTTTGGTTGGCTTCAATTACTATGTAATAGTTTTTGTTTATACCTACTTGTATATGTGAAATTCTTAAATTTAAATTTAAATAAAATATCAATGTGGGTACCTAAAATCTGGTTGAAGTCGGTATCTAACCGAACATAAGAAGAACAACATTACAAAAAGGTAAGCGATTAATAAAATTAGAAATACTGGCAACAATTCCACAACGTATCAAAAATATTGTTGTGTGACCTTCAACGAAGTTTTTTGGGATAGGTCAGGTAAAGTCGTTTAACTTCTTTTTTTTTTTTTTTATCTTGTGGAAACCCCCTCGAGCCGTCACCCTACCGGGGCTTACGGCGGGGTGGTGTGTCGGAATCGGACCGACTAAAACCACACGGTATGCCACTCTGCGTCTGACATAGGAGGGATCCGGGAACAGCTGCTATTACGTCATCCAAATCCCTCTTAACGCCTGCCCGCTGCCGCGGACACCTTCTGCGGATAACCTCTCCATTTAGGCGACGTACGGCACACGCGGACGTCGCCTCCTCGCGGCTCACCACTATAGCGGATGGAGGGGAAAACCCGTCCCTTCCACCCGCGGCCACACTCAAGGCGGCATGAGGCGCTGGTATACACGCCTCCGCCGCCCGGCTCGCCGGCGGCGCATTGGGTCCGAGTGGACATCGTCCTCCCGGGCCTTCTCCGCCGCCTCCTTCCGTGAAATTACGTCTTCGCAGAAGGTTGCGACCGCGGTAAAACAATTGTCGCTACCGGCCATGGAGCGTATGACGGCCGGTAGCGAGAGATCTCCTCCAATAACTGCAGTGAGGATCCCACGCTGCGCCGCCCATGCGGAACAAACCACCAACGTGTGCTGAGCCGAGTCGTCACTGCAGTCGCAGTGTTGACAGGCAGGACTCAATTCCCTCCTGGCAACCGAGTGCAGATACTTCCCGGAGCAACCGTGCCCGGAAAGGCTCTGCGTCAGTCGGAAGGAAAGGGTCCCGTGCTGTCGCCCTGCCCACTCGGCGATGACCGGTCGGAGAGCCTCCACGGTGGCAAAGCCAGCACGTGGAGTCTCCAGCCGGGACGACCAACGAGCCATCGTGGCTCGACGAGCGGCCTCTCGCCCCTCGCGTATCTCTTCGGGCGGTGGACGTATGCCGCTACCCGCCCGGAAATCAGCCGTTCGCCGATAAACTTCGGCGAGCACTTCCGCCTCCAAATCCCACGGGGGACTTCCAGCCAAGGCACACGCCGCCTCCGTTGATATGGTGCGATAACCGCGTATGGCTCTAACCGCCAATATCCTCTGAGGGCGCCAGAGACGAGCCCTATTCTGTTCTGGGCGGTCAGAGCCGTCGCCCACACCGGTGCACCATACAGTGCCATTGGCGGACAACTCCCATGTATAGCTGTCTCGTCGCGATGCTGGCTCCACCCAAATTGGGCAAAAGTCGCCCCAGGGCACAAGCAGCGCCGACCAGCTTTGGAGAAAGTTGCCGGAAGTGCTCATCGAAGAGCCACCTGCCGTCGAGGATCAGGCCCAGATATTTCATCTGGGCCCGAATCGGTACGAGGACCGAATTGACTACGATGGAGGCGCCGGAGGGTGGACCACGACGGGGCCCATGGAACAAAAGGGCCTCTGTCTTGTCCAGGGCCACCCGTAAACCCAGCGCCTCAATAGGCGCGACCACTAGAGAGACACCCATGGTGGCCAGGCGTGCGGCCTCTTGGAAGTTCATCCCCCAACCAATGTGTCATCTGCGTAACAAATTACGCCCAGCCCAGGGGGAAGACGGCCTCGAAGGGCCCAGTCGTATCCCATATTCCACAGGAGTGGTCCGAGGACAGACCCCTGTGGAACACCGCACGACATGGGCCTCCGCCTCAGAACACCGTCTCGGTCCTCGTACATGACGGTACGTTCTTCTAAATGGTCTGCCACAATCCACCTCAGGTACTCTGGCACCCCATGGTAGTGGAGTGCTTCCCTGATGCAGCTAAATGGTAGACTATTAAAGGCGTTGGCGATGTCTAACGACACCGCCAACAGCACGCCGCCACAGCTCACCGCCTCTTCGGTGACGGCCCTCAGGCGCAGCACGGCATCGACTGTCGAACGCCCCGCCCGAAATTCAAATTGGGCGTCCGACAGATTGGGGCCCACTTCGCAGAGGTGCCGGGCAGAGGACGATGCGGGCAGAGAGTATCCTCTCAAACAGTTTACCCGCCTCGTCCAGCAACACGATGGTCCTATAGGCCGCTACCGATTCGGCTGGTCGTCCCGGCTTCCTCAATAGGACCAGCTTCCCGCTTTTGCAGCACTCAGGGAAGCATCCGGACGCCAAGCTAGCGTCCAGGACCTCCCTGAGGCGGTCCAGCATGTGTTCGAGGGCTCGGGACAGCACACGGGCAGATATACCGTCCGGTTCGGGGAAAGTCGTTTAACTTCTAACCTGACCTATCTGACCACTTTAACAACTTGAAAAATACAACTAATGGCCTGGCCTATTCATGTATATAATATGTTGTACTTTTAATCATCAGTTCAGCAGAATAACTTGAAAGAATACGACCAAAGGATTATTCATAAGTATAATATTGAAAGAATTATTCTCCTACTCCTAACCGTTAAGGAGTTGTATCTTTTACCAATAACTCATTAATTTCATAAGATGATAACTACCAGACACAAGTAGTGGAATAGCTTCAGAAAATACATGAAGAAGACAGAACCTTCTCTTTTTTGAAGTCGGTTCAAATAATACATGTTTCTAAAATTTACAAGTTTCTCTCAATTTCCTTCTGATCCCATTATCATATCTTGACATGGTGATAATGTGACCTCCTCGGACGTATACCTTTTCGTATAAATCAGAATTTTCAAATTCACTCCACAATTAACGAATTAATTGATGAAAATAAATTAAGAAAGAAAACAGAACCTCCTCCTTAAGTACTTTATATAAATTAAAAAGATACTCACCTATAAACATTTGTCATCTCATCATCGCAGTAATCATCAAGGCAGGCTGAGTCATAATGCGGCCTGCAGTACACCAAGCCATCTCTCATTCCAAACACGTCACCTTTAGATAACTGGGATCCGCAGGCTGTGCACGTGAAGCAAGTTAGGTGGTAGACGAGGTCACGGGCACGCATCACCAGCTCGTTGGCAGTGATACCGTTACCACAACGGGCACAGCGCTTCACACAGAATAGCCTGTAACAAGAGAAAACGAGGTTGCTATGGCGGTTTGACATAGCGTAATGTTAAAATACTTTTTGGAAAAAGCAAACGTTGTTTTGCCATATACGAAATCAAATCACTATTAAAAAGTGGATTGGAGGTTGGAAAATATGACCTATTTTCATACCTATTAAATATATAAAAAAAAATCAATAAATCAGTCAGACCGTTTCGAAGGAATACGACCATAAACACTATGACATAGGATCCTTCTATGATATTCTAGATTTGTAGGAACTATGGAAATCATACGGCCACAGACTGCAGTCAATGTCAAGAGAATAGCAGTATAATAGACAATACCAAAAACAATTATATGAACTTATGTGTGCCTAAATAGAAAATAAAATGATTTGTCACTATTCTTGTAAAATAATTGACTTAATGCATCGGTGGATACGAAATTATTTAAGATAATTTTTTCGCTACGACTGATCTTACGAGCCTGGAGGACATGAATCTTACTTGTGTTTGAACCTCATTATTTGTACCATTGTGAACCACAAAACAGTTGTTAGATATGACTTTGAAACAAGATATAACTGAGAACTTGAAGATGCAACCCATTGTAGTTCGACCTCTGTCTGAACAACTTGAACCATAAGAGCTACTACTTTATGGACAACACTTTAACTTTATATAGACAACGTAAGTACTTTATATATTGTTACATGTAACTTTGTCAAACAAGTACTTAGCATCCTAATTAAAGGCGACTGAATCAATATTGCCATTGGGAAATTGCAAAAGCTAATTAGTTTTTGAATTTATTGCTTTTCTGATTTCTTCTCTTACTAAAGTTGAGGAACGAAGTTGTGAGGTTATATGTTTGTTTTTAGAATGTTTCTACAGTTTACCTACTTTGGCAGTACATTTTTAATTAATAAATGTAGGTATTTTACTTAGTAACTTCAGTAAGACACCAAATAACATCTTTGGACCAAAATATTTGACTTTGTTTACCCACGATATAATGCTAGAAACTGTATTATAATGATAATTATAACTGGGCATAAGTTAGTAAACAACTCTATAGGGATAATCAATCAATAGCTATCACAAATATTTACCCTCCCTCATGCGTCAACAATTACAGCATATGTCCAGCTTAAGAAGGGTGAGGTGGGGCAAATTATACCACAGGTTTCATGTTTTGACAGTTGTTGAAGGTGTCAAGAGGATGAAAAAAGGGAGGGTAAAGTTTTATAATAGGCTCACTTTCATATAATAGAAGTATTGAATCAAAAATTGCAGCTATAAAGAGGACAATCAACAAATTTCTTTAAACAGGCACAGGATACGTGCAAATAGGTGTGTAACACAAATAACTTTGTACTCTGCCGATATCTATGACTGTGGTTAATCCTTTCCTTTCTATAATAACCTATCGAAAAGTATCAGCTTCCAATCATACCTATTCCATGTACTGTAATAAACTAGATTAAACTGGAATTTTCCTTCAGGTGCAGTCTTTTCGTTTCACCGTTTAATGAGGCAAAACAATTAATACATTTTTTTAAATAAAAAAAAACAAATCGTTTCATGAAATATGGACTTTTGAGGTAACAAACAAAGTTAATATAATCGAGTTAAATGAGAATCTCATTCTATTTTTAACCAATTTTAAAATAGGAGGAAATTCTATGATCCTCTGTATGTATTTTTTTGTAGTCAAAACAAATCAGACGTTCGATTATTTTATAGTTACTGTCACAATTATTTACAATCGTCGAACACAAACATTGAGCTCAATAAAAACAAATATTCCTCACACTCGATTGTGGGAAAACGCATGTGGTTGTGAGCTTGAATGACAGTAACCTACTCCGTAATTGGTGTCCAGATGTAAATGATGTTTTATCAAATTTCACTTGACCCAAACACATATGCCAGAAAAGTTAGTTTATGTAGATTTATTGTTATTTGGACTACCTACAACAAAATAATCAATTGATTTTTGGCTTACTTTCTTTTTGGTCTTGTTAATTACTTTTAAAGAGATCGAGAGATTTGTGAGTACTTCCCGGAACCACAGAGCCTATTTTGTGTTTGCACATAAAGGCCTAGTTATATAATTTCACGTTCCTTGCTTTTCTTCATAAGATTATTATTATGGGTAGCCTACGGCTGACAGTGATTTTAATGTTCAATTGGTGTATTTCTCCTGTAATTCGATTTTAAAGAGAGACGAAATAAATCATAGCGGCGGTAAAATAAACCTACGCACACAAAGTTTGTATCTACATACCTGTACACAAGGTTGAATATTAAGTTAACAAAATACAACAATAACTATTTCAAAAGCTTCCTTCGCATGATATTCGCATAGGCCTAATAAAAACAGAAATTCGCATTGCAAAACTAATACGTACAGCTGTACCTCATAATCAAAAACTACGAAATGTATTGACGACAATAGTATCAGAGTAAAGCAAGAAACTTGTTCAATATAACGATGATTAGTACATGAGCCTATTATAGAAAAAAATGAGATAACCTCTATTATGATGTATTACTTCTGGGTTACAACGTACAGTAAATATATCTGTATTAGTATATAACTCTAGCTGTTAAGTTTACTTCAAACTAATAAAATAAGTTTACTTAATTTCAAAATAATTAAATAAGCACAAAATAAATAAATAAATAATCATTTTAGTATAGTTACCAAACAATTGTAATTACCTTAACCTAACGAATTTGTCATCATGCTCATAGTCCTAGTATTTCACAATTTTCACGTGTTTGATTTGCCATATCTCAATTATAAAGCATCATCGAAGTAATCTACAGTTCTACACTTAGGATTCGTTAAATTATACCACAGATTGTAACTTTATTTACATACCTTGATTCTCTACAAAAACTTTAAACTCCGCACCGAAGCCCACTCGTTCCCTTACCTGTAATAGTCCTCTTTGCAGTAGATATTCCCATCTCTGGAAAAACAGGTGAGTTCTGTGTCCAGAGGCAGACGGCACTCGCAGCAGCGCAGACAGGTGCCGTGCCATTGTCTATCAACGGCAAGTAAGTAGTACCTACATGACAAGTATAATGATTAAGATAAAAAAATATAACGTGTACAAAGAATATACTTTTATATGTATTAGTAACTGTAATAGAGAAAACAATATCCACAAGAAATATATACATTTTTTATGACATAAACAATTATTCATTCTTCGGTTTATAAAAATATAAATATAAAAATATATGTAATAAATTATGCCACATGTAACTTATTTATTTATACATATTTATTTAAATTTACTATACTTCTTGTACAAAGGTGGATTTAATGCCGTGAGGCAAGCTCTCAGTCGACCTTCAAGTGATGTAGAAATAAGATGCGATAGGTGCAAAGATATTGAGTTTATCAATGTTCACTAAATGTAACTAATATACATAAATGTACTCCTACATAAATAATAAATGCATAATACATTTAAACATACTATTTAATTTTTATGTATAAAATGCACTTTTTGAGGTTTTTGTATTTCATATAACGAGTCTATCCTAATATGGTCAAATATCACATTATAAATAAACTTAACAGCTATCAATGTTCTATAAAATATAATTTCAAATATCAAGGTCAAAGAAAATTAGATTTAGCAAAACCTCACCTGTCTTGTATCCTCCCCCCGCACCCCGCACACTCGTCGGGGCCAGCGGGGGAACCCTCCGAGCTCTGTCTTTCTTTCAACATATTTTCTGTATCCGTCCTGAACACAGAACTAGTCTCTCTTTCTTATACAATAAGGTTTACTTCCTCTTTGATCATGAGCTCAGCATGGCCCTCCGGTACATTGATAAGAGGCAAGTTTTTGCAAGTAACCAGAACGGGATTCTCCGGGATCTGTCAACAAAAATCTTTTGTTTGATGCGAATTTGGGCTTTTGTTCCGGATGTTATATAATGAAGTGAAGCGTAAAAGATGTCTTGTGCTGGATTTCGTCTAGAAGCGTAAAGTACCTACTAGAATGTTAGTTCAACTGCTTAGGACCAGGGAATTGAGACTTATCTTGTTTACTTACCTAAGACGTATCTAGATATCTGTCATCAATTATAACCAAGCCAGTATAATTAAAGCTAGAATAACTGTGTAAAATAAAGTTGAGGTATGCTTTTGAACGGATGCTTTTGTTATAATATTAAAGCCTTAAATTTTGCAAAAAATGGGTGAAAATGACCATTTCTTATAGTATTTGTCTAAGTAAAAGTATATAATATTTCTCAATACTATTTTAAAATTCGAAAAGACATAAAAACTAATGTTTACAGCATGCCTTGGGAGCCACCGACCAAATGGTCCATCGGCTAATATCAGATTTTCTTTTTAGTTTGTGTATTTGTTTGTGTTTGTGTGTGTTCATCCGTGTATATTATCATATTCATAAATTGTATAGAGTTATAAAATGAGTTCTTTGAGTTTTAGGTGTTATAAGTGTTTTTTTATCATGTTTTTTACGAGAAGATATTTCACATTATTGTTTTACACATGCCTAGCCTAGCCTAGAGTGTTAAAATCTATATTACCAATCCAAAACTATGGAAATACAAGTAGACTATTCCAAATCTATAGCTGTCTAACCGGCTCATCAAATAGACGGACTAAACAACACTCAAATTAAAACACTGACAATAAACAATTTAAAAACATTTTTTTTTCTATATTAAGAACCTGCCAAGTGACTCTACTTTGCTTGATGGAAAGCATGAATATCTGTAATATAAATATAATAATATATACATATAAATATATATATATATATATATATATATATCACTGATAACAGGTCTTGTGTAATAAAATAATTGTATCAACACATAAACTTTAACTAAGATGTTATATTTACGCTTCATTTACATCAAAAAAGTCTTGTCACAATAGAATCGTAACGGGTATTTAAGATTTCTACACCACATACTAAGATGTAGATTCTTACAGCCTATAAATATTGTAAGTTTTTATACAATAATCGTCTTTTATTTTTAATTTTAATGATAAATTAAAACATTAGAAATGCCTCCCCATCCTATTAAAATGTTCATGGTTTGCAATTAGGGAATCACAAAGATCCGTAAGGATCAATTACGTAGTATTATGTTACATACGAATCATTTTTTTTTTAAATATATATTAATGAAAGCGTTTCTTAATCATTCATCATTAATTTAGGTACACACACTGGTACACAAGTTAATTTTAAGCTTGTACTATGGGTGGCTGTAATACATCTTGCATTTTATCGAATTCATTCAACTAATATAGATGTAAATAATATTACAATGTATTGTAAACACAAAAAACTCTACATGTATTCCTACCATCAATAAAATATAAGTACGTTTGTAGCAAGACGAGCAAATGTCGTGCCTAATATTGCAACTGAAATAATGAAAGCACATCGAGGCGCTCAACTCGAAAATCGAGTTGCTTAAAAAGGAATCGAAGTACAACGCCCTCGCAATCCTCCAAAGAATTCATAATACATATGTATGGGATCCGTTTTATTATTTAAATACACTCTTTTACATATCATTATTGAGCTGCACAAATCAGAACGAACATACAATAGGGTATATGGTTCCCTTCTAGAGACAATGGCGAAACCTCTTTTTATTTTCATTCGTGATGCGAGTCCCACTGTCGTCGCATAATTTTGAATGTATACATTCATTTTGTTTTATTTATGCTTCTATATAACTTGTGTTTGAAAGAACATCCATAAATTACGTTACTTTTTAAGGGAAATGGGGAATGAGGGGTAGGTCAACGATGTGTGACATAATGTGACACAGGCTGGTTAGTTTCTGTGGCCTCACATGTAAAATAAAAACTAAATAATGTGCATGTCTATGGTTATATTGTTTTCATTCCTGTTCTGGATCGTAATAAGAACTTTGGGTCTGTCGGTTACGTTTTTTATAAAAATCTGACGTCGCATCATATAGGGGCAGGGAGGATACAAATGTGTGTTTACTATTTCTACAAAAATACGAATAAAATTAAATTAAATTAATAAATAAATATAAATAAATATTTCAGTATTTGACACACAAGGTCATCAAGTTTCAGACTTATTATAAAATTCACAAATTAAGTCACAAAATTTACATTTTCCTGTGACGTAGTTTATAAACGACCTCTAAGACAACAATTATCGCATACCAATTTGTGTTCAGTGTTCTTGATTTTAAAGTTAACTATAGACTGTTTAATCTGAAATGACTTACAGAATATCCATTTTTAGAAGGCAACTTTTCATTTTTAAAGTTCCAAAGAGTCGGTCATTAAATAAATATTAAATATCACAAAGTGGATTAACACTTCTTTTTACAAATGCACACTTATTGTATTTACTCTACACATACTCTCTATACACATACACAACTAAGCCCCTAAAAGATCAGTAGGAAAATTAACCTGCTGCATAGTTGCTTTAGAGTACAAATATATATCTATATTGTAGTACAAAACTTTATAAAACCCTTCAACATTTCCCTAGACAGCTAGATTGTAATATTAACTCTAATCAACTTCGGATGCCGAGTAGCTGAACAAAGTTGCATGAAATTACAAACATTGCTACACAACTTTGCAAATTTGCCAGACAACCGAAATTCGAGTACACAAAGATTGCAATACCGACAGTATTCCATGAAATAGTGTAATTCAACAAGCGTGAATATGTTTTAGACAAACTATGTTTAAAGTTTCTGAGTTAATTTTGACTTCTAAGCTGCATTGTATTACTTAGGTTTAATTATAGAGATTAAATAACTTCATGAGCAGATTGTTGAGGCGACTAGAGAGCAAAATATGCAGGACGATATCACTGTGAAGAGATGGAAAATTTTATACGAATACTATATCAACCCGTCCGGCCAGCGTGGTATGAAGAGACCTATGTCCAATAGTGGACTGGGAATGGCTGTTGATGTGATGTGATAATGTTGTGTAGCTTGAGGTAAACAATCGCATGACAAATCTAAGTTATCAAAGTTCGTAAATGGCAGTCGTTTTTTTTTTGATATTTATAATTAAAGTAGTTATCAACACCCATTACGTAGTGATAAGGTAATGGGTATAAATTGATTGATGTGCTTATATTTCAATTTCCTTTTCATTTAACATTTGTAATCCCTCAACATTTTGCAGTTGAAATAATAATTAAATAATAGTGATTAAAATGATACTGTACAGTGTGCGTGAGCGCATGAAAGCTCGTGCCTCGCTCCGCCCACTACAACCAACGTCGCTCACTAAAGTACAGTCGCAATATCAAGTATTAAAATGAGTATAATAAATGTTTAACTTATTATTACTATTACTCAAGGTTGTAGATACATTACATTACCAATAACTACTAAGACTACTACTATAAGAATAGTCTTATTTCATGCTCAAGAAAAGTAAAGTTTTGTCGCAAAATGATAAAAATATTAAAAAAAGACACGTAAAAAAACTACAAGTTACAAGTACTTATTTAATCGGTTCAAAAGGCTTTCGTTTACATTTTTTTATCTATTTATATGATATGTTCAATAATATTAAACATACGACATTGGTGTGAGGCTTCTAATTACATTTGGGCTCTTGTACAATTCACATTATATGTACATCGACACAAATATAAAGAAAAGTAATTTAAATTGAAGAAATTATAATCTACGTTTTCTACTTTCTACATTTGAAAAGCTAGAGACAAAACTATTCGTACGAAATAGTTGAATAGAAGGAACGTGATAAAATATTGTTACTGACTGTACATTACATATACGTGTAGATTAAAATCGACGGCGTAAGTTTTAAAAGAAAAGTGTAAAACTGTGTTAATTGATACAAGATAGTGATTGTATATTGTTATTATAATAATTGTAGTAGCAGTCATTTTTCTATTTGATATTTATTTAATTATTAAGTAATAAACGAATAAATTATACCTCGAAAATGATTCCAGACTACTTGAACTCTTGAAGCAAAGATATTATCCAAACATCAATGTCGGTACTGAAACAGGTACCACTTTAGTTGCCAGATTCAAGTTGCTTTAGCTTTAAATTAATTTATAAAGGCGAAATTCCTACACAATTCCTTTTCACCACTGGCCACATATCATAAAACAACAGAGCGTTATCTTAACCAACTAACAAAGTAACAATTAGTGGGTGCTTTGATTTTTTTCACTGGCAATAAAAGCTGCAATCGGTAGGCCGATAGCATTAATGGCGGGAAATAAAATTGTTACTGTGGTACATGATAAAGATATGTTATGAACGGGAGAGTGTTCTGAACTTACGTTTTTTAACAAAGTTAAATGTTAAATCTCACTGATTTTAAATTTCTTTTTATTATCTCCATATCAAAACTACTAAAATTTAAAACTTAAAATATTTCTTGTTTTTTTTTAAGACATTTACGTGGTTTTAGTTTTCTACGTAAAAACATCTATTATAAAGGTCTCAATTTTTTTTATTACATAAATTCTTGTTTAATCAAAAATAATTCAGGATTCTTTTCTTAGATTCTACGAACCGTAATGACCTTATAAAACTTTTTTTTAAATTTTGCTGCTAATATTTCATATTTTAATTAAAAAAAGTGGCAATATACTTGGCACCACTTGGCAGTACAAATTACTGCCAAGTGGTGCTCATTAAGTAAAAGTGTCTATGATTTCGTTTTTGATTTGTCAATAAACAAGTACAAGCCAGCCAAATTCAACCCCTGCTAGCTTAACCAGGGATCCCCACGATTAAAAAATATGTGATAGTACACATTAACAGTTATAGCCTGAATAAGATTGCAGATATATAACCTAATAATTGTAACTTTAGATGTTAATTCTTATTTAAAAAGTACATAAACAGTAAACACTTAGTAATCATGAAACTGTTAATTAGCTTTGCTTATAAACTTTACTTTTCTGTTATTGTCGACGATAAAATTCGAAGTTAGATTAGTTTAACGATCAGTTATAACTTTACCGATTATTTTAACTGTTCACCCGACCGTTTCCTCATTCCGATTGCGTTGTTTTGGTTTCCTGGAAAGTTTTTTTATCACTCATGTTTAAATATCGTAACGTAAAATATGGGTAAATAAATATCACGCTGTCAATTATAAGGAGACTTTCAGATACATTTTTTAACGTCTAGATAACTTTGTGGTGATCAAACAAATCTTTCTGTAAATGATCAATTTTGTGCCGACACTCACTTATCACGATATGACGCACCTGTTCGTTTGGTCTCAACAATATTAAAAAAATATTACAACTAAAAGATAATTTGTAATACATACAATTTTTGTGTGTATATCGGGTTCGATTCCTGAGTCGAATCAAGAAAGTGTTATTGATTTTTTCTGATAATAGATAGTTAATAACAGCCCGGAGTCTGGCACTTGGGGTATTAACCCCTGCGCCTGATTTCTCACGGCCTTATTGAAGAACCGTATAATCATATTGTGTGAGTGAGGGAACAGACAGTGCACTTGTGTTCGCGTACACATTTGTGTCTTATAATATCTGTTCTGCCTCTCTGCTTAGTTGGTTAGTCTCCGTTGAGAATGGTCGCCGTTGCAAAACTTGGCTAAGAGTACACTAACACTTTTAAACAAAAAATGAAATATACTTAATACAAATAAAAAAAATGAAATTAATAAATTTTAAAGTATAATATCTAAGGTATAAGTTTAAATTCATCTATTTTTAGCCAATTTTTTTTATTCTAAAAAGTAGGTACCTTAATTGTGCAGTTTAAATATTTTTTGTCTTGTTAACTAATTAATTGTACTGGCCATTTGAAGTTAAATTAGAAACAGTTATAATGATCTTGTTAATGCCTTCTTGATGTAAATACATCCATATATCTCTTTTATTACTTATAATAGCTTTAATATGTAGAACTTTAGGTATCGGTTAGCACACTGAAAGTTTCTGAAATTCACAACTAATTAAATTGTTATTTTTATTTTTCAAAATAAAACTGTATAATAAAAATGTACGTATATACAGGGCGTTGTAGAAAAGTGAGATAAAATTTAAGAAGTATATGTGTTCGTAGCTGATAAAGTTTATCGTACCACCTCGTTTTAAACTCGCTTCTTCAACTGGCAAAACAATTGGATTGAAATTCTATGCAAAACACCGTACAATTTCCAATTTAGCGGTCATTTAGAGGTTAATGTCAAATAACACTGGAAAAAATCTGGATGTGCTGAACAGATTAAGATAATATTTTACACCGATCTGCAACTTTCTAAGTCATAGGTTTGGTCGCATAGCAATAAAATGTTGTTCACATTTAGAGTAACTTCGTAACAATTGGTGGACTGCGAATATAATTCAATTTATTTACTCATACTACCAATCTGGACATTGTAGCTACAAACTTCAAAAAACATCTCCAAGGCAAGAGCGCATTTTCACTTTAAGAGCTGGCAACACCGCTGTGTCGATTTCGACATATAGCACAAACAATAATATATACTACAACGCCATCTAAAGAAGACATATCGCACTACGGAGTAATGAACTACAGAACAACTACTAATCCTGAATCGTGATATAGAAATTGTTGCGGCGATCAACCGTTGGGTCACAGCTCACAAGGCGTGAACACCTCGCTCAGTCGGATGATCCTCCCTTTGTGTTGGAGGGACATAACACGCGTTCTTCCATAACAGACAGACAATAGTTAATAGGTACCTATTACAAAAATATTGAAGTTAAAAAACCATAGTATCCTACGTATTAGCCCACTCTGTCAATATTAAGAAAATATAAAAGATTTAAAGTGTACTATTCGTAAAACTTAATACCATTTTTCTCTAACAGCATGTATATGTTATAGGTACACATTAAATTTTTATGCTTGACATGTTTTCCAGTATTCTCTAGTCTCATTGTTGTATTAATTTGAACATATCGCATTTATTTTGATTTATTTTTGTGAAAATTTTTGTTGTTCATTTTAATAACTTCTAGACTTCTGAAGAAAACGTAACGTCATTCTCTCGAATTTAGTCTTCAAAGTTATAATAATGTATTCAGAACATGAAATATTTAGATAAGTTTTGGAGATACGTACATTTTATGTTTAAAAAAATCATAATTTTAAATACAATTTATTTAAGCAACAAGAAAGATGAAGTGGTGATACTAAATGTTACTTTTTAGTATTAAGTTTGTCTAAAAGGCTATGAATTAATTATTCTGTTAACGACGAGAATGACGTTCAACAGCTATTTTTTCATTTGACTAATTAATGAAAGAGGAGGACGTTCAAGTATTGTGTAACGGATCTTTTAAAACGTTACGATGTGGTGGGAGAGGGGTTCGAACAGCGCGTTACAAAACTACAACGTAACGTATCGTAATTAGGGAAGTTAAATCTCCTACGAGGGTAACCCTTTTCGTTTTTGTTTTATGGGACATCCCTCAGTCGTACAACATGTCCTTTTTATATTGTCCCTTTAATTTGGCAATCATTTTCCTTTACGTTTTACGAGAAATCTTTTGATTCTAGATTATATCATTTTTAATTTTTTTATGTTGGCAGTACTCATTAGTCTTTACGACGATACGACGACATTGCAGTAATCAGTATTGTTAGAGTTTATACTGTAATATCCTTTAAACAGGTAATTTTGTATCATCATCTGTAAAGGTTCTCTTGATCTGTAAAGGTTCTCATGCTGACTTACCAGTATAACAGTGCCAGAAAAATACTAAATTTGAAAAACAGTTAAAAAAAAATCTAAAATCGACATCTACCACCTACCTAGAAACACTAAAAAGCGAAAAAAAAATTAAAATTTATTTGTTAAAAATAAAAAAAAAATTCAACGACTCAAATTAAAAGTTTACTTAGTAATTATAATTTGTGACTTTCAAAAAAATATCTAAATGAACAGAAATATAAATTTATTTTACTTAGTAATTAAGCTCTTGCGTTTAAAAGTTGTAATGACTTATTTACTAGGTACTTAGCACATGTTACAATAATATTTTATTTAACTTAATAAGTAATTAGGTTTAGACAACAATTATCACATTGTGTTTTTGTAAATCAACCTTAAAAATTTAATGACAAAGTTAAAATGTAAGCATCTTAACGCTACAGGTATGTTGAGTGGAGAATACTATCACTACACTTTAGTTAGGTCCAAGTATGGTCACGCGCTCACCGTGACTAGTGAAGTCATGTGAAACAAGCTCATAATAGGCCTTCTGGACACTTTTCTTATCGCAACACCAACTGCGGCCACTATGACGATTTGACGCGAACAACCTCACATAATATGTAAAAAAATTTTAAAACGCAAAGTTAACGCTGAACTGAGTAACGTTTGAGAGCCTAACAAATTGCTTAAGAAACCGCGTGAGGAGAAAGTGTTGAGCGAAGAACAACAAGTAAGGTTAATTGTCAATATTTAAATTAAAACAAGCTAAGTGTAGAATTATGGTACAGGTTTCAAAAGCCAAACCTCAGC
This sequence comes from Hypercompe scribonia, assembly GCA_949316085.1. NCBI lineage: Eukaryota > Metazoa > Arthropoda > Insecta > Lepidoptera > Erebidae > Hypercompe > Hypercompe scribonia. The sequence continues at coordinate 20,820,963 of OX438968.1, read as the reverse complement.
TTGGCATGTCTTTTTTTTCTACATTACTACATCAGGATTTACAATATCATCAAACTCCTTTTTTTACATGTGAAAACACCCGCTAGCTTCACCGCACCGGAGTTTGCGGTGGGATTGTATATCATAATCGAACCGACTAAAACCACACATTATTAAGAGATCGGGACCATCATTTGAAGAAGGTGGCTGGCAGCGGATGGATGCGAATTGCCCAAGACCAGGATCGTTGGCGTTCCTTGGGGGAGACCTTCGTTCAGCAGTGGACGGCGATAGGCTCATCATCATCTCCTAACTTAACCTATCAGATCGAGACCCCAGCGAATGGTTCTTCGCAGTACACTTGCCTGTATGGAATGCGTTTAAATCTGTTTGCCCGGAGTGAATTACTTTTCAGTGATAAGGCTACCGTACATGGTCTTTCAACTCATATACTGTTATATATATAAACATAAACTTTATTAACTGCTGTACAAGAACGTTTATTCTATTCTATTCTATTTTATATTTAAAACAAATAATGTAAAGCAACACATATAATACTACTGTTCGAACATAAAAGCATAAACTGACGACAGCCGTCACTGGAAGCCTAAACGAAACGAAAAATGCGAAATCCTATTGCAAGTCAAGTGCGCGTGGTTTCTGCGCTAGTCAGGCTCCGGCCGGTTGTCCTCCTCGCCGCCTTCAAATGCCACCTCTGCCAGTACTTAATGGTGGCTAACCACTTTGTTATCTTTTTATAACGGTTCGACTACAATTAAATAATTTGAAACCGACTACTATTGCTTCTTAATATCTCTGTATTTTATTTACTTAAGACATAATGTCCAACTCTAGAATTTATTCGGGGATTTTTCGAACATGCATTGTAACAGACACAAAGAAAATAGTGAGACACAAAGAATGCCCAGACTCAGAACAACCATTTGTGAATCACATAGTGTTGGTTCAAATAGAGATCGAGCCCATAACAACCAGCGCGTAGTTAGAAATGGCACAACGATCCATTAAACCATTGTCCCATCTGTGGCAGTAAATATAAATAGCAATAACATAATTATAATGAAAAACAGTAAGTTAATTTATCGTTTCGTTAACATTTCTATACATTTCAAGGTGCTTGTGCATTACGCGCACGAGAGGATCGCTCCACCGAACAAATCATTACCAGGATTAATTTATAATATTGGTTTAAAATACCGTATAATTATATTAGTGATGTGACCAAACATCATCCGTTTAACTACCTCAGTGGTTCACCGGTAGTGAATGCGTGAGGTCTCGGGTTCAATTCCCGGGTCGGACCAAATATTTGTATGATCTACAAATATTTGTTTCGAAATTTGGGTGTTTTCGAATTATGTATGATATGTATGTATTTCCAAAATAAAGGATATAAGTATTCTATCAGTCAGTCTTATCACAGCACAAACTCTGCTTAGTTTGAAACTAGATGACGTTGTGTGTCAAATGTCCGAAATATTTATATTTATTTATTTACAGACTACACATTTAAGTTGTAAGATGAGCACTTTTAAACGAAAATCTATAACAATTTTCATATCATGTCACATATCAATAGGAACAAAAGAAGAACGAATAACAAATTATGTAAAGGTAACAATCTACAATCTTATTACTAACAGCGGTTTTTACAGGCAACTTATCTATATTTATGCAATCACGCCAAAAGTAAATGTTCATTTAAATTCAAATTATCAAGTTGTGAAAAGTAATACATATGTGGTGACTTCCACATACAGCACAAACAAAAATATACAACAGCGCCATCTAGCGAAGATACATCGAACTACGGAGGATAATGAATCCTGTATCGCGAAATAGAGATTTTCGTTGCGATTAGCATATGTACAACATCCCAACATCAACAGTAGGGCCGCGGCCCACCAGGCATGATCAACACACCTGGTCGGAGGATCCTCCCTTTGTGTCGGAGGGACATGTTATCCATCCCTCCACACCTACATTAGAATTAAAACTCATAATAAAAAGACGAATCATCATCATCATCATCATCATCAGACTATCGCAGCCTACTGCTGGACATTGTACTCTCCCATTGCACGCCACTCTGAACAATTTTGGGCTTCTCGTATCCAACATCTGCCAAATTGTCAAATGGTGAATTAATTGGCTAAAAGGTTAAAATTTACATTGTTATTTAAATTGTTTGCCATTACTACCGTCTTTGGCAAACAACACATTTTAAACTGTAAGAGGAACGAAATTTGTGGTGTAGTCGTTACTGGTTTAGATTGTTTTAGAGGTGGGAAGAAATTTTAACTGTACCTACTAAATCTAGTTTAAACAACATTTCATATAAAAGTAATTGATGACCCTTTTAGTTAGGTATAGTTACAATTAATCTCTCAGCTAAATCTTTACTCGTCTGAATTCGCAGTGGCTTTAATAGTTGCGAGTTGTAAGTTACCTCAATTACGAGTACTTTCCTTATTTTTACGTAGTAGAACCACACTGATTTCAGTACAAACGGTTTGATCGGTCAGTACTAATCTCTCACAGAAGACCAACCTAAAGCGACAGAATCCGTGCTGTCGTGTTTCGTTGATGAGTACGAGACCGGAAACCTTTGGTAACTGTGTGAGCCTATACTGCCACAATGACTGTCATGTCTTTTACGTCTCCAAACGGGGCGTGGAAAAGCATCTCGCTAGGCCACTAAAGTGTGGACTGCCATAGCGAGGGCCACCCCACTGCATTGATCATGGTGACCAAAATTCTCGGATTCTATTCATGCTTTCCATCAGGCAGAATAGATAGAGTCCTTTGGCAGGCTCTTAAAATAAAATGCCTCCAAAATGTAAATATTTATATTGTAAAATGATAAATTGGATTAGGTAATATGAGGTAAATGTTACGTATAAAACGCAATGTATATTGTAAGTGTTTATTGGAGATAATATTCCGTCCAATAAAACAATTTGCAATTATCCTGTTACGCTCGATTGGTTAATATCCCTTATGATGCCAAAGGACTTCCTTCGTGGTAATTTTTTTTTTTACTTTTATTGCGCTTGATAAAGTTTTTATATTAACGTGATTAATAAATTTGATTAATAAATTCCTCACTTATTATAGGCGAGGTTTATCTCCGTCCAGTTATTAAATGAACAGAAGCAGACCTACTGTGATGAAATTTCGAAATAGCAGTTCAAAGTATTTAAGAAAGGTTAAGTGAAAAACATGAAAAATGTCACATAGTTTCATCTTCCATTTCTTTAAGCAACTCTGTTAGCTGCAACAAAGAATATTAACAATCTAGTTTGGAAGCTATAATATTACTCCATGGTGAGTCTTTAAAAAGACTTCTATTTCAGAAATATTTTATTTTAATTTTTTTGCGACTTTAATTTCATCTAAGGACTAATGTCTGTAAATATTTGTTATGTGTATGTACGTGTGAATGTTATGTATCTAGGATAATGTATTGTATGTATTTAGTCACAAAGCACAACAATTAAAGGTTCTACTTATTTTGAAATCAAACTGCGTGGTAAGTGATGGATCACAAATTATTATTATTCTTATACTAATAACCTAACCCCTTTCTGTCATCCCAATAATATCAAAGTAAATTTCTTTATAAACAAAAAGACATATAAAAGTAAAGGTTCTGAGAACCAACACTAACATGTTTCAAAATATATCTGAATCAGGTCGCATTCACGACTGCATCGATACTGCATCGATACGATATCGTGTTTCAACGATATCGTAATTCGGTTGATTAGAGTTCAGTGGCTAACGGATACGTGACAATAGCGAACAATTGTGTGTACGTTTTTCAATCCTCACACTGTAATACAATAAGGAGATTGTATTTCTATTGGAAGATACAGAAATTATGGAAACGTAAGTATCTGTAGTCACAGTGTGGTTTAACAATAAGAGTACGTAATGTACAGCAGAAAATGCTGATATATCGACTTAAAATGCTGTAAGTACTAAATTATTTATTAAAGTGTGTTTTATGCATTATGTTTGTTATATGTTATAGAAACAATGCTACACGTTTTATTCATGTAGGTACATACTTAACTACTTTTTTAACCTGGTTATGTTGCTAACTTGCATATATCACAGATATTTAACCATAGAAACTTTGTTTAATCACGTTGAATAGCAGTACTCACATAAATTTACTTTCGCGGCTTGTTGAACTTCCCAAATAGGTAACAGACACTTAAATTCCACATAAATATCGATATTAATACACAATTTTTGAATTAATAGATATAGAATTGAGTATATACTATTATTAAAACCTAAATTAAAAAAAAAAACACTATAATACACTTTAATGAACACGATTTTAAAAAGCGAGATAATTTCATACTTCATACTGTAAGAACTCTATACTGTATAAAATAAAACACTGTTACAATCTCATATTAATATACAGAAAATATTTTCGAGTGTAAAAAATCACAGCACTCAGTAAAGGGTGTGGATGATCTGCTACACGGAATACGATTCACGCGAATGAGGGTGAATACCGCCTTTAGTTTGGGCGTCCACCCGCCACACCCCCGGCAAATAGACTGGGTATTTGTTTTTATCCCGACAACGAAGACCTATTAAATTTATTCTGCAAGCTACGTGAATTTATTTTACAAAAATGTAGACAATGTGAGTGATTTTCGTATCGATTTACGTATTGTCAGTTTTAAAAGTGCCCTATCAATCAACGAAAACAAAAATGTACAAGTTGTTACGATGACCATTGAGACGATTAGACGTAAGTGGCATACGTCGAACCAAAGGAAACCTATTCAACTACTCTTATCTTAATCAGGCCCAGATTGTAATTGTCTGGAAAACTGACACATGTAATTTCAGACTTAGGCGCGTCGGATCAAACAAGAGCAGTGAGAATGCTTAGTTGAACTTTTCGCTGTTTCGAAAATGAAAGGGTGAAGCTCTATCTGTGTCTATCAAGCTGGTAAAAGAATAGTAAGGGTCCCATTCGTTTTAAAAAAGTTTTTATAAGCTCAATGAAGTAAATCCTATTAAAACTAGCAAAAGAGCTCATATTTATAAAAGTTTTTTTATTAACACTGATTTTTTTTTATTTTGTCAATATTTTTTGGAAAAGTAAATGTATTTGGTAATTTATAACTCCAAATAACCATTGATACTTTAGAATATTTCCTTTCTGGCATTAATTTTTTCATCAATTACTCTATACCACTGACAACATCAATTTGCTAACCAATATATTAGCTAGGTTCTCAATACCAGTAAATGAGTTGATTATCTACTTACGTACTTAATTTATAGTGGTGGAATATTTATAATATATATAATGTATATTTAGAGTAGTAAGTATCTATAAATCACAGATTTGTATCGACAAGTGTTATTGAAGAACTTCGTACAAAATATACATCTCATCACTAGAAACTGACGTTAGTGTTGAACAAAGAGCAAAATAAGAGTATCTTTAAAGTAAATCATAAACAAATGTAACTGGCCCAAGTAAGACCAGTGTATGATCCCGAGTGTGATAGCCGCGGGCTACTATTACGCCTTATCTTACTGCCTATTAATTTGTTTACCTCATCAACCTATGAAGACAAAAAAAAATAAAAAGCTTTACATTCGAACTCAATGTGAATTTTTCCACTAGCACGTTTAAAAGACTAAACAAATTTTAAAAAATTCTCTCACCGGTGTTTCATAGTTTGGGTGTTTCTACGTTTAATATATATATATTTACAAAAAAAGGTATACAAGTATTCTATCAGTCAGTCTCGTTATCATAGAAAAAGCTCTGCTTAGTTTGAAACTAGATGACGTTATGTGTCAAATGTCAGAAACAATAATAATAATTATTATTATTATTATCAACGAGTAACATAGGTATATACTTTTATTAATGTTTTTTATGAGGTAAAAAATTAACCAATATCTAATCGACAATTTTTATTTACTAACTGTATTGACAACGAAAGCGTAACCGTTATAATTAGAACTTATATCTAATTTTATAATAACACCTTTACATTATTACAATCTTCGACGTGTAAAAAATTAACTGAAGAATTTATTACAGTAATTAAACAGAGGTGAAATGTATTTAATACTTTCATTGTTGTCTACTTATCCCACTTTAGTATTTGTTTTTGTACACTCTTCTTGGTAATTAAGTAACGAGAAGATCCCAGAAACCACGCCTCGGTAATTGTGTGTATACATATTTAATATATGTACTTAGTCTGGCCATAAATACTGTTACACTTAATTATAAAAAAATATTACATTTGAATTTCGAATCTGTCATTTTTATACGATTGTTCATTGTGTTTTCTCATTTTGGCGCCAATACATTGTAAAATATTTTGCGATATTAAAATGGTGTGGGGTGATAAAGAGAACCGAATCGCTGTGATAGCATTACACAAAGTAGGTATGGAGCCAAATGCAATTTTTAAAACTCTCCATACACTTGGTATTAGTAAAATGTTTGTGTACCGGGCTATTAATAGGTACAATGAGACCTCCTCTGTTTGTGACAGAAAAAGATCTGGCCGTCCACGTAGTGTTCGTACGAAAAAGGTGGTCAAAGCAGTAAGGGAAAGAATTCGAAGAAATCCTGTCCGAAAGCAAAAGATTTTATCTCGGGAAATGAAGATAGCACCTAGAACCATGTCGCGTATTTTAAAAGATGACTTAGGACTTGCAGCCTATAAGAGACGCACTGGCCATTTCTTAACTGATAATTTAAAGAAGAATAGGGTGGTAAAATCGAAACAACTACTGAAGCGGTACGCAAAGGGAGGTCACAGAAAAATTTTGTTTACGGATGAGAAAATTTTTACAATTGAGCAACATTTTAACAAACAAAATGACCGTATTTATGCTCAAAGCTCTAAGGAAGCTTCCCAATTAGTCGACAGAGTGCAACGTGGACATTATCCGACTTCAGTGATGGTTTGGTGGGGTGTTAGCTATGAAGGAGTGACTGAGCCATATTTTTGTGAAAAAGGTATCAAAACATCGGCACAAGTGTATCAAGATACCATTCTTGAGAAGGTAGTTAAGCCCCTTAACATCACCATGTTCAATAACCAAGTATGGTCCTTCCAGCAAGACTCGGCGCCGGGTCATAAAGCTCGGTCCACGCAGTCTTGGTTGGAATCGAACGTTTCGGACTTCATCAGAGCTGAAGACTGGCCGTCGTCTAGTCCCGATCTTAATCCGCTGGATTATGATTTGTGGTCAGTTTTAGAGAGTACAGCTTGCTCTAAACGCCATGATAATTTGGAGTCCCTAAAACAATCTATACGATTGGCAGTGAAGAATTTTCCCATGGAAAGAGTGCGTGCTTCTATTGATAACTGGCCTCATCGTTTAAAGGACTGTATTGCAGCCAATGGAGACCACTTCGAATAAGCTTTTTATATTTTTAATTGTTTTATATTTATGTATTAAACTGACACACTGTAAAAGTAATAAATGTTATTTGCAGTTAACAATTTTCTTTTTTCTTTATTACAATATTTATGGCAAGACTAGGTATATGTAGGTATATTAATATACATATTTTTTTTTGAAAACTAGTATATGTGAAATTTAATAATATGGTTGTCAACATATATGTATGTTAAATTGAATTCTTTAAAACATTTGATTGTCTGAAAAATATGTAATTATAATGTTATCTGACGAAAATATTTCCACGAAAGGTAGAAATTTCTCCGTGCACGTTAAGCAGAAGAAACAACAAATTTTCTTTTTTTCTAATAATATATGTACTCTAATTAATACATTAGTGAGGTGCCTAATAAATTTGGTCAGTTACTTTTTTATAACGAACAGGATCTTAAGTAAGCTACGGATTTGAAGAAAATAATGTCACACGGACATATTAAAACAAAAAAGCTATCGGTTCAATGAAAGTACACCGTCAGTCTAATGCTAGCCGACTAGACTTCCAACTATGTCTGTGGTAACCACAGAAAGTGAGTTATTAATTTACTCATTAAATACAAGTAAGTTTTACCGCACTTATATTATGTGTGAGAGAATGAAATACATCCAAATAAAATTATGTTACAAAATACGTAGGTATATAAAATAGAAAACATTAAGATTTAAAATGTAATTATGTCCCTCGTTTATGACTTTTTTATCTGTTTAATTACACCTACAGCTAAATTATGTACAGGTAAGTCTAACTTACCCGCGCTTCAGATATATTTATTGGACGACGGGCTAATTACAGACATCGGAATTCAACAATTAGGCGTTGTGAAGATCGGGGTAATAAAATTCCGAACTGTAACATGAGACAATGTGAAAATCAAGATTACAAATGAAATATGGCGTAATTAAATACGATTTTTCCAATTATGAATAGAAAACAAGTCGTTTTACAAATAGTAATAATTATTTCTAAATATTTAGGGAGCTTCTGGATATCTAGGTAGGTATGTCTAATTTGGAACATATAAATATATTTATATCTATAAAATTTTAAAGAAACTTTTGAACAAACATAACTTTTATGAATAACTGTGGAACAATAGTATTAGGTACTGTTACAAACAAAAGTTTCTGTCAAATTAAAGGTGGTAGCCGACTACACCAAGAATATTTTTAAGACTGGGAATACGATGGAGCTTATAAGTCCTTAAAACTGAATTAATATTACTCACTACATACTGAAACAATTTCAATAGCGTATTTAATTAAATGAAAATAGACTTTAAACACAAATATTATTGGATATGAAGTCCCCTTAGGACATGCAGAACTAAATCAACGCTATCGTAGAGAGATAGACAGAGTCCAGTTTAATATTGACAAGGACTACTGTCTAATGTAAGGTTGTGTTTAGTCCTGGTGTGTGGTTGAAGACGATCAATATAACGTACAGTTCTACGTCCCATGGGGTAGATAGGTTCAGTGTTGTTAAGTGAAGCAAACTGTTGGTCTCGAGTCGTAAATGTCTCACATCGGATACCTACGGGATGCTGTATAGAATTTACAACCTTAATTACTTAATATGACGGTACGATTTCGGAGGTTTTACTACCATATTGGTTTGGTGAATAGTGAATCTGCTTAGCCAGAAGACGTGATTTCGAATTACACTGAAAAAAATTGATTATGTGATTATCACGATATTTTATTTTTTATCTAGAAATATGTATTTAAGAATATATCAGCAGTCTAGTTACAATAATCCAAGGTTTTAGTTGGATAAGTTTGAGTTTAGTTTAGTTTAGTTGGAGTAGTTTATGTTTAGTTAAGTTTAGTGTGATTAGTTTAGGATCAGACAATTGTATGTGGGACGTGTAAGGTTTTATTATTATTTTATACTATGGCTAAGTAAGTAAGTAGTAAGTAAATTTTATGTCACTATTAAGTACAACGGACAATCTTCTTGCTGACAGTGATCTCTGCCAGACCAAATATTTCTAGTTATAGTGTCAGAAAGAAATAATAATTTATGAATGTGTGTGTTTGTATATTTATTATGGCTACGGCAAACAGGTGATTCAATTTCGGTTAAATCTAATATGAAGGTAGCTGATATCTTGAATTAACATAAGACTATTTTATTGGTATGAGTGTGGGATGATAATCGTAGGTGTACATATATATATTTATATATACAATTGCATACGGTATAATTTCGTAATACGCTACTAAGTAGGTACACTTGCTTAACATATATCAGTACACTATGAGCTGTACGACAATCAATTTCTTTTATTTCACTGTCTTCAGTAAAGCTCATTTAAAGTCAATACGAAAATACTGCGAAACAAACGTTTAAAGTTTACCCTTGCGACTAAAGTGTAGGGTAATTTGTACTAAAAAAAAAGTCATTACAACAGTGCATCCGATTTAATTAGTTTACCCTGAGGCCAAAACTAAACTAAATAGAACAAATATCTTTAATATTATTTAAATGGAATAGTTAAAACTTAAATAAAATGTGTTTAAACGGTTATACTGTAATTTAAAGACTACCCGACCAGTGTAAGTGCGTCTGCGTCTCTCAAAAAGAATAATTTTTCTCAATTTTCATAGACTTACAACCTTTTTCATAGAATCTAGACTCCTATTTATGCAAGCGTGATGTTGCATAAGCTACGGCAAATTCGAATCAATAGTTTCTGTGATTAGTGCATTTACATTTGCATTTTCATATTTACACGTGCACTTTCAGCTATACTTGATTAGGTTTGACCCCAACCAGGGCTTTTTACTTAAATGTCTGTTTTACTTGTATATATGTGTAAAAGGTGAATCTAATAAAAATTTAAAAAAAATCGCAGTACAAAATTTTTTAAGAAAATGTGTTCGATTCGCACTGATAGCAACTTCAGGTATTTCGCACACGTTCATCTGATGCCAGACTAGTCAGAACCTGTACCTATTATCGTTAGGGACACTAGTAATCATACTTATGTAAGTATGTTTATCACACAATCGTCTGTCCTGGGTGTGATGTAGTAAAAAAACACATTTTGATTTTGTAGGTCTTTGCGAAAAGGAAACCTGTTCTTAGCTCACGTTTGCAACCTATAAAAAACTTTCCTCTTATATCAGGCTAGAGACAGACTACTAAAGACAAAAAAAGACAAAACCTTTTTTTATCCAACTCTGTCGTCAAACTCATGCTTAGCCAATGTATCTTTAATACAAACTATCGTAAAAAGAAATATAAACTTCTAATAAATAGAAACCAAATAATTTAACATATAACTTTAAGATCACTATGATCTCCTTAATCCGGCTCTGTCGTAAAATCAATTCAGACCGATGACGTACTCTACCTGTGAAATATCTAAATACTTGGCCAATTTCAGATCTCAAATAGAAAAATCTTGATATACCTTTCCCTCAATACAGCCGTGACATAAAATCTATTTTAACTCAACGTATTCTACCTTTAAAATGCCTTCTTGCCAAATTTATAACTGCCCATAGATAAACAATACCAAAGAGTTTCATGTTATGTTGCGGAACCTCGTATCTGACCTTTTTGCAGAATACATCCTTAGGCTACTCATAAAACTGCCTCCCGGCCTAATTTCATTGTCATTTCACTTTTGTCATGAGAAAAAACTTACAACAGTTACGGAAAAGAAAAATGGAGTGTCTTAAAAAAAAGACTGGTGCCGTTATTGTTTTCTACAAGGTCTAGTTTAGGTCTGTTTTAAGAAGTAATTAGAACCAACACTAACAGTTATTGCTCATTGAACGAGATAAATCCTCTTTTCAGTTTGTTTTTTTTGTTAAATAAACTCATTTTTTTTTGTTTATATAATCATTTATAGCATTCACAGATAAACATTACATGTAATGATTTAGTAGAAAAAAATATTTTATTATAAATAGATTGGTATGTAGGTTGTAGTTAGGTAGATATCTACTGTTTACTCAAAAAGCAAAAGTCTCAAAAACCTTGGCATGCGCAGAAATAAAAAAAAACGCTATGTCTACTAAACTTTTTGTACTAAACACATACCTTAAACATATTTTGTTTAATATAAATTAACTTACAGATAAATATTACGCTGTAACTAACTCCAAGTTAAAATTCTAAATATTAGAACATTAGAAAATTGAACTATTTAATTATTTACTAAGATCTTAATGTTTCCTGCTGAAATTCTCAATTAAAGCAAATAAAGTATTTGTTTTTTACTTTACAAATTTCAATATTATCAAAAAAAAATAAATTCCATACCCAATTGAGAATGTAGGGTGACCGTGATTTATTTAGTCTTTAGGATATTCCTTTATACATTAAACTAATAAATATAGTTACTATTAGATTAATGTGTTAATTTGTATTATTATTAGTATTATTGTAGTATTTTTTGATTACGAGTATACTCGTAATCAAAAAATACTACAATGTAAAATGCTATTTCATTATAGGTATTTTAATGGATAGAATTTTTTTACTAGGTATATGGTATGTAGGTAAAAAAAATTGCAAGATGTGTAAGTACAAAACGTATGTGTGAGGTCTGTAGTGTACAATGATGAAAAGTAGAACGTCGTGAAGTTATTTTCAAGAAAATTCTCTTTAATTCTACAACTTTAATTTTAATTTTTCTAATGTTTTATAATTGTGTGTTTATAACCTCTGTTTATAATTTATTTCTTTCATAATTGAAATTCAAAATAAAACATCCATTATCAATAAACTACTGAGCTTGATTTGATGTAATCATATACTAAAAACTTTTTTGTTTGTTTGTTTTGCTTCTGAAAAACGAAGTTTTATATGTTAACAACTTACAGTTCTTTTGCAAATAATAATAAACTAATTTAAGATGTCAGCCATATAAGCGAAATAAGCTATCTCAAACCGCAACATTACTATACAGGTACTAAATAAGGGTCCACTTTGACATACCACATCATACGTCTATACAATTTCAAATTTACCTCCTAATTCGCGGCGAAACGGCAACGTCGCACGCAACGGTTAGGTCGACGCGAAAGCATTCAACTGTTCCGACACGAACACTCAACTGTCGGGCGGTGGACATCAGAGGGGCAACATGCGACGTTGCCACGCCTCTGTTACACACTGCGCCAATGGGAAAACGGCGCGGACTGAGCAGCGTTTGAAATTTACTATTCTCTTCTTGTTTCAGCTTACGCTTCGAAAATACGTGTGAGCGAGACAACCAAAAGATTTTTTGGCATTTTTGTACAAGGTCCTACGATATTCGTGGTGGAAAAGTGATATAAGTACTTTTTATGAACGTTGTATTTTGTAAGTTGACGTAGGAAAAATAGATAATATTTTCATAAGCATCTGAGGGAAATGTTTAAGCAAGTTAAGGAATAAAGCGTGTCGCCCAAGTTACTGTTAATACAGCCATGGTTTGCGGCAGAAGATCGATTATTTGAAGAATTGCTACCGCGCTACATGGAATATTAGACTTACTTTAGATGGAAAATGTTGGCTTATTATTCGAGACTGTCTCATCTAGCTTTAAAATATTTTATTTATTCAAACTTTATAGAGGGTATCTGAATAGGAGTAATTTTATTTTCCATTTTAGAAAGTCGGTCTGAGTTTGCTCGGTAACTTTGCAAGATTTACATTTTCTGTTGAAAATATGAAAACTTAAACGAGAAGTTGTCTTATTGAAGGCGCATACGTAATTAAATCTATTAAAAGTTGTTAAATTGTGAAAATAACATAAGTAAATGTTTTCTACTGTATTAGTTATAGTAGCTCACTTATTTAAAGCGATTTGTGCCACTTTGCGATAACACTATTCTGCTTGTTATTTCCTTAAACAGGGTTTCTTTAGATATGAACGAGCCTGTTGGGCTAGTGATTAATAACTCTGTCTCAAGTGGGGCTGTGAAGCAGAGGTCGTGAGTTTGATTACCACCTAGGATAGAATAAAATGCAAATACACGGTATTTAAAAATATAACGCCATAAGTCACTAAGGTTCTCGAAATATTACATAAATAATCGGTATCACATATTAGGAATAATTTTTACAGGATGTACCTACTCCTAGTCAATTCCGATCGCGACGGCCAGTCTCAACGGAGACCAGCCAACTACACAGGAAGTGTGTGTGGAAGTAAGTGCACTTTCTGTTCCCTCACTCTCACAATCCGATATTATGGTTACGCGACATGACCGGAGAGAGTTTAGTAACAAGATCGATAGTTTTACTTACTCTCCGAGGCGTGGGAGTTAAGTCTCCAACTTACATACTCCGGGCTTTTATTGAATATTTATGTAAGCAGTAAAACTCAATAACACTTTTGATCCTACCCGGAAATCGAGCCACTAGACCAATGAGGCAGCTATTTAATATATTTTACATAATACTATGTATGAGCTGGATATCTACAAGAGCTGGATATATTCTCCCTAAATATAATTAATTTAATTTCAATCTAAAAATGCCTAAAATTCCTTAATACTAGGTTTAATATTACCCTCTTCCCTTTTTTTAGCCAAATCCAATGATAGCTTGCTTATAAAAATATAGCATACCTATATTCAGACATATTTATGTTTCTTTAGTGTGGACACTGTAGGTACTACTACCTACTACTACTGCTATCTACCTACTTTGAGTGTGAACTTCTTAATATTTTTCATCATCATCATCATCATCATCAACCTATCGCAGTCCACTGTTTGACATAGGCCTCTCCTACTACACGCCACTCCGACCGCTTTCGCATCCGATAATCATAATCCTTAATATTCTTATTTAAGATGAATTGAAATTACAGGTCACTGTGTGTAAAACTTCAATTAGTCAAAATTAACAGTAAGTTTATCGGTCTATGATCACCACTCAATAGTTATTATATTTATGAAACACAACTGCTCAACACGACTACCTAACTACTCGAGAAATTTCGTTTTTAATCGTCTCAAGTTATGAAATGACTTGCATACTTCTAATTCGGTAGATATTGAACTTATATGATTGAATAACTTCCAACACGGTAGATCTCAATAAAGCCAATGTTTTTATACAGCCTTATTAAATACGTAAATAAATAGTAAAGTTACTAGTTACCGTTACCTTGTTGGTCTGGGAAGCAGAAACGTTATTCACTCGGAAAAAAAAACCAAAAGTTGATTTTATTTATAAAAACGGAAACACTTTTATCGCCTGGAAGAAATCGCTTTTAGTGAAAAGGCCGCCAATTATATATAGTAACCCAACTGATATGCCCTTGTATAAAATTTGGTATACAATAAAGTTAATTCTATTTTATTTTGTTTTATTAGATTTTAGTGTCCTGTGAATGTCCCGTGAAATGGTCACTAAGTGCATCCAGACACAGATCTACAATTTGTGGATTACACAAAGTGCTGGAGATCGAACCCAAAGCGCAAGCTAAACCACAACCTCATCCGTGCAGTTTGAAGTTAAAATTAAATGAATTGAAGATGGAATGAATTGAATAATGCGGAATAGTGGTTACGGTTGAGTTCACGTGGCCCGCTACCGAAGTATATCCTAGCAAGTAAATGAATAAAACCTCAAGAGAGTTCGATCTCTGAGTGCCTACAATAGTTTTAAAATTTTCATTTGTATACAACAACAATTGTTTATTTATTAAATTGTTCCATTAAAACGTTTACGTTAAGAATTTAGAGCTCAAACTTTATTTACGTTTATTTACGTAATAGTAAAGGTGATTAATAGTAACATTAAATTTACAAATTTGTCATAAAATTATTTTGAATTTAATTTCCATTTTTCCACGTAAGTGTTCGATGGCCAGGACAAATATTACAAGATAAGCGCGTTTATTTGTTCTGTGTCTGGGTGTATTTCATTTCATTATGGCTCGTACAAATCTCATACCTTGAAAGTCTAAATAAGAATGAATACCTTCTCTTTTTGGCCTTCTTTCTACCTTAAAGATGTATTAATTTCTACATTTGTAAAGAAAGCCATATTAGGTCTATCCATAAACTCTCTACCAGCGTTTCCCACCTATGTTCCCGACTATGTTCTATGTGTATGTTCCCGAGTCTATGACTATGTTCCCGAGTCGTTTAAACGGGGTGTAAAAAGGACCAACGCGTGGGTCACCATACTGCATTGTCTGCACTCTTGGGATCTATTCATACTTTCTATCAGGCAGAGTAGAGTCTGAGAATGAAAAAAAAATGAATCGTGAACAGCATAAATCATGATGATCACCTAATGATACATGTGAATGAGTTATTGATGTCATGGTTTCCTCCAGTTGATTGTACCTTGCTATATACCTACAGATATGCCTCTTTACCTCCCTACTAGTGTCCTTTGAGTTCTAGTATGTATCAAATTTCCATAAAAAAAAGTATATCAAAACTCCTAAAAATATCTCCTAGAAAACTTACTAACTACTAAACTTAACCAAAAATCGAACACTTAATAAAAATAATTGTCTTTAGTGTCTGGATTCAAAACTACCTAAATATATAATACTAAATTTTCTGTTTTGGCATTGAGACGAAAATAAGATATCGCAAAGTAAATTCTCTAGTATATAAAATGACACGAATATGATTACATTAAACGATACATAACAATCTACCCTTCTTTAAACTATCGAGTTCCATAATGTAGGTAGTAGGGCCACGCTGATTTCAGCACGAACGGGCCGGCTCGACCGGAACAGTATTACAGTCCCACAGAAAACCAACCTAAAGCGACAGCATACATGCTGCCGTATTTCATTGGTGAGTGCGAGACCGGAGACCCATTGATACAGGGGTGACAGTTGTCGTGGTAAATGTACAATACAATGCCACGATAGCTGTCATGGCTTTTACGTCCCCAAGCGAGGCGTACAAAGGCATTTTACTAGGCCGCCATAGTATGGGTCACCATACTGCATTGTCTACATTCGCAATGAATAACCACAACTCTTGGATTTTGTTCATGCTTTCCATCAGGCAGAGTAGAGTTGCTTTGACAGGCTCTTAAAATAAAAAAAAATACTAAAAAAGTATAAAGCCAATTGTTTTTAGTGGAATAAACACGTTGACGACAGCTATTAAGTATTTTAAAGTGGTTGACATTTTGACCACGTTGTACTGGCCATGGTCACTTAACGAGCTAAACCTAGGGTTACTATCCTAAGTTCTAGACAATTGTCTTCTTTAAACATGCGTTGCCTCATT
The DNA here is from genome assembly GCA_949316085.1 of Hypercompe scribonia. Taxonomy (NCBI): domain Eukaryota; kingdom Metazoa; phylum Arthropoda; class Insecta; order Lepidoptera; family Erebidae; genus Hypercompe; species Hypercompe scribonia. Next base: position 20,804,268 of record OX438968.1, on the reverse strand, counting down.
TACAATAATGTTCGTAAACACATGTCTGTATAAAACATGTAAACATGTACAAATTATAGAATACAACGATAAATTCTCACGAATTGTTACTTTCTTAAACCTCTGTTACAAATTATTGCCTACAAGTCTTCTTTAATTTAAAAATAATTTCTTTATTTCAAAACCATGGTCGTAATGATTCCGATGAGCCCTCATTCTGTTAGGGTTTCGGTGGTTGGACCATGACGAAACTAATATTTCAAAGTTATATTCGTACAATAACTGGTGAAGTTATCTAAAAAATTGTTAAAATTATTATCATCGTAAACATTGTAAAATAAATTTTATGTGTTTATTTTTTTACGTAATCTTATCGTTTTTCTGTTGTTTTTCTCTGTGTCCGTATTTTTATGACTCGCGGTAGAGTAGGGGGGCGTTGGGTTTGAGTGCGCTGTTATTGCGGTGGTAAGACCCGTTATAGAAGTTTGGCTCGAGAGGCATCCCGGTACTCTCTCAGGTGATCGCGGCCCGTTTTGAGTAGTTACATTTTTGAAATCCAGGTGGCGATTGCGTCGACTTCGGACGGGTTTAAATTATTTTTTTGAAAAATAACGTCATAAAGAAGTTTCACTTCTTACGAGTGTACGCTAGTACACGCACACATTTTTTTATATAATAAAAATTGTAAAAGAATTATTAATTATATATAATACACAATGATTACATTTTTATTACAAAGGAATACAACAGATAAAATTTGTTTTACGGAAATAATAAATTATTGGCAAAGATTTGGAACTCTTTATAGTAATTGACAAAACATTCCATAGTTGTATAGCCTGTATAGTAAAAAACTTATCATAGAAACTGGTACAGTGAGTAGATTCTCCAAGTTGCAAAGATTCAGATGACCTGAAGGATCTAGAATATGTTTCACTGAGGAAAACAAAGCGATTCTTTAGATAAAGTGGAGTACATGAATGAAATTTAATACCATACAGTAAGGAGAGAATATGATTTAGCGTTCCATCGTAGGTGTATCGGCAGCGACTTGAGTTGGTTGCGATATTTAGATAAGTATATGATAATACAAAATTTTTGAAGGCGCTCAAGTTTATCGAGTTGCTCCTCCTTTATATCGAGATAACTGGCATCAGCATAGTCGAATATAGAAAGATGGAGGGATTGTGCAAGTGCAATTTTAGTGTCGTTGGGTGAAAATTTCATGGTTTTCGTGAAGTTTCCACTGACGCAAACAATTTTGGACTGAACTCTCGTAATTAAATTTAAAATGTTAACAATATTATTCCATAGATTTTTAACACAGGTATCCATTGACCGTTAAATGTTACATTTGGTTGTTGTGTCCAGTGTTTTCTTGATACTACCCTGGAACTGCCCGCAACAATAAGTTGGGTCGGTAATGGTGCTCGATTCACAGACGCGAAGCAGATCTAGACTAGTAGTTGAAAAGGCTTCAGATAATTAATTTAACACTAGGTGTGTATGAATTCGAAAGCCATCTGCATAAAAGAGGTAGGACGGGGCTTATCACTTATGAATACAATTTATAAATATCGTGAAAAGTAAAGAAGATAAAATACCACTCTGTGGGACCTCAGCAGACGTTTTACTCCAAGAAGATGAAGAATCTTCCAACTGCATACGCTACCTACGTGCGAACAGCTTCGTCCAAAGTTTGAAACCAATCAATAACTATAGATAAAGATGTGTTAATAGAGCGCAATTTGCCATGTAGTATGTGGCAATTTACGCTATTAGAAGCATTGCTATAGTCTAGTATGGAAAGAACTGTAAATTCCATTCTTTATACGTAGCCTGATGTTGTCTGCAACATTAACCAATTACTTACTGCACTATGACGTGCACAAAATTCTGATTGTAGAGGTTTTAGAAATTATATTGAAGAATGAACTTAATTGGGTGTACACAATACGTTCTAGAACTTTTGCAAGAAATACAATACAATACTCAGAGAAGGGCGGTCTTTTTGTGTAATGGGAAAATCAGTGCTTTTTTTCAAATCGCCAAAAAGTGCTGAAAAAAGAGGAATAATTTATAATGTGACATAGGTTGTAAGGTACTACTCTTGCTAATATCATTTTGAAAAGTAAAAAGCATATCTTATCTCTTTGCTCACGCTACCACTTTTCCTAACACCGTAATTCTGCAGGTGCAAATAATAGGCAAAATCTGAGGAAGTATACTAATACCTAACAGTAGATGTTACAAGGATTTTTTATCTCCTTCTCGTCCACACAAAAAGATAATCTAAACGATAACACACATCAGTAAATCAACTGATCATTTAAAAGTTAAACGTATTTATGTACTAACCCTCAACTGCTCTTCTGTTGTCGCCGATCAGATAAAACTAATTAAAGTGACGTTTTACAAGCGTTTTGTATTAAAAACGAAAAAAACACTTGGCAGGTGGAGCCGCGTGCGCCATAGTCTGCTTTGATAAATGTCAGAAATCGTTAGAAAACGTATTAATGTAGTAGCATAACTGTAGTAAAATTGACATCATTTTAGTAATACAAAATAAAATAATAAACAGTAAAAAAAAGTAAAAATAAGTAAAAAAGTTTTTATATGAATTTACCTATATTTAAGTTTTAAATTATTATATATACATAAGATTTAATATAATTTTTTTTTCTAATAATCAGTGAATATCTAGTCATGCTTGAGATGTATACCTGTAGCTATATTCAAGCTAGGTTCTCTTAGTAATCTCGTGAATCTTATAGCTCACTTATATACTATTTAATGTAGTATAGCTTTGGTATTTAGTATACCATAGGCATCCATAAGTTGTAGATTGATTGATACCCCTGTTTCTACAAAGTAGTACTGTCCATAGCGGTCTACATAGTCGTTTAAAAATTAGAGAAAAGGAGAATGTTCCCTAACATATTTGACAGCACGTGGATATAACATAAAGTCCTAGGTACTTGAGAAATATAATTTCTATTTTGTTATTATTTTTTGGGTAATATTTTTAAATAAGTAAAGTGGTCTATTATGTTTAAAAGACAACTAAATTTGTGATGTGTTCAACTTAGTTCACTAATCTAGCTATTTATTTTATTAGACAACTTTGCACGATTCAAACTCGTTGCTCTCGAGTGCACTTCAACTAAGCAGATTAATTTGAAACACTTTATAAGTGTTGTAAAGTGTACGTAGTGTAGTGTGTTACATTTTATGTCGTTAATGTAAAATGTAGTGTTTAAAATATACATATTACGAGTTGGTATAGGGTTTGTCTTAAGATATTGCACACAGCAACACGTATATCTTAAAAATGTAAGTGGTAGAATAAATACGTTGTACTTCACAGAGACGACGACTGGAAGTTGATGATTTGAGTCCATTTGTGACGTATCGTTGAACATGAAAGTTCTTATAATGAATATTAGGTACATGTAGATACAGCTTTTCTAACACGTAGCTATCATGCCCGTTTTTTTATGTTTAAGCATGAATAGAAATGATGGCTTTAACAAATACTTGTTTTGAGCTTTTAAAGTTGCTAGCCTGTCTTTCACAGTCTGGTAATTGTAACATAATTATGATTAATTCGTATGATAATTAACTTGTTCAAATTAAACGAAAATCATTAAGTTTTATGGCTTGCCTCTATTGATATTTAAAATTACAATTGGACAAATTTCAAATTCATACTTACAATAACGCTTATCTTACGTTACATGTATATTACGTTAAGTTTATTAGTTTTATAATTTTCATTTTATCATATTACATTAAAATATTTTTATTTAACTTCTATCTAACTCAATAAATTAATATCATGAAGTTCTAAATTTATTGCCCAAGATTGCCGAGTAATTTTATAATATTACCTGCTAATCTCAGATATGCAGGACATGGGTTACGTAAAATACCCGGCGACATTGCTCTCGAGTGTATTATGTATCACTGCTGGACATAGGCCTCTACTATCGTACGCCATTTGTTTCGATCCTCCACCTGGACCACAAGGTCGTACAAGTAGTGTAAGACGCTCATAGTCCACCTGGACTATGGGCGTCTTACACTACTTGTACTATGCTTTCTGTTCAATGAGAGATTAAATAAGAAGATAGAAGATGAAGAAGAAGCCAATCTTAAAATAAGACTCTTTCAATCTTTTACATTAACTTTAGACTGTTAAAATTATTTATGTGAATATGTGCAGTAAGTAGCAAAGGACCAGTTAATGTTTATTTGTGATAAAGCGGCCCCAGAAACCGCGTACTAACTAAGTACAAAGAGTACCGCGATGACTAGAACCGATAGTGTATCAAACTTCCGCTAAAAATACGCACAACCGATAAACTTTAACATACTTTGAAGGGTAAAGCCATTAATTAATAAATAATGTTTTGTTTTAATTAAAAACACAATTCGATTATTCACAGAAATGTTTGTTTGACCAGTAGTTTTTGACCGCACTTTCGCTCGTCTAAAAGTATTTTTTCTATTCATTGGGCATATTATAAACCTCTCATATAGATCAAAGAAACACAAAGTTCCTTTCTGTACCAACGATAACGTGTACTTGTTAAAAATTTTGCGATGTTTTCTTGTGTATTTAAGTTTGTTTTTCATATTTGTTAATAGAGTATTTAATAAATATTTAGAACCTATATTATACACACCAATTGTTATTATTGTACTATGAAAGATTACAACAACGTGATTGTAGCATTCTAGTGTTCACAGAAACAATGTTTGTATAAAGTCCCAAGTAAAACTAAGAGATCTTCTATTCCTCATTATTCTACAAACATGGAAAATTCTAAAAGCTTTAAATCTTGTACAATAATGACTGTTAACTACGAGTATACATATATATAATGAGAAAGTTCGTAACACGTTGAAGGACCCGTGTGTGCAATTGTTGAGATAATCTAAATGGATTAAGCTATTTTTAATGAACTTCAAATTAAGAGAAGTTTCTCAATGAAATATAATTGAAGTTATTAGTTTCTAACGGCGTTATTTGACTGCACAGATAACCTGGTGGTTTTAGCGGTCAAAGTGTTGTGGATACGGGACAACACTTTGTGTGAATCACAAATTCACACAAAATCGAGTCTGACACAGGATATTTGCCTAATGCGAACGTTGTCTTTTAAAAATGAATGAATTAATTTATGAACTAATTGAGAAATTTCTTTTTTATTTTATTGTTTGTAATTCAAATTTGGTTCCTTTCGAATTTCAAAGAAAGAAAAGGGTAGAAATTTAAGGACTAATGAATACATAAAGACAATTTCATACAACGTTCAGAGTTCAAGCCGGTAGTCTTTCTTTCAAAGTTAATAATAATTAATTCATCGTCCTTTGCGTAGGTAATTTCTTTTTCATATACTTATGCTTGTGGTAAATATTACGGTTGAATATACGATTAGTTAAGTGCTGATACACGGAACATGCCGCACGTGGCGTTCTAACTACTTAGCTGTGCCTAATGACCGTTAGCAGACGAGTGATAGATATGACATGGGGGATAAATGGTGCAGATATACCGATAGGTACAATAGTATCGTCAGATTGGTGGTGTGTAAAACATTTTACCTAAGGTTTAAATGTCCTAATATGATGTAAAGAAAAGATGGATGGATTGCATGTAGAATTTCACCAGGTAGTAGAGCCACGCTGATTTCAGCATAAACGAGCCGCCTCGACCATGGCAGTTCTACCTTACCACAGAAGATCAACTTAAAGCGACAGCATCTGTGCTGTCGTGTTTCATAGGTGAGTGTGAGACCGGAGGCCTATTGATGCAGGGGTGATAGTTGTCGTGGTAAATGTGTGCAATACAATGCTATGATGACTGTCATGCCTTTTAAGTTCCCAAGTGAGGTGTAAAAAAGCATCTTAATAAGCTGCCATAGTGTGGGGCATCATACTACATTGTCAGCGTTCCTAATGAGTATGGTGACTACAACTTTTGGATTCTATTCATGCTTTTCATCAGATAGAGTAGAGTCACTTTGGCAGGCTCTTAGAAAGACGATAAATACTCCATATTAAGTGTTCTTCCTCGATCATCAGCAGCCTTCTAAAGTCCACTGCAGGACATAGGCCTCTTCTTAGAAAGAAAGCATAAGAATTTCTTGTCAAAGAATACGATTTATATTTCTTTTTTCTTTATTATATTAATAATATCCACAATTACTTTTTGATTTTACTCTTTGGCCTATCACAAAAATTCAGTCACCCTCGAATAGCGTCCATCATTCCAACACTGCACACCCCTGTCCAATTAAGCGAAGCTTATGTCACTTCTCCTGTTATGTCATAGTTACGAGTGCTCGTTGTCATAGGTACAAAGATTTTTGACAGTAAATATTTACCTAAATAGCGTGTTATATAGATATCTAGAGGTACGTGAGGCTTTACTGTATTTACGACTGATGAACTTTTAATGCCCATGTAAAAGTTTAAAAACCTGGTTCAGGCAAACCAAATGAAATAGAAAAAAATCGCGTATAAATTGATTGAAGGGTCGTTTCGCTCAGCTCCAGCGGCTGTAAAAACATTTGGGTATTGATATAGCAGTTTGTAATCTAAAGAGTTACACAGATTAGGTACTGAGTGCAGAGTGCTCACTACTTTCTAAGAAATCTTTTTTTACGGAATTAACACAATTAAAAATATGCAATGACGTTAGTTTCAGGCAGTAGGGTGAGACTATGAGAATTAAAAGAGGCAATTTCTTTGAAGTTCATCGAACTCAAAGAAACCCTCGACACAATTTAACACTTCTGAAAACTAAACAATGAATACGTGTCAGACCTTATAGTTAAAAGTAGGAAAATTTTATCCAAGTATCCTCGTCACGTTGGGGGGTCGGGGGACGGTACTGCCTGCCCTCTCGCCACTCATACTTAGACAAACCTACGTTGCTATTGACTTGCTAGTTACTGTGGCCCCCCCCCCCGATAATTTTACAGCTTTAAACTATAAGAGCTAACACGTATTCAATGTTTATTTATAGAAGTATTATATTCTGAAGGGGATTTTTTAAATTTGTGATTTAATTTTTATTTCACTTGTTTTACATTGTATTAGATTATCTTTGCTGCAACATCGAGTCTGTACGTATTGCGGTCTTTGTCACTAACAGTGCGTTTATCCACTCATCGAGTGCTTTTCAATGAGGCTAAACACGGTATATCCGCTGTTAGTTGTCGAGGATTTAGGTACCCTGCAGTGTCAGGTCAAGATCACCATATTATTATCGTGTTATGTGATTTGCTTTATATATCAAGTTTCAGCTCAATCAGTGCAGTAGAAGTGTACTAAGAGTCCATTAAATGAATGATTACATCTATATCATGTCGGCAAAGAGCTGTCGACCTTTAAACAGCTTCACAGATTTTCATAAAACATAACAAAGAACGCTCTTGATTAAGTCATCTTTCTAACAAAAGAGAATGATCCAAATCGATTCACCCGTTTGGGAGCTATGATGCCACAGACAAGTAGACACACACACACCCACACACGTCAAACTTATAAGACCCCTTATTTTTGCGTCGGGGTAGTAGGTACTACTATGAGTATATTTTGTTTGTCACCCCTAGCAACTGCGACTTACCAACGCAGAAAAGTTATTCGTTACGTATAAGTATCATATAATGCTAACATGTATTTACGACACAGTCACTACCCCATCACCATATTCCTCTTACCCCTTTCCCAAATTTATTTAGCATGAATGCAATGAACTTTCTTCTTTAATTCTCCTTAATCACTCTATATCCTCTTTCATACACAATTTCATTTCATCACTAAATAATTATGGCTTTTATTTTTTTTAAGAGCCTGAAAAACATTAATAGAATCCAAGAGTTGTGGTCGCTATACTCATTGTGAATGTAGACAATGCAGTATGGTGACTTACACGATGACGGCCTAGTGAGATGCTTTTTCACGCCTAGCTTGGGGACGTAAAGGGCATGACAGTCATCGTAGCAATATAAAGCTCACACACTTACTACGACAACTGTCACCCCTGCACCAATGGACCACCGGTGCCACACTCACCAACGAAACACGACAACACGGATGCTGCTTTAGGTTGGCCTTTTGTAAGAGGGTAGTACTGCTCCCGTCGAGCTGGCCCATTCAGGCTGAAATTAGCCTGGCTCTACTTCTTACCAATACTACTACTTTTTTCTTTTAAAGAGGGCTTGTCTGACGTGAACCCTACTTGGAATGTATTCGTTTGAAGCACATTTATACAATTAGCTCCGAAGTTTACACAGAAGAACACATAACCTTTGATACCCCTTGTACAAAAACTACCTAAGTACTTCAAAGTTGAACCAGGACATGACACAAAACTAGACAAGAAACACGCAAAGTACGCAGTACAACATGCACAGCGACAAATAAAAAACACACGTTCACAATAATAAAATCGAAGCGTTTAATTAACATCCCCACACTTGTTCGTGTGAAATTACTCAGTGAGTGAAAAAAGACAACACTGTGTCGTCTCGCATTGCAGACGACAGATTTATAATAATTAGAAACGATACACACGGATCCTGAAGACCGCCAACGTTCATGCGTAGTATAAAATTAGATTAATTGTAGCAGGTGCGTTTGTTTTCTATAATTGCGAGTTTTGTGTTTATTTTTGTTTGATTGTGACCAATATCAAAATATTATCTTAAGTATCGAAACGCTTAATTTTTTATCAAAGAATTCTAAAAGTTTGTACAACATATATTTTACTGTTCATAATACTCACAACTTTTGTTAATTGCCGGATGATGACAGAATAAGATGTATAACAGAGTAAAATAATATTATCTCGCAAACATCCAATTTCAAATAAAAATTCATCGTTATCATAGACCACGCAATACTAAAACTATGTAGTCATTTTTTAACTTGTCTTCTTGTTAAGACTTACTGAGATTCACTCCTAAAACTATATTTGTTCGATTTTATTTTATTATTTTTAGTTTATATTCTAGATTCCTATACTTATTATTTGTAACTGTATGTAGTAAATGTTTCTTAGAAAATAATTCCAGTTCTTGAAAGTGGATGCTTCACCGCAGGACATATGGAGTTGAGAAATAAAAGATACTTTTTGTAAAATGTATTTTATTACATTTAACTTACAACACAATTTTGCGAGAATTAACTTGTAATACTTTATTGTTTGTGTAGCTAACACAAATAAGAATTACTATTAGTGTATACATCGAAGGTATAAAAAAATTCGCCCTATATACTGTAATGATTTTGATTTGCAATCATTTTTTATAATCTGATTTATAATCGTTTTATTTGTTTCATATTTTTGTATTCCTTCAACTACAAACACATCACACCTTGCTAAGTTTTTATTTGTTTGCTTTCTACATATAAATGTAGTCGACAATTAAAACAAAAGTACTTAAGTAGCTCAAATATGTTTGTGTTTATAATAATTATAATTATTAATGTGAAATAATGTGTTAATAGCCACCACGAGGTTATGCGGTTCTTTAAACTTAATTGAGTTTGTATATAGCGTTTCCGGCTTAGAAGAGAATTAAATTGTCTGTTCTCAAACTATAAAAATTAAAAATGCAATTAAAGCTTTAATTGCACATTTTATTATATTTTCTGCAATGGGAATTCAGATCAACTAGGTAAACATAATTACGCCTCCCTGTCTATTACAATTTAGAAAACTGATAGGTTTTCTAAACCTACTGCTCAACAAGTGATGTCAAAATGTGTGAGCTTTAATTTTTTTAATTTTTCTTTAAACTTTTGTTTTTCTTTCTTTAATTTGACAACATTTGAATTCACTCAACAGATCTTAAAATATGGCGTGATCTCTGACGTAGGCACTCTTGAGAAGCGATTTGATTTTGTATAACCTATACTTTCATTCTTTACGTGCCAGCCTTATCACAAATGAAGTGCCTAAACTGTACCTCGTTAGTTCTAAAATGACAATTGTTACAGAGGTCAAGCTGTATTTCAAGGACTGTGATAATTATAACTATTGGACGAGACGTTAACTATTGAGTCAATATAGACAGTAATAAAAGAAATAGTTTACTTCGTATCATCGTAAAATACAAGTATATAAGGGGCTTGAGAGTGGTCAGCATTAAATATTTTTAAACAAATTTAAAATAGTATGCTTGATAATGCCAGGCAGTGATGATAAGCTACTTTAATTCTCAAGTTTCAGATTATTTTTTTAAGACTTATTCTTTTTTTTTAATCTAAGTTAACTGCAGCGATGTCCGCTAATAAAATACTATTTCTAAAATGTAAAAATACCTGATATATTATTATTAAACGAAAAGAGAATTTCAGTGATCCTAAATTCGTTAATTATATTCTAGGCCGTTGAAAGTGAGATAATACCTTTTCAATTGTAACACCTTAAAGATCAAATACTTATTTTAGTTTCTTTTAGTGCCAAGATACGAATAACACAAGTCTGTCACACAATTGATTATAGATTTAATAATAATAAAATTATAAAATATTTGTTTAGGTAACTTACTAGGTATAAACTCTTAAAACTAAATAAGAAACTAGCAAGGGGAGCACGCTACGTGTGCATTGCATATTCAGGTGTATTTATTTTACACGCGCGCGTGAACAAATATATGATGTGTATTATGTATTGAGTTGTTTTGTGCTGAAGTATATAAATTCGTTATTTTCAGTATATAAACTTGCAGAGTATAGCTTAACTTTATGTTTAATGCTACATTGAACTTACATAAAATTCAAGTGTTATTTGTACCATAATCATCGATATAGCAAAACAAGTAATTTATTTACGTTAATATTAATTTATATTATGAATTTTAAGCGTTTAAATACAAAATACTTAAGAACTGTAGCCACACATTTGTTAATGACACTCGTAGGTGCTTTTATAATCCATGGAGTTCAAACGTCTTTTTTCAGCCATTACCTTTACCGGACACTCAGGCAGAAATCTTGAACATTTTTTACGTGTATATACGAGTAGTTAAGTTGACACACAAGAACAGAGTTCATCACTTGATATGTTAACTTTATCATCATCATAATCAACAGCGTATAACAATCCAATGATAGACATAGGTCTCTCCTGACAGTAGAGGCTTTGACATATACTTATAAACCTTTATTATTACTTGGAACACTAATTCTATCATTTACGTAGTCGAAATTCTCTTGTTATTTTTTATTTGTAGTGAGAAAAGTTTCCGTATTAATTCGGTTTATAAATATTCTCATCCTATGATATGTCATTATTAGGTTTTAATTTATGAGGTCAATAAGTATTACACACATTTGACTTGTGGTATAGGTTAACTAACTGTACTGATCACAGATCTATCTGGATATAACTCAATCAATTAATAAACCTTTCTCGTACGGATGTACTTAATACCAAAATTCTATTCAAACAATTTTTGAACTCAAATTAATTGGAAGGTAATTGGATATCATTTGCTCAGTAGTTATTTTTAGTTTAAATATTTTTTTAAATTTTATCTACCAGATTTAGGTATCGCTTGATTTTGCATATTATTATTTTAACACCTTTTCTGAATAAATAAATAAATGTCACAGTTTTAATATGTAATACTTTCTAAGTGGTGTGACATTTGACCAGCGTTTCCAACATAAGCCTATTGAAGTGTAGCAAAAGAATTAGTTCCAAATTCAATTACACGACGGTCTGGTGACGAATTATTTAGTATTAAATTAGTTTCGCATTAAAGCAGTAACCATATAAAATAAATAATTATATTTTAATATATACTTATAAAATACAATCTAAACTATACAGAAATAGTTATAAGGTACTAATTTCAAAGTACTGTTTACAATAAATAGACTCTAATTTCATATTACAAAATTGATCGTTTTCAGAGTCCGTGTGTCCCATATGTCCTAAAATAGTCGCCATAGCTTTCATCTCATTATGCAGTGACACTTATATTTCTGTTGACGGATGCCGTCAATTCTGTTCTCTAATTCAAAGGCGTAAGGTTTGAATTATGATCAAAGAAAGGTAAACAAATTTTCAAACAATGTAATTTCAGTTTACTAAAAACAAGTAGAGGAGGAAAATAATAGGCACACATTTTGTTTTTCAAAGTAAATTTAATTAAAAAAAAGTAAAATTTAAATTAATTTACGACACACAGCTGTTAATATTTCAAATTACACGTTCCAACATACGCTAACTGTTTTTATAAATTCAAAGAATGCGCTACACTATTAATTTACCCGTATTTTTGTGGATGTATAAATATATGTATTTAATTCTGACTCGAAGTACACACGCATAGAATTAAAACCACTGAAAAAAATAAAAAATACATTCATCTTCTAAACTTTAAGGAATTACTAAATATGAAAACTCTTTAAATAATCTGAAAGAAATAATCGACAAATAAATAAATAATCTGACACGCAACGCCATCTAGCTTCAAACTAAGCAGACTTTGTATGGACAGTTAAATAGACTGATAGAATACTTTTGTGTTTTGTAAATACATACAGATTATACGTAGAAAACACTCAAACTTAGAAACAAACGTTTGTAGATTTGATCAAACATTTGATCCAACCCGAGCAACAAACCCGAGGCCTCAAGCACAGCAGTCACATACGCTACAATCGCGCTACCAAGAAGTTTGAATTTGAGTACGAAACTCTAACATAACTTTATCTTAATTTCTATTATTATATAGATCTTAATCTCTATAACGATGTTGTTTTGTGTACTTCAATAACTCTAAATTTCGACATCGATTGAATTCAAGTTTTAACACGATATGAACTCGCTTCGAATATTTTTATATAGGTATTTTGCTTTTCATTATGATGATCGATATTATCATTAGATGTAATCATAATATAATACAGTCAAGCGTGGAGGGTAAGCTAAATAAGTCAGATAGGTAATTATTGTTGTTGCGGGGAAACCTTTGTGGTCTCCCCAGGATAGGGTCTGCCTAAGCGCGTCGTTGATTTTTGAGTGTACCTCAAAAAATATAATCCGGGTCCCCTTCAGAAAAGGACGTCTGATACCGGCCGCCAGAGTGGTTTTCAGTGGAAACACCATACTCCTGACTCCTGTGTCCCCGAGGAGCCTGAGATTCGAAGGAATTTTCCACCCCGACAACAAAAAAAAAGGTAATTATGTTACTGAAATAAGTATGTTTGCTTGCCTTTTAGTACAGGGGAGGCATATTCCTGTACGAATATACCTTTTGAATCGAAGATTTATTTTGATACAAGTTTTCGGATTTACTGACTACATGTATCGACTACTATTTGACAGTGTGACAGTATTTATAAATCCGTTGATTTGGATAGATAGTACTCGCAAAAGAGTAGTACGTGTTTGTGACTCTTTGGCTCGGTAGATTGTGTCCTTGGCGCGGTGGTAGCGTTTATATTTATAAAAAAAAAGTCTATAATATATATTTATATCCGTTGTCTAAGTACTCTTAGTACAAGCTTTTCTTATTTTGGGACTCTTCTCGTTCGGGTCTTTGTTTGTCAGATAATTATTATTATTATGGGTTACTTGACATTTTTATCGCTGTTAATTCTTCTATGGTTGTATTCGTGATGTTTCTGGGTTTGTTATCTATCAGGTGATTTAGTATATTTACTCTATTTTTCGTTTATATAATATTTTAGATTTTGAGATTGTCCAACACAAATTAATTCAAAGATTATTAACATTTTCTTGGTGTCATTAATTTATAATTTTCTAACCTCTTTTTATTTACTTAATTATAAAAAAGACTATGAGATTGAAGCATTAAACACGTACAAAATACGTGTTGTGTGATAGGTGGTTGTCTCGTCTTTGAAAATAGTTGAATATCCCTCTGTACTGTTAGATACTTATGAAGAGACAATGACCGAATTTGAAGCTAGCGAACAAAATTATAACTATCGTTTATTACGTTGTTAGCAAAGTTAAAAACCGAATAAAACCAATTAAAGTATAATTGCACATTAAAAAAAGAATCTAATAATCTTTTCTTGGTTCATGATTCACAATTAATAAAATGTCTTAAGTAAGGTAATAAAATCCGGTGGGCTAAGGTAAATAAGGTAATAAAATCGCACCAACGAAAAAGATAACGTATTAAATAAATAGTCTGTGAGCCAGTAGACACTTTTGTAAGTGTAAGAGCCGCCGTGAAAAATAGCTTATTGGATCTTTGATTTTCTAATTCACTCTACTTTTTTACAAGTAAGCAAATTTTATTTGATGCATGCTATAAGGCATTTTGCTTTAAGACAAATGGATACTGGTCAAAAATCACCTCAGAAACTAAAAAAATTGGATGTTTAAGAATGCTATGGTGATTTAAAAAAGTATTAAATCAATAATGTTGTAATTCTTCGTCGCTGCAAACCTAGCATAATTTTTATTAATATCAAGTGTACGAAGTTCAAATGGTAGATGAAAGCTAGGTCTTAATATTTTTATTTGTTTGTATTTTATTCGGAGTAGCGTGATATTAAACGTGGTGTGGTTTTAGTAGTTTCGATTCCAACACAAAATTCGTTTGCGTCATACGACACACGAGATTACGTCACTCAGCCAGACTACAGTTATATACAAATACAACAGTATGTTATAGAAGTAAATATACCTTTATATTTCTATTAATTTCGGTCATACACCTTTGTACATATATTCAACGGCGGACATCACTATTAAGTTCACCTTTACAAATACACAACAAAAACTTTAAATATACGGTTTCAGTTTTTGCTTCAATAGCAGCTTGAGAAATTCATAACAATAACAATTGTAATCCTTACTTGGGAAAGTAAAAACAAAGATGATGAACCGGATTGATCGAGACAACACTTCAGTGTTGCACGATTAATAACACTCCAAGTTATTGAGTAATTTATTACTTAATTAATTTTCAATTAATAATTTATTAAAAAAATGATTTTGGTATCTATTTTTATTGAAATTCGAACCTACTACAAATGATTTTATTTCGTCTTGTCTACCGTAATTAGTGTCACAATCATTTTTTTAATTACTTTGCAAGCATACATGTCGCGGCCACCCCTTATTTCCAGAGCATTCTATTTAAAAACATAATTAATCATCAACCTGACCTCACGATCTTTTATGACTTGACTTAAAGTCCTATGTCCCTTAATGGGGATGGTGATCACATGATATTTCTAGCGCGTTCGATCTTGAGCTTCACCTTGAGGTCACTCCCCGTCTTGCTGATTATCTTCATTGTATCTACGACGTGTTTCTAAGTTTATTTTGGCAGCAATGTTTACATTTTCTGATTTTTTATATAGTTACAAAGTTTTGTCAACTCCTCCGCCCGGCCAAGTCGTTCCTACCGCTGTAGTGGGAGCATTCGTGTTTATCAGCCAGTCCTCAATTGTGAGCTTTTAAAGTATGACCAAAATTAAACTTTAACTAGTTTCTTAAAATTTTACTTAAACTTTATATGTTTGCCTTCAGGATTAAGCAAATATAAAACACATTTACCATTAATTTATTTGAATAGTGGAGTAAAGCGTAAATTATGCAAACAGTACTTTACTATTATATTAGGCATAGATTTTATTTGAAATCAAAATTTGATTAAAATATCGAGCACTGATTATTAGTAAGGTAAATCACTAAAGTTTGTAAATCATTTAATGATTCTGCACTGCCTTAGTTTAGTTCTTTGTTACAGTTATATTCGAAGGGTATTGGGATTTGCTAGTGTCATCTGGAGACCATTTCTTAAAATTTAAATAAGTTTCATTAAAAGATTACAACATTAATTCCTTAAATACTTGAACTATGAAGCCCAAATGAGAAATTCAAAATTCCAGAATCATGTCAATATCGTAAAATAAATACACTGGAAGATAAGATGCCTAATCATAATCATGGCAATGATTTGGTGTCTTGTACGACATTCTCAACACTAAGTTGGTGTGTTACACTTTTTAAGAACAAACAAACTGCCTACACACCATGCCCGATAGTCATCATAACTCATAACCGCATCTGTTACAACTAACTATATCAAGATGTCAGCATTCATTTTTGTTCCACAAATATGTAATACAATAATAGTTACACATCACTGGATTCCTAATTTGTTACCTCCAGAATTCATACAAAAATAGTATTCGTCAAATTTTTTCTTAAAAACGAATTACCACAGTAACATAGCATCATATTATGACTAAACACAAACAACACAAACTTCTTAACTTATTCCAAATGTTAAATAAACAAGAGTATAAAAATGAAAAAAGTATTGAATGACTTTTAATACGCGTAAGACAAGTATGAGAAAATATAAAATCTATGTTACATTTTTCTGAGAAACTACGAGCAGAAATATTGAAATTTAAAATAGTAGAGCAAATAAGCTCTGTTCATTTTATATTAAATCGTTTTCAATTATGAAGTTGCTTTTCATTTGAGATAAATTCCTTTTATACCAACCAATGTTTCGTTTAAATTTCAATCAGAAATTATAGCATATTTAATTAACATCTGGCAACACTTACCGTCAACTACAAGTATTTTAATTTAGTTTTCTAGTAATCGCAGTACGTAGTATGAGAAGTAATTCAACAATATAGATCTAAAAACGTTATAGCATTGATAACGTCCATAAGCGTTGCATTAAGATGACATAATTGAATGGTAATAGGAAATTTAATTGCAGAGTCTTGAATTAATTATGAATGCAAATAAAATGTGGAATTGAATGCCTATTATAGTAAGTTGTAACACGGAATACTCGAGATACGTGTGATTTAGTAGATCGTAAGCTTATAATACAGATAATATCTGAATTTTAAGTGTCCACTAATTTGTGACCACTTATACTTAATCGTAATTAGTATTATAAATACGAATGAGTTGTTTTTGTTTGTTTATTATGTTTCGTGCCTATCTTTAAAATTTCTACACCAATAGGGTATTTGACAAATTTTTGTAAACTACTCCAAAATATTCTAAGTCACTAAAGAAACGCTTGACGACTGTTTTTCTTAAATTTTAAGCCATTTTAATAACCAAAAGGCAGTTTTAACAAATACATTTCGTATTTCCCGCTAAAACGCTAAGTCACGTGGTAAGTCAGAGGCGTGACGTCACGATACAAAAACAAACAAAACAATACGATAGGGTTACGCGTAGATAGGTATTGGTTATTTGGTTATAAATATTTATATTATTTATTTTATTATTTCGTTTCGTTCTTTGTTCAAGATTTATGTAAAAATGAATTCAAAGTCTTATAGAATATGTGCCGTTCCTTTGTGTCGAAACACAAGTCTTAAAACTCCTAAATTGTTTATCCACGTGCCACAATCACAAAATCTTCGTGCAAAGTGGCTGCAGTTAGCACGACGTAATCCGACCAGTGTAGCACCCAAATCTTGTATTTATTATTGCGAGGATCATTTTGATGTGAGTATTATTTCTTCAAAATATCTGTAAATATTGAGTTCAGAAAAGCTGTAGCTCTTATAAAGGTACTTACTGTCAAGAGCACACCAAGCTTGACACTTTGGACTGGCCGTGTATTATATGGCGCGCAGTACAAATCTGAGCTCAGCTGACTCTGGTTCTTGACTGTACACTAGTAATAGAATATAATATAATAGTAATATATATACTATAATACTATATAATATATAATATAATACACTCTACACTAGTCCGGATTTGATGCGAAGAAATTTGCAATCATAAAAGAATCAATTTTTGACAAATTCGCACTATCAGCTTTTGAGAAACCAAGATCCATATTTTCTTAGGCTAACTGCACTTGCGACACGAAATAATCAAATAAAATAATAATGAAACCTGAAAATAAACACGCAAATCTCGTCGTCGTATAACTGTCTGAATGACAATACATTTTGTTTATTAGATCGTGACGTCACGGGCTCTGATTGGTCGTTGAGACGTTTCGTTTCAATGATGTACAGATTAAAAATTTCTTATTTTTATTTAGAAAAAAAAGATATTAAATAATTTTTATTCGTAATTTAAGTCAAATATTCTTAATTAGGACCTTTAATTCTATAATATTCAATAGAAAACTTATTTATTTGATAACTATGTCAAATACCTTATTGAGAGCCACATTATCAGCGTGTAGCATTGGCTTCTTTTTACCGCGAAAACGAAAAGCAAGAACAAATAACTGATAAACTTTAAAAACAATGCAGGCAAAATATATTTTAAATTATTTATGATATACATATTTAAAGTAGCTTAATGTTTATATGAGATGAAATGTCTGAATTAAGTATAGAAATATCGTGAAATGAATGTTTAATATTTATACGTTAGTTGCCACAAGGAAATGCCAAACCATTAGAGGTAATTTCGATAAACTCATTATTAAGTTTCAATAAATCTCAAATAAAATTTTTAAAGTTTCAATAAAATTCACACTGGAAATTAAATTTACTAACTTAAGATTATTAATGAATATAGTTTCCATAGTGTACAAGATTTATTTTAAGGCGTTTTTTAAAAAGTGAATTGTAATCATTTTTTTATTTATCGACAACCGGATGGCGTAGTAGTTTATATGGTATAACGGACTGCAACGTCTAAGGTCACGATTTCGGTTTACGCTCAAGTCAAACATTTGTATGCATTTAATCCTTGTTTTGGGCTGAATGTTTCTATATATAATATGTATGAATTAAGAAAAAGTGTGTATGTATATTTATATCAGTTGTCTTATGTCCGCAGTACAAGCTCTACTCAATTTAGTATTAAATGGCGAAGTGAAAACTTGATACAAACTTTAAACAGACCCGTTTGGACAGCGTTATTTATTAGGTTAGACCCTCTTTTCTAAGTAAAGACCTATGTCCAGTATTAGACTGTTAGCGATAATGATAATGAATTGCCGAAAATAGCATATGCCGAAAATAGCATATACTGAAAATAGCATATGCCGAAAATAGCATATACCGAAAATAGCATATGCCGAAAATAACATATACCGAAAATGACAATGACATATAACACGGTTTATCATTAACGAGTTTCCAAAACAAAGGAAATTCTATTGGCGGTCGGCACAATGAGACTCCTACTGCAAATATTCTTTTCTGTTTACTGCTTTCGTTTTTCGTGTCGTTCAATATTTTAGCATACTTTGTAAACAAGACTAGAGGTTGCGTACATAACGCGTACTGCTGCTAACACAATGATTTTTCATGCTATTTTTATGTGTTTATTTCTTTATCAACTTGAATTTCATTTACCGTCCTTCATTCTGTGAATAATTCGCGAATATCTAATATAAAAACTTGATCTTTTTACAACGTAGTTATTTATATACATCCAAGAAATAATTCAATTAAAACACGTTTATACCTACAAAATTAAAATTTTCCGCAAAGTAACAATATCGTAACTGTATTTTTATGTGCGTACGTCAATATACAAGGAGATAAATAAGGAAAACTTGTATATGTATTTACTGTATTGTAAGTACACTCGAGAACACATGTATTTAAATTTAACGGCATCAACAAAACAAAAACATCATATTAAAGCTCGTATATATTTGAATAAAGATAGAGTAGATGATTTTAAATGTTAAAAATTAAAGTGGGCGGTACCATGTTACAGACGAGCAGATAAATTTTGACTCGTATTTAAATGTTGGCCAAAATCTAAAATTAACTAAATATATTTTTTTTTAATTTTACAACCGGAATTTCATTTTGCCTACTTATTTCAATTGAGTAGTTACATAAAAAAAAAAATATTTACAGATACAAACAGTTTCCATGAAAGACTATAAATCGATCTATTACTTCAGCAGAAAGGTTGCACACTCGGCTAAAAATAATTCAGGATTGGGAAAACGTTGTGAAAATGAAAATACTTTGTTTAATTAAAATATTGAAGGATGAGATAGTACTCAGTGAACAGGTTTCCTTGTAATAGTATTTTATATCTATCCATTTCTAAAAAAAAAACTTAGTTTTTATTTAGAAATTGATTTCCCTTAGGACAATACGCCAAAAGTTGTAGGCCACTATTAAAACATCATAATGGAAACACATACCTGCTTATTAAGACTTCGTAATGTTATTTTTTTTATTATCATATGAAAGTATTTTTTGTTACATTGGACGAGATATTAATTTTTATTTATCGATAAAAAAAGACAATAATTAATATATTTTTAAAAGCATATTAGAGTGACTCTGCTCTGTGTGATGGGAAGCATGAACTGAATCCAAAAGTTGTAGTCGGCATACTTATTTCAAATGCGGACAATGCAGCATAGCGACGTATTTACCAACGAAACACGACAACACGGATGCTGTCGTCTTATCTAGGTCTTTTGTGACAGGGTAGGTAGTACTGTCCCGGTCAAGACGGCCTGTTTGTGCTAAAATCAGCGTGGTTCTACTAACTTGTACATCGTCGTTATCATCATCTCAGCCAAGGTTCTCCACAACAGACGGTCCCATGCCAACCGCATCCAGTGGCTTTCTGCGACCTTCACCAGGTCGTCGGGCAACCTTGTGGGAGGGCAATGAAAAATATGAATTTTTTGTCCATCAATTAAATCTTATTAACATAATTTTATATCAATACAACAATGCTGAGTTTCAGAATTTATAACACAATTGCCCACGATTGTACAAATAGTCGACGAAGTGGTATATATTTTTGGCAAACTAGAGATAGTTTAAAAAAAGTCGGCGTTACGTGAAAAATAGGGTATATAGGTATACGTGAATAATCTGGGTAATAGCACTTAGTTTGATGATCCATGAATACACTACATATAATCATTATACTTAGTCTGGCCATAAATACTGTTACACTTAATTATAAAAAAATATTACATTTGAATTTCGAATCTGTCATTTTTATACGATTGTTCATTGTGTTTTCTCATTTTGGCGCCAATACATTGTAAAATATTTTGCGATATTAAAATGGTGTGGGGTGATAAAGAGAACCGAATCGCTGTGATAGCATTACACAAAGTAGGTATGGAGCCAAATGCAATTTTTAAAACTCTCCATACACTTGGTATTAGTAAAATGTTTGTGTACCGGGCTATTAATAGGTACAATGAGACCTCCTCTGTTTGTGACAGAAAAAGATCTGGCCGTCCACGTAGTGTTCGTACGAAAAAGGTGGTCAAAGCAGTAAGGGAAAGAATTCGAAGAAATCCTGTCCGAAAGCAAAAGATTTTATCTCGGGAAATGAAGATAGCACCTAGAACCATGTCGCGTATTTTAAAAGATGACTTAGGACTTGCAGCCTATAAGAGACGCACTGGCCATTTCTTAACTGATAATTTAAAGAAGAATAGGGTGGTAAAATCGAAACAACTACTGAAGCGGTACGCAAAGGGAGGTCACAGAAAAATTTTGTTTACGGATGAGAAAATTTTTACAATTGAGCAACATTTTAACAAACAAAATGACCGTATTTATGCTCAAAGCTCTAAGGAAGCTTCCCAATTAGTCGACAGAGTGCAACGTGGACATTATCCGACTTCAGTGATGGTTTGGTGGGGTGTTAGCTATGAAGGAGTGACTGAGCCATATTTTTGTGAAAAAGGTATCAAAACATCGGCACAAGTGTATCAAGATACCATTCTTGAGAAGGTAGTTAAGCCCCTTAACATCACCATGTTCAATAACCAAGTATGGTCCTTCCAGCAAGACTCGGCGCCGGGTCATAAAGCTCGGTCCACGCAGTCTTGGTTGGAATCGAACGTTTCGGACTTCATCAGAGCTGAAGACTGGCCGTCGTCTAGTCCCGATCTTAATCCGCTGGATTATGATTTGTGGTCAGTTTTAGAGAGTACAGCTTGCTCTAAACGCCATGATAATTTGGAGTCCCTAAAACAATCTATACGATTGGCAGTGAAGAATTTTCCCATGGAAAGAGTGCGTGCTTCTATTGATAACTGGCCTCATCGTTTAAAGGACTGTATTGCAGCCAATGGAGACCACTTCGAATAAGCTTTTTATATTTTTAATTGTTTTATATTTATGTATTAAACTGACACACTGTAAAAGTAATAAATGTTATTTGCAGTTAACAATTTTCTTTTTTCTTTATTACAATATTTATGGCAAGACTAGGTATATTATTTAATATTTCACTAAAGTCACCTTAATTAGAAAGATGGCATAAAAGTCAGTACTGATTGTGGGGTTTCTACGTGTAATACTCGTATGTGGGGTGGGTATTTACAAAATAAATCGAAAATAGTCTTTTTAAACAAATAAGGATTTTCTACCAATGAGGATCAATTTTCACATCCTTTTAATGTAACTTTAACAAGCATAATTTTTGTTGTCATTTCTATTTACAATTATTATTATTATTTTTTATTAAGAGTCTGCGAAAGTGACTCTACTCTGCTTGATGGAAAACAGGAACAGAATCAAAGATTTATGGTCACCATACTCATTGCAAAAGCAGACAATGCAGTAGGTGACCCACACTATGGCGGCCTAGTGAGATGCTTTGTCACACCCCACTTGGGGACGTAAAAGGCATGGCAGTCAACATGGCAGTGTAAGACTCACACGGTTACCACGTTAACTGTCACCCCTGCATCAATGGGCCACCGGTCTCGCGCTCACCAACGAAACACGACATCACATCATGCGAACTAATGGGTTGAGTTGTGAGATAACGAAAATATTGCGATAAGAAATAATGTTGAGTAAATATTCTTTGGTGTTATGTGTTAAAAAGAATTTGATAATCTACATGAATATTGCTATGTTGTTGTGTTTAATGTCTGTAGTTATTACTGATATATATGCTTTCAATAAATCTAATGTTAAAACGGTTGAGCTGATAAAGAAACTAGGCAGTAAGTTATATAATATTCATTATGAAGTAAACTTATCTGAACTTTAAATATTAACATTCGACGATTGGTCATGTCTATGTGAATATATTATATATATATATGTAAATAAAACGAAGCATTAAATACAACATTGTCAAAGATCTTTGGATGTGCTCCAGTGGTAATCAATGGTAATGCAAAATGCTCTATGGCGTGCAAAAGTCAACGGCAGGCGTGTATGAGAGTTACGAGTATGTACCGTGCGCATTGTGTCTCATGCTCTCATTTTTGTTGTTTTAATTTGACCAGTAATATCATCGACATTGACAGTTTTAATTCCCAGATTTTTAGATATTCGCGTTAAATAGTACTTTCAGATTATAATTTTGACAAGGTGTAGGTCTAGTTGTTAGCCATCCTGACTGCTAAACCAGTGGTCGTGGGTTTAAGTCATACCCGAGACAAATCTTTGTATGATGAACACAATCATTAGTTCTGTGTCTACATGTTATTTATCTATAATATGTATTTAGAAATAAATAAGTTTACCAGCAATCTTTCATAGTACCATTGCCTAGTTTGGGATCAAACGGCCATGTGTGAAATGTGTGAGGATATTACAAAAACATATATGCAGGCTGTAACTATGATAGCTGGCTGTCACAAGAGAATAGGCATGACACCTTAGTCAAATTAGTTACTTTTATCATCTGTCAAAACGACAATTTTGTATGAAAAACTGTTTTAGACTACTCAATTGAACAACATATTTCACTGTATATTTGATTGAAATTCGTAATAATAATAAAAAGCTATGTTAATTGTATTTTCTAAAATGTTTCGCGATATTAGTTTGATGAATTGGACATTGGTATTTATTTATGACAGTTTATAGTCATTTACCCAATTGTCATTGCTGTCATCAAACGGGTCGTTGGACGTTTTATGTCAATCGAGTGTCATAGTTTATAAACCAAAATCATTAGCAATCTTAGTTCTCTTGATCTGTCAATAAAATGTTAGTACTTATGTCAAATTACTTGAATTATTTTTTCACATAATTTTCTTTAGGTTAAAGGAATTCTTACAGACTTAATAGCATGCATATAATATAAATACATAATAAAGCCAGATGGCTCAGAACTAGCCTCCATACATGATTATTTATTTATTCATATAATTTTTATGACTTTACGAATAGCGTAGAGGTTTAAGTGGTTGCTTCGCCGCTTTCTAGTGCGACGAAGTTTTGTGGATCCGATCTACGCTTCGGACAATGCTTTATGTGATCCACAAATTGTTGTACCAAGTCTTGGTATCGTCTATATCTATTTCATGTACGTCTGTAAAGTTTCCTGCGACACAGGATGTATTTCTAATCTGGGACACAAGTTTAGGATCTGACAGATCCTATTGGCAAGAAATCATATCAAAACTTCGTTCACTACTCAGTGTCTACATTAAGCGCTTTTAGATTCTATCAGTACATCTTTTAAGTGTGCATAGACTTAAATTAGCTTTAATCTTTATTCGCTATTAAATGTGATTTGATATTTGTCCACAATTTTCTTAGCATTTTTACTTCTTAACAATGCCGAAAAGTGGCATGTTACATATTTTTATCACCAATAAATGTCAATATGAAAGCATTATATATCTTTAAATGAAACTCTTAAAATATAACAAAAATTTAAAGAATATTAATGATTACGAATAATTTGTATATAAAGTTTAAAATCACACTAGCATTTGGTAGTAAAATTTTATTACAGTTATGAATAGAAACATTTGACTGTTTGTATGATCGCACGGTATCACGAGGTATAAGGTGAAAGTAAAGGCTGATTATCGCCTTATACTATTATTACCGACTTATACGATTATCGTATTATACGTAAGTCGGAGCAAACCGCGCGATACCGTGTGACAACGCGCGGCTTACTCCGACTCGCCTGCCACATCTTGAACTGCGAATCACAGTGAGTACCATGCGGTTTATGTTCTTCGAAACTGTAGCGATCTATTCAGTTGATCCGCTTTAGTTCAGACAGACCGGCATAGATGTTAATAAAAATGAGTAGCGATGATGATGTTATATCTATCGATTTGTTTATCGACAGAATTCAAAGTAAAGTTATCATTTGGTATCTCTATTTGAAGGACTATTCAAAAATAAAATAAGATCCTAATTTTGTGCAATAATAATGATTCTGAAGAAAAAAAAACTCAAGTAAGTGTATTTATGCATTAGTTTAGTTCATTAGTTAACATAAATGTTATAATTGGTATTGGTCCCACCACGGGTCTTGAGCAGTGCATGAGAATAGTGAGAGAAGTTATCACATATGTACATTCGCGCACTTTCTTAACGCAAAATACCTAAGTCACTGTCATTTCCATTGGCTCCAACGTCTATCCATATAAAGCAACAATTACAATCGAATCGATTGTGGAGGCTGAATTAAACAAACATGTTTGTTATCCAAAGCGCAAATACAATTTAGAAAATAGCCTTTATTTTCAAATTGTGCCGCTATTTATAACCACATCGTAATTGGTGGATTAGTGATTATCACTTTCAAGTTTCTCCATAAAACTTGACACATTTGCTTAATTATAGCTGATAACAAAAATGTGTCTACTTTTAATCATACTGCAGCTCTGACAATAAGAAAAACACTTTCTAAGTACTTTTAACATAAATCAATAAACAATTACATTTTTTCAGAAGCAGAAAAAAGTAAAGCTTCTGAAAAGTAACTTGATATCACATATACACTAATGGAAAAAATTAAGGGATCAAAAAATAATACCAAATTTTTGGGCAGTTTTCAACAGGCCGTAACTTCGAGAGAAAAGGTCGTACAGGAAATCAAAAAAAAGAAAATTATAGCTCCAAGTGTCTAGTTTTTGGATTTGACCTTGAAAACTTTATAACCTCCGCGGATCTTGAGTAATCGTAGAAAAACCAGCAACAAAAAGATTTTTAAAATTTTTTTAGTTTTTTTTTTTGGTCTTCGGACGTCGAAAAAATTGTTTTAGCTTAACCACTATAAGGATCAGATACCTTGTTTATTTATTTTTAATTTGCTTTTTTATACACCCTGATTTGCCCACTTCTCGCTGAGATATCGGTTTTCAAATGGAAAAGGATCCTTTTGTCTTTGATTATCGATATTTCAGCAACCAATGATTCCAAAGAAATTTAAAGGTGGGTTTCAAGAATTTGAATAAATTTTCCCTAATGACTGGCTATAGTTTTTCCGAAAAAGAAATTTTTCTTTCTGTCACATGAATTTGAAAATGCAACAAAAAAAGGGCTTTTGGTGGTTTTTTGGAAAATCAAGCACTGGATCGAAAATATTGAGGAAACCACTAATGTTAAGTGTGCCTTTTACAGTTCAATATATCCACAAAAAATCCTACAAAAAATCAAATAAATCCAACCAGCCGTTTTTTTGTTTCACTCCATCGAATTTTTGAAAAAATTAAAGGATCACATTTTTTGCTCTGAAAAGCACATAATTTTTAAAACGGAAAAACTTTGAGTTAAAAGATAAGGATTCATGAAACAATCACCGAAAAGCGTATGAAAAAGATTGAAATTCGATTAGTAGTATTAACTTTTTTTTTTAATTTAATTAAAAGGAAATCAAAATAATCAAGGAATGCAGCGGCGGAAACGCGATAAAAATTATTAGGTGATGGTTTTTTGAATTTCCTTAAATTGTTGAGACATTTTTTTTTTTTTTTTTGAATCCTTCTTTTCTTTTAATTTAAGCACTTTCTGGAACAAAATTGTGGGAAAGCTCGGAAAAAACATTTATTTTCCTCATTTTTAAAAATTATGAGCTGTTCAGAGCAAAAAACGTGATCCTTTAATTTTTCAAAAATTCGATCGAGTGAAACAAAAAAACGGCTGGTTGGATTAATTTGGTTATTTGTAGAGTTTTTGTGAATATAACGTGATCCTTTAATTTTTCAAAAATTCGATCGAGTGAAACAAAAAAGCGGCTG
Organism: Hypercompe scribonia; assembly: GCA_949316085.1. Classification (NCBI taxonomy): domain Eukaryota; kingdom Metazoa; phylum Arthropoda; class Insecta; order Lepidoptera; family Erebidae; genus Hypercompe; species Hypercompe scribonia. The sequence goes on along the minus strand of OX438968.1, from coordinate 20,777,356 downwards.
GTTGGATTAATTTGGTTATTTGTAGAGTTTTTGTGAATATATTGAACTGTAAAAGGCACACTTAACATTAGTGGTTTCCTCAATATTTTCGATCCAGTGCTTGATTTTCCAAAAAACTAGCAAAAGCCCTTTTTTTGTTGCATTTTCAAATTCATGTGACAGAAAGAAAAATTTCTTTTTCGGAAAAACTATAGCCAATCATTACTGAAAATTTATTCAAATTCTTGAAACCCACCTTTAAATTTCTGTGGAATCATTGGTTGCTGAAATATCGATAATCAAAGACAAAAGGATCCTTTTCCATTTGAAAACCGATATCTCAGCGAGAAGTGGGCAAATCAGGGTGTATAAAAAAGCAAATTAAAAATAAATAAACAAGGTATCTGATCCTTATAGTGGTTAAGCTAAAACAATTTTTTCGACGTCCGTAGACCAAAAAAAAAACTAAAAAAATTTTAAAAATCTTTTTGTTGCTGGTTTTTCTACGATTACTCAAAAATCGCGGAGGCTATAAAGTTTTCAAGTTCGAATCCAAAACTAGACTCTTGGAGCTATAATTTTCTTTTTTTTTATTTCCTGTACGACCATTTTTCTCGAAGTTACGGCCTGTTGAAAACTGCCTAAAAATTTGGAATTTTTTTTTGATCCCTTAATTTTTTCCTTTAGTGTATATGTAGAACGCTCGGACATTACATAAAGTGTACATATATGAACGTTGCTTGGTAGAGGAAAGTGGGAACGCCGCGGAAAATAGCACAAAGGGGAGACCGAGAATACTGTGTAATATATTCTATCCCATTCTCTCGCTGAATTAATGTAGTATATTTATGTATTTCTTTTTTACCGTGACGAATTTTCGTATCACTGAGTACCGAATTACATCGATTCTTACGAAGTTTCCCTTCAAAGTTTAAAAATTAAAGAGATAAGGCTATATAAAGAACGAAAAAAATCTTAAAATTTGAAATTGCCAGTTCTTCTGTTCTTTAGTATCAACAGTAACATCATTTTTTTAAAGATTATAATTTTTTAAACAAGTTGTTAATAAAATACTGAACAAAGTCTTGACGTTTCATAGCATATTTCAGAAAATATTGATTTGAACAGTATCTATGATAACATTAAATTTGCCCGAAAATTTGTCCCGAAAGAAATACAAACTGCCGCCAGCTGATGAGCATTTTACAAATATTTTAGATAGAAGTCTAGGTACTCGTAATAACAATGTAACAGAAAAGAAAGAAGCAGATTATGAAGATAACTTATTTTGTTTTTTATTGATTAAGGAAATAAAAAACATCCCGAAAACCAGTGTTTGTGGTTTAAAATTGAAATGCATAATTTTTTAAAACGCGCAAGCACAATCGTTCGAAGACATTAAGTGTCCACTTATTTTATATAACTCACGACGTAAGCCAAGGAATTTCATTCAGAAGTTTACAAATTATGGTCTTTATCTTTTGCTACATCTCAGCCTTTGGTGTAAAAGTCTGTAAATGCATTGACTCCTCCACGTTCATTGTAAAGCAATATTAACGCCAGACTGCTGCGTGTACATATGCCGTTGTCGCGCGGCGACGCGCGGTTTCGCGCGGTTATATGTTCTTAGCTTTAATAATAAAATTTTAAGTAGGCAGCCATCTAAAATTTTTGTTTTTGTTCGATAGGCTCTCGTTCTCTTTTTTAGTTTCCTTAAAACAATGTTGAATACGGTCTCAGAACAAATATTTGAAATAATAAAATACATATTGGGCACTTAATACTTATAAATTGAATGTCTAGGTTGAAATTGTTTCAAAATATTTAGTGCAAAATTGCCATTCTCTTCTTGTATGTTATTCCACGCGTTTCTTATTGTATTAGACTTAAATAATAGCTCAATTGGTGACACAAAATAAAATCCATTATAGTTTTATAATGTAGGTATTTATCGGGTTTGCATCGGCTTATTTTTTACTTCCAATAACAAATTTATGTTATAGAAGTTGGTTAAACGAATCTAAAAAGATCTTTGCCAAACCTCGTGCCTTACTACAGATACTACATATTTTCTACATAATTCATAGGCGAAAGCTCCGTGACATGTATTTGAACTATTGGCTATGACTATGTTATGAACTACAACAATATTATTGGTAAACGGACACTTTGGGATTAGACGATTTTGTGTGAAATGTGTGAAGGTCGCATATCTCACACACGGCCATGTGATTACTATTTTATAAGAGAGATTCGATCTATGAATCGGCCTATTATAGCCTATTCCATAGCCCTTAGTCCTAAATTCTGAGACAGACTAATTCCTAAAATACATGCATGCGCACGTGCTGGTAACAAGCTCGGGTATCTTCCCTTAACTGACACAAAAACAGTCTAAGCCTAAAATAACGTGAACCGCGTGTACGCTGTCGGGAATCGAACACGGGCCCTTTGATCCTTCCCCTCTGTAACCCAACACTGGAGTGTAACTTCTACACCTGACATTTTTAACGACCTGATGACAGTTTGCGGTTCTGAAATAACAAAGAGAAGAAGGAAGGATCTTCAACACAGTTAAAGAGAACTTATTACAATTAATATAAACGAGTCTGTTATATTTTTTGCCATTTTATTGGGCAAATAAGTAGTAATTTGTGAAATAAATCTATGGTTTTATGCAGAAAGATTTAATTTATTTCTTTCTTTTTAGATTTTGAAGTAATAAAGTTAAATATTACATTTATACCACTGTACGAAGCATTTCTTTGCCATACATACCGCTGTATTCGTAATATAAATTAAATAGAATATTATTTTTAAAATAGTCATAACCTACTTTAAACTTAATAATAGTCTTAATTATCTTCTTAGTCAAACGCTCTTAATATTATTCCGACTGAGTTTTTAAATCACGAAGACTTTTGGCCGACTCACAAAAAAAAATCAAATTCGATGAATAACGATCTGTTTTAATTATGAACTTATTTCATGGAGGACGAAGGGTTGAGGTTACTTCACCCACTGGATGAAAAATAATGAAAAAGTTGATTAGCATTAGTTTTCTGTTTCACTCTATTTGAAACGTCCCGTAGAAAATCTTTAATCTATAATATTTACAAAATTACTTTTGTTATGAAAGTTGTATTCAAACAACGTCACACAACCTTCGAGACGACTTTTGTCTATATAATATTTATACACCATTTTTCGTTTTAGTAACTATTAGTATAATCAAAAACAGTACAATAAAAATACAACAGCTTGTCTGTTCTAACCTTTTTCACACTTAAAGTGCACGTAGTCCAATTTTCACATGCACTAACCGTCTCTCAAGTTGAAACAATTTGTACCAGGTGGTGATACAAAAGAGTTTATTGTATTGTATTATGTTAGCATAGAGCTGTTAATACGCCGGTAATTTAAAAGTGTTGAAGGTGCCTATAAACTTTTTAGCTGGGTGGATACGAATGGAAAAAAAATATGAAGAGTTCTAGTATCGACATAATGGATGAAGTTTTTCTTATAACTACGGTAGGTATACCAGATAATTAGATAACTCACACTCGGCCCTTTAGGAAGAGTTTGTATCTCATTATTGATAAACGTATCCATTATTGCTATATACATATATTGCAGTTAAATTATACCCAGATATATGTAGAACAAATAATAGTAAACATCGCAAAACATATAAGTTGATAACATGTTTTGTGACATCTATGCTCCTTTGAGAATGATCTCATTGGTTTATTATCTATACAGATAGTAACCATTTAGAAGTACATATATGTTTATCAGCAGTCTTAGTTACTCAAGAATAGTCTCTACCTAGTTTGGGATACAAAAAAGGTGTGTAAGGTATATGAAATTATTGTAAAAATATCGGTAGACTATCTAATCCGCGACCTGTGGCAAAGTCGTAAGAACCACTACCCACAAACAACAAATAAATAGACTTAAGGCAATTTATTTATTTTTTAATTAGTGTTACAGTCTTTTAGTATTTCATTTTATTATATTTAGTATTTTATGATATTTTTTTCTTTTCTCGACATTAATTATGTAATGAATATTCGAAATACGAAATGTCATTGTAGCATTGTGATCAGCCTCTTGAGAGAGCCAGTGATCTTGAGAGGAAAGTCGTGATATGGTAATCATACGTTTTATTCATAAACTTAGGATATTCTTTGTGAAAGGGTGTAATTACTTGAAGTAGCGATATATCAGATGAAAATTGCTCAAATTTTCTACAGCGACCGGTTTTATCCAGCAAAAGTTAAAAAAAGAAGTCGTATGGAATCACTTCGGAACTACTTTCACTGTTCTCATAAAAATGAGAAATTTAAGCTGGAAAGTTATATTTGAAATCAATGAAATCGAAATAAAGTAACCAGCTTGGTAAAATAAAGTTAACGTAACACACCTACTTACATAATTACTGTATCCCCAAAGGAAACGGCAAACACGCATTAAACGCTACATTTTGTCGACTATAGTTTAGTCCCATTCAGCTAATAAGGACAAAGCTAGTAGCGTCAATCAAATACTGTAATAATGAAATGAGAAAATTTACATTAAACTAAAATGGAAAGCGTAGGTAAGAAAACTTCGGATGAATTGGAAAATATAAAAAGTAGATCTCGCAAGTCAGAGTTACATATTTCGAATTCGAAGGTGAAAATTTTTCTATTTGTTCAAACAAAAACTACACACACTTTATCTGCAATGCGCATCATATATTACATTATATCAGAATCTGCAAATGCACATTTAATTTTGGAAGAGTGGACTCTCATAGTCTCTCTCGACACAAGCATTACTATCCTAAAAGGAATTTCTATTAACGAAAATTGTAACAAATAAAGTATTATCATAATCTAAAACAAAATATCACAACTTTCGTAAATACGCTGAAAATGATGATCTTTAACTGATCGGATCTTTGGGCCGTAGGTAAATGTATAATAGTCCTGTCATTAAGCATGAACGTTGTTTTGAAGTGGTAGAAGGAGCGCAGAATTTAATATCAACCTGAAAAAATAATTGTGATTTTTGATAAGTATACGGGTATACTGTCTCTTGCGTGATATTGAGTTCAAAAGATGCGAAACAGAGAGGTACATATTCTGCAATCTTATTTCGTAATAAACACGTTGGGATAGTATCTTGTAAACAGATTAACTACTAGAGACTAACAGCAATAAAGTTATTTAACGAGCAGCCACCTAATGGGTGTAAATCGACTCAGAAATAGATATTAACTCCAGTTTGGTAAAGGTAATTAAGTTGTTTAGCGAATAGCAAATGTCACTAGCGACAGCGGTTTATGGAATTGACGCATTACTTACAATGTTAACGTGAAGATAGATTTGCGTATTACAGTTGCACGCTTTAACTACTACATTGATCTTCATAATTCTATTCATTAACATAATCAGTTCTATGGAATATGATAGGAGATGCCATTTAACACTGTTATTTAAGTGTTGAATTATTAAAGTGATGTTCTACACAAGCAGTTTATTGATTGATAAAACCGTAGCTAAAAGTATGCGATATTTGAGCGTCCGAATGTTTGTATAACCAAATTGAGTGGAGTGAGTGAGTGAGATAGAAGTAGAAAATTATATGTGAGACCAGAACAAATGACAAAGAAAATTATTTTTACAAACATACAGGAAATCACAGTTAGTGCTGCTTAGAGAGTAATAAAAATTATTTCATTGTTTAGCGCTGTGTAGTTACTCGATGGCTTTAGGAATTATATAATATGCATAAGTTCTGAAAAAGACAATAGATTTATAAGGCACATGATGTCGCTAAATTGCTTAATGTGTCAACGGTTCATAGGATAAGAGGTATCGTTCAAAGAAGTTTTATTTTTTTTTATGTTATTTTTACTTACACACAAGGAAAACTTATTTAACTTCTTACCGATCACACAAAGTTATCCAAAACTACCAATAAATTGAAGGTGATTACCGATATTTGTCTACTACTTCTATAGGTTGTGTAATCTATATCAACTCCAAATCTTCTCCATCGACATTGCACATTCATCATCATTAATCTATCACATTCGATCGAATGAACAAAGGCTACACTGATTTCAGCACAAACGGGTCGGCTCGATCAGGGCAGTATTACCCAAACACAGAAGACCAATCTAAAGCACCAGTATCCGTGTTGTTTCGTTGGTGAGTGTGAGACCGGAGGCCCACTGATGCAGCAGTGACAGTTATCGTGGTAACTGTGTAAGCCTTACACTGTCACGATGACTGTCATGGCTTATGTCCCCAAGCGGGTGTGTGAAAAATCATCTCACTAGGCCGCCATAGTGTAGGTCACCATACTGCATTGTCTGCATTTGCAATAAGGCAATAAGTATGGTGACCACAACTCTTGGATTCTATTCATGTTTTCCATCAGGCAGAGTAGAGTTACTTTGGCAGGCTCTTGATATAGAAAAAAAATGGATATAGAAAAAAGACAGGAAGTGCGCATTCATTTAACTTTATACCCAACAATTAGTTCAGTGCATCTGGTCGCGTGGTTTGCACCACGCTCAACAATATAAGCCGACGATAAAATATTTATGTCGAATAGAGCGGAAGACTCTTGCTCTAAAATAGCAGTAGGTACTATAGTATTCACTTTGATTAGATAAATTGAACGATGATCTTTTGAACTGATTCTTTTTAATTAATTGCAATAAATTGAATTGACTGATTCATGTATAGCGATCTTTCTAAGACATTATTTGTAAGAGGTAACAACAAGATTACAAATACAAATTGCTAATTCATTATCAATCATTTAAATCTTAGTTTAACTCGTGTACTCCCACCCCAAAATACAGCAATGGTAGACGCTTTATAATCAGTTAACCCGGCACTCCATTTGCTTCTACGTCATAAAAAAGACAATTTTACTTTTACACGACATTTGATACTGATGTTTTTGTGTGTATTTCAGCAAAATCACTGTTTTCAATGGAAAAAATTCTAGGCTTTCCTTTATCAATTCAAATTGAAACTTTTATTTTAAGTTTCATAAAATGATGATCGTCTGGAGATTGAATTACAACGAATTATTTGTTATAATATTTTTTTGCTTTATTTCAATAATCGCCATAACTGGAGCTCTTAACTGTCTGTACATTCTGTATGTCTATAATTATATCAATGTATTTTAAATCAAAACATAAATGTGGATAAAAGGAAATGAATTTGATGTTAACAAAGGACAACGGTGGTTTATGGTTCTGCCAATAAATTATAACTAGTCATGATAACGATTGTGTGAAAAAATTACAAATGGTCAAACATTAAGTCTAGAGATGTCCACATCTCTTAAAGTTGAGTTATCTGGATGCGTGGGTAAGTCGTTTAGATTCATGATTCAGTACATATGAGACGACTTCGACTCGAGTGACACTGCAGTCTACGGAAAACCTACGTTAAGTAATTCCTTCACTGCTTTTCACTGAGTGAGTATGGTGGCGGTAGCTCAAACTCTTTCTTTATTTCTGGGGGAAAGAACTGAAGGGGTGGAAATTCACTTGCTACTCTTAACTTATATCGAGTGTCCCATCTATTCGTTTGCTCGTGCTTATTCGAATTAACAAATATAGAAAAGCAAAGGAAAGATACAGATTAAGAATAGAGAGTGTCATCATTCCTATTCATCGTATGGTAGTCGTAAGAGATGACTAAGGGAACAAATTACGCAGGAACATCACTGCAAAATAAAAGAAAACTGGAAACAAACTCTATACGAACCCTGTCTGGCCAGGGGGGTTTAGTAGACCAAAACCTCCTTTTAAAGTAGAGATTCATGTCCAGCAATGAACCAATAAAAGCTGTAGATGATGAGGAACGTTCAACATACTTCTTAGTGTTAGGTAAATTCAAGTTTCTGAGTTCATCCACAATGAAAATATAGAAAAACAAATATTCCCAAAGATTTCAAGAAAACGATGTCTGCTCGACTTAACAAAGGTACCGCCGTGCTCCACATATGAACGTATTCGTGTGTATGTAAGTAAAAATCGGTAATTAAAATGACTATTCAAATTCTAGTATACATATTTACGTCAGCAATAAACCACACTATATACTTTTACGATGACGGCGCCTGCCCTGTAATCAACAATTTATTACTGTTAACTTTATCAAGTGGTTACACGTCTTTCGTGAGAACAGAGAGCCTTCCGAGAACCTTTGACTATTAATATCAGAAATAAAGACCAAATCCTACTTTTATTGGACCATAGGGTGTTATATTTTTTCTGCTACTCAGAATAATGGAGGTTCGAGTGTGTAATAAATGTTTATTTTTTTACTAGACCGGTACAATTTGAGTTCTACGGTAGCATGAAAAAAAAATTGTGTGAGTACGACGGTTCTGTATGTCTTATCCTCTTATTTTTTTATGAAGATGTGTGTACACCGATAAAATTAAGAGTTTAAAGCAGTTTGTTGAATATGGTATATGCAGATCAAATCAATGAAATCTAAGCAATATAAATTCAAGTTCAAGTCACAGCCGTGTAACACAAAGGTCGTCAATTACATTAAATTATATCTAAAGTAACATTTTTCAGGATACTAATTCAGTATATACACACTACTACACAGTTATCAATAGGTTTTTCGATCATTTTTGTTTTAAATCTACCAAAAAAAATAGAATGTGACCTTTTGAGCCCAGGTCATCGTGTTTAAAATGTTATCTAATGTTTGTTTCGACGTAGAAAATGTTTGATTAAATTTTCACTAGTGCGTTCAGATGCCACCCTAAAGTAGAATATATCCAATGAAATAAAAACCAACTTTAAGAAAATAACTCCTGTATATCGAATACGAGATTATCTTTAAATCTTAATTATTCTACTTAAACATCAAACCAATATATTAAAAGATATATGACATCAATATAAACGGAACCCCGTTTTTACAATAGCAAAGTGTTATGTTAGGACTATACTAATAAAAAGCGAACCCGATTTCAAAACAACAATGACAAGACAGTTTTTTGGACAGTTTCGCAAAAGCCGCACCTGTATAACTGACAGCCTCGCCTAATTATGATGCCTTAATACGTTTATGGTAAAATATGGTGTTTCAATGTTGTAGCACACCTCAACCAAATATCAGACTCAATCCAGACTCGAGGTTTCACCATCACTAACGACATGAATTTGACAATTAGCATGAATAATTAACATAACTCACGACTAAACAAAAATACTAGTTTATTATCTCATACCTTACCAGTATCCCTTGAACAATAATACCTTAAACCTAGTTAATTAAGGATAGAGATAATGAGATTACCATCAGGTGGCCTGATGGTATTCCCATGAGATTAGCCACTAGTTTTTGGAGAATGTTTCTTTAGTAGAAATACAGAAAACGTGCCTATAATTCTATAAGTTTAGAAATTTATTCCTCATAGCATAAGGTGTTAGTATCTTCAGCTTGGTATTGTAATCATATTAACACAGTCCCCAGTACAACGTATAACTCAAAGAGGCCGAGACAGGTTGGCAGCATTTCTAATGATACTGAAGATGGATGGTACACATTACTTAGATAGAAAAAATAATCAAGAAGAAAATCTTACTAACGATAAAGAAGGGAGACTAAGCAGTAATTCAAATTAGTTTTTGCTAGAAAGCTAATTAGTAACGCAGACCTGTATATCAACATAACAGTAAACCATTACGTATAGGAGAATTCGTCACTGTTGCAGAGATTAATACTACTCCCTATTTGGAACTACATGTGGTTTACTCTACTTTGTTCATCTGGTTGATATAACCCTACATTATATAGTTGGTACATATACTTGTATGATTGTACTGAAATACTAAACCTCTAAATCTTACCGAATTACTACTTGCCTATACGAAAATAATGATAATTATAGTTTTGTTTATTTGTATACCTGTGTGGCGACTTCCAAATACAGTGCAAGCATAAGATATACGACAGCGGTATCTACAGTGTAACGAACTACCGAATAACTACTAATTCTGTATCGCGATATGGAAATTCTTTTGTTGATTAGCATATATACAACTTCCCAACATCACTGGACTGTGGCCCACCAGGCACGATCAGTTCGAATTGTATTGCAAAGAGATTACACCCGTTCCTCTACATCTATATTGGAACTTTATATAGTAGGTATGAGTGTACATATAGATCTATAATATCCGAATACAATGTTCCCCACAGAGAGACTCTTTAATATCTTCAAACTCTATGAAGCATGAAAAAGAGAGAATCACGAAAATAGAACCATAAAATAAGAATCTATAGTCTTATACTATATATGATCATAGTTTCCGCATAGCTTAAAGTTAGTAACAGCTATAATCTAAGACTATTTCATAATAAAACTGGTTTAAACGCAATGGTATAAAATTTGTCGTATGAAATACCAATATTTTTTTTATTTGTATCTCACGCGGGACCCACATAAATAAATTTAAAACAACGCAAACTGTTCGTCCACAGCTCGTTCATCAGACTAAACACACACCGTCGGGTCCTGGGTTCGATTCCAATAGTTATGCAAATAGCCACTCGGAATGTAATGAGTGGCCGGCAGTTATTTAGTCCCGAGTCGTAAGTCAAACTCTGCTTTGGAATTGAACCACGGCTAATAAAATGAATGGAGTAGAATTTTGTTTATTTTTTTGCTGTATATTACGTTGCTAATATTTTCTTCGTATTGTGGATAGTTTTGGAGGAAGCCTATGTCCAGCAGTGGAGGTCTTTTGGCTGAGACGTTGGTATTCATGATGTTATAATTTCGAACATTAGGAATTGATTGTCATTAGGCTCGATGCTATAAACTGTTTAACAATATTTATGTTTGTTTTATTTCAAAAGTAAACATTTATATTTTAATTAGTATTTGTTCTTAATTTCAAATAATAGTATACATACTATTTGTTACAACAAATAATTTGAACTTAAGCCTAAGTATATTAATCAGATATACTTAAATATAATAAATAAAATTAATTAGAAATTATTGTTCATGTGTTGTCTGAGGTAGGGCGCTGTTCTGCTTATCACTATGTAGAACATTGACTGGTGCGATAGTGTCCTGCCTGAGGACTTTAGAAGCCGCTTAGGCGTTCCTGGATCTTCTTTCGACTGCCGAGGTAGGCCGCCGCATGGATTAATGGGTAGACCGGTACTCCAGGAGTCCCACACACACTCTTCGTCCGCCTACGGAGTATATACTGCGAAAAGGATGCCCGCGTAAAAAAAAGAGTGTTAAAATAACCTTTTATAAAACACAGTGGTTTTTAACTGTGGCGTTGCACTGTTCATAGCCTTGTTATCGGTATTAGCAGTTTGTTTGTTTTTACGTTTTATCACTACTAATTTTTTTACAGTTCTCTCAACTCTTAGGTTTAAAGCGTATTAAATGAAAAAACGAATAGACAATTGAAATAATGTCTGTCTATTTACGTATAGAAACACTTTTTCGAAGTCAATAAACCCTTAATATTAAAAACGTTTTACCAAACGTCAAAAGCTGTTTTGCAAAAATAAATATAGGTCTAAATATCTCCACTCTTTCCTCTAGCATTCAGCTCACACCTCTACGACCACGAAATTAATAACACCGTGTTTTTTTGTTCTCCTCTCAGTCTTGCACTTATTATTATTTAAACTGTATTTCCAGGGTTTATTTATTGTTATTTATATAATGTATGTTGATCATTTTTCAATGTTTCCACACAATTAACACTTCATTTTCAATGTTAATCATTTTTTCGATGCTGGTACTGTTTTGTTTTTAGTATTTATGCCTCGGAGTTGGGCCTCGGACGATAAATTAAACATATGCATGTTAACAAAGCATAAATGGATTTTTCGAGTATTGAACACATCAGTGCACGTGAACGTTATATTCTCATGGCCAAAATTTAACGAAAGAAATAGTCTAAGTTACGAAACATTGAAATTCACAGTTAAATTATAACTTGTTTGATACTTAGTATTTTTTTTATTACTTACCGGCTAGACGGATCACGGACTGAATATTTCGTAACACGGAAGTGAAGTCAGATGTCTCAGCCCAACCGACAGTGTCTTTGCAAGTATCCTAGTCCCTTGCTTGCATTCCATGATCTCTTGAATACACAAGGTATTTATTTTCTCTGACACTTAGAGAATTATCCGTTGAGCTACCGATAGTTAGACGCTTCGTCCGAAGACTGTGGATCCATGTTTTGCCTTTCTTCCATGAGCTTGAGAGCGTGATAAGAGAACTTCTTAGTGTTAATAACACTAGGAGGCGTTTTGAGTAATTGTGACCCGCCTATAGGGATAATTTTTCACCAGCCGTTTACTGCGTTGGTTCGTATCAACGCAGTTCTCCAGGTCTTCAAAGTGGTTCTGTAGTTCGAACTGAAAGCTTTCGTAGTTTTGCATAATGACGATAGATGGTCTGAGCGAAGACTTCATCAGCCGCAATCTTTCAAGCTTTCATTTTTATTGATCACAGTAACATCAGAGTTCATTCTGGTCCAATTTTTGTGTTCACGCTTCCTGCTATATTAACTTCGCTTACTTTATGAAAAACACTAATAGAACCGCTCAACACCGGTTCTCTACGAGGCCGGGGCGTCACTGCGATTGTTCCATTTGTAAAATAAAAGTTATATGAAAACGTTTACTCTGTCAGTGTTTGTTCAACATTTCAATGCAGAAAATCCACAGGAACGAAGTCGAATTTTGGTGGTTTTGAATTTCTGATTTAATTTAAAAATCACTGTAACTTGAATTGTCATGAAATGGATTTTTTAAACGAGTGGTCAAATGTACGACTATAAGAAATATATACAGGCACCTATAGTGTCATGCAGTAGTGTAGTGTTCGGCACTTTATATATATATTTTTTTTTAAAAATATTTAAATTCATACTTATGTAAACATCGAGTTCTAATTGTGATACACTTATGTGCGCCATAGCTGTGTAAAAAGGGTACAAATAATTTCCTTCATGTATTCAGATATGGACGGTGGGCGGTTAATCTAGTCGTTCAAAATCCTGACTGCCACAACCTGAAGCCAGAGGTCGTGGGTTCGATTTTTACGATGAGTGATAAGCATGACCATTTGTTTTGTGTTTGGGTGTAATTATTTATTCAAAATGCAGTTAAGAAACATATAAGTGTGTTTGTTTATTTAAATAACTATCCCTACATCACATCAACAACCTTCGATTATCCACAGTTGAATGTCTGTAGTTGAAAGTTGAAGGCCTTTCCATTGAAAGTAATTTTGCTCTCTATTGGCATTGGCAAAATTGGGCGCTTAATGTACCTGTATGATAAGATCCCCTCTTCTACCCATAGTTGTGTTTAAAGTGACGAGTGTATGAGTATTTACTTGTTTGTAAATTTACTTAACACAAATTTATACAACTATTATTTAAACAACCAAGCCTGCTCTACTAAAAGTGTTTTGTAATATCTATGGAACCGCCCATTTTCAACGTAAAGAAATACAAATTCATGACGATCCGTCCTCATTTTCCTGACTTTGATATGCAAATATAATTGTATTAATTAACATGATCGTGAGTGACAATTGTGAGGCTATCGAGAGCATTACATAAGCTTTCTACGGCTGCTGGTCAGTGACGTCACTATTAATGCTATATAGATACGTTAAGAATTAAGCTAAACCTCGATGGAATTCCACTCGTTGGGTTTTACGATCCAACAATTATCAGCGTTTTTTATTTTCATTTCGCGTTTTATTGTCGGCTGCCCCGCCAACGGGACGATCCCGCTGTAAATGTGGATTGTTTTATTTTTAATTGCTTTACTGCAACACCGGCTGTGTTTATTCGGTTTTGATTTATTTGTTCGTGTTTGAGCGAACGAAGTGTCGTTGAAAAGGTTTTGTCCAGTGTTAGTGTTTTAGTTGGTATGTTATTAAAATATATATTCCGGTTGGTTGTGGTATACAATTCAGTTTAGGTGGAAATTTATTTTTATAGGTTGAGGTAAATTGAGTTTTTTAATAACATACTGGGTGGGATTATGTAAATTCTAAATAATACCAAAGAATAATGAAATCCAAACGTTGAACACACAAATATTAATTACATATACCTGTAAATAAATTAACAAAATAGGTTTGGGAAATACAAAATATACCATTACATATTGGTAAGTATTGATAATCATCTCTATGGTGGTAGAGTAAGTACACGAAGTGTCGCCACCCCTATTAACCCCGTGGATGTCGTAAGAGCCGACTGAGGCAACAAGCTATGTAGGATAACAGAGCTGTAAAAAGAAGGCAAACTTGAAACAAACACTTTTTTTACATGTGGAAACCCTCACGGGCCGTCACCTTGTCGGAATTTGCGGCCTTGCACCAGAGATAGGAGGAATTTGGGAACAGCTGTTATTATGACATCCACAGCTCTCCTAATACCTGCCCGCTACCGCAGACGGTAACTTCGAGTTAACTTTCTATTTGGGTGACGTATAGTACACGTGGACATCATGACGCTACGTTCTTATCAATAGTCTGCCACAAACCGCCTTACTCTGGCACGCAGAAGTAGGGGAGTGCTTACCTGATGCAGCTAAATCGTAAAGTATTGAATACGTTGGCAATGTCCTACGACACCGCTAACAGCACACCGTGACACAAACAAACAACGTCTTTTCGGTCACGACACTCAAGCGCATCATGGCATCGACCATCGCACGCCAAATTTGAAGTAAACCGTACGTTAACCCGTCAGGCCTGTGCGAAATAGTAGGCCTGTATTGGCCTACTATTCCGCACAGGAACAATACTGTTCCAAATGTCTTTAGTTAAATCTTTTAGAAAAGATATTTTAAGGTTTATGTCCAGCAGTGGACTGTAAAGGTTATTCATGTTATACGATTAATATGATTATTAAAACGATAGGAATTTGAGTATTTCTTAGGAAGGAAAGATCTTTCCAAGGGTTGAAGGTATTTCTATATAGACAAACATGATACATATGTATTTGCTGCGAAAAAAGCATATCTTTTTGTTACACCAGTGGCCATTGAAATCATTTTACAAATGTAATTTTTACTTATTATAGTCCCATGTATGATTGCCTTTATATTACCTGCAGTTATAATTTATGATTTACGAGACAGGCGGTGTTAACCGTTGATTGTATAATTATCGAGCTCTGAATAAACCAGAGCCAGATTTCATTCCCAAATGAATTATTTTCATTTGCAAATATGGCAGAGTTGAGTTCATACTGTATGCTTTTTAGCATTGAATTTAAGATGGAATAATGAAATTAATAAAAAATCACCTTTTTTAGTGTTTATTTATATTGTAAGTGGTCAAGGTATGTATGTTAGAAATATAATTGGTTTATAGAAGCAATGGAAATTAAAACAGTTTTTAAACCTTTGAACTATTTGTGTTTTTCTGCATATTTGTACATCTAGATAGATAGACAAAAAAGTTTTTATTGGTACACCGTACATTGTTTGAAGAGTGAGTGAAAATGTTTCGAAGAGACAGTAATAGTTGACGGTGTAATGAATTTCGACGAAGTATTTGCTAATAAATATAATTAGTAACCTATATGTATCCATACTTATAATACATACATATAAATAAAACATCTAATACGCTATGTATACAAAAATATACAGGAATGGAAATGTAATTTTTATAGATGAATTGCTAGTCATAGTTTGGGCTTAGTCAGTGTCGATTGAATTCTCGAATTTTCTAAGTAAAATCGCAGTACTATAATGCATACTTACCCATGGACCGAAAATGTCACAACCTGTCCAGCAAGTTTGAGATGTCCACTGGTATAAGTGAGATCGTTAAGGCATGGAAATGGTGCGATTTCCGTATACTATACAAAAGGGTTCGTAGTATTTCTTTGATGTCCTCCTCTTTTCACAACGATTGAGAATACGGAGCCAAACTACATTCTTAGACATCGACATCATATAAATAATCCACCCATTGTCAAAACTGGAATACGTCTGGCAGGTTGGTAAAGGGAAACAAAACGTATACAAATCACGAGACGAACCACTGGACTTGCATTCTTCTAGTTTGAAGAATAAAAGACACTGTATGTCTATTAGTGTTGAACTGAGTATTGTCAATGGGTAGAAATAATAGCGGGCACCACCTACAAATAGTAAAGATTAGTATGACTAAAATATACGTTAATTATTGTAAGGAGACTTATATCACCTTATTAACGAAGTATATTGTTGTTTGATATTAGTTACACAAGCACTTTTGAATAAAAACATCAATTGATATAACATTTTTAATACTATTTTACTTTGAATGATAACTATAGGTAACAATTATAAAAAATATATTCTTCACACACTGTGTTTGACCATTTTGAGTCCAAAAAAGTGGTCCAAACCAACTAAATCACTGGTCATAATGAAAATTTATTACACAATAAATTAAGAACATATTTCGCACTTTGATATCATTAACATCTGTATTATTTTAATTTTTTAATAAATCTGATTACGTTGTTTAACTTCTGTATCATAAAAACAAGCAAGATAATAAATTAAAATATCTAAATGACTAGACTAGGACCGTTAAAAGTCTGGTAGAACAAGCGATAAAATGTAATGATAATTAATCTAGTAATACTACCCATTATTGTGCAAACCTCGTGGACCGTCATCTCACTAAGGTTTTCGACGTCCAAGCTTATGCGGACCTCAACTCCTCAAGGCTGGCCTGGCCTGCTTGAAATCAGCGGTATAAATTGTACGTGAGTCTGTCGATGTTACTCTTTTGGAGCCAATTGTCATTTCTTTCAGCGAAATGACAATCACTCAGAAGCGTTAGTTCACAGTTACTACAGCAGGAAGTCAATGTTGTGTCACTCAAGCAGTATGCCACGTTCTCCTTGCAGTCGCAATGATGGATGAAGTGCCTAAAAAAAGCAAACAAGAAAAACAATAGTAGATATTATAACACAGCCCCTGAAGTCCAACTCTCATGTTCATAAATATCATTATTTTAATAATTACAATCCGAAAAACGCAGAGCCATGCTCATTTTATGGTACATGTTCATTTGGTTTTAATGTATTTTAATTAACTGTTAAATTTTAATTGCCGACGTTAAAATTGGATAAATGTAATATATAAAAAGATTTGAGAAAGTGATATATATATTAGTGGTTTGTTTTGCTAGTCCTCGCAATGAACCTTTAGGATAGCTTTTCCTTTCAAATCAAGTGTGTGATAAATGTTAAGGCTACATCATTATGACACCTGTTAATGTAAACAGGTCCGCTTTTGACAACGATAGAGATACAATAAATTAAGTACCAAAGAAGAAGAGAAGAAGAAGTGTTAAGAAGAAGTTAGAGTAAGAAGTTAAGAAGATATCTTCTTGTAAAATTCTATTGGTTCGCAGTTTCTCCAAGTTATTATTACTTTTGTTAACAAATATCGCGGACATTTATAATATTCTAATAGTTAATAATCAAATCTAACACTAGGCAGATTGTTGATATACGTACTCGTACATATTATAAAACTGAATACATACGACTGTCTCGATGGCGTAGCGGTAGCGAAAGCGACTACTGTGCTTGAGGTCTCGGGTACGATTCCTGAGTCGGACCAAATGTTTCAATGATTCGCAAATATTGTTTTCGTATTTTGAGTGTTTCCTATATATAATATTTATGTATTTAAGAAAAAGTATATAAGTGTTCTATCAGTCAGTTTGGTTATCATAGAACAAGCTTTTTTCTTTTTTAAAAAAAAAGACAATTTCCGCACTAGGAATAAACCCTGCGCCTCGGAAGACTTTACAAACATACAAGTAATGGGCACAAAGTACACCCAGATTCAGAACAACAATTTGTGGATCACACAAAGTGTTGTCCCATGTGGGATTTGTACTCTACTCTGCTCTCTACTCTTAAGCTCTACTTAGTTTTAAACTAGATTGTCAATCAATCAACCTATCGCTGTCCCCTGCTGAATGAAGATCTCCGCCAAGGAATCCATTCGCTGCCAGCCACCTTCTTCAAGTCGTCGGTCCATCGCGCCGCAGGGCGCCCTACACTACGTTTGCCCAATCGTGGTATCCACTCTAGTACACTTCGGCTCCGGCGACCATCGGTTCGTCTGGAGACATGGCCGACCCACTTCCACTTCAGTATACTGATTCTCCGTGTGATATCAGTTATTCTAGTTCTCCGTCGAATAGCTTCTTTACGAATTTTATCAGATAGAGAAATGCCCAGCATCACACGTTCCATCGCACGCTGAACTATTTTAAACTTATGGACCAGTCCAATGATGAATGTCCACGTCTCGGCTCCGTATGTCATTACAGGTAGAACGCACTGGTCAAATAATGATTGTGGGATCGTGGACTTGAAGATGGTACGAAACTTGCCGAACGCCGCCCAGCCCAGACGAATCCTCCTATCGGCCTCCCGATCGAAGTTGTGCCGGCCAAGTTTAATAGTTTGCCTAATATTCCTGCACACCCCCAATAACAGCGCCATTTACGGTTACGGGACTCGGGGACCCATGCCTATTACGCATTATTTTCGTTTTTTCGATGTTCATTCATATTCTTAGTCCCACTCGTTTTGAAGAATCATTCAGACTGTTCAGTAGTTCTTCCAGATCATGCAAAGATGCTGCCAGGATGACTATGTCGTCTGAAAAACACAGATATGAGAGGTATCGGCCATTGATATTGAGTCCCTGTCCGTTCCAATAGAGCGTTTTGAAGACGTCTTCCAATGCATTGGTAAATAGTTTCGGAGATATAACATCTCCCTGTCTTACCCCACGATGCAATTGGATTGGTGTTGTGCTCTGTTCTTGTACTTGGACGGTAATTACTGCAGCTTCACCTGAACATATTGGCAATCAACCAGGCATCTCTGCATTGATTCCAGGACAGCTCAGCCCGAGTCAAAAAACAAGTTCCATTTTTGACCTCAAAATCTTTAATTCCTTTGATCTTTTATTTGCCGCACAAAAAGTAACTCTATTTTAACGCTCAAAACCCTCATTGAAGGCTATGAGGTTTAAATATGGATTACTCATAGATTTGAAATCTTAACTTTACCCTCAAAACACTCATACATAGGAAAGTTGTAGTTGGGACTTAGAAAATTTATCGTACAGAAAAAAAATGTTTTTCTAATAATTTGAAATTTTTTAAACTAATTGAAAAAACTTCAAAATTTACCAAAATGCTGTTTTTGAGTACTAAAAATGTCAAAAGAGAAAAAATAAAAAAAATTTTGAACTATCCGATTTGGTATGGAATACTCCTCTACATAAAAAGGGTGGGGGTAAATTTAATGGGAGTTTATATCATATGAGGTTTTTGACGTTCAAAGCTGTATAGGATAATTTTTATATGGTTTGAGGTTTTTGAGGGTCAAATGTTGATTCTATAGTTCTGATTTTACCCTCAAAGTTGTAAAACCTCAAAGTTGTAAGTAGGATTTTGAGGTAAAAACTGAGACTACTTTCTATGTTAAATCCAATCTAAAAAAAATCAAGCTGACCCTCGAAAACCTTATTGAAGATTTTGAGGGTAAAATATGAATTTACTTTTTGACTCGGGAGGTCTCGACTGTATCGAAAGCTTTCTCGTAATCCACATACGCTAGACAGACAGGCTGGTTATATTCCTCTGTCTTTTCGATTATTTGTCTTAGTTTGTGTATGTGGTCCACGGAATTGTAACCTTTTCGAAACCCAGCCTGCTCCACGGGCTGGAAGTCATCGAATTTTCGGACAAGACGATTCGTAATACTACTAGTACTAGTATTACTACTAGATTCTGTTGTATGTTAAATGTCCGAAATATTTATTTATTTATTTATATTTACAGACAAAATAATCGAATTATTTATCCAAGGTTGGAATCAAACTCGATGATCTTTGGCGACAACTAGCTTAGCAGTCAAGATCACTAATCACTAGGTCAATAGGATCGCCAATACAATGTAAAAAAGTTTAAAAGTTATTTTATAAAATTAATAATCATTTGTTAATTCTGTTCAGTATCACCATGTGGTTGATTACTAAGATATTTTTAACAACTACAGCAATGATATTACTATACTTGTTGTAGTCGGACCAACCAACCAACCAGACCAGCGCTACTAAAGCAACATCTCTTCTTAAGTTCATTTTCAATTACTGATTAAGGCGTGTTATTTTCATTTCAATTTCGATATTTCCGCCGAGTAAGGCTACCGAAACTATTGCTACATGGTGGGCCACGAATTAGTTAACATTTGAAAAATCATATAAAAAACTATTTGATATATTATAATTGCTTTTTATTTAGGTACAAGAAAATTTATTAGTTAGAATTTATTTCTTAAAAATTATATCGTCTAAATGACTACCGCTTCGACGTGTAGACACAAAGAAACCGTGAGATCGCTGACAATTCTTCGTTAATTTTTCTTTAAGGTGACGGTAGCGTATTTGGTTTTTTGGTATAGACACAATTCTTCAAATAACCCCATAAAAAGAAGTCTGCTGGGGATAGATCTGGACGTCTGGGTCACCATGGAACGACACCTCCTCTGGAAATCAGCTTTCCCGGAAACGTGTCTTTGACCACCGGCAGGGAGTCATTGGATGCGTAGAAAGTAGCTTCATCTTGTTATAATCATGTGTTACGATTGTAGCCAGCAAATTTCAGTAGCATTGGTCCCAAGAGCTCCCGTAACATATTCAGCAGAATTAACAATAACTGAACGGCCATGAGAATCTTCAAAAAAGCAGGCTCCAATGATTCCTAGGAATGAAGAAGAGAATAGAATGGAGAATGAAGTAGCTTTTTGTGTTTTCAATTTTCACTGCTCCAATACCTGCAATTCTGTTTGTTGACTTGTCTGTTGAGGTGAAAATAGGCTTCATCTGAAAATAAGATGTTGTCAAAATTACTGAACCGTTCTAACATTGCTTCGGCATATGACTTGTGCAAATTTAAATCATTAGGTTTAAGTTCCTGCACTATCGGGATCTTATATAGATGTAATTTCATATGTAATTTCAAAATACGATGTAATGATGTACAGAATAACTCTAATTCAGCTGAACGTTTGCGTATCGATAAACCTGGATTACGTCGAACAGAAGCGGAAACTTGCTGCGCGTTCTCGTCGGTTCAAGAAGTCCGTGGACCATCCGTCCAGTTTACTTCACATTTAGTGTGGATGCTGTCTCTTCGAACTTCTTTACCCATTTCTTTATTAAAGGAACATTGATTTAAGTCGTGTTAATCATATTCAACGCAAAATAAGCGTCTTACAGTAATAAACGAACTGTTGTTTAAATAAAATTATTTCACACAGTAAGCACGTTGCGGCCCCGTAAAGCGATCCATTGCGACAAAATATCCGAGGAACAAGCTAGTGGTTAGACCTCTTCCCGCGCCCCGCGCGCCATTTGATTGCGTGGAATGTTAGATTCAAATGCTAACGAATTCTTGGCCCATCCTGTATTTCTGGTTGAGGGCACTCAAGGGAACATAACACACATGAAACTACTGAGTTACAAGTATCAACAGGCGGCAGTATCAATCACTCAGTATCAGATGATTTATCGATTCCAAGATACGTACTTATTACCTGTAGTGAGTGCTTAAAGTTTCATAAAAGTAATTACTCGTAGATTAGAGGAAACGCTATAGTTTAAAATTAGAAAAGCTTTGAATATTTGTTTGGGATGTTTTAGATAAAGTTTTCATATTTTAAATCGACGCCATTAAGTTAGAATCAATTCTTATTTAGTTGATTTTGCTTGTATTGCTAAATAGTAAAGTTTAGCATTTTTTTTTCACATCGAATATTTAATATTAATTAGGTTATCATAGTCACTGAAATATGCCAAAGACTAAAAATAAAAGTAGTAACATTACACGTACTTATCTCTGTCATATTTCAATAACGGAATACATTTATCATATCGCCAAAACTATTTCTCATTCTCCATTTAACCTTTACTGTAAATTATAAAGCAAACCAAAAAGTTTATTAAACAAACAGATACGAATAGTTATAAGATCCCAATATCAGTGTGAGGATTTAAGCACCAACGATAAATGACAGGTATATATCTCGGATGATGCGTTTGCCCTCGGGTGTATAACTCCGACCCTACCGCCATCTGGAGTGAGTTATGTCCAATTCAATTTTACGAGGTCTAAGTACAGGTATTTTTAGTGGTTTTCAAATATATATTTCTAAAGTTTTTTTTCGTTATTAAGAAATATTTTCTTTGTATTATTTATTATTATGTGCCTTTGCGAGTATATGTGTTGACAAGCTTTGAATAAATGAAATTAATATAATAATAATTACCTTATACTCGTACATCACACACACGCACAGACCCAGATACGCTCCTGCGTGGAGTACTGTTCTGATCATTACGATGGATCCACGCAGTATTTGCTGAACGCTTTGGATCAGTTACAGCGGCGACCAGTCCGGATTATCAATAACCCGAAAGTCACTGAATCGCTCGAGTCTCGGCAGTTGCGAAGAGATGTCGTCTCTATGGCAGTCCTCTATCGCCTTTATCATGGAGAGTATTCTGATGAACTCTTCCAACTGATCCCATCCTCTCCGTTCCTCTACAGGACAAATCGTGCTGGCCTTGGAAGGCACCGTTTCAGAAAGGTAGACATACGCCCCCGAACTAAACGGTTCAGCTCCTTCTTCCTGTGCAAATCAGTTAAAACCTGGAATTCATTACCTGCACACGTGTTTTCCTCCCACTACGAACCCGTGTCCTTTAAGCGGGCCGTGAAAAAGCATCTCACTAGGCCGCCATAGCGTGGGTCGCCATACTGCACTGTCTTCATTCGCAGTGAATACGGCGAATAGAGTCACTTTGGTAGGTTGCTATAAAAAAAAACACGGACGAGCTAAGTTGACATTCTACAAACGTAAACATCATTAGAAAATTTACAAGCGTATTGGCATGACATCTCTCTACACTAAATTGCATAGTTAAAACAAAATATTAGTCAATAATACAAGAGAATAGAATCGTTAGCGATTGTAGGAAGAGAATTGACGGGAAACACTTGCATCTTGGATCTAAAATTAGGAAGATTTTTGTGTGGTATAAGGGGGTAGGCGAAAAGACATATCACGTGGTGGAATTAATCACCTCCGCCCATGCACAAACATACACGTGCCACAGGAAGAAAATAATAACTTAACATCGATTTTCTGTAAGAACGTGGTATCATTCCGGTAGTCAACCAACTCACGCCAACTCTTTTAAGGATTAAAAACCTCTGTGAGTAACCAGGCTGCTTATAAACATACTTATAAACAATATTATACAACACAAAAACACCACTGTTGGACAGAATGCAATCTAACTATTGAGTACTAACTACGATTACATAAATTAGTTAGTAATCATAACTACAAAGTACATGAAGTAATCTTAAAAAGTAGTTTAATTTTTTGATAACTAACTACTAATTGTAGTTGTAAAAATGACTACTGGTTTCTTTTTTATAACTATATACTTAAAATAATGTTACGTATTAAAAAATGCTAACGCGTGCGAGTTGTTCATGTACAGATTTGTCGATTGCTAGCTGGGTATTTAGAGGCTAATTTCAAAAATATTTAATCTAGAGGTCAAGACCAGATCTAATAGTTGCCCCTTATTTATCAGATAAGGAACGAGAACTTAACACTCTTTATAGATATCCAGAAGTGAAAAAGTATCTATAAAATACAATATTCTTTTATCTTCTTCGGCTACATCGGTAAGACTGTTTTAACGCATAAATCCGATAAACCATCCTAAATCCCACTACATCTTTTCTATTTTTTTTTAAATTAAATTTTAGTATCAGATTCAGTTTTGAGAAATTAACAATTAAATTTAAACATGTTCAATTAAATTGCAAAATATAACATCTTAGAATTTAAATAACCACTAATCGTAACTACTAGACTGCAGTAATCAAAATAACAACTACGTTGTGCAGTTTGATTACTGTAGTTAAGTTACCTGCAATCAGAACCACATGTAGCTAGGTACATGTAATAATAACTATATGTAATTAACAACTTTTAATCGTAGCTAGGAAGCTGATTACAAAATAGTAGTTAACTACACCATACACTGCACAACATAAATAATCCTGCTTATTAAACAGATGTTTGTCTTGGGCGGGAATCGAACCCACGAACTTAGCAGTCAGGGTTACTAACTAGTAGATCGTCAAAAACGATACAACATAAAAGTTGGCATAATAAAGTGGAAGTTTTTCGACATTAAAATTAAGTTATTGGCATATACTGGCCTAAAATAATACCTTTTGTGAAAAAAACTTCTAAATAATGGAAATCACTGCACAATTTAAAAATGGAAGCCGGCCATGGCAAACTTTATTGAAACTTTATTTTTTTCATTTAACGTGTACAAAATACATAGAGATAATACACATGTCTCTAAATCACTCAAATAAAGTAATTTTAAGGAACTAGATCTAATTGATTTAGTTGGAAGAAGATACTGAGATCGTAATTTATCGTAAATATTTATATTACAGGCATGCGAAGTTGTAGGATATGTATCACACTATGTAGTTAACTATTAGTCTCAGTGATTTGATTTATAATTACTTTGAAATCAATCTTCCTATGTCTCTATTCGTAAACATGTTTTACACATACATACACTCGTACGCTACCACCTATATATTGACTATAAATATAGCGCCCGCCATAGCGTGGTCGCCATACTGCACTGTCTTCATTCACAGTGAGTACGGCGACCACCGCTCTTGGATTCTATTCATGCTTTCCATCAGGGAGAATAGAGTCACTTTGGTAGGTTGCTATAAAAAAAAAAATTAGTCCAAGTTATAACAAGTCTATGTAAAACATCTATTGTCATCAATCGAGCATTATGGGTTTAGATGAGAAAATTGGAAGTATTTTGAATGGAAAGAAAGGTAAATAAGAAAACAAAAGGGAATCATCGTCGTCATCAGCTTATCGCAGTCCACTCCTGGATATACTCTTCTATAAGAAGGGAATACCATAGCCAAAATGAAAATTATTTGGAATTGATAACTTTAAGTAATAACTGGGATATATCAGAATCTATCGTTATTTTAGTGTTTCAAAATATTATGTGGTCATAAACATCCAATAATAGATAAATTTATTAATATAAAAATATTAAATGATGAATGCATCTTGCTTTACTTGCAGTTTCAAATACAAACATTAAAATATGATTCGATTCGGAGTCAAACCGGCAGACTTCCTATTGCAATCAATCAAAATTGTGCCTCAAAAAAAATAACCTCAACCCTCACACAAGCTAATGAATTATAGAAACACAACTTTTTACATACTGTTAACAAAATCCACCCTAAGCCTTAAGTCTACGGCAATAGGATTCAAAATTCATTTGGAGACATGTTTATAGAATATTTAACACGATTTGGTGTTCACTGTTTCTTCTGAAAGTAACCAAATCCTCAGTTTACCGTTTAGGCGCTTAATGGTTTGTGTTTTTTTTATTTGAAGCGAATGTATCATAAATTATGACATGTAACACCCACTTTTTGAAGGCAAGCGACAGGGACATGTCACGTTACCCTTACTACCGGAATTGTAGAAATTTAAAGCGAGTTCTTTCGTAGTGTATAGCTGTGTCTTTAGTGATTGTTAATCTTTGTACTCATTATAGCGAATACTGTTGTTATAGTTAATATGTGAGTAAATTATCTCTGAACCTTTTTGTACAACTAGATTGAGGTCGACTTTATGTCTGTTACGATATGGTTGAACTTCGTTTTTTTCGTGTTAAGAACCTCCCTAAGTGATACTACTCTGCTTGATGGAAAGCATATATAGAAACCTAAAGTTGTGGTCACCTCACTTATTGTGAATGAAGACAATGCACATTAGGGCAGCCTAATGAGTTACTTTTTCACACCCCGCTTGGCCCCGTAAGACTCACTTACTTACCACGATAACTTCTGCAGAAACACTGGTATCGAAATACAACAAGTTCTGTAGGTAAACAGTTGAGTATAGGTATAGAAACGATTCCCAAAGATAATCGTATGGCAACCGAGATCGACAGCTTAACGTGCTCTCTGAAGGTCTCGAAGCGTTTATAATGGTCATTTATCCATAAACTAACCTGACAAGGATTGCTTGACTTTGCAATGTGATAACCTACACGGTTACCACTGAGCTACGACCCCCTCGAAGTATGACGGTCTGTGAAGATACCATTAAATCTCAAATAGTTATTAGTTAATAACTTTGTGATTTGATTGTGAAGTTTCACAATAACTTAAATTGTTAAGTTAACTTACGTGCTAAACTGGTACCATTCAATATATAATTAAATCAAATGGTACAGATCAGGGTATGTCGATTGATTTAGGGTGAATGATCTCAACCGAATATGTTAATATGGAGCTACGTGTTAAGAAAAATGTTTTACCGTGATTACAACCGGAATAAGTGACCGGTATTGTATAGAAATAAACCTGTGGTGTTTAAATTCTTCAAGTTAGAACTTAATAAAATCTCATCAGTGCCAGGTCACTATTCTCCGAGGCTTTTTTTCGAAATTAAATTATGAAGTCGGTTTTAAGTTTACTACAAAACGGTAGAAAATATTTCTTTTTCAGAGAGTACTCCACAACTCAAGTACCTCGGTGATGTTGAAATTCTGTGGACCGACTGTTGTCGGGCTTTCTGAGACTGCAATTACCCATAACGACTGCCAAAACTATTCCAGATATAATTTACAACAATAGATAATAAGGGTATTTTGTCTCCTATTCGTATTTATTAATTTACATCAATATGAATCATTACTTTAACAATAAATAATTTTGGAGTGTACATTTTTTGCTTAAGTTAATTTTTACTTGTTGTGTTAAAATGAATTAAGTATGTCCATATTCAGACATCGTGATGCAATTTCAATGAAAGTTACGATTGTAATATAAATAATCTGAAGGGTGTTAAAACAATTGACTAATAATAGCATAATTACTGGCAGATTGTGCTAAACTTCATTAGTAGTATAAGTTTTATGGTTACTATTATCTCGATGAATACCGATACTAATCCCTTATACAGTATATGGGTGGGTGTGTTAAATTTTATAGTAATTACTAGAACAGTATGGATCAAAAGTGTATAGACTTGGATATGTCATACTCAAATATCACGATCTCCATAGTTGATGTAGTTCGCAATCAAGCCTAAAAGTTATATCAATATGCTCACAATTTATTGAATGCCGGGCTTTTATGATAAAATATAACGATCAACATGACATAATAGGCTAGCCCCTAGGAGTCTTTAAAAAGCGTCTCAATGCCGTGGATAATAGATATGTCGAGATCCATATTCACACTTATTCATAAAGCAGCTCTTCTGAATAGAGACGTGTTCACGCGCAATTTTTTTTCGTAATAGTTTAAGCACATGTGTTCCTTGTGGTGACGGATTAAAAGTACAGAGTGTCACTTTCCCTATTTATCCCATGGATGTCGTAAGTGTCTAAGGGAGCAAACTACGTAGGAGAACATCACTGCAAGAAGTAGGACAACTCGAAGCATCCGTACCAGCCCGTCTGGCCAGTGTAATGCAGTAGGCCAAAACCTCCTTTGATAAATTAAAGGCCTCCTTTGATAATAAAAAAATTAAAGGCTGGTAATGTGATGATGTGAGGTGACATGTGTTAGATTGTGATACGACCTCCTTAAAATAAAAAGAGAGCAGAAAAGGTAACTAAGCTCAATAATAATACATTAAATAAATATAAAATTTGCACAACACTTAAATTACTAATGCAGTTGTTATCTTCTGAAATATAATAGTATGTAGTAAAATTAACATAATTAAAACGCATAAACGAGGTAAATGTCAGTATGCAGACGAGT
Source organism: Hypercompe scribonia (assembly GCA_949316085.1). Taxonomy (NCBI): domain Eukaryota; kingdom Metazoa; phylum Arthropoda; class Insecta; order Lepidoptera; family Erebidae; genus Hypercompe; species Hypercompe scribonia. Next base: position 20,749,354 of record OX438968.1, on the reverse strand, counting down.
TTTCAATAAAATTACTCTATAACAAGTGACTTGTACTGTTATTCTTAACAATTTACAAAATACCTTACGTATTCACATACCATAGTCTCATTTGTATATTATTAAAAATTAATTATTATTGACCAATCAAATCCTATTCCACTTGCATGAGTAGCATACTATCCTCGTTGGACCAGTTACAATGCACCGATACGATGCAAGGAAAATAGTGGGTTATTACATTATCCTCATTAAATTAAACATGGTTAAAATGATTACTATTACATTTGTTAGACTGTACATGTTATGAATATGTGTATCCGGTTCATTCAATAAAATGTATATAAACAAACGTATTATTATAAACGATCGGGTAATAAGTGCATCTGATTTTGTTACGAAGTGATGTTGACTAAAGAGACATCGGCAATGGTATGATACATAATAAGCACCATTGAAAGAGAGGACAAAAAGAATTTAAAGAGAGTGTTCAAAACGAGCTCCGTTCACTTTGAGCACTTGTCTAAGGGCGCTGGACCTGATTCTCTGTCGTGCTAGCCACGACCTACTCCACCGGAACAGAATACTTCAGCAAGTCTGTTGGCATCAACTACCGGATGATGGGTCTGACAAAAGATTACGAGAGTTTTAACCGCATTGATTCTAATATACTACTTTGGTGGTCTGGCTTCGATGAGTTGATGATTCTTGGCTGTTTTCTCAAAACAAAATATGATTAGGTTGTTATTATAAGTACCTTTACATATAAATAAAGTATATAAGTGAATGAATAAATGTTCTCCTCATATTTTAGTTAAATACCTCTTAAATTAACATTTTATATGTATACATACTAAATATTTAGAAATAAATTACATAGTTTAACGTCTAATGTATATTAGTCTAGATACAAAAAAATACATTTTTAATTGTTATTAAATGAAATTACATAAAATCAATAGTAAGTAAGTGAACAAATTTTAACACAATTTACTTTTAAGCGCTGAAAAGGTTATAATCGAATTGTTCGTACAAAAGTATTAAAAAACAGAGACTTAAAAATTAATACTCACTTAAAACTCACTTGTGATTTGATTCATAGCAGTTTCTTAGTAAGTGTTTAACGTTCGGAACGTCCTTTGTAACTCGATACGTCTCGGGCCCAGGCGCCGGCCTTCGCCACTTATGCGCAACGTACAAAAACACATCCTTTAACTAATCACTAGGGGACCAAAGTTTGTGATATTGTCATATCATAGGGATAGCAAGATTACGTATTGTTTATCTGCGTTGTCTGACGTTTGAGAACACTATTTGCACCACAATTGATCAATATTTGATTCCTTGCTCATCCCAAAGGAATAATACATTTTTCGGGATTCAAAAGATTGACTCAGGGAGTCAATAAACTTCACACCAAAATTTTATCAAAATTGCTCCATCTGTTTGTGAGTGAATAAATAGCAGACAGACAAACATACACAGAGAACCAAGAGTTTTTATAATATAACGAGTAATGTGAAATGTAGGGGAAAATGGGGTAATAGAAGTCACTTAAGCGAGAAATTAAATAAAGCCTTAAGTTAAAATGCTTAATTTAAAATTTATTGCAACTGTCAAACTACTAATCAAATTTGGATTAAAAGTAGTTTGAAAGGAAACGTATTTAAGTCTCATTGCATTAACGTGAGGGCAATGGTGGCCACCCTCCAGGCAATCGGGATTAAAAATATCTTAACATGCGTCAGAAACATAACCTTCAACATTAGGACGTTAGGTAAGGTACATCTGTACCACATCTCGTTGTTGTTTACAAAATTGTTACATACTAGGCATTTGTCTCTAGTTTCATTTGACTCTTGAAGCACCTGCAGATCCTCTTTGATAGGTGTCAAGGTTATAACTGTGGTGCGCTGCTTGTTTCGACACTTTTCATTTGATATATTTATAAGTGGTGTTTTTTCAACACTTAGGCATCTTAATCAAATCGTTTAAAATGCATGCTATATCCGGTATTTTTAAAGTTTAAGTTACTACAATATCAGCTTTAGGAACTAGTAGAGCTCCTTGGTATGATATGGTAGAAATTAGTGAATCAAATTGTTTTGAAGTGTTCGGAACTGATAAATTAACTTCTTTTAAAATGCTGGGAACAGAATGATCCTGTGTGCTGGGAAAATGTGCTTATAACTGAAAGATATTCATTATTATGGATTATAAGAGTCGCTTGACTCTCATTTCTCATTACTACATTAATGAGAAAAAAAAATGTAAATATAAATCTTTGAAATACTAACACAATCTAAACTGTAAATCACTATTTCGAATATTTGACTGAATACGGATATATTTCAATATTTTAACGTGTACTGTAAAAAAATCAACACTTATCTTTACGAAAAATTACATTAGTGGAGCACAAAAACAGAACACGGCCGTTTCTTCGAAGTGTATAGTTGCGTTGTTACGTGAGTGACTGTAGTAATCCACTGACTCCCATTAACCAGTTGTCCCCTATACCAGTTCGTTCGTTCATTGTGTTCGTCATACAGAACATCCAGACTGTTCCATGTAGAGACCCGGCGGCGAGGTGGTTGACGAAATAATTGATATTTTGTAATTAATTTCACTGCTCGTAAGTAGTAAGTTGTAAGTTATCAGTAGTGAAATTATCATAAAATTCGGTGACTTGTTGTCCAGAGAGACTGTAGCGCAAACTTCAGCCCGCGGACGGTCAAAAATTTTTCGAATCCATCGAAATGTAATTCTTCTTCGAGACCGCACAAAAATAAGGCCTTAGAGCTGTGGTAATGCATTCTGTAAGGCGTGAAACTTAAGAGTTTCAGAACTTTCTCACGACATTAGGTAAATGGGACAATTTTAAAAAGTAGGTACCTTTTTAAGGTCGTCCCATGAGCACCATCATTTGTTTTGTCTGTGTATAATTATCTACATTGTTTGTAGGTCTATGGAAATTTATCAGCATATACCAACAGTTTGGTTACTATGACACAGACCTAGCTTAGAATGAGACGATGTGTGAGATTCGTTACGTTCATTTGTCATGCTTAACCCATTCCTCTACTTTAGAATCATTCAGTGGTTAGATATTCGAAGAGAACCTTACGCAGTTTCCCTTTAAAAGTGTTAATTTCAAGAATATGAAAAAAAATCTTCACAGATATGGCTTTCAACCTGAATTATACGTGACTTATTGTAGATCTGGAAAACTCCAATTATTTGAATTCGTTTAAAAAATAGTCTATTTATTTTAATTTGATAATTCTATATCATTAGCGTAGCAACACCGGTGCATACGTCACTTCCCGTGTCATGGTGAAGCACAGATTCTGTGATAATCATTATTGATGATTGCGACTGTATAGATACTTTAGTTTTTGTTGCAACCAAGTTATGAAGAGTATATATAGTTTAAAACATAAAATGTAAGATATGAGCGTTTAAATTAATCGCTATAATATATGTACATATGTATAAGAAACGGATGTTCTTTCACCTTAAAAGTTGCCATATCTAATTATTACATAATTTGTTAACTAATAACAGTTTATAGTGACTGTGTCAATATGAGACATTTTTATTTCTAACATAAATATGATAATTTGTCCATTGACATAATCAGATAAGAATAACACAGTATTTTGAATAGTTGTAAATAACTAAAACGTATGCATACATAAACGTGGCCATGTGCGATAGCCACGTGATCATGAATGAAGTAGTAATATGATAATCAGAATTTCGAGTTCTAGTTACATATTTTAGATTAACGTCAATCACTTGTGTTCCAAAATAATTAATAGTTATTAATGAATTATATTAGCGTAATTTGCAATAATTATGTTAATACGGAGACTATTATGAAAGTATGTGTAAAATAATAAATTAAGAAATTTAAATAAATTTTTAATAGTTTTTTTTTTTTAAGAAAATTATTGACAGTTCATTACATGTATTCCAGTCACAAACTTTTAAACATCGGTCAAAAAATGTATTATTATCTGACACTCACACCGTATGAAATTTGATACAAAATCACATACACAAATTTATGTGCACAGAGATGAGACGTATGTTATTTTGGATGATACAAGAGATCTCAAAATCGTCAAATGCTTTAACTTGTCCCACGCTCAAATATCAAAGATAATGCTAACTCACCGCGGTTTGACGACCGACGTTCAGACAGGCAGACAGAGGAATCTTTGTATAAAGAGTTAACGTGTTAGCTTGTTGATTGACCGATTCACGGGCCATTCACGTTTGCATGACTATAATACTTTGGGCAGGTAGCTTCTGGGCATAGGCAGTATAGAACATAGTCTATGAAGTTTACTGCGTCATTAAATATTACGAAAAACAAGATTATTCGAAATTCTTATTTTTGATTTAAAAAACTATTATTTAAAAATAAAACTGGAAGTCATCAGTCTATATCGAAAGTTGATAGTGAAACCAGTGTGTTCTTTCTTTCCTCCTGACGTAGTAGCTACACTTGCGATGTGAATAACTCCTCACATATCACATAAGCTTAACTGGAGGTATTGAAAATAATGCTAATGCTTGGCCTTTTTTTGTGTTGACAGTGTGGAAAATCCCTTCGGATCTCCGGCCCTCAGGGACGCAGGAGACAGGAGTATGTGGTGTTTCCACTAAAAACCACCCCAATGGCTGATCTCAGGCGTCCTTTGCCGAAGGGAACCTGGGCCATATCATTTCAGGTCTTCTCCAGGACCAACGCTGCACCTGGTCAGACCCTATCCCTGGGCGAAATGCGTGTTTATATAACATAAAAAAATTTGCGACAAAATGGACGGATCGCCATTTTCCTTAATTCTTTTTGAACGCCGAATTAGATCACCCTTCATTGACTGTTTATTCAATTGGTTGGGCCGTTTGAAAACTTGCATAAAAGTTGGCAGAGAAGTCCATAAGTTTATCTTTTATCCAGAGAAAAGATGTTAGCGAGGGGTGAAAAATTATATTCACACGAGTGAACCTGCGGGTAGAAGCAAGCCATTAACTTCAAGAAACTTCCTTTCATTGAGTGTTTGTTTTTTTTTCGAACAACTATATTACAGGGGAAACTGATGTACCCAGGACAGTTTTTTCATTAAAGATTTTTAGAAAAGAAGTCAAGTACTACAATTGCTGAATGTGTGAATATCTAAAGATACATTATTAAAATACATAATGTGACATAAAATTCAGTGATACGAAATTCCTTTATTTATATAAATAGAGTTTGCTTACAGAAAAAAAAGGTAAAATTGTCCATGGTAGAACACTCTCGATGCACCTTGACCATTCATCGTTTTAACTTGGACACATAATATTTTTGACAAGGAAACACGATGTATTCATCGTATATTTCTTTTTTAGAAAATCACCGACATGTTTCCTATATAATACTTTTCTACAGATTATTGTAGTACACGTTATCTTAAAAGAAATATACTTAGCAAAGGCAACATTTTCTTTCTGCGTTTAAAATAATGAAGAACCTACTTGGATCAATTACTATTCAAACCTAGAGTGTACATAGCGTAGTTACATAATATGAACATTTCATTTGTTTTAAATATTTTGTGTAACAGATGAACGAAGACGGTGTTTTTTGAGTGTGGAAGGAGCCCCACGTAGCAGCGCAGTCACGCAGAGCCAAGTAGACGCTGCGTCACCGCGCGGCGCAGTATGAGACTGTCCACAACAACGACACGACACACGTTACTGCGCTTCCAATACGATTTTCTTCCCATATTACATGTTTAAATATCAAGTAACTTTTTCATTCTTTTAATATGTTGTAGATTTTTTGCCAGTGTACAATAAGACTTTAGCATACCTGAGTGTAAACAATATGTATAAAAAAATTGTACACCCAACGTACCTGATTATATACACTGTAGAGTGTAGATAATAATAATAACAAACGTAGCAAATATAAAACTTATCATAAAATCTCAAAATATTCAAAATGTCAAGACATTAGATATTTAGTTTAATTAGAGTTCGGCCTTATTTGTTTTTAAAGCTCTTCTGCGTTGATGTTTCTGTCTTAATTCAATCCTTTTTTCTTTTTTTGTGTGCTTTTTTCCTGTTTAATATCTTCATGAAGATATAAGTTCAAATAAATTTTCTGGTCATTTCCAATTCTGAAAAAAAAATTCATAGATTTAATTAACACGTCCTTTTTATATATAGATTAAATTTTTCCAGATATACATTCTTCTTCCGTTATAAATATTACAAAGTTACCAGCAACATAGTAGCAGTTATCTTCTCTATCTAAACGTCATCACAAGAATCATCGGAGTCGTGGTCAAAATAGACGCCAAAGTCACAATCTCCACTAGAATCATCATAGGTGTTTTTTGTCTAATATAATAAATCCGCAAGAGAATCTTTGAGTTAAAAAGGTATTAAATGGTAAATAAGACTGCTAGTTAATTATATTACAGAAGTATCAATCTTACAATAGGAATTAACGCTAAAAGATGTATAAGTACTAGCTCATCAATTCACCAAGACTAACTAAATTATTTATGGTAACAAAAAATGCGAAACTTGTTTGGCTTCGCCTGAATTGATCTCACTTGATGACGGTAGAAAGGACGAAAAGGAACTTAGGTCAAGCTCCGCTACACTTATCACACCTCCTAAAATGCTCCGTCTTCACTTAAAACTTGCACTACAAAAAGACACTCGTAAAGAAAGATAAAAAGAGAAATCTACCATCTTTACAAACACTCCAGAAAAAACTGGGATTGAGTATTTAAAATTAGCTAAGAAAATAATGTCGGAAAATAATTATCTACGGCTATAGACATCCAAACTACGAGTACTTTTAAATGACATATTTTCGTATACTGTTTTAACAGTGCTCATAGTAGCATCTTCGCATATTTCTAGTAATTTTCATAGAGTTATATTGCACTGTTGAGCATATGCTCGTCACGTTCAACCCTTTTCTATTTTTCTTTACTCCTCGACACCCTGATCAAAATATTCAAAGAGAAATATTGAAAACAAAATTATTTGAACCACACTAAATAATAAACTATTTTTATATTTAAGGTGCAACCCATTGTACTTGTAATTGTACTTTATACACTGATCAAGGTTCATAATATGTACAGTGTCCTAGGTACAATAAATGAATTTTTTAGATAAGCGAACTGCGTGAAGTTACGACCCCACTGTTTTGTAGCTATCTATATCTTATATGTATAAAGTAACTTTAACCTAATTTATACAATTAGATCCTAAACTAATAAGATATTAAATAAACAAGCTTGATGTAAAGTTCAAAATTCTCCTTTTTACAACAGACTTTATATTTTCACAAATACCGACACACAGGTCGGTCTTAACCGGTTTCGTTACTAATTTCTCTTTAACATTCACAGATGTTTCAAATGGCATAGATAACTATGTTAAAAGGACGCGGAAGTATTAAAATATTGTCAACTGTCCGAGATAAAACTGTGTCCGGGGTGTAACAGTTTCTACTATACTCTACTAAAATTTGATAATGATGATAATTGAAAAAAATAAATAAAAATGTTTATTTGATGATGGTACTAATACTGATGATAACTTTTCTGTGTCGAGAACAAAAGACGTTTCTTGATTAAGAACCTTCCATTCTTCTTCTTTCCATCCAATTATCTAGGTTATCCTGGATCTCTATCAAGCTGTTACACAAAGATTGATTAAGTAACCAGAGCGTTTAAATGCACTCAAGGAACAAACAAAACGCTTTAGCATTTGTAACATTATTTAGGATTCTTGCCAAGTTTTCAACATTATTCAACATTACGATGACTCTATTTCACCACAGTTCTTTTAAAACCGACCGGGGAACTACAGGTAATAACAAAACCTTATACTTGATTAGCGTTTTAGTACTGAGTAATTGTACTGTCAAATAAAAAACTAAATAATAATTTTGTAAGGTAAAATGCCTTAGTAACAAGCACCGAGCCCGACATAAATAAATATCCATTTGTTAAGAGAGATACTTAGACAAACATTTAACTTAATAAACAGCTGTAGAAAAAGTTAAGTGTTCCAAATAAGATATAATTTTATGTTTTAACGATCCAGTTCGTCACGGTTTGCTGGGTTGTGAATTTCAGTTCGTATGACGTCAACAAACAACCGTTTACGCACCCAAGTGTAATATAGCACACGAATAGATTTAATAAAATATTTTTTGGAACTGGTTCGTCTACATCTATTTATAAACTAAAAAGAAAGATTCTGGTTACTAGTTATATTATTTAAATAAGTTTTTTTTTTATAATACACACAAAAGTCGTAAGATTTGTATTATTCCTTTAAGAAAACTTTTAAAAGAATTGTTTCAAAAAGCCCGGTCAGGTGCCGAAATGCCTTTATGTACGGTAACTTTGAGTAATAAAGCGTAATGTGTAATAAGAAAATGAATTCGTTCTAATATGTTGCTATGTAAAACAAAAACACTCTTATTTTTTGTTCCATGAGTTCCATTGGGTATTTTTTTATTTTCATCTCGACTCTCGATTTTGAAATTAATGAATGTGGTAAATTTTCCAAACAGAACCCGTGATTTTTTTAACATTAACAGTACAAAGCCAATGTTGTCTGTCTCGGTGCTAAAAAAGTCTCGAATGCAATTGCTACACTGAGATTCCGGATTCGATTCACGGGTTAGATCAAAATTTGTATGATCTGCAAATATTTGGTCCGGAGTTTAGCTGTTTCTTACGTAAATCTTTATGCAATGTTTAAAGATCTCCTATACAAGTAGTTCCTCAGTCTCTACTCGATCATCATCATGTTTATTCTTCAAGATATCCATAGTATAAATACAAATAAGAGATGTGAACTTAAACTTGTCTAAATTTATCCTAAGAGAAAATAAGAAGTGTATTTTCAAACGCGCTTTGAAGACAACATAAAATTTCCGTCAGCAACTGTTTATTACTCGAGTAACCGTCCCAGTGGATATGCATAAAACATATACACATATCTTCTTGCGTAAATAATTCACACTCGCCTAGATTTATTATAACCGTTTCATGGTAAGTGAGCCGAGGTGGCGAACTGGCTGTATAGCATTCTAGAATATTAATTCTTGCCCTACAAATGCGTCCAGCGATGTCAGGCACATTTTTTTACTATTGATATTAAAATAAATAGATGTACTTTGTTATATTTTATTCAAAATTCTGAAATCTTATGTTATTCTTTTACAAGATTAGCAACTTTCTTTAGGCATTCCTGATTGGAGACTTTACCACTGTCTTTACGACACTAATAAAAAACTTAAATATCTAACTCATGTGCTAGGAATATATTCTTCATTCTATATATGCCAGACTTAGACTACGGTTGACGGTAGCTGACACATCGCAGAGGCTATACAAATACATACTCAGACTAAAACAGAAATTTATTGATTATAAAAATGTTGTCTCGTGTTGGGATCAAACTCACAACACTCAGCACAATAGGAAGTGGCGAGGTGACCGCTTGAACCACACCACCGTCTTTAGTAGGACTGTTTGTAACAGTAAACTTTCACTCTAAGCAATTTAGTCGCACTTAGTCTGTAGTGATAGACTAAGTGCAGCGGCTACCTTGCAACTGTTTTTAGTTGCACTTGCATGCATGCGAGTGACCTAGTTACTTTTACTAACCTACTTGTCTCTTAAATAAATCTTATTAGGAACTTCTTAGTCAAACATACTGGAATGGCTTATCTTTTCTTTAAAAGGATCTATCTTTTGTTACTTTTAAATAAAAACCGTATGTAGTAACAAAGTAACGTAAAACCAAAACTGAATAGTCGTTTTAAGCTTTTATGGCCGTTATATATACTCTACGAGTCTTACAGTACTCAATTAAAATACGATATTTGGAGTACTGCATTATTTATTACGATATTATGTGAATAATGCGTTAACTAGCTGGTGTGTATCGCTGTGTTGTGCTACCTCTGCCTTTTCTACCATTAAATATGTAAATTCATCAATAATAGTCTATAAAAGCTCACAGTTAGATATAGGTCTGTGCTCGGAAATAAGATTTTGACCTTTTATAAAGTTTTATTAGTCGTACGACACCCACTAGATGAGAAGAGGTGGTGATACTCCACATTTTTTCCGTCACTACACGGTCGGACGATACTATAAATAATAAATTGTTTATCGATCAAGGACACATTTTACAATTTTCATATCAAAAATACCAATAAGACCTGATTAAAAAGTTCTTGCAATTTTTGACATGTTTATTTTTGTCAGCCGTGCTAGTATGAGGTGTGTGTATTATTGTGTGCATAGTAGTTGACAAACCTAAATGCATTGATTATTTAATTCGTTTGTTGCCCACCTATGACAAAGCTCTCTGTTCTCCCTCTTTAGTCTATTTTGACCCTTCAGACCTCTTTCGAAGTATGCCACTCATCTTATGCTTCGTGTGTAGATGTAATTTATAAATAACATTTATGATTTGCTTTGAGAGGTCAATGACACTATAATATATTATTATTTTACGTATTAACGTTTTTAATCTCACAAAGAAAACTTTTTGTTAGCTTTTTTCTTTAATTTTTTGCTGAAGTCGTTTATGTCAATCATTCAGAGGACATCCTCTAAATGACTGACATGACTGACTGATTGTGAAAGTGATAGAAATCACAACTCTCTTATTAAAAGAGAAAACGATTATTAACATTATATTGTTGACTAGAATAAGTGCGTAATCATCTTTAGACTACAGTATGTATTTAGACACAAACAGTTGTTAAATAGGACTGAATATGAGAAACGATAACGGGTATGACCTCAATCACACCCTGACATGAAACACCGTTATTTCAGATCTGTCAATACACTAAATGAAGAGTGAACGATACCGTCTGTGCCTCGGAGGCATTGATTCGTTTATGTACATTGTATGCCAAATACGCACGACCTCTCAAAGCATAGACAAAAAATAAATAAAAAAGGTAAATCAAAACAGATAACCTGTATGGTTCTTTTGAATAGCGAAACAATAGTGTGGACCTTCATTATGAGATTTGGTAGTTACATACGTCGAATGTGATGCATCATGGTGAATGACAAGGGAGTGTAAAGTGGTAAGCGGTAACATTTCAATCGCTACTATACTGCTGATTCACTGTCGGTGTGTTGGGACTATTGCTTGGATAACGTGCTTGTGGAATGGAAGCTTATTTGTTCAATCAATTGTCGAATGTAGTTTTTCTCTAACACTTTAGAATATTTATTTTAGTTTACTTCAACGAGTCGATTCTTCCATTTTTTTCTTAGACAAATTATTGTATGAATAAAAATAAACTTCGGAAACTATTACTTTATTTGAATGGTGATGTTAAGTTTAGTGATGTAGTTAATAGATAGAACTATAACGTTTTTTTTAAATAACTATACTTATTTTCTTTTAACGAACTGGGGCCTGTAAGCTGCTTATGTACTTTCTTTAGTGTACGTTGTGCTATCAATGATAATTTAATAAATTATTACCACTTATATGATTCAGCTGTAGAGCATGTTTATTAGTTTGGTTGAATCCACCAATCTAAGCAACTATGGGTTTGTTAAAAATTATTTTAGTGTTGAATATCGTACCATTTATTGAGGAAGGCTATAAGGTTATATAAAATCACACAATGACTAATAGGTACGAGCCGAATATCAAAGAAAAAATTTGCAAAAACACTAAAAATTACATTATTCGCTACATGGATCAGCTAGTACTAAATATCTATAAAGTTACTTTCAGACTTACAATGTTAGTTAAACTAACGATTAGAAAAAAAAAAAATTTTTTGAAAATTCGTCTTCTCGAAGAGTAATACCATATCCATCAGCCACAAATCTAACCACCACAGCCGTCACATTCTGCCATCATTTGATAAATGAGCAAACGTCGACGTATTGTGGTGCCGGCGCGTCTTCATTTGAGTTATTCAATCGTATTTGTATCTTACAACTCGACGTTGGCGCAATTAATGAGTTAACCAACTATTTGTGGGTTCAGCTAAGCTTTTAAGCCATGAATCGATCGTACGCCTAATATCAAAGTGAAGATGTTACCTTGTATTTTACAAAGGCTAAAGTGAAATCTGTCACTGATGTGCCAAATTGACTGATTTGAATTCTCTCTGTGTGGACAATTACATAAATGAGTATGGCTTATGAGTAACTTATGAGTAACTTAGTTTAAGATAATTCGTCAAGGCCCTTCGGGAATAGTAGCAGTTTACAGAGATTGATTTAGAAGGAGTGATAAGTATTAATTGTGTTTAATAGGTATATAATTATGGACTAGAAAAAGTTTGCATTACAATTTATATCTTTATCGCTTTCAAACCTAGTTTTTTTTATTTTTATATTGGTACTAGCAAATGTTTTGTAATGTTTTTTTCTACGTTAAATTTTACACCAATTAAATAAGTTAGACTTTCTTTAAAACTTTTTCTACTTCAGCCTGTAAAGTCTAGTTTGCCTCGTAAATTTCATACCAAGTAATTGCTAAATTTTATACGTAATTACATACGCTTCCAAAAGATAGAAAACAAAATCTATATTTAAAACCAAGACCAGACTGCCACCACCAGGAACCGGCTGCCTCGGGCCAACGCAACCTTGGCCCTAAGACCTAAAACCTCAATAGTTGTACTGTGTGATGTTACGTTTCATCACATCCAAAGCTAGTACTCCTGCCAGTCTATGAGATTTTGTATTAATCGTATCCTTTGAAAATAAACCGTAATCTTGACACATACTTCTTCTGCGGGGAGTCATTTCAGTTCTACTTGCCATCATTATCTATCTATTACTAGGCAGGAGTCAAAGGAATGCCATAATTTCTAAGGAAAATATATTTTTTACTCTAATTTCAAGTTCGAAATCCAGCTATGAATACCCTAACACTTGTGAGATACCTACATTAATTTTAAGCTATTAACACCCAATACATGTACTTCATTGTCTAGACAAAAAAATATTTATCCAAGGGTAACCTCCTCTTTGAGAGAAAAACACCGAACTCACTCTGGAAGAAGCTCTCACCTGTTCTTGGAATAACTCCATCCGTACCTAACTTACACCAGCTCCTAAATAATCGTTCCAGGTTCAACAAGAAGCAATCACTGGCCATTCTGAGCCCAAACAAGTCTTTGTTGCTGTAACACTGGTAGTCTAACACCGAACCGGCCATTATGCCTCCACGCTTGACAATAGCGAGCGTGATGTGCGCTTTCCTAGTGAGTGACGATGGTATGTTCAATTGTTTTTGTTTCATAGACCTTCGAAATTGTAAAGGTTGGTTAAAATATGTATGAGTGATTTTGATTCATCTGTCATGGTGGTTAAAATTCTCATAGAGTCCTGTTCAATAAAAAAAGAGTCGTAACAAACTGTGAGCGATTGGCGAAAAGATTTAAAAATATCCGTGTGGTGATGGATTAAGAATATCTAGTGTTACCAACACTATTCATACCGTGGGTGGTGTAAAAGGCGACTAAGGGAACAAAGAATGCAAGACATTCCTTCTCTCTGTAATGATGTCATTACAAAGAGAAGAAAAACTTGAAACAAACCCTATTCCAACCCGTCTAGCCAGTGTGGTATAGTAGGCCAAAACCTCCTTGCTAAGGAGAGGTCTATGTCCAGCAGTGATAATGATGATGGTGATGAATTTAAAATATAGAAAAATAAATTGATATTAAGTATGTTATGT